>OX422219.1:196909826-198404826 GCA_949130495.1 Sambucus nigra
CCTCATATCATCAGATCTATCTAAACTTACCTCATCATAAATGGAGTCAAAATTTATGGCAGACATAGAGACGATGTTTGTAGGATTAATACTAGGGGAAAGAGGAGCATAATGATTTACTTCAAAGTTATCTAAAATAGGGGAGATAACAAAAGGTTCATTGTATACGGGAGTAGAACCACTACTATAAGGGTTTTTGGTGTGTAATGAGGGTGACCTAGATTGTCTTCAGGTCGAATCACTTGCAAAGGGTGTGGGAATCTCCTCTCAGTAATCCCTGAATGCTCAAACTCAAGTTCGCATATAAAGTAGGAGATACGCTAAACGTAGGGAGGGAAACTCATATAGCCAAGGGTTTAACTTCAAAGCAATGAAAATGTTGCAATAAAACTTGGATTTTTGGGCAAAAACTCAAATTGAACAACAAAGCGACACCGAAGGTTCCTAACATTACCTAAACCTTAGGAAAACTAACTCAATTGCCATCTAACCCAGAATCTCTCACCAGAAATACCAATAGCAAATTATACACCAACTAATAAAAGATGAAAAATTAAAAACCTAGAGAGATAAAACCCTAGCAAGTAATGAGAAGAACGTAGCTAATGGAATCAATAAAACACAAAGGTTTAAATCAGGCACCAGATAGCGAAGAAGAAGAAGAAGAAGAAGAAGAAGAAGAAGAAGAAGAAGAAGAAGAAGAAGAAGAAGAAGAAGAAGAAGAAGAAGAAGAAGAAGAAGAAGAAGAAGAAGAAGAAGAAGAAGAAACCAAAAGAATTTTTTTTGTCTCAAAAACACTTCCCCAAAAGAACTTCAAGAACACTCATCTTTCTCTCTCTATATAACTTAGGATATTTGAATCTATGATGATGATTGAAAATGATGGAGGGTATTTATAGTTTCAAGAAGATGGCTAAAAAGGCTCTGCAAAAGAATACGGAAAGCCTAAAAATTTTGAATGACGGTCAAAGCTCCTGCACACGCACCTTTCCATAATCATCACCAAGAAGATGCTTCAACTTTTGGTCACATGTCCTCAATACTTCCACAATAACACGAAGTTAATCTTCTCAACCCAGGTCGACCAGAAAGGATCTGACCATCCCACTTCAGTACGAACAAGACAAACACTTCATCCACTCGCTCTCCATCAAACCACAGAGCTCGTGAACGAAGTCTTGGGGGATTTCTATTATACCCTTATGAACTCAGCTTACATGGAGCTTGAATGACGCCAGGAGAGGACCCATAATGTGTTCGACATCACTTCTAATAGGAGGTCAGCTCAGGTACCATCCTGTTTGGCCAACCTCAATAGATAGTTGTCATCCTCCAATGCAGTTATTCACTCACACCACACTAACATGTTCACACATATACCTGATGAACTTCTAACTAGTCACATGAAAATAAGGGAATGTGGTTGTTACATGTTTGCTACTTGCACACACATAAAAAAAGGCCAATGCGAAATCCAAGGCATATTAGTTTGTTATTTATTTGTTATCATACTTATATTGGTGTAACTGCCTGACCTATAAAGGCAGTCCACCTGTCCCTTAAATATTATCCTCAAAATCACCTATAAATAGAGGGAGAATGCACCTGAAAAGGGGGCTTAATCATTCGGTAATCACAACAACCCTAATTGTACATCTGATAACAAGAGGGGAGAGTTAGTAGCACCCGTGGATGTAGGTTTATATCTTGGGTTGAACCACTTAAAAATTTATCCACATTCTCTTTATTATTCATCTTCTCGGTTATTATACATTTATTTACTATCTCCATTTTTTTACCATAACATATATTATACAAATATTTTCATGCCCGAAAAGTATATGATCCTTTGAGCCTTGTAGAATACTAATATTAGTCTAATACTTTCTTTTATATGTTGAACTCCATATACATTTATCTTGACTTCCAAAGATTTTTTTTATAAATTCTTGGATTAAAATAAAGAGATCATTCTTACTTTTTAAACCACCTTTTAGGAGCACGCATAGAAATCTATGAAAATATAAGTTCTAGAAAATTGTAGTTCTCCTTTAAAAAAATGTTTTGATCTTATATTCTTCAATGATTAATTAAGGGGGTCGAAATGAAAACATGTTATAAGTTTGTATAAAAGAGACAATATAATCATTACAGTGATTGATCTTCGATAATATAGATATTTATCCTACTAAATTTCAATTGCTAAGATCATTTGGGTTCACTTTTATTCTCAAGTTGAAGTATCCCCCAATTTTAATTCCATTCAATTTGTACTCATCACTTAGAGGCTTTTTAAGTTTAATAAGGACTATATAAAGGTTATTCATCAAAATATCCCTATGTTAGTGTTGTGAAAGATATGAGAGGCTAGATGTTGTAGCTTGTATGAAGGAACTTCAATGTGTACTAAAATGATTATAAAGTAAGTCACTTTTATTTAAATTGTGTTCGTGTTAAATAAAAAAATTATATTGTGTTGCATCGTGTTTTAATTTGGTTGGTTTTATATATTGTTAAAAAAGATTCTTTAAAAAAATAATGTTTTATGTCATGTCGCTTCTATTTGGGTCGTCTTCGTTTTGGGAAAAAAAATTATCGTGTCGTGCCGCTTTATTTGTTAATTTTATTATGAATAATAACTTCATTTGTTAATTTTAAAACTTTCTATATGGGCACCATTTTGAGACTTCACCTCGGGCCCCCATATTCTTAAGGTCGTCCCTGGTTACACTTTACATTTAGGAGACCTTTTTTTAAATCGTGTTTAAAATATCTTGTGTTTAAACTATTTTTTTTAGAAAAGAGCAAACCAGTATTTTCATAAACTTATTTTTTTTAGTAAAAAACGTCCATTCCCCCTATTTTCATTCATTTATACTTTAATATATATATGATACATATAAATTTGAATACGTATTCAATATAATATATTATATATGTATAATATATGTAATATATATACGACTACTTATAGTTACACATATATTTATTAACATTATCAATACATACATGATATTGAAATATATATTATACTTTTATGTATGTATATAATTTTTATTATGTATTGTATGTGCAATATCATAATATATATATATATATATATATATTATAGGGGAATGCCCGTGCCTGAAGGCACGACGAAACGTTCCAAAGTACGTAAAACTTTCAACGTGCCTAATTGTAAAACGGCAAAAATTTCATCCCCTAACAAAACAAAGTGTAATTTAAAAAAATGGTTCTAATCTCTGTTGTTTTAAGGACTATCAAAATATGTAAACAATTTAAGTCGAGTTTTATTACAACACAAATGTGAAAAGAATTTATTAAATTTGGACAAAATTTCGTTTATTTACAGGACTATCCACCCTGTTAAGAAAAAAATCCACAACAATACTAAAAACCCGTCCTGGACCTCGAATAAACATCATAATGAACATCACTATAATACAAAAAAAATTACGACGCAAAAGTGTAAATATTTTTTAAAAAAATGGGCAGAGTTTCCTTTTTTTATTGGACTGTCCACCCTGTTAAAAAAATAACCCAACGAAAACAATACTATCACAAATATACTCTTACAAAAAAAATAACAAATGAACATCTAGTTCAATGTACAGTAAATTTGTGATCAATAATTTGTTCCAAAGGTCCGAGGGAGTTTTCACTAGAAGACAACATCAAGATATTATGCACTAATATACTTTCTTCCAAGTATGCTTGTATACCTTGCCTAAGACTCGTTAATATATCACGCTTAAATTTTATGTGTATTAGACACTGCGTATCATGCCTAGGAAACATCATTTTGAACTGAATAACAATTTAAATTAGGAACCAATTAAAATACACTAAAAAAAGTAGACGTGCCATGGAAGATTGATAGTACAAAATCTTGCTCTTTGTTCACATCAAGCATAATACCATAATGTTACCAACAATGCACATAGTGTCAACAATAAATAATATACCATGGAATTTGCAAAACAAAGAAATGTTTTTTACATTTGATTCAATTTTTAAGAGTTCACATGTGACTTCAATGTACGGGTATCCCCATAGTATTAACATTACCAAAAAAAATTAAGAAAAAAGTATTTGAACATAATTCACATAATGGAATTGCATTTTGATGGCTTCACTGACTAACTTGTCTTTGGAGCTAGATAAATTTTAATGAGATCTAGCAAAATGCACCACCACGCCCATTCATCGGGTCTCTACTCCTCACATCTACATCATAAACATGTAGCTCGCTAATGTATCTCTCCTCCTCACCTCCATATTGACCTTTTGTATCAGTTCTTTGATCGGAGTACCAAGCTTGTTGTTTTGATAGGAACTTAGATAAGCACAGGGTGTGGAATTCCTGATTACCCAAACTCAACCTATAGTACTTGTTTTAAGCCAATTACCCATCAGTATTTTATCCGTTCGAGTGATGCTCAAAGGCAGTATTTGGCAAGGAGCTGTGCTGATTGGAGACAGTTCACTACAGCACAGCCTGGTGCTACTCATATGGCTTTAACATCTCTTGAAAAATCCAGTCGGATACGTAGTAAAGATATCCCTCCTATGAACAAATTTTGACATTAGTAAAAATATCTGCTATTTATATGCCAATTTTTAACATATATTAAAAAACATAATATATATAGTTGAGCGCTTTCATGATTTCAATGATATGCAGTAACTAATTTTAAACCATGCCTTACGCTTTACATCAAAACTAGGAGGCCTACAACCATTATCATTCAAGCACCCCCTCTCCACCACAAACAATATAATCTATTAAAAAAGGCCACAGTCCTAGTGATGATGGTGAGTTTCTTGTTAATATTCTTCGAGAATTACCTTCTGAATATGGTCCTTTTTGCCACTTTAATTTGAGTAAGATCTCCTCAGGTAAATATTAGCGAAGAAATAGCACTAAAAATAGATCCAAACTTCTTGTTAAATATGAGCCATCAGATTGTGCCTTTGTTTCTACAAATCCCTGTTTTAAGAGACATGGATTTATGTCACATTTATATATAAAAAAGTGACATGAACCTTAAATAAACATTTATATAAGAGACCTAAAACAAACCTGAAAATATGTTTTGATCTTGACATAACGACTGCCCAAAGAATGATAATAAAAGAAGGAAAAGACGATTATGTACCTTACTCACATCGACTTGTTAGACTTGGGGATTCCATAATGTGAATCCCAACTATGGAAATTCACTTGGAAAGGGGCGTTAATGATGGATTTAAGGTGAACACACAGAATCATCTAGTTCTGGTTTTAAATACATCAATTAAGGCTGAGCTCAATTAACTTCTTATCAAAAACATTCTTGTTGAAACAACCAATCCCAAATAATATAATTAAATGATTCAAAAGTAAACAACTAAAATCACTAAAAGTCAGAAATATAATTAATTTCTGGAGTGTAATAGTAACTTAAGGAGAAAATGCAATGTCATGAGCCAGGAATTCCATTAACACCTACCTTATCTTCACCCTTTTTATTCATTTGGTCTAAATTTCTTCATACCAAAATGCCACGCCACCCAGTGAGATGTAGACATCAAAGGTCGTAAAGGGTCGTATGCATATTTCGTTCCGAAAGTTTGGGTTCGAATCAAACTTGTCTCTACAAACAGGGTGCCAAGTTGTATCTTCGAGCAACATGTTCATTTTCACGTGCCAAACTCGTCTCACCGAACATGATTATTTTATAAAAGTTCCATATTCAGTGTTAGAAAATCCAAATCCTCACTTATGTAACAATAAAATGCACTACTACTTCAACCAGTGGTAAAGTAGAAATATCAAAAACCAAGCAATGTCATTTCATGAAAATGACCTGTTACACATTTCAAAACAAAAATAACATGGAATTACTAAATAAGAACTAAAATTTTGAATTACATTCCAATCAACATGATCATTTGAAATGCTACTTAGATAGACTAATTGGGAAGTTGGATACCCTGGAATGAAGCATAACATAACCGTTCCCGCCTTATGCACCAGTAAACAAAACACATAACCGTTCTCTTATAAACTTCTGCACCCTCGCACAAATCACAATCACACAACGGATCTCTCACTACAATTTACCCTTGCTATTTTATGTTGGTAACTACTAAAAAGGTGGAAAGAATAGAAAGAAACAAAGTTTAATTAGAACATGATATAAATTGAATAATGTTGCATTTAAACTCAAGATTACATGTATAACTAAAATTTGGATAAACTTACATGTAAAGTAGTATATCTTTTACCCTTTAAGTGAGCCACAGATACCAAAATCTTACACGATGGATGGTATTATATGCCTAAATGTGTTTTGAATCTCAAAAATCACATAGTTGAATTAAAATTACCCAACTTTATATTAAATTAGATGGGTCTACTTAAAAAAAATACTATAAATATAATCAAAAAATATAATTAATCATTTGTTAAGAGGAGTTTGATTAGGCATAAATTCTTCACATTTATCCCCTTAATTTCGATATTTTTATGATCCCGTGCGGTGTAAATAGCTTGGATTTGTCTCATATTTATGCTAATGACCCTTTTTGGCAATTATTTCGTATTTTGTGTATCTCTTATGTGTTTTACAGGTATTTCATGCAAGAAAGATGGAAAAGAGAACTCAAAATAGTGAAAGAAACCAAGAATTGGGGAGTTGAAGGGCATTTTTGTAATTTTCTAGCCTTAGTCTGGAGGTGGGGACAACTATAAAGTTGAAGAGAATTAAAATACAAGAACATTGGAAAAAATGTCACCTCAATCCGAGCTACGGTGAAGAAGTTATGTCCATTTGAAGTTGCGAAAAAAATCCTAGAAAAAAGCTGTCAGGCACAAACCGAACCGAACCTGAGAAAAAAGAACCGGTTCGCCCTCTTCAAAACGACCTCTAACCTATATATTTAGTCATTAGGACTCTTTTTATTCATATTTCATTTATGTAAAAGCTCCATAGCAAGTAGGAACATCTAGGAGAAGAATTTACATATTTTGCACGTTTAATTCAAGAGTTTTTTCGATTTTTCTTCAATCTTTGATTTCCTCTTGCATGTTCTTGTTCTTCAATACTGGTAACTTTTATTTCCAACACTTTTATTATTATTTCTCATGTTAAGCTATGTTTTTAAATGTTGGGATGCATGAACCCAACCTGATGTGGTAGTTACATGTGTATAAAATTAGTCCTCTAAATTTAATGATTTATTAAGACCGTACTGCGTAGAAATGCGACAATTGTAGATCTTTGGATCTCGTTTGCTTCAGGGTAACCTGGATTCTTCATAATGCAATTCGAGTGTAACTATCGCAATATTGATTTACTCGTCCTCTGATTAAGTATGATGCGAGCTTGAACCTCATATATGTAATGCTTGGGAGTACTAAATTTTGGGTTTAATTAATCACTTAAATTTACAATTAGTTTTATACCATAAATACTCTAAGGTTGGGGATTGTGTCTCTACCTTAATTTTCCAATTAGTTTTAGTTAACTTCTTTATTTTTCCCTTTTTCCTTTCTCACTCAATCATCATCTTTTGCACTTTATTTTTTGAAGTAATAAATCAATTAAAATCTATCAAACATTCCCTGTGGATTCGATACCCAGACTCGCCACTATACTCCGCAAGAGTGTAGTTAAAGTTTAGGTTTTTTTTTTATTGTGGTCAGAAGCCGATAACAATGACTAGCGTATTTATACAGACGCTCAGTTTCCAACATGATCAGAGTTCCTATAAGAAGTTCCTAATCTATTTAGACAGTTTACTAATCAGTTCCTATAAATAGATAAAATGGTAGGGAAAAAAATCTATCAATTCAGTTCTCTCAAGAATTCATCTACGAATATAATATCATAAGAGCAAGAACTTTAGAGGATAGAGAAATAGACTCGGTTTTAAAATTAAAGCCAAACAAAAGGATGATTATTACACATCAGAATCACATCCGGCTTAACAAAAAACTCACAAAAATTTGCTATGTGGGTTTTTTTTGTATCTGGGGACATATCTTGGCCTAAAATAAAGAAAATTCCAAATCCACAACCCTCACTTAAACCTGCAAATACAACCAAACAAAAAAATTACATAAGAAAAAAAACCTTAATTAGCAGAAAAAGTGAAAAATAGTTCTGAACACGTCTATATAAAGATTTGAACCATAACAACAGTTTTGAAAAAATACGGAGGCACCATCGTTATTTTTGAAAAACACTGGAGGCATTTTCCGTAAAATACTTAAACCTGCTAATACAACCTACATACAACGGGAAATAAAACAACTTCAATAGTACACAAATTGCACACAGCATAAAATAAACCACTGCAATAGTATTGATGTAGGCACTATCCAATCTAAACACAAAGTAGTACATGTAAAATAAGCTCAAATTAGTACCAAAACATCAAATACACGATTTACATCTGTAAAGAGTGCTTTGAAATTCAACCAACACAAACTAAAATCCAAAATATCAAACAAAAAAACTAAATATGAAATTAGATCATAAGAATCACACGCATAATTGTTAAAAGTCGTGTTAACCACATGATTCCCATCCAAATATTAGGGTTTATAAAACTCTAATTTGAACCAAGAAAAACACAAAATCTCAATCGAAGAGAGAGAGGGAACGTTTACCTGATGGATCTGCAAAAAACGTACATGAACTTATGATTCAATCAACAACAACAGAACATGAACCAAATATATGTTCAACACAACATGAACTTTCTCAAAATGAAATGGAGAACGCAATGGAAATGGAGATGGAAATCGTACCTCTGAAGAGCTGAAAAATGGAGATGGAGATCGCAGTTGCTACTTCTAGTAGAGAAAAATTAGAATTGGAAAATGGAGGGAGAGAAAGACGGGTCTAATGAGGGACTTGTGTACTTTCAGCATAGGAAAATGAACTTACTAATTTAACCATGGTTTTGAATTAAAGTAAGAGAGGAAACCAAATATTAGTGAGGCAAAAGAGGGGGAAACCAAAAATAAACGGTTAAAAGAGTAAAATGGAACAAAACAATCTCAACCCTCCATTTCTTGCCTTAGTGGCTCAATTCTCACCTCTAATTGTGTTATCAACTTATGGAATAGTAAAAACCTTTTACTCATTATTTTATATATATATATATATATATATATATATATATATATATATATATATATATATATATATGAGAGGAGGGTGTTTTACTATTTCAAAATATCAACGGTTGAGATAACATTTTTTGGGTTGATCTAAGGCTCTCAAATTGTGCCATGTCACCATTTATACATTGTGACATGGAAAAAAGGGGGATAACCTAACCCTTCTAACCCCATTTTCATTTTCTGCAAATCTGTCCTACCCCCATTTTCATTCCTTACAGCTTCAACTCTCCCCTACCCGAACCATCCACCCTCTACCCGTCACCGCCCCCTCTACCCAACCCTCCTCCTACCCTATGCCAACCCTTCTACCCTTAACCCTCTGACACCCCCTCTCCCTCTCACATGCTTCCAGTCTCAGCTCCAACATCTACGATTGCTTTAGGTACATCCTTCGATTCAGGATTCTTTTTTTATATTATTTGTTGCATCTATGTTTAATATATGTATGTGATTTAGGTTTAGGTTTGATTTTTTCCAACTTTTTCTCCCCGCTGTCTATAAGTACAAATTAGGGTTTACCACCATTTTGGCTAGGTTCGGGTTATTTATTTTCTTTCGATTAAAGTTCTTTTGTTGTTGTTTAGTGTGAATCGTACGTGTTTCCCGCATTATATTGTTCTTTCGGTTTAGGTTTGTAGATCTAACTCAAAGTTCTCAATGTTGAGGTTTTTGGTTTGTTCTGAATCAGGTTATAGATCTATTCTTTTATTTCTTGTATCTTTAATCTCAGAAATCTCTTCATTTTATCCCATTTTATTATTTTCTTTACTGGATTGATTCTAATAAAATTGTGTAATTTCTCTTAGCTTTAGAGGATTTTGGGGATCTAATTATTTTGTTGTTTATTTTTTCTTTTGCAAATCAATACATGATTATGCATCGAAATTCGAAACAGGTACAATCTTTTAGTTATGTATTTATTTATATATTTTAGTTATATGTTCAATTCTTATAGTTATATGAGTGAAGCTACGTGCTTAATTTATTTTAGTTATATATCCTCACTGGTACCACCATTTTATTCTGAGTTCTTATTTTTATTGGTTGTATTGTATCACAATTAAAGTAAAATAGTTTCCATCTCAGTTTTTTCTACTGTATGTTTTTTTAGGAGAACCTCGTGAGATTTTTTGTTGGTTTAGTATGAGTACCTTATAGAGGATTTTATTTTTTAATATATGCAGGTCTCATGTGAATCAAAAGGAGGTGTTCTGGAAGTAATCGCCGAGACAAAATGATGCTTCCATGTTCACATGTTTTTTAATTAAACTCACTTGATTATATTTTTGAGTTTGTATATACGATCATGTTTATTTTTTTCTTACTAAATGATTGATGATTAAGAGTCTATATTATTTTTATTGTTGATGTTAGGTTGCTCCTTTATTGGTTGATGATGGTGATTAATAAGTTACGATAGATAACCTGTGACTAGAATGGAGGATAATTGCAATATTTTCTTCATATGTTTGGTTTCTTATGATTAATAACCTCTGGAATGAATGGGGTTGTTTGATTTTGACCTTTGAAATACGAATTTTGAGACAAATCGATTTCGAATTGTTGGTTACTAAGAAGTTTTTGGTAGATTCTTCAACGTGTTCACATGTTGCTATTTGCTCAAATTGTTCAATATTTTTAACTTATGTGTGGCTGAAATCAGAAAATGGTAAGTTGGGTAACGTAGGATTTTAAGATTTGGGTGTAGTTAATGAGTTGGACAAAAATAAGAAAGGGCTGAGTTGAGAAAGTGGGATTTCAATACCTGGGTTAGGTAAATTAAAAAAAGTGGGCTAAAATTATTTCAAAAGTGGCTCGAAACAGTGTTTTGCTGATGAAACAGTAGCAAAAAGGACAGAAATAATGAGCCAACTTCAACTCTGATTAGGGGCGGCAGGGGTCTGTCTGATTCGATCCGGTATTGGGGAATTTAGGTATCTGAATCGATTTAATCAGTCCCCAAAAATTGGCGATCGAGACCAACATGTTTTATTGGGGCATTTGGGGATCAAGACTAATTTAATCGGTCATCAAAAATTGGGGATCGAGACCAGCCTATTTTATTGGGGCATTTGGGGATCTTGAAAGGTTTAATCGGTCACCAAAAATTAGGGACCGAGATCGACCTGTTTAATCGATCACCAAAAATTGGGGACTGAGACCGACTTGTTTAATCGGTCACCAAAAATTGGGGATCAAGACCGACCTATCAATTACGATGTTGATGCCTCTGTCGTTGCTGTAATATCAACACAGCAGCTGATGCTCTGTATGTTGTTCGAATTTTACAATCCGTGAGGCCCTTACTTTTATCTGTATGTTATACACAATAATCTCAAAAAATTTCTACGTTTATGTTTGATGGTTTATAATTAGCCTTGGTTTGTCTTTTCTCGGATTTATATTTTATTATTTTTGTTTTTGTTTTGCTCCCTTTTTTTTTGCTCACCTTTATAATTAGATTTAGTTTGGTTTTTCTCAGCAAGAAGCGGGGATTAATATTCGTTGACATTCGATAAACTGGAGGTGAGCGAGTGAAAAGGAACTTAGGGGTTGATACAATGCAATATCAAGTTGTAAGTGCCTTAAATTGTTGACACCCAAACCACAAATGGCATTTTTTAAGATAGTTTGCATATTCTCATAATTTTTCATAATGTTTGTTGGTAGAAGATGATAATGCAACAAGATTCTGATAAAACTAAATAGTACTGGAGCAAACTTTGGGGCAATGGTAAAGATTACCAAAGTACATAGGAGGAGGAAAAAGAGAGTTGCTATTGCAGCTCAGAGATGAAGAGAGTACTCAAGAAGGGGCATCGATAAACCCTCGACCTATGAACTTCCAGTGGCAATATCCAATCAGGAAAAATAAAACTATATATTCTAATAACATTTTATATTCTTCATTGTGTATTTCACAACCAAGTGCAATTAATTTATGCAAAGAGCTCCTTATATATCCAGCATATCCTATAATATATGTATAATTCACATACACCGATAACTCTATGATTAAATTAGTTCAGTTACAGTTGAACCAATTAATGATACATAGTTGAATTATAGATCATGCTCACAAAGACAAGTACTTGAGGAAACTATGTCAATTATTCTTTCTATTGGACATGTTTAATAGCTCGAGATAAATCAAACTCTTATACATTTGTCACTGAATTCTCAAACTGAGCTAAAATTTCTGAATTCTCCCATGTCATGTTAGTTTTAAGCTAAAAAAATTTACATGTTAAGTATTATCTTCCCTATGAAATAAAATTCATAAAAGAGGAAAACAAAGTACAAATGTGGACAACATGTCTAGTCACAAAAAAATCCTATACGATTACACAGACCATAAAATGAAGAAGCTCCTCAAAAGTTAAAACTATCAAAACTCCTTCAAAAATGTATAGCCCCAGAACCCGTAGAAGGTATATACAACAACAAACGTCCCTATAAATAATTTTTCCATGAATATTTCATCGCTGAGAATATTCAAAGGTTAAAAACATTTAAGTTTATAATCATAAGTTTTCCATGAATATAACAGCAAATGCACTGCGTAGCTATGTACTAGAAAATTTAAGTTTAAAATCATTTCCAAGAAAATGTATTGTCTAGCTATATATTGCCTTGCTATATACCGTCAAATTTAAGTTTACAACAATTTGCAAGCATATGTACTGCCTAGATACATGTATGGTATGGGATGTAACACCCAAACATACATTGATGTACTATCTAGATACAGTGAAAAATACGACAGTTACTATAATTTAGTCAGGGCGCGCGTGTGAGTCGTGTTGGAACTCAATGTAATGAAATAAAAAGAAAATTATTTTTAATTCGTCCAAATGTTCGTTTCAAGTGCGCCAATGTGTCCAGAAGGGTTGAAATAGTCAGAAAAGTGTACTCGAGGGTTTAATTTGGGTCCTAGGTCAAATTTAGTCCAAATCGATACCTATTGAGGGCATTTTAGTCATTTAAAAAAATGGGGTTATGAGACCCACGAGTTTGTAACTGTTATATCAGATATTAAGAGTTTGAATGTAGGTTTAGAATTCTGAAAACTAAAGAGAGGCCATAGGAGATCAAAGAGAGAGGTTTCTTGGAAGATTTAAGAGAAATCTTGAAGAACTCTTTGTGGATCTTCCACTTTCATCATCTTAGGATTGTGGATTGGAAAGGAAGACACTCAAACACATCTGAAAATAAAAAAAATCAGATCCAACATCATATGGAAAATGTTTATTTATGGTTTTACTTGAGGTTATAATACCCATGTTGAGAATAGGGTTTATCTTGTTGATTTGAATGATGAAACTTGAATTAAATACATGTTATAAGTAGGAATGCATGTAGATTTCATTGATTTTGGAAGAGATTATGAAATCAATAATTGGGTCATGATTTATATGGGAGAAATCTGGATTTTGTTGGGTAGGATTGAATTGTAGAATAACTTCTTGAATTTGAAAAAGTCTACGAAATTGGATAAATTAAACCGTCATTTTAGAAAATGTTTTGGGCCGGTTTGGTTCCAAAAATGGCTATTCTATTCGTGTTGCCTTGTAGAAAATCCTATTTTCTGCACTTTATTCTTAGATACATATTGTTGATGTAAAAAACTAGATCGCTCTAATTATTCAATCACAGATAAATAAATAAGACAAATATTTTTAAAGTGGTTCGGCTAGGAATAAAGCCTACGTCCACTGTTATGTTATTGCTGAGTGTTTGTGGAATTCTTGATTACAAGTTCTCTCAAGAAATTCCCGTCCCCTTGAATGAGGATGATACAAGGTATTTATAGCCTTTAAGCTGTACATGAAAGGTCCAATACATTAAATGATATACATATGAAAGGGTAATACATTTAATGCAGCGTGTGCGTCAAGAATATAATGAATAGTTGAACAGTTGTCCGTCTGGTAATTAATGATACGGCCGAGATGCAGTTCGGACCGCCTTAGTTACTCGTTGATCAAGAGTTCCTCGGAGTGCTTAGAGTATCTCGGGATGATAGAGTTCCTCGGGGTGTCCTCCTCGTTGCTCGGAGAGAACATGACTTGGTCGGGGGAAATAAACTTCCTCGTTGTTATTGTGCCATGTAGATTGACACGTGTCTTCTTATTATTGGTCCACATCAGCAGATTAAATCTGGTATCAACAGAAGCCCCCAATGCTTCATGCTTGATGGGTTACTTGAAAGGATGGAGTATTTATTCTGCAATGTTGCTCGGTGCTCGTGAAATTCTTGATCTACCTTCTTGATTTGTTTAACATAAAGTGCATTATCTTTTGGACGACATATGATGCCGTTTGTAGCTTGTCATAATCTTCAAGTATGTTGATTGGTTTGCTAGCCGACCTACTGCCTCCTATGAGCTAGTGGTGGACTTCGAAACATTTTCATATAACTTCTTCTTCAATATTGGTTGGGATAGTAGTAGCAAAGATCTCAATACTGTTGATGTTGATTTTGATTTCTACCTCTGCTCATGGACGAATAAGAGGTTCTCAGGGACGAGCAAGTGCTTCTCGGGAATGGGCTAATGCTTCTCGGATAGATCATCTGTGATGAATATCAGAATGTTGAAAGGTCTTAACTTCATAAACTCCTCTTATATTTTAGATGATCCTCCTGCTGGTGAGGAACCTGTTTCAAAAGTAGAAGTAAAAGAAACCAATAGAATAGGAATCTCAATGTAATAGTTAGTATACATTTTCATTCTCAATGTATTTTGTTTTTTGAATTTAACGAAAGACTTTCATTTTTATTCGCAATCTTAATTGCTATTGTCCTGTAAATATAAAACACTTTACATTTATGTATCTGTTAAAAAAAAAATAACAATATTGTGTTGTTCATCGACCAACTTAGTAATAAAGAAGTTACAATTATTAGTAACGTTGCTCGATCACTTAATAATAAAGTAATGAGTATAAAAATGTTTAGAATTTTTCCAACCAATCAAGGTTGTTAAATTATGCTTGTCGACCAACTACAGTTAGTGGGTTTTTATCCCCGACCAGCCATACTTGGTTCAATTTCAAATATTAAAATGTGTCCGACCAACTAAGGTCAATAATTTGTCCTCGCCGACCAACTACAGTTATTGGGTTTTTATCCCCGATCAACTATACTTGGTGTATTTTTTGAATAGTTTGTTCTTCAAAGAATTCTTTGTAATAATATTACCTCCCGACCAACATAAGTTGTAATATGAGAGTATATTTTTATCTTACCAACCGTAATTGATGCTGGCGTACACTTTTTGGCTCCTTAAAGCTTTTGGCTCTTTAGAGCATTTTTTGGCTCCTTAGAGCATGTCCTCCTAACCAAAGGAGGTTGGCTACTTATAGCACTTTTGCTCCGTAGAGCTGTCCTCCTAACCAAAGGAGGTTGGCTACTTATAGCACTTTTGCTCCGTAGAGCTGTCCTCCTAACCAAAGGAGGTTGGCTACTTATAGCACTTTTGCTCCGTAGAGCTGTCTTGGCTCCTTAGAGCACTTTTGCTCCGTAGAGCTGTCCTCCTAACCAAAGGAGGTTGGATACTTATAGCACTTTTGCTTCGTAGAGCTATCCTCCTAACCAAAGGAGGTTGGCTACTTATAGCACTTTTGCTCCGTAGAGCTGTTTTGGCTCCTTAGAGCACTTTTTGGCTCCTTAGAGCACTTTTGGTCCATTATCTCTGACGATATCCTGGCGCTGAATGAACCTTCAAAATGTTTGACTGATGATAATAGGCAGCAAACTCCTCATTTTTAAATTGTGTTCCATGGTCTGTGATGAAGGCATGAGGGAGACCATATCGGCAGATGATGTTCTTCCAAACAAATTGGTACACCTTCCTTCTCGTATGTCACGTCAATAAGTGGCTCAGCTTCTATCCACTAAGTAAAATAATCTACTGCGATGACGAGGTATTTGAATCTTCCTCGAGTCGTCGGCAATGGTCCAACCAAATCAATCCCCACATGGAAAATGGCCAAGGATAAATGATGGGTGTCAACAATGTTTGTGAAGTTCTTCGGATGGAGGAAAATTGTTGGTACTTGTCACATTTCTTGGCATAAGCTATACAATCAGCTCTCATCGTCGGCCAGTAGTATCCCTGCGTCATCACTTTTTGCAAAAGTGTCCGACCTGCTACATGGGCTCCACAGGACCCTTCATGGATCTCTTTAATCAATTCACCTCAGAGGGATGTACACATCTTTGCAAACCTGCCATAATTCCTCGTCGAGCAGCTTTAAACTTCCATTTCTTGGCAGCGAGCTTATCTTTCGAATACCATTATACCGAGCAGCTTTAAACTTCCATTTCTTGGCAGCGAGCTTATCTTCCGAATACCATTATACTGAGCAGCTTTAAACTTCCATTTCTTGGCGGTGAACTTATCCTCCGAATACCATTAATTAGTACATACCGAGCAGCTTTAAACTTCCATTTCTTGGCAATGAACTTATCCTCCGGTAATTGTTCCTCCTTAATATATGCTCTGATAGGATCCATCCAAGATGTTCCTAAATCAAGGGTAATAATATTCATCGTCAGGTCTTCATCTATGCTCCGACTTTCTAATGCTTCAATTGGTATCGTTCTTCGCAGCTCGGTACGAGTAGCTGATGCTAATCGGGCCAAGGCGTATGCTCTCACATTCTCCGTTCTTGATATTCTTACCAGTTAAACAGCAACAAACTCTGATACTAACTCCATCACCTTTGCTTGATACTTGATCATCAATTCTCCTTTGGTTGCATATATTCCCAACATTTGATTTACGATCAATTGAGAATTACTGAAGACAATAACCTGCTGTGCCTCCATAGTATTTGACAAATTAAGACCTGCAACCATGGCCTCATACTCAACCTCATTATTAGAAGCTTTGAATTAGAAACGTAGGGCGTATTCCATGTAGACCTCGTCTGGGCTGTTCAAAACGATCCCTGCCCCACAGCCTGTAGTGCAAGATGAGCCATCTACATATAGCCTCCATATAGGCAACTTGTCTTCTAATTTCTGGTCTGACAGAGTTCCTCGGTGGAATATTTTTCGCTTTCTTTCATCATGTCCTGATACTTCTGAATACACCTATTGAATTTCGATATACCTCCTGAACTTCAATATTCCTCCTGAACTTCAATATACCTCCTGAACTTCAATATACCTCCTGAACTTCAATATTCTTCCTGAACTACAATATACCTCCTGAACTTCAATATTCCTCCTGAACTTCAATATTCCTCCTGAATTTCAATATACCTCCTAAACTTCAATATTAAAAGTAATTCCTGAGCAAGAACAATAACTCCTGAATGATGATTAGTCGGGGTTGAATTTGATGCTCGACTGCATGATGATATAAGAATGTGCCACCAAATGAACAAATATATCTATAATAGAAGCCCCCAACTGTGGAATGTGAACTTTGAATGAGATTTATCGACCAATACCAACCGGAGTTGGATTTTATCTACCAACCGGAGTTGGATTTTGTCTACCAACCGGAGTTGGATTTTATCTACCAACCGGAGTTGGTGGTAATTGATAATAAATGATGAAGACTTCCTCGGAGCTGACCAACAGACTGTTGGGAATAAGATAATATAAATACTGGAGACCTCCTCGGCGCTGACCAACAGATTTGTTGGGAATAATATACTATAAATGCTAGAGACCTCCTCGGTGCTGACCAACAGATTTGTTGGGAATAAGATAATATAAATGCTAGAGACCTCCTCGGCGATGACCAACAGATTTTTTGGAAATAATAAATGCAGGATACCTCCTCGGCGATGACCAACAGATTGT
This sequence comes from Sambucus nigra, assembly GCA_949130495.1. Classification (NCBI taxonomy): domain Eukaryota; kingdom Viridiplantae; phylum Streptophyta; class Magnoliopsida; order Dipsacales; family Adoxaceae; genus Sambucus; species Sambucus nigra. Next base: position 196,927,829 of record OX422219.1, read on the forward strand.
TGGGAATAAAATATAATATAAATGCAGGATACCTCCTCGGCGATGACCAATAGATTGTTGGAAATAATAAATGCAGGATACCTCCTCGGCGATGACCAACAGATTGTTGGGAATAAAATATAATATAAATGCAGGATACCTCCTCGGCGATGACCAACAGATTGCTGGGAATAAGATATAATAAATTCCGAAGATATCCTTGGAGCTGAATAAGATATAATAAATGCTGGAGACACCCTTGGATCTGAATAAGATATAATAAATGCTGGAGACATCCTTGCTGAAATGAGAATAGAATATGCATCCCAATAGATATAAAGAATTAAAAATAATAAAGTGCCTCGCCGATCAGTCGAGGTAGAATCATATATTGCCGAAAAAGAATAAGATCTTTCAGAACATAATAATATGGCCGAGAACGTTGTCAGGCCTGAATATAAATAAGAATTATCCGAACGAATCTTGTAATTCTTCTTAAAGCTGAATAAGTATCTTGTCGAGGCATAATTGCAGAATGCCGAATAAGAATAATATTTTCCAGAACATAAGAATATGGCCGAGAACTTTGCTGGGCCTGCATATAAATAAGAATTACCCCGACCAACTATCCGTTGGGGGTGAAATATAATAACTGTTATAGTTCTCCTCAGAGATGAATATGATAATAAGTATCTCGCTGAGCTCCATGTTGAGATGAATATAGAATATGAATCCCAATGGATATATAGAATCATTTGTGCTGGATCAGATATCTGGGCCTGAATATAAATAAGAATTACCCCGACCAACTATCCGTTGGGGGTGAAATATAATAACTGTTGTAGCTTTTCCTCTGAGCCGAATATATATATAGAGAGAAGAAATTTTTCGAGCTCCATGCTGAGATAAATATAAAATATGAATCCGAACGGATATAGAATAATTTGTGCTTCAGCATTCGTCGGCATTGAATCTTATGCCTGTAAAAATTAATAATTTGCTCTACCATATGTGTAGGCTGAATTGATTAGTCATGAGAATAATTTACTCATCCAATCAATATATGATATGTATCATCATAAAAATTTCAAAATATGAAATAATATGTTTTATGCCAAATGTGTGTGAGATGGACAAATTATTATCAAATATGCATCATAAATAAGACGTAAAGTTTTTGTAAATTTATTTAATCTCCAACAACCAATCAGGTATTAGTTGCTGTTTAAAAATATTTTTGGGGTGATCATAAGTTAAAAAGACTTAAGCCCCCTGCTTGTCCCCAAGCCGAACTCGTGTTTAAAGAAATATCAGGGGTGCTTAGCATTTTTTTTAATACCCCAAGATTATACTGCTGACGACAAACGACATGGATGTTGCCGACCAACATTTAAGGATATCTCAAATTATAGAATATATGGTTGGATGACCAGAATATCTCAAATCTTTAGATCAAAAAATAACATTCAATGTAAAATTTAAGCCTTAAGAATGTTAATTAAATGAATAAATATATAACCCACTAGATCGTGTGATTTCGACAAAGAAACCTTGTGATGTGATGAACGAGGGGCCAACATATCAAATTTATGCCCAAAGTCTTGATATGGTCATGATTGTTTTACTGATCCTCTTTTACAAGAGGTGAGTAATGATTTTTCAGGTGAGAGAAAATTATTTTTTTATATTGATCCCTTCCTATTCCCAATTTGGAGAGATAAAAATATGGTGAATGATTAAAGTCATTACCAAATTTATATAAAAAATCAATCAATTTGACTTTATTGACATAGATGGAAGATGAACCAAATTAAGTATATAATTCATAAAAGTGAATACAAAGAGACTTAAACTTGTGAATGCAAAGAGACTCAAACTTGAAGAGAGAGAGAATATATATGGGTCATGATTTCCATGAGAAGACTTTTCATTGTCTTTAACCTTTTCCCATTCTTTTATTAAAAATATGATGGGAATATGAATAGACATCAAATATCTTACAAAATTTATTTCAAAATCAACAATGAAAATGATCAAATCTTATCATCGTCGTATATATTGGTATATGTAATCATTTAAAATATTTATTCCATGATATAAAATTAAAACTTGAGAATCAAGCAAAGAATTATGATTTATGAAATCTACTATTTTTCAGATTTCTAAATAAGGATGAATCTAATAGTTATGATTTAAAAATCATGAGATGCAACATTTTGCAGATAAAAATTGGACAATTAATTTACGTATATAAACATAAAAATCACGATTCAATCAAAAGATGTATGTATAATTGATTATACGTAGAGAAAATAAAAACTTAGCTTTTGGTGGAGAACAACGCTTGTAACACGTTTCCCACAGACGGCGCCAATCTGTTGATGTAAAAAACTAGATCGCTCTAATTATTCAATCACAGATAAATAAATAAGACAAATATTTTTAAAGTGGTTCGGCTAGGAATAAAGCCTACGTCCACTGTTATGTTATTGCTGAGTGTTTGTGGAATTCTTGATTACAAGTTCTCTCAAGAAATTCCCGTCCCCTTGAATGAGGATGATACAAGGTATTTATAGCCTTTAGGCTGTACATGAAAGGTCCAATACATTAAATGATATACATATGAAAGGGTAATACATTTAATGCAGCGTGTGCGTCAAGAATATAATGAATAGTTGAACAGTTGTCCGTCTGGTAATTAATGATACGGCCGAGATGCAGTTCGGACCGCCTTAGTTGCTCGTTGATCAAGAGTTCCTCGGAGTGCTTAGAGTATCTCGGGATGATAGAGTTCCTCGGGGTGTCCTCCTCGTTGCTCGGAGAGAACATGACTTGGTCGGGGGAAATAAACTTCCTCGTTGTTATTGTGCCATGTAGATTGACACGTGTCTTCTTATTATTGGTCCACATCAGCAGATTAAATTTGGTATCAACACATATTCTCCAAAAACGGCTGTGAAATGCCTCGAAACGGCATTTTAAAAATCTTGGCAGATTTGTGGGGCAAATTTTAAGCAATGTTATTTTTAGTTGTTATTCCGTTGGAGGTTGCCTAAATTGATTGATTGTGATTATTGTTCTATAATAAGGACTTTAGGCTTAAAGTGGAGATTAGGTTTACATAAAGTGAGACGAGTAAATATTAGGATAATTGAGAAAGTATCCATAATTGATAAATGAATGAAATTTGAGAAGGGTGACGTAGTGATGAGTGAACCTATGTTTATGACCAGTAGTGATGATGGGAATAACTACTAAAAAATAATGAAGGGGTAACTAGGGCCCTTAGAGATGTGTAAAAATTCATATAAATACGATAATGAGTAAAAATCGTAAGTAATAAGTATGGTGAGTATTCGAGAGAAATATTCTATGTACGCGATTTCTAGTATTTGGGTTGTGTGTATACCTACTGATTTTTATAGGTGGTAAGAATACCTATTGTATGATAATTATGTGTATGGCATACCTGTGTTGCTTGCTATCACGGGAGGTTTCGCGTTGTGGTCAGTCTTATTCTATGTAACCCATTTAGGGAGATATTGACTTGTACCTCGGGACATAGAACTCTGGTTGGATCACTGTCAGTGTGAACGATGGTGTGCACGGTCATTTGGGGTGCGTAGGTATGTGCGTAATTCAAATGGCTTAGAACTATGTTTGCCTCCAATATGTGTGATTTGTATTTATGGTTTGAGAGTGATTCTGAACCGGTAGTCCTTTATTTTGTACGTGATGTACCCGGACTTGATAGCAGAGTATGCCGCACCGCAGCTTAGCCTCAAGTGCCATATTTATATATATATTATATAGAGTGATAAATACATATACTTATGAAAAATTCTACTTCGTGCTTAGTAGATGGGAAGATATTGACATTTTAAATAATCTAATATGTGGAGAGCTAAACATATATTAATAATTCCATAATGGGCTAATTGATATGAAGAATTTACTAACGTACAGCGTGGGCGAAATGAGTGGGAACAACTTGTTAGCGTATAAATAAATATTAACATTTGCTCAGACTAGTTAGGCGGGATAGCATAATTAGTTCGGGGTATAGTAACATACGTTAGGTGTGCACATTAGTTGAAAGGTCAAGAGAGTGTATGTGAACCTAACATGCGTAATCAATAAATTATTCTAAAATGAGATAAATACTTGCCAAATATTTTCAAAATATTTTGGGTACTAACCCTTGCTATAAAATCTTTTCAAAACCTTTTAGGTGCCCAGCCACAGGGATGCCAGACTTCATGATTCTTTCCAGGGACGCATAGCTGTAGTGCTGTGGAGGCTTATGGAGTTTTGATTAGACGTATCTATCATTTCATTGTTAGTCTAGGAGTTTCTTCTAGGATTTTAGTTTGGGCATATTGGCCCCATTTGAGACTTTATTTAATTAGTATTTCAGTTTCAATCTTATAGTCAGATATTCATATTAGTTGGATTCACTATTGTGGTTTGGGATTTTATCCGATGGTTTATTCGGCAAGACTTTATTTATTTATTTCCTTGAGATGGTTTAGACTCTAGTATTATGTGAATGTTGAAATTTAGTTTTCCACATGTTATTAATTGTATGTTTAATGAAATATAAAATTTGACACTGACTTAATTGTATAATAGGTGATTAGTAATTAATTTAGTTTTGATAGTGATGCTAAGAATGAACCATTTTGTAAATCATGTTCTAACTTAATAAAGGCCTGATCACCCAGTATTTAATTAGGCGAGGTGTCACATATGGTATCAGAGCATCACGTTCTAGTGTCCTTAGGATCTGTACAGCTTTACTACATTTTAGCGTAGCATTCTTTGATATAAAGCCCTATTATAGGATTGGTGTATTCCTCTTCGTATGCACGTTTATGTTCTCCTGCTACTAAGTATAATTGATATGAATCATATGTGAGTCCGATTGGTTTTGGTACACCGAACAATTTAGGACGACCAGCGAGGGCCATTAGAAGGATTGCAGGAGTAGGGGCTTAGCAGAAGCCATAGAGTATACTGAAAATGGCGACAGTAATAAAAGTCACCGTGATTATTTCTCAGGAAAACGGTGATAGGGAAATCACTCGAGGGCAGTAGCATCCCCAAGCACTATAGTATATAACAGTAGTGCAAATTTAGACTCACTCAATGCAGGCAGAAAGGGGAAGTCAGAGGGTCTGTTTCGAAGAGCCATCTGCAAGGGTTCGAGTAAAACAGGAATTATGATGGGCGAAAGGAAGGAGAGAAGTACAAAAGTATTTGTGCATGGTGAGGTCCGGTGGCAATCAAGATTTAAATTATAGTTTAAAATTTGGGCTCGTAAGAGAAGGGTTGTCATAATGGAAGATTTAGGGCGCAATCCAACTACAAGTTCTTTCATTTGCTTCTCAGCGAAGGAAGTCTATGGACTTTTCACGAGAGGGACGAACAGAGGTTGAGTGTGATGAAGAATTTATTTATATAAGTGAACTTCATACCCAGGGAGGTAGGTAGTGGAGAGGAAGGTTCTTAAAGGTGATGATGGACTCATGAGTAGGAGTCGCCACTATTTATGGAAAATTAGTCATGGACAACTTGAGCACATGATGTAAATAACTTGTTTTTACAATGTTTATATTAACGCTTCCATGAGAAGGGAGCCAAGTGGGTTGGAGAGCATAATCAGAAGGGCAAAACTAAATGTAATTGGTGATAGTAATGCACCACAAAGGGGTGCCCAGTAGGGGATCCATTTAAATGATGTAGATCAATGGAAATTCTATCGAGTGACGATGGATTCAATTAGGGCTGCTAAGGATAATAGTGTGTTCCACAAGGCCAACCAAGTCAAAGGAACAACGGGGGTAGCAATCGGGGCCAAGACTACTAGGCCTGAGAAAAGGACAATCCTGATATGGCCAGTGGGGCAAAAGATAGGAAAAATGACAACAAGACGTGTCCTATGTGTGGAGTGTAGGGCGACATATATCGACTTTGTCCATAATAAGTTAGGAGACAGGAGCGGTATGCCCAGTAAGGCAAAAGTTATGAAATTTTTTGGCTCGGTATGTATGAGAGTACTATGTCCAGAAAGCATTTGGACCACCAATGCTATTGACAATTAAAAGTGTAAGTTTTATCCTTGGGTAAATGGGGTATGTTTGCGTGACACGAGTGAGTCACAATATTTTGTTAGCACTAGATTCGCGCGTAAGACGGATTTAGTGGGTGTATTATTAGTATTACTATTGTGTACCTATATTTTTACTATTTAATATGGGGCTTTTGGTCCCAATTGTAGGGAAGTGAGTATAATTGCTGAGAGGATATATTTTAGTGGGTTATCTCATTTCGAGAGATGATATTCGAGTATGATGTTGTCCTAGGTATGTGTTGGTTAGCGATGGGATGAGCGATGGTGGGTTGTTACAGCAAGGTTATCATGTTAACAATTCCAGGGCAGGATATGTTGATTAGCGTTGAGTCAACTGGAAGAAAGTTGAGCTCACATTTATATTATATCGTGGAGGCGACTTCAAAGGTTATAGTTGTCTCGTTATATTTGATCCCAATGTGTAGGGACTATACTGATATGATTCGGGATATTAAACTTACTGTCGAGAAGAGATTTTCAGCTCATTATCGACTTAGCGCGGGAAAAATAGTAATAGTGAGAGTGACATGTTGTATAAATCCTTTAGTGATGTAGGAGTGAATGGTTAGGCTTTTACATCTGAGAATAGGATTTTGGATGCTTTGATAATGTGTGTAGGACCTATAGATCTCGATGTTCAACAATTCTAGGTAGTAGTGTTTTGAGGGGTTCCTTATTTGAATTTTGCTTGTGAGATGTACCACGCACGAATCCCAGCGAATGTCGAGAGTTAAGAAATGCATTGGTCACTAGGGCATGCGTTTATCAATTTAATTATTATACGTGTATTCGGGTGAAAGAATGGGCTGAGAATTATTCTATGATATGAGAATCGTAGAGTTGAGTAGTGCTGTGAGGGGAGCACCGGGGAAAAAACTTTTTGCACCACTAGTTGCTGGGGGGCAGTCTCGAGTTGAATTAAATCATTTAAATAGGGTAACTAAAATTATCCATACGGGTAACCACACTGAGAAAGAAGGGTCAGACTTAAGATAAGGACGTTATATGTGGAACGTTAGAGATGATTATGCAGTTGTGCATGGGATATAGGGTGTATGGGCGCCTTGGCCTATTTATCTTTCGATATCGTTTGAGATTATGAGGCTTAGAAAGATGTTGTAAATGTGTCTTAGGGATAGTTAGCAAAACATGTGGAATTTTATGAAAGGCTAAACTTCATTCGAGGAAAGGAGATAGTTTGATTATGTGTATGTCATGAGAAAAATCCCCCAACCGAAGTGAGTTAAATCGTGAGTCGAAATACGTTGGGAACAAATGAAGTCTCACCTATTCGAATGCATAGAGTGGTTCTCGCATAGATAGGTTGCAAAGATTCAAATAGAAGGAACAAAAAGGGCCTAGGAAGTGCACAGTTTTGGAGTAAAAGCACGCACCATTATTTTTGGTATAACTTAGAATAAAAAGAGTAAGATATTCCACGTGATGTGGGGTGTTGAGTGTGTTGATATCAGGGTGAGTGAGACATAGTGGAGTTATTTTCAAGTTCGCCACTCGTAAAAGGAAGAATTTGATCCAATCTTACAGACTCGAATGTTGTGATAGATAGATGATTCCAGGGACAGAATGGACACGTAAATTGACAAAGTTCATTATTGGATTATCAAGAATCATGGAGTGGGAAGGATTTTCTTTGGGTTGTGAAGTATATTGTCCAGAACAAAATGATCGTTATTAGTTTGGGGTGTGTTATAGTATCGAAAAGTGTGCCCATCATGTTATTAAAGAGAAGAAATGAACCGGCACAAGGTGCCACTCAATACTGTTGTAAATCAAGATGAGACTTTTGGGTCCCACCATCAATAGGGAGTATCGAGAGGAAATGGGAGCGGAGTCAAGTCAACTGTAGGCCGCTATATAGTCGGGAGGAGTAACATAGAATGTGTTAGAATGGAAAAATGCATGTCTTGGATTTTTGGAGTAATTAGAAATATTAACTCCAACTGGTAGAGCTGCATGTGATAACTCCTAGCAGAATATTATTTGTGACGTGACTTCTGAGGTTTAATAGGGAGAAATTTTTTTTTCATGCCCTTGGATAGTTGAAAAAGGGGAAATAACAAGTTTCTCGAACCCGAAGTTATTCATGATCCATCGAAAAGGATTGAGTCAATCCACATCATTTTCATATAGTTCAGAAGTGTAGTGAGAGTACACTAATGTGAACTAAAAAAATTTAGGCCTGATAAGAGTAGTCAGGGATTTTTGAGGGTGTATAACGCGAGGAGAGCTAGCTTGGTATGGCAATAAAGGAAATTATTACGTATAGAAGTGAGGCTTTTTCTAACATAGAGATGATAGAGCTAGGGGAGTATAGTCTCGTCTTTTGAGACATTGTTATCAAATTTACGATGGTTTTGCGTGTCATTGTATAATTGAGACCTTAAGTATAAGGGAATATATCGATATGTAAGGGCTTAAATGAACTTGTCACTAAATCGTGGGATATAGAGAGTAGACCTTCGATCAAAACGGTACCATTGGTGTGTGTATAGTGGAGATACCAAAATATTATTGCGAGTAAATTTATGCATACATTCGAATGCGATTGTATCCTGAAATTCGAGCAGGTAATATGGGGCGCACAAGTGCCGCCGAATCTACTTGGGAGCACGATAATGAGATGCACGAAAAATATCCCGAGTTGTTCATTTCCAGTATTTCTTTTTTCAAATTTCGGGATGAAATTTTGTTATTAGGGGGAGAGTATGTAACTCCCCGTATTTTTAATGATTTTTATATATGGTCTAATTGTGGATTAATTTGGAATAATTAATTCGGGATATTAAATATTAATTAGCGAGATAAGGGTTAATATTTATTTATATTGAATATTACTTAGTGAACGAGTAATAATAATGATACGAAAAGATTATAATTATCGTGAGTGAAAAATACGGCAGTTACGATAAATGTAGTCGGGACGCGCGTGCCAGTCGTGTCAGGACATAATTTGAGAAATAAATAGTAACGTTGTTTTTTGTATTTAAAATGGTCATTTAGAGTGCGCCGAAGTGTCCAGAAGGCTCGAGATAGTCAGAGAAACTATACCTGGGAGTTTAGTTTGGGTCCCGAGGCACTTTTAAACCACACACACACACCCGGAGGGGTGTTTTGGTCTTTTGGAATTTTGGGGGAATTAAACCTACAAAATTTGCTAAGTGTATATCAATGTTAGGTTAACGCCATTAGGTTGAGAATCTGTAAAACTCACAGAGGCCATTAGAGGAAGAAGGAAAGACACCCCCCCCCCCCCCCCACAAGGCTAGAACCATCATTATTGCACCTTTTGCACCACAAACACCATCGAGGCGTAGATCGGGGGAAGAGGAACACCACCACACCATCAATTCACAAAGATTCAGAACTGCACTTTGAGGTAAGTATTTATCTTGCTAATCTTGAGCATGTATTTAATCCATGTTAGAGTTAGATGAATCAATTCTTGATTATATAAAGAATTAATGTAAATTAGAAGAGTTTAAACCTTGTTTGGGGTAGGAATCATGATAGGTTAACTCTCTTTATGCATGTAGAATTAAATTCACGAATTTATGAAGTCATAATGTAAAGAAATCTGGATTTAAATGGAGTTCTTGAACCAAAAAGATGAACTAGGGTTTTTGGAAATAATTCTTGATTTAATTCCAATTATATGATGTTTCCTGATGATTTGGTGATTATAAAATATTATAAATCATGTATATAGGTTAGAATAATGATTGGTAGGTTTGGTTAGTAGTATGGGATCATGTAATGTATGTTTGGAGGTGTAAAAATGGTGAAACCCGTAACTACGTAAGGAAGAAGAAACAGGTCTGCAGGTTTCAAATCGATTCAGCCCAAGGGCGAATCGATTTGGTTTTCCCAGATTTTGGAAATTTGCCTATTTTAGCCCTGAAATTGAAATTGATGAATGGGAGGACTCTTAGGATATCTTTAAAACATTGTGAGAGATATATTGGTCAACAGTAGGCTAATGTTAGTGTAGGGATTTAGTCCTAAGGGAGATGAATTAAGGCTAAGAATAATGAGTGTGAATTGCAATGTAAGTGGATTTGGGAAATGAGAATAAGTCACGATGAAGGTGAGAGAATCTATGTCATAGACTAGTAGGATATGAGAAAGTTGTCTACTGAAATATGTTAAAGAATAATTGGCGTCCTTCGAGTAGTGAGGGATACTTGGGAATGTACGACAAAAATCAAAATTAATGCTTAGTAATACGTGGGGTATTCGAGAGTTATATATACTACGTATGGGATATATTATATAGGTCGTGAGTATACCTATACTGATGATACAAATAACCTACAGAGTAGTAAATACATATACTTCTGATGTATTCTACTGTGTGTTCTTAGTAGATGATAAAGATATTGACATCTCAAATAATCCTAGTATATGGAGAATTAAACATATATTGAGAACTTCATAATTGGCTAATTGATATAAAGATTTTGCTAATGTATAGTATGGACAAAACGGGTAGGCATAACAAGATATAATGTGAAGAAATAGATTTAGTTCGGACTAGTTAGGCGGGGTAGCATAACTAGGACGGGTTAGAAAACATACGTTAGGTGTGCACATTAGTTGAGAGGTAAGGGCCTTAAGTGAGGGCACGTAAACCTAACACGTATATAATATCTGCTACTTTTGCATTTTAAATACATGCTAAACCTTTTTAAAACTGGTTTACTCGGGCAATGACCCGTTTTCTCCAAATCTATAGTTTTTTGGAAAACATTTTAGGTGCCTAGCCACAGGGACACCGGGCTTAGAAGATCCTATCAATTAATGTACTGCAGCTACTATGGAAGTTGCAGGACCCGATGTTAGATGCCTCTGTATTCATCATTCCTTCCTTGTGACCTACTTATTTTATTCGGGAATGTTTCCCCTTTTATTCAGACTTCATTCAGAGATAGAGGACTTTCATTTTATTTTATTTGTCGATTGTTGGACTAGTTTTTATTATAGAGGACTGTATTATTATTTCAGACTGGATTGTGTATTCCAGACACACTTGTATTATTATGTCAGTGTATTTATTATATGTTTGATTATTGAATTTGGAATAAGATAATACAAATTTATTTGGTTACATGTTAATTATAAAGAAAAAATTTGGCATCGGCTTTTCAAATACTAGGTGGTTAGTAAATATTAAAAAGTTTTCGACAGTGATGCTAAGAATGAACCAACTGGATATTCTGTTTTAATTTAATAAAGGAATGATCACTCGATATTCAATTAGGCGGGGTGTCACATAATATTTATAGAGGAAAAAGGATTTTTGAATGACATGATGGATTTGAGATAAAAGACCTCATTCTAGAGACTCTAGCGCTCTGGTCTGAATTTATGGGTTACTCGTAGTCAACCCGGTCCGACCTGATCATTAGCTGTGATGTACAATGAAACTTCCTATATAAAATTCCTAATCTAATTTAATTTTAATCAATGGTTCACTTGTTTAGCATGCAATTCCAATTTAAGATCAAACTAGATAATGAACCTGTGGGAAGTATCCCCGCAGCCCAAGCATACAGAGATACTAATGTAAAATAAAAGAAAGTACTTACCTGTGAACACTCTCAAAATACGAACCCGCACCTAACCTACCATAACAATGACAAGGGTATGAGCCGAATGCACAGTGGAAAATATACAATTACAATACATAATCAAACGGTAGAAAGAAGACTCTAACACGTTATACCTACGTGCACATGCAACAATCTTATATATATATGCTTAATGCATATAACCATTTTTTATTTCTAAAAACGTGATTTATTCCAATTAAATTACCTCAATCTTACAAAGAACTTCCTCTTTCTTGACTTGCCATTTATCCCTTTACTTAACACACGTGGTTATATACTTGAACAACTACACTTAATTTAATCGGAAATCATTTCTTTACCGAAATCACCCTTTTCATTTAAACCAATTCACATTAGTATTTTCATTGAAACCCACCCCTTCAACACACGCGAACACCTTGTTAGAAAATACTTTACAACTTTTGAAAACCTTTCACAACAAACTTTTGTGTCAATTATGCTTAAACCTTCTTAGGTTGCTCGACTCACCCGTTTAACCACTATACATTATCGTTCCTTTACTTTATGGACATTAATCAATTTACACATTTCTTATCCACTTTAACCTCTACCGAAACATTTGTTAATTCATTCAAGTTAGGTTGTCTTATCACATTTTCACCACACAACCCATTTCTTGACATGTTTCTTATTTCTTTATCTTTTCTCAAAATATTCCAATAAATCGTGTACTTTAATAGGCTCCACGCCGCCGGCAAAGCCACCATATGCTCTGTCCAGTGATTTTGGGTATTTTACCTCAGGCTCCGAGCCCTCCTTAGTTATCCCGGTGTCATTCGAGCTCCTTTTTAATGTGTTTTAACATTTTGCAAATGTCCACATTATTCTACATTTCTTTTTTACCCGACCAAAGCTAAAACTCAGAGTTTCACCCCCAACTTGTGTTACACTTGAAGATCATCATTTCATGTCCTTTACACTTTAGCCTTGTTTTTTATTCTAAAATCATATTCATTTAGGACCATTTTGTGTAATACTCTTTCCAACATTTTTATTTCATAAAAATGTTCCATTTTACGTAAAATTATCATTTTATCCATTGTGTTTCCAAACTTGTCATTTCCTCCATTTTCACAAGAGTTATTTTCCCAAAACATTATTAAGTTACCCACACTAACTTCTTAAGTGATTTTAACACATAAAAACTTTTTTAACATTTGGAGTAACATTTTTCAAGTTAAAAACATCTTTATTCAATATTTATTTTCCAATTTCATAAGTATTAATCTTTCAAAAACATTATTAAGTTACACATACCAACTTCTAAATGTTTTAACCATTAACACTTATTCAACACATTTACTAATCACTTTTCCAAGTTAGACATTTCTTTGCTTTCCATATCAAAGAAATCCGGTTACACTTAAAGATTACTTTTATAAGAAAAATATTCATTCCTTTTTATGCATTTCTAGTCTTATAACCTTATACTTATCATCCTTTCAACCCCTTTTACATACTTTGGCGAATAGGGTTTCTACTTTTCTTATTTCATGTTTAAACCCAACATAACCTTCTTTAAACTTGTTTATAACCCCATCATCAAAATAGTACAAGTTTACAGGCATGAGAATATGGATTTTGATTCCAAAAATCCTATTAAATGGGTTAAACACATGGTTTATCCTAGAAATTCTTAGCACTTGCAAAACATATATTTCAAGACTAAAGGACATTATTATTTCTTCAAAACTCAAGCCAATGTACCATTTTTTTAAAATCTTCATTTTTGCAAGAAATCAAACTTAATTTACCAAATATCTTTTGCAAGATAAAAATGTAAATTTAAAATATTTTTAATTCATAAAAATGTTTAGCACCTAACTTATTGAAGCATACCATTTACATGAAAATTCCAATTATTTCAAGAAAATTTTGAAATATCTACTCATCATTTATTTCCAGAAAAATAATATTTTACCAACATTTTTATTCCATAAAACTGTTTAATACCAAATCTACTAGAAACTCGTCATTTTATTCATATACTTTCTACTCTTGAATTCTAACAACATGGCCACCAATATGAAAAATAGAGTCATAAACTAATAGTAGAGTTTTTCACCTCAAATGGAGCTCCAACAATGGTAAGCATGAAATGTTTAAGAAGATGACGACCTCTCACCTCCTAAGGTGGCCTTAGAGAGGTTACCTACATCCACCAAGCTTTCTTCCATGAAAGTTACATCAAAACCCCTCTTCAAGCTTCCCAAATCATCCATCTTCATCTTCCTCAAAACTCCCAAAAACACCTCCAAAATTCGTAGTTATGCCCAATAATAGTGGATATGGGTATCTCTAGCTTGAATATGGTGGAAGACTAGTCAGATATGGTTCCACATGGTGGATATATGGTGGCGGAATGGTGGTTTATGGTAAAGAGAGGTGCACAAATTTGAAAATGGTGGGGGGAAGACACCCCATCCACATACAAACAATTCTCTCTCTCTCTCTCTCTCTCTCTCTCTCTCTCTTATTCCACTCCAAAAATAACCCAAATATACTCAAAAACCCTTATAAAAACATCTTCAAACTTTAAAATCTCATTTTTGTCCAATCTGGGCTCACCAAAGCTCGACATCTCATCCACCCAACGATCCAAAATGAGACAGTGCACAAGAGTGCTTGTTCGAATGAGAATGGCCTCTCGTTCGAATGAGAAAGGCTTCTCATTCGAACTAGCCATTAAACGACCTTAAAACAACCTAAACCTATTATTCAGTGGGGTCTCGTTCAAACCTGGTTCGATCCCCTACTTAGAACGACCTTGGTTTCTCGTTCGAATGACCTGAACTCGTTCGAGCAACTATTCCTCATTTTTCTCCAAATTTCTAATTTTAAACCACAAACTTCTAATGATTACAATAAGGACCCCAAACAATCAATTGCAGTTATAAACTCAATCATACTGATCCAAATCCCGTATTTTCGTATTATTACAACTTATGCAAGAAAATTAATAAAATATTGGGGCGGGGTATTACATTCTTCCCTCCTTAGGAAATTTCATCCTCAAAATTATGAACCATCAATCCTCAAGCTTATGGGGTTCAGCAGTTTCTACTCTAAATCATCGAAACCCTCCATGATAAAACTATCAAGTCCTCGAAAGTTAAGATAAAATCATACGCTCTTTCACGGATTTATCACCAAAGGTTCATTTTGTAACATGCGTTAGCGCTCACCGTTATCCCAATCATCGGCATCACATATTTATCCTCGAACCTCCACTCACTTGGTGATCAAGCGTAACCAAATCCTAGGACTAACTTTGTTAATACACAAGCATATTGGTGCCTCTACCGGCTAACACCCTCTTGTGATCGACACTTGTCAAAGTGTAACCGCAACACAATCAACACTGGTTCATCATCAAGAATCATCCCAAATCATAGGACTACACCTGTTGCCCTTTTTACGAATTTCGGATCTTTTCATTTACGTAGCTTCATTCAAACTTGACACTAATCTTTTATCACTAGTCACTCGCATCAAAGGTTAATATACCACTAAGTCGCAAACCATGCGTCTGACTAATACCCTTTCACAGGATCCTCACACAAATCTAGGATCACCCTTGGCGTTGTAACACCCCGTATATTTAAAAGGTTTTATTTAAATTAATTCAGAAATTTGAGGAAAATAAAATTTTGGAATTTACATATTTTTAGTAATTTAAAATGTTGAGTTTGAATATTGAAAAGTTGAATTTTAATCGAAATTCAAATCGGAGTCAAAATGGGAATTTAAAATTTTTATTTTTATTTTTACGACCGAACCGAACCGATAAAATTGGTCGGACCGGTTCGCCGGTCTGTTATGCCAAACAAACCTGTTTTTCTCAGAATTCTTTTACCACTAAAACTCTTATTTATTTTATAAAACCAACTAAAACATATTTTCATCAACCCTTAGAGCATAAACTTCTCATCTTTTACATCTTCTTCAACCTCTAAACCCTAGCCCCGTTCTACATAACTTTCAATTCAAGATTTGTCAAAATTAACTCGGTTTTCTCAAGACGCGTCAAGAACATATCTTTGTTAGAGAATAATACATCTGTGAAATCATAATTCTCAATCAACTTTTATTCAGGCATGGATACTCTATTCTCTTCCTTTAGTATTATGCGTTTTAAATGTCGCCTAAACCTCTAATGACATGTTTTTCTTAAAATAAATTAGCAACTTAATTAGAAAATGTGGTAATGAAATTTGGTACTATTTTGATGAAAAAATTTAATATGGAATAAGACTTGAAACCCTTGGGTGCGTGTAACACCCCGGGTTTTTATTAATTATTTTAATTAATTAATTGGAATTTTTGAGAAAAATTAAATTTTGGATTTAATGGTCTTTAATAATTAAACATGTTGTTTTTTTATATTTGAGTAGCAAGTTTTCAACCGAAATTAAATCGGAGTTATAATAAAATGTTATAATGATTTTTTAAATTGTTTTAACAAGCAAGTACGTTTTTGTTGAGTTAGAGAATATTTTTTCTAAGTGTAAAGGTAGTGTTTTAAAGATCTGGTTTTGATGATGGGGTCGTTCAAACGATAGCGCATGTTGTTCGAACGATGTAGCATCTCGTTCGAACGACATCGTATGTCGTTCGAGTAACAGGGGCGGTGGGTGGCTTAGAGTCCTAATTGCTTTGTAAATCTTAAACCCTTTATATACCAAAATTGTTACGAGGATAGGACTTTCAAAATACTTTTCTCCAGTAACGTTCTCCAAAACACATTTCCTCTCATCTCCAACCCCAAGCCCCAACTTTTAACAAGTTTCAACTCAAGAATTGAATATCCTATTGGTGTTTTATCAAGAGGAATCCAACCCTTTACTCAGATTTTTATCTGACAAATTTTAGACATGAATACTCTATTCCTTTCCTTTTGTATTATGCGTTTTAAGTATCGCCTAAATCTTTAATCACATCTTTTTTATTAAAATCAATTAGCAACTTAATTAGAGAAAGTGGACACTAATTTTCGGGTTGTTTTGATAAGACTTTTTAATGTGATTTAATTCTTGAAACCCTTGGGTGCGTAAGTTGGATTATTGGGCTTTTATTGTTTTGGGGGTGTAGGTTCGCATGTAGAAGTTATGGGATTATTTATATGTTATGTGGGACGCGAACTCTTATAAAAGAATTAGAAGATTTGTAAAGGAGAATGATTATGTCATATTGAATATCGTCGCATGTTAAATAAATTTATATTATTAAATAGAATGAATTATGTTGAAAATAACGAAGGTGATATTAATTGGATTAAATTAAATTAAATTGGGACCTGTATGATTATATTGTCATGTTGTGTTTATGATTTATGATATTGTGTGGATTATTAATTATTCACTTTTTGCCATCGCGGGGATGAGGGGCTTTTGGGTGGTATATTGCTCACCTTGTTTATAGTATGCTTACTAGGTATGGGACTAGTGGGTAGGCCTTAGTTATAATTTATGCTTCCTAGGTATGGGATTAGATAGTGTAAATTCATGGGGATTTTATATTTCGGGGGTGGGCTAATTTTATGTCCTATTATCGTCGCGTTAGCCTAGGCATGAGACTAGGACATATTTTATATTGAAAATTCATCCTATGTGTAGGACAGGACATATATGTACTTTGGGGACCCTTAGGTATGGGACTAAGGGGTATTTTGAGGATCTCACATCGATAAAAATGGTGGGATAATTTTGATAATTGAGAATTTAATACCTAAGATAATAAAATAGGTATTAAAATATATTGGTGACGTAATCAGTGAGGGTCGACGGTTTAAACGGGTCAGCCGACATTTTATGTCGTATCTTGTGTGGAACCTCTTCATGTAGCAAGGGTTGACAGTTTGACCAGCTGGCGTTTTGGCGAAGGGATGTGTATTTTTGGTGGAGAAATCACCCGGGGCGGGAGGACCGCTATTCTTAAGTAAAATAAATTGAGAAAATGATAATTTGAGTTAATTTAATTATATTGTTGCATTGGGGCTGTGGGATAATTAAAATGATATTGGTGTGTTTTTATCAAAATCTTTGGGGGTGGTTAGTAATTTATCTTTCCCGCGTTTAATTATCTTCGTAATTAAAATATTCTATTGTGATAATTATCATGTATAATGTTACTTTCCGGATTCAAGGATCCTATTTGAGGGAGTAGTGTGTATTCATGCTCGGGGCTCTGGCCTCATGTATCGACTAACTTTTCAGGTATTGGTGCTGGGTAGCTGCTTAGGATTTATTGGATATCGTTTGGAGGTGCATCTGGAGTTTATTCATTTTATCGTTTTATTTAGTTAGGCTTTCTTTTCAGTCATATTTCATTATGAGACGTCATTTGGGTTTTATTGGGCCTTTCATTTCCAAAGTTTTTAAAGGATTTCAATTAGATTATTCACAGTTGATTATTACTCAGTTTTAATTAAATCATTTTTGGAGATTGGATTTATTCGAAGTTTTAACATGTGATGGATCTTTTATCGTTCAGTTGTTATTATCATTTGGGATTGATTCAAATATTTATCTTATGGATTGAATTTTATTATGTCTCATATCTGTCTCATGCTAAGAATAGTATTTATTTACTCGCTCCCGGTTTAGTTTTGGTGGCGGCCGACGCCAGAATTAGGCGGAGTGTAACAGTGGGTAGGAGAGAGTAGTGGGTTTTGGTTATTATGGGTGTAGGATCGCATGTAGAATTTTATGGGGTTTATTTAATTGAAATTGGGATGTGTATACACACGCATGAGAATTATGTTTAATAAAAGTGAACAATTTTGATGTGTTTCATAAACTTGCATGTTGATTAATCGATAATGATCAAAAGGAAATAACTTTGTTAAGAACGATGACGGTAATATTAATTAAGTTAAATTAAATTGTGCCATCACGAATAAATTGGTGAAATTATTTATATGTGTTGTTTGATTATGTGATTGATTATTACCGATATTTATCATCGCAGGGATGATGGAATTTTCGTAGTATGCTCTCACCTATATTTTAGGATACTTGCTAGGTATGAGATTAGAGGGTAGGCCTTAGTTACAATTTATGCTTTCTGGGTATGGGAATAGTTAGTGTAGATTTTTACGGATGAGTGATTCCGGGGTGGGGCTGATTTTTATGTCGTTTCATCAATTCTGTAGTCTAGGTATAAGACTAGGAAAATATTATTGATAGAAATACATCCTATAATTAAGGTAGGACGTATTCGTGTGTTGGGGACCCTTAGGTATGGGACTAAAGGTGTTTTTGAGGATATTACATCGATAATAAGGGTGGGGTAAATAAAAATATGAAGATGAGAAATGGAGAATTAATACGTAAGATGATAAAAGGGGTATTAAAATATATTTATGACGAGAGTGTGTGCAGGGATGACAATTAAACGGATCGACTGGCTATATCGTCGTGGGTGTGTGTGACGTCATGAGTATGTGTGGGCTGACAGTTAAACTGGCTGGCAGGCTATAGTGACATGTCGTGTGTGAAACCTCACGAGTGTGTACAGAGATGATAGTATAGTTGGCTTCCTGGCCATAGTGAGGGGAATGGTGTGGAGTAGAACATGTGGGAGTCCCACAACTAAACAAACAAATTAAGCAGAAGTCCCGCACTAAAATGATGATAATTCTTGGTAGTTCCACTACTAAAAATAGAGTAAGATTTATATGCGGGAGCAGCGCGCCTGATAACAATAAAATGAGTAAAATAATAAAGTTCAATAAATTGATTAAATCGCTTTATTGGAAATTGGAAAATTGGACTTGGACTTTGGATAGGAGTTTTGTGCGTTAGCATATTTTATTTATTTTACTCGCACTGTTATTAATTATCTCGTCCTAATTTAAAATATTCAATTGTGATATTTATCATGTATAATGCTACTGTCTGGGTTCACATACACTAATTGAGGAGAGTAATGTGTATTCATGCTCGGTGCTCTGACCCTTTTCATTGACTAACATTTTTTTCAGGTAGTAGTGCTGGAGTAGCTACATAGGAGTATTTGGAGATTTGTCTTGGAGGTGCAGCTGGAGTGTTTATTTTATACCTAGTAGTTTAGTTTAGTTTGCTTTCCATCGCATTTGATTATGAGACTCTTATTATGGATTTTGTGGGCCATTCGGTTCCACAATTGTTACGGGTTTATTCAAATGTTTCATTATGAATTAAGTTTATTGGAGTTTTTATTTAATTTTAGATTTGTATATTATTGGAGTTTAGCATGATGATGGATTTTATATCGCATTGATGATTATTTATTGGGATTGATTTAAATTATTATCTTTTGGAATGAAGTTATTATGTCTCATATCTGTCACATAGTAAGAATGAAATTTTATTTAGTAACACCCAGCGTAGTTTGGCGGTGGCATCTGGCCACTCCGTTGTCCAGATTGCATAGTGTGTTATAGGCATCTAACCCAGGAACACACACCGGAGCATTACACAATCCACACACAATGACAAATAATTCTCAGCGCTAAATTTCCTCTAGATCTAACATTCTACGATATCCTCAAGTTATCATCTTTCCCTTTGCAATAAGATCCCTTAACTACCATGCATCCAAATCCTAGGTCACTAAGCCTAAGGAAAGATAACACTATGAGCAAATGTGAGGCCAAAAGTGCAGCCACCCTCACACGGAGCTTGATGTAATAACATGGATACCTTAGATAAGGGCACACCCAATTACTGACAGTCATTGACCATGCTAGTTCCAACCGTGCTCTACTGGGCCAAATTACCCCGAACAACCTCATAGTATAAGTTCGGGTTATTACAACTGTGAGGAGTACAATTCTCTATCACCTAAACCGAAGGAAAATACAAGAATTGACAGAGATCATCAATAGATCTGACAGAACCCAACTCACATATGATCGTGATGGTCCATAAAGACAAACATATGTCACGCTTTTGAATTCCATGTCCCGTACTGGTCAAACTCAATGGATCCTAGCCTAGCCATACGCCCTGACTTGAGTCAACTATAGTGATGAATATAACCACGACCCACTCATTTCCTTGAGAAGGGAGAAACATACAACTTTAACATTCTTTGGGAAGTTAAATATTGGACTTCCCTCCTTAAGGATAAGGTTTCCCTCTTACATTCTTGGCCAACACAAGCAACTCCGGTCGACGAATGTCAACGTCCTTATCAACACCTACCTTGTCATCTCATCAGTGACAACGTCACCAACCTAGTACGCCTAGACTACAATCTTATTTTATCGTACAATAGTCATACCCAATGTCTACTTAGGCACTACCCGATTCAGCTAAGCACTTACCCTATCACAGCTATCATTGTCATAAGGTCATTATCGATTATCTTAAAGTTCAATTCAAATGACTCCACATGACGGATAATCGCTCGTCATTGACACCATAAAGGTAACAAGTACCATTTGGACGTACACCCTCGAGTCCACATGAGTAAAACAAGATGACCCAAGGCCTACACATTTCCCTACTAGTGTCATCCTAGCATGTACTAACACCCCCATCAAATTTTCTATACGTGAGGCCTTAATCATAACATTGTGGGCCCAAATTTCTAATGCATTCTTGGAACTCATCAAAATCTAACATGGCCCTTTCTATAGTGGTCCCCTCAAGACAACGAGTATTATACCCAATCATGATGTGAATCTCTAATTTCATATTAGAAGATTTCACTAACTATCTACATTAAACTTTGGCAGACTCACTAAAGGATTTATGAAGCGATTACTTTAAACTTAGTCGACAACCCAAAGTCATCAGAAAAATTTTCACATCCTATCACCGGACACAGCACATTCCACAAAATATAGTCTGACTGGTCTCCTAAAGACACCAAGTATACCCAAGCAATTATTACCAAAACTACATAAGACTTCATTCACCATGCTTTCCACAAGCGATTGTACCCTACGATTTCTCAATGTTCACTTCAATGATTGTTAACCACCATTCAAATTTAATATATAATTATCTAACATGGTAGGTCATAGTCATTGGACACCACAAGGCATCACAATAAGTTGACCTTTCATCCCAAGGGTACTCTATAATACCCCGCACTTTTATGGATATTTAAATTACATAAATGGGTGTGATTTAGAAATTTGAGTAATTACTGTGAATAATAATTTTTGGAGTTTACGAGTGTTAGATGTTTTCCGATGCCTGTTACATTTACTTTTGGGACTAAGTAAATAAGTCGGATTATTTTAATTACATGTCGTAGTTGGATAAAGCGACAAAGGATAATATTTTAATTGGAAAAGCGTATTAAGATGTGTTGGGTTTCATTAGTGAATTGTAGTTTAGTGACTCAGATGGAGATTTCGAGTGCGCGTTTGGTTTTGAAATGGCCAAGAGAGTCAGAATAGATTATCCGGGAGTGGCGTTTAGGTTCTGGGGATGTTTGGACGAGTAGGGGTTCGCAATTGAGTAAACGAGCCATTTTTGGATTTATAAGGGATAAACCCTTATTTCTCTCTATATAAGGCACGAGAGATGGACAGAAAAGAGAGAAAAGAAAGATGAGAAGAAAGAAAGTAGGCGAGGAATAAGAAAAGGAGATTCCGGCCAAACTCCGCAGTATTCGACTCGAGGTCGTCGGATTTTATCCATGAGGCAAGTTTTTACTTGCTTTATTAATTTAGTGTGTTTATTTATCATAATATAGTTAGCGTGTAAAAATATAAAGATTTTTGGGTTGGGTTTTCGTGAATCAAAACGGGTTTTTTTAAAGATTAACGAATAAACCCCAGATAATATCTGTGGGTACCCAGAATTAAGACCATGGGCCTAGAAGAGTAGCCCAGTTCTGGCGGCCCAAAGTCTAGGCCCCCTACCTCTTATTTTGATCCGGTCTCTTCCCACGTTCCCCTGATGGGAAGTTATAGGAAAGATGGAAGACGTGGGGGAACCCATTACCCCTACTCACCTAAATGTACATGTATATATTAAACCCCAGGTCTGGGGCAAAAGGATAAGTGGTATTCTCTGTAATCGCTCCCTGGAGTATATAGAAATAAAACCAACTGCACCACCGTGGACATAGGCACTTCTTTGCTGAACCAGGTATATCCTTTGTTGTGTGATTGTCGTTTTACATTCATTTTCCTTACTTGGTGATTGCCTTTCTCCTATCTATTTGTGTTGCATAATAAATGTCACCACAATTGGCGCCATCTATGGGAAACGTTCATCTTTCCCTGAGAAGAGCCCACACCAAGAAAGGAGTTTAAAATGTCTGGTCACAACAGCAATGCCCCCCAGGTAGGGGATATTCAAGAACCACCTGCTCCTCGCAAGATCATGTCTGAAGTTCGACGTTCAGATCAGAGGGCTCGCTTGGAAAGGCCAGCCTCAGAAGAAAGCCAGGGACCAACGAGGTCCACACATATATCCAGATTGATTGATGCATACGAGGCAAGGCTCCACGAGCAGAGGGAATCTTCTCGCAAGTACGAGGGTGAGAATGCTCGCCTGAAAAGAATACTGGAAAGGCTAGAGAGGGAGCTTCATCCTAATAACAGGAGACTTCCATACCGCACTCCTAGCCCTCAGGCGAGCAAGTCTCGCAGCCGAGGAAGGAGCCCTAGGCGAGGATCTTAAAAAGTCGAGGGAGACGAATCAGACGACGACCTCCGCGAGCAGCTGCGAAGAGCTCGCCGTTACTAGAGCCCTACTCGCAGCGACGAAACATACGAAGTCTGGTCCGCAGGGAAATGGACCAACATCCAGCCCACCACGGTGCCAGATCAACCAGATAACTCGTAAGGCGAGCTCTTAAAACCCAGATGAAGTCACCCTTTACGAGGGAAATCGAAGAAGAAGAAGCCCCCAAGAAATTTACCATTCCAAGGTTCAAGATTTATGATGGTAAGACTGATCCCATCGATCACGTCAGGCAATACCGATAGGCCATGACCCTCTGGAGTCATCGAGATGCACTGATGTGCCGCATTTTCCCCTCGAGCCTGCATGATGTGGCATAAAAATGGTTCGAAAGACTCCCCCACCGGTCCATCAAAAGTTTCAAATCCCTAGCCGAGCTCTTTACGGCCCGGTTCATCAGTTGTAGCTCCCATCCCAAAAGGATGGATGCTTTATTAACAAAGAAGAAAACACCTCAAGAGACACTCCAAGACCACGCGAAGAGGTACTGGGAGTTATTCAACGAGGTCGAAGATTGCTCGGAACAAGTGGCAGTGGCCTCTTTCAAAATTGGGCTACCCAGCTCCTCCCTTCTATACCAGTCCCTGATAAAGAAGGAAGTTATGACTATTGATGACCTAATGGCTTGCATCGAGAAGTACGCTAAGGTGGAGGACATCACCCACCTCAGCACAGGAGAAAACGGTCGAGCTAAACTCACTACCAAGGGAAGTGAGAAAACTGAGAACCAGAAGAAAGGAGGAAAGAACGGGGGCAAAAATGGCTCCAAGAACGGAGGGAACCATAACGCGTCGAAAGCATTCCAGGAGGTCAACACCGTCTTCAAAGAACCAATTTACAAAATTCTCGCGAAGATCAAAGATGAACCGTTCATCAAGTGGCCCAGGAAGATGGGAGGAGATCCCTCGAAGAGGAACAATGCGTTAAGATGCGCTTTTCACAAAGAGGGAGGATATTAGATCGAGCACTGCAAAGCTCTTAAGTCTTACCTCAAGGAGTTGGCCCAGTCTGGGCATTTGAACGAATTTTTGGAAAAGAAGGCAGAGAAAGCGGCTGCCAACAGGGAGGCGATGCTTGACAATGTGTTGGATGATGACACTGGACATGAGTTTGCGGTAATCCATGGGGCATCTGACGCCAAGCAGACATAAGGAAACTCAGCTCGAATGGAAATGAAAAAACTCACACTGGTAATGCAGGCTTTTCAGATCGATCCAGCAAAGTCACCGTCAGGAAAATGTTGACGAGCAGATGACATCGACTATAACAAGCATATTGTCTTCACAGATGAAGATCTGGTGGGAGTGAGGACCCCACATCATGATTCTCTGATCATTACACTCAGGATAGCCAACTTTGACATCGACAAGGTGCTCGTCGATCAAGGAAGCTCGTCTGAAGTAATGTACCTCGACCTATTCCAGAAATTGAAGTTAAGCGTCACCGACCTAAAGGAAGCTACTGTACCTTTGGTTGGCTTCGCTGGAAAAATGACTATGCCCCTGGGCAAGATTATACTACCAGTGCGTGCTGGAAATGTCTCCAAGATGATCGAGTTTTTGGTAGTTGACATCGACTCACCATACCAAGCCATCCTCGGCAGGGGATGGCTTCATGCGATGAAGGCAGTCTCCTCAACCTACCATCAGAAACTCAAGTACGTAACCGAGAGAGGAGTAATGGAAATCCACGGTGATCAGGCAATGGCGAGAAGGTGCTTCATAGCAGTCATCAGTCCAAAGCCAGAGAAGAAGTTCGAGCAGCCCAGCGAGAAAATTGAAGAGGGTCTGACACCTTCTAAATAATAATTAAAGTATGGGAGACCTGGAGTAGAGGAGACCAGGCTCCTCCCCTCCGAGCGGGTCGTCGAGGACCTGGTAAAAGTTACGGCTAGAGATGGTGACATTAACATAGTCTTCTTGATTGGAGCGTCTCTTACCAATTAAGAACAGAAGGAAATGACAACCTTGCTGAGGCAAAACATATATTTTTTCGTGTGGTAACCATACGAGCTACCTGGAATCGATCCTAGTATGGTCTGTCATCAGCTGCACGTCGACCCCACTTTTAAGCCAGTCACGCAGAAGGCACGATGAACTTCACTTAAGAAGGCTAAGGTGGTCGAAAAAGAAGTTGAAAATTTTCTGAATGCAGGATCCATATGGGAAGTACAATTCCCCAAGTGGCTATCCAACCCAGTAGTAGTTCCGAAGAGCAATGGGAAGTGGAGAGTTTGCATTAACTTCACTGACCTCAACAAAGAATCCCCTAAAGATAGTTTCCCCCTCCCGAAGATAGACCAACTAGTAGATGCCACCGCAGCTCACGAGCGAATGAGTTTCCTGGACGCATACTCAGGGTATCACCAAATCCCCTTATATGCCCCAGACTAGGACAAAATAGCGTTCATCACTACAGTTGGGTTATACTGCTACACAGTTATGCCCTTTGGGCTCAAGAATGCAGGGGCAACATATCAGCGGCTGGTTACAAAGATGTTCAAGGATCAGATGGGAGACACCATGGAGGTCTACATCGATGGCATGCTCATTAAAAGCAAGAAGAAGGAGAATCACCTCTCAAACCTATCAAACACCTTCAAAATTCTCAAGAAGTACGGAATGAAACTTAATGCAAGCAAATGTTCTTTCGGTGTCCAGTCAGGAAAATTTATTGGGTACTTAGTCAGTAAGAGAGGCATAGAAGCTAATCCAGACCAGATCGATGCAATCAATAGGGTGCAACCCCCTCGCACAATTCAGGACGTACAGAAGCTCACTGGTATGCTCGCTGCCTTAAATCGCTTCATCTCCAAATCCTTCGAGAAGTGCAAGCCTTTTTTCCAGCTTCAAAAGGGGATTAAAACGATATAATGGAGCCCAGATTACTCGTGAGCATTTGACGAGCTCAAGTCCTACCTAAGCTCTCCACCACTACTTGTCATACCACAGCAAACAGATTCTTTGTACCTGTACCTCTCCGTATCCAATCACACTGTCAGCTCTGCGCTAATATGCAAGGTTGCAGGAATCCAGCACCCCGTTTATTACGCGAGCAAGACATTATTAGACGCCGAGCAAAGGTACCTGCCGTTGGATAAGGTCGCCTTTGCACTAGTAATAGCCTCGAGGAAGCTGAAGCATTATTTCGAAGCTCATACTATCATCGTCCTTACATCGCATCCCCTTAAGGCGGTCCTAAGGAAAGCGGATTTGTCGAGCAGACTGTCTAAGTGGTCAGTCGAGCTCGGTTGGTTTGACATCCAATTTTAACCAAGGACAGCTATCAAGGGTCATATCCTTGCTGATTTCATAGCCGAATTCATGGGTGAAGAACTCCCCGACCAACCTCAACCAACAGGGCAAAAGGAGAACCCAGAAAAAGAGGAAACCTGGAAACTGTTTGTCAATGGAGCCTCCAATTCCAAGGGAGCAGGGGTCGGCATTGTCCTCATTACTCCATAGAACACAATAATTGAACAAGGAATCAGGCTTGGATTTGCATCCTCAAACAACGAAGCAGAGTACGAAGCCCTAATAGCCAGCCTCCAAAAGGCGCATACATTGGGAGTAAAACATTTACAGGTGTTCGGAGATTCCCAACTGGTCTCCAATCAGATAAGTGGAAATTACAATCCAAAGAATGAAATAATGGTAGCCTACCTCGCCTTAAAGAAAAAACTGATGTCAAGCTTTGAAGAGATCGACGTCCAGCAGTTTTCTAGGGGACAGAACAGTCACGCTGATGCCTTAGCAGCCCTGAGTTCGGCAGTTATCCCCATCGATTTTCTCACTTGCCCGAGCATCGATAGCAATCCACCAAGCGCAAAACAGGTACTCGACGTGGGGTCAGCCCCCAGCTGGATGGACCCCTTAAGATAATATTTAAAGGATGGCACGCTCCCAGATGATAAGAAGACCGCCCACCAGATAAGAGTCAAAGATGCTCGCTTTCACTTATCCCCAGAAGGCAACTTGTATAAGAAATCCTTCTTCGGTCCCTACCTCCGATGCGTCCACCCAGGGTATGTCGAGCAAGTGCTACGCGAGCTTCATGAAGGAATCTGTGGAAGCCATGCCGGAGGAAGGTCTCTAGCCTTTCGAGCAATGAAAGAAGGCTATTGGTGGCCATATATGCAAAAAGACTCTACAGTATATGTTCGCAAATGCCTGAAATGCCAACTCCACGCTCCTATGGTCCACCAACCCACCAGCGATCTAAAGTCCCTGTCCAGCCCATGGACATTCGCCCAATGGGGAATGGACATCGTGGGACCACTGCCTACCACTACCGGCAATCACAAATATTTATTGGTTGCGACTGACTACTTCACTAAATGGATCAAGGCAGAACCCCTGGTGAACATTCGAGACACTGATATGATAAGGTTCATATAGAGGAATATAATCACTCATTTTGGAATTCCCAGAACCATCATCACTGACAATGTAACCTAGTTCGAAAGTGACTCCTTTCATAACTTCTATGATGAACACGGTATCAGACACAACTTCAGTTCGGTGGCCTACCCTCAGAGTAATGACCAAGCTGAGGCTTCCAACAAAATCATTATCGATGGATTGAAGAAGCGATTGGAGGGAGCCAAAGGCACATGGATAAATGAACTACCTCACATCCTATGGGCATATCGGACTACTCCTCAGCAAGCAACAGGAGAAACCCTATTTTTGCTGACATATGGCATGGAGGCAGTCATCCCACTCGTAGCAGGTTTATCGACAATGAGGTCCAACATTGTCGACCAAGGCCATAATGATGTAGCATTACTCGCTGAGCTCGACCTAGCCGACGAGCGTCAGGAGCTAGCCCTAGTGAAACTAGCAAGCTACCAGCAACAGCTCGCAAGGCATTACAACAAAAGGGTTAACCCGTGGGCATTCCAAATTGGGGACTATGTTCTAAGGAAAATCCTAGGCAGCACAGTGAAACTATCAGACGGCAAGCTAGGTCTCAACTAGGAAGGACCCTTTAAAGTAACCAGAGACGACCTACAGGGCGCCTGAAGACGCAGTTTTGTCCCAATTAAAATATTTAATTTCCTTTTTAAATAAATGCGGAAGCGAATATAAGTGATGGTTCAACAAATAAACAAGGCAGAGTTTTGATATTATAAGAAACAGATTAAAACAACATAATTCAAATCCTAGAATTTGCCTAAGTCATAATTAACAATTATTCAAAGTTAGGCGAAACCAATTTTAGCAAATGACTTGAATAAACCAAATTAACCCAATATTTAATTTAAGTCCCAAATTAAATGAGTGTGAGAATTAAACCGAATTTTATCTTGAATTAAACCTAAAGCATGCGTTCTAAATTTCGTGCAAGATAAACATAAACAAAGTCACACTACACCGCGATGTACGAGGAAAAACCCACTAACGGAAAAAAAAACCTCAGGATGGCCCTAGCCTCAAATCCACTAAAAACGGTATTACAAAATACAAGACAAAAGACTTACTTCCTAAACTCGAACCCTCTCAAGCCGTGATGCTCCTTCTTGTATCAACCTCCAATTAGCGGATAACCAACGGAGCTCCACCGTGGTCTCGGAATTCACCGATGGGACTTTATATGGTCACCGTCACCCAAACATGGAGCCTTTCTCCAAATGGGTAGAAATGAAATGAACTTCTCTTCAATTCGGTGTAGAGAAAAACCGGTGCCAAAACAATCTCCAAGCAATTAATACTAATATAGAAGCTTGGATAAACAATTGGGTGTAAACTAGAGTGTGTATGAAATTTTTCATTGAAAATTAACACTCAAAACATGAACATTTTCCTAAAACTATTTTGCTCTCAAACTCTCTCTAGGAGATAAACTAAGTTGGAAAAGTTGTCTTGGAAAATGTGTTTTCCGCACATAATAAAGTATGAAAAAGTTGGTTAAAAGCCAAGTGGAGGAGTGGGGAAAAAACTGCCAAAAATTGCTCAAAACCGTTCCCGCCTGACGTCTCGTTCGAACGAACTTGACTCTCGTTCGAACGAGACTTCTAACGAGCGACCAGCCTGAGCTCGTTAGAATCTCGTTAGATATCTCGTTAGAACGAAAACTCATTCGAACGACATATCGAACGACTGACCAGATTAGGGTCGTTGGCAAACTCGTTCGAACGAACTTGGTTCGAACGACAAAACTCGTTCGAACGAAACCTGGTTCGAACGAAAAAACTCCTTCGAACGACATTTCTAACGAACGACCAGAAAGATTTAAAAATTCGATTTTGGCCCAGAAACTTTTATAAACTTTTATATACTTATTTTTAAGTTTCTAATTGATTCTTTCTGAAAAATAAAATGCATTTTTTATTAACCTAACACCCAATACAAATTGTTCCAAGCTCCTATATACATATAATTACATTCATACCTTGGGAGCATGGAACCTTAGTTGATGACCTAGAAACGAGGCACACAAACCGGCATTTTGATGAAGCTTTAAATTCTTTGCCGCTACGTCTTCAACATACACTTCATAGGCTTGAGAATATTACAATAAATACTATCCTATGAATAAATGTTTTTGTCCGGAATTGAGCCAAAACTATATATGGACTCAATTGGAAATTTGTGTCCTTACAAATCTCCCCCTTTGGCTATTCCGGGACAAAAACCAAACAAAAATCCTAAAGGGCCGTCAAGCTCTACTAGACTCAAAACATAACCCGCCCAATCTTGACTCAACCCAAGGATCAAACTCTTTGCCATAGAAAGATGCCGCTTTAGAATAATTCCTGCACACTTAAGCAAACTCATCAAATGCATAGGGAATATCAAAATATTAAATGCAATTAATTAATTACTCCCCCTAAATAAATTAATTCTCCCTTTAAACACATGACCTACTTAGAAAGACGTCTCCCCCAAACGAAGATACGATAATAATAGGATTAGATACCATTGCTCCCCCTATCATCATTCTCCCCCTTTTTGTTCGGGAATAGGCAAAGGATAAAGGACTAATAAACAGCATGTGAAAGCTTAAAGTGATAAGACATGAAAGCATATGGGCAATTAAAGCAAGGCAAAGACAAACAGATATCATATATATATATATACTTTAAAATATACCAATAAGTACATGCATATATAGATAGATATAAACACACACATGACACAAAATACAATAAGTTTGCACACTCGTATGGCAAAAATGTGTCATATGGAAACGGAAGTGTATGGGTGTGAACTAGCAACAATTAAATTTAGACCCAAACACTTAAGAAACGTTCACGGAGTTCTCATTTGATTGCAAACTTCATCACAGTTAAATATAACCTCATGTGACAATATAAAGATTGAACTCAATGAACAAACATACACAATGCATACAAGCCTAGCATGATGATGATTCTACAAACCAAATAGAGTCATGACATTAAAGACAACTAGGATAAACGGACATTGTGCAAACCGTTGATATACCATCCAATTCTCCCTCAATGAGCATATATATTCTTTGTTTTTGAATGAATATATCAAACAAACATAGGCCTTGGCAATTGCTTTTTGTTTGATGCCAAATATTCTGTTTTTAGGCCTTTGGATCACGTATTTCTTTTAGATCCAATCAACGGTGGCTTACTATCGCAAAGGATTTAATTCATCCTTTCGGAGCCCTTCCCCGTGCATATATGAATTTATCATGTTTTCATTTTTCACACAAATCTCACATGCAACGGATTTTGACATGCACTAGTCCTCCTAGGTCATAGATATGTAGATGACTAGATTGATAGGAGAACACCTCAAAAAGCTCAAATATAACATGTGACATTAAGATTTCAAAAGAGCTCGTGCATGTGTGAATAGAGGCATATAGAAATAGAATCCATTTAAACAATACAAAATCCAACTACTCCATATAAAACATGGTAAAGAACATTTTAAGGATTGAAAATCTAAACCAAAAGTTCTAGCCACATGGGAGCGTAAACGATAGGATTCAAACACAAGTATATGCCACATAAAGTGTGTCAAACGAAAATACACACCAAACAAAAATCTTTTTGAGTTATTAACATTTATAATCAAAAAGAAAGATATATACTCAAAAGACTAAACAAAAATCATTTGTATTTTTCATTAAGCATAAATGAAATAAATAAAACACAAATGATAAACAAAAATCTTTTTATATTTTGCAGTTAAATCAAACACAAAAAATAATACAAAAAGATAAACAAGTCATAATTTCTAGCATGTGATATGAAATAAGGCAATGACTAGAAAATGACTAAACAAGCATACATTTAGCATATAAATATGGCATGAAGTACAAACGCTAAAGCATGCAAAAACTAACACATTTATCCTTTAGATTTAGCAAGAGAGGAAGCATGTGAAAGTAAATGAGAATCAAAATCCCTATTTTGTAAGGCAACCAAGTCGGATTTCCTAACCCAAATTAATGAAGAATTACTATCTTGGGGTGTAGGAACGTTAGGTATCGTGGTTACTTTACTATGGGATTTTCTAGGAATTCGTTTAAGATCTAAACAAAATTTCCTAAGATGACCTTGTCGACCACAATGTGTACAAGTGAGAACATGTCGAAAAGATTTACTTAAGGAGCGATCTTTAAAAGTATTCCTAGTTGATTCTCCTAAAACATTGGTTTGGGCATTAGGGTTAAAATCATTACAAGAATTGAAGCCTAAACCAAAAGTGTCATTTTTAATTTGGACCGTTCCTAACATTTTATCTAGTTTTTTCGAACGACACTCCAAATAAAATTTGACATTACTAGAATCTTTTAAGTTATTTTCCAATTCTAAAATTTTAGATTCTAGTAAAACATTTCGCTCTTCAAAAGCAAGAAGCTCCTTTTTCAAGGATTCCATTAAACCCCTAAGGCTATCTCTCTCGCCTTCTACATAGTTAAGCTTCTCTTGAAGAGTCCTCTCATGTGTCCTAAGGTCTTCTATTAAGGCACTTTCATCAATGACCTTGACACTCTCTCTTAAACTCGCTTCTAACATCAAATTAGCTCTTTTCAATTTAATAGATTCTTTATATAATTCATGAAAAGCATTTTGAAGTTCACTCATATCAACCTCATCTTCATTTTCACTCTCTCTTTCTTCTTCACTCTCACTATCATCAAAAATAAGAGAATCATGTACAATGACCTTGGAAGTGGCATGTGCTATAATTTCATCATTCGATGAGTTCTCATCACTCACATGTCTAGCCATAAAAGCCACAAAATTTTTCTTAGTGGGGGATTCGGGCTTCTCTTCCTTATCACTATCACTAAGGGTCGCATTATATGAAATGGGTCGTTTACCCTCTTTCCTTAGTTTAGTGGGGCACTCATAAGCCCTATGGCCATAACCTTCACAACCAAAACACTTATTAGACTCGTCCTTATCTAAATGTTCATTACTAGGTTTAGGGATATTCTCGGCTTGAGAAATCTTCTCGCTTTTATCATGTTTAGAAGTATCAAATTTCTTAAAATCATTTCTAACTTTATCTTTGTTAAATTTAAGAAATTTTCTAAATTTGCGAGCAAACAAAGCCATGTCTTCCGAGTCACTATCACTATCGCTCTCTACTACTTGTTTAACCTCTTTTCGGGCTTTTAAAGCAACGCCCTTTTCAATTTTCTTTTCATTTTTAGAGGGAAACATGTCTAGTTCATAGGTTTGTAAATCACCTACAAGCTCTTCTAATTTCGTAGAGGCTAAAGTGGGTAAAGAATTTAAAACGGTCACTTTAGGAATAAATCTATCAGGTAGGGACCTTAAAATTTTCTTTACAACACGGTCGTCAGGTATTTTCTCTCCCAAGTTAAAGGATGAATTGACAATATCAGAAAGTCTAGCATAAAATTTATCAAAAGTTTCTTTTTCATCCATTTTGATAGTTTCAAATTGAGTGGTGAGGTTTTGGAGTTTTGAAGCTTTAACGACACTAGTTCCTTCATGAGTTAATTATAAAATATCCCAAGCTTCTTTAGCGGTTTCACACGTCATAATACGTCGAAATTCATCCCGTGCGACAGCTCTAAACAAGGCATTTAAACCTCGGGAATTAAAGTTAGCAAGTTTAAACTCATTTTCAGTCCATCTATCGGCGGGTTTTAAAACACGTTCATTTTCAACTAAGTAAGTTGGTGGGGAATATCCGGTAACAACAGACATCCAAACTCTCTCGTCGATAGATTTTAGTGCCGATCTCATTCGCGCTTTCCAATACGCGTAGTTTGAACCATCGAAAATAGGAAATTTTGAAAATGGGGAAAATTCATTTTAGCCAAAAATTAAAGGATCTTAACGAAATAAATTATCGTTTTTGGCTCTGATACCAATTTGAAGACGCAGTTTTGTCCCAATTAAAATATTTAATTTCCTTTTTAAATAAATGCGGAAGCGAATATAAGTGATGGTTCAACAAATAAACAAGGAAGAGTTTTGATATCATAAGAAACAGATAAACAAGGAAGAGTTTTGATATATATATGTTATGTGCTAAAGGCCTAATGAATCTCGACGATCAACATTGCCAGGTAGTAGTGTATTAGGGGGTTCCTTGTTTGGATTTCGCTTCGCGAGACACCCCACGCACGAATCGTAGTGCAGTGTTGGGAATGGGGAGAAGTTTAGTCCTTATTACTTGGGTTTATAAGGAATTGTAGAAGATGGGTGAAATAGATTAGTTAGGCTGTGTAGATTTACTAGGTTATCTAAAAGGTATGCGATAGGTGTGCACTATTAGAAGAGGGGTGAGGGATATCTCATGAGAGTGCGATACCAATTTAAATATGAGAGATTTCATATTTTAAAAATATGGCATTTATGCACTTGCTAAAATATTTTCAAAATTCGAGCTCTGACCCGTTTCTCTATTTTCCCCTCTCTTGCTATATATATAGATGTATAGGTGTCCAGACATAGGGACGTCTGGATGATGAATCCTTCGAGTCAGACGTTTACTGCAGCACCTGTGGATGCATGCAGGTTTATTGTAGATGCTTATACCCTTGAGATCTAGATAGGAGGTATTATAGAAACATTTGGGTCGATAGCCCAACTGTATTCATTTATTCTTTTACCGCCTTTTTGTGCGGCATTCGATTTGGTTGTATTATGTTAAACCGAGTGTTCGGTTATTTTATTGCATTTCAGTTTTGTATATATTAATTGTGTGGATGTTTTATTTGAATGGTTTGGTTAAAAAGATTAGTTAATATAAAATTTTGACGCCATCCTAATTGGTTAATAGTAATTAAATTGGTTTTCGACAGTGATGCTGAGAATGAACCGTATGAGACTGCTGTTTTAATTTTGTATAAGATTGATCACTCGGTATTTTATTAGGCGGGATGTCACATACTCTAAGGACCTCTTTACCACCACTAATGTCATGCTTCACGTACTGAACCACAAGTTGACACTACTAATTATTTTGGTATGATACATGACATTGTGTACAACTAGTACACCTCTCGGTCTACACTACCGATATAACTTAAGATCTTATTCATCCAGTGTTGCATCATTCTTTCCAAATGATCCCGTATAGGCTACCTAGAGTTTTTTCCTATGTCACTACAACTTATCACCTATCCCCAAGCATTGACCCACACAAATTCTCATGTTGATCGAACTATCCATCAATCACGGTATTATCCAATGATCGAATTGCCTACTCACATCATCGACATTAACCACCCATAAGTGTCACATCTAGGGAGTTTATGCATTTTAAATCACAATCCTCATTACATAGTCACAACTCCCTAGTTATCAGCCTCTAGTTGACTATACACAATTTGTGCCACCTAACCAATGGGCGTCATCCCATTCTACTAGCATCTCAAAGACCTTACGTCATTAAATGTTAGAACACAAGCACCTCACACCAAAAACCACAATGTCACTACTATTGGTATGCATAGACACCCGTATATTACTAACATGTCTAATAAGAAGCGCGAAAGTAATTAATAACAACTAACTTAGTCGTATGCCACTTGGAAATAACTCACTCGTGCTAACCTCTTTGGCTTCACTGTCGAGAACACAAACTAAATCGTCACCGAAACTAGCATGACCGACCCAAACCAACACCGACGTCAAAAGATACACTACCAATGTCACCACGTCACTCCCTAAAGGAACCTTGAACCTAGAGCACAAATACCATTTGTAACGCCTAAGCCCAAATTTATAGGTTACTGAAAGTCAACCCGGTCTGACCCTAGAGTTAGGTGTGAAGTGCAATGAAATAACCTATACAAAGTTACTAATCCAATTTTATTTTGATTAACATTTCACTTATTTAGCATGCGATTCTAATTTCAGATCAAACTACATGAGGGAATCGTGGGAAGCATCCCCGAAGTCCAAGCATACAGAGCTACTAACATAAAATAAAATAGAGTATTTACCTGTGAACGCTCTCAAAATACTAGCCCACACCCAACCTGTCGTAACAAAGATGAGGGTATGAGCCGAATTCTCAGTGGAAAATATACAAATACAATATAGAATAGATCGGCATAAAGAAGACTCTAACATGTTATACCTACGTGCACATGCAACTACCTTATATATAGGGATGGCAATTTAACCCGAACCGTAGGAGTCCCGCCCCGCCCCAAATGGGGCGGGTTTTAAAACCCGATTAATGAATTAGGAGTGGGTATGGGTTTAAGAAAAAAACCCGTTTATTAAATGGGGCGGGTTAGGAGTTAGCTGAAATAAAACCGCCCCGCCCCGCCCCGCCCCGCCCCGTTTAACTTATGCTTATATAAATATCCTTTATATGTATGTTAATTATAATTAAATTATATATATATATATATATACACACACTCACACACTAGAAAAAAATCTTTATATGTATGTTAATTTTGTAAAAGATTTAAGTGAAAATATGAATTGACAATTGGGGGATTGTCTCACTTATTGGAATACGAGCCATTGTATACCTCTAAGACTATAATGTAATATTTTTAATTTTACTATTTTTAAAATTAACGCAACCCGTAGGAGCCCCGACCCGCCCCGTTTATTAAATGGGGCGGGTTAGGAGTTAATTTTCAAAAATCCTAACCCGCCCCGCCCCGCCCCGTTTATTAAATGGGGCGGGTTAGGATTTTTGAAAACCCGCCCCAAACCCGCCCCGTTGCCATCCCTACTTATATATATATATATAGGAGAATTCTCACCTACATCGTGCTCTATACATCATTCATACATCACACCTAGTTGTAGGCCCTAAAAAATTGAATTTTTTATTTCTCTTGAAATTAACCTTCCAATAAACCCATGTCCAAAAAAATAGTCCAAAATACATTTTTTTAGATATTTTTAAAAAATCCACAAAAAACAGCTCAAAATATCTTATTTATAAGGGTCTGCGCCACCAGTTTTTTGTGGATTTTTTTAAAAATAGCTGTAAAATGTATTTTGACCTTTTTTTAATATGGGTTGGTTGGCAGGTTAATTTTAAGAGAAAAATAAAACAATTAGAAAAAATATTTCTTAAGGCCTAGAACTAGGTGTGATGTATGCATCATGATCTAGGTGAGCATTTCTCTCTCTCTCTCTCTCTCTATCTATCTATCTATCTATCTATCTATCTAAATATATATATATATATATATATATATATATATATATATATATATATATACACACTTAATGCATGAAACCATTTTTATTTCCAAAAACGGGATTTATTCCCATTAAATTACATTTTTTCTTACAAAGAACTTCCTCTTTCTTGACTTGCCATTTACAAACACACGTGTTTAATACTTGAACAAATGCACTTTATTTAATAAAAAATTATTTCTTTACTGAAATCATATTTTTCTTTTAAACCAATTCACATTAGTATTTTCATTGAAAATCATCCCTTCAACACACGCGAACACCGTGTTAGAAAATACTTATTTAAATTTTTGAAAACCTTTCACAATACACCCATGTGTTAATTATGGTTAAACCTTCTTAGGTTGCTCGACTCGTTCGTTTAACCACTATACTTTACCGTTCCTTTACTTTATGGACATTAATCAATTGATAAGTTTCTTGTCCACTTTAACCTTTGCCAAAACAGTTGTTAATTCATTTAAGTTAGGTTGTATTACCACATTTTCACCGCAAAATCAATTTCTTGACATGTTCCTTATTCGTTTATCTTTTCTTGGAATCTTCAAATAAACCGCGTACTTTAACGGGCTCCACACCATCGGCAATGCCACCATATGCTCTGGCCAATGATTTTGGGTCTTTCATCCCAAGGCTCCGGACCCTCTTTAATTATCCCGGTGTTATCCGAGTTACCTTTTTAATGTGTTTTAACATTTTACAAATGTCCACATTATTCTACTTTTCCATTTTACCCTACCGAAGTCAAAACCTGGGGTTTCACCCCAACTTGTGTTACACTTGAAAATCAACATTTCATGTCCTTTACACTTTAGCGTTGATTTTTATTCTAAAATAATGTTCATTTAGTACCTTTTTTTACAACACCCTTTCCTATATTTTTGTTCCATAAAAATGTTCCAATATATGTAAAATTACTACTTTGTAATTTTTGTTTCTAAACTTGTCATTTCCTCCATTTTCACAATATTTATTTACCCAAAACACCATTAAGTTACCCACACTAACTTCTTAAGTGTTTTTGAACACATAAACACCTTTTTTAACATTTGGGGTAACATTCTTTTAAGTTGAAAATATCTTTATTCCATTATTTCTTTTCCAATTTCATAAGTGTTAATCTATTAAAAATATTATTAAGTTATACACACTAACTTCTAAATGTTTTAACCATTAACAATTATTCAACACTATTACTAACCACTTTTCCAAGTTAAACATTTCTTTACTTTCTTTATCCAATAAATCCAATTACACTTAAAGATTACTTTTATAAGAAAAATACTATTTCTTTTTATGCATTTTTAATCTTAAAACCTACACGTATCTCACTTTCAACCCTTTTTACACACTTTGAAGACTAGTGTTTCTACTTTTATTATTTCGTGTTTAAACCGAAAAAAAACTTCTTTAAACTTGTTTATATTCCCATTATGAAAATACTACATGTTTACCTGCATGAGAAGATGAATTTTAATTCCAAAAATTATATTAAATAGGTTAAACACTTGATTTATCGACTAAAGGACATTATTATTTCTTCAAAACTCAAGCCAATGTCCCATTTTTATAAAATCTTCATTTTTGCAAGCTATCAAACTTAATTTACCAAATATCTTTAGCAAGATAAAAATGTAAATTTAAAACATTTTTATCCAATAAAAATGTGTAGCGCCCAACTTCGTGAAGCATACCATTTACATATAAATCTAAATTATTTCAAGAAAACTTTGAAATATCTACTCATCATTTATTTTTAATAAAATAATATTTTGTCAATATTTTTATTCCATAAAAATGTTTAATAACAAATCTACTAGGAACCCATTATTTTATTCGTTTGCATTCTACTCTTGAATTTTAACAACAAGACCACTAATATGCAAAATAGAGTCTTAAACTAAGAGTAGATTTTTTTTCCACCTCAAATGGAGCTCGAATAATGGTTGGCATAAATTGTCTAAGAAGAGGGCAACCTCCCACCTCCTAAGGTGGCCTTATAGAGGTTGCCTAGATCTACCAAGATTGCTTCCATGAAAGTTCCATCAAAAACCCTCTTCAAGCTTACCAAATCATCCATATTCATCTTCCTCTAAACCCCCCAACAACAACTCCAAAATTCGTGGCTATGCCCAACAATGGTGGAAATGGGTATCTTGGGCTTCAATATGGTGGAAGACTAGTTGGATATGGTTACACAAGGTGGATATATGGCGGTGGAATGGTGGTTTGTGGTGGAAAGATGTGCACAAATCAGAAAATGATGGGGGAAGACCCCCCCCCCCTCCCCCCTCTTCTCTATCTCTCTTATTCCACTCCCAATGTAACCCAAATAAACTGAAAACCCCTTATAAAAATATCTCCAAACCTTAAAATTCCATTTTTCTCAATCTGGACTCACCAGAGCTCAATAGCTCATCCATCCAATGGTCCAAAATGAGACAGTGCACAAGGGCAACTTGATTTAAAAAATTCGTTCATGCTCGTTCGAATGAGAATTGCCTCTCGTTCAAAGTAGCCTTGAAACGACCTGGGCCTGTTATTAGTGGGGTCTCATTCGATCCTCTACTTCGAACGACTGTGGTTTCTCGTTCGAACGACTATTTCTCATGTTTCTCTAAATTTGTAATTTTAACCCACAAACTTCTAACAATTATAATCGGGATCCTAAACAGTCCATTGGAGCTATAAACTCAATCATAATGATCCAAATCCCAAGGTTTTCATATTATTACAACTTACAAGAAGAAATTAATGAAATATTAGGGTGGGGTATTATAGAGACCATAAGTCATAGATCTATATGTAATATAATAAAATGGAGTACTTTTGGATCCTTTCTTTTAGGTATGTGTTAACATTTAAAGCCTCCACTTTTATTACTCTCATCGATCTCTCTTCCTCAATTTATATATCTCTACTTCTGTCCCTTCATTTATATATCTCTAATTTAATTATTCTCACTTATATATGTCCCTTCATTTGTCTATTTTTTCTCAACCTTTCATTTATCTCTCTTTCGACATCAAACGGTTATAATCCTTCCATTACTTTTTATTTATGCTAAATTTTTTGAAATTAATATTTTTATCATTTTTTTATTTCCCTTCATTTAAACCGCTCGTGCATTGCTTGGGGCCGAATATTAGTAATCTTGTAAAGTACATTACATAAGCTTATAGGTATGTAATGACTAACTCTAAATGGATTTCATCTATTAGGAATAAGGATTACAAGAGTTTAATTTAGTTTTTTAGAGTAATAGTTTCAAAAGTCTAAAAAAATGATTTTACTACCCAAGTGATACAATGACGCATATCATTCCAATAATTTAAAAAAAAATCGATCTTAAACCACCTGTCATTTATAGGTAATTAAAAATTTATTGTATTGTTATTGTTATTCTGAAATAATGGGGCACAGAGAATTTAGAGGGTGTAAACTTTGTATTTCATTGTGTTGTATACTCAAAGGTGATCGAAAGCGAAAAGTAGCGTGTGTAAAGACGCTAATCGTTGTTTTCTTTTCACCGCCTCGATACAAACAAACCTAAGTTACGACACCTCTCAACGGGTGAGTATAGCGGTAAGTCGGGTATCGAATCCACAGAGAATGTTTGATAGATCGTAACGGATTATTAATTCGGGAATAAAAGTGTAAAAGGGTGATGTGTGAATGTAAATAAAAGAAAAGAGAAGTTAAGTCTAAATAAAGTAAAAGCGAGGATCGGTATATCATCCAACCATACGGATTGAAACAACTACTAATCAAGATTCCAGCTCGAGAGCTATTTAATAAAGCATTATTAATTAATCATAAACTTCACGCAATAAGGAATTTAAGCCAAATTTATGAGAATAAACATTTAACCGAAAATTGGTCGCACGCGGATTAAATTCGGATTATCGCTTTAAACACTAACGTTGCATGACAAAGAAATTTAAATGCGTAATAATCCGACTTTAATTCACGCGGGTTCAATTAAACGCAATTTTGCACAAAACCTAATTTTCGGAGTTCCGCACCCGAAAATGGTGGAACGAAATCCCGACCCTATTTATCTAGGGGCAATACATTAATTAAACTAAATTACAACTAATTAAACTATGAAAGCAAGAATTAAAGCAAGTAAACTAATTAAAAAGCATGAAAACTAATTTACAAAGCAAGGAAAATGAAGAACAAAACTATATTAAAGGAGATGATAGTGAATAGTTCAATCTTACAAAACCAAATGGATGTCACCCCAAGAAGAAAAGAAGATGAGCTCTCAAAACCAAACCCTAACCTAAAATGTCTTCTAAAACTAAGTATCTCTGATATTACAACAAAATTGGGTTATATAGTAAGTTGGAATAAAAGAAAAGAAGAAAGAAAAGAAAAGCAAAATATCTGCAGAAAACAGATATCGATCGATCGACCCCTTTGGTCGATCGATCGATGGCTGAAGTCATGGAAAAAAATCTGAAGGATCGATCGATCGATCAAGGAGGGCAGAATCAAGGCAGCCTACTCCATTCTTTTTTTCTTCTTCTCCCTTCTTTTGGTTTCAATGTCATTCTCTTCCGCCAAAAGTGTCGTAACTTCTTCGTTAGGGAACCTAATCGCGCACCGTTTGTGGCCACGCGAAGCTTGCGAGGAGGGATACAACTTCCATTTAGATGTCGGGCCAGGTTTCCAAACTTTGAATTGACCAAATTGCCCTTGAACGTGCAATTACATACGAAAGTTGAGCAAAATGCGTCCGAACTCCATACTTTGTACCTAAATACCTACAAAAGCCCAATTATACCTCATATAGCATGTTAACAATATAAACTGAGGTTGTCTGGTTAACGGGCTTAAATATAGAGATTAAGGCACCCGAGGGGACTAAAATGTGTAGGTTCGAGAGATGAAATACGAAATATTTGCATATTAAGACACCCCCAAACTTACACATTGCTAAACCCTAGCAATGAAATAGGATGCAACAAGAACAACAAGTAAACCAAAAGCAGGATAAGTACAAAAATATGGTATAAAAGCATAAGGCCACTTTCGCGGGTGATTCGATTTCATTTAGCATATTCAATAAGCCATTAAACCCCTAGGTTACCCTAGTGGACGAGTGTCCTCTCGTGAGGGTTTTCAGGAATGAAACCGACAAACATCATAAAGTTCCCTCAAAATATGCCCAATCACATGCAACAAACTCAACAATACGAACAAGATTTCAACATGTTATTAGCGTAGCAAACGAATTCAAGTGAAAAGTTCGTAGTTATTAACATTATAGAACACACCTCAATGAATTGAAACTTTAAAATGTGGGAGGGGAGTGAGCACATGCAAAATATGATTTGGCAAAAACTTAAATAAATCGGATACTAAATATCAAAGCATGCATAAAAGTCAATCCTCACGGGTATTACACTCATCAAATGAATTCATTTGAAACAGGGAGATAACACACGGAACATGCGGGCATAAGGAGTAAATGTAAAGGGAAACTAGGTTGCATACATGTCACAAAAGAAGAACGATATATAGAAAATAAAAACTGTAATCTTAGTGAAAAACACCGCTCATTAAAGGAGGCGAAATGCATTTTCACAGATTATCAAAACTATTTCAACTTTTTAATTACATCTACTTAAGATCACATAGGACTTTAATAGGGTTGTAATGTAGGTTAGGCTAGGGTACGAAATGAAAGGGTAGTATATACGGATTCAAAGGTGTTTGGGGATTAAACTCGGGATAATTGGAAAAAGTGGGCAATTTCAAAATTGGACAAATGATTTCCGAACGAGAATTAGATATAACAATCGAGAGAGTAACAAGTATGTTTGAATCACTACAAACAATATATACAACTTTCTCTTTCTTTTTCTTTTCTTCTTTTTCTCACTTTTTCTTTTGTTTTTAACTTTCTCTTTTTCTTCCCTTTTTCACTACACTTTCTTCTTTTCTCACTCTTTTCATGATCAAATTGCAACCACAAAACAACAATATCATTCAATCCCAAATAACAATCCAAACAAGTGTATGTAAGGTAATATGTATGGTATAAAACTCCAATTTGGAGTTGGTTATGGGATTTTGGGTAATGAAACGAAAGGCTAGTATTTAGGCTCAAGTGGGTTGACTAGGGAACATATAAAAGGTTAGGTCAAGGTCATATGGGTGATATACAAAGATGGCCTATGATCATTTCAAAAAGTTTACGCAATTCTCGAGTCAAAACAATATATGAAAATCAT
The DNA here is from genome assembly GCA_949130495.1 of Sambucus nigra. Lineage (NCBI taxonomy): Eukaryota > Viridiplantae > Streptophyta > Magnoliopsida > Dipsacales > Adoxaceae > Sambucus > Sambucus nigra. The sequence goes on from OX422219.1 coordinate 196,971,181, forward strand.
GCTCAAGTAATACATTTCATATATGAACTCAATTAATGAACGGTCAATGAAAGAATAAAGAGATTACCAACGATTGTAACGTTTTCAAAGAGGAAAGAATAGTGTATACACTCACAAATGAAGATAAGTCTCTAATCTCACTCAGTGTAAGTATATATAATGCAACAAAAGATCACCGAGTTATAAAAACCTTAAACCAAATCAAAATAACAAGAAAAATGCATGTGCTCATGGGATAAAGTTTAATTCGTGAAGTTATTCATAATCTTAATAATTTAAGGACTAAAGACTAATAACTTCTAAAATCGAGAACATACATCATTGGGTTGTTTATTGGATCGGGAAATTATTGAAATTTATCATCGGAAACAAAGGCAAAATGCCCAAAAAATGAGAAAAAATAAAGAAAATCTTTTTGAAATTTTTTGAATTTTCTAAGATAAGCATACTAAGTAACTAACATGTGAGCAAAAACATGGACTAACAAAGAAATGGATAGAATATCCCACACCCCCTAACTTAAAACTTGACATTATCCTCAATGTGAATTAAGAACCAAGTTAAAGAGAGGAAACGAACGATATTACCCAAAACTGGAGCGATCCCCATAAGAACAAGTCCAAAGAATCTACAAAACAAGTTAGTACCGAGCATAGCAAAAACAAAAAATAAATAACAAAAAGTTAACTAATTATACTAGACTAAATTAGAAAGGAAAGAAAAGATAAAAAGAAAGAAAGAATAAAAGGCTAACTATATACAACCTACTATTTAGGCTTCACACTAACTATACACTAGAAGTATAAATTTTTTAGGGTCCACCCAAACAACATTTTGACTTTGGAAGATCAACGGTGGACCCTCCCTTTCATGCATGCCTCCCAAAAAATAGGATTTTCGTTCAAACGACGAAAGGCATGTGGGTGGTGGAAAAGGTGAACCATACCCAATTAAAAATTTGGGCGGGAGGATGGGGGATTTCGATAGGACGGGTGACAAATACACAAGGGGACCAAAAAAAACTGAATTTCCTCCCAAATATTTAGCAAGCGAAATGGGAGGTGGTTCACATGAAGGCAAAGATGCCTTCATGGAGAGCAACTCGAGCAAGTACTCCTCGTCGGTGAAAGGGTTGAACGTTTTAAAATTCGGTACCAATTCATCGGTTACTTGTGATGGTGTGATAACAAAGAATGAAATGGGGAGGAAAGAAATTCAAACTCGAGAGATGAGTTATCATCACTCAAAGTTGGAATTTCAAAGGAGATAGGATAATTTTCAATGAAACTTTATTCTTTGAGATCCAAAGAATAAATCATCTCATTGTAAATCGATACTACATCCATTTCATCCTCACTTTCATTCTCAATTAGAGGATGGGCCAAGTGACGAATGGTTTGTTCCAAAGTAGGCACAAAGTCCTCAATTGGTTCAAAACATTCCTCGACTTCAAAAGTCTCGGAAGAGAAATCGTTGTCGGATTTGAATAATAAATCAAAGTCTTTCTCCTAACAACGATGTTCTTCCCGATAATGTTCTTCATACCTCTCGTTCTCAAGCATAAGCAAACCCTCGCCTAAAGTCATAGGCAGAGGTGCGGATGCTTGAAAATGAGGAGTTTGAAAATCATTATCGGCACTAAAGTTAAACTCATTATTATAGGAATTTTGAAAACTATTGAAATTCGTTTCAAAATTCCTATTATAAGGAGGTAAAGGCCCAAAATCATTATCATCATCCTCAAAATATACGCACTCCAAAGCTTGACTTTTGTAATGCTGGCCCAAAGTCATTTTTGAATTTATAATTTTTTGGGACTCTAAGTATTGAGCAAAAGTCATAGGAGTGCGGGGATTTTTAGAATTATCATAATGATTACCGAAAGGATTGGAATAAGACATGCTTACTGCAACAAAGGCTCGAGAGGAAAAATTCCACTAATCAATGTGCGACGAGAAAATTCAAGCATTTCTAGGCACTCAAATGTAGAAGTCCTACAAAAAAAGGTTAAAAGAAAGAATACTACGAACTAATAAGACAATTACATTCAAAATCAAAACATCCCCGGCAACGGCGCCATTTTGATCGAGGGCGAAAAGTAGCACATGTAAAGACGCTAATCATTGTTTTATGTTCACCGCCTCAATACAAACAAACCTAAGTTACGACTACACTCAACGACTGAGTATAGCGGTAAGTCAGGTATCGAATCCACAGAGAATGTTTGATAGATCGTAACGGATTATTAATTCAGGAATAAAAGTGTAAAAGGGTGTTGTGTGAATGTAAATAAAAGAAAAGAGAAGTTAAGTCTAAATAAAGTAAAAGCTAGGATTGGGATATCATCCAACCATACGGATCGAAACAACTACTAATCAAGATTTCAGCTCGAGATCTATTTAATCGAGCATTATTAATTGATCATAAACTTCACACAATAAGGAATTTAAGCCAAAGTTGTGAGAATAAACATTTAACCGAAAATTGGTCGCACGCGGATTGAATTCGGATTATCGCTTTAAACACTAACGTTGCATGACAAAGAAAGTTAAACGCGTAATAATCTGACTTTAATTTGTGCGGGTTCAATTAAACGCAATTTTGCAGAAAACCTAATTTTCGAAGCTCAGCGCCCAAAAATGGCGGAACGAAATCCCGACCCTATTTATCTATGGGCAATACATGAATTAAACTAAATTACAACTAATTAAACTATAAAATCAAGAATTAAAGCAAGTAAATTAATTAAAAATCATGGAAACTAATTTACAAAGCAAGGAAAATGAAGAACAAAACTATATTAAAGGAGATGATAGTGAATAGTTCAATCTTACAAAACCAATTGGATGTCACCCCAAGAAGAAAAGAAGATGATCTCTCAAAACCAAACCCTAACCTAAAATTTCTTCTAAAACTAAGTATCTCTGATATTACAACAAAATTGGGTTATATAGTAAGTTGGAATAAAAGAAAAGAAGAAAGAAAAGAAAAGCAAAATATCTGCAGAAAACAGGGGATCGATCGATCGACCCCTTTGGTCGATCGATCGATGGCTGAAGTCATGGAAAAAAAGCTGAAGGATCGATCGATCGATCCTTCTGATTGATCGATCGATCAAGTAGGGAAGAATCAAGGCAGCCGACTGCATTCTTTTTTTCTTCTCCTCCCCTCTTTTGGTTTCAACGTCATTCTCTTCCGCCAAAAGTGTCGTAACTTTTTTGTTAGGGATCCGAATCGCGCACCATTCATGGCCACACAAAGCTTGCGAGGAGGGCTACAACTTCCGTGTAAATGTAGGGCCAGGTTCCCAAACTTTTTATTAATCGAATTTCCCTTGAACGTGCGATTGCATACGGAACTTGAGCGGAATGCGTTTGAACTCCATACTTAGTACCTAAATACCTACAAAAGCCAAATTATACCTCATATAGTATGTTAACAATATAAATCAAGATTGTCTGGTTAACGGGCTTAAATATAGAGATTAAGGCACCCGAGGGGGCTAAAATGTGTAGGTTCGAGAGATGAAATGTGCAATACTTACGTATTATCAAAAGGGTATCACACATATTTATAGTACAAAGTTTGGTATCCCAAGAAACCCTTAAATAATGTGAAATGTTAGTGGACATCCACTAAAAATACATATTTTATAACACTCATCCTTGGATGTACACTATTTCAACCATTCAATGATTCGTGCCTAATTAAGAACTTACCCTAGTGGAAAAAAACCAGAGTAAATGAAAAAGAATACAATTTTTATGATCATTGTATCGGTGTTGGACACGCTTATTGCTACCTTGTTTAAATATTTAACAGGAAAACTCGATAGAAAAACTTAGTAAAAAGAAAAAGAGTACAGTGTGTATATGTCCAAAATAGCATGGGCTTCTATTCTTCCCCTAATAAGATGCTCCCCCTGATTAAATACTCCCGCTAATTGTGGCATTTCTCTGATGATTGAGTCGATGCATTCCTATCTTATACACAACCTTCCAAAATGTTTCTTTGACTTGGTGAAAATATTTGATAGGTTGTTACTTAAATCTCATTTTTCTTCTGAATCTGGATCTTGTTAAAAAGGGACTAACATTTCATTTTATCGGATCTATTTGACTTCAATTGATTCCATCACCTTTATGGACTTCATCTATATAGAAATATCAAAATATTCCAGTCACATTTCCCTTGATATAAACTCTTTGAATTTGAGCTATACATGCAGCATAGCCTTTATAAGTAGTGGTAGTAACATATGTTGCTTGAGGTAAGTCATAAGTACATAATGTATATTGATTTTTCCTTATGAGGATCACATAGATAACTTGCATGTACATAACTAACTAGACGTGGATCGTTAGATTTAAAAGTAGCATGCCAATAATTCCACAAACGTATTATATAATATGTTTGATATTTGTCCCATGCTTGTAAATCAATGGTAATTATATATTTTCAAGAGATTGACTATGAAAACTATGTCTGGTCTCATGCATTGTGTTATGTATAGTAATATACTAATAGAGTACAAGTATGGTACTTGTGGACTATACTTAACAACGCAATAATAACTTGCAAATATGATACTGTTGGACCAAATTTATATCTGTCATCCTCTTTAGGATAATATGAATATTTTACTATCCAAAGATCGAAAACCATGGGTATACTAAAATGGTGTACTTAATATATGATAAAGCATTACAGAATTTTTCAACCCATTCGACTAATGGATCTGTGTTTAACAAAAAAAATGTGCTCGATCTGTAGGTCGAGACAATAACTAGTCACCCCAAGGTCATCAATTTTTGAATTCCTTATTTGGGTATTTTTCATTTCAATTGAGCTATTAGGGGCACATATATTTTTATAATGGGGCATTACCATATATGATTGCTTCCATATCTTTTCTTAGATAAGTATTTGCTAAGAAAGGTGTACTTATATCCTTCTGGAGTGCGTGTTGTAAAATGAATGTCTTTGTGCATTTGAGTACGTACTCCTTATCTTTACTTCAAGTAAAAAAAGTCCTTCTAGGATTTTTATGTGTACTCTTTGTCTAAATCCCGTATAATTAAGTACTTATAGTATTCATGAGTCTCATATATAATATATTTCAAAAACAGCTAAGCTAGTAGGAAATCTAAAAAGAACTTACGACCGTTAGGGGGTAATATGTTTGTATATAATCAATATTTGGTTTCTATAGGAAACTGTATTCCACGGTTTGTGCATTCCTTAGTGATTTTCTCACCTCTATTTCTTCTAAACACCCACTTGTAACCTTCATGCTTAATATCTTATAGGTTTTATACGATAGGTATGAATACATTACATTTAGTTAGAGTCTCTAATTATGCTATCGTGGCATTTTCTCATTTTGGCCAATATATTTTTTATCGACATTCCACTACAGAACGTGGATTTGTATTGTCACTGCCCATTCATTTGTGTAGCTACAACATATATAGTTATATTATCGATGATCATCTTTGGCGATCCCACTTTTCTCTTGTATATGTATAAAACATAGAGATCTCATTGTTATTAGGTACATTTTGACTACTCAAGGGCTTTATAGTCACTTCAGGGACTTGTGTCTTTTTATAGACAATAACCACTTCTAGGATTATAGAGAAAATGAATATTTTTTTATAACCTCTTCTTGAGCATTATGTATAACATCTTCTGGAACATTATTTGGGCATGATTTTATGTAACCTCCACTACTAGGGATTCAAGTGGTTGGGTCCTATAGGTTTACCACACTTCTGGTGTTCGATAAATTTATTTGCTGCTGAATTTATTTTTGTCCTATTGAGATAATAATTCTAGCAAGCACATTTTCAACTAGTTAATGTGACTACATCTTATATTTTAAGTTTCATAGATTTTTGATATCACAATATCATTCTTATCTTCATTTTTGCATTGAGCGATACGAGAGATAAGATGAGACAAAGTGGAAATATTTCACGATAATTCTCGCCGTTCTTCGGGAATAATTTGTACTTCAAATATGTTATATCCTCCCCTTTAACGGCAGGAAGAGTGTCTCATTAAAAATAAACTTTCATAAAATATACGATAAACACTACATTTGCCAATTGTTCAATAGAAAGTAAATCATAAACACCATTTATATACCCTTGTAATAATAATAGTAAAGATACGCATCAATTGAAATTATATATATATATATATATATATATATATATATATATATATATATATATATATATATATATATATATATATATATATATATGAGAGTTCGCCAGCAATCAATGTCAAACTTATTTAATTAAATTCCAATTTTAGTCCCAACAAGTCTTAACTCTTGCAAACAAACGTGATTGAATAAAGAAATAATATAAGCATGCAAGACAATCACATTTGAGGAAAAATCCCCCACAGGGGCAAAACCATATTATTTTCACTATAATTTGTAAAGAATGATTTACACGGATTACAATGAAAATACAAGCACTGACATACGAGAGACCCATAGGCGTCGGTTTCGATGTCGTCGTCTAGAGTTCCCACAAGAGCTCTAGAAGGTCAGCAATGGAAAAGCTTCGTCTTCTCCACAAGTGTACACCAAATGAGTAATATAATCTTCCTTGGGGTTTAGAGGATTCACATAAAAGATTGAGATTTTTTTATGAATCAAAAAGGTATGAAAACCTTAAAATATGAAGTCTGGAAAGAGGTACTATTTTGCATAAACGAGGTTATGTCGACTTAAGAAAAACGTGATGCATAAACACTGTTTAAATTGGCATGTTGCGGCGGTGCGTCGTTCGAGCGACATACAATGTCGTTTGATCGAGATGGCATCTCGTTCGAACGACATCAGTGACGTGTCTCAAAAAACCTTTTTAAACAGATCTTCCATATTTATAATCTTCCAGACGTCAAAAATTTATTTAAAAAATATTTCCAACTATTTATGCAAATAATTAAACACTCCAATTAAAATTATTTTTACCATAAGAACGTGGAGTAGTGGGAACGGTTGAAGTGTACGTTGCTTGAGACATGATGCACGTATGAAGATGATGGATGCATGAATTTGGATCAAGGATGTCGTGGATGATCGTGGAGACGTGCCGAATGTAGTGGTATCAGACATACTTAAATGTGATCTAGGACACTTGGAAAATTCCTAGATTCTACCCCGGACATTTATAAAACATGTCCTTACAAATCTCCCCCTATGTCTATGTCGGTACATACATAAAAATATCCGAGTAATGTTGCCCAAAATAAACAAACTGACATAAGATTTTAATATCCCCATTAAACCCAAAAACTGTAAATACTAAATGTGTGTCTTCACAAATTCTATCATTTTCAAATCTTAAACACTTCAAACTTTCTTTGTCATCATCAGGGTGTGCAAAAACGATTCTCCAATTTGATACCTACACACATGAGACAAGAAACAAATACCCGTGACGTGCAACAGTTTGAAATATAATGATAAGCGGAATTAAAATCAATTATGTGCAAGAAAATCATTATAAAAACAAACAAGCAATTCTCCCCCATAATTCGTTCTCCTCCTTTTTATGATGACCCCAAATAGACAGATATGAAGAACATAAGCAATGCAAATGGAGAATGTCACAAGGAAATAAACTTTCTCTTTTTAAATTTTGCAAATTTTTTAAAGAGAAAAAATCGCACCATGAAAGAATACCAAAACAACCAAGCCAATGATAGCGAAAATGTGGGGATGTGAACAAATTCAACAAGAAAATCAATACATACAACCATAAAATATGTGCACGATGAATGTTGGATATTTCTAATGAATGAAATCAACATCTTCCTCAGGTGGAAATGATGTAGCATCTCAAATCACAGTCAAACAGTCATGTGAAATATGGAATGAAGTTGTGACTATGGTTATCTTAAATGTTCATCCATAAACGATGTAAACAAAATACAAAACTCTTTTTGTGTTTTTCAAAAAAAATTATAAAAAGAAAATCTTTTTGGATTTTTCAAGTTTAAATAAAATAAAAAATAAACAAATTAATAAACAAATGATACAATCTAGAGATAAGAATCAACGGATATGATCAAGAAAAATGTATCTGAATCTAGACTCGGTGACCATGCCTCAGTCAACTGTGAAAATTCCTAAAGACTTCCTAAGACTCTCGAATCTAAGGGCATCTAAAGGCTTCGTGAAGATATAGGCTAACTGGAGGTCGATAGATACAAAACTAAAGGATACGACATTTTTATCTACAAGCTTACGGATAAAGTGCTCGAGTATCCTAATGTGTTTTGTGCGCAAATGTTGGACTGGATTACGGGATATGTGTATCATGTTCGTGTTATCATAGGAAATAGTCATGGTTTCCTCTGATATCCCATAATCCTCCAACATCTGCTTCATCCACAGAAATTACGTGCAATAACTCCTGGCGACTATGTACTCAGCCTCCGTAGTGGACAAAGAGATGGAGTTTTTCTTCTTGCTCAACCAAGAGATAAGAGCATAACCAAAGAAAAAACACCCACCATAAGTGCTCCTACATCTATCTGCATCCCCGTCCAAATCGGTATCAGAATAGGCGGATAGACGGTCACTGGTATCGAAGGAATACCAAATGCCAAGTGAGAGAGTCCGACTCACATATTTGATAATACGTTTAAGAGAGAGTAAGTGTGACTCTTTTGGGGATGCCTAATATCGCGCACAGACTCCAACACTAAAGGCACTGTCGGGACAACTGGTAGTCCAGTAGAGAAGACTACCTATCATACTCCGATAGAAGGTTTGCTCTACGTCCTTACCTGAAGTGTCCTTGCTAAGCTTAGTTGAGGTACTCATCGGTGTACGTGGGTGCTTAGCGGAGTCTAGACCAAATTTCTTCACAAGGTCTCTAGCATACTTGGATTGGGATATGAAAATACCATCCTCTAGCTGACGAACCTGGAGACCAAGGAAGAAAGTAATCTCACCAACCATGCTCATCTCAAACTCACTCTTCATCTCCTCCTCAAAGTGATGAGCATACTGGGAGCACATGGATCCAAAGACTATATCATCCACATAGACCTGGGAAACCAAAATAGCATCGTCATCTCTCCTGACGAACAACGTCATATCAACTCCCCCTCTCTTAAATCCACAAGATAAGAGATAGGAAGTAAGCCTCTCGAACTAAGCAGGGGGTGATTGCTTCAAGCCATACAAGGCTTTTCTCAAATAGTATACATGATTAGGGTGCTTAGGGTCTTCAAACCCTTTTGGTTGTTCCACGTAAACTTCCTCCTGTAGAATGCCATTTAGAAAGGAACTCGTGACATCCATCTCATATAACTTGAAGTGCAGATGACATGCGATGGCGAGTAGTAAGCGGATGGACTCAAGCTTCGCAACAGGAGCGAATGTCTCATCAAAGTCTACCCCCTCAATCTATGTGTATCCTTGAGCGACCAACCTAGCCTTATTTTGGATAATAGTACCAGTCCCATCCAACTTATTCTTGAAGATCCACTTGGTACCTATCACATTTGTCTCACTAGGTCAGGGGACTAGTTCCCAGACATCATTATTTCTAAACTAAAGCAACTCATCCTACATAGAATACATCCAGTGGTCATCTTTGAATGCTTCCTTATAGTTCTTGGGCTCGACTTTGGATGTGTAACAAACATGGCTAATAACATTCTCTAACTGAGCACGAGTCTTGACCTATAGTAGAAGGATCGTGACTCTTGTGAACCCAAGTAGGAGTGTCCCCTAAGTTAGGAATGGGATCCACTCTGGGTATGGGAGGCATAACGGGATCATCAGTAGAAAGTGTGTCGCCCTCGCACAAAAGGTTAGAATCAATAAACACCGGTGGTTCATCATCTTGCATGGTGACGTTTAATGAGTCTAAAACCTTAGAGCTATTCAACTTATAGACCCAATAATCTCTACTGGATGATGAATAGCCTAAAAATATCCCCTCGTCGCTCCAGGAGTTGAACTTTCCTAATTGCTCTTTATCCCGTAAGATGTATCATTTGCTCCCAAAGACACGAAAATATGAAAGGTTAGGATTCTTTCCAGTCCACAATTCGTAGGGCATCATAAATGTGTATGGATGAAGATATATCCTATTCACCGTATGGAATGCGGTAGACACCACTTGTGCTCAAAATCTTCTTGCAAATTTACAATCCAAAAGCATAGATCTAGCCATCTCCAAAATCGTCTGATTCTTCCCCTCAACAATCCCATTTTGCTGAGGAGTCCTAATGGCCAAAAATTCGTGTTTGATTTCAAGGTTATCACAGAAAAGATCTACTTTTACTTATTTAAACTCAGTGTCATTGTCACTACGTATTCTATTGATAGTGACACCGTGTTGATTTTTTAAGACACGGCACTTGGTCATAAGAAACTCCACATCATCGAATTTCTCTCGCAGAAAACCTACAATCGAGTAGTGGGAGAAATCATTTACCATCATGAGAATGTACCTCTTACCACCTAAAATCTCAGTACGAGTAGGACCCATAATATCCATATGTATCAACTCAAGGATGCATGAGGTGGTAATCGAATTCAACTTCCGATAGGGGCTACGAATTTTCTTTCCCAACTGCCAGGGTCCATAAAGCCACGTACTAGGTCCTTTTTAACTAACTTTTCCAAATCTTGAAAGTTCACATGAACTAGACGTTGATGCCACAGATCCATAGTAGTGATCGTGGTGATGTTTCCAACAAATAAGGACTCAGACATGATCCCATAATAATTGTCTTCAGTCCTCACCCCTTGCAATAGAAGTTTACCGACTTTATCATAAACGTGGCATTTATTCCGGCCAAAATTTACTGCAAAGTCAGCGTCTCACAGCTAGCTAATGCTGAGTAAATTTGCTTTCAATCCCTTAACGTACAACACATTCTCTAGCTTAGCAAATCCTGGTAACTCTACTATACCTCATCCTACTATGCTACTTGCTCCTATCTCCAAAAGTGACTTTACCTTCCTTATGATCCTCGAGGGAGGTAAACAGAGAGACGTCACTAGTTATGTGACTGGAGCACCCACTATCGAAGTACCACTGTAGAAAATTATGTGCTTTAAGAGAAACATGAACAACAAGGGCTTTTGCATTGTGTTTAGAAGTGTTGACTCTAGTCGGGATTTTAGAAGTGTCCACTAACGGCATAGAAATCCATTGGAACTCTTCCACTATACTAGGAGCTAACGCTTTGTTACGCTTTTTGGTCTTTAAAGTATCAGCATATAAATCAGCGTACGCATGTCGGAGATCACTCTCGCTCTCACTTGCTTCTTCCTCCCCCTCACTGTCGAGGTCTCTCTATGAGCTTACATCCTCATCATCGTGAGGAGCATTATCAGCACTCACATGACTAGCCATGAATGCGGTGAAGTTACATTCATACGATGACTTGTCTCCAGAGTCCACCGACTCGACCTCGCTATCATCACTAAGGGTATTGTTTAACGCATATCTGGATTGTTCTTGACTTTTCAACCCAGTTTCACACTTAAACCCCCTATGACCTCTACCGCCACACTCAAAACATCTCACTTAGAGGTGTCCTTTTTATCTTTCTCAAATTTCTTTTCGGATTTATTTTTCTCAGAATTCTTTTTATCTTCAAAATTTCCATTTTTCTTTAATTTGAGAAATTTCTTGAATTTTTTAGCAAATAAGACCAAATTATTTAAGTCAAAATCAGAATCAGAATCAGACATCTCTTCATTTCTTTTCTTAGACGACTCACCTCTCTTTGACCCCTCATCTTTCTGGCTTGGATTTTAAGTGCTACCCATTTATCTTTTGATTTTATCGTGTTTGGAAACATGTCGATTTCATAGGTCTGTAGGTATCCAACTAACTCCTTTAATTTCAGTCTACTCAAATTACCTAATGAATTTAACACAGTAACTTTGGGGATAATCTCTTAGGCAATGATCTTAAAATTTTCTTAACTACCCTAGCATCAGGAATGTGTTCTCCTAAGTTAAAAATTGTGTTCACGATATCATATAAGCGTGCATAAAATTCATCAAAACACTGTTTTTCATGCCTGGAGATAGTTTCAAACTGTGCAGTTAAGTTTTACAATTTAGATTATTTTACTGCATTTGTGCCTTCATGGGTAAGTTGTAAAAGATCCCATGCCTCTTTAGACGTGGTACACGTCATGATGCATCGGAATTCATCAGGGGTGACGTTTTTAGAAATGGCACTAAGCCCACGTGAGTTATATGTACTTTATTTAAATTCATCCTCAGTCCATGCAGTCACAGATTTTATAGTAGTTACGTTATCTACAGTGACAGTGGCAGGCATCAACCCTCTTTCACACAACCCAGACACGTTCATTAATAGCCTTTAGGTGAGATTTCATGCGTGCTTTCCAATAGGCATAATTTGACCTGTCAAAAATTGGGACTCTGTTATATAAGTTTTCCATTAAAATTGCACTTTTTCAAAAATCAATTTTTAGAACAAAATTGATATCCAGAAAAAATTTGCGGAAAAAATTACATCGTAAATTTGTGTAAATGGCTCTGATGCCAATTTGAGAGCTCACCGGTAATCAATGTCAAACTTATTTAATTAAATTCCAATTTTAGTCCCAACAAGTCTCAACTCTTGCAAACAAATGTGATTGAATAAAGAAATAATCTAAGCATGCAAGACAATCACATTTAAGGAAAATTCCCCCACAGGGGCAAAACCATCTTATTTTCACTATAATTTGTAAATAACAATTTACACGGATTACAATGAAAATACAAGCAATGACATAAGAAATACCAGCAGGCGTCGGTTTTGATGTCGTCGGCTAGAGTTCCCGCAAGAGCTCCAAAAGGTCAGCAATGGAAAAGCTTCGTCTTCTCCACAAGTGTACTCCAGATGAGTAATATAATTTTCCTTGGGGTTTAGAGGATTCATATAAAAGATTGGGAATTATTTGTCAATCAAAAAGGTATGAAAATCTTAAAATATGAAGTCTGGAAAGAGGTACTATTTTGCAGAAACGGAGGTATGCAGACTTAAGAAAAACATGATGCATAAACACTTGTTAAATAGGCATGTTGAGGCGGTGCGTCGTTCGAGCAACATATGATGTCGTTTGAGCGAGATGGCATCTCGTTCGAACGGCATCAGTGACGTGTCTAAAAAAAATTCTTTAAACGGATCTTGTGTATTTATCATCTTCCAGACGTCAAAAATTTATTTAAAAAATATTTCCAACTATTTATTCAAATAATTAAACACTCCAATTAAAATTATTTTTACCATAATAATGTGGAGTAGGGGGAACGGTTGAAGTGTATGTTTCTTGAGCCATGATGCACGTACGAAGATTATGGATGCATGAATTCAGATCAACACCGTTGTGGATGATCGTGGAGACATGCTGAATGTAGCGGTATCAGACATACTTAAATGTGATCTAGGACACTTGAAAAAATCCTAGATTCTAACCCGAGCATTTATAAAATATGTCCTTACAATATATATATATATATATATATATATATATATATATATATATATATATATCTTGTAAACAAATTGTTAAATGGGTCATTTTATAATATCACTTTATTGAACCATGGAGCTTCAGGCTCATAATAAAGTGCATTTCTACAACAATAAATGTTTTATAGTATAACTTTGTGAATAATGAAATGATGGTTTACTAGTGTAAGCTTTTAACTTCCAACACAGTAAGTAATGCAAAATTACTTTCATTGTTTATGTCAATATGATACCCATGTATTCTTATGCCCATAAAATGAAGTAAATTTCTTCATAAACTGCTTACATATAAATCATCGCATATGAATGGGTAAATACCACATGATAACACCATATAGTCTTTTCTAGAGCATTTAATAATTTAAATATGTTCAATTATGGTTTAAACCTCTACTATATTACATACCAAGTCTGGAAAACTTTTAGGTTTTCATAACAGTGTGGGTTGTTCATTATTTGTTAGACAAATGTCATTCTATAATGATTGCTAACAATTGTCATTATAAGATTCAATATAGATTATGAATTGCGTGCCAGTACAAATATATAGATGCACAATAATATAATAATGGATTTATTATCAATTTGTTTGTTGACCAAACCTAAACAAATGTAAGTATTACTTTTATAAAATTTTCTCTTATAGAATAATTATGAGATGTTCAAAAGATGGGTTGGATAAAAAAAATGCTTCGCTCGTATTTTCGATGAAAGAAAATATTCTTATAATATTTAAGAATCTCAAAAGAATTGGATATCAAAGGATATAAATCGTTAGGTTTATGAAAAGTCATCCAAATAGATACATGTTTAAAATTCATCCACTTTGATAACTTTAGATCATCAAGAAGGATGTACAATACATCATAATTTAATCATTTTTATTTACGCACAAAAATCTTAACTATAAGAAAATGAAACCAAGAGAAAAAATTGACCAATATGTTAATATCCAAGGACAGTAAATTTTATACCCCTTTGTATCAAACTTTAGGTTTTATTAGGGGTAACAATGTTATTGAGTCTTTCAAATAAGTGTCAAATATTTTTATCAACTTTAACAGATGATATAACAATTTCGAGAGCATTATGCAGCTAAGTATTTTCTTTATTTTTTCATTAGTATCTCTATATTCATGGACTGCGGAGTGCTCCCCATGGGTCCCTCACGTAGTTTATTTTGAAATTTGGAATCTCGTGCTAACATGTGAAATGTTAATTAAAATAAAACTGGACTAGCAACATTATATAGGTTATTTCATTGCACTTTGCACCTAACGCTCGGGTCGGACCGGGTTGACTACATTTGGGATATCAAATGGGCAAACAATTAAGTGTAGTAAAGAGTGTCCAAATAAATAGTGAGGGTCTTTAGAGTGAGTGACGTGTGTCTTTAAGTAATAAAATTATATCTAAAATATTTAATGAGTCTTGTAATATTAATGGGTCATTTGAGTGTGTATTTGTGAGTCAATAATTATACTAAATTTTGTACAAATGTTCTTGTGTAATAAAATAGTTTATTTGTGATTCACCGCTTGCGTAATTTTTAACTCAATATTTGCAACCCTAAAACACCCTAAGTTTAAACAAATAATAAATACACTATATAAAGAAACCATATTTGGATATCATTCATGAGGCTATAAATGAAATCCATGTAAAATAGAAAACATATAGGTGTTTTCCCCCAACACTGATTTCACCATTTTGCGCACTTAAAAAGATGAATAATTGTACCAATTATTGTACAATTATCATGTTATAAAAATCAGGATAGAAATTTCACATAATTACTATACTCACTTTGTGTTATGTTGATATAACACCACAATTATTACACCAGCAAAGGAAATCCAATACATCATATAATAGTTGATAACACATCTCATTATTATTTTACAATTCTAAAAAAATAAATGGGCCATAATAGTAAATTTTAAAAATTATCATTTGTATTACCCATTAGCAGAAAGTAGTACAAAAATAGTAAAGTTACTCTATGAGTGAAGATATTCTCTTAAAAATAAAACCTTAAAATGGGTGCAATGTTTAATTTTTTGTATATCACAAATATGTATTCATTTAAGCCAACTTGTTAAATGGAAACTCGTGACCATCAGATGAAAAAAATATAACAATTTACATAAGCAAAACTTCACAATATTACAAATCCAATCACTAACCTGGGGATCCGGTAAGCATCACAATGACACGATATAGAGATTTTTAATGTATAGTATGAAGTTCAAGAACGTTTACGATCATGGGATCAATAGAGAAGGCCGCACACGATAGATGTACGAAACATGAATGACATTGAGCTATCGTCCTGATAACATGTTGTAAAATAAATGGGATGCGGAGAATTTATAAGGAGTGTAAACTTTGTATTTTATTGTGTTGTATACTCAAAGGGTGTCAATGTCCTAAAACAATAATCAAGTGATATCACCCTTATTTTTAATAAAAAGTATGGTATGTTATTCCCTTTATATTTATTAATTGATCCATGATCTTTCATCTTCCTTTTTAAGATCCATTTGTACCCAAAGGGTTTAAAACTCGAAGGAAGATCCACAAGTCTATGTCTAGGATCATCAATTGGTGACTCTTGATGAGTATGGATAGCTGTAGCATCATTTTTCCTTTTATTTGGACTTGATTCTCTGGTCTTGGTATATGAAAATTTATTTTCAAAAAATGAAGCATTCATTGATTCAATAGTCGTATTAACATGAATATCCAGAATCACATATTTGCAAATAATAAACCGATATGCACTGCTATTATTTGCATAGCCGATGAACATACAGCCAATAGTTTTTGGTCCTTTTTAGGTTTAGGAACCATCACCTTTGCTAAATACGCCCACAATTTTAAATATTTATAACAATTTCTTCGACCCTTCCATAATTCGTAGGGTGTTTTGTGAGCTTTCTTGTAAGGCACTTTGTTGAGAATATAATTGGTGGACAGTAAGGGTTCCACCCACAATTTCTATGTTGCTACAGAACTTATTAACGTAACATTCATCATTTCTTTCAATATACGGTTCTTGCGTTCTGCAACACCATTAGATTGAGGCAAGTAATGAGCGGAAGTTTGGTGAATAATTCCATTTTCTGAACAAACTTCTTCAAAAGGTGAAATATATTCACCACCTATATCGTTTCTTATTACATTTATCTTCTTGCTAATTTGATTCTCGACTTCATTTCTGTATTGTTTTAACACAATTATAGCCTCATATTTACTTCTTAGCAGATACACATATCAATATTTTGTGAAATCATCAACAAAGGTAATAAAATATGTTTTACCTCTTCTAATTCATAAAAATTTTAGATCACGTATGTCATTATGAATTAGATCTAATAGTTCATTTTTCCTTTCAATTGAATGAATGGCAATCTTGTCAATTTTTATTCCACATATATATCACATTTATGATTTTTGTCAATATCAAATTTTGACAGAAATTCTAAGTTAATTGATCTACATAAAGTATCGCAATTTATATGTCCTAATCTAGCATGCCACACATTTGAAGACTCAAGCAAATAAAAGGAATTAATATTATTATTATTATTATTATTATTATTATTATTATTATTATTATTAAACTTTGGTACAACAGTCACTACAATCATTTTAATAAGCCCTTCAATCATGTAACCCTTTCCCACATACATATCATTCTCTGAGAGTACAAATCTATCACATACAATAACAAACTTGAAACCATTTTTGCTAAGTAAGGAACCCGAAATTAGATTCTTGCGAATATCCGGAACATGAAGCACATCATTTAGAGTGAGTTACTTTCCGGATGTCATTTTTAGCACAATCTTTTCATGCCCTTTGTAATACCCCGTATTTTTATACTATATTAATTTGGGGATTTATTAAATTTAATATGAGTTAATTATTTAATAAAAATCCAAAAATTAATTATGTTATAATTATTAATGTGACGAGAGTTAGTAATTATGGAAAATTTGTTGAATATTACTAATGAGCAAAGTAATATGTAATATTGGTTATATTGAATGTCACGAGTGAATAAAATGACAATTTTGGAAATTTGAGTCGGGACGCACCCGTGTCGCGTCGGGACTAAATATTGATAAATAAAAGTGAATATTTTATAAGTCGTTCGTATGGTCATTTTGAGTGCGCCAACGCGTCCGGAAGGGTCGAGATAGTCAAAAAAGTGTACCCGGGGGTTTAGTTTGGGTCTCGGGGCGTTTTTAGGCCTAATTGGTACCCCGGGAGGGCGTTTTGGACATTTCACCTTTTTGGGTAATTAAACCCACGAAAATCAGTAATCTATATCAGCCATTTAGGTTAGTCAGCTAGGGTTAGAAAACTCAAACACAAGAACGGCCATAGGAGAGGAAGGAGAGAGCTCTCAAGGCAAATTCAAGGCTCAAAAATCCATCCGTTTGCACCGCCACCACCACCAACGAGTAGATCGCGCAACGGGCTACGCAACCACACCAAAATCATCTGCAAATCAGAACATCAAAAATCTCAGGCAAGTGTTTATCTTGCTTATTTCGTTGATGCATCTTTCATATTGGTGTAGGAATGATTAGGGTGAGTTTTATGGAAGAAAACCTAAGATTTGAGATAGGAACCGCATGTAGTTATGGTTTAAATGATAATTCTGGAAACCCTTGCCATGTAGAGGAATTTACCCACGAAATTATGATGTTTATAAGAAGAAATTTCTGGAAAAACATATTGGAACCACGATTTAGAGATTTCTAGGGTTCTTGAATATTTAAATGAATTATGGCATGATTAATCCATGTTTAGTGACGTAAATTGACATGCTTTACGTAGGAAATGTATGATATCATGTTAGGATGTTAGTAGTACAAATTTTGAGATGATTGGGATTAGAAAATATGGAAATTGTTGAAGTTAGGAGATGAAACCCGTAACTGCAGAATTTCAGTTTTCGCAAACCTACTTTATCAATCGATCGAGCCCAGAGCTTCGATCGATCGAATGTTCGATCGATTGAGCCCCAGACCTCGATCGATCGACCCCTCCTGGCAGACTCCTATTTCCCTTTTTAAATGAGTTAAATTCAATTTATCGTGAAATAATTCTTGGACATCCTTAATAAAGTGTTTTGGGAGATAGGGAAAATCAGTAGGACATATGAATAATTTTGGGACTTTTAATATGAGACGAGAATTGTATTTTTGGGGATAATTACTTAAGGGTCGATGAATTTATATATTAAAGGGGGAGATACATAAAAGGGTTACGTTGGAACATAAAAAGGACACCTACTGAATTTTATACTTGGGAAGATAGAGTCCATGTGAGTTACGTAATAAGATGGAAGAATCCTTCGAGTTAAGGTTAGAGACGAACCCTTATACGCGATACCAATAATGTGAAAATAAGGATAAATGTCGTAACTATGGGATTTGAGATATACCTAATATTGTTATGGTAATATTAGTATAGTTATATGATTGTGTATGCATATACTATTTATGTGTGAAAATCATGCCCACGCTACTTACTATCCCTGAGGTTACCGCGTTGGGACAGTCTTATCTCGATGGGACCTTTATGGGGGATATTGACTTGTACCCTAGAAGATAGATATCCTTGGTACAGGCTATCGATGTGATAGTTCAGACGGTCCTAAGAGACGCAGGCATGTTCCATCCTCTTAGAGACTTGGAATCTATACTTCGCCTCAATATTGTTTGTGTATGTATGTTAATACAATTCGAGAGTGATTCTGAATGTATTCCCCTTAATATGAGTGATATGGGGCTTTGGATAGTAGAGTATGCCCGCACCATAGTTTATTTGGGGTGCTGTCATAATATATATATTATACGAGTAGTTAATATATATATATAAAATTCTGAAATTTGGAACTACCTACTGTGAATTGATATGTAGGGCATGGTTGATGACTCAAATTGTAAATACTTGTTTTGAGAAAGTATAATATGACACTGGAAAAACTTTATTGACTAATAAAGTTAAAATGAGAACTTTGGTTATTAATTGAAATATTCTTTTCAAACAATTGTATCGTTAAATTTTGAATCCTGCGAATAACCTAAGATACGTTAAATCATTGGGGAAAGATAGTGTGTTATATGATGAGATAAACCATTAGGAGGGTCAATGCGATAGGAGTGCACATTAGAAGAGAGATGAGAATTTCTCAAGAGAGTGTCGTACTAATATGTTGTTGCATTGGCCTGTATCAATTTAAATACTTCCTAAACAATTTTTAAATAATATACACTATCGGGCTCTGACCCGTTTCTCTCTCTCTCTCTTATATATATATGTATGTACTACAGGTGCCCAACCACAGGGGCATATTGCTTAGGATCCCTTGGAAGGAACGTGCTGCAGCTTAGGTGGGAGTTGCAGGCTACTTGCTTAGACGATTTCATTTACTTGATTCCACTCCTATGATTCTCAGTTATTGGGGCATGTGTCGCCCTTTCCACTATTTATCTGTTTTGTTGGGACATTTGTACTTCAGTTATTTCTAGTATTGTTACTTTGGAATTTATTCAGCATGTATGTTTTACATTAAGTTTTAAATGTTGGGATTTTGGATGTTGAATGTTTAAAGTAATTGGATTATGTTCCAGGATAATTGTTGTATGATTCTTACTTATTGAAAATGTGGTTAATAATTAAATAAATAAGTTTTTCTTTAAAAATACAATTTGGTTAGAAAGGTTAAAAATGGTTTTGACACTTAGCTTAATTAATTAGGGTGTTAATTTGGAAAAGTTTATTTTTACGACAGTGATGCTAAGAATGAACCAACTGTTCACCTTGATTTTAATTTAATAAAGGAGTGATCGTCCGGTATTTAATTAGGCGGGGTGTCACGCCCTTCAACTTTGAAACTTGACGAATTACCCATAAATAGATTATCTTCATCTTTCATTTGCTTGTAGTTAGAGAACATCCATTAATTGGAACAAATGTGGTAGTTAGCGTTGTTGTCCACCCACCATTCTTTAGGGTATTACACTAAGTTGCATTCGAATACAATCGCAACGATATTGATGTCGATCGTGTCATCTGAAAGCTTTTCACATTCCATCATGTTAGCTTGAGCATTTTGTTTCTTGAAATTCTTTAGCTTATGACATTCATTTAAATGATGTCCAGGTTTGCCACAATTACAGCATTTACCTTTGAACTTCTTTTTATGCTTTGAAGTGCCTTCTCCTTTGCACTTCCTTTTATTAGTTTTGGCCCTTGTTCCACAATATTAGCCTTGGCTTCCATAGAGTTTTTTCCATTCTTCTTTTTCGATACACAATTATCTTCTTCAATTTTAAGCCTTATAATTAGTTCTTCAAGATTCATCTCCTTACGTTTGCCCTTTAGATAATTCTTGAAATCTTTCCAAGAAGGCAACAATTTTTTAATCATTGTAGTCACTTGGAATGAGTCGCTTAGCACATCCCTTCAGCATAAATGTCATGAATAATCCCTTGTAGTTCTTGAATGTAATACCCCGTAATTTTGAGGGCTTTATTTATGAATATGGTATATAATTTTAATAATATTATTATTTTATTAATCGAGATATTGATATTATATTTATTTTTATTTGAAATGAATCGAATATTTAAATTCAAATTTAACTGGCTTTTGGACATTTTGTAATGGTTTAAATATGTAAAGTTAACAATTTTGAATTAAAGGGCAATATAGTAATATGTGTTTGCTTAAGGTCCAAGCTAGGATTTGAGAGAGGAGTTATATAAGGAATATTATGGGTAATTATAAGGAAAGGGAGATGAAAAAGAGAGGTCAAAAACGAAATCCAAAGAGGTAAAAACAAGTGGAATGAGAAGAGCCAATTTAGAATGTTTAGATCTTCTTTTTGAGTGCATTCGGATGAGATTTGAGAAAAATCTAAATCACATACCTGGCCCAATTTTTCATCTAGAATCCAAATCTAAAGTCGGATTGGCGATTTGAATAATTTTTAGATCTTATTTTTCTAGGTATTTAAAATCGAACTATTTGGGGTTATCTCGTGTTGGGGCTAGAACATGATTTGATTATTTTTGCGAGAGGAACGTGATGGTGCAATCAGATTTTGAGGATGATATTTATGTGGCGATTCATGCGATGATTTTAAGGTATGGAATTTTACACAATACGCTCTTTAAATCTCTCGAGAGTTATTCCCTTTGAATTCATGTGATTATTGAACTCATATTTGAATTGTTAAATTCATTTGGAAATCTGTATTTTGATTCATGTGGTATTATTCATGTTGTTATTGAGCACGTTGTCATGAAATTTTAATATGGCACGGAGATTGGGCACCCGTCAAAATTCTTGCTTCTCGGGGCTATGTCTTGATAAAGCATATACGGATGTGGTGAGGCCTGGTGACCCGGTTAATGTGTTGTTGAGAAATTTATTGATAAATGCTTTGATATTTTCATTTGATTTGAATATTCATACTCGTGTTGTTACTCTTTATTCATCGTTAATATATTTGTTGAGCATCTTTCCTGTCATATTGTGTACTTCCCCATATTTTCTTTTAGTTGACAGGTTAGCGTGGATTGGGACGCTATGAACCAATTGGGATGATTTTTAGCGTGGATTATTTGGGAAGAATTTTTAATACAAGATGAGAAGACTTGTATTTATTTATTTTGATGTATAGAGCATTGGAGTTTTACTTTAGTTATATTATTTTGAGAAAATTTTGTTGTATTAATTTGAAGATTGAGATTAGTGGTTTCTCTTATTTTGTGAGATTTTATTTAGATGCTCTATACATTGTTATTTGTGGATTTAATTAGTTTTATCGATAGTGACACTCCGTTCGCTCTCCCCGGGCGGGCGGGGTGTTACGGATGGTATCAAAGCCAGGTTTTTATACGACAACCCTTGGGTCTTGGATTTTGGGTCTAGCATGCGGGTTAGCCATGATTTCTTTAGAGATAGAAATTTTTTGAGGACGTGTTAGGCATCGTGGTGAGGATGTTTAGAATTAATTTGAGGACTTTAGTGTGTGATTTTGGGAAATATAATTGAGTAGCATTTTATTTCGAGTGTTAGGTTTCGTTAAATTTCAAGGATGAAATTCCTTTTCAAGGGAGGAAGTATGTAATACCCCGTAATTTTGAGGGGTTTATTTATGAATATGGTATATAATTTTAATAATATTATTATTTTATTAATCGGGATATTGATATTATATTTATTTTTATTTGAAATGAATCGAATATTTAAATTCAAATTTAATTGGCTTTTGGACATTTTGTAATGGTTTAAATATGTAAAGTTGACAATTTTGAATTAAAGGGAAATATAGTAATATATGTTAGCTTAGGCTCCAAGCTAGGGTTTGAGAGAGGGGTTATATAAGGAATATTATGGGTGATTATAAGGCAAGGGAGATGAAAAAGAGAGGCAAAAAACGAAATCCAAAGAGGCAAAAATGAGTGGAATGAGAAGAGCCAATTTGGAATGTTTAGATCTTCTTTTTGAGTGCATTCGGATGAGATTTGAGAAAATCCAAAACACATACTTGACACAATTTTTCGTCTAGAATCCAAATCTGAAGTCAGATTGGCGATTCGAATAAGTTTGGGATCTGATTTTTTTGGGTTTTTAAAATCAAACTATTTGGGGTTATCTCGTGTTGGGGCTAGAACATGATTTGATTATTTTTGTGAGAGGAACGTGATGGTGCGATCAGGTTTTGAGGATGATATTTATGTGGCGGTTCATGCGATGATTTTAAGGTATGGACGTTTACACAATATGCTCTTTAAATCTCTCGATAGTTATTCCCTTTGAATTCATGTCATTATTGAACTCATATTTGAATTGTTAAATTCATTTGAAAATTTGAAATTTTGAAAATAATTGTTGAATTATTTTGATTTATGTGGTATTATTCATGTTGTTATTGAGCACGTTGTCATGAGATTTTAATATGGTACGGAGGTTGGGCACCCGCCAAAATTCCTGCTTCCTGAGGCTATGTCTTGATAAAGCATATACGGATGGGGTGAGACCTGGTGACCCGGTTAATGTGTTGTTGAGAAATTTATTGATAAATTCTTTGAGATTTTCATTTGATTTGAATATTCGTACTCGTGTTGTTAAGCTTTATTCATCGTTAATATATTTGTTGAGCATTTTTCCTGTCGTATTACGTACTTTCCCATATTTTCTTTCAGTTGGCAGGTTAGCGTGGATTGGGGCACTATGGACCAATTGGGATGATTTTTAGCGTCGATTATTGGGGGAAGAATTTTTAATTCAAAATGTGAAGACTTGTATTTATTTATTTTGATGTATCGAGCATTGTAGTTTTACTTTAGTTATATTATTTCGAGAGAATTTTGTTGTATTAATTTGAAGATTGAGATTAGTGGTTTCTCTTATTTTGTGAGATTTTATTTAGATGCTCTATACCTTGTTATTTGTGGATTTGATTAGTTTTATCGATAGTGGCGCTCCGTTTGCTCTCCCCGGGCGGGCGGGGTGTTACATTGAACTTGAATAATTATTGCCCTAAAATCCCCCATTTTATAGTCGAGAAATCTATCGACCATGAATTTCATCATACCGAGATCTTTTGTTTTGCATTTCTTGTCTAAGGACTCCCATAGTTACTTTATCGTTTTAATGGTACAATATACGTTGTATAGTGAATTGTCCAATTGGTTAAGAACATAATTTCTACCCAAGAAATTTGCATGTTTCTATGCATCCATGACAGCAAACCTATCTATATCGTTTTTTCAATTAATAATTGTAGGAGATTCCCCTTCAAGGAACCTTTCCAAGTTCACAGAGTGGAATAGAATAGCATCTTTTGTTGCCAACGCTTGAAGTCCATTCCATTAAACTTTTTGGGCTTTTTTCCATGAGAATGTCATGGGCGCGGGTGTAGGATCAACACTAGTTGTTGCCATTCTTGTTATAAAAATAGAAATTTAGTTTAAACGTAGGGAGATAACGATAATAAAATTAATTAACAAAGAAACAGAACATTATGTTTACAGATTAATAGTGTATAATACTAAAATAATAAATTTTGATGTGTATATATAACATAGACAATGATAGAATATGTTATTGGTGGGTCCATGTAATTGACGGGAAAGAATATAAATATGAGTCAGGACAATGATAGAATATGTAATTGGTGGGTCCATGAAATATGCGAAGGTTCCGATGACAAAGATCTCACTTAGACTCCTCATGACTGAGCGGGACTTCAATGCCTTAAAACAAACAACCAAGCCGTTTGAACCCGTGTTCCAATATTACCATCCTTTATTATAATAAACAAAGGGCAAAGAAAGAAAAATGGCAACAGACTAGTTGGAAACTCACGAGATGCGCTAGTTATACGTTAGTGTATGAAAATATTTATGAAATTGCAAATACATGAAAAGATGCTAAGCGAAAAATAGACAATTGATTAAAATTTTCAGTGTATCTATGATCACATGTCATGCAAAAGAAATATAACTACATGATATCTTGCAAAAATATAGCAAAGTTTTTATTTTTATTAATAACATAACTTTTTTATAAGACAGTTATAATATTTTTTAAAATAAAAAAAAAACTTGTTTTTATATATAAGATGTATTGAACGTAATTTATTAAAAAGGATCAGTGAAATAATATTAATTGATTTTTTTATATTAAACAGTTAAAACGTTTTTTTTAACTTTAAAACAGTTTCTTAATTTCATAAAAAATTTGAAAAAGGTAAAAACAGTAATTTTAAAATATTTATTTTTAGTTCAAAAGTTAAAAAACCATTAAAATCATTATTTTTATGTACATAAAAAAATAGTTTCTTATTAAAAAAAAGATTTTAAACAGTTAAAAACGTTTTTAACAATGTAAAATAATTTATTTTTATGATTAACGATTTTCATTTTTGTTAAAAAACAACTTTTTTATAAAATAGTTAAAATGATTTTTTTAAATAAAAAAAATAATAAATAATAAACTGTTTTTTATTTTTTTTAAATTGTACGTAATTTATAAAAAAACAATAAAATAATTACGTATATGTGGTTAAAAATACTATCTGTAATTTAAAAAATACTTTATGCAAGTTATTTAAAAAAACTATTTTACTTAATTTATAAAAAAAAAGTAGTTTTGAAGAGGAAACCAAAGGGGCAGGGAAGAAGAAGAAGAAGAAGAAGAAGAAGAAGAAGAAGAAGAAGAAAAGCCTCCCAGCAAAGCTTACATGTGATAAATATGATGGAAGTGAACTAAGATGTCACGTGGTATAATATGATGGAAGTACATTAAAGCGTCATGTAAAGCATTTTATAATATATAAAGATAGGGGGAAACTCTCCACATGTTTTCTTTTTTAAGAAAAACATAGACTTTGATATAAACCTTTATTATTATTATTTTATACATGTAGGATAAAACATTTCCTTTCACATTAGTACATAAATACACTTTCACTTTACACATTCACTAGTAAAATATAATTAAATTATTAAAATTTTGTGTATACATTATAAAAATTTGTGTGTATACAAAATTCTCGTATAGATTATAAAAATTGTAGTACACATTATTAAAAAAATCATGTATACGCTAACATGCATGGACCACATAAAAAGGTGTTTATTGTCTCTAAATCTTATTTTTAAATATTTTCATCGTGGTTTAAACCAAAAACATTATATCGGTGAGTAAAATGAAAATAAAAGTTCATAATAAAACTTATCCACCTTATTACATTGGAAAAAAAAACTATTGATTATATATTATTTGACCCATATAAATAGTGTTCAATATATAATAAAAGTAGTAGTAATAATAATAATATTTATAATTGATTATCAAAGTTGTAGAGGTGTATCCAATGTATCAAATCCTTGTAGAACAAGAGAAGGACAATCTTGGAGTATTTATATGAAATTAAGAATTAAGCCTTTCTTTTTAGGATAATAAAGATAAAGAGATGTGTTTTCAAACTTTAAACTACTATAAAATAATGCAACTGTAACAGCCCTCTCTTTCGGTAGCCTATTTTATATTTATTTACTATGTGTAGTAAGTAATTATAAAATGATAGATGTTGAGTAAATATTAATTTAATATGAGAAAGGTTAATATTTACTGAAATGTTGTATGATTACCTGATGAGTAGGTAAAAATATCCATGTGGTGTTTTATGGTGTCATAAGATATAAAATGACATTTTGGTTTAATGAGAAACCGGAACTTAAAATGAGTTATAAAATTTTCAAATGATAATTTGGAGGGTGTAGTTAGTCCCGGTAGGTGCGAGACAGTCAAAATAAGTGCCATATTGTATTTTGGCATTCGGACACTTTCGACTGGTTATAGCTTAAATGTGTAGCGCGTATCATTTTATCGCGTATTAGTCATTAAAGTTGGACATTTTAGACTAGTGGTCCGATTTAGTTTTGCTAACCTCATTATTTTCCTCATTTTCTCTTAACACACAATTGTTAACCTAGAGAAAGGAGAAAGAAGAGAACTTTGGAGAAAAGAGAGATTGGAGCTTGGATCTTGTTTGCATCTTCCTCAAATCTGATTTTTCTACATCAAGGCAAGTTATCTACTTGCTATTATATGATTTAAGGAGAATAATTAGTTGTGATAGTTATGAATTTGTTGTGTTTACTCATTTTAGGGTTTTGTTGGATTTATGGGTATTAACCCTTGGAAATTGATTTGGATGATTAATATTGTAAATGATGGTAATTAGACATATTAGTGGTGTGTTAGTTCCATTAAATGATATGGGCTTTGGTTGTTGGAAGAAGAAATAGGGAGGCTAGGTCTGCTATGACCGGTCGATCGCGGTTATCAGACCGGTCGACCGGGCCTTCGGGAGAGGGCACACTGCCTTCTTTCAAAGGCATAATGTTGAGGCGCGGTCGACCGCGTCCCCCTTACCGGTCGACCGGCCCTGCCGAAGTGAGCTTTCTGCTTTTCTTCTTAGGCAAAAACTTGAGACGCGGTCGACCGCGGTCTTGGGACCGGTCGACCGGTCCCCTGTTTTTTTGCCAAAATTTTACTTTTGCTTTTAAATCTTTTCTTTTCATAGGGACTTAGGAACCTTCTTGAATGAAGTAAACTTGGGCTTTTAGAGTCCTAGTTGAGTCTGGTTGTCACCCTAGAGTGGAATGGATTTCACTTGGGGTTAAGTCCAAAAAAAAAAGGGGGGGGAAGGGGGTGTTCCAAAGTGATGTTTAGGCATCACTCACTTGGTTACTTCTTAATAGGAGGATAGGGGTTGTAGGCCCATGTTTGGAAGACTTAAGGGCTTGTCAGAAAATTTTATGAACTTTGGGGACTTGTAGGATCATAATGATCATTTGGAGATTTAGTCGGGACTTGTAATTTGAGGAATATTAATGACGATATTCGAGGGGAATTAGGTTCAACTAAAATGAACCCAGTTGTTTAATGATGACAGATTCGAATAAAAAGAACCAAACACATGGATATTTGAAATGGAATTTGGTAATGGTAATTGAAAATGAAAATGAGATTAAAATGGTAAATGTTAATTTACTGATTACACACCTCTCTAAATGACATCATAGGGGAAGTTCGCGCGCTTGGTGATGCCCCCTGGCTAGTGAATGCAGGGTGGATATAGTCCTAGGCCATATGCGGGGTTTTTAAATGTTTTCTGCACTGGTTAGGGGATTCCAGGTGTGGTCCTGACTTTCCCGCAGGCATATGGCCGCTTCCCGACGTTGCGTTATGATCCCAGGTTTTCTTGTATAGATAGCCCTTGGAAGATGATGGTCATTTAGGGGCGCGCCCAGTGGGGAAACTCAGAGGGGAGGTCTTAGAATCGTTATATGTATATGAATATTACTTTTCTACATCAAGTGGGACTTGATGGATATATGCCATAAAGAGCATGATACGTGCCATAAAGAGCACGGGAATGAGATAAATGAGATATGTGCCTTAAAGAGCACTTGATATTAATGGTATTCCTATTAAGGAATGGAAAGATGAAACGGTAAGATAATTAACTATGGAAGTTAATAAATGGTTTTATTCCTATTAAGGAATACAAAAAGGTAATGGAAATTTGATAAATGAGGAAAGGTTTTAAATTCAAGTTATTACTTTTCTTTCTTTTATGTAAATGACATTTCATTTCATCATTTAGTTAAATTGTAATGTAAATTTATCATCCTTATCATTCATACATAACTGTTCATTTCTATCATGCTTTTTATTTCTTCTGGTGATTATATAGAATCCGGCCCTGACCGGTTTACTTTCCTTATTTTTTATATGATTGTATCCGCTCAGGTGCTCCCCCGCAAGGACACCAGTTTTGATGTTCCCATTCCTTTGCTTTCGACGAGCTGTAAGATTTTGCGGGTTATTACAATACATTGTATTAGACGCTCTCATCTTTGTATTCTAGATATGATCGGGTCTTTTCATCGGGCGTGTGGCCCAAACATTTGTACTCGTTTAATGAATGTATTAGGTAAAAATATTTAAATTGGGTACTTCGTTGTATGTTGTTGTAGATCGACAGCTCATTCGGTCCTTTTGTATACATTCGCCTTAGTGGTATTATATATACTCTTTTGGAATTCCACTTGCTTATCAAATGGGGTTGTTTTAATTTAAATTTCTTAACTGCATTTTAAACTTCTAAACTTGTTGATAACCCGTCTTCTGATTTATTGGGTTGTTTTCCCATATACTCAGTTTATTATTGTTGATGTTGAGAATGTTATCCATCCATGATTCCTGTTACGTTTGAGTATCGGGCTGGCCACCCCTTATCTCGGATCGCGGGTTGTCACAGATGCTATCAGAGCATCAGGTTCTAGAGTCTTTAGGATCTATGTGGATTCGTCACGTTCTACCATAGCGTTCTTTGATATAGAGCCTAATGTTAGGACTGTGTAGTTGTCTATGTTTGCGATCTTCTGCAAGATAGATAGTTTCAAATAGTATTTTAACTCTATTGTTTCTTCATCTCGAATGCCGCCTAGAGAGGTCGCCCAGCGAGACGAAATAGAGTTGTAGAAGAGGAGGTAGATTATCCACCGCCGCCACAAGGGACCGTTAATGCTGTGGATGTAGCAAACATAGTAGCCCAAGCGGTTAGCGCCGCCATGACCGCAGTGGTTCAACAATTTCCAGGGACTCATGATGTTCAAACTCCTATGAGAGTCCTTTCTAAAAGGCAATTCCCCCAGAATTCGAGGGGGGAACGAATGTTATCAAAACCAATAAATGGAATGAGGACAGACAATGCCACCTTCGAATGATAGAATGTAGCGAGGAAAGAAACAAGTCCTTGCCACTTTCAAGTTAGTCGAATCTGCATTATACTGGTGGGAGATGATGACCACACCAGAGCAGAGAGACAAAAATTACGATCATTAAGTTTTGGGCTTTGTTCGATCGTAAGTACGTTCCTCCCGCAGTTCAAAAAGGGAGATGAGAAAGAAGCTCCAGGATGTTGTGCAAGGAGAGAGAGATCAGTGGTGGAGTATGAAGCGGAGTTCACCCGGTTAGCGAGTTTTGTACCGGATGAAGTGGCTCAGGAAGTTAGAAAGATCTCAAAGTTTATGTGAGGTCTAAACTGTAGAATCCGGCAACAATTGCTGGGTAATCCAGCTTTACAAACTTTTGGTGAGGTTATGAATGAAGCCTCGCCCCATTTCCATGAGCATCGGTTATATACACCGAGTAGCAAGAAAGATACTGACGTGGGGCAAGCAGGAAAGCTTGGAGAACATGGGATTGGAGGAGGAGCATTTTCCCTCATCCCAACCTTTGGGTTATGAGTAGAAAGAGAGGGACCCTTGACAAGGGGTTTCGTCTCAGATACTACGCTTTGGAAGGTTTATTGCTGGTGGCAATAAATTTAGGCACGGTGAGGGTGCTTCACAACATGTTGGTCGGGGTGGTCATGGAGGTAAAGACCATTTGGGCCAAGGCATTTCCCAGTTTAGAAATAACGGGGGTCAGTTTCCTAGGGCTTCGCAGCAGCCATACATTTAGCTTCCACCTCAGGTACCTGATCCGGTTGTTCCCATGCAGCAGGGACAGCTACTGTATGGGAGAGTTTATTAAATTCGGGAGGTTATACTTCCTCCAGCTTCGTTAGCATCGCCTGCTATTATGGGTAAGTTTTATTTCGTAGGTGCTTGAGTTACGTATTATTTGAGGCGGGTGTTACGCACTCAGTTGTTTTATGAGCTCTTCTCAGACTACAGATTTGATGAGATCTGCTGAGAGTATTTTTACTAGTGTTGAGTTTTTCTACGAGTGATGGTTCGCTCAATTCCTTGTTTGTTTACACATAGGGATTTATTGTGGTATTTTGTGTTTTGAGGTTGATTTACTCGTCCTTGATATGGTCGGGTATGATGTGATTGGTATGCCTTATCTCCACGACCGACACAGTTGAGTAGTAGCATATAGGAGGGGTTTCTTGTTTGGATTCCGCTTTTGCGGGACGCTCCACGCGTGAACCTCGACGACGTTGGAAGTGGAGAGATGTTGTTCTTTCTTCTTTTAGTTAATTTCATTTTATTTTATTTTATTTTATTCTGTTGGTTAAAAGGTTTAGCCGAGAATCACGTAGAAGAGTGATTAATAGCTATTAAAGTGTGAAATAGAAGCACTGTATACATTTCTCTCCTCTGATCGATGTGAGGGAGACTGGGATGCAAAGTCGAATTAAGGCTTCGGATTATGCCTTCATAAGAAGGCTATTTGAGAAGGTCTATATATATTGTGGGGTATATAATTATAAGGCTTTATGAAAAGTGAATGTTTGATTTGTTAAATCTTTAGTTATTTATATGGTAATGTATATAAGTAGAATCTTTTCGGTCCCGAAGGTGTCTTAGACCTGTATACCTTGATGACTGACAACGCGAGGTAGTAGTGTAACAGGAGGGTTCCTTGTTTGGATTTCGCTACGGCGATACGTCCCATGCACGAAACCGAGCAAATGTCGGGAGTTGAGAAAGGTCTTGGGCAATAGGGATATGCTTAGTATTAGGTGCATACGACTTAGATAGGATATAGGTAGGTAGACCTTAGGATTGTTTGGACATAAGGCCTTTAGTTTATGTGACGTTAGTTTAGGAGGGTTGTCGGAAGTTTACCACAAATAAGTTGTGTGTTAACTCTAAGAGGGATTGTTTCCTAGTAATGAGAAATGTGAAATTTTGAGAAATTTGGTTAGTTAGGCCGAAGGAGATGGGGCCTCTCGTAGTTAGAATGTTACGTTGGCACTCAGCTTTCGTAAAGAAGGGTGAATTGACTTTCACTCCTGAGCCCATGTTTTTAAGCTCCAGGATGGATTCAATTGACAAGTCTCTGCCATGATGAGGGAGTAATAATACCTAAGTATCGACTTATTGTTGATGCGCCTCATAAGTTTAAACGTGTGAGAAGTATTATTCCCTGTTTGAACTGAAGTTCAGCGTGGGGGTGACCGCTGTGTAGGAAAGGGAAGTGTTACTTCCTGGGCAGAAATTTAATCCTTCGTTCGAGGAACAATTTTGTTGCAAGATGTCTTAGGAGAGACAAGGGTGGTTAAGACCACATATACAAACTGCTGATTTAGGAAACAGAACTCTGCTCTTATGACCTTGAGGGTGGGGTACGTTTCCATAAGAGAATTTTTGTCCCGAATGAATGGACTTAAGAAAGGCAGATATGGTGGGATCTTGCGGTTCTAAGGTTGCGTTACATCCGGGTAACGACATAATGTGTCAAGTTATGCGCCGCCAGTAGTAGTGGTCGGGCATGGCGAGGTTGTTGGACTGCATGGGGTGCCTTTGATTTTAGTTTCCGACTAAGACAAGATTTTCATTTACCTCTGGTGGCAGGTTTCCAAGAAGCCATGGGAACCGAATGAAGATTAAGCACTCCTTATCATCCTTAAACGGATGGCCAGACCAAAAGGTTAAACCTTATGTTGGGGTATATACTCCTTATGTGCGTGCTTGACTTCAAGTATAGTCGGGAACAGTGTCTCTCTCTAGTCGAACTCGCTTATAATGATTTGCATCGATTCGCTATCGGGATGGCGCTTTATAAAGCCTAGTATGGTAGGTCTTGTGGATCTCCCGCTTGTTGGTTAGAGGTGCGAGATGATAAGTCTCTCGGACCTGGAATAATCCGAGGTACTTCTTCGAATATTGAGCTCATTCAAAATCGCATTCGTATAACCAAGATCGACGAAAGAGCTATGTCGATGCGGGGAGAAGACACGTGGAGATTGAGGTCGATAGACCAAGTGTTGGTGCGAGTATCGCCTATGAATGGCATTAAGCATTTCGAGTAAAAGGAAAACTTGCACCGTGTTACGTGGACCTTTCCTATATATGATAAGGTGGGTATGGTAGCCTATTAACTTGCTTTACTGAAACAATTGCAACAAGTCCATAACGTGTTCCATATCTCTCCTGTATAGTAGTACAAGAGATGTGATTGGTGCCCTTAGGCACATTTCTTTCGAAGTAGATGCAACTTGGCGTTCCTTATGAGGAGTAGTCGGTTGATATTTTAGAGCAGGGAGAGTGGCGATTGAAACTGCCGGTAGTACCTTAGTTAAGGCGTATTGTAATTATCCTAGTGTCGAGAAGTCGACATGTGATCGCGGGGATAACATGCGGAAAGGGTATCCGCATTTTTTCTTACGAGGTGTGCCTGAATTTTGGGGGCAAAATTCCCTCATAAGGGGGGGAGAGTGTAACAACCCTCTCTTTCGGTAGCCTATTTTATATTTATTTACTATGTGTAGTAAGTAATTATTAAATGATAGATGTTGAGTAAATATTAATTTAATATGAGAAAGGTTAATATTTACTTAAATGTTGTATGATTACCTGATGAGTAGGTAAAAATATCCATGTGGTGATTTATGGTGTCATAAGATATAAAATGACATTTTGGTTTAATGAGAAACCGGAACTTAAAATGAGTTATAAAATTTTCAAATGATAATTTGGAGGGTGTAGTTAGTCCCGGTAGGTGCGAGACAGTCAAAATAAGTGTCATATTGTATTTTGGCATTTCGGACACTTTCGACTGGTTATAGCTTAAATGTGTAGCGCGTATCATTTTATCGCGTATTAGTCATTAAAGTTGGACATTTTAGACTAGTGGTCCGATTTAGTTTTCCTAACCTCATTATTTTCCTCATTTTCTCTTAACACACAATTGTTAACCTAGAGAGAGAAAGGAGAAAGAAGAGAACTTTGGAGAAAAGAGAGATTGGAGCTTGGATCTTGTTTGCATCTTCCTCAAATCTGATTTTTCTACATCAAGGCAAGTTATCTACTTGCTATTATATGATTTAAGGAGAATAATTAGTTGTGATAGTTATGAATTTGTTGTGTCTAATCATTTTAGGGTTTTGTTAGATTTATGGGTATTAACCCTTAGAAATTGATTTGGATGATTAATATTGTAAATGATGGTAATTAGACATATTGGTGGTGTATTAGTTCCATTAAATGATATGGGCTTTGGTTGTTGGAAGAAGAAATAGGGAGGCTAGGTCTGCTATGACCGGTCGACCGCGGTTATCAGACCGGTCGACCGGGCCTTCGGGAGAGGGCACACTGCCTTCTTTCAAAGGCATAAATGTTGAGGCGCGGTCGACCGCGTCCCCCTTACCGGTCGACCGGCCCTGCCGAAGTGAGCTTTCTGCTTTTCTTGTTAGGCAAAAACTTGTGACGCGGTCGACCGCGGTCTTGGGACCGGTCGACCGGTCCCCTGTTTTCTTGCCAAAATTTTACTTTTGCTTTCAAATCTTTTCTTTTCATAGGGACTTAGGAACCTTATTGAATGAAGTAAACTTGGGCTTTTAGAGTCCTAGTTGAGTCTAGTTGTCACCCTAGAGTGGAATGGATTTCACTTGGGGTTAAGTCCAAAAAAAAAGGGGGGGGGGGGGAGGGGGTGTTCCAAAGTGATGTTTAGGCATCACTCTCTTGGTTACTTTTTAATAGGAGGATATGGGTTGTAGGCCCATGTTTGGAAGACTTAAGGGCTTGTCAGAAAATTTTATGAACTTTGGGGACTTGTAGGATCATAATGATCATTTGGAGATTTAGTCGGGACTTGTAATTTGAGGAATATTAATGACGATATTCGAGGGGAATTAGGTTCAACTAAAATGAACCCAGTTGTTTAATGATGATAGGTTCGAATAAAAAGAACCAAACACATGGATATTTGAAATGAAATTTGGTAATGGTAATTGAAAATGAAAATGAGATTAAAATGGTAAATGTTAATTTACTGATTACACACCTCTCTAAATGACATCATAAGGGAAGTTCGCGCGCTTGGTGATGCCCCCTGGCTAGTGAATGCAGGGTGGATATAGTCCTAGGCCATATGCGGGGTTTTTATATGTTTTTTGCGCTGGTTAGGGGATTCTGGGTGTGGTCCTGACTTTCCCGCAGGCATATGTCCGCTTCCCGACGTTGCGGTATGATCCCATGTTGTCTTGTATAGATAGGCCCTGGAAGATGATGGTCATTTAGGGGCGCGCCCAGTGGGGAAACTCGGAGGGGCGGTCTTAGAATCGTTATATGTATATGAATATAACTTTTCTGCATCAAGTGGGACTTGATGGATATATGCCATAAAGAGCATGATACGTGCCATAAAGAGCACGGGAATGAGATAAATGAGATATATGCCTTAAAGAGCACTTGATATTAATGGTATTCCTATTAAGGAATGGAAAGATGAAACGGTAAGATAATTAACTATGGAAGTTAATAAATGGTTTTATTCCTATTAAGGAATACAAAAAGGTAATGGAAATTTGATAAATGAGGAAAGGTTTTAAATTCAAGTTATTACTTTTCTTTCTTTTATGTAAATGACATTTCATTTCATCATTTAGTTAAATTGTAATGTAAATTTATCATCCTTATCATTCATACATAACTGTTCATTTCTATCATGCTTTTTATTTCTTCTGGTGA
The DNA here is from genome assembly GCA_949130495.1 of Sambucus nigra. Taxonomy (NCBI): domain Eukaryota; kingdom Viridiplantae; phylum Streptophyta; class Magnoliopsida; order Dipsacales; family Adoxaceae; genus Sambucus; species Sambucus nigra. The sequence continues at coordinate 197,006,777 of OX422219.1, forward strand.
TTATATAGAATCCGGCCCTGACCGGTTTACTTTCCTTGTTTTTTATATGATTGTATCCGCTCAGGTGCTCCCCCGTAAGGACGCCAGTTTTGATGTTCTCATTCCTTTGCTTTTGACGAGCTGTAAGATTTTGCGGGTTATTACAGGACATTGTATTAGACGCTCTCATCTTTGTATTCTAGATATGATCGGGTCTTTTCATCGGGCATGTGGCCCAAACATTTGTACTCGTTTAATGAATGTATTAGGTAAAAATATTTAAATTGGGTACTTCGTTGTATGTTGTTGTAGATCGACAGCTTATTCGGTCCTTTTGTATACATTCGTCTTAGTGGTATTATATATACTCTTTTGGAATTCCACTTGCTTATCAAATGGGGTTGTTTTAATTTAAATTTCTTAAATGCATTTTAAACTTCTAAACTTGTTGACAACCCGTCTTCTGATTTATTGGGTCGTTTTCCCGTATACTCAGTTTATTATTGTTGATGCTGAGAATGTTATCCATCCATGATTCCTGTTACGTTTGAGTATCGGGTTGGACACCCCTTATCTCGGATCGCGGGTTGTCACAGCAACTCAATACGCATTTGAAAAACCATTGTGACAATAACCCATGTTATGTTAACTTGCTTATTTATATAAAATGAAAGTAAAACTAGATTGTTAAAGTTTATCTTAAATTTTGACTTGTCCTATAGTAGCTTTTAATTTAATATTGATGAATTATATGATCTTTATATACACTGCATATGTTCTAAATGCATTCACTCTACTCATGTTTTTGTAGAAAAAATTAACATTACGAAAGAATGTTTAGTGCGCGTGTGTCATATTTTTTCTTTTGGCCCACCTTATATACAAATGTTGAATCCACCACTAGCGGTTCCAAGGGTCGTTTTTTTATACACAGTGACGTCATTTATATATAAATATTGTGTGTCTTTCTAAGTAATAAATTTAAGGGTCATTAGCTAATAAATCCCTTGAAAGTCTATTTATATATGACGAGTTCAAGCAGCGATCTTGTTGGTATCTTAAACCCATAAACTTTTCAATTAATTAACGATAAATCCAAACGATACAGTTACACTTATTAATGTTGATATAATTATACTTATTAACGTAGATAAAGTTGCAATTGTAATTGTGTTTATCATTGTAACTCTATCTATATAAATAAGTGTAACAGTATTTACATTAATAAGTGTAACTGAATCTATAATTATCACTGTAATTGCATCCACGTTAATAATTATAACAAGTGTGGATTTATTCAAAAGTCTAAAAGTGTGTCCTTAACGTTGATTACGATAAAGTTAGGGGATTTTTCACCATCTTTCCCCAATTTTAATGAATATTAGAAAAAAAAATAAACAGTGTATATTTTGGCATACTTTTAAACCTCTTTGTATTATTATAATGGGGAACTAGACTTGTCACCTCAAAATATTGAATGTGTTTATTTATAAGGTAATCATTATTCTTTTTAAAAATTTCTTTTTTTGTTGCATGGTTACTGTAACAAAGGAGTAATGCTTATCAAGTTTGTATCACAAATGCATTAAATGATTCTACATACAATTGGATACAATATGTTAATACACTTGGGATACAAAATTTGATAAATAAATAAAAACTTAGTGCCAATAGACTTTTCCATAATATAGTGTTTTTCGATTATGATAATTTATTTCTCAAGTTGGTAAATAAATAACATAAGGGTAAAATACTTTTAAACCCCCTTGCACACTAAGTTTGGATGGTTGTGTTTTGATATTCGGTTCTTTTGGATGGGTTTTCAATATTCGCAGTCAAATTCGATAGTAAATTAGGAGTTCAAATTTGTTGACTCTCCTGAAAGAGGGTTACGATGATGCCCGCACCCAATTCTTTAATATTAAAAGTGTTGGGTTCAAGACAATTACTTATTTAATAATTTAATGTTCCAGTTAATGGGATGTGAAGGTCATACAACATGGTCAACAAATTTGAACTCGTAAATTAGGGGTGCTTGGAGTTTTCATGTTCGATTTTAGATTTGAGGTTATTGGTTTTTTTATAGTGGTCGCTAAAACAAGGTCCTTATTTTAAAAATAATTTTGTAAAAACTAAAAAAATGCACTTTAGTGTGTGATCATAGTTTATTTATTTATTTTCTATTATAAAACGTTCATATTGTTATTTTTGTATCTGCACTTCTATTTATAATTTCACACATTGTACTTAAGTTGTTTTAGCATATATACTATCCCTAAAACCATATCCAATACATCCAACAAAATGACTCTTATTTTCATTTATGCTTTTGTTTATTTTGGCTCTGCAAGCAAAATGCGATTTTGTCCCATCATACTTGAAAATTCAGAAGAAAAAAAAAGTGCTTGTGAATTTGGTGGTTCTAGTGGGAGCATCTCCCATACACGCACGGCAAACCAACTATCACGAAAAGATATAGCGCAATTGTTGGAATGTCATAGTCGTGCCTGTTTTTTTTAATATCACAATCTTAAAATTCAATTACAAAATAAATTATTCGTAACTTAACCCATAATATTAGTGTATGCTTTTTATTTAAGTATATAATCTTAAAAGTCAATTACAAAGTCAATCACTAGTAATATAACCCATATTATTAAAATAATATATAATTAAAGCATACGATTCAACACTATAAGTTCGTCACACGTATAAGAAAAATAATACATATCATCCACATTCCATAAACACTACATATCATAAAAATACTCTTATAAATATGAAAACATCTGGGGTGTAACACTCATGTCAATGAAGTTGAGCAACTCGACAGATTTTGAATCTAGAATATCAAGTTGTCGTGACTCGAGCTTGGGTTTGTTTTGTTCATCTTCAACAATCATGTTGTAAAGAATGATACAAGTTATTATGATGCATCCAAGATTGTCACGGTGCCAAAAACAAGATGTGCCTTTGACAATGGCGAAGCAAGATTGCATAATAACAAAAGCTCGTTCCACAACCATCCGCTTTTGCGAGCAATCGTTGGCCAATTTGGGTCGTAGGTGTCCTCAAGTATTGAGTCGAATACATGGCCTGCACGCATCGCAAAACATCACCAATTGAATCGAATAAGCACTCGTATGCGAGCATTAAGAGGATCATGAAAATTTATGCCTACTTGGAAAAACTTTATCTATCACGAGAGTCTCGCTTCCTTACCAAATAGTCATTGTAAGAAGATATTCCCTCGAGGATAAGGATGAACAATGAGCGTCACATTTGAAATGATGCCTGAAGAAGATATTGGTGTCATATCATAAGTTCATTCCCCATCATATTAATCTTTCAATAATCGTAGGTGTCCTCCTTTCCTATCTTTATCGACAACCTTTTTATCGGGTATAGAGCTTCGACGAAATGACCGTTGTTCTGCAAATGCCATTACGAGTAGCACTTTTTCATAGACTTCACCCAGTGAGTTGTTAAGAATTTCGTCATGGGAGTCGTCGGATAAAGAAGACATTATCTCACGCTAAAATAGTTAAAATTTTACAATCTATGTTTATGAATTCAAGATGGATATCAGTGTGAAATTTATTGCAATTGACGTTTTTATAGAAGACTTGGAAAACTAGACTTTACATATAATAAATTAGTCATGGCAAAATGATTGTTGGTTTGGCATCATGCCAAGTGCCACTGAAAATTAAAAGTCGGACTATCGGTCTGTCGCATGGAGCATAGTTATGATTAATAATCTAGAGTTACACTATTTTTTCGGTTGAACAAAATAGCATTTTGAGTATTTTGGTGACTTGGAAATGGTATAATAAGTTTACTACAGTGGGAGAAGGTAAATCAAATCGAGGGTTGTAAATTGGGTCGAACAAGCTTGAAGCCTATTCACTTGGCTTGCTAAATTCAGGTCGAGCTTCAAGTGAATTTGAGCCAAAATTTTCACCCCAAATTATAATTCAAGTAAAGCTTGAGCTACATGTGGTTGAGCTCGAATTGAGCGTGTACTCGAAAATTATTTTATACATATTCATTTATTCATTTTATGCAAATGAATTGTAAATATAATGTATTACAAATATAGACAACAAATGTAAAGAGATTTATAGATTGTTTTTTTGTATTTTATTCTTTTAGACTTGTAAGCTTGATTTACGTGGCTAATGACATCACATGTAAGAATATGGGATAATTATATTTAGGCCCCATTTGTCGGGTCAATCTGCTAATAAGTCCTATTGACTTTTCAATAATCCAATAGGTCCTATTCCAACTTTTTAGGGAATTTTTTCAAAATTTTACCCTTTTATAACTAATCATCTGTAACTTTCTTTAGGAAGTTACATAAGTGGTTGGACTTTTTTTTTAATCTTTAAATGATCATAACTTTTGATTCACAAATCCGTTTTTCGCAAAATTACTATTTTTGACATCTGCTCGACGAGATCTATCAAACAAGATCCATGAAAGCTATAAAATTCCAAAGAAAAAAATTTACACAAACAGTAAACTTTACTGTATGCACTAGAATATGAAATAGTTTTATATATGTGACATTGTTACAAGCAAACAGTAACATTTATTGTGGTAATACTACACAGTATATATATATATATATATATATATATTGTGACACCCCGCCTAATTAAATACCGGGCGATCACTCCTTTATTAAATTAAAATCAAGGTGAACAGTTGGTTCATTCTTAGAATCACTGTCGTAAAAATACTTTTCCAATTTAAACACCATAAATAATTAAGCTAAGTGTCAAAACCATTTAAAACCTTATTCTCATTTTATTAAATCCGGTTATAAAACCTTAAACCATTAACATCTAAAGAGTCACACATTAAGAATAAAAATAGAATTGAACATACACGAATTTAATCATCAATAATAAATCCCAACATTTACAACACTAAAGGAAAACATCCTGACAGTAATAAATCCTGAAATAAAGGTACTGAAAGTAAAATTTTCAATCTCTGACAATACCAACTAAATAATAGAAAGAGGGCGACACATGCCCCTGCTGGATAAAACTGAACTGGGAGTAGAATTATATGGATGAAGTCGTCTAAACAACAGGCCTGCAACTCCCACCTAAGCTGCAACACGTTCCTTCCAAAGGATCCTAAGTAAGACGCCCCTATGGCTGGGCACCTGAAATACATACATATATATACAAGAGAGAAAAGGAAATAGAAACGGGTCAGAGCCCGATAGTGTATATGATTTAAAAATTCGTTTAGCAAGTATTTAAATTGATACAGGCCAATGCAACAACATATTAGTGCGACACTCTCTTGAGAAATTCTCGCCTCACTTCTAATGTGCACTCCTATCGCACTAACCTTCCCAATGGTTTATCTCATCATATACCACACTATCTTTCCCCAATGATTTAACTTATCTTAGGTTATTCGCAGGATTTACAACTGAACAACACAAGTATTTAAAACGTAAGATTTCAATTTGTAACCAAGGTTCTCCTTTTAACTTTATTAATCAATAAAGTTTTCCAATGTCATATTATACTTTCTCAAAACAATTATTTATAATTTGAGTCATCAACCATGTCCTACATATCAAATCACAGTAGGCAGTTCCAGATTTCAAAATTTCATATATATATTAACTACTCGTATAATATATATATCATAACAGCACCCCACTAATTTGAGTCATCAACCATGTCCTACATATCAAATCACAGTAGGCAGTTCCAGATTTCAGAATTCCATATATATATATATATATATTAACTACTCGTATAATATATATATCATAACAGCACCCCACATAAAAACTATGGTGCGGGCATACTCTGCTATCCAATCCCCGTATCAATCGTACTAAAGGGAATACACGTTCGGAATCACTCTCGAACTGTATAAATACATACACAAACACTATTGAGGCGAAGCATAGTTTCCAAGTCCAAGAGGTCAGTACATACCCTCACGTCTCTTAGGACCGTGACTACCGATTCGATAGCCTGTACCTAGGATTCCTATCGTCTAGGGTACGAGTCAATATCCCCCATAAGGCACACGAGATAAGATCGTCCCAGCGCGGTAACCTCAGGGATAGCAAGTAGCGCGGGCATGATTTTCACAAGTATATAATATATGCATACACAATCATATAAATATACCACTTTTATTATATCAATTTAGGTTTATCCCATAACCCACATTCACAATATTTATCCTTATTTTCCCATTATTATATATCAAGTATAATGGTTCGTTTCTAACTTTAATTCGAATGGTTTTTCCAACTTACTACGTAAGCCTCATGGACTCTATTCTTCCAAATGTACAATTCAGTAGATATCTATTTATGTTCCAACGTAACTCTCTCTTACGTGTCTCTCCCCTTTAATATATACTTACATTATCCCTTATGCAAAATATCCCAAAAATATAGATTTCGCCTTACATTAAAGGATTTTGAATTTTATTTTCAAAGATGAGAATTTCAAACGGTTTCGAAATCGGAATTAAAATGGAGTTTTAATTGAATTTTTTTTTTTACTTAGAAGAGTCCTCAAAATATAAAACTCTCTAAGAGTCCTCAAAACATAAAACTTTCTATTAAAAATAATAGTTTTAGAAATTCGACCGTCTGATTAAGCTGAATTTTTGTTAGCAGTCATGTCTCGCCGTTCGCTACAACGTACTAAAATTTCAAGCGATTCCAATGGTCCGATCATCCGGAATAAAATTTTAGTGTTTGTATCTAATCAGAAATCTTTTCTTAATCAAACTCTTAATCCTTTATATGACAAAGGGTTTCCAGAATATCATTTAAGTCATCACTACATGCAATTTCCTATCTCAAATTGGGTTTTTCTTCCATACAATTCATCCTAATCATTCCTAAACCAATATGAAAGATGCATCAACGAAATAAGCAAGATAAACACTTGCCTGGGATTTTCAAAAATCTGGTTTGGTGTTTAATTTGGTGTGGTTGCGTTCCCCGTCTCGCGATCTACGCGTTGGCGGTGGCGGCGGCGGCGGTGTAAACGGGTGAGTTTTGAGCCTTGGAATGCCTTGAGAGCTCTCTCCTCTCCTCTCCAATGGTCGTTCTATTGTTTTGAGTTATCTAACCCTAGGAGATAACCTAAACATCTGATATAACCCCTTTAATTTTCGTGGGTTTAATTACCCAAAAATACAAAATGACTAAAATGCACTCCCGGGGTACTAATTAGGCCTAAAAACGCCCCGAGACCCAAATCAAACTCCCGGGTATACTTTTCTGACTATCTCGACCCTTTCGGACGCGTTGGCGCACTCAAAATGACCATACGGACAACTTATAAAATATTCACTTTTATTAATCCACATTTAGTTCCGACACGACACAGGCGCGTCCCGACTTAAATTTCCACAATTGTCATTTTATTCACACGTGACAATATTATAAAAATAAATCTCATATATTACTATACTCATCCAGTAATATGCAATAAATAATATATTCCCAATAATTACTAACTCTTGTCACGCTAGTAAATATTTAAAACAACATTTCGGATTAAAATTAAATTAATTTATCTCAATTAAATTTAATAAATCCTTAAATTTAAAAGCCATGAAAATACGGGGTATTATATATATATATATATATCCGGTGGATCCAAACCCTCTTTTTTCAAAAACACCTTATATTTAAAGGTTCGCGCTAACGACATCAAATCCTTACCACCATTGTTGGAGCTTCAACGACCTTCGTCAGATATCCGATTTGGGGTGGGTAAGGATGGCATTTGGTGCCGCTGGCGCGGACCTTTGAAAATAAGATTGGATAAATGGGATCGGAATCATCTGGAGTGCCAATTTGGGGTGAATAGGGGTGGCACAGAACTTTAAAAATAGGAGCATATTGTATATATATATATATATATAGTTTGTAAAAATGTCATAGATATTAAACTTTATTGTATACACCAAAAAATGAAATTGTTTTATATTTGTGACATTTTCACAAACAATAACATTTACTGTGATAATAGTTTTATATATATAACACTTTCACAAATAGTAACATTTACTGAGTTAATATTACACAATATATATATAACATTTTCACAAACAGTAACATTTACTGAGTTAATATATATATATATATATATACACGGTAGATCTAAAGCACTATTTTTTTTTTAAATTACTATATTTTTAAATGTTTACGCTAGCGACATTCAATCCCCACCACTACCCACACCCATTGTCGGAGCTTCAACGACTTTCATCAGAGCTATGATTTGGGTTGGTAGTAGTGGCACAGGGTGCCGCTGGCGCGGACCTCTGAAATTAAGAGAATATTAGATAATGGGGTTTGGATCCACCGGAGCTCTGATTTGGGGTGAGTAGGGGTGGCATTGAGTTAGGTTTATATCTATAACATTTTCACAAGCATTAACATTTAATGTGTTCATATAACACAGTGTGTATATATATATATATATATATCCAAACCTCTTTTTTCTGATATTATCTTATTTTTAACGTTCCGCGCCAGCGGCATCCAATCCCCACCACCACCCACCCCTTTATCGGAGCTCCAACAACCTTCATCAGAGCTCTGATTTGAGGTGGCATGGGATGCCGATGTAACATTTTTACAAACAGTAACATTTATTATTTGTGAAAATATTACAGATATAAACCTAATCCAATGCTACCCCTACTCACCTCAAACTGGAGCGCCGGTGTATCCAAACCCCATTTATCCAATATTCTCTTATTTCCTAAGGTCCGCGCCAGCGGCACTCCATGTCACCCCAAATCATAACTCTGATGAAGGTTCTTGGAGCTCCGAAAATTGAGGTTGGTGTTGGTCGGGATTAGATACCGCTATCGTGGGCCGTTAAAAATAAGACAATATCAGAAAAAAGAGGTTTGGATCCACCGTATATATATATATATATATATATATATATATATATATATATATATATATATATATATATATATATATATACTGTGTTATAACATAGTAAATGTTAATGTTTGTAAAAATGTTATAGATATAAACCTAACCCAATGTCACCCCTACTCACCCCAAATCGGAGCAGCAGTTGATCCAAACTCCATTTATCTAATATTCTCTTAATTTCAGAGGTCTGCGCCAGCGGCATCCTATGCCACTACTACCTACCCAAATCATAGCTCTGATGAAAGTCGTTGAAACTTTGACAATGGGGGTGGGTAGTGGTGGGGATTGAATGTCACTAGCGTAAACCTTTAAAAATATGGTAATTTAAAAATAGTTATAAATAATATATATATATATATATATATATATATATATATATATATATATATATATTATGTAATATTAACTCAGTAAATGTTACTGTTTGTGAAAATGTTATATATATATTGTGTAATATTAACTTAGTAAATGTTACTGTTTATGAAAATGTTATATATATAAAACTATTTCATAAATATATTATCACAGTAAATGTAATTGTTTGTGAAAATGTCACAAATATAAAAACTATTTCATTTTCTGGTGTATACAATAAAGTTTAATATCTATTCTATTTTTACAAACTATATATATATATATATATATATATATATATATATTATGTAGTATTAACTTAGTAAATGTTACTGTTTGTGAAAATGTTATATATATATTGTGTAATATTAACTCAGTAAATGTTACTATTTGTGAAAATGTTATATATATAAGACTATTTCATAAATATATTATCACAGTAAATGTTATTGTTTGTGAAAATGTCACAAATATAAACCTATTTCATTTTCTGGTGTATACAATAAAGTTTAATATCTATGTCATTTTTACAATATATATATATATATATCCAATATGCTCCTATTTTTAAAGTTCTGTGCCACCCCTATTCACCCCAAATTGGCGCTCCAGATGATCCCGATCCCATTTATCCAATTTTATTTTCAAAGATCCGCGCCAGCGGCACCCCATGATACTCCGGTGGATCCAAAACCCATTCATTCAAAAATCTCTCATTTTTTCAAAGGTCCGCGCCAGCGGCACCACATACCACCCTTACCCACCCCAAATCGGAGTTCTGACGAAGGTCGTTGAAGCTCCAATAATGGTGGTAAGGATTGTATATATATATATATACTGTGTATTATTACCACAGTAAATGTTACCGTCTGTTTGTGAAAATGTCACATATATAAAACTATTTCATATTCTAGTGCATACAAGAAAGTTTAGTGTTTGTGTAAATTTTTTTCTTTGGAATTTTATAGCCTTCATGGTTCTTGTTTGATAGATCTTGTCGAGCAGATTTCAAAAATAGTAATTTTGCGAAAAATGGATTTGTGAATCAAAAGTTATGATCATTTAAAAATTAAAAAAAAAAAATCCAACCACATATGTAACTTCTTCAAGAAAGTTACGGACGGTTGGTTTTAAAAGGGTAAAATTGGGAAAAATAATCCCTAAAAAGTTGAAATATGACCCATAAGATTATTGAAAAATCAGTAGGACTTATAAGCTTGTTGACCCGACAAATGGGACCTATGTGTAAAGACCCTAAAAATATCCCATTATTCAACCTCAAAAAAAGTTTCATTCACCAAATAAAACTGCTCCATCCTCGATTGTTTATTTCCCGCGGTTTATACTCTTTGGCCTCAGATCTGATGTGGACCCGCCCATTTCGTAAGCAACAAGGCTCACTTCACAAGTTGTATTGCCACATTCTTTCTTGTGAAGCTTCTTTAATGCAGATTTAGATACACCGTATATGTCCACAATCATCTCTCTCAACATACACAGAATCCTCTCTCTTTCGAATATGAATAACTTTAATAATCATTGCGTATGAGCTTCTCAATTATTTCGATTATCTTAATCTTTCCCATGCACTGACAAGCCTGTCAATGCTCAAAATGTTTTACGGGTTATTCAAAACCAGGTTCTACTCAAGATGGTTAGGACATGACGCCGCTCTGTTCCTCTTTTTGTACTATATTCTTGAATCTTAATTTATACTAAAAAACTTCTTTTGGGTTTGTTTGATTCAGCAAGTCGGCGATCAAGCTCACGAGGACTCGAATCGAACATATTAAAAGAAAGAGAAATGCCACGCAGAAGTATTCGAGGAATGATATTGCTGATCTTCTGAAGATCGGCCTGGATTCTAATGCGTATGGCAGGGTAATGCTATGATTTCTTTATATATATATACACAGTAGCAGCTTCAGGAATTTTGTCTGGGTTGAGTACAATCCAGTGACGGGGATTCTTTTTTAGAGTTGTATATAAATTTTAGGCTAAATTCAGCCGAGTTGAATACAAAGTTTAAAAGATAACAAAAAAAATCAATTTTGGGAATGAAAAATTAAGCATAAATTTATCAATAATAATCTCATGTTAAACCAAATCAATAAAAAAATGCCTTATATATAAATTCAGGGTTCAAAAAAGAAAAAAATATAAGGACCTATTTGGTTTGCAACTATAATTCTGTTTTCTGTGTTTAAATACAATTCTAATAAAAATCTTCGTTTGGCGACCTATTTTTAAACACAAAATTATAATATTTCTGTGTTATAATCAAGTTTTTTAGAAAACAAGTTTAGGGTGTTTTATAACTTCTGTTTTTTATTTTTCTACTCAGAATTACGTATGGAATAATATAAAGTTAAATAATATTATTAATAGATACATGATACTTATATAAAATTTTATACATGTATTATTAATGTATGGAATAATATAAAATATATGTATGTATATAATTTTATAGTGAATTATATATATATACACATGATATTAAATGTACGTGTATATAATTTATATACCACGTAGGGTAATTTAAAATTAGGTCTCTTGGTAATAATTTTTAAATATTTATATACCCAAAAAAAAGAAAGGCAATTTACAATTAGGTCCCTTGATAACAATTTTTAAACATTTAAGGATAATTTCCTATTAGATCCACTTGTTAAGCCACTAGCGTGGACTTATATATAATATATATTTAATGATTATATGATGAGTACAGCTAAAGACACCCTAAAAATTCTGCTAACAATCCAAAAAAATTCAATAGACAATATTACCCTTTATCCTTTATCCTTACATCAAACCCCATTTAATAATTAAATACAATTTAAGCAAATAATTTTTTTTAACTTTAAATAGGAATTATTAACAATTTAATCATTAATTGATTTATACTTTAGTGCTTGCTTAATTTTTTTACCAAATATGAACACGGTCCAATTAAAATGCGATACGACACAAAATCTTATTTTTTATCTAACAAAAACACAACTCAAATAAAAGTGACATGACAGAAAATCTTATTTTTTTATCTTAAACGAACATGAAATATTTTTTTAACCTAACACGAGCACAATCCAAGTAAAAGAGACACGAAATATTATTTTAATTTATTTACAAAAGTAGAAACACGACCGAATAAAAATGTGATACAATACGAAATCTTTTTTTTACAAAACACAAATATGGCCAAGTAAAAACGATACTTGATTTTTTTTTCAAATACAAATAATAATTTTTTTTACCAAATACAAACACAATACGAAATCTTTTTTTTATCAATATGGCCAAGTAAAAGCGACACAACATGATTTTTTTATTTTTTTTACCAAACAAAAACACGATCCAATGTGGTGTGGTGTTTATATTTTACTTCGATCGTGTTTGTGTTTGTGCTAGGTAAAAAAATCGTGTTTGTATTTGGTAAAAAAAATTATTATTTGTGTTCGAAAAAAAATCCAATATATAGTTCTTGAATTTAAAACAAAAAAATGCAATTAAAATGCAAAAAAAAATCCAATATATGGTTCTTGAATTTTAAGACAAAAAAATTATTATTTTTTTAAATAACCAAGATAAACCGCCAATATTAAGTTATGAAAGTAATTTTTTTTTTGATAAATTACATCGGATCGTGTTTTTTGTTTGTTAAAAAAAAATCATGTTGTGTCGCTTTAACTTGTCCATTTTGGTAAAAAAGACAATGATTTCGTATTTTTTGGCATTTTAATTTGGGCATATTTCTGTTTTTGCCAAAAAAAAAAAAATCACAACATGATTTTAATTTGATCGTGTTGTGAAATCTTTGCTTTACAAAAACAGAAACACGATTAAATTAAAATGCCACACAATACGAAATTATTATTTTTATTCGGTCGTGTTACTATTTTTGTAAATAAATTAAAATAATATTCGGTTTTGTTCGTGTTAGGTTAAAAAAATATTTTGTGTTGTGTCCAACTTTCATTGAGTCGTGTTTGCATTTGATAAAAAAAATTATATCCTATCGCATTTACTTGGACTGTATTCGTGTCATATAAAAAAAATCATGACGTTTCATATTTTAATTTGGTGATGTTCTTATTTGGATAAAAAAAGAATATATATATATTAATTTTAAAGTTAACAGTTTTTTTTATTGTTGGACAAAGAGGGAGAGATTTCCTTTTTATAGCATTGAGGATAGTTGTCATAGAATGAATTTTTGGAGCGTCTCAAGCATAGCCGGCGCTGGCCATGTGCTAAATCGGCAATGGCACAGGGCCTATTTTAGAGTATGCACCTATATATGTATATATTAGGGGTTTAAAAATATTTTATGTATATTAAAAATGTCCATTTTTGAAATAAGTTTAATTTTTTAGGCTCATTTTCTTCACTATCCAAAAACAATTTGTACAAGGAATGATTCAACTACCCAAAAATCTCACCCAATTAAAATGGCCCTAATTTATTAGGATCCCATTTTAGTTATTTAATATCTTTGTACAATAATTTTTTTTAAAAGAGCTTTAAATTAATTTTCGTATAACGCACTCTCAATCTTAAGACTGGCATGCTCTCAAGAATTGAGAGGAGCGTGGATGCCATGCCCTTATATGATTCAGTTTCTAATTGAATATTCGTGAATCTGAATCACGTGCTTGATTTATATTATATCTGTTGATTTGTGGTGCAAAAAGTTTTGTTACGTGAATTGCTCTTATTAGAAATGATGAGTTTCTAATGCTTTGTAAGCTGTATTGTGAAGGCGTTGTTAGTAAATTCATGATAAGATCTTGAACGTTTGAAGGTTGCATGAAAATCTCACGGTTTAAATCTGATAAAAATAATTGGACAGGATTTAAAAATAAATAACCCAATCAAAATGAGTGAACAAATTAGGTTCAGATTTCCTTTTTCTTTCTTTACCCTAGTATCAAAGATTTGAGGGATTTGTATGGGGTTTATCATGTGCTCCTCAAATAAAAGCCTTCTTATGGTGTAATGAATGAATTTTGAAGATCATCACCGTGGTAATAATCTCTACAAAAATTTATCAGAAAATCAATCGTTTAGTGAGTGAGATGATCATTAAAAAATTAAACAGCTGAAAATGCACGTGTATATCGATTTAGGGGAGATGTTTTAAGCAAATTTGGTTTATAATCTTATACATTTATCCATTTTTTGGGTCCGGTCATTTGAGGTCTGCATGACAAAATATAGCAATTTTAGGTCCAAAATTAACATACTATCTTCTCTTTGCAATGGTCAAGCAGGCTGAAGGGCTTCTGATTGAGCAGAATCGGTCATCCTGTTATGATTTCGTTGAGCAATCCTGCCTTTGTATCTCAAGTCATCTTTCAGCCATGAATAAGCAGAGGTCTATGCAATGTTAAATTGTCATTTGGTTCTACTCTATAATTAATTGTATTATATTGACATATTCCATGGATGATCATTTTTTATAGGGAATGCCCCGAGGAATGTAGGGAAGCTATACCATCTTTGATGTTTGCAGCTGCTAGATTTGCTGATTTGCCTGAATTACGTGAACTCAGAAGTATATTTGCTAAGCGATATGGGAACTCTCTTGAACCTTACATCAGTAAAGAGGTGTTTATCCATGGTTTTCCTAAGGCCCATTTGGTTTGCTGTGAAATATTTTTCACCTATTCGGGCAATTGCATGTACACTAATTTACAATTCTATGCGCACAAAATATTTAACCCCAAATAGGTGAAAAGTATATTTCACCCCAAACTAAACATGGCCCAAGAGAAAATAGGTAGTCCTACATGACATGGTCATATTTTCTTTTTTCCCTTCTTTTGAATAAAACTGAAAAGCCAATTGCTTGTGCATAGTTTGTAGAGAAACTAAAGTTGAGACCTCCTACAAAAGATATGAAGCTTCAGCTGATACAAGATATAGCACTAGAGTCTGGTATAGAATGGGATTCAAAGGCTTTGGAACAGAAGCTGTATAAGCCACCTGCAATTGAACAAGTAAGCCTCCCTCTATGACCTTGTTCATCTTCTGAAATCAGTATGATAACATCGTATAAGGAAATAGAAAGTAATCTGCAAGCTTAGTCCTGTAAGGACTTATTATGCTAATTTTAGGATGAAATAGTTTTCACATAGGTGAAAACAAAATGGTTGAGTGATAATTATATGCAAAATCACATGGTTATTACAATTTATAAAAAGTTTTTAGCCATAGGTGACCGAAAAGTATTTCCCCCCAAACCAAACTGGGCTTAAAATTATGGCACCACTGGTATTGCCCCCAACAGTTTCAATGCTCTTCAATATTATACATGTTAGGAGGATCTTTGGCGGGCAAAGATTCTCCTCATCTCATCTTGAATTTAATAATTTTCTTTTTTTCGCAAGCCATGGTTGTCCACGCATTATTAAAAAAAAATCCATACATCAATACCGAATACTTATGGAACGCGTTTTAACTCCTCCGCAGGACTGGTCGAAGAATGCCAATGGTGACAGGCACAAACTACACGAAAGAAAGGACGAATATAACAAAGGCTGTCTGTCTTTTGCGACACAGGCGAAAAATCTTAAAGAAGATGATGACAAAGAGCACTTGGATTACAGTTCAATCCCACCTCCTTATATTGTCAACCCAAAACTTACAGCAAATGAAACCAGCTTGGAGGTTCCTCCTACTAGTGATAAATCGAATGGCCATCTTGACGAGGAAGATTATCAGCCCGAGGATGAGTCAGCTCATGAAGCTAAGACCAAACCAATATTTGTTAGAAGGAGGCCTCTAAAACCGCAACCTGGGCATGATAATCTCGAAACTACCAAAGGCCACAGGAGAAGGAAGTTGAGTTCAAGTGAAAACCAAGGGGCCCCGGAAATCTCAAGTAACTATGATCATACGGATGAAGAAGAAAAGGCAATGGATAGACTTTTACTGCACTACAGTACCAAACAGTCAGCTGCTGAAATAGCGGAAGCAGAATCGAGAAACAGAAACAGAGGTGGTTATCAAAAAAGAGGAAAATCTTTTCCAGCCGAACCAAGAAGTCCAGATGAGTCAACTAAAGGACATGTCCGGGCTGCATCTTTTCAGCCAGAAATGTCAAACCCAAGTACGCATGTGCAACCTAAGCTACCGGACTATGATGATATTGTAGCTCGGTTGGCTGCTCTTAAAGGGAATTGAATGATTTACATTTGGAATCTAACAACTTGTTAGTAAAAATCCATTATTCTTTCACACGGTGTTTTATACAAAATTGTCTCCTGTAATTCCTATCCACATTGCTTATCATTGTGGGACTGTTCTTTTATATGTTACACCATAGTCGCCTTCTATAGAAAAAGGTATACTAGTTTCTAATAGGTCCCCTCCATTATGCTCCAGAACTTGGTTGCAATTCCATTGGAAAGTATTGCTGACTTTTAAAGCTAAATTGAATAAAAATCCTTATAATGTGGAGTGTCTGCAGGACACCTCAGGTGTCGCTAAAAAGTCTCCAAAAAGGGCGTCTTTCAGCAAAAGGAATAGTAGAGGGAGTTTTTTTTGCTTTAAAAGCAGTTCAGGAATTTCTTGCAAAAACTCCTAATTTAGTGGGGTTTTTGGACGTTTCTTCATTTTTTTCATTTACTGCAAGTTTCGTGATAGAGGTTTGCTGATTTTTAATCTGGTTACTTTACCCCAGAACTGAAAAGTATGGTCGTGTGTGTCTGATATGCAATTGCTTCATTCAATAATTTGATGACCACAGATTCAAACAACTTGTAGAATTGTCGATTGTTCCTTGTTCCCTATAAGTAAATTAGCTGAGCACCCTGATCACATTTTCGTTTAATATTCTTGGGAGAGAGGACATATGAAGAATTTGAAATGGTTTGTGGATAAGCTCAAAGTATGAGGTGACCTTATATAAAACGAATCGAATGAGGAAACTACAAGTTGACCTGTTGAGAATATGTGATATCTTGTAACTCAGCCCACTCCCACAAATCACATGATTCTGTAACAATTGCGTGTTAGATTACTACAAGTTTTTTTGAACGTATCTTTATTTTGTATTTAACATTCAAAAATACAAAAATATCGTGTTATCACATATTTTAATATAATACTAGTGTTAGCCTCTCGTGATGCCTGGGCCGAATAAAAAATATGAAAAGAAACTTGATGAATTATGAAATGTAAATATAAAAGTTTACAAAAATTCATATATATATATAGAGGGAGGCTCACCTACATCATGCACTATACATCACACCGTACATCACAACTAATTCTAGGCCCTTGAAAACTTTTTTTTCAAATTTTATATTTTTTCCTTGAAATTAACCTTCCAATAATCCCATATGCAAAAAATTAGGTCAAAATACATTTTGTAGCTATTTTTTAAAAATCCACAAAAAACTGCTGGCGCAGACCCTTAAAAATAAGGGTTTTTTAGCAGGTTTTTGTGGATTTTTTAAAAATAGCTACAAAATGTATTTTGACCTAATTTTTTGCATATGGGTTGATTGGAAGGTTAATTTCAAGGGAAAAATATAAATTTGAAAAAAAAAGTGTTTTAGGGCCCAGAATTAGGCGTGATGCATGGGTGATGTATAGAGCATGATGTAGGTGAGCCTTCTCCTATATATATATATGAAAATTTTCTAAAATGGACATCAAAAATGGCCTTTTTTATTAAAATAGCAAAAAAATATATTTTTGAGTTGTTGTTTTTTTCTGGTTTTTAAACATTTCAAGGAACCCGTTAAAAAAATTATAATTTTTTTCTATTTTAAAAAACTGGTCAAAATGTTTTAGTTTTTTAAGCACCTTAAACACTGACATATTTTGATCGATTTTTTTAAAATAGCAAAAAAAAATTATTTTGAACTGATTTATTTATGTTTCCTTGAAATGTTTAAAAATCATACAAAAAAAATTCAATTCAAAAATATTATTTTACTATTTTAAAAAAAATGGTCCGTTTTTTAAGGTCTGTTAAGTGAGGTCCGTTTTAGAGATTTTTCTCACATATATAGATAGAGAGAGAGAGAGAGAGAGAGAGAGAGAGAGAGAGAGAGAGAGAGAGATTCAAAAGTGAACAAAAAAAGGAATAAACTTATGTGTACCCTTATTTGGTACCCTCTAATAAGACAGGGTCATAAGAGGTTGCACTTGTTGTCGTGGGTCCTGCCACGGCAATAAGTACAACCTCTTATTGTCTTGTCTTATTAGAGAGTGTCAAATAAGGACACCAAATGAGGGTACATATAGCATTACTCCAAAAAAAATGAATTTTTTAATGAACCTATTAAGACATTAAAAAATAATCCAATCATTTTTAATTCCTTGTCGTAAATGGTACGCGCCAGCGGCAACGGACACGCGTGTGACATAAGACCCCCGGTGTGGACCAATTACAACAAGAAATTAAAATTAATTGGATTATTTTTTAATATCTTAATAGGTTCATTAAAAAATCCGTTCTTTTGGTTCACTTTTGAACCTCTCTCTCTCTCTCTCTCTCTCTCTCTCTATATATATATATATATATATATATATATATATATATATGGGTTCATGATATTTCAGTGTACCTCTGTGAAAATATTCATATCAAAATAATGTGTTTCGTTATTTTTTAAAAATAAAATTGTTAGTTTTTTACCAATTTTTTAAAAATTAAAAAAAACATTATTTTCAGTTGATTTTTTTTACAGGGGCACATTAAAATATCATGAACCCATATAAAAAATATCCTCTCAAAATTATTTTTTTTACTATTTTAAAAAAGGTATGTTCATAGGTATGTTGCTAGAAGGTATATTGGTGAGTTTGACTCTATATATATATCAGAGAGACACAGAGAGAGATCGAAACAAAAAAAGCTAACTTAAAATCTTCTAGGCTCAAACCAAAATGCCCGAATGAATAAGAACCCCTATTGTGAAATTTGTTAAAATTGGGATACATAAAAATGGTGGAAGCTCGAAAGTTTAATAGTAATTAGAAGAAGGGGAAAAAGAAAAAGAAAAAAAGCGAGAGAAAAAATTACAAATTTATAAAGAACGTCAAGAGTTGTTCCAAAAAAATAAAAGACGAAGAGTTGTATGTTGATAGAATCAAGAGACCTTCCTTCTTCTATTCTAAATCTATTGGTTGAATTAGGTGATGCCTTAAAATACCAATATTAAATATAAAATATGTGGTGCGATAACATTTGTAGACATCATTTTTAGATTATAATATTAGATACAATATTGCTAATTTATAAATTAATCTAAACTTAGTTACTAAATAAAATAACTAATTAAAATAAAAAGAATAAGATAAGCCAATTTTCCCCCATTTCCGTCCTTTTCATATCATCCTTCCATAGGTATGTGCTGTAAGGTTTGTTTGAAATAAAATGAGCAGGTTTTATTGGGTATCGACGAGTGGGTTTTGATTATAACAAACAATCAAAAAATCAGTTATATTTTTTTCTCTTTTAAGCGGGGCACCCGGCCATATGTGCTAACTAATTTTTTGATATCACTACAAGAAAAAGTCTTTTCCACCACACCTGATATGTGTCGTGAAACTGTTTTCACGACACATTTTATGTAGTCGTTGAAGAGGGGTGTCGTAGAAAGTTACCTTCTATATCGACACATTTGTGGTGTCGTAAAACTATTTCACGACACCTGCCAAGTGTCGTTGAAACAAATATCCACGACACCTAGTTACTAGTCGTAAATAGCCACCACACCTTTGTGGTGTCGTAAAACTATTTCACGACACCTGCCAATTGTCGTTGAAACAATTATCCATGACACCTAGTTACTAGTCGTAAATATCCACGACACCTTTGTGGTGTCGTAAAACTATTTCACGACACCTGCCAATTGTTGTTGAAAATAATATCCATGACACCTGATATGTGTCGCAAAAGTCATTACCCAAAAAAACCTTCCACGACTATTTATTGTGTCGTGAATGTTATTTTACGACTGAACGTACGTGTCGTTCATATTATACACGACTAAATATAAGCTTCGTTATTATCATTTTACGATGTATAAAATATGTCGTTAAAAGGGTATAATTTTTTTTTATAAAAACCAGCTTCTCAAATGCATGTTGCTTCCACATATATGATAGCATCACAATTAGCAATTCCACAATTCCTAAAATTTAAACCAAACCTATATAATTAAGAGGAACTCATAGTATGTACTCATAACCATAATATCAAAGTCATGCCCAAAATAGTTGAATGAATATATATTTGGGTGTTACAAGCCACATAAAAACATGGGATTATAATGAAACGAGCATTAGCCTAACAAGTTAAAATGCAATCTTCCTTAAAAAAATAACTAATAGCATTCTTCAAAAACATTCCTCCCAAAATGCCTTCAACATCATCCAAAAATAGGTACCTGTTCAGAAAATAATTTTATTAAATAGTCTCGTAAATTAACAACACACTTGTAATAAAAAATAAAAAATCAAAGTATACCTTCAATCCAAAAAGCAACGAAGAAACTCCATACCCACTTGATTCCTTATATTTTTCTGAAATCGATACGAGAGAATGTCAAAGAAAAATTCTTAGAGTAAAATCCAAGAACTGTAACTATTCCACTCACATTATTAGTCAAAACGAATGTATCGATGTGGCCATGCTATGGTACTTCCTTTTTCATCATCAAGTATGGAAAATGCATCCGAGTATCGAAAAAGTGGTACTTTGGGCACTAAAATTTCAACAACCCATACTTTATAGCAATTAGGCCCAATGATTTGGTGGTGCACTAGTGAGTTTGGGTCTGTACAATCAAGTTCTGCGCTTGCCACTTCTTCTCCGGTCCCCAACCAATGTAACAATTTGCAAGGAGAATTTCTTTGTGGAGCACTTTGTGCGCATGAACTTTCACGATTACACTAATAAATAGTACAAAGAAAACAATTAAAAAAAATTATTAATGCAATTAGTAAAACAATTTAGACTTAGATAATTCATTAACAATAACCTGTAGAGTATGTGCGTGATTATGCATGTCATCCCCACCACCCTCATGTTGACCCTATAGAAAATGCAAGTGAAGTATATAAAAACAAAACAAGGGAAAAACTATATGTATTGAATCATATTTAATTTTAAAAAATTACCACATTTCTTTCATTTCCTTGTGTCATTCGACTTTCCATGTGCATCTTCCATTCCAAAAGTTATTGAATTTGAGTTTCAAGAATCGTTACCCTTGCATTACTATGTAACGATGCATCTACCTTTGTAGGCGTCACCCCAAATCCAAGACCTCGGACATGACCCGGACGTTCAGGACCAAGCACCTTTACTACTACATCATCTCTCAACAATGTTGAATCATGAGATGGAATTTTTTCCATCTTTTCCTAAAATAAATACAAGAATTCAACATATTTAAAAAATATAATAAACACATTGTAGCTTTTAAAAAAATTGTAAAGTGTTGTGTAAGTGTTTAAGTCGTTACTATCGCTTCACCAACAACTTGATTAACCGGATTGCCATTTTCTCTCCTATGTCCCCTTATCCAAACATCAACACGGCGTGTAGTTTTATTTGGGTCTTCAGCTTTCTACAAAATTTTAAACGATAGAATCACGAAATAATGTAAGCTACTTATGAAGTATACAACTTTAAAGGGGAAACATACCATGTTTTCCTTAAGTCTTGCATAGCCTCTACGACTAGTTATGTGTGGATGGATTTGCTTTGCTCTAGCCTCCTTATGCTTTTCACTTATTTCTTATTAAAATAAGAGAAATCATATATAATTGCGAGAAATACAATAATACTAAAAGTGGACTTTAGTCTATTAATAACAATAAAAAATAAATAATCAAACTCACTTGCATCAAATTCAGGTGACAAACGAGATTTAACAAATGCATCCCATTCATTTGACTTCATTCCAGGGGGCTTGAGTAATGTAAGATGGCGAGTGGAATTTGGTCCTTTAGCTTCTTCTCGTATCTGTGTTGATAATTTTGACTTATAATCTTTCCAAGATCTGCCCGTCTGACCCAAAACAATGGCCTTTCGACATTCTTCAAGGTTATATTTTTGTTGCATCATAAAGAACAAATACACTATATTAGTTAAAATTCAATATGTACAAAGTTACATTCAAAATATTACATAATTGTGCAAAGGGTAGAGAAATAAAACACTCACAGTAATAAACTCCCATATTTGATCCTTGGTGTCACTTGTCACCTTATCCCAACCTTCATGTGTTACTGGTACGCATTCTCGTGCTAAAATCCCAATCATAGAACTAAGTTGGATGGAATTGAGTCCAATTGGTTGCCCAAACTCATTGAATTCTACCTCTTTACGGTCTTTTATCCCAGTTGCAATTACATTCAATTTTGATGCCCCCCGCTTCTTTTTTTTGCCCTTATCAACAGAATCAATGTTGGGTACTTCATCCGCATAAATTTCTTCCTCCGCATGTGAGTTATATATTTCGCATGATATTCTTGCATCCTCATTCTCATTACTTGTAGTTCGTCTCGATCTCTTACCCCTAACAACCTGTTTGGATACACACAATATACATGGAATGTAGTGTAAATTATATGGACTTCAATAACACATATTACAAAGTTTAAATTGAAGAGATAATGGACTCGTAACTCACCTCTTTAAACATATCCGCCATATTCTCAAAAAGTATATTTTTTTCTATTCACTCCACTTGACAGGCAAAAAATTAGAAAAGTTAGTACAACTCAGTACAAACACAGTAACATTACTAGTAAGATATATATTCACTTGTAATGTACGATTATAATATTATATTGTATACATATTTTTTCTAATATACATGTGTGATTTAGCAACACATTATAGGTGTTCTGTTCATAACACATTATAAGAGCAACTTAAAAGTGGCACCAATCATTCCATGGGTTATATGTGTGAGTGTATGTGCGTGAGAAAGAGATATAGTGTGTGTGTATGTGTGTATTTATATATGTGATAGTGTGTGCATATGTGTGTGTGTGTGTGTGTGTGTGAGAGAGAGAGAGAGAGAGGGAGAGAGAAAGAGAGAGAGAGAGAGAATGTGTGTGTATGTGTGTATTTATATGTAATAGTGTGTGTGTATGTGTGTGTGATATAGAGGGAGAGAGAGAGAGAGAGAGAGAGAGAAAGAGAGAGAGTGTGTGTGTGTGTGTGTGTGTGGTTGTGTGTGTGAGAGAGAGAAAGAGAGAGAGAGAGAGAGAGAGAGAGAGTGTGTGTGTGTGTGTGTGTGTGCGTGTGTAAGAGAGAGAGAAGGATAGAGAGAGAGTGTGTATGTGTATGTGTGTGAGAGAGATAGAGAAAGCATGTGTGTGAGTGAGAGAGAAAGAGAGTGTGTATATGTATGTGTGTGAGAGAGAGTGTATGTGTGTGTGTGTGTGTGTGAGAGAGAGAGAGAGAGTGTACGTATGAGTTTATGTGAGATGGTATTTTTATCTCACCATAAAGTAAGGTAATATGATCGGGAATATAATATTATCCCCATTTTATAGGGGAAAGAAGAATTCCAATTTCGTGGGAATTCTAAATTCCAGAAATTCTAAGTTCTCCCTTAAATCTCCAACCAAACATTGTAATTCTAAATGAGGAGAATTATAAATTCCAGGAATCCTAAATTCCCTTTTCAAACCTCAAACCAAACGAGCCCTATAAGTGTTATGTTCGTAATTTCAGCACTATTATGGCGCCAATCACTGATTGCGTGAAATCAATAGTTTACTTGACTAAATCAACAAGTAAAGCCTTTGAGAATATCTGGAAATCATTAACAATATGTTTTTACAATCTTAAAGCTGCCTTACAAATGCCTTAAAAGGGTAACAATACCTCAATGAGTACTTAGAATCGACAGTGAAAGAACGGGCATCGTTGGCCTGTACTTTGCAATTAATCTTGCAGCCCTGCCAGACGAAGTGAAGCAAATTATTACAGATGCCTTCACCTTAATAGAATCACGTACCGCATAAGAAGAAATTGATTTGAAGTGAATCATTGGTTATCCAACATATTTGACAATCTTTTTGAAGTATAGGTCCTGATTGAAGACCTTCTCTGCCTCTACAGTTAAATTTGTTGCAGGATCATCTGATACCACTTTTGTCATGACAATAGTGATTTGGCTGACCAATTTCCAATTAAATTTGGAGTTGAGACAGAATTGGGGAAGAACAGAACAAGAAGAGAATTAAGAAAGAGATGAGAAAGATTTAAGAGAGAAAATTGAAAATTTTCTACTGATTTCGAAAAACGAATATTACAACAGCTAAACATCGTTATTTATACACTTTCCATAGTTTCTAACTACTAACTAATCAACTTATCAGATCCTAACTACTAACTAACCAGCTAATCCGATTGTGACAGTTGTCTCATACTACCTAACTAACAGATTGATTGTTACGACTAATACAATAGTTGGAACTATCCTGATAAGCGTATATTTGGTCATTAAATCTTGTAATACTTAGTCACCAAGTCCTACAACATACTTAGCCACCATGTCTCGTAAACACCAATACAACACACATTCACATCTCTCTCTTTTCTTTTTTTCTCTTATGTTCACACTGTTTACTAACTTAGTTTTACAGGGGGCAGTTCACCAAGTCAAAAATCGCTGAGTTTGTATTTATGAACAAGCTTCCTTTGGTAACTAACTTTACTCGGGAGAGTGGCCCTCTAATATTCGAAAATCCAATTAAGAAACATGTATTAAGTTATGCTTATGTTACTTTTTCCTTGTGCGAGTACCAACAATAGAAATAGTCTCAACAGTGTAGAATCCACGAAGAGTTTCGGCACCAAGAAGAATTGCATCACTTCCATCTAGTACAAAGACAACCATTAACAAGATCCCAAAAAGAAGATTGCAGTGCATAACGATAATGTCCTTAAAAGATCAATCACCTGTAGCAGATAATGATCATGTGAACCAGAAAGCATAGCCTAATATTCAATTATAAGTTGTGGACGAAGCTTCCAATGATGATGAATGCATCACTTAACCCCTTGTCATTATTCCATTTATTGAACCTATTCTTACCTCATAACAGGATGTGGATGTTTTGAGATCTTGAATCTACCTTTTCAAATAAGCAACAGGGAAAAAAGTCACGGGCTCTACTTATTGATGAAGAAGATGATGAGGAATTATCTCAGGATCATTATAGAGAAGAATACTATAGCCTTAGAGATTACAACCTTGATAATGAGGTAGATTATGTCAGAAAATCCTATAATAACAATCTACAGAGTTAGTTCACCAACTCAGCAAATCCTATATACTCAGTTTTCACGCAAAAAGCTGTCAATTAATACTTGGGGTGTCCTCTCTACAATGGAATGGAATGGAATGGAATGGAATGGAATGGAATGGAAGGAAAACAGTTTCTATGTTCACTGAATTGATTGCTAAAATTCAAGATAGGATTAAGGGATGAAGTTCTTCATTCATATCCTCTGGTGGTAGACAAATCTTAATAAATCATGTTTTGTTATCAATGCCTATTTATTTTCTGTCAGCCATTAATCTCCTTAAAATTGTTATAGAAAAAAATTACAAGACGAGTACTAATTTTTTGTCGGGGTAATGTTACAGAAGGTTGCAAATACCACTGGTGCAAGTGGCCTGCTTTGTGTATGGCTACTTATGAAAGGGGGGCTTAATTTTAGAAGCCCCCTTTCATAGTGTTCTGAGATTTTTTTGAAAATTCAAGACAGAATCTACTTTGTGGTTTCATTCATCATGAAAAATAAGTACACACTTTGAATATCTCAATAATACATAAATATCTCAATAATAAATGTCGTGTCATTCCGTGTCAGACCCAAACACGAACCTTAAATGCAAATGGAAACACGAAAGGAAAAAACAATATCTCAATAATACATAAATAACTAATACAAAAAGTTATTCGATTTCACGCAAACACATACATATATTTGGGTCCCCTTGTAAAGCAATACTTTCAGAATCCTTATGTACATGTGTAGTAAAAATGAAAAAGAAACATTACAGTAGATTGAATAAATTATTCTAAAGAAGAAAGTGGTATTATATCACATAAAGTAAAAGTAAATCCCTTCAGTTAATGGATTTGCTATTGTAAAGTAATGTCCAGGAAGCACTATAGAAACCATTGCCCCTGAGAAGGTGTCAATCACCAATTTCAAAGGATACCTATATAATAGATGAGTTGTATCAATTGGCTATACTTTTAGTCATAAATATCTTGAGTATTCATCACAGAGTGCATGATTTGCATATGTATGAATCAAATTCAAAAATGTCTTTATAGAGAACTTGCAGTCATCGTTCACAGATTCACAGGTATATGCCTTAAGTGTTTGGCAACAAAACTTGAAGAAGAGTATACAATAAAAACTACGCTAAATCTAATCAGCAAATCCCTCCGCCCCTTCTCGTGGTGATTCCATGTCCCCAGTGGTTTCTTGTTCTTAATCTCTCCAATCATTGGAAACTTCACTTTCCTAGCCAACAAACGCATTGTTGGAGTTCATGCATGTTGTGGCTATACATTTTGAGGTGCTAGTTGGTTTGTTTTTCAGAACTGCAGAGATATTTTTGTTAGCAAAACATAGTTTTCGAGGATTACAACAATGAAGAGAAGGGGCAGTTTTGATCTGATAGAATATTTCTTTCAAATCCCAAATCGTGTACCTTTGAATGGTTAAAATGAAAGGAGGCAATTGTGGAGGATGAAGATAATAGGATTGACATTTTAACCTTTTTTTTGTTGTGGTTACTATTGGTTGAAGAAAAAAGAGAAGGGGTTGGGGTGATATACTTAAAAGTTCTGGTGTGGGGAAATAGCTGGAACTTTCAAACTAGTTAAAGATATAAGAGTTAATTTTTCGATTTAAGAGGTCAGGTTGCCAACTGTAGCAAACAAGTTCTTGGCACTGTGCCGGAGGATTGGACTGCTGCCGACGGTGGTCAAAGGAGAGGAAAGGGGCGGAGGGAGCCGCTGGCTGAATGCATGGGTCGGCTGAGAGAGAGAGAACAAATTTATAGGATAAAGAAGAAAAAATTTAGATAGAATTTAAACTCATTAGGTTTGGGGGTTGAAAGAAATTGAATAAGCGTTGAGTATGTGAAGAGGGGTTTGCTATAGATATTGGGAGAACCAGCAACGGGACATACATAGACTAACATATTACCCTCTCTAGATGCTCTCCCTTCCCTCAAGTATAGGATAGTCTAACAGATTACCCTCGGCAGGGACACCCCCCTTTTGCTCCATCCCTTTTAGATACTTAAACATTGCCTAACTGCTTGGTGTATTAACAATTATTTACTATGTGAACATAGTAACTACATAATCAAACAAATAATAGTACGACTGTTCGGTTTTCGACAATTTTTTCCATCCCTCCCTCCGTGTAAATAACACAATATTGGTTCACACTCAATAACATATTCACCATCTAGAGTAACAATGAGTTGAAGAGCACAACGACTCAGAGGTGAAAAACTTGGGAATTAGGCCGTGTTCAAAGTGCAGGTGTTGTGACAGTCCATCTAAAGATTCCACGGATCACTGTTTCCTGTACAGTACAGCTGGTAGAAAAGTTTAGAATGTCTTTTCTAATTTACTGGGAGTTAATCTTCACTTTAATTCCATTCATTCCCTGATATATTCTAATAAGGAGTGGCAGAGACATTTTAAACATTATTCCACTATCAGATACTCTTATTATCAAGAAATTTATTGAATTAACTCAAAACTCTCTCTCTCTCTCTTTCTCTCTCTCTCTTTCTCTCTCTCTCTCTCTCTCTTTATCTGATTCTCATTTCCTTTGCTAATTCTCACACTCAAGATGTTTTTAAACTCAAGTTTCCAAAATTCATTATGTGGTCAAGTCCCCATGGTGTTGATTTAAAACACAATATACATAGTTAGGGCTTAGTGGCTACTGTGGGATTTTGAGAAATTCATCTGGTGACATGTTCAATATCTGGCACCAGATCTGCTATGGTGTCATGGCTCTCTTATAGTCAGTGGCGGATCCAGGATTTTTGGTCAACCGGGGCTAAAGTTTGGAGTGGCAACCAATAAGAGGAGACATTGTCCGAACCCCTGGCTTACAGTTTGCAAATGGTTTTCACATTCGAATCACTGAGAAAAATAAATAGAAAAAAAAGACAAGTAGCCAACATACAAGGCGTTGCGACTGGAGGCCCAATACCAACGAGTTTAACTTAGCCTCCCATTGTACAAGATTCGTATCCTCAATATGGAAAAAAAAAAGGATTGATCAAGATTTCATACATAGTTTTACGCTTTTGCATTTAGTTTGAATCCGAAATTGTACAATATCTATATAATAAAAAAAATTTGAAAAAGGCGTGTACAAGGTTCAACATATATCACAGTTATCAATACAAGTAATTACCTGAAATAGGTAAGAGTGGAATGAAATTAACTCAAGTTGGGATCAAAATATATTCTCAGTGATTGGGCTATTATTTTGGAATGTGCGGGGTATTGGTAATGCCCCATCAATTCGCAGACTTAAACGAATTGTCAAAATTCATGATATTGGTGTTATGGCACTTCAAGAACTGAAAATTGAAGAGACAAATATAGTTGATCTTTGTACATGAATTAAATTTAAAGGGGGCATAGCTAACATTAGCAATAAGCACGGGCATACTATTGACTCATTGGGTGCCATAAGCACGGGCATCTACTACTGTGGTTATTGACATAAAGTACACCTGTAGAGATTGTTCCATTTACTATAAACAAAAATAACAGTTCATTCATCTAAGTTTACATCACCATGCACAAACTTTGTAAATAAAAATGAATTTACCATAAGTATGCTAATGTATATATTCATCAAACAAACTTAATGTCTACATGCTAAAATTAAATAACAATCACACAATAACACCCTCACAATCTATCCTCATAACAGGCTCATCGTCATTTCTCTTGTTATTGTCAAGTTTTGAAACATCAATTGGCAAATATGATGTGTAAGCACTCTCATCATACGTCTCCAGCTCATGAAAACCTCGTGGTGATGCCTTGAGAACCACATACCAATTTGATATTCCACTTTCTCTCGAATAAAATACTTGTCTTGCTTGTGATGCTAGAACAAAAGGATCTTTTTTTAGCTGATTTTGTCCTTGGTGGAGGTTAACTAAAGTGAATCCATCGTCAAATTTAACACCATTCGAAATGTTGGGCCAATCACATTGAAAGATAGGCATTCGAAATTTTTGAAAGTCCAACAAAATTATATCCCGTATAATGCCATAATATGAAACATTAGCAACAACGTGTGTGGTATCCCTTGCACTAAATCTACATATAGTCTCTGCCTCGAAAAAAACTCCACTATCTTGGGTGGACTTTTCAACCATCGATGTGTGAAATCGTTTGCCATTTATTATGTAGCCTGAATATGACATAGCATAACGTCGTGGCTCAACCGCTAGCCACTTTAGGATTGTTGATACTTCAGTTGTGTTTGCTTGAACCTTAATCTGTTTAAAAGATCATAAATGAAATTATATGAATTTTTATATACATAACAGCATTAGACTCTTACAATGCACAATGTAAAAATTGGCCTACCTTGTTCATAAATCACGAAGCGAATGTCTCGATATGTCTTTTTTGTAGCATAGTCTCATCTTGGGAATACCTTCGATTGGAATGCTTTAGCTCTCTCAAATGCATTCTAATATGAACGTAGAGGAATTTTAATAACAATATTAACGATAACAAAAGTTATAAATTTCATATGACGAGCATCATTTTACTCACTCTATATATGGCTCAACTTCAAGATTGTTAAACAGCACATAACGATGGGCAATTTTTAATATGTCATCGGACAATGTTATTGGCTTCCCCTTAGAGATAGGTCGACCTCCCAGTATTGTCTCATCTTCTAACTCTTCATTTCGATATTGCGGGACACCTATTTCTGCTATTTTTTTTAGATACATGCTACAAAACCTTACACACTCATCAGCCAAATAATTTTTTGCTATGCATCCTTCAGGTCGCGCACGGTTCCTAACATAACCCTTAAGTACCTTCATAAACCTAGTGACAAACCATAGCAAAAGAATAGGAATATAACATCTATTTACTACATATTTAACTTGTTAATAAGAAAAAAGTTAAATACATTCTAAATTACCTCTCAAATGGATACATCCATCGAAATTGTACGAGCCCACATAATCGACCTTCTCGAGCTAAGTGAATTGGCAAGTGAATCATAATGTCAAAAAAAGAGGGAGGGAAGTACCTCTCCAACATGCATATAATCTCTACGATATCTTCCTTTAATTTTTCCATTCTTCTTTTATCGATCACTCTTTGACATAACTCATTAAAAAATGAAGATAAGCGAAAAATCACTTGTCTTGGCCCCTTTGGTGGCAATCCCCGTATAGCAACTGACAACAATTGTTGCATTAAAACATGATGATCATGGGATTTCAATCCCAATAACTTACATTCTTACATTGAAACACAATGACTGATGTTGGAGCTATAACCATCAGGTAACTTTAAATCATATAGTCTTTGACAAAAAACTTTCTTTTCTTTCTTTGAGAGTGTGTAAGGTGCTGCCGGCAGGTAAAATTTATTCCCTAATGGTTGAGGATGCAATTCCTTTCTAATGTCCAATTCTTGCAAATCTTCACGAGACTCGAGGCCATCTTTCAATTTTTCCTTCACATCTAACAATGTGGAAATGAGGCTATCACTTATATTCTTCTCGATGTGCATCACGTCCAAATTATGACGAAATCTAATGCCTAGAGAAAAAAAATGAGGGAGGATTAATATGAAAAATAATTATCCTAAAACTTTTAATAGAATTTCATTAAGTTAGTGTCTTAGATTATGAGTTAAAATATATGTACATGCCAATACGGTAAATCAAAAAATATTGACTTCTTTTTCAAGAACGCCTTCTTCCCTCTTACGCTTCTTCCCTTTACCGAAATCATTTTTAACACCCTTCAGAGCATCTAAAATTTCTTCTGCATTCAAAGGTTTTGGTGGCCTCCTCAATTCTTCATATCCGTCAAACCAACTCTTTTTGGTAACCCTCCATGGATGGTTCATTGGAAGAAAACGTCTATGGCCCATATACACCGATTTCATACTTTTTGATAACCGTAGTGAGGATGTGTTAGGACCACAAACTGGACATGCAAGTTCTCCTTTTGTGGTAGAGCCGGCTAAATTACCATATGCGGGAAAGTCATTTATTGTCCACATCAAAATAGATTTCAAATTAAAAGTAGATTGGCTAGATGCATCGTACATCTCCACCCCATTATTCCACAACTCGATTAAGTCATCTATAAGTGGTTTCAGATATACATCTATGTCATTTCCCGGTCGCTTTGGCCCTGGTATAAGCAAAGTCAACATCAAATTTTCCTGTAGAATGCATAACCATGGGGGAAGATTGTACACAGTTAAAATTACGGGCCAACAACTATAGCTCGAGCTAAGATTATTAAAGGGATTAAATCCATCCGCTGCAAGTCCAAGCCTAAGATTTCTTGGATCAGATGCGAAATGAGGCCATTTTTTATCAATCGTGCCCCATGCTAATGAATCAACTGGATGTCACATCTTGCCATCTTTGCTTATGTGAGTTGAGTGCCACTGTAACTACTCTACTCTATCTGATGATAAAAACATCCTTCAAAATCTTGGGATTATTGGAAAGTACTGCAATACTTTTGCAGATACTCCCTTATTAACCTTCTTTGTGCGTTCGTCGACTTTCCACCGCGAGGAGCCACATTTAGGGCATTTGTCCAAATGGTCATACTCTTTTCTAAATAAACAACAATCATTAATGCATGCATCTATCTTCTCATAGCCAAGATCAAATTCCTTTAGAAACTTCTTCGTTTCATATAAAGACTTAGGAAGAACGTTATCCCCAGGCAACATTTCATGTAGAGACTCAAGAAGTTCATTAAATCATTTATCAGAAAGTCCGTGTGTAGCTTTATGCTTGTATAAAGATGTAATTGCTGACATCTTTGTATACTTTGTACACCCTGGATATAAAGGAGTCTCGACATCTTTTAACTTTGGTTTAAAACTTTCATCTCCTCTTTCAAAACTATCATCAGCAAAAACTGCATCTTGAACATAAGCATCTCTATACATCCTATGTAAATCTGATAATTCAATATCAATATCATTTGAGTATGAAGAAGTCGAATGTTCTCCATTAAATACCCACTTCTTGTACGTAGGATCAAAGCCATGAATACTAGGTATTCAAATAGTTCTTCCTGATCTTGTTGGCAAAGGTTTTTACATTTTCTACAAGGACATATTATCATATCAGGATTTCTAGCAGTTTTCTTGGCAGATTCAATAAATTTGTACACGCCATTTTGGTACTCCTCGGTATGTCTACAGATAACAAAAAAAATCATGAAATCATAATCACATCTCAATTTTTGAACAGTGTTCATTCAAAAAAATACTTTAGGTTTTTCTAATATATGTAAACGTATATGCATGCGTGTAATAATAATAAAAAAAACCTTGGAAATCTCAACCAATCTTTTTCCATCATGGGTTGGCCACTTGCTAGTTTCTAGTCTGTTTACACCATCAAACATTAATATTGAAAAAGAGGTAAAATGTCAACAATTAACGGATAAAATGTAATGTTCTTTTCAAATATATTTACATTCTACATAATCTCAAATTTAGTCACATTCTACTAAAGAACGTTAGATTAGTCACTATCTACAAAGGTAGATTGAAATAGCTATGTAGTTAGATCATCGAGGATACAAATTAACACGAATGGACTATAGACATTTTTGTCTTATTTATGGTTTCCTTGAGTATAGAAGTAATATAAACACCCACACTCAACAATACATATTCATACACCTAAATCAAGTTGACTTATTGTAATATACATATGTTCAAAAATATCAATGTGGGTATATTCACTTAATAATTTCAAAGTAGGAGATACATAAATGAAGCAAGATAAAGATACCTATATTAAATCTGATTTGTAGTGTCTGAATACTGCCCAAAACAATCACCTGCAAAATAGAACAATGATCAACAACAACAATTAAACTAATAACAATGCCATATATATTAGCATCCAACCTTGTTCTTGCGTGCATATGTTAGATGCATTTGTTTATTTGATCCCAAATAATCAACAACAACAATTAAACCAATAACAATTTAGTCCAAAGCAACAAAGAAATCAAATTACCCATCCCGAATAATCAACACCAACAATTAAATTACCCATTCCCACCCAATTTTCTTTCACCCATGCCCATCGCAAGCATTGATGTTCTCTAACCAAATTTGATTTCCATTTCCCAAATGTGGGTAGCAATGGGTAATTTAATATCCACGATTAGAAAATTTGATTTCCATAAAGGTGTGTTAAACTAATTATCCACGATTAGAAAATTTACCCCTTAATATTTTTGAAGCTCCTAAATTGCGAATCCAACTCTAGCTTACTTGAAACACAGTTATTAATTTGGGATGACTACATAGGAAAAAATGAATATTAATTCGGAGAATATGATGATACTAACTTAAAAATAAATTATCTTTTCCCAAGCTTTTCAATTGTCCTAAGTTCTTTTTTTATTGTTGCATAGCGTCTTCAATAATTTAATCAAAAGATAAAGATTGTTGAAATTTACTTGCTTAATTAAAGAAGTCACTTCTAGCGACAAAATTAAAAGTAATGAACCATTAATCAACAATTAAAATATTGAACTTATCTTCCCCTCCACTCTTTATCATCTTTCATCTTAAATGTTATAGGCTTTCAAACATTATGTGTGGGCTTAATGTTTTTAATGATTCAAACAACCTAATAATAAAAGGGGAAAAATATGAAATTTATGGTTTTCAACTTTTAGAAACTCAGTAAATAAAGGATTAAAAATTGATGCTATCTTTTTCGTAAAAGTAAATTTTGACCTTGATTTGAAAAGAAAAAAATCTACACAAGTTCTTAAGGATTTTACTCTCTTCTTTCTTCATTGATTTGATAATCTGACAATAATATGGAATAAAACTACACTCTTTCATTTAATTCCAAGTGAGTTCTTGGCATGTAAAGATTGCTAACTTTTTTTTTCTTTTAGAGAAACAGAGAACATTTTATAGTTTGAAAAAATAAACGGGCTTACCCGGACCAAACCCGATCCGCCCATTACTTGACCTCCCTAAAATCCCTTATCCCCTGCTCCTCTCCCAAATCCAAAACCCACACAACCTTGCAACACCCAACACATTCGGCACCTAAAAACCATAGCTACCCTCACCACACCACCCTCCCATAAAAATACTCACGCACACAACCAGGTTAATCCCTCCAAACCCAATTCGAGACCACTTACCCTGTGCGACCTGGTGCAGGTGAATACTCATGCACACAACCAGGTGAAAATATATATATATATATATATATATATAAACATTCCTTTTTAAAAAAATAGTAAAAAATATATTTTTCAACAAAATTTGGTATACATGATCTACATAGTAAGGAGATCATCTACGAAAAAAATCATCAAAAAATTTGACCTGAAGAGGGTGAGATGATGAAAAAAATTTGAACAGTCGAAAAAACACATATATACTCACGGTTTATTTCACTCACTTTCGGGTTAAATTTTCGGGTGATTTTTTTTGTAGATGATCTCCTTATTATATAGATCATGTATACCAAATTTTATTGAAAAATATTTTTTACTATTTTTTTTAAATGAGTATGTTCATATATATATATATATATATATATATATATATATATATATATATTCATCCACAAAAAAGTAAAAACAATGTGAAAATCAAAAATCTGCAATTACCATTAATTAAGATTCAATGTTTGTATTTAATTATAATAAATAAGTAGATATAAAATTAAATTTGTATTAGGTAATAGTAAGAATTAAATTTAGGATTACTCTTTAGAATTAAATTTGTTGCACGAATTAAATTTGGTAATAGTAAGAATTAAATTAAGTATTAGGTAATAGTCAAAGCCTTATAGGAAAACTGTTTACTCCAAATAGAATTTGGGTTAGTGGCCACCACTTATAACGTCTTAACTGGGTCTAAATTACAGACGACAACAAAAAATTTCAAAATCTTTGGTGGGGGCCATGGCCCCCATGTAGTTTCGTCTCACGCACACAGCCAGGTGAAGAGAGTTGGATTTGAAGAGAGTTGGATTTGAAGATATAAAAAAGAAAAAATTAGGTGAAATCTTAATTCATATAAACACTTAGATATTTTTCTTAAATATTTCTTGCAAGAGAGAAAGATTACCTTATATTAATGCTCCAGCTCTGTTTCAATGGAGGAGAGGTATGTCAATGGAGTTCGTACCGCTGTCAATGGAGGACGGAATACAAACGGCGATGGAGGTTTTGTATACGAGGTGGAGAGTTTTTTGAATGGGATTAGGGTGAGTTTTTTAGGGGATCGTGCGGTGAAGTAGTTGGGATATTATCCCTAATTTTTTCTTCTTTTTTTTTTCATATGCGACTACAACTTCTCTTTCTCTTTCTAGCGCCAAAGTATTTTTTTTTTCTTTTCTTTTAATTGGTAGACTAAAACTTTTAGTGCCAAAAGTGGCGGCAAAAAATATTTTTCTAACAATCACGACACGTCTCTCAAAAAGACATGGAAAGAAATTGACAACACCTAACAATGTGTCGTCTTTAAAAAAGGACGACATATTTATTTTAGATGTCGTGATCTTTATTATAATTGAATTATTTACGACACTTTTCAAAATTATGTTGTCTTTATCTATTTTTCACAACACATTTTTATAAGGTGTCGTCTTTATCTACTTTTCACGACACATTTTTACAAAGTGTCGTAAAACATATGTCGTGAAAAGTACTTTTTCTTGTAGTATATGCTGCAAACTCAAAGTTTTTACGAATGTAATTATAAGGACTTCTTTTTTACCATGGATTTGTTAGCTAGAAGAATTTCAATGATAGTGCTACAGTTGTCTTACCTATATGTACACATGAAGCGAGTTGAATAGTATCTAAAAATAAAAAAATGAAATTAACTTTCATTCTTATGGCCACAAAAATTCTAGAACATGAGCTAATGGGAGAGACGAATAGGAAGAATGAGTTCTTTTATATTTTTAGTTTTGGAGTCCAATTTGATTTAGTTTCTTTTAAACGAAATAAGGGTACATCAGTAATTTATTTTGCAAGTTTTGGATCGGATAATTTTATATTACCTAACAAGTGGGATTATTTTATCACACTCCTTGTGGAATAAGAAGCGCATTTGAAATAAAATATCTCATCTTATATTCCATCCCAATATACCCCAAACATTGGAAAGGATAATTTATCCTATACGACCTTCTTATGTGGTGCATGAAAGGAGACCTTAGAATGAAAAAACTAAGTTTGATGTAAATCTTATTTACATATCATAAAGTTTTTTTTTTTATACGAAGGGTAATCCCCCGTCCAGTTTGCGCGCACCTCGAGACTAATCCCTCTGCCCCGAATAAGACTTTCAAAACAGGCGTTTAATTCCTGCGATCCGTGTCCCCAAGATGCAGCTGCCAAGTTTCGAACCCGGGTGGTTTACCGCTACACCCTGACTCTACCAACTTAAATATTCCTTGGGGTTCATATCATAAAGTTGATGTATTAATTTTCACACTGAACTCTTATTTTAAAATGCCTAGATAACGCCAAAATCACTCACACAATTGGTACAGTACCATGATACCCATATAATACGTTACTGAATTCTCAATAATAATTACTCAGTTATGGATTTCTCGTTAGTTATTTAAGTTTCCATATACTTAAATTATTTTAGATATCACTATCTTTCTTATCTACTAGATGGACACACGGTTAAACAAAATCACAAGTGTTATATATATATATATATATATATATATATATATATATATATATATATATATATATGGCACCGCTAGACTGAGCTGCGGTGCATGCATACTCTGCTATCAAGTCCCGGTACATCACGTATTACATAAAGGACTATCGGTTCAGAATCACTCTCGAACCTTATCAATACAATTCACACAAAATTGGAGGCAAACATAGTTCCAAGCCTATGGGATACGCACATGCCTACGCACCTATATGATCGCCAACTTATCGTTTTCATAGATAGGCGGTTCCTAGGTTCTATGTTCTAAGGCACCAATCAAAAATCCCCCCAAAGGCTCATCAGGATAAGGCTGTCCCCTTTGTAAAACCTCCCGTGATAGCAAGCAGCGTAGGTATGTCATACACATAATAAGTCACACATCATGGTATATATAATTCATGTATATCTTACGTAAAAATTATTTACATGATACTTCGATCGTATAATCCTGAGTGTTTCCCCTTACTCAAAAAGGTTATTAATTTTACCTTAATTCATTTCAGTAGTTTATTCACTCATCCCTACAGGTCTAAGTCATGGTTTCCCTAGGATACCCGTGACATCCTTGTGTTCCTCGAATTAAAATTTCATTCTTTAATTAAGTCCACTTGGCTTCGACCCTATATTCATCCTTTGATATTAAGTTACAATTCCTAACATTTGCCTATTGGGCTTTAGAATATCCCCCATTATATTTTAAAGTCACATAGAAGGTTAATCCGATCGTTTCTCATAGGTTCTAAATAAAAAGGGGGAAAAATTCAAATCTGGGGAAACTGAATCGATTCACCCAATGGCCGAATCGATTCGCCCTTGGGTCGAATCGATTCAAAAATGTACATGTCTCCTTCTTCCCTTACGCAGTTGCGTTTTCTCCATTTTTAAACCTTCAAAACTACATTACAAACTTTCGAACTCCCAACAAACATATTAAACACTATACAAATATATATAAATGATTTCTAATGTGCTAGAATCATTAAATCATAATTGAACAACAATTAATCGAATTAGTTATTGATTAGCCTCTAAAAACCCTTGTTCACCATTTTTTATCAAGAACACATATAAAATTCTACCTTCATCACATTTTGATTATCAGTAGTTCATCAATATCGTCTTCATACATAAGGGATCCAAGCCTAACTTCAATTTAACCCAAAACATGGTTTAAATCTCTCAAATTTGTCATCAACATTCATACAATCAAGATAATAATTATCCTACACTAACATGGATAATACATCTAATCAAAATTTAGCAAGATAAATACTTGCCTCGAGTTGCAAGTATGAATTTCTACAAATTAGTGGTAGGGTGGTGTTCTCCTCCTTCTGATTTATCCAATGGTGGTGGTGGTGGTGGTGGTGGTGGTGGTGGAAAATGATATAGAAAAGCATTAAGATTCCCTTTGAACTCTCCTTCTTCCTCCCCTGATAGCCACTCTTAGTTTTTGTTCTGGTAAACCTAACTTCCCCAACACATAATCTGATTTACACTTATAAAATTCATAGGTCTCTATTCTCTAAAAATTCAAAAGACTGAAATACCCTCGTGGGATGTCGGTTTGGCCTAAAATTGCCCCGGGATCCAAACTAAATCCCTGAGTTCACATTTCTAACTATTTCGATCCTTTCGGACACTTTGGCGCACTCGAAATGACCATATGGATTAATTATAATCAAATTATATGTTTATCTCATAAATTAAGTCCCGCCACGACTAACACGCACGTCTCGACTAAATTACTGTAACTGTCGTATTTCTCACTAACGACAATAATAATAATAATAATTCATTACTTGTTCACAAAGTAATTTTCGATATAATTTCATACAAATAAATATTAACCTTTGACATGCTAATTAATATTTATTTTTAACGCGGATTAATTTCCAATTAATTTCTCCCATTTTAATTTAATTAATCCCATGTTTAAAAATCATTAAAAATACGGGGTGTTACAGTTGTCTTATTTGTTATTGATACATTTATTTATGCCTTTATCCGAGTTAGTGTGTTGTACCTTTTTACCTTGGTTGTTGTATCTTAATGTCATTTACTCCATTGACATTTCATGCCATTATATTTTATTGGATTGGATATTTGTGTGATTTGATTGAGTTTTGTGTTAAGATTGTGCTTATCTTGTTAATTCAATCTTTGAAACACCTTGTCCCTTGTAGTTTTTGTTATCTATGGTGACTTTTTGATGTTTGTATTTACAAGTGCGTGGTGCTTTATCTTGGTGAATATCATTTGTGAGTTGTGTGATGTGATATATCTCTTTGTGATATTTTGGATTGCTCGTTGATTAAGATATTTGATCTTCACATGATTGATTCTTGCCATGATTCTTTGGACATACATTGTTATTGTCTTTGTCTCACACGCTTATTCACATCTTTCATATTCAAGCTCACATGTCTCTATCACACGATTCCATGATATCGTATTGTGGTTATTATACTCATATTCATATCGTGTTCTATGTTTTCACATGCTACATATGTCATGCATTTTCATGATTTCCATGATTTGCTTCTTACATGTGTATTCTTAGGGGAGGTTGTATCTTATTGCTTGAAATATTATTCATTTGTGGATATCTTGATACAATACTTATTCATTGTTG
Organism: Sambucus nigra; assembly: GCA_949130495.1. Classification (NCBI taxonomy): domain Eukaryota; kingdom Viridiplantae; phylum Streptophyta; class Magnoliopsida; order Dipsacales; family Adoxaceae; genus Sambucus; species Sambucus nigra. Next base: position 197,046,754 of record OX422219.1, read on the forward strand.
CTAGCATGTTGTTCTTGTGTCATTCTGTTCACGACATCTTTTAGTCACCCTCCACGCATGTTTGTTGAGGATTAGAGATTCTCTACATTATCTCTATTATTGTTGGATATTCTTACCTTATTTTTTTGTACTTTATGTTTTGGATGATTGTATGGATATTTTGTTAATTTTATGGATTATTTGATTTTATCCATATTTTTATCCTCAATTCGTATTTATGTTTTTATTCTCAAATTTTTTATCCCTGCTTATTTTATGATATCATTTTACTAGATTGTATATCACATATCCTACTTCTATACTTATTGATAGATATTTTTCATCTTCCAGCTGTTGCTTTTAAGATTCATATTATGATACTCATGTATATGCTCATATTATGTTCCCATGACATAGCTATGGTAGTTCTCATGCTTTACTAACTTTTGTTCTGGTAGTTTTTTGTAAAAATATCGTGTGCAATACTGATTCAAATGGATTCGCAAATTTTCAAATCAAACTAATTTAATTAGATGTCTAAATTTTCTCAAACCAAACTTTAATTTTATTCAGCCACTAAACATGTGTCTACGTGTCAAATCAAATCAATAAACTAAACCATGCGCTGATTCAGTTAACAAACACATATTTAAGAAAAAAAACCTTTCGGGTAAAAACCTTTTTATTTTCAGTATAATTTATAAAAATCGTTTTACGTGAATAATAATGATAATACAATTGAAATACGAAATACCAGCAGATATCGGTTCGTCGTCGTCAGTCCAGGAACACCGCAGCACTCCCTATAACACGCAGTCGATCAGCCCAGTACCTCCCACAAGTGGCATCTATTGTTAGCCCAGTACCTTCCAAGGCACCTAGTGTAGCAACATAAACTCCCAGCAAATATGTCTTGGGTTCCACAAAACAACTCACACAAAAGTAATTGGTATTTTTGAATTGCAAAACAAAAACTTTGAACCCTCGAAAATGGTTGTAGAACACTAGAAAAATATATTATGTCAAAAGCAGTTTTTCTCCACGAATGAAACCAGTAGTCTGACACCCTTTTTATAACAACATTTAAGGCGGTGACGTGTCAAACTAAAATTGATGTCATTCGAATGACATAAGTTGTCATTTGAATGAGATACGCTTTCGTTTGAACGATAGAGACAATGATCCCATTAAAACTTCAGTCTTTGAAAAAAATTGAAAACTTCAAAACTAAAACTTGATGCGGGATCAGAAAATGATTTATCAAAAACTTTTATAAGAAAATATTTTTGAAAAAAAACTAATTTTATAAAACCATTTATAAAAATTTCAAAAACCATTTTTCATAAAAAAATATCCCCAAACTTTTAATGTGAAATGTAAATGTTACTTAAACATAATTTTACCAAATTCATCCTTGTTAGGCTTGAATGTTGAAGTCTTCTTGAAATTCGGATTCGTCTTTTGTAGATGTAAGTTTCTCAATCCTTTGACGACTTGTAGCGGTATATGACATAATTAATTGTGACGAACAATGTCCTTACAAATCTCCCCTATGTCTATGCCAGTACAAAATAAAAATATCCGAATTATCAACTAAAATTGACCTATACAAATCTACCCTCCCATAAACTCAAACGTGGAAAGATAGATTGTTAAGTCTTCAAACTTTTCAAACTTTGCTTCAACAATCAATCTTTCAAAACTTTAAGCATTTCTCATCAGGGTGTGCAATATAATAATTTTCAATCACACCTACACACATGAAACAAAGCAAAAATCTCATGACGTATCGAGTTTGAAATGATATAAGCATAAACATGAAAGCATACTCAAATCTCCCCCACACCATAAATTCATAATTCGTTCTCCCCCTTTTTATTTGTCTGAAATAGACAAGGAAAAGAATAAATCAAATCGGGGTGTCATGGTAAACCAAGGCAAACAAACTATTTTTGATTTTTCAGATTTTTCATACAAAAATACAAAAAATGATGTTACAAAAATCAAAAAACCATGAATTTTTACTAAGATAATCAAATCATGGAAACGGAATGAATGGGTGTGAACAAATTCGATAGGAAAATCGACTCAATCATGATATGTGTGCAAGATGGATAAGTTTACTCCTAACGAATGAACATCAAAATAGTCCTTAGGTGTAAAATTGTTGAATTTAGATGACATCGTCTTAATCATATCAACAAATCAAAGTATAAATGATTTTCACACCAATAACGTCCAAAACTATGTAATGCTTTTTCATGACTTTCAAGGACGTGCAACCCGTTATAAATTTCATCCAAACTCCCTCATTAGAAGATAATGTTATTTATTTTTTCTTATGAGGTCATAAAACTAAAACCAATTGGCCCATTTTTGGCATATATTCCTTTTTATTGTCTTTCAATTTTTTTCGGGCTCTTTTAAACCTCATTGGACCCCGGATAATTTTGAATTCCTCACTTTTTAAAGTCCGTTTAAACGGCAGCTTTATGGCTAAGGAAAAAATGAAATACCTTTCGAAACCCTTTTTCGTTTTTCAAAATAAAACACACAAACTCACAGAAGGTTTATAACATGCACTACTTTTTGTCAAGTTTTATCATTTGGTTCGTTGTATAGACAGAATTGAGATGGAAACACTCAATCAACATGTGATAGACAAGTACAAAAGTCAAACAAATCCGTGCATGTGTGCAATAAAGGACAAATGAGTCAAACATGCAGGTAGCAACACTCTATATCATCTCAAAGACTCCAAACTTTATAAAGCACGTGAATGACACAACATATTGTCTCAAACCACTATCAAATAGTCACATGGATAAATGGAATGAAATTGTGACTCGGTCATCCTAAGTGTCTATCCATAAACGGTGTAAAATAAAATACAAAACTCTTTTTTGATTTTTTTTCAAAATATTTATCAAAACAAATGAAAATCTTTTTGCATTTTTCAAAAATGATCCCAAAAAAAATATATGAATGGACATACAAAAGCTATACATGTCATAACACTAGCAAGAATATATCAAGAAGTACAACTAGCGTAAGACAAACATGCAAACACAATCATCTATAAGATAAGAGAAGAATCATGTGCAAGCAACGGAGAATCAACAAGTCTCACACCTAGCACCTCTAAAAGAGATTTCTTAACCCAAATAAGTGTGCAACGACGCATGGCGGTTACGCAACCAAGGGAACACTAGACTTTAACTTCCTAGGACCTTTTCGAAGATCGAAACAAAAACGCCTAAAGTGACATTTCCTATCACGATATGAACATGTGTAGATGGGTGGAATGACACCTATGGGTTGACCTTTTCTAATGTCCTTGAAAATGGTTGACCCTCTAAAACAAACTATGGTTTTGGCTCTAACACTCGAAGCATGAGAACAAGACGAGCCATTACCATCACTACACAAACTACTCGAGTTTTTCAAATCATTTTTCAACTTCAAAATTTTAGACTCGAATAAAGAATTAGACTCTTCCAATTTGAGGGACTCCTTTTTCAAATCATCAATCAAACCTAAAAGGTTATCTCGCTCACTCTCAATTAAAATAAATTTATCCCTAAAAGTCTTTTCACATGCCGTAAAATCATTAATTAAACAACTATTCTCAATGGCACAAATAGGAACCCTAGAATATCTTTTTCTAAAATAAGGACGCTATCATAACTCTCATTTTTGGATAATTTTAAAGCATTAAAGTCCTGGTCCAAAGAAACAAATTTTTCACGATAAAAATCTCTTTGATTTTGAACCGTTTGCAAAAGATCCATCGCGGATTTAAAACGAGAATCTTCTTTTTTCAAAACTTCAATTCTTTTCACAAACGTCAAATTCAAACTATTTAAATCGTTAAAACTTTGACTTGTGTCAATAGGAGGGGGCATCGAATTACACAAGTGTTCCATTGGAAAATTGCGATTTTTCACAAAATAGATTTTTCTCAAAAAAAAATCAATATCACACAATTTTGTGAAAAATAGGAATACGCGATAAATTAGCGCAACCTGCTCTGATACTAATTTGTAAAACCTATGTGTGATAAAGATTCAAATAAATTCGCAATTTTCAATTCAAGCTTATTTAATTGGATGTCTAAATTTGCTCAAATCAAACTTCAATTTTATTCAGGCCCTAAACATGCATCTACGTATCAAATCAAATCAATGAACTAAATCAAGCGATGATTAAGCTAACAAACACATATTTCAGGAAAAAAATATTTCGGGTAAAAACCTTTTTATTTCTACTATAATTTGTAAAAGTCGGTTTATACGGATTATAATGAAAATACAATGGCATACAAAATACCCGTAGGTGTCGGTTCGTTGTCGTCAGTCCAGGAACACCGCAGCACTCCCTATGGCACGTAGTCGATCAAGCCAATACCTCCCGCAAGTGGAACTTATTGTCGGCCCAATACCTTCCAAGGCACGTAGTATAGCAACAGAAACTCCCAGCAAATATGTCTTGGGTTCCACAAAACAACTCACACAAAAGTAATTAGCATTTGTGAATTGTAAAACAAAAACTTTGAACCCTCAAAAATGGTTGGAGAACACTAGAAAAATATATTCTGTTCAAGGCATTTTTTCTCCAGGAATAAAACTAGTAGTCTCACATCCTTTTTATAGCAGCATTTAAGGGGATGACGTGTCAAACTAAAACTGATGTCATTCAAACGACATACGCTGTCGTTTGAGTGATACAGCATCTCATTTGAACGAGATACGCTGTTGTTTGAACGACAAAGACAGTGATCCCATTAAAACTTCAATCTTTGAAAAAAAAATTGAAACCTTAAAACTAAAACTTGATACAGGACCAAAAAACGATTTATCAAAAACTTTTATAAGAAAATATTTTTGAAACAAAAAAAAAACTAATTTTATAAAACCAATTATAAAAATTTCAAAAACCATTTTTCATAAAAAAATATTCCAACACTTTTAATGTGAAATGTAAATGTAACTTAAACATAAGTTTACCAAATTCATCCTTGTTGGGCTTGAATGTTGAAGTCTTCTTAAAATTCGAATTCGTCTTTTGTAGATGTAAGCTTCTCAATCCTTTGACGACTTGTAGCGATATATGACATAATTAATTGTGACGGACAATGTCCTTACATTTTTCTTTGACATTGTGACTTTGTCTTGTTGCCATGTTATACCCGTTATTTATGATAGTTTCTTCTCTTTGAATTTTTTTGTATCAAAAAGGGGGAGAAAATTTTATCCCTTGCTTTGTCTTTGTGTTAAAAAGGGTGATTTCTCTTAACGAAGGAATATTATTTTCTTCAGTTTTTTTTTTAAAGAAGGAGAAATATCTATGATATGGGGAGTCAATTCGTATGGGGGGTTATTGATTGTTTTGGGGATATACTACGTAGGGGGAGCTTTATTATATTGTGTTATCTTTGATATTAGATGTTATTTCATATGTCACATGTTCACATGTTTTACTTTATGTTCACATGCTTTATTTCATCTATATCACATTGATATTTTTTTAGGATTCCCAAGCAATGGGAGTTTCCATTTGTACATGCTATTGCCTGAATGATTATCCTTGTTGTTTCGTGTGATTTCAGGCATAACTATGTTGATTCTGACTCCGACCCATTCTACAGACCCGACTATTAATGTGTCGTTGGTCTATTGGATGATGTGCACTACGATATACTACTCTCATTATATGGCTAATGAGGTGTGAGTTTGGTTAGGGTAATCATGTTTATTTTGGGATTTAGGCATTTTGTCACGAAATAGTCAAAGGGGAAGATCGAAAATATATATTAGTCGCTACTTCCCATATGACAAAACAATTGAGTTGTTGAGTCATTCAAGTCACGTAAACTTGATACGATTGAGTGAGGCGCGATAATTATCTAAGATGGACCTTTGAAGATTGAAGATCATGAAAGTTACTCAACAAAAAACTTTCATTGCTATGCAGACTTGGAATGACAAAATGTGTGATTTTCTTTTAAAATTTTGATGGACAAGTGTTAAATTGACTTAGAGGTATGAGAAAATATTTTTTGGAGTTGGCCATTCTATTTGGGAAAAGTTAAAGGTATTTTTGAACTGTTTTTACCTTTAACCATTCGCAGGGCTTTGTTTTGAGCCCATACGCACCTCCTTTATTTGGCACCGTGCGCACGACGTTGGCTCGAAGTCCTTACTGCCTAACTTCGTGCCCACGAAAAAGGTCAACCATGCGCACGGCGAAGCCAAATTTTGAAAATTTTGCATAAATAGGTCATTTTCCCTCCCATTTCATAAGATCTGAATTTTACACAATTGGAAAACCTCTCTTAACATATTTTCAAACTTGAGAGGTCTTTTTCTTCTCTTTTTCACAAATTCACTTGTTCCCAAAAAACTATTTCAAACTTACATCATTACGAATGAGTTTTATCAGACCATCATTAGCCTATTACAATTCAACAATCTACTTTTGAAATGCGATGATCACATACTCCTAGATCTAAAAGATGAGGCACTTTGATTCATTGAAGGAGATAAAGTGTGGCGTTGATTCCAAGGAGGAGATTGGAGTTCCTCATTCGCATCGTGGAGCTCAATATGGATTCCTATCATCTATAAGGGAAAGTTTCAAGGTCAATAGTTAATTACACGAGAGAGCTTATTTTTAACACTTGAGGTTACCCCAGCAATGCGGGTCGGTGCGCAAAGACTTTATGTGCGGAAGTAAACTATTGTTTGAGTAAACACCTTAAACCTACGAGTTTATATGAATGATGCCAAGGGGGACCAAATTAAACTTTTACTTAATTTGATTAACTTTTATGAAAATAGTTTTAATTTTCAAAGTTAATTAAAGTCCAAAACAGATTCAATTTTTAGGCGAGTTTCTAATTATTAAGTCCTACCTTTTCGTGTGAGGTGAAATGCAAGAAATGTACAACACACGGTATTTATTTAACGTCGCAAAAACCCTTCCCCGGGAAAAACGACGAACTCCTCTAGGAGTTACCTAAACTACTTTCACTAAAACAATAAAAGAATAGGTACGAGTTACAAACAACAAACGTAACAATTAAAGAAGAATGATCTAGCTATTATCCCACACGACCAAGTCTCTAACCAGGTTGCTTATTCAGTTCTCTCTTTAACTTGTCCTCACTTGTTTTTGCGTTCTTCACTTCCACGCCTCCCCTTTAACTTCTTTAAGCGCAGATTGGCTCAGTGCCTATTATTTACTTTCTAGTGAAGTGTGTGTGATGCAACAGAATATATTTCACTTATATCTTTGCAAGTCTTGTGCTATTCAAATCAAATCAGTTTGACTTTGAATACACCTTTGAAAAACTTCTTTTCTCTTTCTTTAAATCTCGAACACTAGACTTGTTCAGATATTACACAAACAAAGTGTCTACGTGAATACGTGAGTGATTATATGTGAGTGATATGAGATGCAAACAATTTCTGAATCACATAAGCATTCAATTAAGCATGTTTACACATATATTTCTAGATAGATCAGAAATAAAACATATCAAGCATACAGTCAGAAATAATACGAACTGTTTATAACTAGTTCAGATTAAAATGATTTAATCCAGTTTAGTTTAAGTTCCAATCAGTCTGAACAGTTCAGGTTCTTGAATAGGTCCAGTATGTTCTTGTTCTCAGTCCAAGTCCTTGGTCAAGTATACAGGTACAAATATGTTTAGTCCAAGGTCATATTTCCAGTATCAGGTAGTTAGGTTCCGATTCACAACTTATATTAGGTTTAAATCTCTAAACCTAGAATTAGTTCCTTTTTCGTGTAAATCAGATTTTCAGAAAGAATCAATTTAAAACAAAGTGTTTTAAATGAAGTAAGATCAATACTGGTTCTAGTGTGTGTAGTGTTTATAAAATATATCAGCACAATACTTACACAAACACTTTAGATCTAGCACATAACAGATCAGAAACTACAAGAAAACAAGAACAATAATAGAGATACTCACAAAACGATTTTTCAGAATGAAAAATCAATTGATTTGGAAATGCAGAAATTCTGAGATCTAAAAACCTTCCATTCTTGAATCCACAAAACGTCTTGAAGACTCAGCAATGTTTTGTAAGGAATACACAAAAGATTTCACTGAAAATACTGGTGTTTAGTCTCTCTCTCTCAGAATTAATTTTGGCAGAATTTATGCTCAAAAAAGAATTTTCTCGGGTTAAAAAAAATGAAGACACAATGTCTCTATTTATAGAGTGCACAAGTGTGTGCTGATAGGTGTAAAATAGAATCACAGGGATCACTAAAGAATTACACAGAACCGTTGATAAACAATAGATCTTATGGCTGAGAAAGAAACACAAACCGTTCCATTAAAAATAAGACACGTGTAAAGCAAGCTGTTACACATAACAGAATAATAAATAAAACGTTTATTAAAACACAGTCGTTTTAATCAGATTGCAAAGCCAGCTGTATTAAACTGCGTAGTAACAACGCTACAAAATATTATTACCGTTACACCAAAAATAAAACTGCGTCGTTTTAGTAAAAGGAACAAAACCATTTACGGTTTTGAAGAAAACCGCGGGCGGTGAAAGGCAGTAATGGGACCCAGCTGGAACGCACTAAAATATTACCGTTACAAATAAACGCACCACGTCGTCGTTTTAAAATAGAAATTAAAAACAACTTTTGGTTTTTGAAGAAAACTGTGGGCTAAAATCTGTGTACGAAATTTGATGCCACGTTGTTTTAGAAAAACCAGATATGGTATATAAAAATCGTGGGCGGTAATGAGTAGCAGGGGTCACACGTCGGTCAAAACCCATGCAGTTGAGGGGACAAGCCAACAGCTCAAATAAAGGCCATACGCCACCTAAGGCTACCCAAGGGATATCTCGGCCAGCTCATAAATAAGCCAAAAAAGGGACAACAGCTATAGCATGCAATGGTCAAGTCGACACAGTGTTCAGCTTTATATATGGGACAAGCAACATATACATGGGTACCATCATTTATAATACACGCATACATATATTACATCTAAACATGTACACGCGCCAACAGATAATATGCACTGTTATGGCATGTAACATGTTACATGCTAACATATAATATAACATATATATATATATATAAAAGTATATGTTGCCAACTTATAACCAGAAGACAACAGCTAAAGGCACAAATGTGGGATGCCACGCAAGTTTAATATAACATATAAAGACACACGCCTGCATATATTAACATATATAATAAAAATAACGCATGCCAACATATTATCTTAATAACACGCATAAAAATATTTAACTTCAAATATTTTATTTTGAAAATTTTTATAAAACAATATTTCGTGTCAAAAATCTATTTTCACAAAAATTTTAATTTTTATAAAACATTCAAATTAAAACATTGAACTCAAAACAAATAAGATGGCGAAATAAAATACTATCATAAGATATGATAAAATGCAAAATGCAACGTGGTATTGTGTCCTATGTGACAGAATTTCCTATGAGCCATAAAAATTACCTTTTTCTGAGATGGCGGACTGATTGGAGTGCACATTTGATGTAGATGGACAAGGAGCGCTTGGAGTCGATGTGGGGACACACAATCCTAATATTACAAAAATATTTTGTCAAAATTTCAAGTCCAACTAGATGAAGTCCTATATAGCTAAAGCACGAAAAGAAAATCCTAGGTGTGCTCTATATAGGGCCTTCAAACTCCCCCATTGGACTAATTTTGACAAAACCCTTGAGTACATCAAATGATATACTAAGGAAAAATAATACCTAATATTTCCTATACAAAAAAATATCTATCTACCCACCCATCCTAGAAAAGAAAAAGACACAACTCGATCGGATGCACGGTTAAGAAAAACCTGCAAAACATAAATACACAATCTGCCGAGAAATCAAGTTAGTAGCATTTGTTCTACCAAAATATTAAAATGACAGAATAAAATGTGCAGAAATTATAAGACAGGTAATGTATGAAAAACAACAACAAAGGACTAAAACATGTACTCAATTCTCCCCCATTTTGTCTAAATTAGACAATGAAAAGAAAAAAAATAAGTGTTAATAATCTACAAAATAAGCGTCTCCTACATTACACATGGCTTTAAGAGATACCGGTTATTAGTAGATACCCTTATCCTAAAACCTCGGAGATCTAGTATACAGAAAGCAGATTAAACACAACTAACTGTCGAGTACAGTCATTCCAATCATATGTCGCAATTTCTCAAACCGGGATTTATCTAACGGTTTAGTGAACAGATCAGCTAGTTGATTTTCAGTAGGAATATGTTCGATTACAAGTTCTTTTGCTTCAACCAACTCTCTAATAAAATGATGTCTTATGTTAATGTGCTTAGTCCTACTATGTTGGACAGGATTTTTGGCAATACAAATGGCACTTTCATTATCACAATAAAGGTGTACTTTGGACTGAATAATACCATAATTTGATAGCATTTGTTTAATCCAAATAAGTTGAGCACAACATGCACCAGCAGCAACATATTCAGATTCAGCAGTTGATAAAGTTACACTAGTTTGCTTTTTACTAGACCATCCAACGAGATTCTGTCCTAAATAATAGCAACCACCCGAGGTGGAACGACAATCATCCGTGCTCCCACCCCAATCCGCATCCGAGTATCCAATTATCTCACAAGAAGAGTCATTGGTATACCAAAGTCCAAACTCAATTGTGCCTTTAACATATTTTAAAATATTTTTAGCACAAGTGAGGTGAGACTCTTTCGGGCTGGATTGAAATCGCGCACAGATACAAACAGCGTACTGAATATCAGGTCTAGAAGCAGTTAAGTATAATAAACTACCAATTATGCTACGGTATAATGTGGGATCTACATCTGGGCCATTATCGGATTTGGATAATTTAGTTTTTAGAGCCATAGGTGTAGAAGAAATTTTAGCATTTTCAAGTCCAAATTTAACAAGTAAATCCTTAGCATATTTGGATTGTGAAATAAAGAGGCCATCACTTTGGTGTCTTATTTGAAGTCCTAGAAAATACTGTAGCTCCCCCATAAGTGACATCTTAAATTCACTACTCATGTCTTTTGAAAACTGTTTAACTTCATTTGGTGAGGTTGACCCAAAAATGATGTCATCTACATAAATTTGAGCAATCAAAATGTCATATTTATTAGATTTCTTAATAAAAAGAGTTTGGTCAACACTGCCTCTAACAAACCCATGTGAGGATAGAAAAGCAGTCAAACGTTCATACCAAGCACGAGGGGCCTGTTTTAAACCATATAAAGCTTTCTTAAGTCTATAAACATGATTAGGGAGTTTGGGATCTTGAAAACCTTTGGGCTGCTCAACGTATACTTCTTCGGAAAGAATACCATTAAGAAAAGCAGATTTCACGTCCATTTGAAAAAGTTTAAATTGTAAGTGACAAGCAACAGCTAGAAGCAATCTCACTGATTCAAGACGGGTAACCGGGGCAAACGTCTCGTCACAGTCTATTCCTTCTATTTGAGAATAGCCCTGTGCTACAAGTCTAGCCTTATTTCGAATGACTATCCCTTTTTCATCGGTCTTGTTTTTGAAAATCCATTTAGTACCGATTACTTTGATATCCTTGGGCCTTGGAACTAAATACCATACGTCATGATCCGTAAATTGAGCTAGCTCCTCTTGCATCGCATCAATCCAATATGAATCATTAAGTGCCTCATTTACTGATTTCGGTTCCACAAGGGATACAAAAGCAGCCATATGAGCTACTTGACGTAATTGATTTCTAGTTCTTACGGGCGCACGAATATCACCAACAACTTCGGCGGAGGGATGATCTTTTGAAACCCAGTTAGGCACGGCAAGGGTTTGTGCTGGTAAAGATTCATCTTCTGTCAAAACTGAATCATTTAAAATATTTATATCCAAATCAGTTTCTACAGGTGGATCTTTACTAACAGGTTCAATAGTGCTATCAATTACAACAACATTAATAGACTCTACAATGGATTTGGTTCTTAAGTTGAAAACTCTTAAAGCTCTACTATTCTGAGAATAGCCAAGAAAAATGGATTTATCGCCTTTGGCTTCAAATTTTGAAAGATTATCACGATCATTGCACACATAACAAATGGAGCCAAAAGTACGAAAATATTTAAGATTTGGCTTTTTGTTGAACCAAAATTCGTAAGGGGTCATTTTGGTATTCTTCCTAAGATATACACGATTGATAATATGAACAGCAGTAAGACAAGCTTCTTCCCAAAAGTATAGAGGTAAATTTTTAGCATGGATAAGGACTCTAGCCATTTCTTGTACAACTCTGTTTTTCCTTTCAACAACTCCATTTTGTTGAGGAGTTTTTGGAGCACTAAACTCATGAGAATAACCATTAGCCTCACAATACTCAATGATACCAGTTTCTTTAAACTCACCACCTCTATCACTTCGAATTCGAGTTACCTGGGTGTCTTTCTCATTTTCTATCCGAGTCAGAATTTTCAAGAAATTGTTAAATGTTTCTGACTTAGCTTTCATGAAAGCAACCCAAGTAAATCGAGAAAAATCATCCACAATAACTAGGATATAAGAATTTCCATTCAAACTAACAGTCCTAGTTGGACCCATTAAATCCATGTGTAGAAGTTCAAGAGGTGCCGTGGTGTTGATGTCTTTAACCTTTTTGTGAGGAGATTTGGTGATCTTACCCACTTGACATGGACCACAAACAGCAGAGGGGCATTTCTTTATTTTAGGTAGACCTCTAACAATGTCTTGTGATGATAACCGATTTAAGGTATCAAAACTGATGTGCCCCAACCTATTGTGCCATAGGTCAGTATCATCTAAAAGAGTAACATTACAAGACAAGGAGCCAGAAGCTTTGTAACAGTTGTCCGTGGTACGATTGCCTTTTATGTAATTTTCTCCCATATTAGACAAAACATCACAGGAGGTTTTGGAAAATTTAACTTGGCAACCATTATCACAAAACTGACTGATAGAAAGTAAATTAGCTCTCATTCCTTGAACTAATAACACATCATTAACATTGGGTAAACCTTCTTCATTAAGAGTACCTTTGCCAATGACATGGGAGGTCTTACCATCTCCAAAGGTCACGTTGCCACCTTTATAATGAACAACATCCTTAAGTTTGGTAACATCACCCGTCATATGACGCGAGCATCCGCTGTCTAAGTACCAACCAGCACTATGCATCTCACAGCGTAGGGCTGTTAAGACTACAAAAGATTTTAAATTTGAATGTTTTAGCTGGGGTCTTAGATCATCAGATCTGATCCAAATAGGCACCAATTTAAATTTGTTTTGTGCAATAATTTTGGATCTGAGAAAGGATTTACCAAATGGTCTAGATTTGTGATTAGTCCAAGTTCGAGGCTTACTAAAATAGTGAAATGATCCACTGCGATTTGAGGTTTTACAACCTAATCTCCCACTTTTAGGGTTAAAGTAAAAATTATCATTTTTCTTTTGAAACCATTGGCACTCAAAGTTTTGGTGTCCAAAAACATCACAAATAGTGCAGAATTTATTAGTTGTAGGAATGCCAGAATTACAATGTTTTCTAACAAAGCAAGTTTCAAAGTTCTCACAAGAATTGGAGATAACATGTCTAGAAGGTCTCTTAGCAGGGGGACAGTATCTAGAAGAAGATGTTTCAACAAAATTTTCAATGAAGTAATCAATGTCGCCTTCAAAATCATTTTCGATTAAAACTTGTTTTCCTTTGGCCTTTTCATTTGACTTGCTTTCCAACAGAAGAGCCATTTCTTCCTTGGCTTTAACAAAGAGGACTGGTTTGGAAAAATCATTTATTTTCGTAATAGGACCATCATAACCAAACCCTCTTGTATCACCATGATAACGTTGGACAGCAATCAACTCTTCAAGGTCAAAGAATTTTATGTCACGACTACGACACATTTTAAAGGCAGTTTCACAAACTTCTTTAGACTTCTCAACTTGCAAAAGTGCAGCATTATATTTGTCTTCTAAAGAAGTCAGATTTTCATTTAGAGTCGTAATCTGAAATTTAAATTCAAGTGACTGTTTTTCAAAATCAATTTTGACATTGCACATTTCCACGGAATTTTGTTGAGTTATCTTATACTGATTCTCTAGGGATTCACTAAGCAATTTAACCAGATTAGATAATTCTTGCCTATTTTGCAATGTTCTCACATACAGTTCAGCATAATCATCATAAGCAACCCTATTATCATGCTCATTAGTGTCCGTGTGTGAATTGTTGCTAACATCAAATTCAGCATCATTAAAGGCATGTTTAGCATCAAACGGAGCAGTTATTTCTAGCATAGATGGTTGACTAGCTAGTAAAGACTTAGCAGCAGCAATTAAATCAAACACTTCATCAGAATCAGAATTATCTTCAGAATCAGACATTCCAGCAAGATATACATCTCCACAACAATCATAAACTTCTCCTAAAAACGCAAGGTAATTTGATTCAGTTTCAGCTTGGTCTTCTTCTGATTCAGAATCAGAGGAATCATCCCAAGTTTTTGTAATGTTTGCCTTGAGCTTTTTAGGATACTTTGACTGTGGTTTGGATCTACATTCAGCCATAAAATGTCCAAGTTTACCACAATTGTGACAAGCCATTTTCGATTTATCAATCTTACTAGTAGAACTATCAAGATCAGCCTTTACTTTAGAATTTCTATTATGGGGTCGATTGGCCTGACGAGATTGATTATTCTCTTGCATACGTCTTTTAGCAATAGAGTTTCTATGCTTCAAGAGTTTCTTAAATTGAGAAGACATAAGTGCAAGTTGATTGTCAATCTTATCAATGTCATCCGACTCAACATCAGATTCATTATCAGACTCAGATAGTTGCCTAACTACCTCATGTTTGTATTTATTAGGACAGGCAGTTTTAAATGCAACTTTAGAAGAACTGGTCAGATCATTCTTAGCATAAGAGGTAAGAGTCTTTCTAAAAGCTGTTTCAAGTTCCATAGTTCTCAATTTAGAACTGAGCAATTCAGGCGTAAGAGAAGGATCATCCATTTCTTCAATGATATAACGTTTATGATCAAATCTAGGGGCAAGGGATCTCAAAATCTTAGCACATACTTCTTGATCAGTATACTCAACATCATTAGCATGCAACAGGGTAATAATATCAGTCAAACGCATATAGAAATCGTCAAATGGTTCGTTATCTTTCATAACAAGCATATTGTACTGTTGGATAAGCATTTGAGTTTTACATCTTTTTACCCTAGCATCGCCTTCATGTGCTATTACTAATGTATCCCATGCGTCCTTACTGGTAGTGCAGTGACAAATACGTTTCAGTTCATTTTCACTTACACTCATGAAAATGGCATTCTTACCCTTATTATTAAAATTGCTTATCTTTTTCTGATCAGCATTCAATTCAGTGGTTTTAAGTTTTCTAAAGATAGTGCTGCCTTCTGCTATAGGAGTGGTGGGGTGTTTATAACCATTTTCAATTAAATCCCACACGTCATCTCCTAGTGTGCCTTGAATAAATGCTACCATCCTAATTTTCCAATACGAAAAATTTGAGCCATCAAAAATAGGAGGTCTGCTAAAATTGCCTAGCCTAAGAAGTTGACTTGAATCATCCATTAAAACAAGGTGAAAAGTGTTTAACAAAAGTTTTGAAAACGATCTTTAAAAGTCTAGCTCTGATACCACTTGAGGTTACCCCAGCAATGCGGGTCGGTGCGCAAAGACTTTATGTGCGGAAGTAAACTATTGTTTGAGTAAACACCTTAAACCTACGAGTTTATATGAATGATGCCAAGGGGGACCAAATTAAACTTTTACTTAATTTGATTAACTTTTATGAAAATAGTTTTAATTTTCAAAGTTAATTAAAGTCCAAAACAGATTCAATTTTTAGGCGAGTTTCTAATTATTAAGTCCTACCTTTTCGTGTGAGGTGAAATGCAAGAAATGTACAACACACGGTATTTATTTAACGTCGCAAAAACCCTTCCCCGGGAAAAACGACGAACTCCTCTAGGAGTTACCTAAACTACTTTCACTAAAACAATAAAAGAATAGGTACGAGTTACAAACAACAAACGTAACAATTAAAGAAGAATGATCTAGCTATTATCCCACACGACCAAGTCTCTAACCAGGTTGCTTATTCAGTTCTCTCTTTAACTTGTCCTCACTTGTTTTTGCGTTCTTCACTTCCACGCCTCCCCTTTAACTTCTTTAAGCGCAGATTGGCTCAGTGCCTATTATTTACTTTCTAGTGAAGTGTGTGTGATGCAACAGAATATATTTCACTTATATCTTTGCAAGTCTTGTGCTATTCAAATCAAATCAGTTTGACTTTGAATACACCTTTGAAAAACTTCTTTTCTCTTTCTTTAAATCTCGAACACTAGACTTGTTCAGATATTACACAAACAAAGTGTCTACGTGAATACGTGAGTGATTATATGTGAGTGATATGAGATGCAAACAATTTCTGAATCACATAAGCATTCAATTAAGCATGTTTACACATATATTTCTAGATAGATCAGAAATAAAACATATCAAGCATACAGTCAGAAATAATACGAACTGTTTATAACTAGTTCAGATTAAAATGATTTAATCCAGTTTAGTTTAAGTTCCAATCAGTCTGAACAGTTCAGGTTCTTGAATAGGTCCAGTATGTTCTTGTTCTCAGTCCAAGTCCTTGGTCAAGTATACAGGTACAAATATGTTTAGTCCAAGGTCATATTTCCAGTATCAGGTAGTTAGGTTCCGATTCACAACTTATATTAGGTTTAAATCTCTAAACCTAGAATTAGTTCCTTTTTCGTGTAAATCAGATTTTCAGAAAGAATCAATTTAAAACAAAGTGTTTTAAATGAAGTAAGATCAATACTGGTTCTAGTGTGTGTAGTGTTTATAAAATATATCAGCACAATACTTACACAAACACTTTAGATCTAGCACATAACAGATCAGAAACTACAAGAAAACAAGAACAATAATAGAGATACTCACAAAACGATTTTTCAGAATGAAAAATCAATTGATTTGGAAATGCAGAAATTCTGAGATCTAAAAACCTTCCATTCTTGAATCCACAAAACGTCTTGAAGACTCAGCAATGTTTTGTAAGGAATACACAAAAGATTTCACTGAAAATACTGGTGTTTAGTCTCTCTCTCTCAGAATTAATTTTGGCAGAATTTATGCTCAAAAAAGAATTTTCTCGGGTTAAAAAAAATGAAGACACAATGTCTCTATTTATAGAGTGCACAAGTGTGTGCTGATAGGTGTAAAATAGAATCACAGGGATCACTAAAGAATTACACAGAACCGTTGATAAACAATAGATCTTATGGCTGAGAAAGAAACACAAACCGTTCCATTAAAAATAAGACACGTGTAAAGCAAGCTATTACACATAACAGAATAATAAATAAAACGTTTATTAAAACACAGTCGTTTTAATCAGATTGCAAAGCCAGCTGTATTAAACTGCGTAGTAACAACGCTACAAAATATTATTACCGTTACACCAAAAATAAAACTGCGTCGTTTTAGTAAAAGGAACAAAACCATTTACGGTTTTGAAGAAAACCGCGGGCGGTGAAAGGCAGTAATGGGACCCAGCTGGAACGCACTAAAATATTACCGTTACAAATAAACGCACCACGTCGTCGTTTTAAAATAGAAATTAAAAACAACTTTTGGTTTTTGAAGAAAACTGTGGGCTAAAATCTGTGTACGAAATTTGATGCCACGTTGTTTTAGAAAAACCAGATATGGTATATAAAAATCGTGGGCGGTAATGAGTAGCAGGGGTCACACGTCGGTCAAAACCCATGCAGTTGAGGGGACAAGCCAACAGCTCAAATAAAGGCCATACGCCACCTAAGGCTACCCAAGGGATATCTCGGCCAGCTCATAAATAAGCCAAAAAAGGGACAACAGCTATAGCATGCAATGGTCAAGTCGACACAGTGTTCAGCTTTATATATGGGACAAGCAACATATACATGGGTACCATCATTTATAATACACGCATACATATATTACATCTAAACATGTACACGCGCCAACAGATAATATGCACTGTTATGGCATGTAACATGTTACATGCTAACATATAATATAACATATATATATATATATAAAAGTATATGTTGCCAACTTATAACCAGAAGACAACAGCTAAAGGCACAAATGTGGGATGCCACGCAAGTTTAATATAACATATAAAGACACACGCCTGCATATATTAACATATATAATAAAAATAACGCATGCCAACATATTATCTTAATAACACGCATAAAAATATTTAACTTCAAATATTTTATTTTGAAAATTTTTATAAAACAATATTTCGTGTCAAAAATCTATTTTCACAAAAATTTTAATTTTTATAAAACATTCAAATTAAAACATTGAACTCAAAACAAATAAGATGGCGAAATAAAATACTATCATAAGATATGATAAAATGCAAAATGCAACGTGGTATTGTGTCCTATGTGACAGAATTTCCTATGAGCCATAAAAATTACCTTTTTCTGAGATGGCGGACTGATTGGAGTGCACATTTGATGTAGATGGACAAGGAGCGCTTGGAGTCGATGTGGGGACACACAATCCTAATATTACAAAAATATTTTGTCAAAATTTCAAGTCCAACTAGATGAAGTCCTATATAGCTAAAGCACGAAAAGAAAATCCTAGGTGTGCTCTATATAGGGCCTTCAAAGATATCTTATTACCATGTGTAAAAAAATCTTTTAAAGTAGAAATAGAAATTGAAGTGCATTGAGGTTTTTTATCACTAGATAGGGGTTTTCCTCGTAAACCTTGTCTTGTGCATGTTAGTGATTGTTTTCTATTCAAATGCACGCTTTGGATCATACAATACACATAACTTATATCACACTTAGATCTAGTGACGTGGCTTATAATTGACTGAAGTTGTGATTTCTAGTTATTCTCTCTCGATCTACCTAATTAAACTTATTGTGTGGTTAATTCAAGACATTTGTGACACCCCGACTAATTAAATACCAGGTAGCTACTCCTTTATTAAATTAATACAAAATGCCAAGTTGATCCAGTTAATAGCATCACTGTCGAAAATATTTAAATGATTACTAACCACCTAGTATTTAAAAAGTAAGTTGCCAAATTTTAAGTTAAGTCTGATTAACATGCTATAAAAGAATAATGGAAGAACAACATAAATCCATTCACCATAACGAAGTAATGAAATAACCAACAATAGTAATAAGTCCGGAGGAAAACTCCTCACAACAATCCCACATCTGAAAATAATAAGACAAGTCTGAATCCTGAATAATTTACATGCCAAAAGTCTGAATAACTGAATATAAATTAAATGCCTCTAAAAGAAATGGGCGACATGCCCTACAACTGATAAATACTGAATATAGAGTCAAGATAGATGAAGCGTCTATAATCAATGTCCTGTAACTTCCACAAACAGCTACAGCTCGTCACCTGAATGAGGATCCTAAGCATGGT
Source organism: Sambucus nigra (assembly GCA_949130495.1). Classification (NCBI taxonomy): domain Eukaryota; kingdom Viridiplantae; phylum Streptophyta; class Magnoliopsida; order Dipsacales; family Adoxaceae; genus Sambucus; species Sambucus nigra. The sequence goes on from OX422219.1 coordinate 197,066,289, forward strand.
GTCCTTGTGGCTGGGCACCTAAAATGGTTTTTACAAAAAGATAGATTTGAAAGCAAACGGGTCAGAGCCCGAATGTGGAGAGTATTTTAAAAACAACAAGTGCTTTAATAATAATTAAAACAATGAATGCAAGATACATGTTAGGACGTGCTCTTACATGAAATACTCACCTCTCGTCTAATTGTGCACTCCTAACGTTCCTGTACCCATTCATGTGTTTTCTCATAACTATCTAATTCCAAAGAGTTTCTAACACTTCTACTCGGTTCACGTTTAAATCCAACCTTAACAATTAAATAGAGAGTTCTACTTTAATTCTCGGATTCCCAATTATTAACAAAACCATTTATTGATATATGTCCCCTTTTATCTTTTCATAATATTACAATTACTATACCCACAATTTAACATAACAATTCCCTTTTCATTTAACCGTATATTATTCACATCATAAATATACAATACAAGCACCCAAAGGCTAAGCTGCGGTGCACACATACTCTGCTATCCATCCCGGTACATCACGTACATAAGGATCACAAATTCCGAATCTCTCAGGAATTGTTGGAATAAACATCACACACAAAAATGGAGGCGAACATAATTCAACATATCCATGGTCACGTACATACCTACGCTCCATAGTCAGCTGGCTTATTAACTCGCAAATAAGTCGTTCTCTTGAACTATGTCCTCGAGGTACCAATCTAAATCCGGGCAACACAAGGATAAGAAGGCCCTAAGCGAACGTAACCTCCCGTGATAGCAAGTATGGTAGGTATGTCATACATATAAAAATCATATACTAAGCATTCACACATCTTAGATAATTCAATTTAATAAAGGTATACTCTACATCCTTATACCATTATTCCAAATTTGTATATTTTACGTCTCCCGATAATATAAGAGTTAAACTGTCGACACGTCTCACGTCGTAGTTTCTTATACTTAAAACCTATATAAAATAGATTATTAAGTTCATATTATTCCCACGTATAACATCTTTATTCCTAAGGTCCTTACTTCTACCCCAAACCTCATTTCATCAAAGTATTCAAATTTACACTATTAACCCAAATATTAACTCACTTATCGAATTTCATTAGTTTAGAATAATTCCTCAAATTGAATTCTAATTAAGGTCCAAATTTCATAACCATGCCTACTGGTCTTCCTTAAGGTTAAGGGTATTCATACGGTCTCCAACAATATTATTCAAGGGCTAACATCATTAAAATTTAAATAGGGAAGAACTTTACTCATTCTGGGAAGGTCGATCGATCGACCTTTTCCTTCGATCGATCGATGGTGGTCGATCGATCGACTGATGAATGTCGATCGATCGACTGATGAATGTCGATCGATCGATCGCACCAGGTATGGTTACGGACTGCTTCGTTTTGCAGTTTTCAAATCAACCCAAAACACCATTAACAAGCATGAAACTCTAAGATAACGTTATAATATCATCATACAACCATCCTACAACAGTGTTAACGTTCTAAAACCAATAATTCATCATTCAAGGGCTTTATATGGATCAAATCTTCATCAAGAATTCCAGATTTCTATTTCTTTCAAGAACATTAATAAACTTCTTCTAAAATCAGTTTTTAAATCATCAAGGGTCATAATTCTGAGTTCATAATTCGTCCAGAATGTTTCTACATGCAGTCCCTAACATAGTTCATAGTTTTAAACTTCCAATTCATGGGTCTATATCATCTTCCAAGATAAATTCGATAATTCCTAAACATGAAAAAACATGGCATTGAATCAATTGTAATTAAACCACTTACCTTAATCTTTCTCTGAATTTGATGTTGAATCTTGAAGGCTGAGTTGTTCTCCCTCTCTCTTTCTGCATAATTCTCTTCTCTCTCTCTCTCTCTCTCTACAAGTTTCTCTAAGGATGATGACAATGGAGGTGTGGTTGGTTTTTGGTAAGTTGGAGTTATATCTTAACTTCTCCCGTAGCCCATTAAGTCCCTTAGTGTAGTTAGTGGGTTTAGTGGATATAGAATAAGTCAGATTTTTGTTTCTAATTTTCGTGGGTTTTAATTCCCAGATTTCCGAAATTACCAAAATGCTCCTATAAGTTACCGGTATGGCCCAATAATGCCCCGGGATCCAAACTTAACCCTCGGTTAGTGTTTTCTGACTATTTCGACCCTTCCGGACGCGTTGGCACACTCAAAATGACCATACGGTTGATAAAAATAAAATTCACTTTTTAATTCAAATAATTATATTCCTGACGCGACTGTCACGCGCGTCCCAACAAAGTTTCCCAAATTGTCGTATTTCAATCTCGCGACAATTTCAATATTTCCAATATTCATATATTGTCAAATATACACATTATAATCAAATACTAACTCACATCTCGTTAATATTTTTATCCGGATTAATTTTCAATTAATACACATTTAATTCAATTAATCCCCAAAAATAAATAACACGAAAATACGGGGTATTGCAACATTATGCATATTAATTGGTTGAATCATGTGTCGGGTAATTTGTATTTGCAAGCAAAATCGTTAAATTTTCAAAAATTGTCGGTGAAATGCAATCAAACCTATTTACCCCCTCTAGGTTTGTTTTAGGTTAAACATCATCCTCACAAAATGATTAACTGTAATACCTATGGGTGTTTGATGTAAAACAAAATTGACAATGCTCTCTAACTTAATCTATCTCCAACCAGTGTGCTCAACAACGTCTAAGGCCAAAAAACTTGTAAACCCCCAAATGAAAGTTGATTTATACAATAAAATAGTTCATATAATAAATAAAACAGGGAAGAAAAAGGAATAGAAAAATAATTTATTTAATAATTAAAACTGAGACAAAAAAAGAAAAGAGAAAAATAGTTTCTTATTTAAAATTAAAAAAAAAAACTATTTTTTACTAATAAAAAAATAGTTATTATATTTTAAAAAAATATTTTTTTACAATCACTATATTTTTATTTTAATAAAATGTCTAATTTAATTAAGGATCAAATACCAAAAAGTCCTTCAAACATTTTCTAAGCCTTCTATTTTGTACCAAAAAATCCCTTGTTCTCTTATCTTTAAAGGTCCGCGCCAGCGGCATGGTGAAGGACTTTTCGGAGTAAAATAAAAGGACTTGGACTAATCTTGTATTAAAAAATGTTCAAGGGACTATTTGGTATATGCCCCTTTAATTAATATAATAAGTTAATAAATTATCTTAAGTGGATTGGTCCTTTAATAATATAGAATATGGGCAATTTGAACTTTTGTACAAAAGATGGCGATTTAAAACTTTTTTCATCCAATTTTATTGGCAAAGTCGAAAAGAAAACAAAATAGTGAATAAAGTCTAATTACCAAAAAAAAAGGGTGATAAAGTCAAAATACCCCCAAAAATTAGGGGTGCCATATGGTTCGCCTGTTGACTGACATTATGCCAATAATTTTTGCTTTTTCCAATATTCTTTCTTTGTATATTACCCGCATTCTGTTGAAAGCAAATAGCCTAGAGTAGTTGTTTAAGCATATTAGGGTGGGGGGAGAATACTCCAATTTAGATATCTTATCTTTATAATAACTTTAGCAATTTTACTTGAATATATTACCTTGTTCTTATATAATAATAGGCCATCAGGTATACATAAATCTCGCCTAATTGACTTGGCGGAACTTTCTTTCTTTAGAGAGAAGCTTAGCAAAGCGAGTGAGAGCTTCACCATTGTTACCCTCTCCTTCAACCTCTTCAAACATGCCCGTTTCCAAATTCACCCTTGACACTTTTTTCTCTAACAGCTTGTTCCCAATTTGCACTAGCTCATTCAAATTTTCCTTTGTTGCAATATCCACTGATGATGCATCTCCAGTCAATGAATCTTCCTGCCCATCCATCACCAACAAATTATTAACAAATAGTGGTCTCACACACACACACATGCATAATAGGCCTGTCTCAAACTAAGACCCACACTTTTTTCAATTATCCAAAACTATAGCCTAATTTTCAAATTAATAAATCAAATCTCACAAAAGTCAAATAAGTTTTGATCTTAACCATCGTTTCAATCAAAATTACTATCTTTCTTGAAAAGATTGAAATTGGAACCCAATTCCATGCCTTGAAATTGGAATTCAAAATTTTTCAGTTCAAATTTTCTGAAAATATTCCAATTATGGAATTGGGGTTTTCCAAATGCATCCTGACTGGCTCTTAGGGTGCATTTTGTATGAAGTTCGAAAAATATTGAAAAACAGTTCATTTTTCTAAAAAGTTTGAACAAGGATTGGAAAAAAAAACAGATGCATGACTCGTAGAGATGCCCTCTTATTTTCTAGTTTTCCATGGAATCTAATTCTTTCAGGGATGAAAAACTGAAAATGTAAGAGAATATCTCTGCATGCCAGTCATCTATTCCTCCACTGTTTTTCTCAACTATTCATAAACATAATCCGTTTTTCAATCTTTCCCAACTTTGTAATTAAACGTGCCCTTAATTTTTGTTAAAGGGAGGAAGCATAAAAACAGACTTCTCTCAGGATTCTGTAGTAAAAAGAGAACAGCCTCCATTCAACATGAGAGAAGTGAAGGAGCATTACCGTATATACACACACTGCTGAACGTGTGAAATAATAAACTCTGTTACCTGAATGCGGAGATAATTCTTCTCACAATGGAGGGCTTGAAATAGCGTGGAAACGTGAATATCAACCATATCAGAGCTCGCATCATTGTACACATCAATTAAGGGTGTGGAGCCATTGTTATATAGCCAGTTGAGTAAACCCCAATTGGAAGCTATTGCTGCATTGTACTTCCCTTCCTGCTTGGCTATACCAGTGCCCAGCGACAGAACTAACATCCTTGTGCTGTCCTTCTGGACGAAATCAAAGTTGCCCATCAATACTTCCTTGGTTATATGGGTTATGGCCATTTGAGTCTGGATTTAATCAACATATTTTATTAGTTTTTAATCATATAATAACATAAAGAATTTCTACCATTATTTCACTCACATAGTTTAAAGTAAGCTATGTTCACGGAATTCCAATGCAACATAGAAGAGAGTACTCACTTCAGTGTCATAGCAAGAAATTTTCCTTGGGTGGGGCCACTATAGGCACACATACAGTGAAATAAATGTATATATGACTAGACAATTTTTATATACAACAAGATGTAGATTTGCATTAACATTTGAATAAACTTGAAACACATAAACAACGTAGAAGATAATTAAACACATCGCAACACTGGAAGAGCACACAAAAACTACCACGAAAAATGCATCATGTTTGATCCAGGTGCGAAGACCTAAATTCCCCATATTGACAAATGCTACAACTAATACTCCTACAATAATAAGCCAAAAAAATCAGAAACGAATAAAAATTGGGCAATTTACAATTAGGTCCCTTGTTGACAATTTTTAAACATCTAAGGACAATTTATTATTAGGTCCACTTGTTATGCCACTAGCGTGGACTTCTACAAGAAGAGAATTAGTGGACCTAAGTGTTTAAAATTTGTCAAAATTCCTTTAGTGTTTAAAATTTGTTTGCGAGGGACCTAAGAGTACTTTGCTAATAAAAATTTAACACTTGTGAATGCCTAAAATACAAGTATGACATCATTTTTTAATATTGAATCAACTAGGAATCATACAAACGATATAACATGTACTAGGCACCAGTGGCGGACATAGGATTTTTTTTCTTGGGAGGGGCTCTCGATGGGGTATTCAGGGCAGAAAAAATGAGATTATTTTTTGAGCGGATAATTATAGATTTTTTCCCACAAATATTAAGTTTTTTAGTCAAAATTCGGCTACTACATTTAAAATTTCAAAATAGATTAAAATATATGTTTAGGAAAAATATCTCAATAGCAATACCAATCCAATAACCGCAAATTAGCAATCCACCACCACAAGTGCAAAGTGGGGCTGAGGTTCAACATTTCGTAAGGAGGGGCACTTTAAGAAAAACAGCTTACTTTAATATTTTCTATGGATTTAGGGTGCACCCCCTCCTCTCCCTCCTTAATATACCTCCCCCCCTGCTGGGCAGTAGCAAAAAAAATTAGATGTATGCACCAGCTAATTTTCTTAAAAAATCCAACACAACATATTCCGATTATCCAAAAGAGAATGAGGCACTGTGCTATGTCTATAATATACCTAAGGATAGAAGTTAAATTTTAATATCGGGTTATTTTGAATTTAATACAATTACTAGTTTTCGATATTAGACTTTAATACATTTTAATTTAAGATTAGACTTTGCCCACTTTCCGTCATTGGGGTGTTAATATTAACTGACATGTGTCATTTTATAAATTAAATGAATTTAAGATCTCAAAATCCTCTTTAAATTAAAAATGAAAAATAGAAAAACAGAAAAGAAAATTGAAAAAAAAAAAAGCTGCCCTCCGGCAAACCACCCCCTTATACTCCCCCATCACCACCCTCTCTCGTACGCCCAAACCCAACATCTTTATCCGTAAACTCTTTGATCTCTCTACCCGTTCTCTAGCTCACCACATTTTCTCTTCTCCACCCTTGTTTTTCTCTATTTCCTTCGCTTATCCCACCTCTATATCATCACATCAAAGAACGTTCACTCATTTCAAAAACCAAAACCACTCCCTCACGGTACCTCTCCTTTCACCCTACGAACAACCTTAACCCATTTCAAAAAACCGCCATCTCGCTCCACCACAACAAAAGATTTGATTTCACATCTCGGTTCGGATTTGGATTTTGGATTTTGATTTTAGAATTGAAGGTTTCGTTTTTAGATTTGCAGGTGTTATTTGGATATTGGAATTGAATTGATATTTCAATTTGGTTTTTGCAGATTTTCAATTTTGATTTTGGATTTGGATGTGTTGGCTTCGATTTTGGTTTTGCTGGTTTCGGATTTAGTGGGTGGAGGTGGTGGTGTGTTGTGTGTGCATGTGCGATGCGATGGTGGGGGTGAAGGTAGGGTAGGAGGTTTGGGTGGGTTGTCGTTGTGGGTGGGGCGGCACCGGGGAAAGGAAGGTTGAAGTTTTATTTTAGTTTCTTTTCCTTTTTCATTTTTGTTGATTTCTTTGGCATTTTGAATAACATAGAGTGGGTTAAATAAATTAACCATCAACACTATAATAAAGTAACCACAGATTTGAACAAATATTGATCCATGATTTATCAAGTTTTACTACAATCCAGACCCTACACGGGCTGAGATATTATGACGCGCGAACTAAATATATTGCGTATACTGCCCATTTGATAAATTACACTAGACAATACTCTAGTAGTGATTTAATTTGTTCATTTAAGATACCACCACATATATTGTGACAAGTGGCACCATAACTAGTGCGACACTTAGTTCCACAGAGAACATGACATGTGTTAAGCCCATTTGAGGCACTTTTGCTATAAAATAGGGTTTTCCCCCTCATTTGATGGATGATGGTTTTGGGGGCAAAGTAAGGAGAGGAAACCTAACTCTTCTCCCCCACGCACCTCTTGAGCTCCGTCATGGGTTCAATAGTGACGAGCGGATTTCCATATTTTCATTATGGTGCGCACACCAAAACCACCAAAAATCGAGTTTTCTAGCGTATCGTATGGACCCACGAGCTACGCAGACTTTGATTCCGCAACGAGACGAATACGTAGGCGCAACAACGTTGCTTAAGTCTAAAACACGCTCAACGCCATGGTTCAAAGTCAAGGCCGATACCGCGACGATACGGCCGAGTTGACTAGGTATCGGTGCCCACCGATCCGATTCCGAGTTGAGTTTTCAATTATTGATGTGAATCGACCTTATATCGGTAATTTCTCCGTAGTATCGGGGATATAGCGGTATAATCGGCCCATATCGGCGATATCGCGATGGAATCGGCTCATATCAGCGATATCCCAATAGTATCGACCCATATCAGTGATATATCGGCCGAGATGGTATAAATTACTAAGAATCAATCTCTCTCTCTCTCTCTCCAGTGTTGTGTTGGTAAGCGTGATTGTTTGGGGGGGTTACGAAATGCTAATTGTTTTTTTAATTTAGTGTGTTGTGTGTGTGGGTTATTTGGTCATCGTGTGGGTTTAATTTAATACGTTGTATATGTGCCAGTTTTTTTTTTTTAAAGAATGCAAATGATCCAAATGTTATTTGTTATTATTTTTTATAATAATGTTCCCAATGTTATATTTTAATATGTTATTATTTATTAAAAAAACGTAAATGTTATTCTTTTACAAACAAATATACAACTGTAATTATTGTAAAAATAATATTTGTATCCTCTAAACATTTGTAAAGATAATATTTGCATCCTTTATGTAAAAATAACATTTGCAACACAAGTAAGAAAAAAATATTTGCATCCTCTTTGTAAAAAAATAATATTTCCATCAATTTAAAAAAAAAACATTTGCAACCCAACAACAACAAAAAAATAACATTTACATTCATTTTATAAAAAAATAACATTTGCATCATTTTTTGTAAGAAAATAACATTTGCATCCTTTTTGTAAAAAAGGATTGTAAAAAAAATGTAGTGTTTTGTCAAAATCACTATTTGTATCATATTTGTAAAAAAATAACAATACTAAAAAAGAAACATTTCTATCCTTTTTAGAAAAATATAACATACTTAAAAAAAACATTTGTATCCTCTTACTAAAAATAATACTAAGAATATAATAGTTGTATCCTCTTTGTAAAAGAAAAAAATTATCCTCTTACTAAAAAAGTAACACTTGTTTTTCTTTGTAAAAACATAATATTTGTATTCTCCGTGAAAAAAAACATTGATTTATTATGGAACATTGAATCTGCCAAATTCGCAGCACGTCAATACAATCAATTGTACAATGTTATGCATATTAAAGTATAGTTTTAAACTTATCTGATTGGTCCACATTGTTAATCATATTTTTTTAAACTTTCTAGATTTTTTTCGCAATTTTTTTCGCTCTCTAAATAGGTATCTTTGCGTATCGCCCGGTACCGTGACCGATACCGCGACCGAGTTGAAGATTGAGTGGCCGATACCGAGACTTTGAACCATGCTCAACGCGGTGCTTCCCGAAATCTGAGCTCACATTTTACACAATAATATATTGATTTTTTGAGATTTTTTTTAGAATTTTGATTATTTTTAATTCAAATGCAAAATTCCGGTCAAAATTAACATTTGTTGTAACGGTCTTGAGCAAAGTCTAATTTTTAAATTAAAATGTATTAAAGTCTACTATCGAAAATTAGTAATTTATTAAAGTAAAAAGAAAAACTCAAATATTTGAGTGGGGCACTATCTTAGTGATGTAAACTACACATCAATGGCCAAAAGAAATACACCAAGCCCTAACTTTTGGAGAGAGAATCAAAAGATGTCTTATATTTCAAGAATGGAAAAATATCCTCAAATGAAGACTACATGGGGTATTTATATGGAAGGGATTACTTGCTAATCAAGTAATTAGCTAAAATGACTAAACGGGATAACTATTAACAAAAGAATGCCTAATTAGTCCCAAACATGCTTGGAGACTAAATAAAGGCTAAAAAGAAAATAAAAGAAAGAGGAATAAAAAAAATATTAAAAATGACAATTAAACCCTAACATGACGCCAATCCCATCATTCTCCCCAGCTTAAAACAAAGCTCATCCTTGAGCTTGAAAATTTGATATGCGTGTAAAGTCTTCAAAATTTGCATCTGGGGAGACAAGCGATCTAAAAGAAGATCACCTCAGGGTCAAAAGTTAGTCTAAGGGTTGTTGGGCAGGAATTTCATATTCTTGTTGGCATCGGCAGTGAGGAAGGGTTTGGAGTGACCGAGAGCCTCTCCGGGAGCGGAACGATGGGCAGGAGAATTGGGCAGAGCCCTGGGTAGGCCAGCAAGCCCTATAGGGTCAACAAGTTAGGGCTGTCTTTTGGCGGTTAGAGATTTGATTGGGTTTCTCCGGGCCAAGGTTTAATCTAAATTAGGTCGAGTCAGAGGTTTTCTTGGGCTGATTTGGGAGGGATTAGGGGCAAAAGGGGGTCGAATAACAATCTAACCAGATGTGAGTTCCTTTTGGGGTTTTCCGAGGGCGGGGCAGTGGTTTTTTGCCCAGAGGTATGGTCGGCAATGGGCCCTGTCGGCCAGGGGATGTCATGACTGCTTAGGGCAGGGGGAAAGGATCTAGGGCAAAAGTGGAGTATTTAGGGTTTTAATAGTGGTGCTTCCTCGCCCTCGGGTCGAGATCCATACACCGTAATAATTCTTTGTCGGAAATTTGATCGTTCATGGTGGTAGGTGGTGAAATTTTGGAAGAGAGAAGTTGGAAGAGGGTATTAAATTGTTGTCATTTTTGTGCCAAATCTTCCAATTTTTGTTTCAATTCTTGAGTGCTTCTTATCAATTATTTATCTCCTCTTGTCGTTGTTTGGATTTCTTCAGAGCCATTAGTAATGTAGTGTACGATTTGTTGATAATTTACACACTGATACACCAATACTCCAATATTAGAGCGAGACCCGCTCTGATACCAATTTGACATAAACTACACGTCAATGGCCAAAAGAAATACACCAAACCCTAACTTTTGGAGAGAGAATCAAAAGATATCTTATATTTCAAGAATGGAAAAGTATCCTCCAATGAAGACTACATGGGTTATTTATATGGACGATATTACTTGCTAATCAAGTAATTAGCTAAAATGACTAAAAGGGTCAATTATTAACAAAAGAATACTTAATTAGTCCCAAACATGCTTGGAGACCAATTGAAGGCTAAAAACAAAATAAAAGAGCTAAAATAAAAGAAAGACTAATAAAAAATATTAAAAATGACAATTAAACCCTAATATGGCGCAATTCCCATCATTCTCCCCGGCTTAAAACAAAGCTCGTCCTTGAGCTTGAAAATTGGATATGCATGTAAAGTCTTCAAAATTTGCGTCCGGGAAGACATGCGACTAAAAAGATCACTCCCAGGGTCAAAAGTTAGTCTAGGGTTTGATGGGTCAGGTGGAGCTGGAAATTTATAAATTTCATATTCTTGTTGGCGTCGGTAGTGAGGAAGGGTTTGGAGTGACCGGGAGCCTCTCCGGGGTCGGAACGATAGGCAGGAGACTTGAGCAGAGACCTCGGTAGGCCAGCAAGCCCTATAGGGTCAAACAGGTCAAGGTTGTTTTCTTTTTTATTAAGGATTTGATTAGGTTTCTCCAGGCTAGGATTTAAGTTTAAATTGGGTTGGGTGAGGGGTTTTCTTGGGTTGATTTGAGAGGGATTTGAGGCAGAAGAGGGTCGGATAACTATCTAACCAGATGTGGGTTCTTTTGGGGGGGTTTCGAGGGCGGTGCAGAGGTGCTTTTGCCTAGTGGTATGGTCGACAACGGGCTTTGGGGACAGGGGGAAAGGATTTTAGGGTAGAAGTGGAGGGGTTAGGGTTTTGATAGTGGTGCTTCCTTGCCCTCGAGTCGAGGTCCATACACCGTAAAAATTCTTCATCAGAAATTGGATCGTTCATGATGGTAAGTGACAAAATTTTGGATAAGAGAAGTTGGAAGAGGGTATTAAATTGATGTTGTCGTTTTTGTGCCATTTTCCAACTTTTGTTTCAATTCTTAAGTGCTTTTTCTCAATTTTTAAATCTCCTCTTGTCATTGTTTGGATTTCTTCGGGGCCATTAATAATATAGTGTATGATTTGTTGATAATCTATACATCGATACACCGATACTCCAATGTTGGAGCGACACCCAATCTGATACCAATTTGACGTAAACTGCACGTCAATGCCTAAAAGAAATACACCAAATCCTAACTTTTGGAGAGAATATTAAAAGACGTCTTATATTTCAACTTTCAAGAATGGAAAAGTATCCTCAAATGAAGACTACATGTGGTATTTATATGGAAAAGATTTCTTGATAATCAAGTAATTAGCAAAAATGACTAAAAGGGATAACTATTAACAAAAGAATGCCTAATTAGTCCCAAACATATTTGGAGACCAATTAAAGGCTAAAAAGAAAATAAAAGAACTACATAAAAGAAAGGCTAATAAAAAATATTAAAAATGACAATTAAACCCTAATATGACGCCATTCCCATCATTCTCCCAGCTTAAAACAAAGCTCGTCCTCGAGCTTGAAATTTGGATATGAGTGTAAAGTCTTCAAAATTTGCGTCCTGGAAGACAAGCGACCAGAAAGAAGATCACCCCAGGGTCATAAGTTAGTCCAAGGATTGATGGGTCGGGTGGGGAAGGAAATTTCAAAAATTTCAGATTCTTGTTTGCGTCGGCAAGTGAGGAAGGGTTTGGAGTGATCGGGAGCCTCTCCGGGGTCAGAACGATGGGCAGGAGACTTGGGCAGAGCCTGGGTAGGTCAGCAGGCCCTATAAGGTCAAACAGGCCAGGGCTGTTTTTTGATTGTTATAGATTTGATTGGGTTTCTCCGGGCTAGGGTTTAGGTCTAAATTGGGTCGGGTCAGGGGTTTTCTTGGGTTGATTTGGGAGGGATTTGGGGCAAAAGAGGGTCGGATAACAATTTGACCAGATGTGAGTTCTTTTGGGGGGGATTCGAGGGCGGGACAGAGGTGGTTTTGCCCAGAGGTATGGTCGGCAGTGGGCCCTGTTGGCCAGGGATGTCGGGGCTGCTTGGTGGAGGGGGAAAGGATTCTACGGTAGAAGTGGAGTGGTTAGGATTTTGATGGTGGTGCGTCCTCGCCCTCGGGTCGAGGTCCATACGCCGTAACAATTCTTCGTCGGAAATTTGATTGCTCATTGTGGTAGGTGATGAAATTTTGGAGGAGAGATGTTAGAAGAGGGTATTAAATTGTTGTTGTCGTTTTTGTGCCAATTCATCCAACTTCTGTTTCAATTCTTGATTGTTTCTTCTCAATTGTTGAATCTCCTCTTGTCGTTGGTTAGATTTCTTCGGAGCCATTGATAATGTAGTGTACGATTTGTTGATAATCTACAAACCGATACACCACTTTTTGAGAGAGAATTAAAAGAAATACACCAAACCCTAACTTTTTGACGTAAACTACACATCAATGGCCAAAAGAAATACACCAAACCCTAACTTTTTTAGAGAGAATTAAAAGATGTCTTATATTTCAAACATGGAAAAGTATCCTCAAATGAAGACTATGTGGGGTATTTATATGTGAGGGATGACTTGATAATCAAGTAATTAGCTAAAATGACTAAAAGGGATAACTATTAACAAAAGAATGCCTAATTAGTCCCAAATATGCTTGGAGACCAATTAAATGCTAAAAAGAAAATAAAAGAAAGACTAATGAAAAATATTAAAAATGATAATTAAACCCTAATATGATTCCATTCCCATCACTTTAAATCATAAAATATCTAAGAATAAAAGTTTAATTTCAAAATTTTGGATGGGGTACCTGCAACACCCCACTAAAATATACATCCTACCCTGCTTAAAGACATAAAAATCGTTCCCAATGTTCTAGTGATTGGAGTGCTTCTTTTGTACTTTTATTTGTTGTATTCTGGGATAGTCATTTGCAGAACTACAAGCATTAGGGAAAGAATTAAACTTAATTTAGGAGATTGTGTGAATCAACATCGAACATTGTAGTTCATTGTTTTTTACTTAGGTAAAAGTAGTATTTTACAGTTCTCTCTGTATTACTGTTTATCTAAAATACTGCATTAATAGATTCTACAAGTTCATATCAGCTACTCACTGGATTATTTGCAGCTACCCCACCGTCGATAAGATCAAAACTTCTTGTATTTCCATTTGCATACCTAGTCTCAAACTGGTGTGCTGGTAAAAAGGTGGGAGCTGCAGAGGTGCTGATGCAGATATCCGATAGAAATGCATTCTTAGAAACATCTACTTTAGCCTATTCCAAATATAACATTAGTAAGACTATGTAGCTTCAAAATATAGCAGGAAAAAAAAAAAGAAAAAGGAATCCATTATTCAGCGGTTGGTAGGATCATACGTCGTCAGTAGAAAAGATAACTGGTTGAAGGCGCTTCATGTCAAAGGCTGGTATGATCACGTCCGTAAGGGTCTGTTTTATAGTAATGTCACCTAATAGCTCCCTTGTTAATGACCTTAAGTATTTTCCATCATACTTTGGCCCTGTGACTGCACCAAACAAGTTTGTTACTGAATCCATGAAGTTGATACGACTGAAAGAAAATAATAAAATACACATTTCATCAATGACTCGTCCAGTAAACAGTTTGAAATGAAGACAACAAAAATTAATCCCCATCAAAGATACAAAAGGCTGAGGGTTATTAATCTATCAAAAGTTAGTCGCATTAGACTTAAAGAAATAAGAGAAAAATAATTCATGAATAATGGGTTCGTTTAGTGATAGAATACATCTCACCAACAATGTTCAATTTTAGTAACATAGTTTGCAACCAAGGTTTGTTTTATTCCAAAGTTGGAATGTTATTTATTTTTTTGAAAAATAGCTCATTTATTACAAGTTGAAAAAGGAGAGTTATTTGTTGAGATGCTCTATTATTTTTCGAGCTTTTCCTTGAAATCCAATTCTTTAAGAGGGGGCAAGACTTGGATTAAATGAAAAATTATAACAGCTTTGGGAAAGTCTCACCAAACAACTCATCTTTCCATCCACTCTTTTCTAAATTTTCATAATAGGAATTAATTATAAACTTTTTCCAACTTCATAGTCAAAAGCATCACAAAAATCATTCTTTTAGTGATGAATTTACTACTCTAGTGGCTATTTGTTTTCGTGTTAGTACTATAACCAATCACCGCTAAACAACAACAGTTGTGGCGAATTTGAGATTTATAATAAAATGTTCAAAAAGGTTGCTTTAGCAGCGAACTAGTGACCAAAAAATAATTGGCCAGTAAAACTGATGTGGAACAACAATAGAGTTCATACGAACAGTAACCAAGTGTACTGTTCACGAACAGTATAAACAGTAACAGTTAGCATTCTGTCTTGGGCTGAATAAATGTAAATCAAGTGCTTCTTGCACTATGATAAGTGGTAAACCTCAATATACACTATAAGAAGTGATAAACCACAAAAACCACTTCTATAATTTTTCAAGATTTCTTTAAATGGGTGGTTTAGGTGTTAATTCATCTCCTCCATTGCTTTCTCTATTAGGTTAAGTGTGTACTATTTTAAAGTTTTGTTTCCTTTCTACTCGCCTATAAAGTGTAAGCTTGTAATCACACCATTTGTACTATCAAATATAATATGGAGTTTATTCACTCTTTGGAGGTCTTGTGAGGCTTCTATCTTGTGAATTCAAGGGTTTAGGGCTTGATCACTCTATTTTATCGCTTTCTGTTATGTCAGTTGGTATCAGAGCCTTGATTTCGCCTCGCCTAATGGCAAACAACGAAACTGGAAGCAATCACTCCGACGACGCAGATCGAGGAGTGCAGGTCCTTTGGGCATCCGTGCAGGTCCAAGAACGGCGGGTGGAAGAAATGCATCAGACTGTCCAATGTGTAGATCAAATGGTGCAAGAGATACAACGAACACTCGCTACACTTGCTCTTGGCGGCAACGAGCAACCCCTGAGGTTGCTCATGGCTGCCAAATAATGGGTAGAGATGGTGCAGATTCAGACTCAGGCGAGTTTGAAGAGGATATTATCAACGATCGCGATAGGAGGGATCGTCGCGACAATAAGAATGTTGACGTTCCTCAATATAAAATGAAAATTGATATTCCACATTTCAATGGACATCTTCGTATTGAGAATTTTCTTGATTGGATCAGTACGGTGGAAAGTTTCTTTGCTATCATGAATATCTCTGAAGATAGACAAGTGAAATTAGTAACCTACAAGAAAGAGGCTCGTCAGCTTGGTGGGAACAGATACATTGCAACAGGAGATGCCAAGGGAAAAACTTGTTAGAACATGGGTGAAGATGAAAAGACTAATGCAAGCAAGATTTTTACCTCCAGACTATGAACATATGTTTTATCAGGAAACGCAATCAGTCATCGATTATACGGAGGAGTTTTACATACTGAACGCACGGAATAATTTAACTGAGACAGAGAGGCAACAGATCGCCAGATTCATAGAAGGACTGTGACTTGATATTCGTGATCCGATTAGCCTCCGCACCATATGGAGTTTATCAGGAACGACAAATATTGCAACCAAGTTGGAGGCTTAGTTGACGAGATCGACAAAGCAGATGCACACCAACACTAAAGTGTCATATGCAGGACCAACTGTAGACAAAGGGAAGTTTATACCAACAACCCAGTCTCAATCTCGAGCCAACGTTCGTGATCCAGAACCAGGTACCAGCCGCATCCAAGGTGGTCAACAGAATCCTCAGACGCAGCAGAACCGACCTAACCTTGGCCAGTACGCTTATCCTGGAACGATTAAATGCTATCGTTGTCAACAAGTAGGGCACAAGTCTAACGAATGTCCTATGAGGTTGCGAATAAATATGGTTGAGAACACGAAAGGGGAAGAATATGAACCAGTAGAAGACGAGTATGACGAGGCAGAGATCGCAGATCCTGATGATGGGAAATGTGTGGCCTGTGTGGTGCAGAGATTATTATTGGCCCCAAGGAAGGAAGTTACACAACATATTTAAAACTCGTTGCACGATCAATAAGAAAGTGTGTAACGTAATAGTAGACAGTGCAAGCTACGAGAATGTTATATCCAAAGCATTGGTTAAGGCCCTACAGTTGCAGACTGAGAAACAACCATCGCCGTATAGAATCGGCTAGATCAAGAAAAGATCGAAAGTGTGTGTAACAGAGGTGTGATGTTTCCTTTTTCAATTGGAAAATATAATAAAGATGAGATCAACTGCGATGTCGTCGACATGGATGCTTGCCATGTATTACTTAGGAGGTCGTGGCAATATGACGTAGACCCCACCCACAAGGGCAAAGATAACACGTATCAATTTGTGTGGTATAAGAAGAAGGTTGTTCTTGTTCTAACCAATGAAAGAGAAACTATACCTAATGGTTCCAAAGTGGAGAGACAGACTTTCCTAACGTTGGAGGAGAAAGAGTTTCAAGAGTTGATAAAGGAATAGAAAGAGGGAATATCATTGGTTGTGAAGGGAGAGATTAGAGAAGTTACATCAATCTCTAAGATTCTAGAACCAATAATAGCAGAATTTCAGGATCTGATTCCCGTAGAGTTACCCGATCACTTGCCACCAATGCATGACATACAACACCATATTGGTTTGGTGCCCGGGGCCTTCTACCGAACTTACCCATTATAAGATGAATCCTAAGGAGCAAGAGATTTTGCAGTGGCTGGTTAAAGAGCTGTTACAAAATGGACTACTCAAGGAAAGTATGAGTCCTTGCATTGTCCCAGCTTTCTTAGTGCCAAAGAAGGAAGGAAGCTGAAGGATGCGCGTAGATAGTCATGCCATCAACAAGATCACAGTGAAATACGGATTTCTAATCTCAAGGCTCGATGACATGCTGGATATGCTGAAAGGATTTAAGGTTTTCACCAAAATAGACCTACGTAGTGGTTATCACCATATTCGGATATGTCCTGGACATGAACGGAAAACAGCCTTCAAGACCAAAAAAGAATTGTACAAGTGGATGGTTATGTCGTTCGGAATGTCAAATGCTCTTAGTACCTTCATGCGACTTATGAATCAGGTGCTCAAACCATTCATCGGTAAATTCGTTGTTTATTTCGACGACATTTTGGTATATAGTCGTAATGAGGCGGATTATATGGGGCACCTGAGAGAGGTTTTGTTGAGTTTGCATGCCCACAAGCTATATATAAACTTGAAAAAAAGCAGCTTTATGACAAGTCAATTGTTGTTTTGGGGCTTTGTTGTGGGATCGGATGGCATTCAGGTTGACAAAGAAAAGGTGTGAGCCATAAGAGATTGGCCCACACCTAAGACATAAGAGATTGGCCCACACCTAAGATAGTGATCGACGTATGCAGTTTCCATGGACTCACAACGTTCTGTCGAAGGTTTATCCGAAATTTCAGCACCAGAGTTGTACCGGTGACTTCCTCTATCAAGAAGGGACAGTTCCAGTGGGGAGCGGAGCAGGAGGCTAGCTTTACATTACTGAAGGAAAAGCTTTGCTCTGCACCAATATTGGCCTTACCAAACTTTGAAAACTATTTGAGGTTGAATTTGATGCCTCAGTTATAGGGATTGAGGTTGTTCTGTCTCAAGAAGGAAAGCCAACGCAGTATTTCAGTGAGAAGATGAACGAAGCGAGGAAGCAATGGACCACTTATGAGCTGGAATTCTTTGATGTGTTTCTTGCCTCACGGCATTGGGAGCATTATCTTATCCAGTGCGACACCAAGCCTTAAAGTTTGTGAATAGTCATAAAACTATTAACATAATGCATGCTCGTTGGATCACTTTCCTACAGAAGTTCACTTTTTCTCTGCGACACAAATCAGGAAAGATGAACAAGGTAGCTGATGCCCTAAGCAGAAGATCATCTTTACTTACTATTCTTAGTATCGAGGTCGTGGGATTTAATTGCTTAAAAGAACAGTATGTGGATGAGGAAGACTTTCAAGACATTTGGGAGAAGTGTCAGACGAAGCTGGATACCGGAGATTTTCACGTCCACGACAGTTTCCTCTTTCGGGTTAACCGTTTGTGCATTCCGAGGACATCCCTTCGGGAGAAGATCATTAGAGAGCTGCATAGCGGAGGATTGGGAGGTCACCTAGATAAGGAGAAGACTAATACCTTGATAAAAGAACGATATTTTTTGCCATAGTTGAAGAAGGACGTGAACAGATACGTGATGAAATGTCCCATATGTCATACTGTGAAAGGACAGATATAGAATACAAGACTTTATGCACCACTGCCGGTGCCAGAGCATATTTGGGGGGCTCTGTCTATGGACTTTATATTAAGACTGCCACGAACCCAACGCAGGATAAATTCTATATTAATGGTGGTCGACAGGTTTTCAAAATTAATACACACTTCATCTCCTGCAAGAAGACCGACAATGCTTCTACTATTGCCAATATATTCTTCAAGGAGATAGTTCGTTTGCATGGGGTGCCCAAATCCATTGTGTCTGACCGTGACGTGATATTCCTTAGTCACTTCTGGAAGATTTTGTGGGGGAAGTTTGATATTACTTTGAAGTATAGCAGCGCAGCGCACCCCCAGACCGACGGCTAAACAAAAGTTACGAATCGTACTTTGGGTAACTTGATTCGTTGCACGTGTGGAGATAGACCCAAATAATGGGATGCGATTCTTCCTCAGATGGAGTTCGCATACAACAGCATGATGACCGGTCGACTAGCAAAATTCCTTTTGAGATCGTGTACAGTAAACCCTCACGACATGCTTTGGATCTAGTCCCATTACCAAGGTTGTCAGGATTTAGCATTGTAACAGAGAATATGGCGGAGAGGTCCAGAAAATACATGCTAAAGTGAAACAAAATTTGGAGCAAGCTAATGCAAAGTACAAGGAAGCTGCAGACAAGCATCGGAGGATCAAAGTTTTTGAAGTTAGAGTTTAAGGATAATGCATATATGGTGGAACTACCAGATGACATGAATATTTCATCCAACTTCAATATTGTTGACTTATTTGAGTATCACCCTCCAGACGAGTCGTTTTACCTTAACTCGAGGACGAGTTTTATCCAAGTAGAGGGGACTGATGTGGAACAACAACATTGTTCATATGAACAGTAACCAATGGGTACTGTTCATATGAACAGCAACAGAATAAATCTAAATCAAGTGCCTCTTGCACTACGATAATTGGTAAACCTCAATATAGACTATGTGGAGTTATAAACCATAAAGACCACTTTTATAATTTTTAAAGATTTCTTTAAATGGTTGGTTTAGGTGTTAATTCATCTCCTCCAATGCTTTCTCTAGTGGGTTAAGTGTGTATCATTTTAAGGTTTTGTTTCCTTTTTACTTGTCTATATATAGGCAAGAAGTGTAAGATTGTAATCACATCATTCATACTATCAATATAATTAGCAGTTTATTCACTCTTTGGAGGTCTTGTGAGGCTTCTACCATGTGGATTCAAGGGTTTAGGGTTTGATCCCTTTATTTTATCGCTATCCGTTAAGTCAAAAACCCTTAAGTGGACATTAAGGACTTTATATGATTACTTTTGCCACTAAAACTCATTTTTCCTAGTAATTTAACAACAGTGTAATATAAGTTCAATAAGGGTGTGTTTGATTACAAAGTTGGAAAATGGTTGAGAAATAGTTCATTTTTATTGGAGGTAGGAAAATGTGTGAAAAAAATAGGAGTAGTTTGGCCTTATTTTTTAAGCTTTCCATAAAAATCAATTCTATGGGTGAAAATTAATTCTTAGGGTGTGGGTGAGAAATGTTTTCCACGAAAATTGATAAAATCATGAAACATTTTTCATATTCATAAGTAGTATTTTCATATAATGCATTTGAATTCAGGCACCTCAAAGCTAAAATGAGTATTTGTCATGGAAAATAATTCAACGACAATCAAACGGACCCTAAATTCCAAATGGTTGTTCTGCTACCTTCTTTGAGGGAAGATCTTGGGGGTATGCTCTAAGTAGAAATCATTGACATCCTTCGCAGCATACATAGGGCGGTTTTCCTTGTTAGGAGCTGTGAGCATTGTAGTTACCAACCCTCCCGTGCTTGTTCCTGCAATTACGTCAAAATAATCCGCAATTCTTGCACTTCCTCCATCAAATGCCTACCAGATCACAAACAAAATGCCAAACAAAAAAACAAAGAATAGGATATTAATGATTAGTCCCTAGTAAATAAATCTAATTTATTACTTAACTACCTCTTTTCAAAACTAATAAATAGTCCATAGTGACATTTTATTTTAAAACAGTAACATTAGAGGCAACGCCGCTACTTTTAACTTCCCTACCTTGAAAACAGTAACATTTGACACTAAATTAGAACAAAGAACATAAAGGGTGTGTCTGATTGTCATATTTTCCAAGTTTTCCAACTTTTGGTGCGTTTGATTGCCTAAGGCCCCGTTTGATTGTTCCAAAATTGTAAATTGACCCATTTAAAAATTGTACCATTTACAAATTGCCTCTTCAATTATGTTTGGTTTCATTAATGAAATGATTCATTAATTGTCCCATTTTAGCTTATGTAATATCTAAATTTGGATCATTTCACAAAAAACGTGAAATGCATCAATTTGAAATATGAGCATTTTACAAAAAGTTAAGAAAGTTTATCCCAGTTGTTCATCCCTATTTGTAAGCTCTCTCTCTCTCTCTCTCTCTCTCTCTCTCTCTCTCTCTCTCTATATATATATATATATATATATATATATATATATATATACACATTAGTTCTTAACTTTTTCCCGATTGAACCTTAACGTCAATTTCAGATTAATAAACACCGCTTAAAATTGGATTTAAACTGTCGACGAACTTTAGAAACGCAAAAAATATAAACAAATTGATTGGATTTGAGGCATAAGAAACTATTGTCCTTAAGATGTTATTTGCCCTCGCTCGCACAGAGTTTGCTAACGGGTAGAGACAAATTACCTCCAAGATACAACAAATCCACGAATTTTTCAAGTAGAAAACTTTAAGAATACCCCAGAACACTCTGTGAAATTGGTAAGAAGAAATAAGAGGGAGAAAGAAATTTTTCGGAATAAAATAAGACAGGATTTGGCCTGCTATTTATAGCCTCTTGTGATGTTTGTTCACCAACAGGCACTTCTCCAAAGGTCATGTAATCACAGCCCTTGGTTATATAACTATAGATTAAACGTTCCAAATTTTAAAAAACAAAAGGGGTGTGACTGTACGGATTATTCTTTAACGAAGTGGCACCAAAATTCGACGGTTTAGATTTACTCGCGCATAATTTTGTGTCATTTATTGTGTATTTTAATCTGGATGGTTCGATCTTTTAACTTTACCAAAACGCCCAATCGCTCACGCACGCGTGGACGTGTGCAGATGGTGCAAAGCACCATTTTGGATTTAAGGTGTACACTAGTAGCATACACTTTAATACACACAAGTAATATCTTATGACACATGAGCCTTTATTAACTAACTTTTTTACACTTTTCCAATGTGGGACTTTGGCTTTCCCACTTTCTTTTGTCTTTTCTTATTCCAACTAATTAATGGTTTCAACCTTTCAAATCCACTCATTTACAATTCACTAATTCACGATGAACCAATTTACATAATCAAACAATTTGTAAAACCAAACAGGGCCTATATATTCCATGGAAATCTTTCTAGGTTAGCCCAAAGTACGACATGATAAACGCATTTTTTGGAAATTTTCCTTGAAACCTTAACACACCCTAAACCACACTACCCAACTATTAACATCTACATATACTATGGATTATATGGTGAGTGTTAAATTGGAGCATGATCATCCAGCTGAATATTATTTGGTAACTGGTAAAGAGAACCCAAAAACTTAAATACCCAGTTGCAAGTCTAAATTCCCAACAATGACAACAGTAAGTAAATAAAAAGCATGGTCGATGAAGTGTGTGCATTTAGTATATATTATATATATATACCTGAAGCTTGGATTCGAGAAAAGCAAGCAGGGTGGCAGGAATGATGCCTTTAATGCCACCCCCGTCGATGCTTAACACCGTTATCATCTTTTTTCTTATACAAGTACCAGTAGCGGCCATTTTAGGTTTGGTTGCCAAAACTGTGTAATAAAGTCTTTTGAAGTATATATCCACGAGGACGAGGACCCACTTGGCATCTCTTTTGGACTATTTGTAGTGTTCCGTATACTTCGCATTAAGAGTGGGCGCGCCTTTACTAACAGGCTAAATTCCCTTCTTTTTTTTTTTTTTTTTATTGTTGTAAGAGTGGTGCTATGAGTCGCAAATAATTTTTCCAAAACTCTCCCAAAAGTAATTAATTGGGTGTTTTGGCGGGATCCCATAACACGAGGCAATACTTAATAGGCAGGTGAGAGAGTTAGTGGAATCCACATCAGATTTGGGGGAGGTTTTAGGGGAGATTTTTGTACTCATATCATTATTCTTGTTGTAAATCATTATACAACCTCAATTTTCTATTAAAAAATAAAAATATGGTGAAAATCCCTTAAATTTTTTAGTAAGGATACGCATTTTGTTAATTGTACAATAAGTCTATGTGTATAACTATTCACGGCCTTAGTAAACAATTATCCCCGACACATGTGATATTTACAAATATTGTAACCGCTGGTTTATTTTAGATATTTACAGCGCGCGTTAGACATGTTTGAGATTTGTGTTTGATTAAGTTGCCTTCCGTTTAACCGCCTCTTTGTTTTCCTCAAATATTGAGAGCTTTTAGAGAGATTTTTAACGATATAATTTTCTAGATTTTGTTATTGTGATTGTAGTTTACAAAGTTGAAGTTTTCTTCATTCAATATCAAGGTAAGTTTTGTGTATTATTTGATGATGATTTAGTCTGTTTTATTTTGTCTATAATTTATTTTATACATTTTGGGGTTTTTTTTTTGTTGTTGTTTAATTTTTAGTGATTTTTGTTTATTTGTAAATTACTTTTCATTGTTCTTTGTTTGTATATATGCTGCTAGATCTTGTGTAGTAGTAGTAATGTTATTTTGCCCTAAATTTTTAGACATGCTAGATATAGAGTATGGGAGATATTGTTCTTACAATTAGTGTATTTTAGATATTTGAAATCACATGATAGTGATTGATGCATTTGTTTTATTCATTTAATATTATGTTTCATACATTTTGAGTGCTTTCATATCTTTTCTGTGTTTTGAGTTTTTAGTTATAACTGCTATGGTATTATGTATTTTTATTAGATTAATTTATACTTATAAATGTTTGTGTTTGTATTTATTTCATATACAAATGTACCTATTTTTAGGTGTATTTGTATATACAGATACATTTATTGATATTCGTATCGTTACTATTAATACACTTTGATACCCCGTATTTTTATGGCTTTTAATTATGAGATTAATTGAATAAAAATGCTTTCAATTATGGAATTAATTAAATTAATTTGGGATAATTAATTGGAAATTAATTCGGATTTAAATAACAAGCGAGACGAGAGTTAGTATTTAACTATGATGATAATGTTGAATACTGCTGAGTGATTATGGTAATATGTGATTATTGAATTTATTAAAATTGTCGTAAGTCGAAAATTCGGTAGTTTCGGTAATTTAGTTGGGACGCGCGTGCCAGTCGTGTCAGTACTTAATTTAATGGATTTAAAAGTATTTTATTTTTATGTCATCCGTATGATCATTTTGAGTGCGCCAACGTATCCGAAAGGGTCGAGATAGTCAGAAAACACTAGTCGGGGGTTTAGTAATTCCTATTTTTGGTGAATAAGGGCCTAAGAATTTTATACTGATATTATCAGCCAACACTTGAGTCCCTTAAGGTTTTCACAACAAAAAGCATCATGGCAGTTAGAGAAGAAGATAGGAGAAGTTCCAAGGGTTTTCCATGGCCATAACCACCACTTAGAGGCTTTTGCACCACCGTCACCACCACCAGGTAGATCAGAAAGCAATGATCAGCCCCATACCGTCTACTTCATTGGATCAGAATCTCTATTTCAGGGAAGTGATTTATCTTGCAATAATTTATGGCATATACTTTACATGATAGTTTAGGTTTGATGTCAATTTATGAATAATGGCAAAAACATGAAATTGGAGACTTAATAATTGATTTGGGGTAGATTTGCATGTAGTGGTGATTCTAGAAATGTTTGATGAACGAAATTATAAATTAAAGGTTAAGAATCACGGAATTTAATTGAGGATTATGATGATTATGGAAGAAGTAGTGATGAATTAGGGTTGTAGTGAAATTGATGACTTTTGATCCAAGAAAACGATGTTATACTGTAGTTTAATGATTCTTTAACGTTAGAACTTGTGTATATATATTGGCTTAATGATTAGTAAACTTTCTTGGGAGATTGGGACATTGTAATGGAAGATTTGGGGTGTAAAAATGGTAAAACCCGTAACTGTTTAAGAGAAATATGGGCAGAAACCTGCTTGATCGATCGATCGATCCAAGAATGTCGATCAATCGATCATTTTATTCGATCGATCGACCTCTCCTGATTTTTGGCAATTATTTTCCTTTTAGGTTTAATGAAAATTCTAAAGTTGATATTGATTCTTAGGGTGATTAATATAATATTGTGGGACTTAGTTAAGGTCAGTAGGGACTTAGTTATTTCCCGAAAAATGTTATAACTTATGGGATTGAACGTTATAATTATGAGCGGTTACCGAGTGAGGACGGTTTTAAATCTTTCGATTTGGGACTGAAAGCAGAATGAAATATAATGTAAGGGTATGAACACAAGCAGAGAGATTTCATATTTGCTGAGATAACCTTAGGAACAAATGGGAGACTTAGTATTCACTTGGGATAGGTATAGGTACCCGAATTCATATGACTAGACTTGTCGCGTTAAATAAATATTACGTAGAATATCCGGAACGTAAATATTGTGGGTGAGACTTAATATATAGGGGAGGAGTATACATATATTGAAATTGTATATACATACTGGTTGTGTGATTTTCTAGTACATGGATTATTGGGTGTATAACATACTTACCGTACTTGCTATCACAGGAGGTCGTTCGTAAGAGGATAGTCTAGTCTCGATGTGACATTCGGGGGGACTTTAGATTGATACCTCAGAACATAGGACTTGGAAGGGCTTATCGCTGAATGGATAAGTCTGCTGACCTTGGGAGCGTAAGTATGTGCGTGACCCATAGGTATGTGAACTATGTTCGTCTCCACTATGTGTGATTTTTATTGAAACGGTTCCTGAGTGATTTGAAACTTGTGATCCTCACGTGTGTGATGTATCGGGATTCGATAGCAAAGTATGAGGGCATCGTAGGTTCTATCCTTGTGGGGGACCTGATTTGTATATGAGATATTATACTAGTGCATATACATATACTTATGATAGTTCTGTTGTGTTGCTTAATAGATGTGAATAACTAAGATATTGTAATGGACTAAGAATGTGAATTTAATTAACACTTGAGATAAGTTATTTAATGAACGTGAATATGGGTTATGAATATGTTTTATTTGGGTGTTACGAGTATATACCCTATGTTAGAATGAGAACGCATGAGTGGTGCATACCAGTTAGCTAGCGGCGTAACTAGGATGGGTTAAGGGTATACATTAGGCGTGCACATTAGTTGAGAGGCGAGAAACTCATGTGAGAGTACGCAACTAACATGTTTATTATATGTGTTGTTTAATATTGTAATTTAAACACTTGCTATATTTTTAAACTGTTTTCACCTCGGGCCCTGACCCGTTTGCTTCCAAATCTATTTTTCTTGTAAAACCTTTTAGGTGCCCAACCATAGGGACGCCAAGCATAGGAGTTCCATTATATTATTAGCGTGTTGTAGCTACGGAGGAAGTTACAGGTTCTCGGTATTAGGCGCCTTCACATTTTGTACTTGATTCTACTAAGGGTTACTCATATGTTAGGGCATGTCGCCCATTTCCATTTAGAGATAGCATTCTTAGACTTTTAATTTTATTTCAGATGTTGGTTTATTTTATTCAGACTCTTATATCGGGACTTTATTTTTATTCTGGTATTATATTGGAGTGTTTACTCCATACTCAGTTTATTTCATTTCGTTGATTATTCATTTGAGATTGTTTATGCGAATAATGGTTGTTGATTTAATTACTTGGATTATGTTAATCTAATTAGTCAAATTTGGCATCTCTCTTTTTAAATATTAGGTGACTAGTAATAAACTAAATGTTTTCGACAATGATGCTACAACTGAACCAACTTGATATTCTGTATTAATTTAATAAAGGAGTAGCGACCCGGTATTTAATTAAACGGGGTGTTACAGGTGGTATTAGAGCCTCAGGTTCTAGTGTCCTTTAGGATCAGTGCGGCTTATTATGCTTCCAGCGTAGCTTTCTTTGATATAGAGCCCTTTGTGTAGGATTGTTGATTTCTTTGGTGAGGTTTCGTTCCCCTGCTATAATGTATATGATAGCGAATCTTATTTGCATTCGGGTGTATTCGTGTGCCGAACAATGCAGTATGTCGTGCGAGTTGGGCGGACAGTTGGAGACAAAGCTCAGTTAAGGTTATAAGGTATATTCAAGAAAGATGGCCGTAGTTGAGGTCACTCCTATTATGGCACGGAGGGTCAGGACGGTAAAGACAGTTAAGGCACAACATATGGCTTCAGGCATCACTATAGTAGAAAGTGGGGTCGTATTAGACTCACTCAGCAAGGTTGGATTGGGAGAGAGTCAGACGAAATATTGAAGAGAACCAGCAATGGAAATTCTAGAAATGCGAAAATGGCGTGTGTTAGCCAATGAAGGTAAAATATACAAAGGCTTGGGTATATGTCGGAGTATGGCAAGTCGGGAGTGAAAATTTAGGGTAAGATTTTTCTTGGCTCGTTAGAGCGAAGTTTCAATGGTGAGAGGCAACCACCACACTTAGAAGTGGAATGTTGTAATACCCCATATTTTCGATGATTTAAATAATTATGGGATTAATTATTACAGAGGGATTAATTGAATTTAAATGTGAGAATTAAATTATTAATTAATCCGAATCTAATAAAAATAAATATTAACTAGCGTGCCAAGGGTTAATACTTATTGATTTAATATTACTGTGCGATATGTAATATGGAACTATACAGTTTGATAAATTATCGAGAGAGAATAATACGACAGTTTAGTGAATTAAGTCAGACGCGCGTGTGAGTCGCGTCGGGACTAATTTAGTGGAATAAAAATATCAATTATCTTTAGTAACTCGTATGGTAATTTCGAGTGTACCGTTGAGTCCGAAAGGGTCGAGATAGTCGAAATAGTATACTCGGGTGTTTAGTTTGGGTTCCGGTGCAATTTTAGGCCTAACCGGCACCCCGAGAGGAGATTATGGTAAATTGGATTTTTAGGCTTAATTAATGGACGAAAATTAAGAGTTAAATTACGAGCCAAATAAAGTCCATTAGGGTTAGAAAGCTACAGGAAGTAAGAACGGCCATAGGAAGTGTGAGGGAAAGCTATTTCCAAAGGAAGACGGCCAAATTGACACCACCTTGCACAACCGCCACCACCACCACCACCGTGTAGATCGGGACAAGGGGAACACACCCATACAAACAACGGAAAGAAATCACACGACTAATTCAAGGAAAGTGTTTATAGCTTGCTGTATTTCGGTATCTATCATACTCGTGTTAGTATAGGATATTTAGAAACATGTTTTGGTTCATAAAAGTGATGAAATCGAGGAATTTGGATATGTAAATTAATTCTAAGATTTGTTAAATTGAAACCCTTTATGTATGTAGACAAGAAATCACGTTTTGATGAACTTAGGTGTAGAACAAATCTGGAAATTATGCGTTCTTGAATAGGAATTTGAAGAACTAGGGTTTTGATAAATTAAATTGGGGTTTTCATGTTTTATGGATGATTCGTAATGATTTGATGATTCTAGGATATTAGGATTCATGTATTATTGATGGGATTCTAATTAGAACTCTTTGTTTGGAGTTTGGGATGTTTAATTATAGGTTTTAAGTTTAAAAATGGTGGAAAAAGGCTAAAAATCTGGGTAGAAGGCGAACAGCGCAATCTCGCTCGAACTCGTTCGAGTGAGATTGCATCTCGCGTGAAGTCGTTCGAACGACATGTGGCAGTCTTTCAAGCGACATACCATCTGGTTCGAGCGACAGAGTGTAATTTTAGGAATTTCTTAGAATCCAGTTTTAAGTTTATTGATTTATGGGAGTGAGATAAATTACCAAATAATAAACTTAAGTAAGACAGAATTTCGGGAAAAGTATGAGTGATTAAGTACTTTAATTATTTCGGCACAGAGAGAATGTACCTTAGAGATTGTGAGAGGGAAATCAAAATACGTAAGATGAGTATATATGTAGGTGAGAAGAATACCTATAAATTATAATAGGACGTGTGTCTGCCTATTATGTGATATTATTATTAAAGGCACTAATGGGTAATAACTCGGGGGTGTAAGAATCTTATTATTAAGTGTACTAACGGGTGATAACTCGGGGGTACAAGAATGAAATATAAGTGTACTGATGGGTGATAACCCAGAGGTACAAGATTATTTAAGTGTACTAATGGGTGATAACCCAGGGGTACAACATTATGGTTAAGTGCGCTAATGGGTCATAGCCCGGGGGTGCAGTATTATAATATATGTATATAGAGCAGATGTGACTATATGTATATATGTACGTAAGTTGTGAATCAACCTACTGTGTATAGCTTGTAGAGATGGGCATGTAAATTTATAAAGAAAATATTAAGAGTATAATCGATTCATTATGAAAATGGGAAAATATTCTAATTAGCTATTCGACATAGGCTAATTTGATAACGTATTGTATGGGCGGTACGGGTTTACTAATGGTGAGAATAAATACTATTAGGATGAATTAAGACTAGTTACATTGGGTGGTATAGCTAAGGAGAAAATTAAATACACGCTAGGCGTACACAATAGAAGAGAGGTGAGAATATCATATGAGAGTTCGAACTAACATGTACGTGATGCCTGCTTTACTGTAATTTTTAAATACTTGCTTAAACAAATATTTTTATACATCGGGCTCTGACCCGTTTCTTGCATCTTTTCTCTCTTTTGCGATATATATGTATTATATCATGTGCTCAGTCACAGGGACACCAGGCTTCGAGATTGGATTGTTTGGCGTGCTGCAGCTGTTGTGGAAGCTGTAGGTCATCGTATTAGACGCCTCCACTATTCCAATTTCATTCTTTATAGACTCTCTATTTAGGGCATGTGTCGCCCATTCCTTAGACACTTTTTCGAAAATTATGTTCAGTTTACTTTCCGTTCATTCTCACGTGGATTTGTGGTTACTATGGTTTTGTTTTTGGAGTTTTGAACTGGAAGGTTTTATCCAGTCTAAAATTATTTCAGTATGTTATTCCGATTCCGTATTTATATTAATTAATTCTACGTGGATGGTTAACATTATATTTCTTGGTTTAGTAATTAAATGGTTTTAATGAAAGAGGAAAAATGTTTTGACACCTAGCTTAATTATATTAGGTGATTAAATGAGTTATTATATTTTTCGATAATGATGCTAAGAATGAACCAACCGAACATTCTGTTTTAAATTTTATAAAGGACTGATGACCAGATATTTAATTAGGCGGGGTGTCACAAGTGGTATCCGAGCATCAGGTTCTAGAGTCCTTTAGTATCTGTACGGTTTACTATGTTTTCATCTTTGGCGATGCCTCGTAGAGGTGGTAATGGCCAACCGGGTCAGCAGGGCCAAGGTAGAGGTGGTAATGGCCAACCGGGTCGAGGCTATCAGGGACAGAGATGAGGAAACTTTATCTGGAAATGTTATACTTGTGGCAAGATTGGCCATAAGAAATAGGAGTGCCCCGATAAGGACAGAGTTCCTCGGTAGCAGGGTGTTCACCAGGAGCCCCAGAGACCTATCTTTCCTGCCGCCCTATCAGCGCCAGCTCCAGTTCCAGCTTTGCCCGCAGTTCCGATGCATCAGGGGCAGTTATAGTATGGACGTGTCTATAACGTCCACCAGGCCACAGCTCTGCAGGCACCACCCGCGGTAGAGGGTAAGTTTTCTATCTATGGTACTTTGGGTCGTATCTTATTTAACACGGGGGCATCGTACTCCTTTATAGCCACTAGCTTTACACGGGCAACTGGGTTGTTAAGCATGACAGAGAGTACAGTGACTAGTGTAGACTCACCGCTAAGTAATGGGTCAATGATTTTCTTTATATGTCGGGGAGTAGGCATAGAGATTGACAGTTTAATTTTACTGGCTGATATACTAGTGTTAGATATGTCCGAGTACGACGCCATTATTGGCATGGATTGGCTAGTCGAGTATAGGTCCATGATTGGTTGCTTCAGTAGGAGTATTATGTTCGCCATGTCGGGCCAGGAGATGTTCTTAATGGCGATGCCTCGTTCTGAGGGAGGGTCGTCCACCCACTTGTTTTATATAGAGGATGAGACCACTGTAGCAGTGGTTCCACTCAATTCAATTTCGGTCGTCTGCGAGTTTACTGATGTATTTTAGGATACACCGGTATTACCTCCGAGTAGGGAGATCGAGTTTGTGATAGACTTGGCACTAGACACTCGTTCGATAGCACGTACACCTTAACATATAGCTCTAGCAGAGATGAGGGAGTTACGAGATCAGATAAAACAATTGTTGGGACAGGGCTTCATTCGTAGGAGTACCTCGCCTTGGGGTGCCCCAGTTCTGTTTGTAAATAAGAGGTATGGGTCCCTACGACTTTATATTGATTATCGGGAGCTTAACAAAGTCACAATACAGAATAAGTATCTGTTGCCTCGCATCGATGACTTGTTTGATCAGCTGAGATGAGCGACCCACTTATCGAAGATAGACTTGAGATCCGGGTACCACCAGCTACACATTAGGGAGCAGGACGTGGCTAAGACTGCTTTTCTCATGAGGTATGGGTCGTATGAATTCAAGGTTATGCCATTTGGGCTAACCAACGCCCCAGCAGTATTTATGGACTTGATGAACAAAGTATTCAGAGAGTTCCTAGGTTAGTTTGTCATTGTCTTCATAGATGACATCCTGATTTATTCCCGCACTGAGGAAGAGCATACCTAGCACTTACGTATGGTTTTGCAGACTTTACGCGAGTATGAGTTGTACGCCAAGTATGAAAAGTGTGAATTTTGGCAGCGAGAGGTACAATTTTTGGGATACATTGCATCAAAGAAAGGTATATCTGTGGACCTTAGTAAGGTGTCAGCGGTGAGGGAGTGGGGACAACCTACGACGTCGATGGAGGTACGGAGTTTTCTAGGATTAGCGGGATACTACAGACGGTTTATTCGGGGATTCTTGAAGATTACGGGTCCGATGACAAATCTGACTCGTAAGGGCGTGCCGTTTGTTTGGGATGATGCATGTCAGTTGGCATTTGATGAGCTGAAGGACAAGTTGACTTCAGCACCCGTACTAGCACTTCCCAGGGCGGGAGTGGAATACCTGGTTTATATTGACGCATCCCTACAGGGGCTTGGGGGAGTACTTTAGCAAGAGGAGCATGCCATAGCTTTTGCTTCCTGGAAGCTTAAGCCTCACGAGAAGAATTACCCCACCCACGACTTAGAGCTGGCAGCACTCGTGTTTGCGCTTTGAATTTGGAGGCATTACTTATTGGGGGAACAGTTTCGCTTATTTACAGACCACAAGTCACTGCACTACTTGTTCACGTAGAAAGAGTTGAACATGCATCAACGCAGGTGGCTTGAGTTTGTAAAAGATTATCAGTTTGAAATACACTATCACCCGGGGAAGGCTAATGTAGTTGCTGATGCATTGAGCCGTAGGTTGGTAGACGACACGGACGAGGTGTGGAAAGCAAATTGGAAGGAATTGGGATATCAGGATGCCGTGGCCCGATCATTTATGTCTGCGATGACAGTTACGCCTCAGATTGTTGTGCGAGTAGTACAGGAACAGGCAGCGGATTCGTTCTGTCAAGATCGAATTAGGCAGCTTT
Source organism: Sambucus nigra (assembly GCA_949130495.1). Lineage (NCBI taxonomy): Eukaryota > Viridiplantae > Streptophyta > Magnoliopsida > Dipsacales > Adoxaceae > Sambucus > Sambucus nigra. Next base: position 197,098,952 of record OX422219.1, read on the forward strand.
TAGCTGGGGGGAGCCGAGTCTTATTCAGTAAGTTCCGAGGGTGGGTTGCGCTTCAATGGGAAACTCGTTGTTCCAGAGGGGGATGACCTTCGACATGCAGTAATAACGGAGTCGCATGGGTCCCGATTTGCGGTACATCTCGGTGGGGACAAAATGTACCAGGATATGAGGCGACAGTATTGGTGGAGCGGGATGAAAAAGGATATCGCAGAGTTTGTATCCAAGTGTACCACTTGCCAGTTAGTGAAAGTGGACCATCAGCGACCACCAGGTTTGCTTCAGCCGTTGGAGATTCCTACGTGGAAATGGGAAGGCATTTCCATAGATTTTACCACCGGGTGGCCCACTTCGCAGAGGGGGCACGATTCTATATGGGTTATTGTGGATCGATTGACGAAAGTAGCCCACTTTTTGCCCGTCAGGACCGACTACACAGCGGGACAGTATGCTCAACTATTTATTGCAGAGATAGTGAGATTGCATGGTGTGCCTCTTAACATCGTGTCAGATAGAGACAAGACATTTGTATCTCATTTTTGGGAGAGCTTCTAGGAGGCTATGGGTACCGAGTTACGATTGAGTATAGCGTATCACCCACAGATTGATGGGCAGACTGAGCGCACTAATCAGATGCTCGAGGACATGTTGCGCATGTATATCCTTGATTTTGGGGGAGGTTGGGAGCAATATCTCCCACTGGTGGAGTTTGCTTATAATAACTCCTATCAGTTTACGATTGGCATGGCCCCATTCGAAGCATTATATGGCAAACCTTGTCGCTCTCCAGCTTGTTGGCTAGAAGTGGGAGACAACAAGCTACTCGGGCCAGAGGTGATTCAGGATACGTCAAGCAGGATTGAGATGATTCGGATCACATACGGGTAGCACAGGACAGACAGAAAAGCTACGCCGATGCTAGCAGGTCTTTCCAAGAATTTGCAGTGAGGGACCTAGTTTTGTTGAGAGTATCTCCGATGAAGGGGGTAATGAGATTTGGGAAGAGAGGGAAGTTGGCTTCGAGATATGTAGGGCCATTCCCTATTATAGAGAGGGTCGGCTCAGTGGCTTACAGACTTGGGTTACCGGAGCACTTGCATCGTATCCATGATGTGTTCCACATTTCGTCACTGAGGCGATACCTTCGGGATGAGTTGGCACACACTCGCATTGCGATTGAGGAGATTGAGTTACAGCTAGATAGTTCATATAAGGAGAGGCCGCTGGCTATCCTAGATTATAGTGAGAGGAGGCTGAGGTCAAAGGTAGTTCCACTTGTCCAAGTACAGTGGGAACATCACAATATAGAGGAGTCTACTTGGGAGCGTGAGACGGATATGCGTGAGAAATATCCAGATTTATTCATACCATGTATTCCTTATTTTTTCGAATTTCGGGAAGAAATTCCTTTATTAGGGGGGAAGTATGTAATACCCCATATTTTCGATGATTTAAATATTTATGGGATTAATTATTACAGAGCGATTAATTGAATTTAAATGTGATAATTAAATTATTAATTAATTCAGATCTAATAAAAATAAATATTAACTAGCGTGCCAAGGGTTAATGCTTATTGATTTAATATTACTGTGCGATATGTAATATGGAACTATACACTTTGATAAATTGTCGAGAGAGAATAATACGACAGTTTAGCGAATTAAGTCAGGCGCGCGAGTGAGTCGTGTCGGGACTAATTTAGTGGAATAAAAATATTAATTATTTTTAGTAGCTCGTATGATAATTTCGAATGTACCGTTGAGTCCGGAAGGGTCGAGATAGTCGAAATAGTATACCCGGGTGTTTAGTTTGGGTCTCGGAGTAATTTTAGGCCTAACCGGCACCCCGAGAGGGCATTATGGTAAATTGGATTTTTAGGCTTAATTAATGGACGAAAATTAAGAGTTAAATTATCATCCAAAGAAAGTCCATTAGGGTTCCAAAGCTACAGGAAGTAAGAACGGCCATAGGAAGTGTGAGGGAAAGCTATTTCCAAAGGACGACGGCCAAATTGACACCACATTGCACAACCACCATCACCACTGTGTAGATCGGGACAAGGGGAACACACCCATACCAATAATGGCAAGAAATAAGACGACTAATTCAAGGCAAGTGTTTATAACTTGTTTTATTTCGGTATCTATCATACTCGTGTTAGTATAGGATATTTAGAAACATGTTTTGGTTCATAAAAGTGATGAAATTGAGGAATTTGGATATGTAAATTGATTCTAAGATTTGTTAAATTGAAACCCTTTATGTATGTAGACTAGAAATCACGTTTTGATGAACTTAGGTGTAGAACAAATCTGGAAATTATGTGTTCTTGAATATGAATTTGAAGAACTAGGGTTTTGATAAATTAAATTGGGATTTTCATGTTTTATGGATGATTCGTAATGATTTGATGATTCTAGGATATTAGGATTCATGTATTATTGATGGGATTCGAATTAGAACTGTTTGTTTGGAGTTTGGGATGTTGAATTAGAGGTTTTAAGTTTAAAAATGGTGGAAAAACGCTGAAAATCTGGGTAGAAGACGAATAACGCAATCTCGCGCGAAGTCGCGCGAAGTCGCTCGAAGTCGTTCGAACGAGATTGCATCTCGCGCGAAGTCGTTCGAGCGACATGTGTCGGTCGGTCGAGCGACATACCATCTCGTTCGAGCAACAAAGTGTAATTTTAGGAATTTCTTAGAATCGAGTTTTGAGTTTATTGATGTACGGGAGTGAGATAAATTACCAAATAATAAACTTAAGTAAGACAGAATTTTGGGAAAAGTATGAGCGCTTAAGTACTTCAATTATTTCGGCACGGAGAGAATGTACCTTAGAGATTACGAGAGGCATAATGATCTCAATAATTGTACTACGAAATGTTGAAATCAAAATACGTAAGAGGAGTATATATGTAGGTGAGAAGAATACCTATATATTACGCGTGTATGCCTATTATATGATATTATTATTAAAGGCACTAATGGGTAATAACCCGGGGGTGTAAGAATCTTATTATTAAGTGTACTAATGGGTGATAACCCGGGGGTAAAAGAATGAAATATTTGTGTACTAATGGGTGATAACCCCGTGGTACAATATTATTTAAATAAGTGTACTAATGGGTGATAACCCAGGGGTACAACATTATGGTTAGGTGCGCTAATGGGTCATAGCCCGAGGGTGCAGTATTATAATATATGTATATAGAGCAGATGTGACTATATGTATATATGTACGTAAGTTGTGAATCAACCTATTGTGTATATCTTGCAGAGATGGGCATGTAAATTTATAAAGAAAATCTTAAGAGTATAGTCGATTCATTATGAAAACGGGAAAATATTCTAATTAGCTATTCGACATAGGCTAATTTGATAATGTATTGTATGGACGGTACGGGTTTACTAATGATGAGAATAAATACTATTAGGATGAATTAAGACTAGTTATATTGGGTGGTATAGCTAAGGAGAAAATTAAATACACGTTAGGCGTGCACAATATAAGAGAGGTGAGAATCTCATGTGAGAGTTCGAACTAACATGTACGTGGTGCTTGCTTTACTATAATTTTTAAATATTTGATTAAACAAATATTTTACACATTGGGTTCTGACCCGTTTCTTGCATCTTTTCTCTCTCTTGCTATATATATGTATTATATCAGGTGCTCAGCCACAGGGACACCATGCTTAGAGATTTGAATGCTTGGCGTGCTGCAGCTGTTGTGGAAGCTGTAGGTCATCGTATTAGGCGCCTCCATTATTCCATTTTCATTCTTTATAGACTCTCTATTTAGGTAATGTGTCGCCCATTCCTTAGACAGTTTTTCAGAAATTATGTTCAGTTTACTTTCCGTTCATTCTCATGTGGATTTGTGGTTACTATGGTTTTGTTTTTGGAGTTTTGAACTGGAAGGTTTTATCCAGTCTAAATTTATTTCAGCATGTGATTCTGATTCCGTATTTATATTAATTAATTCTACGTGGATGGTTTACATTAAATTTCTTGGTTTGGTAATTAAATGGTTTTAATGAAAAAGGAAAAATGTTTTGACACCTAGCTTAATTATATTAGGTGACTAAATGAGTTATTATGTTTTTCGACGGTGATGCTAAGAATGAACCAACCGAACATTCTGTTTTAAATTTTATAAAGGACTTATCACCCGATATTTAATTGGGCGGGGTGTCACAAATGTTTTGTCAAGAGAAGGCGCGTAGGTATGGTTTGACCATAAGTTCCTTCATCAGATGTTCAGGATAAGATGAGAACGTTATTCTGAACTCACATAAGAGGGTCGGACTGAAGTCACTTTGTGAAGAGAAATTTAATTAATTAGCGAACCTTACACTAGATGAAGTAGGTACAGTGGAGAAGATGACATTAAAGGGGAAAAATTAACTTACAAGAAGAATTGCTAGCACTTATGAGGAATTCTACTTGGACGGTCAATGCAGATGGTAACTATGTCGCATTTTGTTAATATGGAGGTGAACGCTTCCTTGTGTGGGGAGTTACAAGAATTGAAGAATTTAGTCTGAGAGTAAGACTGGGGGGGGGGGGAACGGTGTTGGTAAAGCACCATAAGGGGGGACCCACTTAAATGATTTGGATAGTTGAATTGTTATCGAGCGATGATAATTTCAGTAAGAGTTGTTGAAGCCAGTAGCATGTTCCTTAGGGCCGTTAAAGCTAAGGGAACAATGGAGGTAGTCATTAGAGTCGAGACTACCAACGTACGAGAGAAGGATAACCTTAACATAATCAGTGTGATCAGAGATAAGTGGAGTATGTGTAAAGGTATTTTGTGGGGAATAAAACATGTGCATTAAAATTTTTCGAAGCGAGTAAAGGAATAAAGGGTATGGTGTCTAGTAAGGGCAATAATTATTGAAATTTTCGGTTTGGTACGGACAAGTGTGTTAAGTCCAGGAAACATTTGAGCAGCATGGGCGATTGGCAAGATAGAAGTATGAGTTATATCCTCAGATGATGATATGTGTTGTGTGTGTCAGGAACGAGTTACTACATTTTTATTATTGCTCTGTTCACATGGGAGTCGAGTTTAGTGCGTATATCGACAATGTTATTATTTATGTGAATATTTTCCCTGGTATAATGGGATTACCTTCAATGTTATCTGCAGAGGATGAATGGGTGTATTGATAGTGCTATATACTTTATTGAGATTACTCGTTTTAGTGATGTGTTATACGAGTATGAGGTTATCCTAATTATAGTTTTATAATATGCTTAAACCGATAGTGTGCGGATATTGTAAGTCTATCGGGGTTACTACCTTGGTGTATAATGTTTTGTTATGGGAAGGCCCCATCTGCGAGAGGGCCAGACTCGCATTTATATATTTGTATATATGTATATATATATATTTTTGAGACTTCGAAAGTATAATGGTCTTGAATATTTGTTCTCGATACGTGTAGGGACTTTATTGATATGATTTAGAGTGAATTTTGTTTATTGTTCAGCAGAAAGATTTAGCTGGTTATTATAATTAACGCTCAGGATGTGGTAATAAGAAGAGTGCATTGTTATCACCCTTTAGAGACGTGGAAGTTAATACTCATAGTTGTATGTCTGGGGACGTGATTTTGAGAGCCCCGATTATATTTACATGATGTTTATGGAATGTGATTACCCTCAATGTTAAGAGACAGTGTCTTTCGGAAGGAGTTACTTGTGTTAAGTGTAACTGGGAAAGGATATATAACTTTGTTGTTAAGAGACGGGAATATAGGGGTACATGTTATGGACTAAGGGCCTAAGTGATTCCGATGACCGACAGTGCTAGGTAGTAGTGTATCGGGGGGGTTCCTTATTTGGATTTCGCTTTGCGAGACATCCCACGCATGAAACTTAGCGTAAGGTTGGTAGTAAGGAGATGTTAGGCCATTCATCCATGATTTGGGTACCTCGATCGTTAGGAAAGTATATAGTTATAACGGGAAGTTAAAGAAGAAATTATGATATAAGGCCAGTAGAGCCATTTGTGTGGTGAGGAAGTATTGATAATTTTGTTTTATTTTAGCGGGTTGAAGGATGAAATGATGTTTAAGAGGATTTAGAATTTCGAATTCAGGGGTGATTGAGAATACCCAAATTGGTGTAGCCACATTGCAAATGCAGGGACAATAAAGAGTTAGGAGTACTTATGAAGCATATGTGATGTTCAAAACCCATTTACATGATGTATAGGGTGTATGGACACCTCAGTTTGTGGGTGTCAGGATCGCCGGAAGAAGAGACATAGATGGGTGAAATTCTTACTTGTGGAAATAACAAAATGGAAGTGGTAGAGTGGATTAAGCGTCGTGAGAAGGACGATAATCTATAAGATTCATGTGCAATCAGAGTAGCACTTCCAGGATTGGGTGAAGGGCAGTGGGAAGCCATTTAAAAAGAGGGTATCCCTTGAGAAGACAAATATTTAACTATTATGAATAATTTATAGCGGACTTCCACCCAATCGAATGTTGAGGGTGGCTTACGCGTAAATAGAGTGAGGATGTCAATAAGGTATAAAGAGTCCAGATGTGCACAACGTGGTGAATAGTGCATAAGCCGAAACTTTTGGTATACGCCGAAGGAAGAAGAGGGTTATTAAGTACCACTTAATGGGAGGAGTTACAAGTGGAATTCGGTATTGAGCGGGACATAGTTAGTAGTCCCCACGAGAACCACTTATAGATAGAAATCGATTGGAGTAAGGGTATCAACCAGAAACTTGGTGTTGAGCCGACGATTCCAGTAGCGAAAGACTCAAGATGGTAAATTTATTTGATGGGTTGCAATCATAAAGATGAGTAACGAGTTCCTTAGAATGTATGTAACGGATTGTCAAGAAGGAAAGAAATTGTTATATTCGTGGGTGATTTACACTATTAGATAATGACCGCGCCGGTATGAGGTCCTACCCAGTATTAATCGGAACGAGGATGAAAGACCCAAATCCCACCTTCGATATGGGGAATAAGGAAGTAGTGGGAATATTTTCATTTTGAGAAAGTTGGATCACCTATAGCCCGAGGAATAGGCGCAAGGCGACTGACGACTGGTGGAACTGTATGAAAGTAATTTTGGATTCATTGCGATCATTTCATTTATAGTAAGTGAAGTATAATATGGTAATGGGAAGAGGATATTATCTAATAGGAAAGTTATGAGAAAGCACCCGTACCTATTTATAGTGGACAAGGTGCTTATTGAGGTTTGTGTGGATAAACCTTACTATCCTCCCTCTGGATGCTTAGAAGTGAGCGGATTATCCGAGTTTTAATCATCAACCATCTGAAGTGGCTTTCCCTTGTGTAAAAGTCACAACGCTGGGAATAGAGATTCAAAGAATGGACAAGAGTAGTCTGATGTTTTATGGTTGCTCCCAGGAGGGGAGTTTTGTGTTTAAATAAACGCGGGAGTTGATACGAAGTGAGGTGCGAACTCACAATAATATTGAGATAATACGACCAATGATGTGTAGACTATTCTTATTCGAATGTTGTTTAGTAAGAGCACAATTTGAGGTGCAATTATTGAGGTGCAACCCTATAACTGATAAAGTGTTAAGATTGTTCAACCAGCTTGTTGTGAAGTGAGGACTGTAGTGATTGAGCCTTTCTTTGTATTTTGTTTTGAGTACCGGAGGATACCTAATTTTTCCAGGTATGCCTATTTTTTTCGATTTTTGGGACAAAATTCCGTTATTAGGAGGGAAGTATGTAATACCCCGTATTTTTATGGCTTTTAATTATGAGATTAATTGAATAAAATTGCTTTTAATTATGAGATTAATTAAATTAATTTGGGATAATTAATTGGAAATTAATTCGAATTTAAATAACTAGCGAGACGAGAGTTAGTATTTAACTATGATGATAATGTTGAATATTGCTGAGTGATTATGGTGATATGTGATTATTGAATTTATTAAAATTATTGTAAGTCGAAAATACGGCAGTTTCGGTAATTTAGTTAGGACGCGCATGTCAGTCGTGTCAGGATCCAATTTAATGGATTTAAAAGTATTTTATTTTTATGTCATCTGTATGATCATTTTGGGTGCGCCAACGTATCCGGAAGGGTCGAGATAGTCAGAAAACATTAGTCGGGGGTTTAGTTTGGATCCAGGGGCATTTTTAGGCCTAACCGGCAATCCGGGAGGGTATTTTAGTCATTCATATTTTTGGTGAATAAGAACCTACGAATTTTAGACTGATATTATCAGCCAACACTTGAGTCCCTTAGGGTTTTCACAACCAAAAAGCATCATGGAAGTTAGAGAAGAAGAGAGGAGAAGTTCCAAGGGTTTTCCATGGCCATAACCACCACTTAGAGGCTTTTGCATCACCGTCACCGTCACCACCACCAGGTAGATAAAAAAACAATGATCATGCCCATACCGTCTACTTCATTGGATCAGAATCTCTATTTCAGGCAAGTGATTTATCTTTCAATAATTTATGGCATATACTTTACATGATAGTTTAGGTTTGATGTCAATTTATGAATAATGGCAAAAACATGAAATTGGAGACTTAATAATTGATTTAGGGTAGGTTTGGATGTAGTGGTGATTTTGGAAATGTTTGATGAATGAAATTATAAATTAAGGGTTCAGAATCACGAAATTTAATTGAGGATTATGATGATTATGGAAGAAGTAGTGAAGAATTAGGGTTGTAGTGAAATTGATGGCTTTTGATCCAAGAAAACGATGTTATACTGTAGTTTAATGATTCTTGAACGTTAGAACTTGTGTATATATGTTGGCTTAATGATTAGTAAACTTTTTTGGGAGATTGGGACGTTGTAATGGAAGATTTGGGGTGTAAAAATGGTAAAACCCGTAACTGTTTAAGAGAAATCTGGGCAGAAACCTGCTTGATCGATCGATCGATCATTTTCTTCGATCGATCGACCTCTCCTGATTTTTGGCAATTGTTTCCCTTTTAGGTTTAATGAAAATTCCAAAGACGATATTGATTCTTAAGGTGATTAATATAATATTGTGGGACTTAGTGAAGGTCATTAGGGTCTTAGTTATTGCCCGAAAAATGTTATAACTTATGGGATTGAACGTTATAATTATGAGCGGTTACCGAGTGAGGACAGTTTGAAATCTTTCGATTTAGGACTGAAAGTGGAATGAAATATAATGTAAGTCTATGAACATTAGCACAAAGATTTTATATTTGCTGAGATAACCTTAGGAACAAATGGGAGACTGATAATATGCAAATATTGCGTATTTCATCCGTCAAACCTACCCATTTTAGCCCCCTCGGGTGCCTTAATCTCTATATTTAATCCCATTAACCAGACAACCTCGGTTTATAGTGTTAACATGCTATATGAGGTACGATTGGGCTTTTGTAGGTATTTAGGTACTAAGTATGGAGTTCGGACGCATTCCGCTCAAGTTCCATATGCAATCGCACGTTAAAGGGCAATTCGGTCAATTCACAGTTTGGGCATGTGGGCCGACATTGACATGGAAGTTGTATCCCTCCTCGCAAGCTTCGCGTGGCTGCGAATGGTGCGTGATTCGGATCCCTAACGAAGAAGTTACGGCACTTTTGGCGGAAGAGAAAAGCATTGAAACCAAAAGAAGGGAGAAGAGAAGAAAACAAAGAATGGGGTATGCTACCTCGATTCTACCCTTCTTGATCGATCGATCGATCAAAAGGATTGATCGATCGATCGATCAAAAGGATTGATCGATCGATACTTTAGAATCTTGCCATGATTGGGGTCGATCGATCGATCCCCTGTTTTCTGCAGATATTTTTCTTTTCTTTTCTTTCTTCTTTTCTTTTATTCCAACTTACTATATAACCCAATTTTGTTGTAATATCGGATATACTTAGTTTTAGAAGACATTTTAGGTTAGGGTTTGGTTTTGAGAGCTCATTTTCTTCTCTTATTGGGGTGACATCTATTTGGTTTTGTAAGATTGAACTATTCACTATCATCTCCTTTAATATAGTTTTGTTCTTCATTTTCCTTATTTTGTAGATTAATTTTCATGTTTTGCTAATTAGTTTAATTGCTTTATTTCTTGCTTTCTTAGTTTAATTAGTTGTAATTTAGTTTAATTCATGTATTGCCCTTAGATAAATAGGGTCGGTATGTCGTTCCGCCATTAACGGGCCCCGAGCTCCGAAAATCAGGTTTCGTGCAAAATTGCGTTTAATTGAACCCGCACGTATTAAAGTCAGATTATTATGCGTTTAACTTTCTTTGTCATGCAACATTAGTGTTTAAAGCGATAATTCGAATTTAATTCGCATGCGACCAATTTTCGGTTAATTGTTTATTTACGCAACTTTGGCTTAAATTCCTTATTGTGTGAAGTTTATGATTAATTGATAATGCTCGATTAAATTGCTCTCGAGTCAAAATTCTAACTAATAAGTGTTTCGATCCATATGGTTGGATGTTATCCCGATCCTCGCTTTTACTCTATTTAGACTTCACTTCTCTTTTCTTTTATTTACATTCACACATCACCCTTTTTCACTTTTATTCCTGAATTAATAATCCAATTAAGATCTATCGAACATTCTCTGTGGATTCGATACCCGACTTACCGCTATACTTGTATATCAAGTGTAGTCGTAACTTAGGTTTGTTTGTATTATCGTGGTGAACAAAAAACAACGATTGTGCACTTACACGTGCACGCTTTTCACGCGCTGATCAGAGACCTAATATTTACTTGGGATAGGTATAGGTACCCGAAGCCGTATGATGAGACTTGTCGCGTTAAATAAATATTATGTAGAATATCCGGAACGTAAATATTGTGGGTGAGACTTAATATATAGGGGAGGAGTATACCTATATTGAAATTGTATATATATACTCGTTGTGTGATTTTCTAGTTTATGGATTGTTGTGTGTATAACATACCTACCATACTTGCTATCACGGGAGGTCGTTCGTAAGAGGATAGTCTGGTCTCGATGTGACATTCGGGGGGACTTTAGATTGATACCTCAAAACATAGGACTTGGAAGGGCTTATTGCTGAATGGATAAGTCTGCTGACCTTGGGAGCGTAGGTATGTGCGTGACCCATGGGTATGTGAACTATATTCGCCTCCACTATGTATGATTTTTATTGAAACGATTCCTCAGTGATTCAGAACTTATGATCCTCACGTGCGTGATGTACCGGGATTCGATAGCAGAGTATGAGAGCATCGTAGCTTCTATCCTTGTGGGGTGCCTGATTTGTATATGAGATATTATATTGGTGCATATACATATACTTGTGATAGTTCTGTTGTGTTGCTTAGTAGATGTGAATAACTATGATATTGTAATAGACTAAAAATGTAAATTTAATTAACACTTGAGATAAGTAATTTAATGAACGTGAATATGGGTTATGAATATGTTTTATTTGGGTGTTACGAGTAGATACCCTATGTTAGAATGAGAACCCGTGAGTGGTGCAGACTAGTTAGCTAGCGGCGTAACTATGATGGGTTAAGGGTATACATTAGGCGTGCACATTAGTTGAGAGGCGAGAAACTCATGTGAGAGTACGCAACTAACATGTATATTATATATGTTGTTTAATATTGTAATTTAAACACTTGCTATATTTTTAAACTGTTTTCACCTCGGGCCCAGCCCGTTTGCTTCCAAATCTATTTTTCTTGTAAAACCTTTTAGGTGCCCAACCACAGGGACGCCAAGCATAGAAGTTCCATTATATTATTGACGTACTGTAGCTGCGGAGGAAGTTACAGGTTCTCAGTATTAGATGCCTTCACATCTTGTACTTGATTTTACTCGGGGTTACTCATCTGTTAGGGCATGTTGCCCATTTCCATTTAGAGATAGCATTCTCAGACTTTTAGTTTTATTTCAGACATTGTTTTATTTTATTCAGACTCTTGTATCGGGACTTTATTTTTACTCTGGTATTATATTGGAGTGTTTACTCCAGACTCAGTTTATTTCATTTCGTTGATTATTCATTTGAGATGGTTTATGCGAATAATGGTTGTTGATTTAATTATTTGGACTATATTAGTTTAATTAGTAAAATTTGGCCTCTCTCTGTTTAAATATTAGGTGGCTAGTAATAAACTAAATGTTTTCGACAGTGATGCTACAATTGAACCAACTTGATATTCGGTATTAATTTAATGAAGGAGTAGCTACCCGGTATTTAATTAGACGGGGTGTTATATACACTTATTTTGCTAAATACAATTACAGTGATGAAAACATATTTAGTTACACTTTTTAATTTGTATTTTATTGTAATAGTGAAATCAAATGCATTTACACTTATTAATTGAGATAACATTGCAATAGTGAAAACAGGTGCAATACATTTATTAAGTTAGATATAATTACATTAATTGATATTGATAGAGTAACACATATTTAGTTAAATACGGTTATAATGTTTAAATATATATATTATTTTAATGCACTGTTCCATACGTTTTGGGTGTTTCTATATATTTTTATGTGATTTAAGTTTTTAGTTGTAAATGTTGTGATTTGTATGTATTTATATTATTTATATTAATATTTGTAACTGTTTATTTTTGTAAATGTTTCAAATGGAATTGTATATGTTTTTAGGTATATTTATAATTACAGATACACTTATTGATATTTTTTGTTATAAATACATATATACTTATATGTTAAATACAATTACAACAATGAAAACAAATTATATTACATTTATTAAATTGTATAATATTGCAAGAGTAAAAACAAATACAACTACACTTATTACTTGAGATAGAGTTACAAAATGTGAAAACAGGTAAAATACATTTGTTAAGTTATATTCAATTACATTAGTTAAATGGGTATAGTTGTGTCTCCTATATCGGGTGTCCAGCAGCACGAACGCCAACCTTAGCGAATTATGACGAGCTATGGAGTTATGGAGTTTTGCTTAGACGCCTATCTTCATTTGATTCATAGTATTCTCTTAGATAGGGCATGTCGCCCAAAGGATTTCAGTATCTCTTTTCTATCTAAGTCAAATACTCTTGTCCTCGTGTCAATTTAATACATTTACTATTGTTAGGATTACTGTATTGAGAAATTACTATGTGGGAATGTTTATTCCAATTGCATTTAAATTCTTTTATGTTATCTGTTCAGTTATAAGTGTTGAATAATAATATGTGTGGTGTTATTCTTAAATTTAAAAATGGATTTGTTGAAATTAATATTTGGAGAGTTTTTTTTAACACCAGTTTAATTGGGTATTGGGTGAGTTGTAAATGTTTTCGACAGTGATGCTAAGAATGAGCCAACTGTATATTCTGTTTTAATTTGGTATGGGACTGTCCACCCGGTATTTAATTAGGCGGGGTGTTACAGGTGGTATCAGAGCATCAGGTTCTAGTGTCCTTTAGGGTCTGTACGGCTTATTGTGTTTCCAACTTTGCGTTCTTTGATGTAGAGCCCTATGAGTAAGATTATCGATTTTCTATTTACGCATACGTTCTTAAGCTATTTTGATATATCAAACACTGATAGTGTTCTCTCGTTTCAGATGCCTCCTCGACGTGAACCTCAGCCCACCCCAGCTCAGGGTACGATGACTGCGGCCGAAGTTGCTGCAATTGTCGCTCAGGCAGTCAATGGAGCTCCAGCTGCTGTACAGCAGGCTCCAGCACCGGAACCAGTTATGCCACCCGTTCAAGGGCAAGTGTTTCCTACTGCATGGGAACGAGCGAGGGATGCCTTTCAGAAGGCGCACCCACCTGAGTTTCAGGGAGGATCAGATGTTGTGATTGCTAGCCAATGGAAGAAAGATATCCAACGGCACTTAAGAATGCTCGAATGCACTGAGGTTCAACGTCAAATACTAGCCACATTCAAGCTAGTAGGGGCAGCTTTGCAATGGTGGGAAGCTACGACCACTATGGAGGAGAGAGACACAATGACTATCCAAGACTTTTGATACGATTTGATGGGAAGTACTTTCCTTTCACCATCCAGATATAGATGAGGCGAAAACTACTTGATTTGAAGCATGGAGAGAAGACGGTGGCGGAATACGAGGAAGAATTTATGAGATTAACTAATTTGGTACCAGCAGAAGTACCCACTGAGGATAAGAGAATTCTAATGTTCACTGATGGGTTAAACTATAAGATTCGCCAGCATTTATTGGGGAATCTTTCACTACGTACGTATGCAGATGTACTTAATGTTGCAATGTTTCACTGCCAGGATAACCGCTTTCATGCTCAGGGTGTTAAGCGGGAGTTTGGATCAAACCTACAAGGCAAGACTACCGGGGGCAGTTCTAGTGGGACTCAGCCAGGGCAGAGTCATCAGCGTCAGGGTGAGCAAGGTTCCCAGACGGGGGATTATGCTAAGCATTTGCGATCTGGAGATTCTCGATTTGAGGACAGAGGTAACGGGCAAGGACAACAGGGCCATCAGGGCCAAAGACAGGCTCATCAGGGCTAAGGGAAAGGAGATAATGGCCAGCAGGGACGGAGTCAACAAGGTCAAAGTGGTGGAAAGTTTGCGGGAAAATGTTTCGTGTGTGGAAAGTATGGCCATAAACGACAAGATTGTCCTGATAAAGACAAATTCCCTCACCAAAAAAATGCTCGACAGGAGCCACAGGTACCAGTGTTTCCACCAATTGCTCTTCCAGCTCCAGCTCCGGTGCTATCTCTACCTCCCATTCCAGCAGCACCCGCACAACAGGGTCAGTACGGGCGTGTATATAACGTCCATCAGGCAGCGAATCAACAACCACCACCCGCGAATGGTGGTATGTTTTCTATCTAAGGAATTATGAGGCGTATATTGATTTTTGTAGCAATAAATATTGTGTGGGCCAAAAGGGTTGCTAAACTTAGCTTATAGCATTGTTATTTATGTAGACTCACCGAGGGGTTGGGGACACCTATATTTTTCATGTCATCACGTGGGTCTGATTTTTATCATGGGATTACTTACTTTAAGCATGTCCGAGCATGATGTAAGTATCGACGTGCATTAACTTGTGGTATATGAGAGCGTATGTACTACTACTATCCAGCATCCTGTCTTCTGTAAGAGAGTAGATGAGTGGACTCAATTTGAAATCGATCAAACTATTTTTTTGTTAAATCGATAAACCTATTTTTTTTTTAAATCGATAAACCTGATTTTTATATACTAATGACTAAGGACCTGAGGAGTTTTGATGACCGACTACTTTAGGTAGTAGTGTATCGGGGGGGTTCCTTGTTTGGATTTCGCTTGCGAGACACCCCACGCTTGAAATTAATAACCGTTGGGAGTCGAAATAAGTTAGGTCTTTGGGATATGAGTTTATAACCTTTGCGATTTTTTTTATAATGAAAGCGGTATGATAGGGTGTATGGGCGCCCTAGATGGTTGAATGGTAGTAGTTTTCAAAATTGTGAAAGTATAGGGATCATTTTTTCGAACTTGGTTACGTCGATGGTATAGGGAAGATTGGGTAAAGATTAAATTCGATTCACTTTAAACTATATGGTGAGGTTGGGCGTATAACATCAATAGGGAGTTTTGATAATGTACTCTATGGGCGGTACGTCTTAGATTTCTTGCGATGTGAGATTTCTACTCAGAGTTGACCTTACCGGTATGATTGATCTTTTCGAATTTCGGGACGAAATTCTGTTATAAGGGGGGAAGTATGTAATACCCCGTAATTTTTAATGACTTTTAAAATGAGTTATATTTTAAATTAATGGATTAATTGGATTTTGTTATTAATTAATTCGTTGGCGTTTCATCCGAATTGAGGATACTAAATTGTATGATTCTGAATATTACTCAAATATATTTAGGTAATATATGAATGTGATGATTATTGATAATTGCTGTTCGGTAATTTGGATTTCAAGTTGGACCCGGTATGGGACGTGCCGGGACTAATTGGTTAAATTAAAAAGGAAATTTAGTTTCTATCAACCTTATAGTCATTTCGACTGCGTCGTTGCGTCCGGAAGGTTCGAAATAGTCAGAAAAATCTATTTGGATGTTAATTTTGAGTCTCGGGTCATTTGGAAATGAAAAGACAACCTAAATGGGAATTTTCGTCATTTTTACAAGGGGGATGAATAGTGATTTCGGATTTTGTCCTATTATAAGTATTTGGAGATTAAGTGTACGTGGGTTATTCATCTCCTCTACACAAAATTAGAGAAGTCATCTTCCTAGAGAGAGTGAAAGGTTGCTTGTGAAGGGAAAAGCTTACTTGGTAAGGAGAAGAAGTAAGAACCACCATCGGAGGTTGACCGGAGAAGGTAGAACCACCTGAGATATACTACACCAAAGGATCAGACCTTCATTAGAGTCAAGTGTTTGATAATCGTAATCTAAGTTTGTATATTGTCCATGTTAGAATAGTTATTAAAATAGATGATTTTTCATTTTTGGAAGAAATAATGGAGTTGTTAAATGGATTTCTGGAAACTAAAAATATATAGGAATCAAACTCATGTTGTAGGTAGTTAGTAATCCACGAAATAATCATGAATCTGTTGAAGAAATTATGAAAACCATTGATGTGTTCTTGAAGATATTATGTTGATAATTTTCTGGAAAAAGTGGATATAAACATGCTTTTAATTCGATCTCTTGATGATTCAAGGATGTTTAGATGATTAAAAATTATTTATATATGTTGGTATATCATGTAGTAAGGATCGTACGCCATTTGGGATGTTAATATGAAGGTTTGAATGATCTAAAATAACTAAACCCGTAGTTGCAGAAATGCAGAAAAACTGAGTTGTTACCTGAGTGATCGATCGATCGACTCCCTGCCTTCAATCGATCGACCTCCCCAGGATTGTTAAAGTTGTTTCTTTTTAATGTTGATTCTTATCCCAAACCTTTGGTAGATCTTTGGTGATTATTAATTGGATATTATGGGACTTATATAAGATTAGTAAGCCCTAAATAAGATTTGAATTAATTTGATTGGGATTTAATTGATTAGTGTTAACGAAAATGTATTTTATCCCTAATTATTTAAGTTAGCTTAATTAATGTACATTTTAGCTTAACTTAATACATTGATTTTGATGATTCCAAACATATTTTTTATTAGATTTTTCTATAGATATTTATTATTGTATAATATTCATAATATAATATTATTAATATACCATTATATACATATATTTACTACATATCAATTCTGAGTGAGTTATATTTGTTTTATATTTAAGGTATTTACATATGTTGCACATTTACACTTGTCACATCAGGCACTCATGCATATATTAATAGTGATAATACGAATAGTTGTCTAAAACATTTCTTTGTAAAATTTGAAGTTATTTTTTATTTTATTTTCAAAATATTTTTAATACAATTTTTTAAACTGAAATATTTTTATATGTATATATGTTTATACGTGTTAAGCATATATGTTTATTCACATTGTAAGGACACAAATTTCCAATTGAGTCCATATATAGTTTTGGCTCAATTCCGGACAAAAACATTTATTCATAGGATAGTATTTATTGTAATATTCACAAGCCTATGAAGTGTATGTTGAAGACGTAGCGGCAAAGAATTTAAAGCTTCATCGAAATGCCGATTTGCGTGCCTCGTTTCTACGTCATCATCTAAGGTTCCATGCTCCCAAGGTATGAATGTAATTATATTGATATAGGAGCTTGGAACAATGTTTAGTTGGGTGTTAGTTTTAATAAAAGCCATGTTTATTTCAGAAATAATTTAAAAAGAACCTTATATTAATATATATAAATGTTTCTGGGCCAAAATAGAATTTAACAAAAATTTCTGAAACTCGTTCGAAATTTCGTTCGAACGAGATTTTTCGTTTCCAACCAAACTGGTCAGTCGTTAGATAAGTCGTTCGAACGACTTTCTCGTTCTAACGAGGTATCTAACGAGGTTCTAACGAGCCCAGGCTGGTCGCTCGTTAGAAACCTCGTTCGAACGACAGTCAAAGTCGTTCGAACGAGAATGCCAGGCGGGAACAGTTTTGAGCAGTTTTTTGGCAGTTTTTCCCCACTTCTCCACTTGGTTTTCAACCAACTTTTTTCAGACTTATTTATGAACGGGAATCTCTTTTTCTAACTTATCTTTTTCATACCAAACAAACTCCTAGAGAGTGTTTTGAGAGAAAATTCATTTAAGGAAAAAGATCAAGTTCACACTCTAGTTTACACCCAATAGTTGTTTTATCCAAGTTCTCTATATTCATATCTTTACTTGGAGATTTTGGCACCGGTGTTTCTCTACCGAAATTAAAAAGGAGACGTTTCGGGTTTGCTTATATTCCCCATCACAAAGAAGAAGACATTTGTTGCGGTTTTACTCACTTGGAGAAAGGCTCCAAGCTTGGGTGACTGTGTGCCTAATTGCCCGATCGATGAATTTCGAGACCACGGTGGAGCTCCGTTGGTTATCCGCTAATTGGAGGTTGATACAAGAAGAAGCATCACGGATTGAGAGGGTTCGAGTTTAGGAAGTAAGTCTTTTGTCTTGTATTTTGTAATACCATTTTTAGTGGATTTGAGGCTAGGGCCGTCCCGAGGTTTTTTCCCATTAGTGGGTTTTTCCTCGTACATCGCGGTGTAGTGTGACATTGTTTAATTTTATCTTGCACAAAATTTAGAACGCATGCTTAGGATAATTTCAAGATAAAATTCGGTTTAATTCTCACACTCATTTAATTTGGGACTTAAATTAAATATTGGGTAAAATTGTGTAATTCTTGTCACTTGCATTAATTTGGTTTCGCCTAACTTTGGATATATTTGTTAATCATGACTTAGGCAAATTTCTAGGACTTGAATTATGTTGTTTGTATTTGTTTCTTAAGATATTAAAACCCGGCCTTGTTATTTTGTTAAAACCATCTCAACGCTTCCGCATCTATTTAAAAAGGAAATTACTATTTTAATTTGAGAAAATTAATCACCGGGGATCCAACTCTTGCGTCTTCAAATTGGTATCAGAGCCAAAAACGATAAATTATTTCGTTAAAGATCCTTTACTTTTTGGCTAAATATGGATTTTTCCCCATTTTCAAAATTTCCTATTTTTGATGGTTCTAACTACGCGTATTGGAAAGCGCGAATGAAATCGGCACTTAAATCTATCGATGAACGAGTTTGGATGTCTGTTGTTAACGGTTGGACCCCACCAACACATTTAATTGAAAATGTACATGTTCCCAAACCCGTTGATAGATGGACTGAAAACGAGTTTAAGCTAGCAAATTTTAATTCCCGTGGTTTAAATGCCTTATTTAGCGCTGTCGCACCGGATGAATTCCGACGTATTATGACGTGTGAAACCGCTAAAGAAGCTTGGGATATTTTACAATTAACTCATGAAGGAACTAGTGTCGTTAAAGCTTCAAAACTCCAAAACCTCACCACTCAATTTGAAACTATCAAAATGGATGAAAAAGAAACATTTGGTAAATTTTATGCTAGACTTTCTGATATTGTTAATTCATCCTTTAACTTGGGAGAGAAAATACCTGACGACCGTGTAGTAAAGAAAATTTTAAGGTCCCTACCCGATAGATTTATTCCAAAGGTGACCGTTTTAAATTCTTTACCCACTTTAGCCTCTACGAAATTAGAAGAGCTTGTAGGTGATTTACAAACCTATGAACTAGATATGTTTCCCTCTAAAACTGAAAAGAAAATTGAAAAGGGCGTTGCTTTAAAAGCCCGCAAAGAGGTTAAACAAGTAGTAGAGAGCGATAGTGATAGTGACTCGGAAGATATGGCTTTGTTTGCTCGTAAATTTAGAAAATTTCTTAAATTTAACAAAGATAAAGTTAAAAATGATTTTAAGAAATTTGAATCTTCTAAACATGATAAAAACGAGAAGATTTCTAAAGCCGATAAGATCCCTAAACCTAGTAATGAAAATATTGATAGGGACGAGTCTAATAAATGTTTTGGTTGTGAAGGTTATGGCCATAGGGCTTTTGAGTGCCCCACTAAACTAAGGAAAGAGGGTAAACGACCCATTTCATATAATGCGACCCTTAGTGATAGTGATAAGGAAGAGAAGCCCGAATCCCCCACTAAGAAAAATTTTGTGGCTTTTATGGCACATGTGAGTGATAATGAGAACTCATCGGATGATGAAATTATAGCACATGCCACTTCCAAGGTCATTGTACATGATTCTCTTATTTTTGATGATAGTGAGAGTGAAAAAGAAGAAGAGAGTGAAAATAAAGAAGAGGTTGATATGAGTGAACTTCAAAATGCTTTTCATGAATTATATAAAGAATCTATTAAATTGAAAAGAGCTAATTTGAAGTTAGAAGCGAGTTTAAGAGAGAGTGTCAAGGTCATTGATGAAAGTGCCTCAATGGAAGACCTTAGGACACATGTGAGGACTCTTCAAGAGAAGCTTGATTATGTAGAAGGCGAGAGAGATAGCCTTAGGGGTTTAATGGAATCCTTGAAAAAGGAGCTTCTTGCTTTTGAAGAGCGTAATTCTTTACTAGAATCTAACATTGTTGAATTGGAAAATAAATTAAAAGATTCTAGTAATGTCAAATTTGATTTGGAATGTCGTTCGGAAAAACTTGATAAAATGTTAGGAACAATCCAAATTAAAAATGACACTTTTGGTTTAGGCTTCAATTCTTGTAATGATTTTAACCCTAAAGTCAAAACCAATGTTTTAGGAGAATCTTCTAGGAATGCATTTAATGATCACTCCTTAGATAAATCTTTTCGACATGCTCTTACTTGTACACATTGTGGTCGATAAGGTCATCTTAGGAAATTTTGTTTAGATCTTAAATGAATTCCTAGAAAATCCCATAGTAAAGTAACCACGATAGCTAATGTTTCTACACCCCAAGATAGTAATTCTTCATTAATTTGGGTTAGGAAATCCGACTTGGTTGCCTTACAAAATATGGATTTTGATTCTCATTTACTTACACATGACTCTTCCCTTGCTAAATCTAAAGGATAATTGTGTTAGTGTTTGCATACTTTAGCGTTTGTACTTCATGCTATATTCATATGCTAAAAGTATGCTTGTTTAGTCATTTTCTAGTCATTGCCTTATTTCATATCACATGCTAGAAACTATGACTTGTTTATCTTTTTGTATTATATTTTGTGTTTAAATTGACTGCATAATATAAAAAGATTTTTGTTTATCATTTGTGTTTTATTTATTTCATTTAAGCTTAATGAAAAATACAAATGATTTTTGTTTAGTCTTTTGAGTATATATCTTTATTTTTGATTAAAATGTTAAAAACTCAAAAAGATTTTGTTTTGTGTGTATTTTTGTTTGACACACTTTATGTGGCATATATTTGTGTTTGAATCCTATCTTTTACGCTCCCATGTTGCTAGAACTTTTGGTTTAGATTTTCAATCCTTAAAATGTTCTTTACCATGTTTTATATGGAGTAGTTGGATTTTGTATTGTTTAAATGGATTCTATTTCTATATGCCTCTATTCACACATGCACGAGCTCTTTTGAAATTTTAGTGTCACATGTTATATTTGAGCTTTTTGAGGTGTTCTCCTATCAATCTAGTCATCTATATATCTATGACCTAGGAGGACTAGTGCATGTCAAAATCCGTTGCATGTGAGATTTGTGCAAAAAATGAAAACATGATAAATTCATATATGCACGGGGAAGGGCTCCGAAAGGATGAATTTAATCATTTGCGATAGTAAGCCACCTTTGATTGGATCTAAAAGAAATACGTGATCCAAAGGCCTAAAAACAGAATATTTGGCATTCAAAGAAAACAATTGCCAAGACCTATGTTTGTTTGATATATTCATTCAAAAACAAAAGAGTATATATGCTTATTGAGGGAGAATTGGATGGTATATCAACGGTTTGCACAATGTCCGTTTATCCTAGCTGTCTTTAATGTCATGACTCTATTTGGTTTATAGAATCACCATCATGCTAGGCTTGTATGCATTGTGTATGTTTGTTCATTGAGTTCAATCTTTATATTGTCACATGAGGTTATATTTAATTGTGATGAAGTTTGCAATCAAATGAGAACTCCATGAACGTTTCTTAAGTGTTTGGGTCTAAATTTAATTGTTGCTTGTTCACACCCCTACACTTCCGTTTCCATATGACACATTTTTGCCATACGAGTGTGCAAACTTATTGTATTTTGTGTCATGTGTGTGTTTATATCTATATATATATGCAAATGGTTCATTGATATATTTCTAGTATATATATATATGATATTTGTTTGTCTTTGCCTTGTTTTTATTGCCCATATGCTGTCATGTCTTTTATTTAAGCTTTCGCATGCTGTTTATTAGTTCTTTATCCTTTGCCTATTCCCGAACAAAAAGGGGGAGAATGATGATAGGGGGAGAAATGGTATCTAATCCTATTATTATCGTATCTTCGTTTGGGGGAGATTTATCTTAGGGGGAGACGTCTTTCTAAGAAGGTCATGTGTGTTTCAAGGGAGAATTAATTTAGGGGGAGTATTTAATTAATTGCATTTAATATTTTGATATTCCCTATGCATTTGATGAGTTTGCTTAAGTGTGCAGGAATTATTATAAAGCGGCATCTTTCTATGGCAAAGAGTTTAATCCTTGGGTTGAGTCAAGATTGGGCGGGTTATGTTTTGAGTCTAGTAGAGCTTGACGGCCCTATAGGATTTTTGTTTTGGTTTTTGTCCCGGAATAGCCAAAGGGGGAGATTTGTAAGGACACAAATTTCCAATTGAGTCCATATATAGTTTTGGCTCAATTCCGGACAAAAACATTTATTCATAGGATAGTATTTATTGTAATATTCACAAGCCTATGAAGTGTATGTTGAAGACGTAGCGGCAAAGAATTTAAAGCTTCATCGAAATGCCGATTTGCGTGCCTCGTTTCTACGTCATCATCTAAGGTTCCATGCTCCCAAGGTATGAATGTAATTATATTGATATAGGAGCTTGGAACAATGTTTAGTTGGGTGTTAGGTTTAATAAAAGCCATGTTTATTTCAGAAATAATTTAAAAAGAACCTTATATTAATATATATAAATGTTTCTGGGCCAAAATAGAATTTAACAAAAATTTCTGAAACTCGTTCGAAATTTCGTTCGAACGAGATTTTTCGTTCGAACCAAACTTCGTTCGAACGAGACTGCTTTCCAACCAAACTGGTCAGTCGTTAGATAAGTCTTTCGAACGACTTTCTCGTTCTAACGAGGTATCTAACGAGGTTCAAACGAGCCCAGGCTGGTCGCTCGTTCGAACGACAGTCAAAGTCGTTCGAACGAGAATGCCAGGCGGGAACAGTTTTGAGCAGTTTTTTGGCAGTTTTTCCCCACTTCTCCACTTGGTTTTCAACCAACTTTTTTCAGACTTATTTATGAACGGGAATCTCTTTTTCTAACTTATCTTTTTCATACCAAACAAACTCCTAGAGAGTGTTTTGAGAGAAAATTCATTTAAGGAAAAAGATCAAGTTCACACTCTAGTTTACACCCAATAGTTGTTTTATCCAAGTTCTCTATATTCATATCTTTACTTGGAGATTTTGGCACCGGTGTTTCTCTACCGAAATTAAAAAGGAGACGTTTCGGGTTTGCTTCTATTTCCCATCACAAAGAAGAAGACATTTTTTGCGGTTTTACTCACTTGGAGAAAGGCTCCAAGCTTGGGTGACGGTGTGCCTAATTGCCCGATCGATGAATTTCGAGACCACGGTGGAGCTCCGTTGGTTATCCGCTAATTGGAGGTTGATACAAGAAGAAGCATCACGGCTTGAGAGGGTTCGAGTTTAGGAAGTAAGTCTTTTGTCTTGTATTTTGTAATACCATTTTTAGTGGATTTGAGGCTAGGGCCGTCCCGAGGTTTTTTCCCGTTAGTGGGTTTTTCCTCGTACATCGCGGTGTAGTGTGACATTGTTTAATTTTATCTTGCACAAAATTTAGAACGCATGCTTAGGATAATTTCAAGATAAAATTCGGTTTAATTCTCACACTCATTTAATTTGGGACTTAAATTAAATATTGGGTAAAATTGTGTAATTCTTGTCACTTGCATTAATTTGGTTTCGCCTAACTTTGGATATATTTGTTAATCATGACTTAGGCAAATTTCTAGGACTTGAATTATGTTGTTTGTATTTGTTTCTTAAGATATTAAAACCCGGCCTTGTTATTTTGTTAAAACCATCTCAACGCTTCTGCATCAATTTAAAAAGGAAATTACTATTTTAATTTGAGAAAATTAATCACCGGGGATCCAACTCTTGCGTCTTCACACATGTGGTGCTTAGTGTTTATATTAGTTCTCCTAAAACTGAGGGCATTTAATTATCTGAAGTCTTTGGCTTCCAAAGCCTTTGACAGCCCAAAACGATTTTTCAATAATATCTGATCGTGCACTGAAATGACATTGGCCTGAGGGCATTTAATTTTCTGAAGTCCTTGGCTTCCAAATCCTTTGTAAAAGTTTTCTTTTATCTGTTCATGATGGTTGCCTTTGGCTGAAAATCTGTACCAAAGCCTTATCAGTGGGCGTCTTTTCCAAGGGATGACTGCCAAAAGATGGCTTACTTACCAAAGGTTGACGCCTCCCAGCTGGCGTCTTCTCCAAGGATCGACTGCCAAAAAGATTTGGCATTAAATTTTTCTTCATTCAAAGGCTAGCACCCTTACCGCCTTAGACAACTATTACTCCATACCTGCTTATTTTTGCACAAAGTCCCTTTTATGGCCTGACAGAATTAGACCTATTCCTAGCCTTAGGCCTTACCGGAACTGACGCTGTAATAAGCTCTTGCCTTACCTGCTCGCTTTTGACGTCGGTTGTTTTTCTTTGTACGAATGATCACACACACATATATATATATATATATATATATATATATATATATCTAATTGCTGCGTGTACTTTCTCTCTCTTTCTTCTTTACGAA
The DNA here is from genome assembly GCA_949130495.1 of Sambucus nigra. Lineage (NCBI taxonomy): Eukaryota > Viridiplantae > Streptophyta > Magnoliopsida > Dipsacales > Adoxaceae > Sambucus > Sambucus nigra. The sequence continues at coordinate 197,123,915 of OX422219.1, forward strand.
TGTCAACTCTCTCTCTTCTTTTTACGGATGACAACATATATATATATATCTATATATACACATACTTTTGTATGTTTAATATCTGCCTTATTTAAGCTTGGAAATGAGGCTGGATTAGGGGTGTGTTTCGGCCGGATCGGATCGGAATAGGGGTGTTCGGAAAATTTTCCAAAATTTTCGGAATTTTAAAATCCATTCCAAAGTCGGAAAAATAAATTTCGGAAAATCAATTTCTTTTCCATGTCGGCGACTTCGGAATTTTCGGAATTTTCGGAATTTTTGAATATTTTTTTATTCGGAAAAAATTAGGAAAAATCGGAAATATCAGTTTTATCTTTTTCGGATAATATCGGAAATACAAAATTATCAATTTTATCTTCTTTATTCCACTTTTTTGGGGTGGTGGGGGTAGTTTTATTTTCATACAAATGTCAATTTCAAGCAATATTGAGTATTGATGTTAAGCTTAAAAGTTGAACCTGGTAAGACCAAGTGAGCAGTGCATATTACTATAAGAAAAAATAAGCAAAGAATAACACCAATGTTAGTAAGCATACAAGGAAAACACTTAAGATATGTTTAACAAATAGAGCTACAAAACTATGTTTAATAGATCGGAGAGGAATGAGACCACCTGATTGAGTGAGGAATTAGAAATGATAGGATTTAGGAATTCATTCTAATTAGTGTAGAAATGAGAAAAGAAAGGGGGCAAAATAACCTTTCTATAACTAAAAATTAAGGGTTGAGATTATTTTAAATGAATGGGTGGGATTGTTTTAAATGAAGGGTGAGATTATTAGGAAATGTGATGAGTAAAAATTATTAAAATGAATAAAAATATTATTATTTCGGAAAATATTTTGGATAAATCGGATCGGCATGATATCGGAATTTTCGGAACGGAAAATCGGAAAGTCGGAAATCTATATTTGATTTCCAATTCCATTCCAATTTATATTGGAAAAGTCGGAAATCGGAAAAATTCGGATCGGAAAAATTAAAATGATGCCAAAATTGGAAAAATTCGAATCGGAAATCGGAAAATTTGGAAGTTCGGAAATAATTGACACCCCTAGGCTGGATAAACCTACTAGAAAGGGTTTTAAGCCTTACGGACCTATCATTTTCTTTAAACTATTTTATCCATCCGAAATATATAATTAATATCTGTTCGAGAATTTTTATACATATATATCTGTCAGAATCTTTTTTTTGACCGAATGTTTTATTTCTTCGAAAATATTTTCATAACATTTCAGTCAGAAAATTTTCTATATTTATATATATATCTATTCGAAATTCTTTATATATATATATATGAACACATATGTTAATGGTACTGTATGTCAGCATTTTTTATAATTACACTCCATGTGTACAGATTGTGCTACCAAATTTTCTCCACAATATTTATTTACAAGTTATCATTAATATCCATTAATTCTTTTATATCTGTTGGATATTGTATCTCTCTTGTACTAACAACTTCTTGCAGAGTTGCAGTTCAATCTTGGAGATTTTTTTTGTCCTCTCTCATCTTAGAAAATCAGTTGCATTTAATGCAGTCTCAGACCAAATTCCATTCTCTTCTGCAACGGACATATTCATATTGAGAATCAACTGGAGACTTATATATCAGATTGGAGATTATTTTCAGACCACATCATCCCAGAAAATCTGGAGCATTTAATGCTCAATATGCTGTGTCTAACAGCTAGTTTTTGAATACACATTTAAAGCTGTGAGAGCTGCTTTGAAGACAAGAAGAACAAAAACGAAAATATGAGACAGACTTGAAATATTCTTGAGAGCATTTATTTTACTACTCAGCTACACATTCAAGAGAGCAATTAAATTTTATCATCTGCTCAAATCATTGAAGAAGAAGACTTGTGCCTACTTCAACATCATTTATTGAAGTCTGATTCAAAAAGGAGAAACTCAGATTACAAATTGTATTTTAAGGAGTTTCAATATTGTATCTTGTACTACAAAAAATTCAGATTTATTGTGAAGCTTTGTTGAAGCTTCGGTTTGTACCGGTAATTGGTTCCTACCCGCAAGTGGGCCACGGGGTTTGAAGCTCGGAGTTAGCTTGCAAACATTTGTACGCGGTGGTTTGATCCTACCCGCAAGTGGATCAGGTTTAGTGAAGCGCAAAGGAGACGAGGGCTCTAGGCGCGTGGACGTAGGCCGGGATTTGGCCGAACCACGTTAAATTTCGGTGTCATTTATTTTCCGCACTTATATTTATTTATTTGCGTATGCTTGCTCAAGTTAATATTTTCAGCACACTATCTTGCAAATAAATTAATTCCGATATTTGACTAAATTATTTTTAAGGTTAAAATAATTATTTTTGAATTAAATAATTAATTTCAAAATATCACTTTATATTAAATACGAAAATTAATTTAATATTTCTAGAGTGTTAAAATCTGCATGTCTAGTTGTTTAAATTAGTTAGTTGCATTTATTTGATATTGTTGGATTTATTCTTTATAGATTTATTATTCTGAAATTTGTTAATGTGATTTAAATTTAATATTTTTCTGAAATATAAATTTGACATTAAAGTTTGTAAAAACTCAATTCACCCCCCCTCTTGAGTATAATCTGGGCAACAATTAGAATAATGATAATTAAATTGGAAGGAATTTCGGTTACTAGATTCATTTGTTGGATTTTAATTGGTATGCATGGGGATTAAAGATAGGACCAGTAGGGGTGATTGAATATAACACCTGGGTATCCTTAAGTTTACAAGAGGGTTTAATCCTAAGTGAAAGAAGATGTGTTTATAAGAGATTTGAAACTATCGGTTTTAACCTTAATTAAAGGGAGAGTTTAATTTGTCGTAATTCGGGAGATATGACGATATGGACCAGTAGGATATTAGTGATTTCTTACTGAATATACTATTGAGGAAAACCTATTTGAACCTTGAGTAATGCGTGAGGCGCGGGGAATTGAATTAAAGAAGTAAAGTCATAATATTTTAATACGTAGGATTTGAGAGATATAATGCTACGTATGGGAACTATCTTAGGGTAATGTGAGTACCTTGTTGATTGTATATTATAAGTATGATAATACCTATTTGATTGATTGATGATTATGTGTATGACATACCTAGCTTACTTGCTATCGACGGGAGGTTTGCGCGTGAGGGCAGTCATATCCTAATGAATCCATGGGATATTTGATTTATCGCTCAAGAACATAGGTCTATGAAAGACTTATCGGGGAGTTGATAAGTCCACTGACTGTGGGAACGTAGGTATGTGCGTGACCCATGGATACGAGAACTATGTTCGCCTCCAATTTGTTTGTTGATGTTTGTAGTTCGAGGAATCCTTACCGAACCTTTTGTCTCATATTCGGCGACTAGCGATGATGGGACATGATAGCAGAGTAATGCATTGCACCGCAGATGTGACTCGGGGTGCCGTATTATATATGAATATATATATACTGAATTAAAGGAATGAATGGTTATATTGTGGTTACATTATCTATTGCGTGATAATTGTAGATAACGGTAAACTGAGAAAGAATGAAAATAAGTTAATGAATATTTATTGAAGAGATTAATTAATGTTAATGATGAAATGATTCATATAAATGAGAAATGTATAAGAATGATTATATAACGTATGGTATGGGACATTAGAGGTAATGATATGGGAATAGAATCATATTATGGAATTGGTAAAGGGGAACCATTAACTAGGAGGTCAATAGGAAACATTAAGAGTGCACTCTAGTTGAGAGGTGAGAATAGCAAGTGAGAGTTGAATCTAACGTGTACATAATAAATGCTTTATTGCACTTGTTTAATACTTGTTGTTTTAAAAATCATTTTCACAATCGGGCTCTGAACCGTTTCCTTGCATATTTTCTTTTTTATTGTGTCCCTATATCAGGTGTCCAGCAGCACGAACGCCAACCTTAGCGAATTATGACGAGCTATGGAGTTATGGTGTTTTGCTTAGACGCCTATCTTCATTTGATTCACAGTATTTTCTTAGATAGGGCATGTCGCCCAAAGGATTTCAGTATCTCTTTTCTATCTAAGTCAAATACTCTTGTACTCGTGTCAATTTAATACATTTACTATTATTGGGATTCTTGTATTGAGAAATTACTATGTGGGAATGTTTATTCCAATTGCATTTAAATTCTTTTATGTTATCTGTTCAGTTATAAGTGTTGTATAATAATATGTGTGGTGTTATTTTTAAATTTAAAAATGGATTTGTTGAAATTAAAATTTGGAAAGTTTTTTTTAAGACCAGTTTAATTGGGTATTGGGTGAGTTGTAAATATTTTCGACAGTGATGCTAAGAATGAGCCAACTGTATATTCTGTTTTAATTTGGTATGGGACTGACCACCCGGTATTTAATTAGGCGGGGTGTTACAAAATATAGATAGAGTTCAATGTGGTACTAACAAGTTAAATTATAGTTATGGAACACTAGGAATTTTATACAAAAGTTCCATTCCTATGTGCCTAGTGTTGGTTTTCTGCATGTTAGAGGATGAATGTTACTTCTTAATAAATCATATAAGTGTGACTCGCAGAATCACTAAAGTTGATTTACCTATACGAGTATCGAAAGTGTGACCGTTTTCTATGGAATCATGACCGATCTAAAGCGCTCGTGAAATCAGGATTAACACAACGCCATAAAAGTGCATGCTAGAAGAACACTCATAAACTCAAAAATCAGTATGTGTGATAGTTCCGGCTAGTCTTAAAAGGTCCTTGGTTCAAGATATGTTCGCCACAACACATTGATGAAGCTTTGAAGTATTTACACTATATGGAAGTTCAAATCCGAAAGACACTTCTCATTTATGTACTAAATTTTAGCGATAATGCCAAAAGTTATTTATTGTCTTTTTTGCTTAGCTCTCTCGTGTATATTGAAATTGGTGGGAGAATGTTGGATAAATTTCAACATAATATAATATTTTAATTATATTATTGATGTTTTATTTTTAATTGTTAATATTTTATTATATTATTGGTGTTTTAATTTAAACATAGTTTGGGTTTTATTTTAGAAGGATGAAAAATGAGCAAATCGATATGAAAGATATGAGAGTGCTCAAAATTCCATATCGTCCCACATTGGAAGAATACTACAAAAAGTAGTGGTATATCAACTAAAGGACAACTAAGATTCTTAGTTGACAAGTCAAATAAGATGCTATGATCTTACGCATTGCGGTGGTGCTTAAGCACCACCAATCGCTACACGCGGCACGCGAAAAGTGCGATTGGGCGACTTAGGGTGCATTGCGCGCACTTTACACTTCGCTTGGAGCGTGGAAGCCTAAAGTTTTGACGAGGTAAAACAGATCAACGGTTGTGATTAAACGATCCAATCAAAGGGTTTAAAATCCGAAACGACTTGATCAGAAACGTTAGATGAACTCGTAGCGTTTCGTGTAGGTGATGTCCATTCGCTTACGACGGGACGCCCAATCTAAACCGTTAGATTGAAGCTGTTCCAAACAGACACGATCCAACGACTGCTGAGTCATTACATGAAGAGCTGTGACTGTTGAAGAACCGTCACAGAAATGGTTATAAAAAAAGTCGAGGCCTCTGTTTTGGACATCGAAAATTGCTAATTTTCCCTCTCTCCATTATGTACTCGCAGTTATGTATCAATCAAATTGAAAGAAATATTACTTAAAAGAAAGCATTCAAAAAACGTGTTTTACAAAAATTAATTAATATATTTCGTTATTTTCATTAAAAAAAACTCCGACATAACTGGGGTGCCCCCACCTGACGTAGCGTAAAATCCCATCGCCCTCATTCCCCCTCTTGGTAGTCAACACGTCTGTTAATCCTCGTGGCTCAACTCTCATTAAAATCCCAAATATTCTCACTAAAGCCTCGCTATTCACAAAGCTCACCGAACTCATCTTTTTAAAACTGCCCGCTCTTCAATGGCCGATTCCAATTCTAGGTCCGTACATAAAAAGCGATAAAATATTATGTTTTCTTGTTCTGCAATTTTTGCTCAGATTTTTCCTCAATGTGATTGAAATAGTAATGCCAAACTCAACTCGTATGCGGAGATTGTTGTCATACGTCACGGTGAGACAGAATGGAATGCCTCTGCCAAAATTCAGGTCCCTTCTAATTTTTAATTAATCATATTAGTATGAAATGTTTCAAATTTTATATGTTTGATCTGTTTATTGAATCATTTATTATTGATCAACATATACTGTGCATGCTAGGTTTTGTTATGGCTTGAGAGACGTGTGCTATATATGTTGGTGATTAGATGAGTCATTACTACTAGTCCCGTACAAAATAGCCTTTAATATGGAGATTTTTTTCCCAAGTAATTGTTGTATGACACGATAGATTATTAATTTTTGCGTATAGATTACGGATACACTCAATCAATGACCAAGTTCAACCCTTGTTTACTATCGTAGAATTTGGTTCGTTGATTATGTCCAAAAAAAGGGAAGTGGACTCTTAATTCGGGACAACCCAAAATAGACGGAGGGAGTATAACTCATAAAATGCTGCATTAGATTTCATTTCACTAACTTATGGTAATACTGAATAGCTGTCTTGTCAGCCCTATAGAAGTTTAAGATTCATATCCTATTAGTCTTTGAATCTATTCAATAGTGTTAACAAAGGCACTGTCACTTTATCTCACTTTATCTGCAATTAGTGCATTAGCCGAATGAGTTTCCTTGTCTTGTGGTTAACTTTACTTAGGGTCCGTTTCATTGACGTTAAGTTTTTTCCCATAGAAAATATTCGTTTTAGTTCATAGCTTGATTTCAAAAACATTCTTCGAAAAGAATGGCCATAAATATGAAAAGTGCTCTCTCGTCTTATCATTTTTCATAGAAAACATTTCTTAGTCACCCCTCAAAAAATTGATTTCCACGGAGAACTCCAAAAGTAAGACAAAATCACGCCTGTTTTTTTCCACTCATTTTTCAATTTCTCATAACAATGAACCATTTTTCAATCATTTCCAACTTTGTAATTAATCACGCCCTTATTTTTCAATCATTTCCAACTTTGTAATTAAACACACATTTATTTATTTATTTATTTTCTTTAACAGGGACACCTAGATGTTGAATTGAATGAGGTTGGGAGACAACAAGCAGCTGCAGTAAGTTAAATCTTATATACCGTGCTTCTATGCCCTTGGTCTTTATGTTGACTAATAGCCATCTTTGCTTGAAGGTGGCTGACCGGCTATCCAGGGAACCTAAAATTTCAGTTGTATACTCGTCTGACTTAAAGCGAGCGTTTGAGACAGCACAGATAATAGCAAACAGCTGTGGCGGACTTGAGGTATGAATCGAAAAGCCACTATAGGCTATACTGATTTGGCGTTCATTTATACTTAGGGATTTAAATATCTGAAGGCATTGGTGTTATTATTTGTTTTTCATTTCAAAGTAAAGTTTGTAAACGACTCCACTTAAGCATACAACTAGTCAACTTTTGGGTGTTGGAAGAATCACATTATACCTTTGTATTAGCCAAATCAGTTGTACAAGAAGAAATAATAAACGTCTTTGGAAAACGAGTGTAAAGAAGTGTGTCAGGAGATGGATGAAGAGATATGATAATTATCACAACTTAAATCCTTGTACACATTGAAATGGCTTTACAATGTTTGAAGAAGGGAACCTTGGTGCATGTAAAGGGATGCAATTTTCAACTTGGGCTTTTTCATTCATTAGATGCTTAAATGACATGAACAATCGGCGGAAGGTAACTATATTCAAATCTTGATTTGGTACAAGTTGATTTATGTGGCCACCCTTTAGTAGTTAGGAAGAGGTGATATTTATGCGCTATATTACTTTGAACTCCGGCCGAACCCATGCATGGTACGGGTACTGGTATGTGCTTCGTTGCTTTGGGAGATATGCATTACGGCGGAGGTTAGGATTCGTTCGTTTAATAATGGGGCACTTTAGAATTCTTGTTAGGGTTCTTTTAGTATTATAATCATTTGTTTTAGCAAGAATAATGTACTCCAACATAGACAAGGTTCCCAACGAATATATGTAGTGTATAGCCTCCATATTCTATAATATGGTAATAAGATATATATATATATATATCACTGTTCTAAAAAACCCGCCTAGGCATCGCCTAGGCTTGAGGCTTGGGAGAAACGCCTCGCCTTACGCTTTTCACGCCTTATTCTTGGTAAAATCCTTACGGCGCACTTTTTTCTAAAAACAAAAATGCGTTAGTGAAACGATATCGCCTTTTAAAGAATTTTTTTACAAACCGGACCATTATCTGATCCAAAACAATCAAATAGTATTTTAATTTGCATATATTCAGACATATTTATATGATATGTACAATTTTAGTATTTTAATAGCTTTTTTATGGTTAAAAATTATTAAAATATATCACTGTTCTAAAAAACCCGCCTAGGCTCCGCCTAGGCACGCCTAGGCTTAAGGCTTGGGAGAAACGCCTCGCCTTACGCTTTTCACGCCTTATTCTTGGTAAAACCCTTAAGGCGCACTTTTTTCTAAAAACAACAATGCTTTAGTGAAACGATGTCGCCTTTTAAAGAATCTCTTTACAAACGGACCATTATCTCATCCAAAATAATCAAATAGTATTTTAATTTGGATATATTCAGACATATTTTTATGATATGTGCAATTTTTGTATTTTAATAGCCTTGTTATGGTTAAAAAATATTAAAATATATTAAGAAGGCCTAAACGCCTTTTCACGCCTTTTCACGCCTAGGCCCGCCAAGGCTTCTAAGGCTTAAGGCTTGGCCTCCACGCCTCAATCACGCCCCGCGTTTTTTAGAACCTTGAAATATATTAAGAAGATCTAAACGCCTTTTCACGCCTAAGGCCCGCCTAGGCTTCTAAGGCTTAAGGCTTGGCCTCCACGCCTCGATCACGCCCCGCGTTTTTTAGAACCTTATATATATATATATATATATATATATAGGGAGAGATTCAGAAGTGAACATAAAAGATGAACATTTTAATGAACCTTAAACAAAAACACTCAACACGCAATCAATTTTAATTCCTATGTTGTAATTGGTCTGTGCCAGCAGCAACGAACACGCGCCAGCGGTAACGGACACACGTGTATTAAAAAAGACGCGTGCCACACGCTTGTCCGTTGCCGCTGGCGCGGACCAATTACACCATAGGAATTAAAATTGAATAAGTGTTAGGTGTTTTTTGTTAAGGTTCATTAAAATGTTCATCTTTTATGTTCACTTTTGAACCTCTCTCTCTCTCTCTCTCTATATATATATATATATATATATATATATATATATATATATATATATATATATATATATATATAATTTAATTTAATTCCCATTTTTTTATTTTGTTATAGAAGTTAGAAGCTTCATTATTACCCAAAATTAGCTAAAATTGTAAAAGTTGGAGTCATAAATGCCACTTTTGGAGATTCAGACGACGAACTCACCTTGTTTCAGGTTGTGCCTCAGATTGTGGTACATACGGTTAACTATGTTTATGCTAGCATCAATGATCTTTTTAATAAGAATAGACAAATAAAACGTAATCGAGCATCAATGGAAGTCTTGTTGTGTTAAGGTTTTTACATCATGAAAGTCTTGTTGTGTCAAGGTTTTTACACCATGAAAGTCTTGCCGTATCATTAAAGAAGGTATTGCTTTTATGAAACCACATAGGCAATACCGCTTCTTGGTTGGCTAGAAAGATATTATAACAAGGACTTACTTTGTTTAAGAATCATGCATATGTAAGGTATTGAAGAATATGTTCGATAAAGTTTTGCAAGTAGTTGCTGGCACTGAGTTGAGAGACCCAAAATCTGAAAACATGTTGTTTTTGTGAGTAAGTTCCATTGCGCGTACATCAAATTGATTTTTGGCGACGCTCACTTCTGATGTGTATGAGCGGCTCAAGAGACCCGGCGGACCAAGGTAGGCATCAATGGTCAAACCGCAAAACTTTGTCTCCACATCCTAAATCTTCCAAACCATTTAAAACTAACCAATTCGAAGCCCTAACGTTGTCACTTGCATTAGGCGACCTTGGCCGACGTCCGACTCACAATCCCTTATCATCCTTGTAGGCAAATACAAGCCTTGGATCGACCACTCCACGACACCTAACCAAGCGTTAAGAGCCGAGCTCCTCACACCCTCGTCGGCGTTAGATGAACCTACGTCTGACAAGCCTTGATTAAGTCTTTCAAAATTGGCTTCTTCAAGTCGATGAACTATAATGTTTATATGCTGAAAGAACCCTAGATATGTGAATCGTGTGAACTCGCCGTTTGTAACCTAAGTTCCTCTGACCTCTGGTGAAGGTCGCCATGGGGATGCGAAGTTGGACAGTTATTTGGCGACCCAATTGAATCTTCTTCATGATGACATCGTTTCTCCTCTGATCTATAACGACGTGGAAGTTTCGAAACCCTTGGTTCTGCTGGGGTCGCTGACCTTGGGTGACCGACATCACTTCTCCTTTGAGCTATAACGACATGCGAGTTTCGAAACCCTTGATTCTGCTGGGGTCGCTGACCTTGGGTGACCGCCGTCACCTGGCCCTACCGATGCTCCAGAGGACCCACAGATGTTGAGGTAGTAGTCGGTGAAGATCTAGGATAATGTTGCATTAATGGTTCAAGGTAATTTCAAAACCACCTCTGAAGATATTAACACTCAATTTCTATGTAAAAATTACAGTTTGAGCCTTTATTGTGGGACAATCCCTCCCTCGTCTCTAATTTCTTTGGCACTTCATTTTGATTCTTATATGTCCGATTTGGAGGAATAATATGAGCAAACTCCCCTAGATATTAAGTACTCAATTGAGTTGTAGGACAGTGATTGAGCCTCTTGGTATAATGAGGACACGAGTCTTCGATATGGATTGATCTCGCCTGATCGCCATGAGGAGGGCCGTCAAAAGATGATTGAGTGTAGTAAGACGATTGGAATCATAAGGCAAAGTATGAGGAGATTGAGCTTGAGTGTTATATGCTTATGTATGAGCTCTTTGCCCTTAGTTGAACCATTGCCTATTATATCCATTCCAATTGCTTATGATGTTCGTTTTCCCCTCCTTTCCTATTACTTTGAACCACGTTCCAGACTCGTTGAGATTGCTGAGTATTTACCCCGCGAAGTTGGCATGTTGGGGTATTTGCTATTGGTGACTTTTGCTCTATCTTCGGTGAAGAGGAGGTTGGCGTCTGTATCGGGGATTATTCAATATCTTTACCCTCGATTGGTTGGGTGACTTACACTCACTTTCAAGAGACAAAATTGTATTGTATTTATGGCATTTTCCCGCTTAATGGGATGATGGTGATGATTGTTCTATGATTATATTGAGATTAACTCATTAGTTTACGAAAGCTATCCTGGGTATAAGGGCCCGATTTGGGAGGCCTTTATGGCCCATAGTAAGTTGGTTATTTAAGGCATTGCATTGAAGATTTGAGTTGAGGTTGTTGTATACCAAAATGGTATGTTTTTCCTCCTTTAACAGTTCAATGCCTCCCCAGTGATGGTAAATTTCGAGGGAGACTCCTTACTCGATGTTTTGGTTTGAGCACGAGATAACCCGTATTTGGAGTTTTTGTTTGGTGGATTTGCCTTTTGATTTCAAGAATAACTTCCCTTTTAAGTATGTGGTGGGGAACCGGTGGTAACTGTGTGACGCCGATAGAGGTCTCTTCTCGCGCCTTCGCATTTGAGGCGAGATTTCTAATTGGGGGGAGAGTGATGTGTATGCGAGGTCCAAATGAATATTTCAAATAAAATTTTGCAAATAGTTGTCGATACTTATCAATTGAATAGCAATGAATGAAAATGAGTTGAGAGAAACACTATATCTAAAAATATGTTGCAAGTCTCTCGCTGCATTTACATCAAAGAAGGTAAGTGATGCAAACGCCAAAAATTGGATCCAAAGAAGAGAGAAAAACATAACCACAAATCCGAATTTCTATTAAAAAGCCAAAGATCAATACCAAATGAGGGGATGAGTACATTTATAGGGAATGAGAGAGGCTTCTAGAACATGTTAGCCAAGTATGAGTTGTCATAACAACTCATCGATGACAACACTAACTAATGAAAGCTTCTTGCCTAACTATAATATCTAATCACTAAAAAAATGGTAAGTGTGACAAAAGATAATTAAGAATGAAAAATTACAAATATACCCCCCATTTATTACTTATATCATATTTCTCCCTATCTTTTTCTGCATCATTCTCCCCGCCTTCCAAAGAGTTCATCCTCGAACTTAAAATGACAAATTAGAGTAGCCCAGGTCGCACAATCAATGCTTGCCAAAATTGTGTCCAACCATGCCACACGAACAAATATTTGGATTTTTTTTTTCTTTTTTAATGAGGGCTAAAAATAAATTTCTTCAAATCGTCGGGGACCAATTGCAATATTATCCAACTCCATAAAATTTGGAGGTGACCCAATATCTTTAAGCCCAAAGAAATCAATTTTGGTGGATTTAATTCCAAAACAAATGACTTATTAATAATTCGGCTCAAATTAAAGAAGTTCTCATTGGGTTGCCTAGCTTCGGTGAAGTTTGATGAATCGCGATCTTCTTTCTGCCCAACCTCTCAACTCCTTCAGCCTCGTTGGTAATTTTCTTGGCCATTAACTACTCCTCTTCTTCAATCTCTCCGTGGGTGGCCGCCTCATTATCGTCTGTGTTCTTGGGTTATCTTCCCAAACGGACTAGTCTACGGGGCATACGAAAGATCAATCGTTGTGGCAGTGGTATTGAAGCTGGTTGTGGGGCAGGGGTTTGATTTTCACAGATTAGGGCTTGGATTTCATGTTCATGCGCACCTTGGGGTGGGGTCACGACTTTAATGGGAGGTTGGCGAGGGCTAGGGTTCGGGCAGCAATTGGAGGCTGCAATGGTGGAGGAGTCTCTGATGGCCATCGGTATAGGACGGTGGCCATTGCAACTGCTTGCAATAGGTCCTCATCAGACGACAATTTGGTGGTACTGATTGATTAGCTCGCAACGAACCATTCGATGTGTTCATTGCAGCGGCGCCTCCAAACTTGTGGAAAGGCCTCTAGCCTAAGCAACCAGTCTTCATTAGATTCAACCGTGTGAATTTTCTTCCATGGACCCATCAATGGTGATACAAGGGGGATACACACCCACACACACCAAGGAGCTCACCTCTCCCCGATACCAATTTGATGCATACACCAAAAATTGGATCCAAAGAAGAGAGAAAAACACAATCACAAATCTAAATTTTTATTAAAAAGCCAAAGATCAATACCAAATGAGGGGATGAGTACATTTATAGGGAATGAGAGAGGCTTCTAGAATATGCTAGGCAAGTATGAGTTGTCATGATAATTTATCCTTGACAACACTAACTAATGGAAGCTTCTATCCTAACTATAATATCTAATCACTAAAAAAATGGCAAGTGTGACAAAAGACAATTAAGAATAAAAAATTACAAATATACGCCCCATTTATTACTTATATCATATTTCCCTCTATTATTTTCTGCATCATTCTCACCGCCTTCGAAAGAGTTCTTCCTCGAACTTAGAATGCAGCCAGGTAGCACAAACAATGCTTGCCAAAATTGTATCCAACCATGCCACACGAAAAGATATTTGGAAAATATTTTTTTCTTCTTCAACGAGGGCTCAAAATAAATTTCTTTCAATTGTCGGGGCCCAATTGCAATATCGTCCAACTGCTTAAAATTTGGAGGTGACTTAATATCTTCAAGCCCATGGAAATCAATTTGGGGGGAATTAATGTCCAAAACAAATGACTTATTAACAGTTGGGCTCAAATTAAAGAAGTTCCCGTTGGGCTGCCTAGCTTCTCGTTTATGGTCAAAAACTTCGGTGAAGTTTGATAGATCGCGATCTTCTTTCTGCCTAACCTCTTCAACTCCTTCAACCTCGTTGGTAATTTTCTCGGTCACTAACTCCTTCTCTTCTTCAATCTCTCAGTGGGTGTTCGCCTCATTATTGTTCGTATTCTTGGGTTGTCTTCCTAAATGGACTCGTCTTCGTGGCATACGAAAGATCAATCGTCGTGGCAGTGGTATTGGATCTGGTTGTGGGACTGGGGTTTGATTTTTTCAGATCAGGGCTTGTGGATAAAAGAGATATCTTGTGTCATATTGTGATTCATTAAGAGTAATAATATCCAAGAGGCATTTAACTTTTTAAGATACTTATACTGTGATAAATATTTTAAGTACTACTATATTTTCTCTGAAATTAAAGGGTGGTTTCGGTCTCTATTTACCTTGCTTCTGATAGTGACACTTTTTAACATATTTTATAAATAATTTGTATTATAAATACTTATTTAAATGTAACAAAATATGATTGTCATATTTACAACCACTTGTGGCAGGCCGTCATTAAGCCATTCAGTTAAGATGCGGGGGAGAGAGAGCGATATGGATGTATATAGGTGGCATGTGTTGGGTTACCCGTTTGAGGTTTTTTATATGGGAAGGAATATCGTTCTTTCTATTATTTTATTTAACTGGTGATCTTTAGGGATTACATTTAGGATGGAAATATCTTTTATTTTCTTGTTTGTCTTTAATTTTTCAATTATAATGAAGACTCTAGCTCGAGTTGGTATAAATAAGGCCATTGCCTTCCTCTTTTGATCTCTTATGTTTTGATATTGGTTTGAGAATATGTGATTGTGGGAAATTTTTCTTTTGATTTCTTATTCGTGACAGTTGGCATAACGAAGCTATTATGTACAACAATTGTAATATTTTCAACCTAATATTTTGAAAAGTGTACATAGCAAGTGATTGAGTATTGTAGAAATATTTGGGATAATAATTTATGTGTTCATCTTTTAAAGGAGGAGACAACATATATACATGTCTTAGGCCATCAAATATCCTATCACTAATTATAAATATACCACTAATAATATATCCCCTCGAGCTAGAGAGTAGATGTCAATCATTTCAGCTGACCACAAATGGAGTCAATTTTATTCTTGGGAAGAGTTTGTTAAAAATATCTGCTAGCGGACAACGAAATGGAACGAAAGGAGGAGCCATTTTCTTTGATTCCACCTTTGATCGTATGAAATGACATTTGACCTCAATATGCTTGGTTATTTCATGAAAGACAGGATTGCTAGCAATGTGAATGGCGGTTTGATTGTCACATTAGAGAGGAGTCAAAGATTGATCTGAAATGCCAAACTCCTGTGAGAGGGTTCTCAATTACGTGAGTTCACAAACTGTATGAGCCATTGCTCGATACTCAGGTTTAGCACTAGAACGGGCAACAACCGACTATTTCTTGCTCCTCCAAGTCATAAGATTACCTCCAATAAAAGTACAAAAGCCTGTGGTTGATTTTCTATCTGAAGGAGATCCTGCCCAATTTGCATCTGTGTATCCCTCAAGACGAAGATGATTAGAAGACCGATAAAGAAATCCACGTCCTGGTGCATTCTTAAGATATTTCAGTTGGCGAATGACTGCGTCTAAGTGAGTGACCCGGAGACTAGTCATAAACTGGCTCACAATACTGACTGCATATGAGATGTTGGCAAGAGTGAGATAAATAAATTTACGTACAAGTCTCCGATACATTTCTGGATCTGTAATCGAGTCACCTGAATCCAAAAATAGCTTCTGATTTGCATTCATGGGAGAAGAAACAGGTTTAGACCAAGATAACCCGTTTCTTTTAGAATATCTAGAGTGTATTTTTTTTTTAGAAAGACTAATGCCAACTTTAGACCTAGCCACCTCAATATCCAAGAAATAACGAAGCTTCCTCAAATCTTTGGTATAAAAACAGGAACTAAGGTGATCAATAAAAATTCGAATACCATTAGTGTCATTCCCAGTAATGGCTATATCATCCACACAAATTACATGAATAATAATGCTTGGATTGGTCTTCTTGAGGAAGACAAAATGATCAGCTTGGCTGCGAGTCATGCCATAAGCAATAATACTGCTGAACTTATCAAACCATGCTCGAGGATGCTGTTTGAGGCCATAGATAGATTTCCTGAGAAGACACACACACACTCCCCCTTGGACTCAAACCTAAGTGGTTGAGCCATATAAACCTGTTCAGAGAAAGATCACCTTGCTGGAGGGCATTCTTAACATCAAGCTGATGAAGAGGCCAATCTAGAGAAGCAGTTAGAGAAATAACAATGTGAACAGAGTTGAGCTTAGCCACACGAGAGAATGTCTTTGTATAGTCAGTGCCATAGGTCTTGAGTGAAACTTTTAGCAATTAGGCGAGCTTTAAGGCGATTAACAATACCGTTAGGATTCTGTTTGACAGTAAACACCCAACGACATCCAATAATCTAAGCATCAGCAGGCCGAGGAACAAGATCCTAAGTATGATTCAAATCTAAAGCATGCATCTCTTCTTCCATAGCTAGGGATGGAAACAGGTCGGGTATGGGGCGGGTTTGTCAAAACCCAAACCTACCCTGCGAAAAAAAAATAACCCGTCCCGCCCCGCAACCTGCGACGCGTTAATATTTTAAGCTCCGAACCCGTTTAAGTATAACCTCCTCAAACCCGTCCCCTACCCTGCTCGCCCCGCTTAAATTAAACAGGTTAGAACTCCCCCGACCCCGCGGGTTAAAACTCGAAATTTTATATTTATTTTAAAAAAAACTGATTTTATTATATAATAAATAAAATAGTGACTTTATAAGCAAATAAAATGTATTTATGAATACCAATGCCCAAATTAAAAGTCTCAAAATAATTAAAATGTCTCAAATAACACAATTTAAAATACCAAACTTCTAAGTCTCAAACAACATCAACTATTACAAAATAAGTCCCAAATAACACCAACTACCACAAAATAAATTTCAAACAACACAAGTCTCAAACAACATCAACTATTACAAAATAAGTCCCCAATATAGCAACTATTACGCAAAAGTCTCAAATAGTTCGACTATCATCATTTTGCACATCTCCTCCTCATCATCAACTCGAACCTGAAAAAAAAGGACCAATTTTTAACACTTGTTTAGAAAAGTAACAAAATGTTTCATAATAGATTTTTTACTTGTATTACCTCTTCATTAAACTTCCATGGGATCAGACTCCTTATCACAAATTGTAGGCCTTGAATCTGCGGTAAAAGCATCATTTACCAAAAAAAATAATAGAAAACAAGAACCCACTATTGTTATAACAAACAAATCTCAGAAAAAAACAAATCTTAAAACCCAATGAACCCACTGTTGTTATAACAAAACCCACAACAAATCGCATAACTGACAGAATTAAAAAAAGAGCAACAAGAAAAGCCAACAAATAGGTTATCAGATTCGACCAAAATTAAAAAAATGAAGTTAAGTGGTTATCTAATTGACAGAATTTAAAAAAAAAAAGTCACTGCCGGAAATAGATGTCATACTCGCCGGAAACAAAAGTCATACCTGCGGGAAACGCCGCTTGGCTTGGACTGTCAGAACACTATCGCTTGTACAGAACGCCGCTTGGAAAGTACACCGCCGTTTGTACAGAAGGAGATGAAGGGTACCTCTGGTGGACGAGAGAGAGGATGAGAGTGGCTCCGGTCTTTCTCAGATTTAGAAAGAGAGAGAGGGTGAGATGAAGGGGCGGACTTTCCTTTGAGTAAAAATGAAGTTAAGTGGTTAGGGTTTCAATAAGTTTATATATATATATATATATATTTGGTGAGGGTGTTATTTGGTTTGTATAAAAAGGATATAAAAGTATATTTAATTACTAAACGGGACGGGTCGGGAATATTATTACAAAACTCGAACCCGCCCTGTTTATTAAACGTTTTTTAAAAACCCAAACACGCCCCTATTGTTGTAAACAGGTTTTTAACCCGCCCCGTTAGGGTCGGGTTGGGTCAAATTGTCATCCCTATCCATAGCAGTGCGCCATCCAGGATGTGAAAGAACTTCCGTGCAAGACTCAGGAATAGCACAAGAGGATATCGACAAAGAATTTTTTTGAAAAGGAGATAAATGATTATAAGAAATATAATTAGAAATAGGATGAGTAGTACAAGTACGAGTACCCTTTCGTACTGTAATAGGCAAATCAAGGTAAGGAGAATCGGCAGACGCTGAGGCAGGTGGTGGAGGGGATGAAGAGGATCCATCAGGAGGAGTATCTGGAGAAATATTTTGGTGACGACGGGCATACACCTGTGTAATGGGAGGTGGAGTAGAAATAGTTAGGAAAATGATAGTCAGGAGCAGTAATGGGCAACACAATATCAGAAAGTATAGGATCGTGGCGAAGTTGTCCTTTTGAGGAGGAGTAGGGAACATTCTCAAAGAAGGTCACATCTGCGTTGACGAAGCGTCGATGTAAGGTAGGACTGTAACATCGATAACCTTTTTGTGTGCGAGAGTAACCAAGGAATATGCATTTGTGAGCGCGGGGATCGAGTTTGTCACGACCAGGTAATAAGTTATGAACAAATGAGACACACTCGAAAACCTTTGGAGATAGAGGAAAAGGAAGAATATCAGGAAAGATGACTTGGAAAGGTGATTGATTGTTATGAACACGAGATGGTCTTCTGACTCTTCTGTTAAGAATACATATGGTGGCTAAGACTGCATCATTCCAAAAGGTTTTGGAAACATTCATTTAAAGCATAAGACCTCGTGCAATGGCAAGAATAAGACCATTTTTGCGTTCAACAATTCCATTTTGTTTTGGTGTAGTGACAGAGGAAGTTTGATGAGTAATGCCATGGAAGGCAAAAAATCGATTAAAATATTTATCCGTATATTCCTGAGTATTGTCACTGCAAAAAGTAAGTGAGCATTAAATTGATGACAAATTTCAGCATAAAAGGTCTTAAAAGTATCAAACAGTTGAGACCGATTTGTAAGAACATATACCCAAGTTAAACGAGAATAATCATCAATAAATATAAAAAAATATCTAGCACCACATAAACTAGTGGTTCGGATGGACCCCAAATATATGAATGAACAAGTTGAAAAGGCTTAAAATATGGAGAAGAATCCCTAGGAAGAAAAGACACTCTACGGTGTTTACTCAGTTCACATGTTTCACAATTAAATGGAGAAAAATCAGGTAAAGTGGGAACTAGACGCCTAGGGTTTTTTGAGGAGGGATGCCCAAGCTGGCAATGCCATTGATATGGAGAAGTGGAATAAAAAGCAACAGGAGCGGAAGTCTGGAAGAAGTAGAGTCCATCTTTCTCATAACCCCCCACCAATCGTCCTCTTTGTCTGTAGATCCTGAAAAACACAAAAAGAAGAAAGAAAGGTTACTGAGCAGTTGAAATCCTTGCGGATAGAAAGTAAGTTGAATGGCAACTGTGGTAAATAGAGAAGAGAGAAAAAACGAAGATCAAATGTGTGAATAGTGCCAATACCCTTAACGCATGTTTTCGATCATCCGTCATATGATCATCAGAAGCACCTGAATCAAGAATCCAATGTGTACTGAAAGAAGAAAGAAGGCCGATATTACCTGAGGTGCTAACGCCAGCAGTGGAAGCAATAGAAGCTGAAGAACGCTGAAGAAGTGAATCATGCGCAAGGTCAAAAATCATCGGATGCTGCAGCAATAGGAGCAGGGGTATTCGCACCCACATACTTACTCATCCAAGCAATCCTCTGCTCGAGCCTGATGAAGAAAGGTTTTTTTTTTTAAAGAAGTATGGGTTGGGTTTGTGGGTCTGGATCCCCTGAAGATTTGCTCGTATTTGATTGGGCTTTACAAGCACCAGTGTTGATTTTCTTGGGTATAGGGCTGAAGTAGTCGGTAGATTTAAGTGAAGCTGTAAACTTCGCTCGTGGGCTTCTCACCCACGTGCTTCCTTACTCAAATACCCTCTGTTCAAACCTGATGGAAGAAAAGTTGGGAATTTTAATGGAGTATGGGTTGGGTTTGTGGGTTTGGATCCCCCTGAAGATTTTTTCTTATTTGATTTGGGCGTTACAAGCCCAAGTTGATTTTCTCGGGTCTAGGGCTAGGGTAGTCAGTAAATTTAAGTACAGCTGTAATCTTTCTGCTTTACGATGGGCTCGGGGACAATAAAGACGGGTGTTGTGCTGTGATTTGGTTTTGACAGCCCACAAATTGATTTACTGGGTTGGAAAAATGTGATTTTAACCCCAACTTCTCAACAAATTGCCACTTTGATTTTGAGCAAAATACAATATGGGCCACAATTGAATATGGGAAAGTATCCAATGTATACAATTTATTGCATTCAAGGGTGAGTTTTTTTGGGAGGGGGGAAAGATGATGTGTACGGGGGGGTATTCAAATATGGGAAGGAGGTATCTTTCTTTTTATTATTTTATGTAATTTTTGATTGTAATGGCTGATTTTTAAGATTAGATTTAGGATGGGATATGTCTTTCATTTCCTTCTTGTCATTTGTTTAGCAGTTTTATCTTTATAATTATGATTAAGACTTTTGTTAAGATTAGTAAGGTCATTGACCTCTCAACTTTTGATATTGGGTAATGAGAATGTGTGATTGGGAGATTTTTCCTTTGATTTCGTGTTCGTGTGAGTAAGTCTTGAGTGTTTTCTGCTGTGTTGGTTATTGCGAGAGATTTTATGGACCTGATGGGAGATTGAGGAAGGCATAAATTCGATATAGTTTGTTTCTCGTAAAGTTTATCCATTATATTATTTTAACGGTTCATAATTGCTTGCTTATAAATTTATTTACAAATTGACTATTGATAAGGCACATTTAAAACCATCGGATGACAAATCTAAAATACCCTTAGCGCTCTGTGTTTTCTCACATGCACTGGAAACACACATTTTCATGTTTTATAATAAGATACTTACATGAATAAATTTTTGATAAAAAGTTCCCCCTCCCTCTCTCTCTCTCTCTCTCTCTCTCTCTCTCTCTCTCTCTCTCTCTATCTATGTTTATATATATATATATATATATATATATAAGCACTAAGACATATTAATTTATCTATTCAATACTCAATAATCTTCAAATTAATGATTCAAAAATCAAGAAAATTAATATTAGCAATATTTACATGGGGTGGAAGCCAACAGATTCGTCTATTCACTTCACAGGCAGTGCATAGATTTCTGTACAAATACTGATTTTGCAACTCATGGTTAGAAATCTACATTCACAATTTTTTCCACGAGGAACTTTGAGGGCAATCACTGTAATCTTCTCCATTTTGGCATTTCTTGACATGGGGCCCACCATGCACATTAGATATTCTTCGTTGAATTATAAACGTGCATATAGTGTGAAGGGTGCTTCTCTTGGTGATTAAAAGCTACTTGACAATCTTAGGTATAATATTTCATGAAGCCAATTGGGCTCAAACTAATCAAGGAACTTGAAAATTGGCTTTGGCACTAATATTCCATGCCTGCTTATGTTTTTTGTTTCAGGTCATTAAAGACCCTGACCTGCGGGAAAGACATTTAGGAGATCTACAAGGTGTTGTATACCATGAAGCAGCTAAAATCAGTCCAAAGGCACATCAAGCTTTAGCATCTCGTAGAACAGATCAAGAAATCCCAGTAAGCACTCGGTTTAATAACTGTGAAGATATATTAGAAGTCAATTTTCAATAATCAATTTTAGCAACCTATTCAAAAGCTGTTTCTAATATAAGTACACCCTGAAAATTGGGTCTGGCTTTTCTGAATTTGGCAAATTTTCCCTGAAATTTTTGCCCACATAAACTGGAAGCGCAGTTGGAATTGGTTAGAAGATCAGAAGAATTCGTCATAACCACAAGTTTGGGTCAAGGGTTTACTTACAGTCAAGATTATGTTTATTGCTATAGACTGCCACTTTTGGTTGGTCCAGCCCCAAGTTTTTCTGAGATCCATCTCATAAGGCCAGTTGAACTCAAGCCTACAAAGGTTTATTTTATACTAGGTTGAGATTTTGCTTGCTAGCTTCCGGACTTAGAACATCGAGTCTATAATGCTAGTTTATAATAGCATCAGAGTATTAGTACAATCGATCTTTGTTGCGTTGGGTTGAAAATGCGCTTTTCTCGTTTTTGTTTAAAGTTGTATCATATATTTTTGATAATTTCATATTCTTAATTTTTAATTTAAATAATATGAAAAAGAACAGGTATAAGTCTCTCTCCTTGTACATAGTAAATTGTCCCTAATAATTAAATTTTAGAAAAACCAGCCGTAAGGATAATTTACCAGCTCTGAATAGTATTTCGTTATAATAGGAGCAAACTCTTTTTCAATTACACGGTGAAGTTACTCACATAATGTTTTGAACTTACAAGCTTTCACATGTAAAAAGGTTGCGCCAACCATTGAGCTATGAGTTCATCGGCATGACCACAATCGTGTTAGAAGTAAACATGATGTGGAAGCATAACAAATGCACTTGAATATTGTAGGGGGGGCTTGAAGATTATCTCGAGATTAGATATAATCCCCCCCAGGTAATACAACAGACTTAAGGAATTAAGGCAGCGAGGCAGCTCAAGCGAGGTAGTTCAGCGTGGCAGCCCAAGGAGATCTTCCAGCGAAGAAACTGGCCGAGAGAGCTCATCCTTTAGTTCTGTTGTTTTACTTAGTCTTGTTGTATCTTATGTTTACATTGACTATGAGCTATAACCATAGTTGTCAAATCGCGAATCGTATCGTGAATCGTTTACCCCCCGAATCGCGAATCGTGAATCGAATCGTGAATCGTATCGGTCGAATCGGAACCAAACGATAAAAACGTAGTAAAACATATGTAAATGGAATTTAACACTATAGAATTGGTAATTAAGCGTAATATGACAAAAAACTAATCATATCACATGATAATATACCAAAATATATCACAAAAATTAACCGTAGTACATGTTCTCATCCATTTTAAGCTTAAAAATGTAAAAAACAAAAATATTTCATAAAACAGCCTACATATTAATTTAAAACACCCTACATAAAACAAATATATATATATCATAAAGAGCCTATATATTAATTTAATGTAAAAAAATCGCGAAAAAAAAAAAAAAAAAAAAGTGAATCGGACCGAATCGTGAATCGGACCGAATCGGACCCGAATCGGAAGATTCGAATCGTGAATCGCCGATTCGGTCCGATTCTTTAGACATTTGCGATTCGAAGGTTGATTCGAATCGTTTTGGTACTGAATCGAATCGAATCGTCCGATTCGAATCGCGAATCGGACGATTTTGACAACTATGGCTATAACGACTGTAATGATGTAACGATTGTAATATCATTCGGTGTGAGGTCAAACGGTACTCACGAGAGACCAGGCCTGGCAGGCCGGAGAGAGTTTTCATGCTCTATCGAATGACCTCGTGGGAACTTCAGAGGGACTTGGTTTGGAGGATTGAGAAGTGAGGCACCTTTAGGGCTTGTCCTGACCATCTTAGATACACCTGGTAAAGCACCAAAAGACCTTGACCGTGGAACCTTGGGCGGAGCAGCCTTGAGTCCCATCGGGCGTTGAGTTGCGAACCATATGTGCCTTCTACTTAATGTCACATTTACTTTAGGTGATGTCACTAGCCAGCTAAGCAATATCAAATCTGCACTTGAGTAAACGACTGTGGTATTTGGGGCTGTCAGACAGTTGGTGAGCCACCTCTGTGGTGACAGCCCCCTGACGCACAATGGTTAGGCAAAAGACATGTCTTGGCATATAATGTTTATAACATGGAGTTGACCAGTCCATCAGGCATTTAATGTTTGTGACATAAAAT
Source organism: Sambucus nigra (assembly GCA_949130495.1). NCBI lineage: Eukaryota > Viridiplantae > Streptophyta > Magnoliopsida > Dipsacales > Adoxaceae > Sambucus > Sambucus nigra. Next base: position 197,147,734 of record OX422219.1, read on the forward strand.
ATGAGGGATGTCTTTCACAGCGGTAAAAGACTGAGGCACCTTGGGAGTGTTGTGGGGGGCAATTTATGGGCCTCAACCACTTCTGAGGGGAGTATGTTCTCTCAGAGTTCTTGTTAGAAAGTTATTAGAGAAAAAGAGATATCAGAGAGAAGTTATTGCAAAATCAGAGATTTTACCCACCCACCATTGTCATTTATTACGAAGCTTTTAATATCTGACTAGAGATCGTTGAGGGTTGGTGTGTTTTGGCTGCCTGCTAAGGTGTATCTAGGGTGCTTACCTCTCTCCCTCAAAATGAGTTACTTCTGAGTTCATTATTATCTCTTGAGTTATACGCGAGAGATTTGTGAGTTTAAACTGAGTTTATCTTCACTGGGTTGTGATTGTGCATCCTGTAATTAATCAGGAGTGTTCCGGATTAACTTTATCATTACTATACTCAAAAGGGGTTACGCCTCCATCTAATCTAAACCACCCTATAAAGAAGCAAATATCGGTTTCACGATCTCGTATATAAATGGGATGCAGATGCATAACAATTGTAGATGAATATTGATCTCACTATCCATGTAACGAAGCAAATATCGATTTCACGATCTTTATATTGCGAACCAAACAGGAGAACTTGTCTTTTACAGTAATCAATAAATAATACAATGATTAGATTACTTTTCTTGGTCACCAAGATAGCCTGTAATTGCTTAATTTGATATCTAGATAAAAAATAAAACATAATTAATTGAACCCCCTAATTTATTTGAGCTAAATTAAGACAAGGAATTACAATTAATTTTTTTCCTTCTTGAATCCGCCTCAGTTGGTTAATAAGCGTATACATCACTCATTCTTCCTTAAAAAAACCTCGACCAAGAGCTTTGGCCAAAAGTTGGTGACACCTGTGCTAAAAGAACCAAAATTTGTAATATTTTATTCACTTCAAGTTTGGCCCGAAATAATTTTTACAAGAATGGTTGGCCCCCAAAATATATATCTCACAAATTAGAATTTCGGACTAATACCAAGATTTCCAGTACCAAGAAAATACACATATTGTTCCACTGGATTTATTTTCTAGAGGCAAGAGCTATTTCTTAGCCATTGTGAACTGTAATACCTTGTGTTTTTAATATCCACGTTCTCATTAAACTGAAGATCAAATACAGTCCCATTGATGGGCCATAGACAGCTACAATTACAAGTTGAGTGTCAATGGATGAACCCTCTGGAGCCCAAGTTATCTTGAAACCATGGTTAAACACACCCTGTGAAGTTCCCAAAAGAGGTGCGAATGGCAAGGGATCTCCAAGGGTCGTCGTGGCTCACAAAACACCAATGTTTAAAAAGGCGCTCGAGGCGTACGCCTCGAGGTGCTGAAAAAAAGCCTCGAGGCTTACGCCTCGATGCGCCTCACGCCTTTTTGCTGAGGCGCGGGGATTTTTTTTTTTTTTTTTCTTTTCTTCTTTCATCACAAAGTCTGTTTTTTTAAAGGTTAAAGTTCTTCATTTTTCAAAAATTGCACTTAACTTAAAAAAAATGTTGTTTTAATCTACTAACTCTTATTCTTTTTTTATTTTAGTTTAGTTTTAAAATTGCACTTAATTTTGTTTTTCTTTACTAATTTGTTTGAAACTATATTTTGTTATAAATATATAGTTTGTTTGAAATAAATGTACTAAATTAACTTCAATATGACTTTTTTTTAAAAGGTTTATGTTTTTTTATTTTCAACTTAGATTAATATGTTTTCTTTAACTTATACTAATATATTTTAAAGGTTGCTGTTTTTTTTAATAAACTTAGGTTGATTTGTTTTATTATTTTTTTAATAAAGTTACTATTTTTTAATCTTAGCTTGAAAATCAATGTTTTTTTAATAAATTTGCTTGGTAAGTTGCATTGATTAATTTATTGTCATATTATAAAATAACCAATATGAGAATGAAGCTAAAAAAATGATTTTGCCAGTACGATTTTGCATTGATTAATTTATTGTCATATTGTAAAATAACCAATATGTTAAAATTGATTTTCTTTTTCTAAAAAGTTATCTCGGGGGGAATAAAAAAATGTCAAACTATGTGAGAAAACCCTCAAGGATGTTTTTTTTGTAGTTTTTTTTATATTTATTTGTTATTTTATTTTTATGGTTTTATTAGTATTTTTTACATATTATTTTGCTCTTTTTTTTTTCTTTTCGGTGAGGCTTAGGCCTCAAACGCCTCGAGGCTTACGGCTCGCCGCGACTAAAACGCCTCTCCTCGCCTTTCGGCTTTTTAAACATCGCAAAACACCATATCATTTTCCCCACAATTTCAATCCTCATTAATTCCTATAAAACTTTGATGTGTACCTCCGACATCGTGCATGTCACCTTTACTCATCTCCTTGCTTTTCTTTTGCTCGCTGCAATCGTCCTCGTGGCCAGTGACTACTTCATGACATTCAACGACTTCTTACTCTGGTTCCTTTCATTTGTGGCTGCTTTGCACCACTTTCTATTCTACAGGGCGACCACTGGTCGTCCCGGAAGTTTCTTTGGCATACAAAAACCCTCTTTTATCTTCCTCAGCACAGTACAATGACCCGCCTACCTCTTCTTTCGGATCGGCTTTTCTTGCGGATTCTTCCACAGTCCACTTTGCCTTAAGCGCGAACAACTTCAATTGTAACTGAGATACGTTAAGGGGATACCATTCACGTTAAACTCTATATACCAAGAGCATCACCTTCCTCTTAAACCATTTGGTGTAAATGGGATGCGGAAGCATAACAAACACACATGATATTATCGATCTCTCTGTTATTATACTGAAACAAGCTCAATATTTCTATAAAACAAGTGGAACCATTTTTTTTTCATTAATCAATAACTAATTATGATGATCAACCAATGACTTCCTTTATAGGCATTACATATCTTTGGCAGCCCTATTGTTTACCTAATTAAACTTCTAAATAAAAATGAAAACATAATTATTGAACCCTAATTTATTCTAGCTAATAAGACAAATATGTTAAAATTAATTGTGTCTCTTCTTGAACCTGCTCCATTCTATTCACTCGTATATACATTAGTACTGTTATCTTTATTGCTCACGAACCCACAAGAGATCTCTCGCTACTCTCTACCACAGTAGCACTAGTACTTTTGGGAAAAGATTAAAAAAAACTGAATTATGTTTTATTTTACAAGAAAACCCCATGTATTACTTTTAGTGGCGAAAGAAAAACAATCGAACCATGCATTTGTTTTGAAGACACCCTTCTGAAAACTTTTTAGCGGCAAAAAATATGATTCTTAGTGACGTATTCATGCATAATTCAATATTTTTTTGCACTTGATCTTGTTCCTTTATTAACTACTTGCGTTGCACGCCATATGATAACATACACTGTGTGAAATGTTGCATTTCATGGCCATGAAGTAGATTACTTAGATTCTAAGTGATCAATTATGCCAGGGTGGTGGAGAAAGTCTTGATCAACTCTATCAACGTTGCACATCCTCGTTACAGAGAATTGGAAAAAAACACCAAGGTATTGCTAGACTCTCAAACTCACATTATTTTGAAGGTTTTGTGTGTAAAATATAGTAATTGCTTGTATTGCAGGAGAGAGAGTAGTCGTGGTCACTCATGGCGGTACCATCAGAGCATTACACAAGCGGGCTAACTCACGGGGGCAGTCCGTAGGGAAGGTACTGAATACATCTGTCAATGTATTTCACCTGTCTGAGGGGAACAAATGGACCATAGAAGCGTGGGGAGACGTTAGTCATCTCAACCAAACAGGGTTTCTAAACTCGGGGTTTGGCGGAGATAGAAATTCTGGTTAGTTCTCCGCGTAGTGCTTGACATTGGCACATATGGAACTCTAAAAGAATGAAGGGTTATTTGGCCCTTGTCCCACATTTGTTAAGCATGTTTTGACTTCAGCACCTAAAGTTGTGAATACTAGAGGATTGACACCCAAGAGTGCCATAAATATCTAAAAATCCTTAAAAAGTGAGGGGTTTTAATGTCACAACACACATAACAAATGGAGACTAGAGGACAAATAACTCATGAATGATAAATGTGACCCCATTTGATGTTGTTGACTTATTTTAACACCAAAAAAAATACTGCTTTGGACGAGGTTTGCCTTGTTAAATACACTAATGGTTTCATTTTTTGAGGCCGAATGATTGGATTTATATATTGATAACACAATTACGTTGTTATTGTTATTATTGTCTCTTTCCCTTGAAAGAAAGTATACATTGGACAATATATTTATATCATTGTAGCATGCTCCCAGGTTTTACTACACCTCTTTCTGATCGCAGACTGGCGTTCCCAGCTATTGTTGTTCATCCAACTTACTTTATGTAATATTACTTAGCTTAGGTATGCATTGGTGGTTTGGTTCGGTTTCAGTTTATAACAAAAACAAAACGAATGTAATCCGGTTCTATGATTTTGAAACCACGACAGAATACATGCATAACTAAACCAACCGACTATCATGAAAGCATCATGTTTTTTAAACATTGATTAAAAGTAGGGATGACAAACACAAACCGGAGCTGTTTAACTGACCCAACCCGCCCCTTGAAAACCCAACCCAACCCGACACATTAAGTGGGTATTATTGGGTTTCGGTTTTTATTGGGTTACCCATTAGCTCAACTTATATCATGTGTTCTAACGCTCTATAACTATAATCTCATTAACTTGTTAATTGTTTCTCTCTCGAAAATGTTGGTCCATTTCTTTCTCAGTTATTATTACAATATCTCTCTTTAAAATGTTAATTCCTTATTTCATTAAAATTGTAATCTTTCTTAACTTCTCTCTCTAAAATACTTTCTATTTTGTCTCTCTATCAAAGTTTGTTTATATAGGTATCTTTTTTCTCCAATGAAAACTTTTTTGGTGCTCCACTAAGTGATCTGAATGGATAGATACCCATTTCATCAAACATCAAAACCAGTCATTTTTTCAACTTATAAGTTATAACATGTATGAATGTCAAACGCCAGGCTGATCTAGGGGAAGAGCCAGTGCACTAACCAAACATGTCTAATAAGTAGAGGCTCAACCGGGTTTACTTGAAACTAATATACTAAATAACTGTAATAGTTTTAATTATACTATCCATAAATTGAAATTTTACTTAAAACTAATATAATAAATTTTAATTATACTATCCATAAATTGAAATTTTGAGAAATAAAGTAATTAGAATTTCAGCAATGAATTATCGTTAAAAAAAGAAAATCGTTAAAGTTTTAGAAAGAGAACGACATTAAGAAAAATATTAGATAGAGAAAGGTATTGAAATTTTAGAAATAATTTTTTTTAGAGAGCACAATAGTTTAAGCCTTTTATGATTAAAATGGGTCAAAGGAGTTAACGGGCCCAATCCATTCTAACCTGAGTATTTTATTGGGTGGACTTAGACATGATCGATCAAGCCTTGACCCGTTAATGACCTGTCAATAACCTGCCCAACCCAACCATTTGCCACCCCTAATTAAAAGTATAATATTGACTGAGAATTGACGAAATATCATTTCCAAATCTCATAGAAAAAGTTGAAAAGATGAGAAAATATATGTACTTGGATAAATTCGGGTCCAATCAACTGAATCAAGTCTCCAAAACACATGATGAATGCCAAAAGAAAGAAGAAAAAAATAAAAAAGATAAAAGATGAGAGTTAACATGGTTTGGCAAGGTTTTGCCTACGTCCACGCGGAAAGTAGTGGTGATTCTATTATTGAACCTGGGATTTTTGGGTGCTATAATTGCTAGCTAAGAGTCTAGAAATGCTGGTGCAAGCAACCTCATCAATCTGATGGAGACTTGTATCAACAAGCAAAGGAAGTACTATTAGACTTGAATATATAATTGGGCTCCTTTTCGTGGCTCTGTTGAGGCTTGTCTTTTTTGGGTAGAGTCCTATCCATGTTGAACTAGAGTTCTTCTTCGTCTGTTCGTATTTGTCCGAATTTTGCTGGGTCTCCCGACTCTATGCGACTGACTTGCTATGCCTTTTGTCCCCGTTGACCGTTAATATGGTGACCAATTCATTGCCGACCTTGCTTGATCCACAAGTCACAATTCATCCAAACATTCGTAGTTTCCTCAATGTGATACATAGTAAGAAAGTAGTTTAACATGTGAAAATATCTAAAAAAACAGTGCCTTTTTTTTCTTCCTTTTCATTTTTAATAAAATGCTAAAATTTGGACCATTTCTCGATTTGTGCATGTCATCCTTGCGCAGGGGCCATGCTAATCTTCTCTATATTGTTCCAATTTTAGCGACTGTCCCCGAAGGGACCGAAATTAATGAGATAGTTATGTATGATCATAGTCAAGCATATGTTATTATGTTATGTTTTATCCTTCGTCAGTTTGGTTTGAGTGTCAGTTTTATAGCAAACTACAAAATGGGTTCTCCGGCACCCCAGAGTGCTTAAAAGTGTTGGTACATTGTGTTTTAAAACAATTCCTACAAACTTTTGGTTTGGTTTAGTTTCAACTCCAACAAACACTCTAACAGCAGTACATTTATTTGGTACCGTGGGTGTCTGAATCAGTTTGTGCGCACCTCGACTAACCTCGCGAGCTATACCTACCGGCTTGTCAACACATATAGTACTCAAGTCACAGACTCCCATAGTGGCGGGAGAAACATTCTCACACTCGGACCCTGATTACGGTTCGACCAATGCCTGAAGGTATGTCCTACCAACCAACTATGTTTTTCGGCTGGAGAGAGCAGACCCCAAGACTTAACTTGTGACCACTTGGACTATGCCAAGCAACTCAACCAGCCAAGCGAACCTTGTGGGTTAACAGCATTAGGTTATTTCTTACTTTTATATAGCGTACCACAACATTGCTGTGAAAGTAAAACTCGTTCTTGATGTGGGTATGGACTGCAATGATCAGATTGCGTAGATATAAATTTCATTAAGTACTAGGCTGTCGTTTTAATATATCTTTTGGCCCCAAAATTGAATTGAATCCATAGACGTTGATTGACTGGCTGAACCACATGGCTTGCGTGTGTTGATCATTGAGGAGAATTCAAGCATAAGATGCAATACTTAAACATTACGTATTTGTTGGATTGAGTTGTAATTAAATATCAATAAAAGTCGGTCAGTTTGGGGATTTGAGATGTATTTGTTGGATTTTTCTCAACAAGGAAATCAGTTTTCTGTCAAGATATTTGTTGGGGTGCATTGCGTTGGTGGTGACCTCCCTCCCATCCCAAGTTCAATTTTTTATTTTTATTTTTGTTATACAGCTGGCAATTGGTTGAGTCACATTGGTTTTATGTTTTGCCATTTCAAGGTTATTTTCGGGAGTACGTACAATGTGTAAGCGTGTGGAAGGGTGTCATCTCATTAATAACCCAAACGTATCAATACTATATCTAAATATTATAATTGGGTTGTGGTTGAATTGGATTATCGGGTCATGTTAAGAAATACATATTCTAGTGTAGAGCTTGGTCATACAAATATTTGTTCAAGGCAGTAGAAGAAATATGATATGGCATGGATAAGGGTGAATTTAACTCTCACTATCCAGGTTCAAATCTCATCGGTGCTCGTGGTGAGATTATAAATAAGAGATTGTAAAGATTGTGATGATATACCTCCTTTTGGTTCCCAAAATTATAAATTACTTAATTTAAACTGGGTTCGTGATTGTTTTATAATTACTTTTTCGTTGAAAAATTAAAAAATTATCAACTTAAATTAATTCATCTATTAACTCAAATTATCAACTGTCACCAATAACTTCACATTGCACACTTCAAATTTAGGGTTAATTACATTTTCTCCTAAACTTTTATGTTTTAGACTTATCCCTCTCAACTTTCGAAATGACTTCGACTAGTCCTATCGTTAACACCGTTAACTTTTTGGATGGAAAAATGGTCAATAAAGGCATTTTTGTACTAAGAGAAAATGATTTATAAAGATTCTAAAAATTACCAAAATAAAAATATTTAAAATATTAAAAAATATACTAAAAAATTATTTTAAAAATCTCAAAATATTGTTAAAACTTTTCTAAGAATATGGTAATTAGAATAGAATAAAGCAATTAAAATTACGAAAAAATATTTTAAAATTTTTGAAAATTACCAAAAGCCATTTAAAATGTCAGGATAATTTTAAAAAAATTTAAAAATTTGGGGAAAATAATAGGGAAAAACTCAAATAGAAATAAAAAAACTGGGAATGATTTTTTTTTGTCAGAAGCAAGGTTCTAAAAAACGCGGGGCGTGATCGAGGCGTGGAGGCCAAGCCTTAAGCCTTAGAAGCTTAGGCGGGCCTTGGCGTAAAAAGACGTTTAGGTCTTTTTAATATATTTTAATATTTTTTAACCATAACAAGGCTATTAAAATACTAAAATTGTACATATTATAAAAATATGTCTGAATATTTGCAAATAAAAATACTATTTGATTATTTTGAATGAGATAATGGTCCGGTTTGCAAACAAATCTTTAAAAGGCGATATCGTTTCACTAAAGCATTGTTGTTTTTAGAGAAAAATTACACCTTAAGGGTTTTACCAAGCATAAGGCGTCAAAATCTTAAGGCGGGGCGTTTCTTCCGAGCCTCAAGCCTAGGCGTGCCTAGGCGGAGCCTAGGCGGTTTTTTTAGAACAGTGGTCAGAAGTATATATTTCAAAATACTAAAAAATGTAGAAAAATATTGAAAAAACATAAAAACTTTTCTAAAAACAAGGAAAATATATATTTTTTAAATTTGTTGACAATAAAAATAAAACATTTGACAAAAAATATATTTAAAGATATTTGAAATGCAGAAAAAATGAAAAATGCCGAAGACATTTATAAAAATCAAGGAAATTTTTAAAAAAACTAGAAAGGTGAAAAATAAAAGATTGAAAATGCAAAAAATAATAAAAAAATACTGAAAACATTTCTTAAAAAGTTGGAAAAACTAAAACAAGTTTTAAAAATCATAAAGGACAAAAGTAAAGTAAAAACATTTGAATGGGAAAAAAAATAAAAATATTGAAAATGCAGTAAAAATGTTCGATAACAAAAAATTCTCCACCGACGAAAAATTTCAATTGGCTAAATAAAAAAAATCTCTATCCAAGCCCAAAAAAAGAATGTTCGGCAGAAACATTTTTTAAACCAAAACCAATACCAAAATACTCATCCAAACCAAAAAATGTTCGCCCATACCAAAACCAAATCATCAACTCATCAAACAAAAAAATCTCAAAAATTCCAGACCTCAACATCTCCATCCAAATCAGCAGTGCCCCAGTCCGACATCAGTCCTCAGCAGTCCCGCGTGTGTGTGTGTGTTGGGGGGAGGGGGTATTGAGAGAGGTGAAGAGGAAGGAGAGTAGGGAGTTTTGAGGTCGGTTTTGAAAATGGAAAACATGTTTAGGCTCCCATCTCGTATGTGTGCGTTTTTATCTCTATGTGTTAGTGTGAGTGTTCTGTTGTCTTTTGAATAAAATACATTTTTATGAAGTAAATATTAATTTTGCGCATATCCTTGTTGTGCTTATGTGAAAGAATCATTTATGTTTGAATCATCAAAACTAATCGCTAAGGCACACATAATCATTTTGTTCAATTTAAAATGACGAGGGATACTTATGCCTCTTGATGAGAGAAGAGAAGAGAATTTTGTGAAAAAGAAAGGACCGCACCTAAAGTCACATTATGAGTTGCCTACGCATATACGTGGGGGATAAAAAAGATATTATAGTAGTGCTAAAATGTTTTGAGAGGATCATATCCTATGGTAGTTCTGATAGATGGAGACGATTTTTTTTTAAGAAGAGAAGAATTGTGAGAAATGCGTACCATGATGTGAGTCAAATCAAGGACATAACTTCTTGAGATGATATAGGTAGACTAGACATGGCATCTCCTTCCCGTCAAAGTCGGTTATTATAGCGACATCGCTTGATAAGATCTTATTTACAAGGTATGACCCACTCCAATTGGGCTTGAATTTCCCTCGAGGGTCCTAGATGGGTTCTACGATTTCTTTAACAACGAGGTCTCCTTATCGCACACTGTGGTCTCTGACTTTCTTATCGAATGATCGTGTAAGGCGGTGATGATAACCTTGTATATGGTATAATGCTTTCAATATCTTCTCATCCAAGAATGTCAACTCTTTGTAGCGACTTTGGTGCTAATAGACTTCTCTCACTTGGCTCTCGAGCATGACTCGTAAGGAAGGTATCTCGAGTTCTAGGGGTAGGAACACTCCCATTCCATAAAGTAGGGAGTGTGGGGTATCCCCGGTAGGCATCCTAATGGACATGTGGTATGAAAATGTAATTTTTTGTATTATTATATTAGTTGTCTATATTCCATATCAAAGTGGTTAAGTCTTGCGTCATTCAAGCCAAAAAGCTTTAATCCTTATAGACGTTGTGTAGAGAGTGAGGATCAATCATTAGACTTCATGAACATTGAACTTTTAAGATTTACTTGGATTCTTTACAATATAGACTTTCGTTGCTGAATTTTGAAGACATATGCTTTTGACTTCGATTTTATGATTGAACGTCTATGGATATGCACACACACGTCTTTTTTCATTATGCTTTTAAAAATTATATTTTTGAACTGATTAAGTAATTTTTTTTATTAAGAGAAGTGTTGTGTATAACCGTGGTAAAGACCTGCATTTTTTCAAAATGCTTTTTGATTAAGAAGATTGGGTTTTCCGCCTTAAATCGTTCGCACGGTCCTTCTTTGACCCCATGTGCATGAACCTGCACTCTTTTAGGCCCTTCGAAATCTCTGCCTAAAAGTAGGCTGTAAGGTGACAAATTGACTCCATGTGCATGATTGCACGTTTTACGCACGCTTTAGCTTGCTGCCTAAAACTGTGTGCACGGTGTCCTTTTGCCCCTGTGCGCACGACGGACCCATAATTTGAAAAATTATAAATAGGTCTCTTTCCCTTTGGTTTCAAAATATCCGAGTTCCTATATACATCTCTAACACTTAGAGAGTATTTTCGAGGTTGAGAGATTTTCAATTGCTTATCTTTATTCAAGTTCAATTGTTCCTTCCAAAATTGAGTGAAAACTTTGATCTATACTCGATCTATGATTTATGAGGATTGAGAGTAATTTGAAATTAGAATGGCTTAGCCTAGATTCAATTTAAACCATTTTTCATATGAAATGTTGATCTAGACTCCAATATCTAAAGAGGAGGTGCTTCGAGATATTGGAGAGTTCAAAGTATATGTGACTTTAAGGAGGAGAATGTACTTCCTTATTCATCATATGGAGCTTAGGATGAATCGCTCATCTTCAACGGGGAAAAGTTCAATGTTCATAGGTAACTTCTGATGAGTGCATGAGTGTAATACCCCGTATTTTTATGATTTAAATAATTATGTAATTAATTATTATTGTGGGATTAATTGAATTAAAATGTGAGAATTGAATTGTTAATTAATCTGGATTTAAAATAAATATTAACTAACGTGCCAAGCGTTAATACTTATTGATTGAATATTACTGTGTGATATGTAATATGAAACTATACACTTCGATAAATTGTCAAGAATAAGAAATATGCCAGTTTAGTAAATTAAGACAGACGCGCGTGTGAGTCATATCAGGACTAATTTAATGGAATAAAAAGATTAATTATTTTTGGTGACTCGTATGGCCATTTCGAGTGCGCCGTTGAGTCCGGAAGGGTCTAAATAATCAAGATAGTATACCCGTGTGTTTAGTTTGGGTCCCGGGGAAATTTTAGGCCTAACCAGCGCCCCGAGAGGGCATTATGGTAAATTATATTTTTGGGTTTAATTAATGGACGAAAATTAGGAGTTATTTTATCAGCCAAGAGAAGTCCATTAGGGTTGAAAGATACAGAAAGTAAAGAACGACCATAGAGTGCGTGGGGGAGAACAAATTCCAAGAGGGAAGGCCCAAATTAGCACCACCTTGCACAACCATCACCACCATCGAGTAGATCGGAACAAGAGGAACACGCCCATACCAACAACGTCAAGAAATCAGACGACTAATTCGAGGCAACTGTTTATTACTTGCTTTTCTTTCGCATTAATCATATTCATGTTAGTATAGGGATGGTATGAATATATATTGTTCATAAAAGTGATGAAAAATTGGAGATTTAGGATGTATGATTCGAATCTGAGATTAATTAGATTGAACCCTTCATGTATGTAAGATAGAAATCATGTTTTGATGAACTTATGTGAAGAACGAATCTGGTAATCATGTGTTCTTGAATAAAAAATTGAAGAAATAGGGTTTTAGTAATTAATTTGGGGATTTCCTATTTCTTTGACGACTCGTAATGATTTGATGATTCTAGGATGTTAGAATCCATGTGTAATTGTTAGGATTCGATTTGGGACTGATTGGTTGGAGTTTGGGATGACAATCTAGAGGTTTTTAGGGTTAAAAATGGTGGGAAAACGCTGAAATTTTGTGTAGAAGACGAAACACTAGGTTTCGCACGAAGTCATTCAAACAAGATTGATATCTTGCGCGAAGTCGCTCGAGCGACACGTGGCAGTCACTCAAATGACATTGGCATCTCGTTCGAGCGACAGGGTGAATTTCTGGGAATCTTCTTAGGGGCAGTTTTGGAATTTTCCAGTCTATTCTAGTGAGAGAAATTGCCAGTTAATAGATTCGAAACGAGACATGTCTATGAGGAAGTATATGAGTTTAATACTTTAATTAATACGGAAAGGAGAGTTAATTCGGAAGTTACTAAAGAGTTGTGGTGATTTAGTAATACTATAAAATACGTAATAATTAGAATGAAATACGTATGGTAAGTATACAAAATGGCTGGGAGAATACCTATAAATATTAATAGAATGCGTGGATACCTATTGCATGCTTAATGTTATGTGTATGACATACCTAGATGCTTGCTATCGCGGGGGGTTGTGTAGAGACGGTCTTATCCTGGGTGACCTTCGGGGGAATATTTGACTTGTATCTCAGAACATGGGACTGTGAAAACTTATTTGTGAGTTGACAAGTCAGCTAACTATAGGAGGGTAGGTATGTGCGTGACCTATAGGTATGTGAACTATGTTCGCCGCCATTATGTGTGTTTTGTGTATATGGTTCGGGAGAGACTTCCAAGCCAATAGTCCTTATTGGAGTATGAGATGTACCAGGACATGATAGCAGAGTATGCAATGCACTACATGTTTAGCCTTAGGGTGTTGTATTAGTATGCGTATATGATAGTGGTGAGTGTATATATGTATACTTCTGTTATTCCTCCTGTGAGATAATTATAGGTTATTGGGATAGTACGATCTTAAGTGACGTAAGCTGTGAATACTTAACTTAGTGTGATAACACTTAATCGAATTAATAAATGATGATATTAATAATGTGGAAAATTGGGAATTTTGGGTTGCTACCACGAGGTATAACCAGACGTATAAGTCTTTATCTAGTTAGAAGTGTTATGGATGGCTAGGTGAGGATAGATGTACATTAGGCGTGCACAATAGACGAGAGTTGAGAATCTCATGTGAGAATTCGAACTAACATGCATTTGATACTTGCCTTATTGCAAATTTTAAATACTTGCTAAAACAAATATTTTTACACATCGGACTCTGATCCGTTTCTTGCATCTCTTTTTCCTCTTGCTATATATATGTATTATATCAGGTGCTCAGCCACAGGGACACCAGACTTAGAAATTCGAATTGCTTGGCGCGCTGCAGCTGTTGTGGAAGCTGTAGGTCTTTGCATTAGACGCCTCTATCATTTCACTCAGTTTTAGATAGACTATCCATTTAGGGCATGTGTCGCCCATTCCTTAGACTTTTTAGAGATTGTATTCAGTTCACTTTCCTTTCATTTCAGTTGGATTTATTGTTACTGTGATTCTTGGTTTAGAGTTTTGAACTGGAATGTTTTATCGAGTCTTAGATATTTCAGCATGTGATTCTAATTCAGTATTTATATTATTTAGTTGTGTGTGGATGGATTATATTTAAATTCTTGGACTTAATAATTGTATGATTCTTTTTAATTGAAAAAGAAAAAAATATTTTGACATTAGCTTAATTAATTATTAGGTGGTTAATAAGGTTATTATATTTTCGATAGTGATGCTAAGAATGAACCAACCGAACATTCTGTTTTAAATTTTATAAAGGACTGATCACCCGATATTTAATTAAGCGGGGTGTCACAGGTGGTATCAGAGCATCAGGTTCTAGAGTGCTTTAGGATCTGTACGGTTTATCATGCTTTCAGCTTAGCATTCTTTGATATAGAGCCCTATTATTAGGACTGTTGCACTTCTTGATTTCGTTTTGTAGACTACATTCTTCTGCTATAATGATGTATATGGTCGATGGACTTATGTAATTCATTTGAATTTCAGATGTCACTCATGAGGAAGTACAAACTAACACTGCTGAAGGAGCAAATGCGGGACAAGACCAACAAGTACCTCAGGTGCACCAAGAAAGAGCGGAAATCGCTGAGATAGCGAATATCGTGGCACAAGCAGTGACTACAACAATATTGCACTACCAAAATATCAGTGTACAGCTTGAAGGGGCAAAAGAACGAGAGAAGTTGATTAATATGACATTGCTAAAGTGAGCAACAAAGGGAAAATACCGCAGCAGTAGTGATAAGTGCCTCAGAGTCTTCAAGGACGTGAGGATAATAGAAATGGCGGGAAGAGCCAAACCCGCCAGAGCTAACAAAGCCAGGAGAAGAGGGCTACCACCAAGAGGTGTTTTAATTGTGGGAAAATTGGCCATACCCGTCGGGACTGCCCAGATTCGACTGGTGAGGAACCTCGTCCCAATCGGCAAGGACAACAAGGCATAAGAGGGAAAGGGTTTCAGGGTCAGTGTCATAAGTGCGGAAAGCAGGGTCACCGGTGGAGGGACTGCTCGCAACAAGATAAAATAATAGGACAGGATGCCCAACATGAGGATGCCTGGATAGTTACCCCAACATCACAGGCACCACAACAACATCAAGGAGTACAATATGGATGTATCTATAATGCCCGATATGCGGTTATCCCATTGATACCGGAACTATCACATGCGTTTGGAGGTACGATACTTCGTTAATTATAGTGTCTTTTAAGATAAAAGGGAAATCTCGAATAACTTAGATGTGTTACAGTTTAGTACTAATACTCTGAGAAACGTTAGCGTAGAATGCAGTATTATCCTGATTTTCGAATTAGCTAATGATGGTTTGAGTGATAATAGACCATTACAGTAGTATTTTTGTGTTCGTTAGAAATTGCACTAAGTGTCACTTGAGAAGAGGCAGGGATATATATATATATATATATATATATATATATATATATATATTTTTATATGGTAGCGTATAAAGACTTCGTAAAGTATGTCATTTGGTTATATCTAATCCCGATGGGTAGGGATGTTTATTAAAGAAATTCAAGATTTGATGAAATATTTTCGAGCATGGGGATTACCCATAGTGTATACTAGAGTCTAATGCCAAGTTAGTAGGAGGAATGTGTTGAGTGTAGCCTCACGTATCTTGAGAATAGGTAAGTTGTTTTCTTAGCAAGAAGTAAGGATACGGGGTACAAGTCAGATACCGATGGTCCGAAATCTCCTTGACCGATAATGTTAGATAGTAGTGTATCGGGGGGGTTCCTTGTTTAGATTTCATTTTGCGAGACATCCCACGTATGAAACCTAGCGAACGTCGGGAGCTGGGAGTATTTGGCCTTTAGTACACGGATTAGTACCCTAATTGTCATCCATAAAGAGAACGATAACTTAAGCATTGTCAAAAGTCTTACCTCGTAAATAAATCGGAGAGACGAGGAGGCTAATATGGCTACAATTATTAGACTGATTGAGCCTAACCCTGTCGAACCGTTGAAGTTACAAGATCAGGTAGAGCAGCTGTTGGGCCGGGGGTTTATTCGTAGGAGTAATTCACCTTGGGGTGCCCTTGTGCTGTTCTTTAAGAAAAGAGATGGATCGTTACATATGTATTGATTATCGAGAGTTGAATAAGGTCACGCCACGGAATAAGTATCTGTTGCCCCGAATCGATAGCCCATTCGACCAGTTGAGAGGAGCAACCTTCTTCTCAAAGATTGACTTGAGGTCGGGATACCATCAATTAAGGATCAGGGAGCAAGATGTGTCGAAAACTGCTTTCTTGTCGAGATATGGTTCCTATGAGTTTAGGGTTATGCCTTTTGGGCTAACCAACTCCCCAACCGTGTTTATTGACTTGATGAACAGGGTGTTCAGAGAGTTCCTGGATCAGTTCATCATTGTCTTGATAGATGACATCCTGATTTACTCCCAGACTGAGGAAGAGCACGCCGAACATTTGAGGCAGATTTTGCAGACGCTGCACCAGCACGAGTTGTATGCAAAATATGAGAATTGTGGATTTTGGCTGAAAGAGGTTCAATTTTTGGGGCACATTATTTCGGATAGAGGGATATCCGTAGACCCGGAGAAGGTGTCAGCGGTTAGGGAGTGGGGACAACCCACGACGCCGACGGAGATACGTAGTTTCTTGGGCCTAGCAGGATACTACAGGAGCTTCATTCGGGGATTCTCTAAGATAGCGGGTCCATTGACTCATTTGAATGGAAAAAGGGTGCCATTTATCTGGGACGATGCTTGCTAGTTGGCTTTTGATGAGCTGAAAGACAAGTTGACTTCAGCACCAGTGTTAGAACTGCCCATTCCAGGAGTGGAGTATCTAGCCTACACAGATGCGTCCTTACTAGGACTTGGGGGTATGCTTCAACAGGAGGATCAGGCTATAGCTTATGCTTCCCGTAAGCTTAAGCCTCATGAGAGGAACTACCCCACCCATGACTTGGAGTTAGCGGCAGTCGTGTTTGCACTTCGAATATGGAGGCACTATCTCCTGGGGGAGAAATTTTGCTTATTCACGGATCACAAGTCACTACAGTACCTCTTCACGCAGAAAGAGCTGAATATGCGTCAACGTCAATGACTCAAATTCGTGAAGGATTACCAGTTCGATGTCCAATACCAACCAGGAAAGGCTAACGTGGTAACAGACGCATTGAGCCGTAGGCCAGTGGACGAGAGGACCGAGGTGTGGAAAGCGCAATGGAAAGAATTAGGACACCAGGATGCCGTGGCCCGATCATTTATGTCTGCGATGACAGTTACGCCTCATATTGTTACGAGAGTATTACAAGCACAGGAAACAGATTCGTTCTGTCAAGATCGGATTAGGCAACTTTTAGCCAATGGAGCCGAGTCTTATTCAGTGAGCTCCGAGGGCGGTTTGCGCTTCAATGGGAGACTCGTGGTTCCAGAGGGGGAGGACCTTTGACATGCAGTGATGACAGAATCGCATGGGTCCCGATTTGCGGTACATCCTGGTGGGGACACAATGTACCAGGTTATGAGGCGGAAGTACTGGTGGAGCGGAATGAAGAGAGACATCGCGGAGTTCGTCTCCAAGGGTATCACTTGTCAGCTAGTGAAAGTGGACCACCAGAAGCCACCAGATTTATATCAGCCGTTAGATATCCCTACGTGGAAATGGGAGGGCATTTCCATGGACTTCATTATCGGGTTGCCTACTTCGCAGAGAGGACACGATTCTATATGGGTTATTGTGGACCGATTGACGAAAGTAGCCCACTTTCTGCCAGTCAGGACAGACTAGATAGTGGGACATTACGCTAAGCTATTTATTACAGAGATAGTGAGACTGCATGGTGTGCCTTTCAATATAGTGTCGGATAGAGACACGACGTTTGTATCTTGTTTTTGGGAGAGTTTTTAGGAGGCAATGGGTACCGAGTTACGGTTGAGTACAACGTATCACTCGCAAACCGATGGGCAGACTGAGCGCACTAATCAGATGCTCGAGGATATATTGCGCATGTGTATCCTTGACTTTGGGGTAGGTTGGGAGCAGTATCTTCCACTGGTGGAGTTTTCTTATAACAACTCCTATCAGTTTACGATTGGCATGGCCCCGATCGAGGCATTGTATGGTAGACCTTGTCGTTCTCCAAATTATTGGCTAGAGGTGGGAGACAACAAGATACTCGGTCCAGAGGTAATTCAGGATACATCGAGCAAGATCGAGATGATTCGGGATCGCATACAGGTAGCCCAGGACAAATAGAAAAGCTATGCCAATGCTAAGAGGTCCTTCCGAGAGTTCGCAGTGGGGGACCAAGTTTTGTTGAGAGTATCTCCGATGAAGGGAGTAATGAGATATAGGAAGAAAGGGAAATTGACTCCGATATACGTAGGACCATTCCCTATTATAGAGAGGGTCAGACCAACTGCTTACAGGCTTGGGTTGTCGGAGCACTTGCATCGTATCCATAATGTGTTCCACATTTCGTCACTGAGGCGGTATCTTCGGGATGAGTTGGCACACACTCACATCGCGATTGAGGAGATTGAGTTACATCCATATAATTCATATGAGGAGAGATCGGTGGCTATCTTAGATCATAGTGAGAGGAGGCTGAGGTCAAAGATAGTTCCACTTGTTCGGGTGCAATGGCAGCATCACAATGGGGAGGAGTCTACTTGGGAGCGTGAGACGGATATGCGTGAGAAATATCCAGATTTATTCGTACCAGGTATACTTTATTTTCTAAAATTCGGGATGAAATTACGTTATTAGGGGAGAAGTATGTAATACCCCGTATTTTTATGATGAAATAATTATGGAATTAATTATTATTGTGGGATTAATTGAATTAAAATGTGAGAATTTAATTGTTAATTAATCTAGATTTAAAATAAATATTAACTAACGTGCCAAGGGTTAATACTTATTGATTGAATATTACTGTGTGATATATAATATGAAACTATATACTTCGATAAATTATCAAGAATAAGAAATACGACAGTTTAGTAAATTAAGTCAAACGCGCGTGTGAGTCATATCAGGATTAATTTAATGGAATAAAAAGATTAATTATTTTTGGTAACTCGTATGGTCATTTTGAGTGCGCTGTTGAGTCTGGAAGGGTCGAAATAGTCAGGATAGTATACCCGGGTGTTTAGTTTGGGTCCCGGGGCAATTTTAGGCCTAACCGGCGTCCCGAGAGGGCATTGTATTTTTGGGTTTAATTAATGGACGAAAATTAGGAGTTATTTTATCAGCCAAGAGAAGTCCATAAGGGTTGAAAGATACAGAAAGTAAATAACGGCCATATAGTGTGTGGGGGAGAACAAATTCCAAGAGGGAAGGCCCAAATTAGCACCACCTTGCACAACCATCACCACCATCGAGTAGATCAGAACAAGAGGAACACGCCCATACCAAGAATGTCAAGAAATTAGACGATTAATTCGAGGCAAGTGTTTATTACTTGCTTTTCTTTAGCATTAATCATATTCATGTTAGTATAGGGATGATATGAATATATATTGTTCATAAAAGTGATGAAAAATTGGAGATTTAGGATGTATGATTCGAATCTGAGATTAATTAGATTGAACCCTTCATGTATGTAAGATAGAAATCACGTTTTGATGAACTTATGTGAAGAACGAATTTGGTAATCATGTGTTCTTGAATAAAAAATTGAAGAACTAGGGTTTTAGTAATTAATTTGGGGATTTCCTATTTCTTTGACGACTCGTAATGATTTGATGATTCTAGGATGTTAGAATCCACGTGTAATTGTTAGGATTCGATTTGGGACTGATTGGTTGGAGTTTGGGATGACAATCTAGAGGTTTTAGGGTTAAAAATGGTGGGAAAACGCTGAAATTTTGTGTAGAAGACGAAACATTAGGTTTCGCGCGAAGTCGTTCAAGCGAGATTGATATCTCACGCGAAGTCGCTCGAGCGACACGTGGCAGTCGCTCAAATGACATTGGCATCTCGTTCGAGTGACAGGGTGAATTTCTGGGAATCTTCTTAGGGGCAGTTTTGGAATTTTTCAGTCTATTCGAGTGAGAGAAATTGCCAGTTAATAGATTCGAAGCGAGACATGTCTATGAGGAAGTATATGAGTTTTATACTTTAATTAATACGGAAAGGAGAGTTAATTCGGAAGTTACTAAAGAGTTGTGGTGATTTAGTAATACTATAAAATACGTAATAATTAGAATGAAATACGTATGGTAAGTATACACAATGGCTGGGAGAATACCTATAAATATTAATAGAATGCGTGGATACCTATTGCATGCTTAATGTTATGTGTATGACATACCTAGTTGCTTGCTATCGCGGGGGGTTGTGTAGAGACGGTCTTATCCTGGGTGACCTTCGGGGGAATATTTGACTTGTATCTCAGAACATGGGACTGTGAAGACTTATTTGTGAGTTGACAAATCAGCTAACTATAAGAGGGTAGGTATGTGCGTGACCTATAGGTATGTGAACTATGTTGTCCGCCATTATGTGTGTTTTGTGTATATGGTTCGGGGGAGACTTCCAAGCTAATAGTCCTTATTGGAGTATGAGATGTACCAGGACATGATAGCAGAGTATGCAATGCACTACATGTTTAGCCTTAGGGTGTTGTATTAGTATACGTATATGATAGTGGTGAGTGTATATATGTATACTTCTGTTATTCCTACTGTGAGATAATTATAGGTTATTGGGATAGTACGATCTTAAGTGACGTAAGCTGTGAATACTTAACTTAGTGCGATAACACTTAACCGAATTAATAAATGATGATATTAATAATGTGGAAAACTGGGAATTTCGGGTTGCTACCACGAGGTATAACTAGAAGTATAAGTCTTTATCTAGTTAGAAGTGTTACGGATGGCTATGTGAGAATAGATGTACGTTAGGCGTGCACAATAGACGAGAGGTGAGAATTTCATGTGAAAATTCGAACTAACATGCATTTGATACTTGCCTTGTTGCAAATTTTAAATACTTGTTAAAATAAATATTTTTACACATCGTGCTCTGGCCCGTTTCTTGCATCTCTTTTCCCTCTTGCTATATATATGTATTATTTCAGGTGCTCAGCCACAGGGACACCAGACTTAGAGATTTGGATTGCTTGGCGCGCTGCAGCTGTTGTGGAAGCCATAGGTCTTTGCATTAGACGCCTCTATCATTTCACTCATTTCTTGATAGACTATCCATTTAGGGCACGTGTCACCCATTCCTTAGACATTTTTAGAGATTGTATTCAGTTCACTTTCCTTTCATTTCAGTTGGATTTATTGTTACTGTGATACTTGGTTTAGAGTTTTGAACTTGAATGTTTTATCCAATCTTATATAATTTAGTATGTGATTCTGATTCAGTATTCATATTATTTAGTTGTGTGTGGATGGATTATATTTAAATTCTTGGACTTAATAATTTTATGATTCTTTTTAATTGAAAAAGGAAAAAATATTTTGACACTAGCTTAATTAATTATTAGGTGGTTAATAAGGTTATTATATTTTCGACAGTGATTCTAAGAATGAACCAACTGAACGTTCTGTTTTAAATTTTATAAAGGATTGATCACCCGATATTTAATTGGGCGGGGTGTCACAATGGGAGATATCTACTTTATTGCATTAGTACATTGCATTGTATAAAGCTTTATCAAGTTGAATGAGAGATTATAGTGCATCAAGGTTTTTTACCCCTTGGTGGGGGGTTTTCCCTCATAAAATAGGTCTTTTAGATTATTTTTATGTTGTTTACTTCATCTCCATCACACTCATCACCTACATCTCACTTAGAACTAGTATAATCCATCAAATTAACTTTAAGAATTTACTTTTAGTGTGAATTGATCTATCTTTCCTATTTAAGCTAAATAGTTGATCCTCATATCTCTTATCACTTCACTTTGTTGGTCGTCGTGCTAGGATTGCTAAAATTGATAAGAAAACTAAAATTGGGGAAAGTTTATAATTAAACCTATTCACCCCCTCTAGGTTTATTTGAGTAAAACACTAATATTGAACACACTAAATCTCATTAAATATTAGAGCAGTTTCTCATTTAAGCATTAACATGTTTATATTTGATCTTGCATTGTTATGTGTTTCTATTGACTGTTCATTACTCTTAGATCTATTATGCTTGTGACTAGATCTTGCTTTGAGATTGATTATGGATTAATATAGAGATATTAGCTCCACAAATAGGCCACCATAATTTTATGGATCTAACTATGGGCATTGGAAGGTTAAAATGCCACACAAGTGATATCCAAACACGAGAGAGTATGGATGAGTATCGGGGACAGTTGGAGGTATCCTATGATAGAGGAGGATGAAGTGAGGGTTAAGAAACCAAGAGGTTTTTGGATGGATGCGAAATTTGTGGATTATAATTACAATTCGATTGCATTAAATTCTTTGTTTGCTTCCATGAGTACTCAAGAGTACAATCGTATTCTTAATTATAAGTTAGTGAAAAAATAATGGGATATCTTGCGTATGACACATGAGGGATGACGCGACTCAGAAAATGTTTCTAATGTGCGTTAACTCTAGGATCAAGTGCAAGCTTGTCGCGTTAGTAACAATCCCGGTAAGTCGGGTATCGATCCTCAGGGAAATAGGACAACAAGGTTGTAACGACGGGAAAAGACGAAGGAATCCTAACTTTGACTCTAAAGAAAAAGAGAAAATGATTTGGTTTTGGGAATGATTAAACTAGATGCAATTGTGAAATTATGAAAAGATGTAATTATACTAAGTTACCTAAAATATTAATGAAGAATGATTTAAAGCTTTAAACTATATGATGAGAAAAACAGGACGGGAATACAATCCCTCATCCCTAGTGTATTGCAGGTAAAATATTAATCGTAAATTTAAATGATTAATTCGACCCAGAATTTAGTACTCCCAAGCATTACATATACGAGGTTCAATCCCGCATCATACTTAATCTGAGGATGAGTAAATCAGTATCGCGATAGTGACACTTGAATTGCATTCTAAAGCATCCCGGTTACCCAGAGGCAAACGAGATCTAAAGATCTACAATTGTTGTGTTCCTACGTGATACGATCGTAATCAATCACTAAATTTAGAGGATTAATTTTATACTCATGCAACTAACACATCAGGCTGGGTTCATGTATCCCGACCTTAGAAAATCTAGCCTAATATGTTGAAAGTAATGAAAGCTGTGTTTGATTTGCAGAAAAACATGATTAATCTAAGTGAAATTGGTAGAATGATGTAAAAAAGGGAATTTGAATGAAGAAAATAACTCACAATCTTACCCAAGCAGTAACAACAACAATTACGAATACTTGTAATCAAAGAATTTCTGAATAATCTTCACTATTGGAATTAAAACTGGAAATTGTATCTAAACTAGGGTTTCTGAAAAAGAATGGAAAATTAACTAAAATTCTCCATCCAAATAATGATAATAAAACGGGTTTTTATACCCTACAAAAATTCAGGAGTTTCAGCAATACTAGGACTCTTCTTAAGAGAAGATAAGATTACAGAATCTCGATGGCCGGACCGGTCCGGGCCTTAGGCGGATCGGTCTGCCTCCAATGCGGATCGGTTATTTTCTGGTTGACCGGTCCTTTTATTTTTCACCCTTATTCGGTTTGCTTTCGATCTGGGGTCTTTTGGAGTATGGCACAACGGACCGGTCCGGGGGTAGGGGCGGACCGGTCTACCTGTTTGACTTTTTTTTCAACTTTGACTGCTCATATCTTTTGTTCTGGGACTCCGATTGAGATGCCGTTTCTTCCTATGTGATTAAGAAAGTGATATCTTCAACTTCTCTTTAGGTACCTCATCCGAATTCCAGGTAAAAATTACACTTTTGCCCTTTTGACTTTCCTTCATGTCTTTCTCGATTCTTCCGGTTTCCTTCTTTCGTTTCTTGACATCAAATACCTGTAAAAGCAATACGAAATACCAGAAACTCGGTGTACTCGTTAGGATAAGTCAGTAACAAGATTATGAGATAAAGTCAAATCGATTACGTTGTTCGAGGTGCTAAAAGTAACTAAATTAAGGTATAAATTGGGAAGAATTTATGCCTAATCAAACCCCCCTAACTTAAAACTTTGCGCGTCCCGAGCAATGTAAAAGAATCCTAGCAAGGATCAACTCTTGAAAAGCATTTTATTAGGATAAAATACCTTTTTCACGGGCAAACGATTGCATTTAGCGTATGCAACAAGCCTTTAAACCCCTAGGTTACCCTAGTAGGACGAGTTGTGTCTCATGAGGGTTTGCAGTGAATATACCCACAAAATTTGACTCAAAGAAAAATTCAAAATACCTAAAAATTGTACAATTCAAACTTCTCCAGAAAATAGTCATCATCAAGTCATATTTACAAGTCTCAAACCGTAGTGTGTGTGTGCGAAGCCGGAAATATAACTGCCAATTTCCACCGATTGATCATTACGTTACTTACCCAAAAATTCGTTTTGATTTCAATTTGTCACGAAATGTTCTCTCAAACGAATCACTCAGAACGTGGCTATTCTCTCGGTATGCGTGATATAAAGAGTAAATATAATGGACACAAAGTCACGCATACAAATTGAAAGACGGAAATTTTATGGTAAAAGGATCTCGTCAACGGATTACAGTTTTAAAAATGGGAACATTCGTGTATTCAATCTCTTTTATTATCTTTTGATGTATTAGCTCTCCACGCGGTAACCAATTTTTGCAATTTAGACTCGGTTAGGACTTTTTCGGGTTTTAAGGTATATGGGGTAAAATGAAAATGGTAGGAAAGACTGGAATTGAAAAAGTCATTTTTGATGTCCATTTGTTCTTTTTTCGGGCTATTGCTCATTTTTTTCTTCTTTTTCTCTATTTTTTTTCCTGTTTTTCACTTTTTTTCTTTTCTTGCTATTTTTGTTGAGCATATCTAATTTTTCTTGCCCCTTTTTATGCACTTTTCGAACTTAAATTCTGACTTTTTCCATTTTTCACAATTCCGGGCTATTTGGTTTTTTCGGGTTGTCAAACGAAAAGGATAAATTATTCGTCTCAATTGGGTTACAAAATGGATGATTTTTCACAATTTTTTCTGGCCAATATTTTTGGGTAACAAACGATGGCCTACTTCATTGTCCAAAATACCAATTGCGTTACCATATGCGTTTCGAGATGAATTTAAGTTTAGAGATCAATTTCAGCACGTTTTTCAAAGCAATATCACACACATTTTTTTATAACCGATCAAAAATGAAAGGACTGAGATCCTCAATGAATTTTTAGGCGCTGAAAAGAACTTTGAGTTAACAATTAAATCGGATTGATTTAAAAACTTGCAAAAAGTGATAAGCTCGAATCTCACCGGGTTTGTTAATCTCCACACTTATTCGTTAAGTCGTCAATTTTCGCTCAATTTCCATCTTTAGTCAATTTCGGCTTTGTGTATGCTGAATTTTTACAACTTTAGACTTCAATCTGACTTTTAATGATATTTTTGAAAAATTTGAATTCCAATTTTTATTTATTTTGAACAAAAATATTTTTGGGTTTTTCAAAATTTTATGATTTTTTTGGAAATTTCTGGGCATTTTTGAATATTTGTGAAGTTTTAGAAATACGCACTTGTGACCCCCCTAACTTAGACTTTTGCATTGTCCTCAAGCAAAAATGACTAAAATCTAAACAAGGTAAAATAATAAATGCGATAAATAAAACAAACAAATGGTGAAAATGCAGATTTTATAGCAAACAGAACTGTGGTACAATTACAGGAAAAGCATACAAACATGTGAACAGGAAAAATAAATAAAAACTGTCATAACCACATCAAGCTTCAATGGGGCGGGGGTTGGGAGGAACCGGGCGCATCGGGGCCATAGGGGTCATAGAAATAGGGTGGCAGTGGCTCATTAGGATCCCCTTGGCGTCGATATATGTTCACTTGGAAATGGAGTATCAAGCTCGTATCGCGACGGTAATCGGTCAAAAAGTTGTCGAAGTTCGTCTCAAGTGCCGCCATTCCATTTGTGAGGTCGCTACCCGCCCACTCAAAATTCGGGTCGTCTTCTTCGTCCGCCGACTCTTCATCCGGACCGACATCCCCCATTTCGATATCCGCACCGGCGACCTCTTCTTCCTCGTCGCTCTCGCTCGAGGCAGCCTCTTCTTCACTATCACTTCCCCGCCGTCCCCGTAGGAGAGCTAGCTGTTTGGCGCTCTTTGAGCGGGTTCCCTGTTCAAAAGGATCGGGAACGCGAGTATGATCAAGCGGCGCCGCTATGCCAGCATCCTTGAGGATGGAGGTGATCAATCTTGCATAGGGAAGAGGGGAAGAACCTTTCTCATCCAAGGATGCGTTGATGATATCGGCGTATAAGGTGCGGGCCAAGTGGATGGAGGTGTGGGGGTCAAATAGGTGGTAGGTTAAAGTGGCCTGCCGGGGCCACATTGCGGAATCGTTGGATGTTTCCAAAATATTGGCGCACACAATCTAAAAAGTGAGGCGCGCCTTTTCGTTAAGGCGTCCAACGTCGACAGTTTGCCCCGTCCATGCAACATTCGGGGCAATGCGTTCCATGATCACGTCTTTGGCGATCGGAGGACATTCCGTGGATAGGTGAAGTCTTGAACGTCCGGAACATCGTACTCGGCCAACTTGGCCATGAGAAGAGCCAATGAAAATGGGATGACATTCCCATCCACGTAAGCTTGGGCCTCGAATTGGCCCGTCCGAACAAGGGTGCCATAAAAGGATCGAACTTCGATTACCCAAACCGCTTCATAGGGTTCGTTGAGGAATCGACACCAACCCCTAGCCATAAATAGGGTGGTGACGGAGTTGGGAAGCCCGGTCCATTGGACAACGCGCTCCATATGGAGCTTGCAATCCGGATCGAAGAACCGATGGCACCATTGCTCCTCTTGGCGGAGCGAAATTCTCCATGGCCGGAGGGGAGGACGTGGGTGGAGTCATACTTGGTGGGGGATGCGCGTTGGGTGATGAGAACAAGAGAGATTTTGGCTTGGAAAACTAGGAGGGAGAATAGAGGAGTTTGGTTGAAGGTGTGGAGGAAAAGGGAGGGTTTGGGTGTGTATTTATAGGTGAAAGGGTGGGGGTAGGGGTTGGATTTGGAGGGAAAAGGGTTGGAGGGAAAAGGGGGTGAATTTGGGAGCGAAAGGTTAGGGTTGGGAGTTGGGGAAATGAATTGGAGGGAATGAATGGGATTGGGGAGAAGGGGGTGAATCTAGGGAAGGGAAAAAAAATAGACCTGCAAAAGGCGGACCGATCCGCCTGGGGACCGGACCGGTCCGGTCCTTTATTGTTCAGGAAAATTCGACTAGCGGACCGGTCCGCCTCAAAATTAAAGGAACCGGTCCGGCCCTAAAATAAAGGAATCGGTTCGACTCTGGGTTTTTGAGTTGGATTTTTCCCTAACTTAATTTCGATCTCTCATCTCCTAAAAAATTTCACTTTCACAACATACTCCAGATCAATTTAGTTCAAAACCTTTCGATACCAATGGTCAATGCGATTTGACTCAATTTCCTGAAAATGTGAATGCTCTTTCCCGAATGTACCCTAATCCTATCGACGCTCACTATACACACGACTCTCACCCCATACGCATCGGGGGTGCGACGACCTCGCTGTAACAGCTCACTCTACCCCGTAAATGGGGTCCGATAACCAGATGGTGTCGACTTCTTCCACACACGCCTGGCTTTAGGCGTTGTCCATTCACTTTGAATGTATTTTCCCCTTTTAAATCGTCTAATTCAACAGGTCCGTGAGGGAAAATATTCTTCACAACGAACGAGCCAGACCATCGTGATCGCAACTTGCCCGAGAAGAGATGAAGCCGAGAGTTATAGAGAAGAACTTTTTTCCCGGGAAGAATCTCTTTGCGTTGAATGATTTTATCGTGAGCGAGTTTCATCCTTTCATTGGAAATTTTAGCATTCTCATACGCATCATTGCGTAGTTCTTCTAACTCATTCAATTGAAGCTTGCGGGCTTCACCGGCCTTATCCATGGCATAATTCAATTGCTTAATTGCCTAATAAGCCTTATGCTCTAATTTAACGGGAAGATGGCAAGGTTTTCCATACCCAAAGCAAAAAGGGGACATGCCGAGTTGATTTTTATATGCGGTATGATAGGCCCATAGCGAATCGTTCAATCTAAGTGACCAATCTTTTCGGGTGGGATTGACGATCTTCTCGAGAATGTTCTTGATCTCTCGATTTGCTAGTTCGGCTTGCCCATTCGTTTGTGGGGGATAAGTCGTTCCAACCTTGTGAACAACACCATACTTTCTCATTAGCTTCTCGAATGGCCTATTGTAAAAGTGCGTGTTATTATCGCTTTCGGTGCACCGAAACGGGAAAGTATGTGTTCCTGCAGGAACTTAATCACCACTTTGTTGTCATTTGTCTTGGTAGCTATAGCTTCCACCCATTTAGAAACGTATTCTACCACGACAAGGATGTATAGGAAACCAAAGGACGGGGGGAAAGGGCCCATGAAGTCAATACCCCAACAGTCGAAGATCTCAATAATGAGTATGGGGGTAAGAGGTATCATGTCTCGTCGGGTACCCCATCCGTTGGCACCTATTGCAAGATTTGCAAGCATCGTGATCATCCCGGAATATTATGGGCCAATAGAGGCCGCATTATAGAATTTTAGCGGCTGTCTTTTTCGTCGAAAAGTAGCCTCCATAAGCTTTCGAATGACAAAATTGGATGACTTTTGGGATCTCGTCATCCGGTACACATAGTCGGATGATTTGGTCGGTGCAATATTTAAAAAGGAATGGATCGTCATAAAAGAACATGCGCGACCAAGTAACAAACCTTTTCTTATCTTGTGGTGTCCAGTCGGGAGGGACGTCTCCCGTGATAAGGTAGTTCACTATATCCGCAAACCAAGGCAAAGAAGAGGCAACAAAAAGTTACTCATCCGAAAAGTATTCGTCTATGGGTATGGGATCACTAGGTACGTCGGACGAAAGCCGTGATAAGTGGTCGGCAAATACGTTTTCTACTCCTTTCTTATCTTTAATGGAGAGATTTAACTCTTGTAGGAGTACGATCCACCTTATGAGGCACGACTTTGCATCTTTCTTTGCAAGTAGGTATTTCAAGGCCACGTGGTCGGTGAAGCAAGTAATAGGAGAATCGATGAGATATGACCGGAATTCATCAAGGGAAAAGACTACCGCTAGCAACTCTTTCTCCGTGGTAGAGTAATTGAGTTGTGGTCCGGTAAGAGTCCGGCTAGCGTAGTAGATGACATGAGCCTGCTTATCTTTTCTTTGGCCCAAAACAGCCCCTATCGCATAATCGCTAGCATCACACATAAGTTCGAATGGCAAAGACCAATCCGAAACTTGCATGATGGGAGCGGACACAAGCATGGTTTTCAGTTTTTCAAAAGAGCTTTGGCATGCTTCCGTCCACTCGAATGGGGTATCCTTCATGAGTAGGTTGCTTAAGTTTCTAGCGATGGCGCTTAAGTCCTTAATGAACCTTCGATAAAACCCCGCGTGGCCCAAGAAAGAGAGCACGTCCTTAAGCGATTTTGGTGAGGGAAGATCAGATATGACATCGATTTTTGCCCTATCGACTTCTGTCCCCTTGGATGATACTATGTGGCTAAGAACTATTCCCTCGGTGACCATGAAATGGCATTTCTCCCAATTCAGCACTAAGTTCTTTTCCACACACCGGGCAAGTACTTGTTCCATTTTTTTAGACAACGATCGAAAGAGGTGCCAAAAATGCTGAAATCGTCCATGAACACTTCGAGTCCTCTCTCGACCATGTCGCTAAATAGGCTCAACATACACCTTTGAAAGGTCACGAGTGCATTACACAAGACGAATGGCATACGTTTGTAGGCAAACGTACCAAAAGGGCAAGTGAAAGTCGTTTTCTCCTGGTCAAGTACATCTACCTCAATCTAGTTATATCCGGAATAACCATTAAGGAAGCAATAGTAAGGGTGGCCCGCTACTCTCTCAAGCATTTGATCAATAAATGGTAAGGGAAAATGGTCTTTCCTAGTTTCCGCATTGAGTTTTTGGTAATCAATGCAAATGCGCCACCCGGTGGTGGTACGTTGGGGAGCTAGCTCTCCCTTAGCATTCTCAATCACTGTCATGCCCGACTTCTTCGGGACGACATGAATGGGGCTCACCCACTTGCTATCCGAGATTGGGTAGATAATCCCGGCATCCAATAACTTGATAATCTCGGTTCTCACTACTTCTTTCATGTTGGGATTTATCCTTATTTGCATTTATCTTGAGGGCTTGATATCCTCTTCGAGATGGATCTTGTGAGTGAAAATCAAAGGACTTATCCCCTTCAAATCAGTAATGCACCAACCAAAAGCACTTTGGTGCTTCCTCAGAATTTTTAACAGTTTACCCTCCTGCTCATCATCTAGGCTAGAGGAGATAACAACAGGAAATGTCTCATCCTCTCCTAGGCATGCGTATTTAATATGGGAGGGAAGTTTCTTCAATTCGAGGGTTGGAAATTTTTCGCTGGAGGGAACCATGTGTGTATCCCTCGATGCTAACTCCTCGAATCTCGAAACCCAATTAACATCTCTCGCGTCTTCGTCCGACGCTCTCTCATCGAGTAACTCTCTCAACTCCCTAACTCCCTCTCGAAGTCGGTGTACGTCCCCTCACTCTCGTGGCTCGACACTAGACAGGACCCTAAGGCGTCGCCGCAATAATTCTCCTCAAAGTACTCCTCTACTATCTCATCTATGAAGCTCATCGCGTGAAGATCATCTTCTTCCCCCGTATGTTAGGCTATGTGGAAGATGTTGGTCTCTAAGGTCATGTTCCCAAAGGTGAGTTGCATTCTCCCATTCCGAGCATAGATGATTGCGTTAGCCGTAGCTAAGAATGGACGCCCAAGGATGATGGGAACATGATTGCTCGAGTTGAAGGAGGGCTCCGTGTCCCAAATGACAAAATCTATCGGGAAGTAGAAAGTGTCAACTTGGACGATCACGTCCTCGACTATGCCTCTTGGGATCTTTACGGTTCGATCCGCTAATTGGAGAGTGATTCTTGTGGGCTTGAGGTCGCCCAAATCAAGTTGACTATAGATGGAGTAAGGGAAGATATTTATGCTTTCTCCCAAATCAAGTAAGGCCTTTTCGATTTTATTTTCTCCAATGATGCAGGAAATGGTGGGTGCACCGGGATCTTTGAAATCTAGGCGGGAGATTGTTAAGTAGAATGGAGCTCACGTTCTGGGCTAGAAAGACATTCTTCTTTACCTTCATCTTTCTCTTACCGTCAACAAGTCTTTAATGACTTTTGCATAAGCTGGAATTTACTTAATGGCATCAAGGAAAGGTAAGTTCAGCTTTACTTGCTTTAGCACTTCTAGCACGTCATCACGTGGGTTTTCTTTATGGGAAGGAATCAACCTTTGAGGAAACGGTGCCGCGGAGGGTGGTTTCACTACTACCTTGGGCTCACTAGTGTCTTCTTTGTCACTCTCATTCAAGGGGACATCTTCTGCCTCTTTCGTGCTGGGTGAAATCTCCTTGTCTTTCGTTGTGTCGTGTGGGGAGGTGATAAATCAACGACTCTCCCACTACGAAGAGTGGTCACAACTTAACATTGCTCCTGATGTTCAGTAGAAGTGGAGCTAACACTAGTTTGACCGTGGGGAGGTCTTTGGCCTTAGGCAGGAAACTTGCCCTTCTCTTGAACACTCAACGAGGATTGTATCTTTGACAGACTTGTATTTATGTCGCTAATCAGACGATCATATCTAGCATTGGTTGCAGTCTGGCTAGTGATAAATTGATTCATGGAATCGAGCTTAGAGGTAGAGACCATATCCAAGTCTTTGCTTTATCTTTTAGTGAGAAGGGGAAGAGTTTGAGGCAGATCACCTCTTGTGTGCAAGTTTGATCATTAAGAGTATCGCACACATCCTCAAATTCCCTAATGTGAAGGTATGGCTTTTCAGAATCCATACCATGGTAATGGGGTAATATCTGGATCATTCCGTTTTTAAAGTGAAATTTCCGGCATTATTCGGAAGTGTAATGCATCCCGGAGTGACAGTGCGCTCGGGATATAAAAATTCTCTGAGCGGGCGGTACGGGGACTCTTCCTCACCGGAAGGTGAATTACTGTGTGTGACATCTCTCTCTCACTTAACGACTCGGTGCTCTCACTTGGTGTGATCGAAGTGTGCTCGTAGGTGTGTCCTAAGAAGGAAAACGGAGTGTTATTAGAGATTGAGTGTGACGGCGTGGGAGGTGGAATCCAGAACTGTGGGGCGTTAGGAGTGTGGGGGCTATCGGGGTTATACTCAACTATTGGATTTTCGTGAATGCTGGTTGGAGTATTATGGGGTGTGGGAGTGAGTTCAGAATTTTGCATTAAAAGATTATGAGAGATGGTGGTGAATCTTTTTGTGCTTTTTGAATTTTTTAAGTTTTTGGATTTTTTTTTGAATTTTTTGGTCAAAGCTTTAGATTGACTCGATCTAATCCTAAGTCTACCTAAATCCCCGGCAACAGTGCCAAAAACTTGACGCGACTCAGAAAGTGTCTCTAATGTGCGTTCACTCTAGGCTCAAGTGCAAGCCTGTCGCGTTAGTAATAATCCCGGCACGTCGGGTATCGATCCTTAGGGAAATATGACAACAAGGTTGTAACGAAGGGAAAAGACGAAGGAATCCTAACTTTTACTCTAAAGAAAAAGAGAAAATGATTTGGTTTTGGGAATGATTAAACTAGATGCAATTGTGAAATTATGAAAATATGCAATTATACTAAGTTACCTAAAATATTAATGAAGAATGATTTAAAGCTTTAAACTATATGATGAGAAAAATAAGACGGGAATACAATCCCCCATCCCTAGTGTATTGCACGTAAAATATTAATCGTAAATTTAAATGATTAATTCGACCCAGAATTTAGTACTCTGAAGCATTACGTATACGAGGTTCAAGCCTGCGTTATACTTAATCTGAGGATGAGTAAATCGGTATCGCGATAGTGACACTCGAATTGCATTCTAAAGCATCCCGATTATCCAGAGGCAAACGAGATCTAAAGATCTATAATTGTTGTGTTCCTACGTGATACGGTCGTAATCAATCACTAAATTCAGAGGATTAATTTTATACTCATGCAACTAACACATCAGGCTGGGTTCATGTATCCCGACCTTAGAAAATCTAGCCTAGCATGTTGAAAGTAATAAAAACTGTGTTTGATTTGCAGAAAAACATGATTAATCTAAGTGAAATTGGTAGAATGATGTAAAAAAGGGAATTTGAATGAAGAAAATAATTCACAATCTTACCCAAGCAGTAACAACAACAATTACGAATACTTGTAATCAAAGAATTTCTGAATAATCTTCACTATTGGAATTAAAACTGGAAATTGTATCTAAACTAGGGTTTCTGAAAAAGAATGGAAAATTAACTAAAATTCTCCGTCCAAATAATGATAATAAAACGGGTTTTTATACCCTCCAAATAATTGAAAAACAAGGAAGTTAGTCCTAAATCCACATTTGTGAAAAATGAAGTTTGTTGCTCATTTAATGGGAAATTAAATCGTATTGCTCATTTTTAAAAAAAAGAAGAGATTTGAGAAAGTTGAGGTGAGATATCATGTATATAAGCTTAGTTTAAGAAAGAATGTTCCTTTTTGCACCTATTGCAGGTTATAAGGACATTCAAATCAATATTACAGGTTTTTGAAGGAGAGAAGTGTGAAGTTCATGAATAATAGGAAGAACGTGTTTCAAAGAGATCCTATTAGTGAAATTATCGGTGAATTAGGAAGATTGATGAAGATAGTTTACTTTTTAGATAACGAGAGGAGTGAGATTAGGAGATATTTTCCTAGACCTAAAATGTTTACTCAAATTCCAAGGAATAGGTATAAGAATCCTATAAGGATTGAGGGATGGATACATAAGAATATGAAAGGTATGCTTAGAGACACTCGTAGAAGGACATTTGAGATTGAGATTCCTCAAAAAAATGTTACTATTAGGGATGTTATGTTCGTTCCTCCAAAGGATATGGGAGATGCCTCATCTAACTCTACCTAGGTGGTAGTTTGCCTAGGATACCTGATTTGTTTTTAGTATAGGTATTCCTTAATTTGTTCGGATCAAACTATTTTGGGTGAGAGATTGAAACATTTCATTTAGATCGTTTTTCATATTTTTTGTGTGGAATTTTATATGCATTCATGTATTTTCATGCATTTCCTTATATGTTTCATTCCTTATGTTTGTATATATTGCATCATTCATATTTTCAAAAATGCCAAAAAATATTTTCATTTTATTTCTTTTTGTGACTATGTGATTAAATTCTTTGATTCATTGATTTGATGAGCGAAATTAACTTGAATAATGATTAAAACATATATTCCCAACTTTTTGATGGAAATGTTGGTTGTATTGATGATTGGTTATAAATTACTTGATAAATCATGATGGTAAAATTTCACTACGACAAAAATAAAAAATTGTCACGGTAGGTGGTCAAGATTCAAAACTCTGATTATGACTTTTAAATCGTGACCCAATCTTGGTCACGATACAGAACTGTGACAGTAATGGTCATGGTTGAAAATCGTGACCCTAATGGTGGGAAAAATGGCGTCAAGTTACGTAATGGGTCACCGTTGTGGGTCGTGACCACTGATAAATGACTATGAACATATAGTGTGAAATATGGTCATGATTCACAATCATGACCCATAATCGTGACAAATCTTAAATTCAAAATGGTCACATAAATGGGGTCACAGTTTAGGGCTGTGACCCAATATCGAGGATTTTTGGGGTCACAGTTCTAAACTGTGATGATCACTACTGCGTTGGGCAGCCACTTAGGAAATTGAACATACCGTATGGATCCTGCATCCAACAGCTTTTCCACAACCTTGGCCTTCTCGCGGCAGTTCGTCGTGCCTTTTGTGCGATTGGCTTGAAAGTCTAATCAACGTGGAGCCGATGAAAAACTACACTGGGATCAATCCTAGGCAGCTCGTAGGGTTTCCACGTAAAAATGTCCAAGTTACTCCACAAAAGTACTGTCAGTTCCTTATTCTCTCGATCTGTGAGAGAGGCTCCGATAAAAAACATCCTATCTTTTTTGTCGCCACCGGCTGTGACTTACTCCAGATTCTCAATGACCCTCTCAAAGGGGAGGAGCCTGGTCTCGTCCACTCCAGGTCTTCCATATCTTAGCTGCTATTTGGAAGGTATCAAACCTTCATGTTCTTCAACCTTCTCCTTGGCTTTCTTAACTTTCTTTTCTTGTTTGGGGAGGATGGCTGCTATAAAGCACGTCCTCGCCATCGCTTGATCCCCATGGATCTCCACTACTCCTCGTTCAGTCACACATTTAAGCTTCTGATTGTAGGTAAACGGGACGACCTTCACCGCGTGCAGCCATTCTCTACCGAGGATGGCTTGGTAGGGTGAGTTAATATCAACCACGAGAAACTCGATCATTTTGGAGATGTTTCCTGCCCTTACTGGTAGGACAATCTTCCCCAAAGGGGTGGTTATTTTTTCAGCGAAACCAACTAGAGGAACAGTGGCTTCCTTTAAGTCGGCGATACTTAACTTCAACTTTCTGAACAGGTCGAGGTACATTACTTTGAATGAGCTACCTTGGTCGACGAGCAACCTACTGATATCATAGTTAGCTATCCTGAGTGTAATGATCAATGCGTCATGATGTGGGGTCCTTAATCCCACCAGGTCCTCATCTGTGAAAACAATATGCTTGCTGTAGTCGACATCTTCAGCTTGCCGACGCTTCCCAACTTGTGTTTTGGCTAGATTGATCTGAAAAGCTTGCATTACTACCGTAAGCTTTTTCACTTCCATCTGAGTTGTATTTCCCCGAATCTGCTTTATGTTGGATGCCGCATGAATTACAGCAAACTCATGGCTGATGTCCTCCTTGAGCACGTTATCGGGTCTCCGGTCTCCATTGGCAGCTGCCTTCTCTGCCTTTTTCTCTATGAAATCGTTCAAGTGCCCAGCCTGGGTTAGCTCCTCAAGGTGAGACTTGAGAGCTTTGCAATGCTCGGTTTTGTGACCGCCCTCCTTATGGAATGCACATCTTAGTGCGTTGTTCCTCTTTGAGGGGTCTCCACCCATCTTCTTGGGCCACTTAACGAACAATTCATCCTTGATCTTTTCCAGAATCTTGTAGATTGGTTCCCTAAAACTGTGTTTACTGCTTGAAATGCTTTCGAGGAATCTCTCTTCTTCCCATTCTTAGGGCCGCTCTTGCTCCCATTCTTACTTCCTTTCTTTTGATTCTCAGTTTTTTCGCTGCCCTTGTCAGCGAACTTGGCGTGACCATTCTCCCCTGCACTGAGATGGGTCACATCTTCAACTTTGACGTATTTTTCAATACGAACCATTAAGTCATCAATGGTTGTGGCCTCCTTCTTAGTGAGGGACTGGTGCAAGAGGCAGGAGCTGGGTAAACCGATTTTAAAAGACGCCACGATGACTTGATCCGAGCAGTCCTCGACCTCGTTGAATAGCTCCCAATATCTCTTCGCGTAGTCTCTGAGGCTCTCCTGGGGCGTTTTCTTCATTGTCAACAAAGCATCCATCCTCTTTGGATGGGAGCTGCTGGTAATGAAGCGATCTGTGAAGAGCTCTGCCAGGGATTTGGAATTTTTAATGGATCTGTGAGGGAGTTTCTCAAACCACTTTTGGGCCACGTCGTGCAAGCTCGACGGAAAAATCCGGCACATCAATGCATCCTTGTGGTTCCAGAGGGTCATGGTCTACCTGTACTGCCTAACATGGTCGATAAGATCAGTCTTTCCATCGCAGATCTTAAATCTGGGCATCGTGAACTTCTTGGGGGCTTCTTCTTCTTCTATCTCCCTTGAGAAAGGGGATTTCATATGGGTCCTGAGAGCTCGCCTGGCTAGCTCTCTGGTCAACCTGGCACCCCGATGTGTGGGGTGTTGGTCCATTTCTCTCCAGACCAAATTTCATATGTCGTCGTTTCCTCGGCCTGGGCTCTTGTAATGGAGAGTTGATTGTTATTGCTCGGACAAGTCGTCATCTGACCCGTGTCCCTCAAATCTTTGAGATCCACGTCTAGGGCTCCTTTCTCGGCTGTGAGACCTGCTCGCCTGAGGGCTATGAGTGCGATAATGACGTTGCCTTGTACTATGATGGATTTCTCTCTCCATCTTCTCCAGTCTTCTCTTGAGGCAAGTGTTCTCAGCTTCTTGCTTGCGAGTAGCTTCCTCTTGCTCTTGGAGCCTGGTCTCATAGGCGTCGATCAGCCTGGAGACTTGCGTGGACCTGGCTGGTCCCTAACTTTCTTCCGAAGCTTGCCATTCTGGGCGAGGCCTAGGATTTGAGCGTCAAACTTCAGACCTAACCCTGCGAGGGGAAGGTTTCTCTTGAATATCCCCTGCTTGAGGAGCATTGCTTTTGTGACCAGACATTCAAGGTTCTTGTTGGTGAAGGTTTTCTTAAAGGAAAACAATCGTTTCCCACAGACGGCGCCAATTGTGGTGGCAATAAATCTCAATACAAATAATAAGCAAATGCGATCACCAGAATAAATAAAGAACATAAAATAACTGCAATCACATACAACACAAGATATACGTGGTTCGGTAAAATGGCTTACATCCACGTTGGTGCTCTCTCTATTGTATTTCTCTTTACTCTAGGGGAGTGTTTTCAATTGCGTGTCTTTTGCCCCGGGCTGGGGGTTTAATATATACATGTAATTTTCGGAGAGTGGGGGTGTTGGGCACCTCCACGTTAACCCACAATCCCTAAAATATCTCTTGAGAGATTTTAGGGGTTGAATGAGTCATAACTGAATCAGCTATGCATGAGACCTTTAGATTTTGGGTTGGACCTCTCTTTATCTTGGATCGGGCTTAATCGGGCTACTCATCTGGGCCGGAATAGTTAAACGAGGTACCCACAGGTAATAACACAAATACTATTTATTGTATATATATTTTTTCTTTAGAATTTTATAGTATCCATGGATCTTGTTGGATATATTTTGATGAGTAGTTATAACAATAGTAATTTTGTGAAAATAGATTTGTAACCAAAAGTTATAGCATTTTAAAATTGGAAAAGAAAGATATTTTTTTTTAATTTTTTGAGATATCTCCTCTCAATAGTTACAGTTGAGTGATTAAAAAAAGGTGCATATGTCAAATGAAAATCCTAAAATTTAGAATATGACATTTAATGTTGGAATTGTCAATGATACTTACTTATGAAAATCTCTTTAAATGGGATATGTATGTAAAAGTCCTTTCAAGAAAACCATTATTCGAAATTCCAAAAAATTAATAATTTTATTGTAATAAACAAATAATTTCAATGTGTACCTACAAAAAAAAAACAAACAGAGGACCTATCACAAAACTAAAAAAAAATGCATGACCTAATTCAACACACGAGACTAAGTTAGGACGACTCCATAATTTATCCCATTATGGTATCAAAAAATTGTTAAAAAATAAAAATAAGATAATGAATAAGATTTTCCTTCCCATATCTAACTCTCCACTAGTATAAAAATCTAAAGTCAACCCATCTGCAAAGTAAGCAACATAAACATAACGGTACACAATATGTTATTGGCAACCTACAAACAAATTAGACAAAATTGGACTTCCGTTAGGTTAGAATTTATTCTTTTATGATTTACACGTGCTATATCATAGAAAAACTTGCTAATATGCATTTGCTAGGGCAACGTGTGCAGGAGATGTTACAGAACTGTTATAAAAGCGAATTAAAAATCTTATAATATATACATCATAAAATCGGATTAAAAAATTGGAGAATTGGGAGGCCAAAAGTATGCTTTTGACATTAGGGGACCGAGCCTATAATAATATATATTTTCAAATAATTATTAAATTTAATATTAAAATTGTATTTTTTAAGATTTTGAGGGGGATAAGGCCACGCCCAGCCAGCCCCGATGGCAAGCCTCAATATAAAGTTAATCTTGAACACAATGGCATTATATTTGAATCAATTATTAAAAAAATTCCTCAAATATTTTTTAATACACAATTAATTCAAGTATTTTTATTTTGTTCTAAAAAGTCTCTCAAACACCCATTTAATTAATATTTTCTTATTTTTAAATGTTAGCACTAGCGCCCCCCCCCCCCCCCCCCCCCCCCCCCCCACACACACTGCTGGGGTTCTGGTGACTCTAATCGGAGCTCCTTTTTTGAGTGTTTTTATGTGGTGAGGAGCTTTTAAAACAAAATGTAAAGACTTATACTAAACGTGTATTAAAAAATGTTCGATGGACTATTTTAAAGTAATTTGTAAATAAATTTTAGATACACCCTTGTGCTACATAATTACTTTTGCAGTGCCCTATTAATCAAATTTATTATCTTTTAACTAATAATTCAATAAACAACTAACTTTAAATAATTAACATTTATGTTTTCATAACAAATAATTATTTTTAATTATGATTTATTATTCAAAAGTCAAACCTTTAAAGAAAATAATATTTATATAACTCATAATCAAGATCAATACTTATTCTAGTATAATGAAATTGATTACACTAGTTTTAACAGTGTCTCGATGCCATACATACATAACAATGGTTTAATTTCTATTTGAGCATTTAGTTTCAGGTCCTTCAGATTCACAAGTTAGGTTGTGTTCCAAAATGAGTTGTCTTTAGTAAAAAACCCTCATTTGTGAATATAACTATAAGGATAACTATAATTATCACTATGCAAATATGATCACATATATGATTATTAATTAACATAATACTATATGGTACCCCACATGATGCACGGGGAGTGGGATGCAGAAGTTGTAAATTGAAAAAGAGCAGGTCAACATAGATTTTTATATGGGATTCTATAAAGAAAAGTAGAGAAGTTGAGACAGTTGATTGAAGCCTATAGTTTTGGAATTATTGGTATGGCAATTGTCAACCCTCTTTTCCCTTAAAATTGTCTCCCATATTAACTTTAACATATATGTTCAACATAGTTATATAACTCAATTGTCACAATAATATTACTTACGACACACTCATCTTCATAGGGGACAGTAAATACTAGCTCATACCCCGTTATGATCGCTTATATACAGCACAACCAGTAAAAGTATTTAGTGTTGAAGCTGAAGTTACAAGGACCGATCAAAATTTTCAAAAATAGTACCTAATAGCAATTAAGTGGGTGGGACTATAATTTACGTTGGTTTTAAAAAGCAATTAGATTCATCTCTGTCTCTGTCTCTTTCTCATTCTTTGTACAAATAGATCGAGGATACAAAATTGTTTGCCATGAGAAACTTGAAAGTGGCAAACACATGAATTCTTCTTGCCACCACCTCGACATTTTCACATTAAAAATTGAAAAGAAAAATAAAAGAGAGGAAAAGGAGGGAACAAAGTGGGAAACTCCATGCGGACCAGAAATTTCTTCAAACCACTCATTTGTTTCACCAAACAAAAGAACACTCATGCTAGCAGTGCACTCAATCATAACAATATCCCCACTACAATGTGAAAGTAGATACATGTTTCACCCATGTAATTTGCGTCACTGTATGTGCACTACTGTGATATATATATATATATATATAGTACTATTCTTGTGAGGAACATTTCGCATTTTAAACGTGCGGACCGGACATGTGTTATCTGACGGTGACGCTAGAAAATATCGGCTAAATTATAGGTACACTCTTTTTTTTTTGGGCTCACTGCTAGGTGACACATGTCCGGTTTGCACTCTTAAAATGCGGACTGATCAGCACAGAAGCAGTGACCAGTCCGCATTTTAAGAGTGCGGACTGGACATGTGCCCAGAAAAGAGAGAATTTGCCTATAATTTAGCTGATATTGACACATGTCCGGCTCGCACTCTTAAAATGCGGAGTGGTCCGCACAAGAGCAGTACTATATATATATATATATATATATATATATATATATATATATATATATATATATATATATATATATATGACTAAAATATAAAACCATTTAATATTCCAAATAAATCAGATTTTAAACTAAACCAACCCACTTATTAACCCTAAAAGCTAATGGAAGGATATAATTGGACCAAATTAATTAGTTGGAGGACGAAATTAAGATAAAATGAAGTTTAAGGACCATTTAAAAACTTAAAGTGTAGTTTAAAGAATAAAATGTGTAATTTACTCAATTTAAAAATATTTAGAAGGCCACGTCCGTAATCATAAATAGGCCTTTATATTAACATAAATAAATAATAAATTGGACCATAAATATATAGCTTTTAAGAACATCCATAACGGTGGAAGCTAATGAAAGGTAAATGTATAAACTTAACCAATAAATGTTAATCATATGAATCATTTTAGAAAGCATTCTCCAAAGGATAAAGCTTGGTGTACCTACTTTTGTACTCATTTTTCATACTCAATGCATAAAAAATTTGTACCTTGTTGTTGTGGGTCCCGCTAGGACATAAGGATACAAGCTTTTATTGCCTTGTCTTATTAGACAAGTATAAAAGTAGGTATAAAAGTGTGAAAGTGTAGTGATACTCTTCTCCAAATTTAGAGGACACTTACCCTTTCCCTTATTAATTTGACATTGTTTGTACTCCCGAGCAACCCTCTCATTCTGCAAGTTAGGAGATTTCGGGTATTTCCACCATCTTTATGGATGCTATAACAAATAGGTTAGCGGTGAGCCACCCTTCATTCAAAGTTTGGATTCCTAATTTTTTTGTTTCGGATACGGTTGGTGTGTTGTCTCCTCTTTTCCGTTTAAAAATTTCTCCATTGACTTCCTATATTTACAACTACTTTAATTTGATTTTAGACTAATAGATTCACACTAAATTTAGTTTCATTTCAGAGTAATTTTATATTATAAACAAAATTTCACACTAATAGATTCTAGGGATTTTAATTTTAATATCCATTATAAATTTTAACACATATAAACAAAAAAAACATATTTTATTTTGCTAAACAAACACATATAAACATGCCTCTATCTCTATGAACAAATTCATATAAACAAACATATAAACAAACATAAAATATAAATAAAATTTTAAATAAACATAATTTTTTTTTATAAAAGTTGAATTGGGGCGACTGACCCGCTTCGGCCGTGCTTGGATCCACCCCGCATAGTAGGAACTTGAAAATTTTCACATCCTAATCACTTGCCACAAATAATGAAAAAGACCTATATTTGTTTCGAGGGAGAGAGAGTAATTGAGAATGGTTCAAAGAATAAATTTTGGTTGCATAATATTTAAGTCTCGCGTATGAATATAATCTCTCATGATCTAAATTTATAACACTAAAATCTATCATTTTTATGATATGACATGGGAAATGCATATAAGCACGTGTTAACAATTCATACATTAAAGTTAAGATGAAATTTTTTGTGCCTTTTTCGTGATTGTCTCGCCTTTTCATTTCTAAAAAAAGCAGTGATTTGAGTCTTAAAAAAATCTCCTAAATCATCCCCAAAGAGTAATAAATTGTTGTGTCCTAGTAGGACTCATACCACAAGTAACTACACTTAAGACTATTTGTGGATGATTTGGAGAATTTTTTGAAACTTAAAAGCATTTCTCTTCTAAAAACGAATTGTTAAAACTTACCCTTAGTGCACGCATTATTAGACATAATTAATTAGTAATAGACGATGCATGCATTATTAGACATAATTAATTAGTAATTGACGATACAAAAATTATTAATTAATAATTATTATTAGTTACTAAGTTGTCATATGAACTTCCATAAATATGACAATTTGCTTACAATAATTTACACGTCTATCTCTAATTGGGGGTCTTACTCTGTGTCTCAGTGTGATTGAATATAAGAGTTATGCTTGTAAAATTATGTACTAAATTTTACAATAGGTGAATAAGCTTTAAATTTAACCATAACATGTAATAGTATTTTCCTAAGAATTTTAACTATTAACTAATGACAAACTAAAATACAAATACATATTTATATGTGACCAATAACTTTCTTTCTCCCACTAAGAAAGTTTCATGTATATTTAATCTAAGATTAGAAACTACCCACATTTAAAAAAAGTTATGTTTATTAATTATGAAATTATCAATAAAATTATGTTTATATAAAAGCAACGTCACAATATCATATACAATTAAAAATTCGCTAAAAATTGTTTACCCCAAATAGGTATGACTTCCACTTGTCAATAATTCGCTAAATGCTAAAATTCACTATCCAACATTCAACAAAAGTAATCTCTTAAATGCTTAAAAAAATTGTAGTAATTGAGCTATCAACTGTATTTTATTACTATTTACTGCATAAAACCCAAATATGACAAAATCTATGCAGAACAATGACGCACTCGAAAGTTCTCATCTTTGGACTACCTCAGAGATATATGCTATTTGGGGCTTTCTTTCTATTTGAGAAAACAACTTTTAAAAAGAGTTTTCCGTTGTCATCTTACGTTGACTCAAAGGTTTGACGATAAATGAATTCAATATTTTACTATTTTCCGAAGGGTCGGTTCAAAGTCAACAGGATCATATAGAAATATTACAAGCATAACGCACAATTGAACACAAACGCCAAACAACCTATATAAAAGCCTGTCAAAATAAATAAATAAAAGCTGTTCCACTTCTTGATAACAACCTTAACACTAGAGTACCGCAATTCCAAAATGATTGTAATTTCTGTAAGTATA
The DNA here is from genome assembly GCA_949130495.1 of Sambucus nigra. Taxonomy (NCBI): domain Eukaryota; kingdom Viridiplantae; phylum Streptophyta; class Magnoliopsida; order Dipsacales; family Adoxaceae; genus Sambucus; species Sambucus nigra. The sequence continues at coordinate 197,191,504 of OX422219.1, forward strand.
TAAAAATGGTGGTGATATTTGATTTTTTAAAAGTTTTTCAAAACATTATTTATTTCAAAATATTATAAAAAATTTACTTTTATTTTCCTAACACCATATACCGTGAAAATGGGTACTACGATCAAGATTAAACGTGAAAATGAGTATTACGGTCAAGATTAGCCGTGAAAATGATACCACGGTTAGGGTTAGCTGTGAAAATGGATACCGCGATTAAGGTTAGCCGTGAAATTTTGTTGGGTTGAATAGTGAAAAAAATGATTTTTTTTTTCTTTTTGTGTTAAGGAGATCTTTTTGGGGTGCGAATATCAGCACCCATATAAAAATTAGCATGCAAGTCGCACGATGCGCGAACGCTCTAGTTGAACTTTATACACAATCATGTTCTCATTTATACACCAATGACTATGCCAAAATACGTGAAACCTCTTATTCAAACATGTAGACTATGAAAAATATAGAAAATTTTGGGATTGAGTGCTTAAGATTTTATGTCTACTAATCCATATATACTATCTACACAAACAAAAGAACAAAATCACATCAAAAATCAAAACCATTAGCAAATCGGATGCTTTAAATTGTATGTTTACTAACCCATATATACTATATACACCAAAACAAATGAAGAAAACCGACATCAAAAATTAAAACCAGCTTCAAATACTCAAATATTTGCCTCTCCTCATTTTCTTTAAAACGGTTCATTTTCTTACAAAACCAATTACCAACTAATTTCAAATGTTCTCGGTGGGTTAAAGCATTTATATACATTAAACAAGCCTCTCATTTGGTCCTTCATCTCTAATCGAAATCTTAGAAATTGAATGGCCTTATATTAATTTATTTTTATTTTTTTTCATTTAGTCTACTTCACCCATGATTTTTTCAATAGCCACTCCTACCATCCCCTCAATGTATACTATATACAAAACAAACGAACAAAATCCATTTCAAAAATTAAAACCAACAGCAAAAAACCAAGTAGTTGGTAGATATATCTGTTTTCAACCAAAAACAAGTCAAAAAACACAACAGAGAGAGTGATAAAGGGGGAGGTCAGTGTGGAGAGTCAAACTGTTGGTCGAGAATGACGAAATACCAATCGTATACTGTACACATCAGGCTCAGCAAGAGAAACAAAATCCCGTTCAACAGCTACTCGATCCTCATTAGCAACATCATCCTCGTTAGTAAGACCCTTTTCACCGGATATCTCAAATGCATCGATCAATGTTTATACTATGTGGCATTCGAAGTAGTTCCCGCTTGGGCAGTTGTAATATAGGTTAGCTCCAGATTCATTCATATTCCATTTAGAATGTGGATGGTGAGAAAAGGGGAGATAGAGAGGCTATAGATTATTTTTTTTAGAGTTCAAAGGTCTTACGACGTTAGTGAAATATAACAGGAGGGATAAACGACAGGGGTTAATAAGAGGCTGACGTGGGGATGCGAATAGTCTATGAGAGAGAAGGGGGTACTTGAGATGCTTAGATATCCCTCACTTTATTTTATTTGACCTATATGGACAGCTTATACAGGGAGGAGTATTAACTTTGATCGTTCGTTTTATAGTATTAGAATAGATTGTTAGCCCAAATCGTGAGAAGCTGACAGGTGACAGATGTATTAAATATCATCAGAGGTATAAAGATGCATTTATGATTTGTAAACGTAAAGGTATAATATTCCTCTCTCTTCTCATCCACCTTTTATATTTCCAAGACTGATATTTTCAAGAATTCCAACCGTAAATATATCCTTCATTTCCCCCTTTATTTCGTTCACTCTCTCCACCAACAAGTCCACCCCTTACTCTCCTCCTCATCCACTGTTCTACCTCTCTCTTTAAACGCATCACTAGACAGAATTCATAGTGGGGTTTTTCGTTCTAACAGTTATTGAAATTTTCTATCCTGATTACAAATAGTAATGGTTTTATTTCATAAGAGAAACAGGTACGACACCTCATCCTTCTATATCTCTCTTATATGCTGAGATTCTCTCTCTTTCTCTTAACAGGTATTGTATGCATGTGTGTTTATTATGTCTCCAGATCTTGGTACTTGTGGAGAGGTACTTTGTAGTTTATTGTTTTCCCCTCATTCTTTTTCTTAGATTTTTTTTATCTCTCTCATAAGGTTTCTTTGGTTCCATTTTGATTTCTTTCTCTGATTGTTCATTTTTTCGGTTTATTTTTTTGTCAATTTGAAAAGTTGTTTGGATTTCTTTTTTTGTCTATTTCTAGGATGGTTTCTTGGAGTTTGATGGTTGGTTGAGGTTTGTGGGGGGCGGTGGAGTATTGGTTCAAAGTTCAGAGTATGGTATAGTGAGTTTATAATAAGCAGATCAACAATTCATTTGATTTTTATTATTGATGTGATGTTACGTGATAAATGAAAATAGTTAAAATTGTGAGGGTTAAACTAAATTATAAAGAATTATTGAGGGATCCCACTTTCTCCACACACTAGACGCAACCTATAAGTCTATCAACATTTAGTGACTTTCCTCTCTCTCTCTTTAGGCTTTGGGTTTGCAGGTCTCGACTTTCCTACTCTTTCTTTTGACTGTATTTTTGGTTTCAAAATAGGATCTCGGTTTCGGGTCTTTGCATCATCAAGACCCCAACTTCTCTTTATGGATCTATTTTGCTTAGTTACGTGGTACTAGAGGAAAGTTGAGAAGGAAGTGGTTGTCAATGGATCAATTTATGTTTGTTTGTTAAGCTATCTATTAAGAGTTCGGTTATATATATATATATTGTACGAATCTAACAAAAAAATGTTTATGATATATTAGGTTTTACCTTAAAGTTTTTCAATGAATGCTTACTCAAACATTGTACTGTTAAGAGTTTGGTTATGAGCTATCATTTGGTTTTTCTCTACATAAATGGTCGATTATTGGACATTATCACCTATTTTATTCGAATTTTCTTCTATTTGTGTTAAGTTTTGTTCATTTCAATTGGTTTGTATTGCAGTACTTAATAGCATTATTTTATTCATTTCAATTGATTTGCATTGCCCCTATAAGCAGATAAGTTTAAAATAATGAACTGAACAAAACCAATTGTTTTGCTTATAAGTCTATCAAATACAAACAATGCTTTTAGGGGTAAAAGTAATGGTCTTAAGTACTGCAATATGTTTTGTTTATTTCAATTGGTTTGTATTACAGTACAAAAATGTACTGTTAAGCTTTATTCATTTCATTTCAAAGTAAGTTCATATCAATTCCTTTTAGGGGCAAACTTCAAATTTTAAAACACATTGCAAAAATCTTATGAAATTATGACTTATCATTTTAGATAAAAAAAAGGTAATTGATTTTTTTTTTATCTATAACAGAAAAATAATACAGTTTATATAAATTTGGCCACGCATCGCGTGGCCTGCATGCTAATTTTAATATAAAACCATATTCAAGTACTTTAATTAATATGACTCTCTAAACTAATGTATAACGCCATGATAAATTTCATAGTAAATACTATAAGATTTACCACTCAAGGAATTTTAAGAGACGTGCGACATTCGAAACCTTAGCACGATATTTGACAAATTAAATATTCAATCATTAATTCGGTACATGAGACAATGAGTGATTTTGCATTTTACTTTATTCTCAGGATAATTCGCTCTGAAATTTATGACAATGTTTGTGAATTATTTGGCAATCTGAGTACATTAATAGGGTCATCTAAAAATTTAGACGTACAAGGAAGCGGGCTCGGCATACATGAGATCAACTGACCAATGGAAGCGCCTCAAGATTATATTGAACCCAACCTTCTATTACTATAGAAATAAAAAGTACAAACATGCTTCGGCCCCATCTCCTGCATCTACCCCAAAGCAGGATTATACTTTGTCTGCCGAGCCTGCTCTGCTGCTATAATCGAAACTAGCTCTTGTTAAACACACAACTACAACAACTGGTATAAAAAACCTTTGAAGTGGGTCAAATGTTTATAGGATACTTAGTTTTCAATCCGTTAAGTCGATTTCTTTAAAGTAATTGCGAGTAATGAATGAGATAAGTGTTTTATTTATCATTTCTTCAAAATTACAAATTATGAAATGCATTTGAAATAAAATATTATATGTTGTCATGCAAATGCTACAAATGCTCCATCAAATCATAGTGTAAAGAAATATTTGTTGCGGAGACACGACGGTGGGGATTTGAAAATGTATAGGTTGAAACATTTATGTTGAAAGTGTGTTTTGGGCTATAAGAAGTGAAAATAATTAAATTAAAATTATTTTTTAATTTCAATAGTTTAGTAAAATATGAAACACACCCCAAAGCTCTATGTGATAAGATTTACCAATAATTCATTATATATATATATATATATATATATATATATATATATATATATATATATATATAATCCAAAGTTTCATACGTTTAAACATTTAAATGATAAATCGTGAGGGAAAGATAATTAGACACGTAACACCGGATGTACGACCAAAAAATTCATTAACAAGAAAATCGTCGGTCCAAAGCAAAATTCTCACTAAAAATTTGGTAAAGACTTACAAAGAGGATAAACATCCTATACTACCTTTGGCACTACATCCACAACCAACTTTTTCCATCAAAATTTATCAAGTGGATACCTTTACAACATCTTGAGAACCTCAACATCTCGATGTCTTGATCAACGATCAACATTGTTGCCCTTGATCCTACTCAATAAAGTCTTCTATATAGATAAAGAAATCTTTTGACTTCTAATGATATCTTATTTCACATTTGGTGTTTAAAATCTCTTCCAACTCCTTAACTGCCCGGTAGAGGTCCAAGGGCTATCCACTGACCTAAGATGGACCGCTACTTATCTAATAAGGTCATTGATGCCCTCAAGGGTGAGTTATGGTATTATAACAGACCTCAGTCGCGCATCATTTCCATAGTGAAGGTTAGTCGTTTCAGCATACCCCTTCCAACAAGCTTAGAGACTTCATCATCAAGGTTTCGTTATGGTCTGTGCTCTCAATTGATCGCAGATTGAAGGATAATGACTTCTAAAATTCACCCAGACCTCGATCCTTGGATGTGGCGACACATGGTACTTCGGGATCAATTCCCAGCAAGTCCAAGATCTCTCTATCCATTTCTTTGATCTCCGACAGTGCTCCTACAAGCTGTCTGACAGAGTAGGTGAGAGGCATAACATTATTCCACCTACTGCTACTACACAACTCAACTTGCATTGAATTCTCCCAGCAACATTAAATGTAATTAACAATCATCTTACTCCACTTGCAAATACTTTGCCTAACACTTCACCTTTTGACGGACCTCAAAGTTGTCAAAGTCATGCTGTGACAGCTCATTCGTCATCTCTCTAAGAGTTATCCTATAAATAAAAGGATGTTAGAAGGTGGAAGGGGATCGATCTCTAGCATCTAAAGAGATTAGAGCATTCAAATACTATAAGATAATGTAGTTTTGCTGACATTTGATAAGTGTCGGTAAAAGGGGAAAAACTATCGAAAATACCTATCTCGACATTTATAACGAATGTCCAAAAATTTATGATGCTTTTTTAAAATGTTGTCTTAGGTTTTCCCGACATTTGTTGCGACATTTAGTAAATTTCATCAAATCTCCGCCAAGGTAAAAAAATACACGACAGTAATGGTAAATGTCACTAAAATTGATTATTTTCAACACTGCTTTCTAACACTTTTCAGAAAATGTCAAATTTTACATTTGAATATAGCAATCCATGCCAAAACTTCTTACAAACTTAAGGGTTGGATTTAGTAACATAGGTATATATTTTTTTGTATATATATATATTTATGAGGCAAAAATTACCATCCAAATCATAATATAGCAATCTTTTAATAAGTTAATCTAATTAATGTGTCAAAATCAAACAAACACGTAATTGGACGAGGAAATAATACAGAAAAGCACATCATTAAGCGATAACATAAACATCTTTAATATTTACAACCTCATATTCACGTGTATTATACCCCTAAAAATACATATAAACTTTCCTAAATATCCTCAAACTTCAAAGTCATTCTGAGCCCAAAAAATTCCAACGAAGTAAAATTTCTCCATTTAACCATGCATAAAAAGTAATCCATAATATGAACACATGATACCAGCCCTAAAATATAATGTTTGTCATTAAACTCCACAAATGAATGCAACATGAGCTTCTCAAAACCTGGAAAAAAAATATACGAAGTTTAAATTTTTAAGCAAGTAAAACTTGTTAAGAACAACCCACTTCATCATTGAGCTTGTCTTTATTTGTCCTCTTCGCCACATGAGCCTACAATGAGTTCAATAAATTAATACATGTTGTTGATACCAAATTTATTATGCTGATATGGACCTATTATTTAAAGACGCATGTCATTCTAGATGGCAACTGTAAATGTTTATACCGAGCTACTCAACCCCCTGAGGAACTACTATACTCCAAATAACTCAAGATCACCGAGCAACTGAAAAGCTAGGAGGAGCCCAGGGGCCCCGAGCAGCTCAAGCGTGTCGAGCTACTTAGGCGGTCCGAGCTACTAAGTCGGTCCGAGCAACTCAAATACTTGTGGCGTACGCATCAAGGAAAACCAAAAAATAACTGCGCATTAAATGTACAGTTATTATCGTACAGATGTATACGCCTACTGGACAACTATGCATTATTCTTTCACATGTACAGCCTCAAGGCTATAAATATATTGTAATCTCCCCATTAGAGGGACACGCTGAATCTCTTGGTAAAATCGTTTATCGAGAATTCCAGGCAAAACAATCAGTAATACAAAAATAGTGGATGTAGGCCATTTCTCTTAAGGCTGAACCACTTTAAAAATTTATTGTCTTATTTCTTTACTCATTTTTATCTTTGATTAAAATAATTAGGTCAAATCTAATTTTTTACATCAACAGATTGGCACCGTCTGTGGGAAACGATTGTAATTATCGTTTTTCACTAAAATAATTCATTATCAATGGCTGATAATTCGGAATCCAGTAATCGAAACACTGGGATTCCCCCAAATCCTTCTGCTCCCCCAAGTTTTTCAGATTTGGCTGGTATTATGGCCAATTTAGCCCAAGGGCAAACGACCATACAAGAAACCATGCGTCAACTCATACAAACCGTTCAAGACAGAGTGCCAGCCCAATCAGGACAACGAAGTGTTCAAAGAAATATATGTTTGTTCTCTTCACGAACTAACAATTCATATCGTACTGAGAGATCTAATGATCCTTCTTATCAGCCCGGACGAACTTCCTCGGTACGGGCTACATACACTCAATAAAACATCACTCTATCTCCAAAGAGGACAAGTACTCTTGAAAGGTTGAGTAGAGTCTCTCCTTTTGATCGTCTATGTACTAGGAGGAATAAAAGTCCCCCTAGGATTGTGTCGAGGAATTCTCAACGACCATTTGATATGAAGGAAGGCTCTTCCCAATCACGACCAGCTGCTCGTCATGAAAGATCCCAAGAGGCTAATTCAACACGATCATTTGCTCGAACCAATAGGATCGAAGAGGGAAATGATGCATGGAAAGGCTCAATTCAAAGGTTGGAGGATAGATTAGGGGAGATGGCTAAAACCAAGAATCCTCTACAAAGGACCTTTGTCTGAGGAACACCATTCATACAAGAGATTGTGGACTTTCCCACACCGTCGAAATTCAAAGCCCCAGTAGTAACACATAAATATGATGGCAAAACTGATCCTGTTCTCCATATAGCAGCTGCTGATATCTATGCTGTTCCATACGAGATGCAATGCCGGGCATTTTCAGGAACCCTTACTGGATCTGCTCAGGTGTGGTACAATAACCTTCCTCGGGCGAAAATTGCGACTTTCTTTCAGCTAGAAGAGCTCTTCATTGGAAATTTTTGTTTTGGATCTAAGCTAGTCAAACGAGTAGCACACTTGCTAAGTGTTAGACAGAAGGCAGGTGAGAGCACCAGGGATTATATTACTCATTTTAATAACGAGAAACTGGAAGTAATTGATTACGAGGAGAAAACTGCAATTACTGCTTTGATGAGTGGATTGTTGTCTAATAAATTGTACTATACTTTAGCCAAAGATCCACCTAGGACCATGGCGGAACTGATGGCAAAAGCAGCAGAAATCATGAATGCCGAGGAAGCCATGGCTGCGAAGAAGAACGCAGACACTAAGGAGATCAAGGTGGAAGATGGTAAAACTGAAAAGAAGGAACAAAAGAACAATGGTGGTAACAGGCAATCAAAGGGTAAGCAAGCATTGGAACAGATGAAGAAATACGGAAATTATACTCCCTTGAAGGTGGATATAAATCACATTTTGAAAGAGATCAAGAATAGCGAGGAACTAGCTTGACCAACAAAAATGAAGGCAAATCCTGATAAGAGAGACAAGTCCAAATATTGCGAATTCCATAAAGATCATCGTCACACGACCAAGTGTTGTATAGCTCTTCAGAATGAAATTGAAGCACTCATTAGACGAGGAAAACTGTCCAAGTATGTTGATCGTCAAAACGGTGGTCGAACCAATGAATGAGGAAGGCAAAGGTCTAAATCTCCTCTCCGAGCAAAAGATGACAAGAAAAGGGATCATGAAGATGATCCAGAAGATGACCCCGATCTCCCCAAAAGATCGAGACAACCAGAACGTGAGGTATTTTCAATTCGTTTTGGATCATTTGATTGCAATGTCATTACAGGTGGAGATGCAGGAGGTGGAGACCTTACTGCAGAGAGGAAAGCTTACCTCAGTGAGGCTCAAGCTTGTTCGTACATTCAACGAATAAATCTAGCTGAAGATGATCGCCCGAGGAAGGTGAACAAAGATAAACTGGTTATCGGTTTTTCTAAGAACGACCTCCCAGGTGTGTTATATCCTCATGATGACCCATTGGTGATCAAAATGAGGATGAAGGAAGTAGTGATTTCACGAGTATTAGTAGATAATGGCAACTCGGCAGATATTACGTTCTACCCATATTTTGATAGTTTGAACCTAAAACTATCCCAGTTGGAGCCATATCATAGGTCCCTCCTCGGTTTTACTGGCGAGAAAGTTTTTCCACTTGGGACGATCAAGTTGGATATGTTCATCGGTACATGGCCTGCTTGTCGAACATAAAGAGTGCACTTTTTCGTGATGGATAAAAATGTCCAGTCAGCTTACAATATCATCATAGGAAGAGTAGGTTTAAAGAAGTTCGAAGTAGTACCGTCTACTGTACATCAATGTTTAAAATTCCCAACCAACTTTGGAGTAGGAGTGGTGAAGGGCGACCAAAAAGTAGCTCAGAAATGCTACTATTCATCTGCCGAGTAGGAAGAGCGTGAAGAATCCAGGAAGAAGACTAATACTTATCAGGTAGATGAGATAGAAGATGCAGAGATTGAGACTTTAGACCCAAGAGATGAGTCTCAGCTCCTTAAGGGTCAAGTCATGGAGGCTACTGAAAATATCATTCTGGACGACGAACACCCGGAACGAATAACTCAAATCGGTGCGTCGTTGGATGCCCCATTAAAACAAGAATTGATAGCTTTCCTGAGAAGCAGGAAATAAACTTTTGCATGGAGCCACGAAGACATGCCAGGGATAGACCCAGCCTTCCTATGTCACGAGCTTAATGTGAATAAGGAAATCAAGCCAGTGAATCAAAGAAGAAGAGTGTTCAGCCCTGAAAAGAACCAAGCTATACAAGAAGAGGTCGAGAAGCTTTAGAAAGCCTATTTTATTGAGGATGTCAAATATCCTGATTGGCTAGCTAATGTGGTGATGGTAAAGAAGGAAAACAACAAGTGGAGGATGTGTGTGGACTTTACTGATCTTAATAAAGCTTGTCCAAAAGATCATTTCCCTCCGCCTCAAATCGATCAATTGGTGGATGCTACCTCGGGACACGAATTGTTGAGTTTCAGGATGCTTATTCTGGTTACAACCAGATTAAAATGAAGCCTGAAGATAGGGAGAGTACCTCTTTTATCACCCCAAGGGGAACTTATTGTTATAATGTTATGCCTTTTGGACTTAAAAATGCAGGTGCAACGTATCAGCGGTTGATGAACAAGGTGTTTACAGAGCAAATCAGTCACAATATGGAGGTTTATGTTGACGATATGCTGACGAAGACCAAGAAAGCTGCTGATCATCTAATTGACCTAGGCCAGACCTTTGATCAACTAGATAAATATCAAATGAAATTGAACCCTACCAAATGCACATTCGGAGTACGAGAAGGCATGTTTCTCGGGTATATTATCAACCAATGAGGTATTGAAGTGAACCCTGAAAAGATCAAGGCTCTATTGGGGCTACGATCTCCAACGACGAAGAAGGAAGTGCAAAGTCTCACAGGGCGAGTTGCAGCACTTAATAGATTTGTGTTACAAGAAACTGATAGATGTCTCCCATTCTTTAAAATACTCCAAAAAATATTTGAATGGAATGATGAATGCGAGAAGGACTTTCAAGAGTTGAAGAAATACCTGGGAACACTTCCATTGTTGTCCAGACCAGTGATGGGAGAAAGACTATACTTGTATCTAGCAGTTTCGGAAAACGCAGTGAGCTCGGCGTTAATAAGAATGGAGGATGGAGTATAAAAACCAATCTATTACACTAGCAAGGCCTTCCGAGGAGCAGAGATCAGATATCCAAGACTGAAAAAGTTAGCACTAGCGTTGATCGAAGCGAGTAGAAGAATGAGGCCATATTTCCAAGCTCATACCATATTCGTGTATACTGATAGGCCATTAAGGCAAGCTCTTCATAAACTAGAAAAATCAGGGAGATTGATGTACTGGGTAGTAGAACTTGGTGAATTTGACATAGTTTATGAGCCTAGATCGTCACTTAAAGGGTAGGCAGTGGCAGATTTTATCGCAGAGTTCACCTATCCTGACAACTCTGGAGAGCAAAAGTTGAATACCGACCAGCCTATGGATGTTATTGGATCATCAAATTTAAACCCCGACCAACTTAAGTTGGTTGACGAGCAAGAGAAGATGGTCGACGAGCAACAAGAAATGCTAGAGGAGGATATAAAGAAGCAACAAATATTCCACCGAGGAATTTTATCCGATCAAAAATTTGATGATCAGTTACCTATATGGAATTTGTATGTAGATGGCTCTTCGTGCAATGCAGGTAGTGGAGCAGGGATTGTTTTGAAAAGTCTAGATGAGGTCGATATGGAGTATGCTCTGCACTTTTAATTTAAAGCTTTTAATAATGAGGCCGAATATGAAGCAATGATTGTAGGTTTAAGCCTAGCCAGAACGATGAAGGCAGAGCAGGTTGTTGTATTCAGCGATTCACAGTTGATCGTAAATCAAATTCTTGGAGTATATGCGGCAAAGGGAGAGTTGATGATCAAGTACCATGCGAAAGCAATGGAATTGTTATCGAGTTTTATTGTTGTTCAGCTGGTCAGAGTACCAAGACTAGAGAATGCAAGAGCAGACGCACTAGCCCGATTAGCATCAGCCACACGCACCGAGCTACGAAGAACAATCCCAATAGAGATTCTAGATGGTCGGAGCATAGACGAAGATCTGGTCATGAACTTCATTGCTCTTGATTTGGGACCGTCATGGATGGATCCCATCAGGGCCTATATTGAAGAGGGAACCTTACCAATTGACAAACTCGTAGCTAAGAAATTGAAGTTCAAAGCTGCTCGTTATGTACTAACTAATGGTATTTTATATAGACGAGGAGTTATAGCAGCGCTACAAAGATGTGTTCATCCCTCCGAAGTGAAAGAATTGATCGAAGAAGTTCATGAGGGGTCTTGTGGAGCCCATGTAGCTGTTCGAACGCTCTTACAAAGGATAACCACCCAGGGATATTACTGGCCGACGATTTGGGCTGACTGCGCAGCTTATACTAAAAAATGTGACAAATGCCAACGCTTCTCGTCCATCCGAAGAACTCCTCAGGCATTGTTAATACCCATAACATCCCCTTTGCCATTCGCTATATGGGGAATAGACTTGGTCGGACCACTACCAACAACTAAAGGAAGATTCGAATACTTAGTGGTCGCAGTGGATTATTTTAGTAATGGGTGGAAGATGAACCTCTCATTGATATGACATACAATAAAGTCTATCAATTTATTTGGAAAAATATAATTTGCAGATACGGCCTCCCACATGCTTTCATTACTGACCATGGAACCCAGTTTGCCAACGAAGAATTTGCTGCATATTGTCAATAATCGAATGTATTGAAGGTCCATTCTGCACCAGGTCACCCCCAAAGCAATGGACGAACTGAGGTGACAAACAGAACGTTGCTAAATGGTTTGAAAAAATGACTGGATGATGCAAAGGCAAATTGGATTAACGAGCTACAGTTTGTGCTTTGGGCATGTCGCACCACACCACGAACAGCAACTGGAGAGTCCCCATACATGCTGGCATTTGGGAGTGAAGCTGTCATACCTGTTGAATTAGGTCTACCTACACATAGGGTACTTAATTTCAATTCCCCTATTAGTGATTTGATGAGAAGATTAGATCTAGATATGCTAACAGAAGTCAGAGAAGAAGCAACTGTAGGAAATGCCGCATATCAACAAAGAACAACTTCGTTCTACAATAAAAGAGTCAAGAAATGTGATTTGAAAGAAGGGGATTATGTATTGAAGAAAGTCATCCAAAAGCATAATAAACTAGAAGCTAACTGGCACGAACCCTACAGAGTGACAGAAGTTGTTCGCCCAGGGACATACAGGATTGAAACCTTGGAAGGAGAAGGATTCAAGAATATATGGAATGCAGAGCATCTTCGAAAGTATTATCAGTAGTTGAAATTTCTATGTAATACATTTTCTTCAATATGAATAAAGTGAGGTTTTCCCATTTTCTTTGTTCGTTAAATTTTTTTCGGAATATTAGTGCTACACACTATACAAAGCAATGACCACCAACTCTAAGTTGGTTGGGAAGCAATTACCACCAACTCCGGCTGGTTGGCAAATCAATTACCACCAACTCTAAGTTGGTTGGGAAGCAATGACCACCAACTCTAAGTTGGTCGGGAAGCAATTACTTCCAACTCCGATTGGTCGGCAAATCAATTACCACCAACTCTAAGTTGATCGGGAAGCAATTATCACCAACTCCGGTTGGTCGGCAAATCAATTACCACCAACTCTAAGTTGGTCGGGAAACAAGTCGGCAAATCAATTACCACCAACTCCGGTTGGTCGGCAAATCAATTACCACTAACTCCAGTTGGTCGACAAATCAATTACCACCAACTCCAGTTGGTCGGCAAATCAATTACCACCAACTCCGATTGGTCGGCAAATCAAATACCACCAACTCAAAGTTGGTTGGGAAGCAATTACCACCAACTCCGATTGGTCGGCAAGTCAATTACCACCAACTCTAAGTTGATCGGGAAACAATTACCACCAACTCCGGTTGGTCGGCAAATCAATTACCACCAACTCTAAGTTGGTCGGAAAGCAAATGACCACCAACTCCGGTTGGTCGGTAATTTAAAATAACACAGGACATTTTTGTCTTTTTTAGATATACATACGTATTCGTCATTAAATAAAAGAGATATTTCATAAAATATTTCCAAACCAATAATAATTAAAATTGCAAAGAAAACTAAAGATCTCTTCATTAAAACCAGAATAAATTACATATGATAAATTGCAGATTACATGAATGAAGTTCATTACATAAACAAACCCTATTCTATAGGTTTCTTTCCCTCTGCCTTTGATACAGGGTCAACCCAAGTTGGAGGATCATCAAGACTATAAGGAGAATTTATGAAGTTCAGATCTTGCAACATTCTGACGTTCATTATAGAAGGACGATCAAGCAGATGTTCTGGCTGAGATATTTTAAAGTTTGAATGGAGACTATAGTCATCAAGATACTTAAATATTAGAACACGAGGAATAGCCTGGGCTGGAATCCAACTAAGGTCAAGCTTGAAAGGAGGCACAGGTAGATCAAGAACTCCAGGAGTGTAGTAATCCCACAAAAAATGACCTCTCTCCAATTTTAGAACACAAAGAGCATTCAGCCATCCCTGTTTGTACCCTTCGTTGTTCGACTGTTCTAAACGAGCATCAAGATGGCAGAGTGCTTCATTGTAACCAGCCATCCTAAACTTTCTGGGCTGTTTATGGAACTGGTAAGTTAACCTCTCCAGTTGCTCGTGGAGATTCTTCACCAGGATGTCCTTATTTTCCAAGGTAGAGCTTTATGTGGAAAGTTGCTCGCTGAGGTTCAGATTCTTCTTAGACATCTCTGCTAAAGCTTGGTTCTTTGCCATCAATTGAACTGCCTGATTTTCCAAAGCTGCTTGAGTTCTTTCATCTTTAATAGAGATCCAACCAGCCCTTTCTCATCCCCGAGAAGAAGATCTTGCTCGTCCACGAGTAGAAGTGGAAGGTCCAACTCTTTTCAAAGTTTCCAATTCATCTCGCAAGTTGGCGTTCTCTACTTCCAAAAAAGAGAAACCTTCGTCTACAGATTTTAGTTGGGATATCTCCTTTTGCAAAACATTATTTTCCTCCTCCAATAGTTTAGCGATTTGCCTATGCTCGTCAACCTCAAGCTTTAGAATGCTCTCTTTCTTCTCGTAAGCAGCGATGAATTTATCATACCCTTTTTCAACATTTAACTGTTGATATTTCTTCTCATACCCTTGGTGAAAAAGTAGGGAGGACTCTTTGTACTGCTGTTAGAGTTCCTCTATAGTTCCTTGAAGATCCTCAATCATCTCATAATAAGCTACATTATTGGCAACAGCTCGGTCGAGCAAGCACTTCAGATATTGGTAAGCCTCAACTCCTCGGTCAGAAACACCTGATTCGAGGATGTCGATAATCTGAGCCTCATTCAGATATGCATGACCAACTTTGAAGTAGTCATTGCACTTCTTCATCAAGTCTGTGTCATGATCTGATAATAGCTCCTTCCTGGCCATAAACTAGCAAAGAGAAGCCATAAACAGGATCAATAATGATAAAGACAGGGCAAGAAGAAGAAAGTCGATATGAATAACTAAAAGTTTGAATTTTTATTCATCAAAAGGTAAATACAAAGCTCAAGGTTACATTCAAAAGGAATAATAAAATTAAAACCCGAGCAATTTTACACCTTCTCCTTGTATTTCACAACTTCCTTGGAAAGCTGGGATGAGGAGTTTGGTTTCTCGGAAGATAGTGACAGTTGCTCGACTGAGGTACTGGTGGGCTGAAGTTGCTCGTAGAAAGTTTGAACAACTGTAACAGGAGGAACTTGATCTCCAATCATCATGGAAGATTCCTCTGAGGCAGCTTCGTCCTCTTCTTCTTCCCTAGGAGAGGGAGGACGGCCGTGAATGTGTTGCTGGAACAATTCTGAATTCTCAGTAATTTTCATCTCTTTTAAAGCAGCAACCCATCCATCCCTAAAGTACTTGAGGCTGACATACTCCATTGGTGAAGTCATGGTAGCCAAGCCCTTGTTCCATCCCTTATCCCAACCAGCACTGAACGATTTTTTGACCGCCTTTTTCCTCTTTTCTTTCTCCGAGGAGGTCCTTTCCCTAAGGAGCTCCTCGACAGTTTTCAACTTCCCTTCCACCTCTTCTTTCTGGCGATCAACCTCACGAAGTCTACCAACTTTCTCTTCAACAGTTTTGAGCTTATTCTCAAGCTCTTCAGCATTCTTGAGTTTCTCCTCAAGCTCTTTATTGTTCTTCTCAAACTCTTTCATTTTCCTCTCCAACTCCTGGGAGGCCTTCACAGTTCGATCTCTCTCTTGCTCGATGGACTTGAGTTGCTTCTCCCAAGCCACTTTATCTTCTTCATACTTATGACGAGAGTCCTTTAAGGACTGAGTTAAACCAACAAAAGCTTCCTCTACACCTCCCGAGGAGCTTGAAGCTTTAATAGCCTCATCCTTCTTCAGAATACTGTTGAAACATGTTACCAGCTGAAGAAAGAAATAATTTTTAGTCAATATAGGGACATATCACTGAAACGTGAAAACTTAGACTAGTAATACTTACTGAGGCAATATGTTGAGCTGCTAAGGCAGTGACCCTCTCACGAGGAAGAGTGTCTTCAATACCTTGGATTTCTGGGATAATCCAAGACTTCACAGAGCCCATGCTAGAGGTCGGAGGAACAAAAGTGGGAACACCACTTCCAATATTTAAAGGCTGAAGGACAGGCCCAACAGGTCTCTCAGACGAACTTTTCTTCAATCTCCTCGGGGGAGCAGGAACAGTTTCAACTAAAGACGATGTCTTTGTTGGAGATATAACGATAACCTCACTGTGAGGAGAGATAGCAACAACCTTGCTCGGAGCCACATGGGGCTTCTCAACAACTTTCTCAGTAGCAACTGGAGGAGGCGCGTCAATAATTTTCGTCCCTTCTTCTGGGACATTTTGTTTGTTTTTCTTTGCTTCCACATTGGCAGAGTCTGATTTGTCAAAGAAGGCAGGAGCTCTTCTTCTCTTCATTATGGTACTAAGGGGAATATTCGATTTAGGGGAGGAACCTTCCACACCAGTTTCAGAAGCTGGTACTTGGTCGATGTCAACCACCACTGGATGAGCAGTGAAGGATGAAGTATAGCTCTTGTACTGCAACAAATAAGAGGCTGATCTGATATGTTCGTCAGCAACGGATTGGTGTAAACTCCAGATAAGTTTCAAATGCCTTAAATTAACATCAGTTTCTTTGGGAGACTTTCTTTTTCTGTCAACTGTAAATAATTAAAAATTAAATATCAGTGAAGCATTTTATCAAACATGAAGAAAACATAATTTCAAAAATAGAACAAAAATAAAAACAACCTATCCCATTGCCATAAGGAGGACATCTAGGACCTTGATATACATCATCTCCATTTAATGGAGGATGTTGCCAATTTTTCATTACCACTCCATGTTCAAAATAATCCCTGTTGGCATCAGGAAGATTGACAACTAATGCCTTATTCAAAAATCTAGTTTTCAAATAAAAAGTACTATCGCTAACAACCCATCTGTAGTAATACATTATCTCTGGAATCCCTAAACGGGTTCCATAGAGTTGGTTCAACCTATGAACTCCATTAACTATTCTCCAGGTATTTGGCGCTATTTTTGCAGGTACAACGTTAAAATACTGACAGAATTCCAAACATAAAGGATTTGGAGGGAAAAAAAAGCCACATTTGGCCACAAAGAGACTTGGGAACCAATGCCCCTCAGCCAAAGAAAAATAGTCAGAAGGTTCAGAATGTTCTTCCAATATGACCCATGAAGGAATTGAAAATTCAGAGCAAAATTTGTCAAGAGATTCAACAAGGTAAACCATGATGAACAAAGTAAATAAAAGAAAAGGAAGAAAATCTTACAGGAAAGGAGTGAATGAGTTGACAACGAACGATGGAAGAAACGAACGCACATGATAGAGAAGAAATGAATAGTTCAAAGATACAGATTTAAAAAAGTAAAAGACGATAGGATGTTCTGCAGCGCTTAAATACCTTACCTTGGGAATGGGTAAAAATAATGATTACAAAGAAAGACGTTTGCGTTACCGGCGCCGAAAAGGAGAAAAAGGGCACGAAAACCGAAGCAGTTAGAAAAATTCAAAATATTCGTGAAGTCTGATTCTATGAATTAAAAGAAGAAATAAATACAAGGAAAACACTCCTAAAATTCAGGATGACTATTTAATCCCGCCATATTTCGAGAAGAATGTTCCACACTCCTCCTCAACCTCGAACTGTGAAACATTGGGGGCTTCTGTTGATACTAAATTTATTCTGCTGATATGGACCTATTATTTAAAGACGCGTGTCATCCTAGGTGGCAACTGTAAATGTTTATACCGAGCTACTCAACCCCCCGAGGAACTACTATACTCCAAATAACTCAAGATCACCGAGCAACTGAAAAGCCACGAGGATCCCAAGGGCCCCGAGCAGCTCAAGCGTGTCGAGATACTTAGGCGGTCCGAGCTACTAAGTTGGTCCGATCAACTCAAATACTTGTGGCATACGCATCAAGGAAAACTGAAAAATAACTGCGCATTAAATGTACAGTTATTATCGTACAGATGTATATGCCTACTGGACAACTATGCATTATTCTTTCACATGTACAGCCTCAAGGCTATAAATATATTGTAATCTCCCCATTAGACGAACACGCTGAATCTCTTGGTGAAATCGTTTATCGAGAATTCCAGGCAAAACAATCAGTAATATAAAAATAGTGGATGTAGGCCATTTCTCTTAAGGCTGAACCACTTTAAAAATCTATTGTCTTATTTCTTTACTCATTTTTATCCATGATTAAAATAATTAGGTCAAATCTAATTTTTTACTTCAACACTTGCGATCATAAAAAATATTACATGTGAAATTATATTTGAGCCTATAATTTATCATAGTTGGTGGCGTCAGTAGATACCATTTCTTTTTGGCAATGAATTGACTTAGTGATATTAAGGCCCATGATTTATTTATTTTAAACACTTGAATATAATATTTAGTGGTTATTATTGCTATGTTTGGGAATAAAAATATCCCAACTTGAAATTTATGCCAAACAGATAATGCGAGTTGAGAAGGGAAATGAATAAGAAGAAACGTCTTTGTGACAACATATCTTCTAATACGTAGCTAAAAACATTTCGCAATTAATGGTTGCACGTAATTTCAACATGATGTTCACATTTATCTATTCAGTATAAAATTTTGGTCCCAATTTTAGTATATAAAACTTCAAATTAAATCTTTGGAATACTCACATATTATCTATAAATATATTCTCAAAGAAATCGTTACTAACCTCATGATAGTTCAGCAGTTGAGACTCTATAATAACTTGTGGTTGTTTCTCACCCTTTGATTTCCTCTCTGACTGTTTTTTTCACTTGTTGATTTTGTTGGGCCGAGTCTACTCGATCCGCACTTTATTCATCCGCATAGAAAACATTTGTTCTAGCATCTTAGTCTCCATCTAGGCCCGAACAGTTTCTTGCATTTTAGATTGAGATTGCACTTGTGTGTCTAACTCATTTCTCAGCCTCTCAATTACACATAAAAGTTGTGTCTCAA
Source organism: Sambucus nigra (assembly GCA_949130495.1). Taxonomy (NCBI): domain Eukaryota; kingdom Viridiplantae; phylum Streptophyta; class Magnoliopsida; order Dipsacales; family Adoxaceae; genus Sambucus; species Sambucus nigra. The sequence goes on from OX422219.1 coordinate 197,210,612, forward strand.
TATCTTTCCTCTCAGCCCGCGATTATCTATACATTGAGCCAAATAACTTACTTGGAGTAACACCTAGGACAAAAGTTCTCACACTTTCATGCTTCTCGGGTCCCATGACTTGTGCGTAAATATCATATCAAGCTAAATTATCTGAATTGGGATGTTGTGATTCTAGAGTTTCCTTCTCAACCTATAAACTCAACAAGTAAACTCGTATACTAATATAAATAAAATCATTCAAAAGGTAATACATTAAAAAAATATGTTTACATAAAATCAGTTGGCGTGCTTTATCGCTAGATGTATTCTTATTTTTGCTCATATGTCACTTTGTATACCTTCTTCCGAGTAAGTTCAACTCCACTTTTCTCTTCGATCATCTATGAATAACAATGCAAGTATTCAGTCAAATAATACAATGAATTGATTAAAAATTAACAAAACCAATTACCCACTGTCTTGGACACGACTTAAGAAGAAATATTAGAAAAACATTTGAATAAACAAAAATTGCCTTCTCTCTGACTTGAGCATAATTTTTTCTACCACATGTGTGGGGGTAGTCAATCGTGATATTCTCTCCTTGTTTTGATCACTCTTGGCGTATTACAAGGGTAACAATTCATTAATTCTAAGAAAAAGTTATATAACAGATAAATGAATTAACGAAAAACTAAATATACAATACTATTATAGATGTTAGACATAGTAATGCTAAGGATTTCACATTGCAAGTCTGTTGTTAGAAGAATTTCATGTTGTGACAATGTCACCTAAACAACCCATTCACAGTTCTAAATATGTGGTATAAATGTGTTGATAGGTTCACTTAAAGCTCACTAAACTTCACATATTAGCTTAAGCAATAAATGACTTGACTAGGCTAATTTAGATATATATTACCTATGTTTTTAAGTTTTTGTGAGCTTACTAGGAATTTAATTTGGTAAATTAGTACATAATCTCATTATTCACATATTGACTATATTATCTAAATAATAATCCTCCATTATACGTGGTGTCTAAAAAATATAATTTTTAGCAGATCCAGGTTTAGAGTTGAAACAGATACAAGGAGTCTTATTGAGCTGAAATAGATATATAAATTGTATGGGATGGTATAGACAAAATGATGATAATACCTAACAACCAGTCTTGCAAAAAACTTTTTAATGCATATGAAATGAAATCAAAAGACACGAATATAAATAAAAAAATTGGACACATTTTATAAGAAATATGGCAACACCCATGGTGTGTGCATTAACCATCACATGACTTAAAATAGCAGTGGGAGAAACTAGAGGACTTGTATTTTTGCACACAGTAGCAAAGACAAGAATAATATACCGTGAGTTCAAGGACTCAAGTATATTGTTTGATGGGGTATGTTGAGCTATTTTGGAAATTAAAATTACTTATGTTGATACCATTATAACCATCGGGTGGTTTAAGTGCTGTATTAATTCTTTTTTTAATTTCATGTTCAAGGATTTTAATGCGAAGCTTTTAGATTTTGAATTGGCAAAGTCATTTATAGTAAGAGACTGTACATACATGTCAACACATGAAATGGTAACCCATGGTTATGTAGATCCTGAATACATAACCACTGGTAACTTATCCTTGCCTTAGACTCGTAAGCAGTTCCAGTCAAATTGCACTATCGTATCATGAATTGTAAGATTCACTATGATCTATGTTCATTTGGATTAAGCAGACAAATTATATCTGTTGAGATATAAATCGTGAATTGTATCATGAATTGAATTGTAAATGTAATATTTCTACAACTATGTAGATATACCTTCCTTAAGTAACTCATAAGCAATAGCTCATTCACTATACCCAGGTTTAGAGTTGAAACAAATACAAGGATTCTTATTGAACTGGAAGAAATACATAAACATGGGTCGGCGAAAAATTGTATTGTGCAGACACTAGGTATAATGGAGGATTCTTGTTTAGATAACATGGTCAATATGTGAATAATGAGATTATGTGTTAGTTTACCAAATTACATTCCCATAATGCACATAAAAACTTATAACGTAGGCAATAAAAATCTAAATTAGCCAAGTCGAGTCATAAATTTCTTAAGTTAACGTGTGTAGTTGAATGAGCTTTAAGTGAAGCTATCAACCAGTTTATACCATAATTATAATTTAAATAGGCCTTTAATCAATCCAACCATGAATCTATCTCATTCGTTATTTTCTCCTTCATAGCGTTGGTATGATTATTACTTAACTAAGAAAACCCAAACCCAACATAAAATATGATCAACCTTGTTTATCTTACAAACTAATCTCAAGTAAGGTTGTAACTGAAGAAAACATGAATCAAACTCGAGTTGAAATTGTTTATTTTATAGCCCTGTGCACATAAAACATGTAATGATTCCGTTATGTTTTTTCTAGGGCTGGTTACCAACCGGTTTGGTCAGTAAGAAAAGATTTCAGGAACCAAAATTGATTTTTGAAAGGTATTACTAATTTTATCGATTATACCATCTGTTATGTCAAAACAAAAATCGTTACCGTATCGCTAAGTTTATCGATAAGATCAGTAATTTCGATAATTTCAAAGATAACAATTATTGACGAGTTTATGAATGAATACTTAAGATAATAAGACAACAAGTGACATGGGGAACTTTTACATTGTGTTTAAAAGAAGCAATATTAATGAGTTCGTGAATAGATACTTAAGATAATAAATACTTTAATCTTAGTGGAGTCCCAATAGTGGACGAGCGTTTTCCACTGATTCTCCTCAACCCTATCGGGATAATGTGACAGTCGCTCCTTTGTAGTTTTATATGAATCCTAACCCTGGAGTTTTGCAGTCGCATTCGAATCCTTCCATTTCCTTCTGACTGACATCAATAAATTACGTCTCATATGATCCATTGCATTAGTATTTTCTTAGTGAATGACATGTGAGAGAGCAAGCATTTAATATCAAGTTTCACATATAGTCATTGAGATAGAAGTAGTTTTGTTTACTTAGAAACATACCTTAATGTGTTTCTAAATATTATCCTTACAACGATTGGGCACACAACTCCAATCATCATAAGTCAGTGGTACTATTAACCCATTACGTGATAATACTCCTAAATTTGAAGCAAGCCTAAATGCTATATATTTTCCTATGGGTTGGTTATTCTTGTAGGCCCTCGAATTCATCTAAGCCCTTCCCCGATAGAGAAATTGAGTTTTATCATTGAGTAGAAGATCCAATTGAGATCATAATGGGCAAAGAATAAAATTAATGTTCTTAAATGTCGTAATACATGATTATCAATGCAACATATTTTCAAGATATGCTCCCCATAATGTGAAAGCAATAACTATTTAAAAATATATCCTAAAAACTCGACCGTAACCTTAACATTTTCACTACATTCACTTTATGCAAATGCTATGTGTTAGATTCCCAACATTCTATAACTAAATTTCCCTCCTCTCAATTGCTAATATCAAAATTTTCAACCTCTATAATCTTTTTCATCTCCTTCATAGCCACACCAATATTTTTTTTCAATTTTTCTTATATCCTTTTTTTAGTAATTGGCATTACTTGTCGACTGAGCATGGGAAATTGTAGTTAGAAATTAAAAAGACCAAACCTTTTTTCTTTTTCTTTTTTGGGTTTTGTGTGTTCCTTTATACTACCAATTATATATCTATTTGACGTAGCAGCCAATTTAGCACCGATAGTTTTGACCCTTAGTTGAATCTCAAAGCACTTCTAATCTAACATTCAGAGGCACATTTCAAATGTGTAACTGGCCTAACATTTTATATTGTTTCTTAATGTTAGGATTTGAGAAAATTTCTAGGTAGTCAGTTTAATCCATTAGATTTTCATGAAACGACAATTCGGGGACACAATTGTTTGGTCAAACAGTGAAGCATTTTGCCAAATCATTTTAAATAAGAATTGAGTAAATTTATAAGAGTCTATACACTAAAGGAACCCCATTAAAATAAGATCCCAAATATAAAAACCATGCATAATATTAGCATCTTCATTTTTTAGCTTACTCTTACATGATCTTTTTAGACGTGTGTTATTGCATTGTATTTTGCCAATTTGCATTATTGATTTGGACACTATAACTAAAAATACAATTAGGTTGACTTAAAGACCCACCACATTATGTAGCCATATTTATCCGATTACAAATGTATATGACTATTGAATTTATGGATACACATGTACATAGTTTACAAATTGAATTCATAATATTCAAAAGATAGTTTGATGGAATTATGCTTGAGTAGGCTGATTAGATTGGGTCATATAAAATATTCATATTGTATTATGTATGACGATTTATCAAGGATGAGTTTTGCAGCATAAACACTTCATCATATGTTTATCTTTTACCGGGTAGATATTATGCACCAAAACAGATATAATTAAAATATCCTCTCTAATTTTTTTATGTATGAATTTGAAATCTATACAATTGCAATGTTTATAGACTACTATGATGGTTAGTGGACGTCAGAACCAACACCACAAAGGAGTTATGCCTGTACCTATTTATGAGTGAGATGAGGTGCACATGAATAATTACAGGTTGTTTACCTCTTGTTTATACATGTGCTTATTTAACTGTTCGTCTCTAATTTTTATTTGTCCTAATTTGAGATTTGTATAATTATGTTGTTTATAGAGTACCGTGATGGCTAATAGACATCGAAACCATCGCCGTACATCGGCTATTATGGGTAAGATGAGGTACGCTTCAAATATTGCATGTTGTGGTTAAAAAATATATATTTAAGGATTCTGAAGGGGTTTAAAAAAATGTTTAAAGTTACGTTTAAGTGATCAATTAATAAAAAAAAGGATATGCACCATGATAATATGCCAAACACCGAAGATATCTATCAGTGAAACCAAACACAAGCACATAACCCATGAGGTGAGTGTTTTACTCGTAGGCAGTGGGGACACATTGCTTGAGTTTGTTTATATCAATACACGGAGCGGAGGAAAGAAGAGATACCACCGCAAGGACCTTCTAGAGTAGTTTCCCTCAGGGCCGACTCTAGGCATATGCGGGTTAGGCTGCCGCCTAGGGCCCCCGATTAATTAGGGCCCCTTCAGGGAAAAAAAAAATTAGGTATAAAAAAAAAATTAGGTTTAAAAAAATTAGTTGTAAAAAAAAAGGCCCCCCTCCCCCCAAAAAAAATAGTTATAAAAAAAATTAAAGTTATCATTTAAAAAAGGGCCCCCAAAAATAAATTTGTTCTATTTAAAATAAATTCATACACTAAACCCAACAACAACAACATAACCCACCCACACATACTAAAAAATAAACCCACACAATAAACCCACCATCATAGCCCAACCCAACTCAAACTCAATCCAAACCATTTACTTATTCTGTTCTATTCTAACCCTAACTCTTCCATTTCTCTCACCCACTTTATTCTCTCACTCTTCCTCTAATCTTCTCTCTCTCACACTACTCTCTTTCTCTACTAACCAAAGCAAGAATAAACCCTCTCTTACCCCCCCTGCCCCCCCCCCCCCCCCCCCCAAAAAAAAAAGCAATTTTTGCCCCCCATTTTTTGATTGAACTAAGCTCATCAAAATAAGGGTTAAAAATCTAGGGTTTCAATTTCTTCAATTTCAGAAAGTTAGGGTTTGATTGGAGATTGTTTGGAGCTTGTTTGTGTAAGTATATATTATTCATTGCTTTGTTACATTCCCACTATATAAATTTGTTTGTTTTACTACTAATATTTGTGTTGTATTTTTTTTTTGTAGATTCCAATTTGTTATTTGGGCATTTACAAATTAAAACTTGAGATTGCTCGCAAATTGGTTACAAATCAGGTTCTATTGTCCTCTTTAGCATTTTTCTTTAATATTGTTTGTCAATATTGTTGAGAATCTTGTGATTTTGTGATTAATTTTTATTTTTACAAATTACACTTGTTGTTGTGTGAATATGTCTACTAGAAAATATCCCTTTGTTCATGAAAAAAGAAAAAGACAAAAACAAATTGAAGAAGAAACATCAAAACTAGCGGGTTCACTAAATAAATACTTTAATAAACAAAAAAAAAAAAGATGTTGAACATCAAAATATAGAAGATTTAGATAACGAAAATGTTGTTGAACATCAAAATTTAGAAGAATTAGATAATGAACAATTAGAAAATGAACGTGTAGAAGCTTTACCACTAGATATTTATGATCCGACTAATTGAAAAAATATTGATCAAAATTTGATAGACACAATGGTAAAAAAAGGTTCAGTAAGAGATAATGATATTACTTTTCCTAAAGATATAGAAAATATGCGTTTTTCTACTATACATTACACTTTTTATTGGAAAAATGGAGAAAAACATAATAGAGAATGGTTAGTGTACTCACGATCCGAGGATAAGGTTTTTTGCTTTTCTTGTAAGTTGTTCAAAAAGAATGGAAATGAAACTCAATTAGCAAATGAAGGTGTAGATGATTGGAAAAATATAAGTATGCGACTTAGGGGCCATGAAAATAGTAGTGATCATGTAGATAGTATGACACAATGACGAAAATTAATATTAATATTTCAAAAAAATGAAACAATTGACCAAAATATACAAGATTAAATTGATGGTGAAAGAGAAAGATGGAGACAAATATTAACACGAATAATTGTGGTAGTGCAAGCTCTTGCTACAAATAACTTAGCCTTTCGGGGTACTAGTGGAAAGATTTATGAAAAGAAGAATGGGATTTTTTTAAGTTTCATTGAAAAAATTGCCATATTTGATCCTTTATTGAAAGAACATATTCGGCGTTAGAATATATTAAAAGAGTTACCTAAAGAAATTAAAAAATCAATTGAGGTGTTAGAATATATTAAAAGAATGGATTGTATTTTTTCAAATGCTTGGATTGCCTATAGAATAATTTTGACAATACCCGTTACGGTTGCATCGGCCGAGAGAAATTTTTCAAAATTAAAATTAATAAAATCTTACCTTCGCTCTACCATGTCACAAGAAAAATTAAATGGATTAGCCATGTTATCAATTGAAGAAGATTTGTTAACAACAATAAATTTTGATGATTTAATTGAGAATTTTGCATCGAAAAATGCGAGAAGAACACATTTTTTTAAAAAAAAAAGTAATATAAAGAGCCACAAATTAATTGTTCGCCTAGGGCCCCTAAAATTTCAGAGACGTCCTGATTTCCCTATGCTTTATCGAGGATGATGACTTATTTGTCACAATGGAACAAGATCAAAGAAATGTCTCAAGGCCTTGAGTAATTTAGAGCAAAACACACGCATGGATATTCTGGTAGATCTGCCAAACATTGAGGGAAAAATAGTCCCACATAATTTTCTCGATTGAATAAATACCATAGAAAAGATATTTGAGTATAATGGACTCAAGGGAATTAAATGCATTTGACTTGTAGCCACTAAGTTTACAGAGCATGTGAAGGTTTTGTGAGAAGGTTTTTATCGATGTCGAGCAGAGAACATTGAGAAACCTATTGCGACATGCAGTGGTGGATCTAGGAATTTTAAATGGGTGGGGCACCTCCACATAAAATATAGGGGTTCGGGGGCTGTAGCCCCCGATTTTTTTTTTTGAGGGCTATTCATATAACTAAATAAAAATAAATATTCACCCATCAATAGTAATAAAATTGAACAAACTAAACCATAATACTTCATTGATAAAAAGAGCATCCAAAATATGAATTCGTCATTACAGACACTAATTAAAATAAAAAGAGCATCTAAACGAGCAAATTACAATATTCCTCTACGATTTTTCATCTTTTGGAATCGATCCACAATTGCATCATTGGAAATGCAATCAAAGACATCTTTTTCGATATACGTCACGCAAGAGTCACTTAGCCAACCATCCCCCATACGATTTCGAAGATCTGTTTTCACGATGTTCATAGCCGAAAATGACCTCTCAACTGTAGCTGTGGAAACCGAAAGAATTAATGACAACTTTATGAGCCTATAAACTAATACATACACGACGTGTTTCCCCTTCTCTACCATTTTTCTAGCCAACCCACTCATTCCATCCACATCAACAAAGTCACTATCGGATTTGATATCAAATTCATATAACTCAAGCTCATCCCGAAGTACAATACGCTCTTGCTCAGTGAAATCATCAACATAAAATTCAGATAAACGAACTAACTTGTTTATATCAAAAGCATTAAACGAATGAGCTGGATCAAATGATGCTAGGCATATAAGCAATTCAGAATTCACCTCATCGAAACGGTTGTTAAGTTCAACAAGTTGTTTATCCACGCAAAGGTAGAACAAGTCAACTTTATAGTGATGTAAATTTGTGGTTGTCGATCCTCTCCTTGATCTTCCCAAAAGACAAAAAATACTTTCCATGTTAGGAATCTCAATATCATGTTTCACAGAAAAAGATGACGCCTCCATTAGAAGATTTTCCCACCCACTATCCCTCAATATTTGCATTCGGCTCTTTGACAATTTCACTAAAGTCATTGCATTTACAATGTCTTGATCTTTTCGTTGAAGAGCTTTAGAAAGCTCATTACTGATTGCAAGTACGTTCTTCATTAAATGTAAGGTGAATACAAAATCAAATGATTGCATAGATTTCATCAAATTTATCGCCTCACCTTTTTTATCCGTGGAATTTCCCCCCAAATCATCAAGAACACCAAGCACGGTTCCATACATTACAATCAAATTAATCAAGGTTCCATAGTGTGAACCCCAACGTGTATCACCGGCACACTTCACACTAGTTTCTTGATTTAATCCCCGACCACTTGATAGTTCACCACTCATCAATTGATTTTTAATCCTCTCCACCTCTTTCTCTCGCAAAATGTCTCGACGCTTACAAGATGCGCCAACAATGTTCACTACATTATTAACTAAGAAGAAGAACTCATCAATGTTTTTGAGATCTTTTGCAACTTTTACAAGTGCCAATTGAAGTTGATGTGCAAAACAATGTACATAGAATGCTGACTTGTTCTCCTTCAAAATAAGTGATTTGAGACCATTGTACTCTCCTTGCATGTTACTTGCCCCATCGTAACCTTGACCCCGCAAATTTTTTACACTCAAATTATGTTTATTGAAAAATTGGTCAAGTGAAGCTTTTAATGATTTAGCGGTAGTGTCAGCAACATGTACCATCCCCATGAATCTTTCCATCACAAAACCCCGCTTATTCACATAACGAACCACAATAGACATTTGTTCTTTGATTGATACATCACGCGCTTCGTCAATCAATATCGCAAATGGATCTCCACTAAGATCTTTTAATATTGTTTTAGTAATCTCACTTGCAATTGCATTAACAATATCTTTTTGAATGTTAGGACATGTCAATTTATGATTGCCCGGAGCATTTTTAAGAACAATTTTGTTAACTGATGCATCTCTTTTGGCAAGCCATTCTAAAAGTTCAAGAAAGTTACCTTTGTTCATAGAGTCCTCTGATTCATCATGAGAACGAAAAGATAATGCTTGTCGCAAAAGAAACCGAATCACGTCAATAGTTGTAATTAGACGTAGACGGTAATCATCTTCCCACTCCTTCGATTGCTTATCAAATAGCGCCGCAATATGTTGACTATGGTTCAACAAATTTTGAGTCTTCATGCAGGCCGCATTATGACCCTCACTGTTAGCATGCTTTTGTAGTCGATCTTTTTGCTTCCAATTGTCAAAACCACCTCTAACAAAAGCATCACTTTTATTTCTGTCTGAGAATTCCGGACAAAATAAGTAACAAGGCAAACAAAATGCTGCATCCTTTGAAACGCTATATTCCAACTAACTACCAAATTGGGTGAACCAACTTGAAACGAAATGCCTATCCTTTCCTCCCATTATTTTTGTAGGATAAAGAGTCATAGAGGGTTGGCAAGGACCCATTTGCAAGTATGCTAGGCGAACTTTGTCTTGATCGTTCGCATCATAATCTGAAATGCGTGATCGTAAGCTAGGATCCGAAGGAAGATTTGTCAAGTCAACTTCGATGCGAGTTCGATATACTATAGAAGGTTCATTTTCGACAACTTTGGTTGGAATTGAAAGTGGTGTGACATTGTCGATTGGAGAGTCTTCTTCACGGGCACTTTTGGAGAAATATTTATCAAGAGACTAGCAATCAATAAAAAAAATATTATTAGGAAATTAGACTACTAACAATGAATCATTTCTTAGAAATGTAAAAATCTAATTGAAATCATATTCAAAAAAATAATCGGGTCCCATCTTCAAAAAAAATTGAAACCCATCTTAAAAAAAAAATTGAAACCCATTTTCAAAAAAAAATCTAATTGAAATCATCTTCAAAAAAATAATTGGTTCCCATCTTCAAAAAAAATTGAAACCCATCTTCAAAAAAAAATTGAAACCCATTTTAAAAAAAAAATCTAATTGAAATCATCTTCAAAAAAATAATTGGTTCCCATCTTCAAAAAAAATTGAAACCTTCATCTTCATCTTCAAGCACAAACACAAACAGAATCACAAGCACAAACACAAACAGAATCACAACCACAAACACAAATAAATACTTACAAATAAATCAACAAGTATAAATGAAATCACACAACACAACTTAGCATTTAGTTTCAAGAATACCTTCATCACTCACAAGTGAGCAGTGGTAGCCAGGGGCTGCCTGCCGGTCGTCGGAGGCGGAGGGGCTGCCTGCCGGTCGTCGTCGGAGGCGGAGGGGCGGAACAGAGGCGGAGAGGCTGCCTTCCGGTCGTCGGAGCATGGAGAGCTGTTAGAGATTGGGTGAGGCAAGTTTTTTTTGGATTTGGACAAGAGACAAGGGGAGAGATGGAAGAGGGGCGGCTAGGTTATTTTTTCTGTATTTGGGTTTGTGCTGGCTGCGTTTGTTGGGTTTTGTTATTTTAACTTTTTTTTTTCTTTTAATAAATGCTGGGAGGTGCACGTGCACCCCCCAATAATATGCTATGTCCGCCACTGGCGACATGGGTCGAAAATGAAAACCACGTTCGATATGTGTTTATACCAATTAATTATTAAGATTTTTTTTATATATCGTTTAGTTAACAATTCAAACTTTTTATGACTCTTTTAAGTGTATATAAATAGGTCCCTGATCAGACTTTGAAGGAACGTAAGCGTTTTGGTGGGTTTATCTTTATGCCACTATTGTAGCATGTTTGACACAGGACACCAACTGAACTGTTTAATTGTTTTTTGCTCTTGTGCTATGTCAGTTCATGGATGATTTAGTGGTTTGTATCAAACTATCCCTTTATCTTGATCCACACGGGATCGCAACAAAGTAGAATACAAATAGAGTTGAGAGTGTAAAAAAATTATATTCCATATAACCTAAGTGATTAACTACATGCATTTTATAATAACGCCTACCATGCACCTTGTTATGCACATGACGCGACCACAAATGCTTATCTAGTGTGCGTGCTGATATAGGCTCAAGTGCAAGCATGTCGCATTAGTAATAAACCCGATAAGTCGGGTTCGAATCCACAGGTAAATAGGATGAATACTCGTGACAAAGAACAGTAAGACGGCCAACCCTAACCTGACTCTAAAAAGAAATGAAAATAGTGATCAAAGTGGGAAAATTCCTATCAACTAAATGCAAATTAATTAAATTAATTATGAAACTAAATATGCAAGATTAAGATAATTATGATTTACTAAATATGAATGGGAAAAATAGTTTAGAATGCACTCCCCCGACCTTAGTACGTTTATCGGCTATAAAACTAGTTATGAATTAAATAATTGATTAAATTCAGTCTTTATTAATCTCAAGCATTAGATATATGAGGGTACTAGACCGCACCATACATAATCAAAAGTAAGAATAAAGCGGTGTCATAGTAGCTACACGCGCGTTGTACTCTTAAGCATCCCGGTTACCTAGGACAAACGAGATCAAAAGTCCTACAACGGTTGTGATCACCACACAACATGATTTGATCACTTACTTACTTCAGGGAACTAATTTTACACACATGCAAACCACATCGGGTTGGGCTCATGCATTCCAATCCCTAAAAGTCTAGCCTAGCATGGTGCAATTAATAAAAAAACTAGGGTTTTTACGATGCATGCAACTGAACTCATGATGAAATTACTTCTAAAGAAGAATAAAGATGTAATACCTACTAGGAATAAACTAATTATGCAATAATTATTGAAATCAAATAATAGAGGAGAGAAAGAAATCAACTTTACTGATTAAAATTGTAATTGAGAATTAACAACTGAAAATCTGTGAGCTTTTAGGGTTCTTCTCTACTTTCTCTCTCTAAAACTATGTAAAAAGAAGCTTTCCCATGTTCTGGGATTCATTTTGAATAAATAACCTACGAATTTACAAGAGTTTTAGCCATGCAAGACTCTAGCTAGAAAACAGAATAATTACAGAATTTAACCTCCGGACGGGTCCGACATGCTATTTCGGTTCGGTCTGGTGTATACTGGACCGATTCGTTTTCTCTTAATATCGGATCGATCCGCTTCACTCAGGGTATTCAGTGAGTTTTAAGGTTCCAGAGCGGTTTGATTTTTATGGAACCCGGATTGGTCTGTTTCACAAGACTTATACAGTGACTTCAAAGGGGGCGAATTGGTTCGTTTATGGTGAAATCTGGATCGGTTCGGGTCCTTGATCAATTTCTCTTCATTTTCTCATCAGTTTCTTGTGATAATCTCCCATCTTTCAAGGCTCATAACTTTTGCTCAGGGACTCATATTTGGATGTCGTTTCTTCTTACGTTCTTGTAGACTCAAGGTCTTCAACTTTCATTTTAGGTCCTCGTCCGGATTCTAGCTACAAATGACTCTCTTGCCCTTTTGACTTTTCTTCTTTTCTTTTCTTTCGATTTCTTTCTTCCTCTCATGTATTAAATACCTGTAAAATTTATGAGAAATATACAAAACTCGTGGTACTTATTAGAAGATGTCAGTATCACAGATATGAGATAAATCAATGCATTTTACATCGCTCGAGATGATAAAAGCCTATAAATTAGAGGGATAAATAGGAAGAATTTATGCCTAACCCCCTTAACTTAGAACTTTGATCTTCCCGATAAATGTGAAAGAATAAAAAGCATGGTCAAACTTTAACTAGGGATAGAATACCTCTTTCACGGGCAAACGATTGCATTTAGCATATACAAGAAGCCTTTAAACCCCTAAGTTACCCTACTAGGACGAGTTGTGTCTCGTGAGGGTTTGATGTGAATATACCCACAAAATTCATTTTTGACTTAAGAAAATTCAAAATATCTAAAAATTGGACGATTTAAACTACCCGAAAAAAAGTCACCTTAAAATCATATTCACATGTCTCAAATCATAGTGTGTGTGTGTGTGAAGCCAAAAATCAAACCGCAAATTTCCACCGATTGATCATTATGTTACTTTTCAAAAATTCATTTTGATTTCAAAATCTCACGGATACACTCACAAACGAATCACTCGAAATGTGGCTATTTAGCTTGGTATGCATAATAAAAGGAGTAAATGAATTGAAACACGAGGTCACGTACACAAAATTGAAAGATGGAATATTTGAGGTGAAAAGATCTCTTCATCGGACTATGGTTATTTGGAGATGGGAAACATCATCTCTTTTTTCACGCCATGTAATCTCTTTTATTATCTTTTATGCCTTAGCTCTCCATGCAGTAATCAGTTTTGCAATATGGACTCGGTTTGGAATTTCTAGGGTATTAGGTGTATTTGGGTAATATGGGAATGGTCGAGTAATTTGGAATTGGAAAAATGTCCTTATTATGTCCTTTAGTGCTTTTTCTAGGCTTTTGCTCATTTTCTATTCTCTTTTTTTTTTTTTCTAATTTCACTTGCTATTTTTGCTGAGCATACTTATATTTTTTCTTGCCTCTTTTTATCGCACAATTTGGACTTAAATTCTGACTTTTTCATTTTTCACAAGTCGGGGCCAATTGGGTTTTTCGGGTTATCAAACGAAAAGGGAGAATTTTATTAGGCTCAATTGGGGTTGCAAAAGGGATGAATTTTCATTACTTTTTCTGGTCAATATTTTTGGGTGTCAAGCGAGGGCCTACTTTATTATCCAAATCGCTAAATTATTTACCATATGCGTCTCGAGATTAATTTAAGTTTATAGATATATTTAGCTCGCTTTTCAAGACAATATCTCGCACATTTCCCGTAATCGTGAAAAGCAAAGGTATTGAGATCCTCAACGACTTGTTAAAACACAAAAATGAACTTTGAGTTAACCATCAACTCGGATTGATTTAAAAACTCTCAAACAGTGCTAGGCTCGAATTCTCACCGGATTGGTTAATCTCCACACTTATTCGTTAAGTCGTCAATTTTCACTCAATTTCCATCTTTGGTCAATTTCGGCTTTGTGCATTTTCAATTTTCAATTTGAGACTTAAAAATTTTGTGACATTTTTGAAGCTTTTAAATTTCAATTTTCATTTATTTCGAAGAAAAATATTTTTGGCTTTTGAAGTTGCACGGTCATATGGATTTAGTTAATTTCGGTGAATACACTTCAGGACAGAATATAAAATAGGGAAAATGTAGAAATATTCCAATTTTGAATATTCTTTAATAAATTCTAAGTGAGCATGCACAATGACCAAATTATACTATAGGTATGATTAAATCCAAATTTTATCTTTTAAGCCTACACATACATCTAGGTTATTTTGCAAGATAAAATAAATAATCACAACCACAACACGTCGATGTACGAGGAAAATCCAAATGGAAAAAACATCGGACGGCTGGGCCTAAACAAATCCACTACAAATATTATTTTACAAAGAGACTCAAAATACTTACAGACTTAACTCACTAAGACAGGCTAATGCCGTCTCCTCTACCTCCGTTTGTAGTACGCAAAGATCCAACGCATTGCACAACACTTCCCATGTCTCGGTATCCATCGAAACCTAAAAGCCGTCTCCAATTAGCGCTTGTGCGAAGTTCCAACGCACACAACAAGGATGAATAATTAGAAGAATGTGAATGGGGTTTTTGATTCTCAAAACATGATAATGAGATCACATGAAAAGGTTGGGGACAAAAGGAAAAAGATATTTTTATTTTCTTTCTATATGGTTCAAGTTATTCAAAACCTATTTTCTAACTATTTTCATCCAAAAGAGATGAGAGAGGGAAAAGTAGTGGACCAAAACTGTTAAAAGGAAATTGCCGAAATTTAAAAAAAAAAATCAAACTGGCAGCAGGTCATTCGAACGAACTTCTAACGAGAATTCAGAAGAAAATGCGAAGAATCTCGTTCGAAGTCTCGTTCAAACAACTTCGTTCGAACAAAATTTCTAATGACATTACATTTGTTTTTTAGCAAAAATTCGTTAGCAAACTCGTTCGAATAGGTTCGTTCGAACAAGGTCGCTCGAACGACCTAGGGAATTTTTCCAACGAAATTATAAATTTTACACAGACTAAATAACTTTTAAAAAATTCTTAAAAAATTAATTTTTAATAAGATTAAGTTTGTCTCCAACATAGAAAAGAAACCGGGTCATATACCTTTGGGAATACCGAGTCATATACATTTGGGAAAAGAGCATACGGAATACATATGATGAGGTGTGCATAGCCAGTGCCCAAATTCTTCAATGATGATATTTGTACGAACCATAACGACCAAAATGTTTTGTCCAACGGAATGTAGCCAAAACTACAAATGACTCAATTGGAAATTTGTCCTTACAGCTTTTTAAAAAAAAATTCAATTTTTTCGGAAATTTTCAAATTTTCTAATTTTTTTTGGCATTTTAAAAATTTGTGAAGTTTTAGAAATATGCATTTGTCACCCCCTAACTTAGACTTTTGTATTGTCCGCAAGAAAAAAGGACGAAAATTCAACTAAGAGCGAATTAAAAGTGCGAAGAAATAAAATGAGCAAATAAGGAAAATGCAGATTTTTATATTAAGAACAAGCATATGTTGCAGGAGGATAGGAAAAACCAACAACCAGGTGTTACAACCAACATAAAGACAGCACAAACACAACCAACACGTCAAAAACACTAAACAAGGGCTTCATTGGGGCGGTGGGTGGGAACTACCGGGCGCATTCGGTTCGTATGGGTCATAAAATTATGACCGTGTTGGCGTACTCATATACGTTACATCTCAGCTTGAAGGCGATACATTATGTTTATGTTGCGCTGGTATTACGCGAGGAACTCGTCTAAGCGAGTCTCCACCGATGAAAGGCATCTGTCAAAATCTGCTCCTGCTTTCTCAAAATCAGAATCGACGTCCTCATCATACTCCTCCTCACCTTCCCCCATCTCAATGTCCACCTCCACCTCCTCCTCGTTGCTCTCATCATCATCACCCTCGTTATCATCACTCTCATCCTCATCTGATTCATCATGAGCTTCCCTTCGTGCCCATAGAATCTCCCATTACTTCTGACTTTTAGTACGTGTGCCCTGCCCAAGAGGATTGGGAAGGTGAGGAAAATTAGTGGGAGGCTCAATGTCGTAATCCGCTAGGATAGAAGTGATGAGGCGGGCATATGGGAGAGGCGTATTACCCTTTTGGTCCACGACTGCACAAAATATGTCTTTATAAATGGTTTGGCCCAGGTGGATCGAGGTGTTGGGGTAAAAAAGGTGATAGACAAGAGTTGCTTGGCGCGGGTGCATGGCAGAGTCATTGGAGGTTTGGAGTATGTTCGTGTAGACAATTTGAAAAGCAAGGCGCGCTTTGTCGCTTAGTCAGCCCACCGGGAATGTCTCGGTAGCCCATGGTGTGCCGGGAGCAATGCGGGACATGCATATGTCCTTGTCAGGGGAGGGAGGTGGTTGGTATATGTGTATGGGAAAGGGCTTGGAACGTCTTTGGTTGTTAACTTCTAGATGATAATGTCCAAGGAGAATGGGAATCGAATGCCGCCCACATACGCCTCGTAGACGTTATGCCCGGTTGGGACTAGGGAGCCATAAAAAGATCAGACTTGGGGTTCCCACACCCCTCGTGTGGCTCATTAAGGAAACGGAACCAACCCTTCGCCATGAAGAGATTAGTGACAGAATTGGGCATCTCGGGCCATATAATTGCGCACTCCATGTGTCATTTACGAGATGGACTGAAGAAACGCTCACACTGTACTCATTCTTGAAAGGAGCGGTGTGCCGCCCCGCCGTCGTTGAGAATATTGATGGAGTCATATCTTTGGGGAGGGTCTTGGTTGGCCATGTTGACAAAAGGTAAACTGGGTGTATGGGATATTGGGAGGGAGAGAGTGATGAGAGAGTGGTGGTGGAAGAGGGTGAAAAGGGGATGTATTTATAGATGGGGAGAGGATGTGAGTGCTTATTTTTGGAGGGAAAAGGTTTGGGAGGGAAGGAGGGATGGGTTTGGAGGGCAAATAGATAAGGAGAGTTGTGTGGGACGATTTGGAAGGGAAATGGAGGGATTGGGTGAAAAGGGGGTGGGGGTGAACCTAGGGAAGATAAGAGGTTGTAGAAACCAGAACGATCTGGGTTCCCAGGACCGGACCATTTTTTTTTTTATTTTCGAATTTATCAAAAATTGACCGATCCGGGTTCTCGGACCGGACCGGTCCGAGCTCCCAGAAAGGCTGATTTTGTTGCCTAACTTTTAATGCTCTTCTCTTTCAAACCTGAGATGTTCCTACCATTATTCCTACGCATGATCGACCTAAAACCTCCCCACGCTTACTCCGAACCCTATACGCTTTCTTGGGATGTGTGATGTGGTTTCTATCCCTAACCTCTCTTGAATTAATCTACGGACTCGAACTACCCTAACCGACTCACTGCTACTATACATAAGAATTCACCCCATACGCGTCGGGGGTGCAACGACTTCTCTGTTACATCTCATTCAACCACATAAACGGGGTCCGATAACTAAATGGTGTAAAATTAATCCACACATGCCTCTAAATATGGATTTAGGCGTTGCCCGTTAACTTTGAATGTATCTCCCTCCTTTGTTTTTTCCAGTTCCACAGCTCCGTGGGGGAATACCTTCTTCACAACGAACGGGCCAGCCCATCTAGATCGCAATTTACCTGGAAATAAATGAAGCCTATAGTTGTAAAGAAGAACTTTTTGTCTGGAATGAAACTCCTTGCATCGTACAATCTTATCATGTGCAATTTTCATCCGTTCTTTGGATATTTTAGAGTTCTCGTATGCAACATTGCGTATTTCTTCCACCTCATTCAATTGAAGCTTGCGAGCTTCATCGACTTTATCCAAGTTGTAGTTCAACCTCTTAATGGCCCAATAAGCCTTGTATTCTAGATCCATGGGGAGATGGCAAGGTTTTCCATACACAAAGCGAAAAAGGGACATCCCGAGGGGGTTCTTATATGCGTTGCAATAATCCCATAACGAATCATTCAATCAAAGGGACCAATATTTCCGACTAGGATCGATGGTCTTCTAAAGGATGTTCTTGATCTTAAGATTTGCCAAATCGGATTCCCCATTCGTTTGTGGGTGATATGTCGTTCCAACCTTGTGGACGACCCCATACTTTCTCATAAGCTTCTCAAACGGCTTGTTGCAAAAATGCTTGCCGTTATCACTAATTATCACATTCGAAGCACCAAAATAAGAGAGTATGCATTCTTGAAAGAACTTTATCACCACTTTCTTGTCATTTTTTTTTGTAGCTATAGCTTCCACCCATTTTGAAACGCAGTCTACTGTAACGAGGATGTATAGGAATCCAAAGGACGAGAGAAAAATATCCCATGAAGTCGATACCCCAGCAATAAAAAATCTCAATAATGAGTATGGGGGTTAGTGGAATCATGTCACGCCGAGTAAAAAATCCCATCCATTGACACCTATCGCAAGATTTGCAATAATTGCTAACATCCCGAAACATTGTGGGCCAATAGAGGCCGCTTTGAAGGATTTCAACAACCGTCTTTTCGTCAAAAAATGACCTCCATAAGCTTCCGAATGATAGAATTGGATGACTTTTCGTCTCTCATCATCTGGTACACATTGTCGGATGATTTGGTCCGCACAATATTTGAAGAGGAATGGATCGTCATAGAAAAATATGCGTGACCAAGTAATAAACCTCCTCTTCTCTTGCGGTGTCCAATCGGGAGGGACAACTCCCGTAACAGGATAATTAAATATGTCCGCAAACCAGGTGAGAGAAGAGGAAGAAAATAACTACTCATCCATAAAGTATTCCTCTACGGGTAAGGTATCACTAGGCACGTCGAACGAAAACTGAGACAAATGATCGGCAATGACGTTTTCTACTCCTTTCTTGTCTTTAATAGAGAGATTAAACTCTTGTAGGAGTAGGATCCACCTTATGAGGCGCGGCTTCACATCTTTCTTAGCAAGGAGATATTTTATGGCCGCATGGTTGGTGAAGCATGTGGTGGGGGAACCGATGAGGTATGAGCGAAACTTATCTAGGGCAAACACTATTGCTAGTAATTCTTTCTCCGTGGTGGATGAAGCACCCAATATCTTTGAGTCACTTGAGTCTACATTATATAGGCGCTTGTCTAGTTTGGAAATAGTGACAAAATTGAGTCATATCCTTGTCTACCAAAGAGCCTCAGACATTATATATTAAATTCCTCTAAACGTCTCAAAGGTAGAATACCAACACTGCACCTAGGATTTCATTTATTTGTTGCATTCTTCATAATTTAGGTGTGTATGTGTTAAATCCCATAATAATGCTTTTTTAATAATTTTTGGGATATGGTAAATAATTTTTTGGAATTTATAAAAAAAATTTAATCATTTAAAAGTTGGTTTTAATAATTTTGTGGGTTGATTTATAATTACCCTTTTCTCCTAAAAACTTGCTTGGGTAGGATTCGAAAGCGACAGAGAACTCTGTGGTGGAAAATGAGATTCTTTAGGAATCTAAGACACACGTTTTGCACTTGATCACGACCTTACAGGTGTTGCTGAGATATCGGTTGGATATGTGTTTCTTTACTCTCACATATCTGAGATTGATTGAGAACCCTTGTAACAATCGAGTTAACCAATTAAATCTATATTATCAGGTGTTGCTGAGATATCGGTTGATCTATATTATCTACGGTCTGCATGTTATTTTACACAATCCTTGTAACAATCGAGTTAACCAATTAAATCTAGTTTTAAAGCGGTTACACCTCAGCCATAAGATTTACATTGATCATTTGTAATTAATCTTGACCGTTATTTTTCCTAGACCTTCTACAGTCCTCCATGATCTAGTATAAATAGAGGCCATATGTGAGACGTTTACGATCTTTGGATCATTTTACCTTTGAGAGAATAAAAAGGGAGAAGAGAGAGAGAGAAAAGATAGAGACATAATACAAAACCCTAAATTAAAATCTTAATTTTTCCTCAGAGAAATAACCTGTGAGTTTGAGTGTGTTCGTTAGTTGAGAAGATCCATCCTCTACTTTCTTTAATCTCTTCTCTAACATTCACGAAGTTTTGAAATCATTTTCTTTTCATAGAAAGTGCTGATCTAAACTGTTTGTGATACAAACACGTTTAATATCCTCTGGTTGATTTATTTTTTCAAGAAATCCATATTTGTTGGCTGTTTTATCCACAAATGTTTATTTTCAAAATCAGTACCAATTAATCTTGTTTTGCTTCTCAGTTTAGAGAAAACAAGACTCAAATTTAGTTAAGACATTGATTGGGGTTTTACACTTTCGTATTCATATTTCAAAATTTGTGAAATAACTTTATAAATAACAAGGAAAGTGTTTAGGACCTTGGTTGCTTTGAATAGAAAGGTAACCTCGAGGTCTGTGGATATGTATAAAGATCAATAGTCTGAGCTTTTCAACAAACTGTGATTTAGAATCTCTAACATCATATTAGTTTGAAATTTGTAATTTGTTTAGGAATATTATCTGTATAAGTGTGTGTGAGTTGCATGCATGTGTTAGGCACATCACATAAAAACACTTTCACACTACAACACTAAAGAAGCGTTGGTGGAGAGATCATTAACTTTAAGAGTCGATGTAAAGCTAAAAGGATAAGCGATTACAAAGCTAGGAGAACAACCTCAACATCAGAACCTCCAGAGGATTCAGAATAATCCAAAGGAGTTGGTAAAAATTATGGACTGAAATTAGGTCTGCTTGTGTGTTTGGTTTGTTATATAGTTTGTAACCTGTTACTATATTTTAGTGGACTTTGTTTTGAGGTGTAGATACCTCTGTGGATGTTTCCCCAATTGGGTGGGGTTTTACCACGTTAAAAGCTCGTGTACTTGCATACTTACTCTTCCTCTCATCACCATCTTGAGGCTGTGCTGATTTAAAACATATTTAAGTTTTATTTTTCAAAACTGGTATACCCATACATTAAATAACTCGTTCATATAATCTTTTATACACATCTTGTGTTAGCTGTTTGTTTTAATTAAAGAGTTTCTTCAAAAAACTATTCAGAGCCCTTTAAACTGAATAGTCTTGAATTAAACGACTTAAGTGGTATTTTTTAATTGGTATAAGAGCATTGGTTTTACAAATTCTGTTAGATCTTGAGTTTCTGAAATTGTTTTCTCAAAACAAACTATGGACGAGAAATTTGAGAGATTAGGTAACCTGTCCAGGCCCCTTCTCCTTGATGGAACCAACTTCCCTTATTGGAATGTGAGGATGGTTGCTTTCATCCAAGGGACATTGGGAGATGCTGTATGGGATGCTATTGAAAATGGCTACACTTTTCCTACTAAACCAACCGCTGAAGGAAGTACTGTGAGGATTAGGAAGTTGTTAAGTGAATTCACTATAGAAGAAAAACAAACTTTCCCTAACAATAATAAAGGCAAAAACGACATATTCATGTCTATCAATGAACACAAATTCAAGAGGATATCTTTCTGTACTACCTCTAAGGAAGCATGAGACACCTTAGTGACTGCACATGAAGGAGACACACGTGTTAAAGCTGCTAAAACCCAAATGTTAATCGAGTAGTACAACATTTTAGTCATGACTGAAACTGAGTCATTTGATGACTTCTACATTAGGTTGACAGACATAGTGACTAAGCTACATGCTAATGGGATAATTTATGATAGAAAATATATTATCTCTAAAATTCTAAGGTCACTTTCATAAAAATTTGACAATAAGCGCTATGAAATTGAAGAGATGGACAATACAAACCTTACCCCTGAACTCCCCAGTAGCAAGCTAAGAATTGTGGAAATGAACTTAGGGTTTAAGAAGCAATTACCACAGACCAATAAGAAACATGCTTCCTCTAATCTAGTCTTTACCTCTAAATGAATGTCATTTACCTGAAATTGACTTAGATTCTGATGAGGACTATAATTTATAAAGCTTGGATAATCAGATTGCCTTAATGTCTAAACATTTCAAGAAAATTGTGAAATTCAGAAATAAAATTGCAAATAGACAAGGCAAAACTAGCTATCCAAAAAACTCTAATAATAGGCCTCATGAGAAAAGACTTGACAAGAAACCCAACAGAGACCTTAAGAGCACTGAATGCTATATATGTGGCAAGTTAGGACACATAGTCAGTGACTGTAGAGTTAATTTGAGTAAGAACAAGAACACTAGGGCTAACTTGTGCAAGACTTGGTATGACTCAAGTGAATCAGAAACTAATCATTTTGATCCCTGTACGTCCTTATTTGCCAAAATCATATACATTAATGATAAGGAATCTGATCATGCTATGTTGAATGATTCTATCCCTACTAATTTGTCTGCTTTATTACTTGAAAATGCTGATAATGCTTCAAATGCCATGTGTGTGAGTCAAAGGGAACGATCTATTGTTGATGCTAATGGGTGTGTGAGTCCTAAAAATGAATCTCTAGGGGACACTGCACACTGCACACTTAGTGACTCCGACAATGAGGACCTTCCTGACATTCACACACTATGCTAAAAAACTCTTAAGAAAAGCACTTGACTTGAAAATATTATCAAAGACCTTACATAGAAGATAGAAGTCCTAAGTCATATGATCAAACATTATGCAAAAGAGTACACTTCTCAATGTCTAATTCATGAGAATGAAACTAAAAATTTTGAATAAAAACTGAAAGAGTTGTTTGACTCAAATGAAATTTTGGAAAAGAAATACAAAGGGACATTGTTGGAATTGGAACAAACAAAAGAAAAGACATCTAAAGTCTTCAAAAATTTTGCTAAATTTGAAAATAACTCAAAATGTTTTGAAAACTGTGTTACTGAAAGTAAGACTAATTCTGATGATAGAACTCGAATAGGTTTTTGCCCCAACAATTCCAAGCAAACTAAATTTTTTTAACCTATCAAGTTTGTATCTGGTGGCAAAAGACCTGTTGAAGCTTGTCCATACTTTCAAACCTTGAAAAATGATTTTGACTCGAAACAACAAAAGTTAGACATTGGTGAATCTAGCAACTCTAAGCGTAATATTGAACATAAGGATAAATATGTCTACCCTCCTATTAGATAAGATGATTCGTCATTTCATCTTATGCCACCTAGGGATAAGACTAGAGCTAAAAACTTAGACAAGTCCTTGATTGACAATTTTCCTAAGGTTAAGATTTTTACGAGCCATCTTTACTGCTCCTATTGTGATGTCTATGGACATTACCTTGATGGTTGCTATTCCAAACGTCTATATAAACTTGTATATCACTCTACTGTTTATTATAACTTCAACTATTCTAGGAGAAGCTGAAGCAATTATGTCCTACCTAGACAGTCGAATAGGAATTCTAACTATCGTAATAGGAAGAGGGGAGCAAATACTAATAGGTCATCAACAAGAAGGAATCCTATATTATTTTCTAAACTAAATGTTCAAACTGTTTATAATCATCATAAACAAGCGTAAAAATCTTTTAAAGAAAAGACTGAAGCTCGCAAGTTTTATCAAGTACGAACTAATAAGCGCAAATTAAAAACTAGAGCAATTTGGGTTAGAAAGGATGAACTATTACCAAATATGAAATACAACATTGTGATCAATTCCTTTAAAGCTGAACATACAACATCTGAATGTTTTAAACACATGACCAGGGATGATACCAAACTTTCAAACAAAACTAACTTCTTCGAAGGAAAAGTCTTGTTTAGAGATGGCGTATCAGCCCAGATCATTGGTAAAGGAACACTTTATGAAGAAGGATTACCTATTCTTCAGTATGTTCTTTTGGTAAAAGGTCTTAAAGCTAATTTACTAAGTATATCGCAATTTTGAGACTCCAACCACACTGTCCCCTTTTCAAGGAACAATTGATTTTTTTAAATAAAATGGTGATTGCATTATTACAGAACTCCGTACTCCAGATAACTGTTATACAGTCAATTTAAGTACAGAGGTTTGTAACATTGCCATAATGGATGATAATGAGATATGACATAGTAGGTTGGGTCACATAAATTACGATAGTCTTAGTAAATTATTCTCCCAAGAGATAGTTAGAGGTCTTACTAAGATCAAACAAATTTTAAACATCATATGTTGTCCCTATCAAGAAGGAAAGATTGGTAAGGCTCCCCACTAGAAAGTTAAAAAAGTTATAACTACTAAACCTCTCGAACTCATCCATATCGACCTAATGGGTCCTCGTAGTATTAGTCTTTATGGAAATAGTTATATCCTAGTTATGGTTGATGACTTCACTCGATTTACCTGGGTTGTCTTTTTAAAACACAAATTAGAAACATTTCGTAAGTTCCTGAAAATTTTAGTTCGTATAGAAAATGAAAAGGATTCCTAAGTAAATAGAATTCGTAGTAATAAAGGAGGTGAATTTATAGATTAAAGTGTCATTGAATACTGTGACCATAATTCTTACAACATGAATTTAGTGCCCCTAAGACACCTCAACAAAATGGAATTTCCGAGTGTAAAAATCGCAATCTTTAAGAAATGGCCCGTGTGATGATTCATACGAAGAACTTACCTAAATATTTCTGGGTAGAATCCATTTGTACAGCTTGTCACATAATCAATCGAGTATACTTAAGGAAAAACACCAAAAAAACATCGTATGAACTTTGGTAGGGGAAGAAACCTAACCTAAAATACTTTAGAACCTTTGGTAGTACTTGTTATGTATGCAAGGATAGAGAACTTCTGTCTAAATTTGAAACCAGAGGAGATAAAGCTATTTTCTTAGGATATTCTCTAAATAGTAGATCCTAACGTGTCTACAATCTTCTTACCAAAACCTTAATGGAATCCATTAATTTGGTTGTAAGTGACACTAATGTAGAGAGTAATATCAAAGGACCAAATATAGTGGATGAATCTGAAAACACATTAACTTATGATTCTCCAGAGATACATGATTTTGTACCAACTGAGACCCCTAAAGTGCCTAACTGGGTTTCCAAAGATCATCCTTTAGATAGTGTAGTTAGACCTTACTGAGCCAGTTCAGACAAGATCCCAATTACGTACTCTTGCTCATTATGCATGCCTTCTTTCTCTTATAAAACCAAAGAATGTTAATAAAGCACTGAATGACCCATTGTGGATAAGTGTTATGCAGGAGGAACTTCTTCAATTTGTCATTCATGATGTATAGTATCTTGTACCCCGGCCTGAAAAATAAAAGGGTTATTGGCACACGTTGGCTTTTCAAAAATAAAACAGATGAATCTGGGATGATTATTCAAAATAAAGCTAGATTAGTTGCCCAGGGCTACTCTCAGATTGAAGGAATAGATTGAAGGAATAGAAATCTAAAACACGCGTTTTTCACTTGATCATGGACTTACACATGTTGCTGAGATATCAGTTGGATCTATGTTTGTTTACTCTCACGTATCTGAGATTGATTGAGAACCCTTGGATCTACATTATCTAGTGACTGCATCTTATCTTTCAAAATCCCTGTAACAACTAAGTTAACCAATTAAATCTAGTTTTAAATCTCTCAGCCGTAGGACTTACACCGATCATTTGTAATTAGTCTTGACCGTTGCTTTACGCAGACCTTCCAGAGTCTTCCATGCTCTAGTATAAATAGAATCCATATGTGAGACTTTTACGATCTTTGGATCACTTTACCTCTGAGAGAAAAAAGGGAGAATAGATAGAGAGAGAGAATATGAAACCCAAAATCAAACTCTAGATTTTTCCTCAAAAAAATTACCTAGGAGTTCGAGTATGTTCATTAGTTGAGAAGATCTATCCTCTACTATCTTTAATCTCTTCTCCAACATTAACGAAGTTTTGATTTCATTTTATTTTCATAGAATGTGCATATCTAAACTATTTATGATACAAACACGTTTAATATTCTTAGGTTGATTTTTTTTGGTAAGAAATCCATATTTGCTGGCTATTTTATCCTCAAATATTTATTTTCAAATCAGTACCAACAAATCTTATTTTGCTTCTCAGTTTGGAGAAAACCAGACTCAAATCTTGTTAAGACCTTGATTGGTGTTTTACACTTTCGTATTCATATTTCACAATTTGTGAAATGGCTTTGTAAATAACAAGGAAAGTGTTTAGGACCTTGGCTTCTTTTAATAGCAAGGTAACCTTGAGGTCTATGGATATATATAAAGATCAATAATCTGAGATTTTCAACAAATTGTGATTCAGAATCTCGAACATCATATTAGTTTGAAATTTGTAATTTTTTTAGGAATATTGTCTGGATAAGTGTGTGTAGTTGCATGCATGTGTTAGGCACATCACATCATAACACTTTCACACTAAAGAAGCGTTGGTAGAGAGACCATTAACTTTTAGAGTTGACGTAAAGCTAAAAGGAGAAGCGATTACAAAGATGGGAGAACAACCTCAACATCAGAACCTTCATAGGAGTCAGAATAATCCAAAGGAGTTAGTAAAAATTATGGTCTTAGATTAGGTCTGCTTGTGTATTTTGTTTGTTATATAGTTTGTAACCTGTTACTCTATTTTGGTGGATTTTTATTTTGAGGTGTAGAGACCTCCGTGGATGTTTCCCCAATTGGGTGGGGTTTTACCACGTTAAAATATTGTGTACTTGCATACTTACTCTTCCTCTCATCACCTTATTGAGGTTGTGCTGATTTAGAACATGTTTAAGCTTTGTTATTCAAAACTGGTATACCCGTACCTTAAATAACTCGTTCATATAATCTTTTATACACATCTTGTGTTAGCTGTTTGTTTTGATTAAAGAGTTTCTTTAAAAAATTGTTCGGAGCCATTTAAACTGATTAATCTTGAATTAAATGACTTAAGTGGTATTTAATAGTGGAGTAATTGAGTTGCGGTCTGGTTAAGGTCCGGCTAGCGTAGTAGATGACATGAGCTTTCTTGTCTTTCCTTTGGCCCAAAACTACCCCTATCACAAAATCACTTGCATCACATATGAGCTCGAATGGTAAAGACCAATCCGGAGCTTGCTTGATGGGACCGAAAATAAGAATGCTTTTCAATTTATTAAAAGCACATTAGCATGCTTCGTTCCACTCAAATTGGGTATCCCTTATAAGAAGGTTACTCAAGGGTCTAGCAATTCAAGGGTCTAGCGATGGCGCTAAAGTACTTGATAAAACTTCTATAAAACCCCGCGTGGTCCAAGAAATAACATACATCTTTTAGTGATTTTGGTGGGGGTAACTCATCTTTGACATCAATTTTAGCCCTATCAACTTCAATTCCTTTGGACGATACGATGTGTCCAAGAACTATTCCTTTGGTGACCATTAAATGACACTTCTCCCAATTCAGCACCAAGTTCTTTTTCACACATCGGGCAAGTACTTTCTCAAGATTCGCTAAGTAAAGATCAAAAGAGGTGCCTAAAATGCTAAAGTCATCCATAAAATGTTCAATTCCTCTTTCGACCATGTCTCTAAAGAGACTTAACATGCACTTTTGAAACGTCGCGGGTGCATTGCACAATCCAAATGAGATACGTTTGTAGGCAAACGTGCTAAAAGGACATGTGAAAGTCGTCTTTTCTTGGTCAAGTACATCTACCTCTATTTGGTTATTTCTGGAATAACAATCAAGGAAGCAATATTATGGGTGTCCTTATACTCTCTCTAGCAGTTGGTCGATGAATGGTAAGGGAAAATGGTCTTTCCTAGTGCCCGCATTGAGTTTTCGATAATCAATGAAAACGCGCCCCCCATGGTGGTACATTGGGGAATTAGCTCACCCTTGGCATTCTCAACCACAGTCATACCCAACTTTTTTGGGACAACTTGTATAAGACTCACTCATTTGCTATCCGAGACTGGGTAGATGATCCCGGCATCCAATAGATTAATAATTTCAGCTCGCACTACCTCTTTCATGGTACGATTCAATATTCTTTGCATTTCCCTCGAGGGCTTCACGTCCTCCTTGAGGTGGATTTTATGGGTACAAATCAAGGCACTTATACCTTTCAAATCTTCTATGCACCAACCAAAATCACTTTGGTGCTTCCTTAAAATTTCCAGCAATTTACCCTCTTGCTCTTTATCTAAGCAGAGGAGACAACAGCAGGAATCGTCTCATCCTCTCCTAAATAAGCATGTTTGACATTGGAGGGTATATTATTTAATTTGGGGGTAGGAATTTTTCATCGAAGGGAACCATGCGCGGCTCCGTCGATGGTAGTTCCTTGAATCTATAAAACCAATTTACATCTTTCACGTCCTCATCCGACGCGCTCTCGTCTAATATCTCTTTCAACTCCTCTATTTCCCTCTCGAAGTCGGTGTACATCCCCTCATTCTCACTACTTGATATAAGGCACGCTCGTAAAGCATCTCCACTAAAATTGTCCTCTATATGCTCCTCTATGATCTCCTCAATAATATCCACTACATGAAAATCATCTTCATCACCCACATATTGGGTGATGTTGAAGATGTTTGTCTCTAAGGTCATGTTCCCGAAAGTGAGTTATATTTGACCATTTCAAGTGTTAATCAAGGCGTTAGCCGTAGCTAATAATGGGTGACCAAGGATAATGGGAACATGGTTACTTAGGTGAAGGAGGGCTCTGTGTCTTAAATGACAAAATCTACCGGGAAATAGAAGGTGTCAACTTGGACTATCACGTCCTCAACAATACCTCTTGGTATTTTAACGGTATGATTTGCAAGTTGGAGAGTGATATTTGTGGGCTTGAGGTCACCCAAATCAAGTTGCCTATAATTGGAATAAGGGAGAATGTTGACACTCTCCCATAAATCTAGTAAGGCCTTTTCAATTCGGTTCTCTCCTATGATGCAGGAAATAGTAGGTGCACATGGATCTTTGAATTTTGGTGGGAGATCATTTAGTAAAATGGAGCTCACATTTTGTGCTAAGAATACGTTCTTCCTTACCTTTAGCCTTTTCTTCATCATCAATAAGTTCTTAAGAACTTTAGCATAGGCGAGAATTTTCTTTATGGCATCGAGGAAAGGTAAATTTAGCTTTACTTGCTTAAAGACCTCTAACACATCATCACGGGGGTTTCCTTTTGGGGGAGGAACCAACCGTTGAGGAAATAGCGCGGTGGTGGGTGGTTTCACTATGAATTTAGGCTCACTAGTGTCGTCATTTTCATTCTCCTCCAAGGGGGAATCTTCGGCCTCTTTCATGCCAGGCGAAACCTCCTTCTCCTTAGGTGTGTCGTGTGAGGGAGGTGATAAATCAACAAATCTCCCACTACGTAGAGTGGTGATGACTTGACAGTGCTCTTGATTTTTTATGGATGTAGAGGTAACACTAGTTTGACTTTAAGGAGGTCTTTGGCCTTGGGCCGAAAACTTACCCTTGTCTTGGATACTTAACGATGATTGCAACTTAAAGATATTTGCATTTATGTCATGAACATGCGATCATACTTAGCATTGTTTGCATTTTGGGATTGGATGAATTGGTTTATAATATCCTCGAGACTTTTCAACGGTGGAGTGATATACGGTCTGGGAGGTGGTACTAGCATATGTCCTTGCATATGTGGTGCTTGTTGAAAGTGTGGGGGTAAAGGAGGGAAAACGTGTGAGTTAGGAATCAACACAGCATGTTGTTGCCCGTAGAAAAAACCAGGATGGTTTTTCCATAAAGGGTTGTAAGAATTCCTGTGCGGGGGACCAAAATTACCCTTAAATCCTCCTACTCCACTCACTTACTCCTGAAGCATAACTTTGTAGGCGGGTATCGTCGAGCATTCCTCTGTTGAATATCCCACCTGGAAAATAGCACACAACTTTTCTATGGGGGCATCGATGGAGCTGTTTGCTTCTCTTACCCGTACATCGAGCATTTCTCTCATGCTCCTCTCAAATTGGTCCAGTCGACGGTCTAACAAAGTATCTTTGTCTACGTGGTACAGATCGAACGCAAAAGTAGTGGTGGACGCTTGATGAGGTCAATTTTAAGCATTAGGATTAGATGTGTCCCACGCTTGAGCAGTCTCGGCGACATACTTAAGGTGGATCTCAGCATCATTATCATTTAGCTCGAAAAGGGGTCCATCGCACATAGTTTCAATGAGTTACTTGGAGTTGATATTCAACCCATTATGAAAGAACGAGATAATTTACAGCTTATCAAGATCATGGTGAAGGCTTGAAGTGATTAACTCGTTAAAATGCTCATGATATCGATCGAACGACTCATTTTCTAGTTGTTAAAAAGTTTGAATTTGATCCTTAATGAAGTTCGTTCGATGCGAAGGGAAGAAATTCTTAAGAAATTTGGATTGTAACTCATTCCAAAACGTAATTGAGTTTGGTGATAAAAACCATAGCCATGTCTTAGCTTTATCCTTTAGAGATAACGAAAAAAGCTTGAGGCGGATCACATCTTTTGTGCGTGTTTGATCGCTGAAAGTTTCACATGCCTCCTCGAACTAACGAACGTGGAGATATGGTTTCTCCGACTCCATTCCATGATAAGTTGAAAGTATTTGGATCATCCCATTCCTAAAGTGAAATTACCCTGCATTTTACGGGAGTAGAATGCATCCCGGAGTGACTGATCGCTCGATATATAAGAATTATCTCAAAGGGAGATACGGTGACTCTCCCTCACTCGTACCATGACTAGCTTGATCTGACATGTCTCTCTCTTTTAGTGACTCAACATCCTCACTCGGTGTGCTCAGAGTGTAACCTAAAGTGTAACCTGACGGGTAACTCGAATGATCAATCGAAGTGTGAAGTGCTATGGAGTTTGGCGGTGTAGGCTGTGGTACCTAAAATTGAGGAACGATAGGAGTATGTGGGCTATCTGGATCGTACACAACTAATGGATTCTAATAAATGCGATTTGGAGTTGATGGAGGATTGAATGAAAGGATTATGAGAAATGTTGTATCTTTTAGGATTTTGTTTTCTATTTTCAGAATATTTTTTTTTCATATTTTTATGAATTTGTTGTCAAAGTTTTAGGTTAACTCGATCTAACCTACAGTCTACCTAATTCCCCGGCAACGGCTCCAAAAACTTGACACTACCACAAATGTGTATCTAGTGTGCGTGCTGATACAGGATAAAGTGCAAGCCTATCGCGTTAGTAATAAACCCGGTAAGTCAGGATCGAATCCATGGGGAAATAGGATGAATACTCGTGACGATGAACAGTAAGACGGTCAACCCTAACCTGACTCTAAAAAGAAACGAAAATTGTGATCAAAGCCGAAAAATTCCTATCAACTAAATGCAAATTAATTAAATTAATTATGAAACTAAATATGCAAGAGTAAGCTAATTATGATTTACTAAATATGAATGGGAAAAATAGGTTAGAATGCACTCCCCCGACCCTAGTACGTTTACCGGATATAAATCTAGTTATGAATTAAATAGTTGATTAAATATAGTCTTTATTAATCTCAATCATTACATATATGAGGGTAATAGACTGCACCACACATAATCAAAAGTAAGAATAAATTGATGTCGTAGTAGCTACACGCGCATTGCATTCTTGAGCATCCGGGTTACCTATGGCAAATGCGATCAAAAGTCCTACAACAGTTGTGATCACCGCACAAGACGATTTGATCATTTACTTAATTCAGGGAATAAATTTTACACACATGCAAACCACATCGGGTTGGGTTCATGCATCCCAACCCCTAAAAGTTTAGCCTAACATGGTGCAATTAACAAATACTAGGGTTTCTCAACTGAAATCTTGATGAAATTACTTCTAAAGAAGAATAAAGATGTAATACCTACTAGGAATAAACTAATTATGCAATAATGATTGAAATCAGATAATAAAGGATAGAAATAAATCAACTTTACTGAATAAATTGTAATTGAGAATTAACAACTGAAAATCTGCGAGTTTCTAGGGTTCTTCTCTACTTTCTCTCTCTAAAACTATGTAAAAATAAGCTGTCCCATGTTCTGAGATTCATTTCGAATAAATAACCTATGAATCTATAAGAGCTTAAGCCATGCAAGACTCTAGATAGAAAATAGGATAATTATAAAATTTAACCTTCGGACCGATCCAGCCTGCTATTTCGGTTCGGTCCGGTGCATACCGGATCGATTCGTTTTCTCTTAATATCGGATCGGTCCACTTCACGCGGGGTATTCAGTGAGTTTTAAGGGTCCGGATCGATTCATTTTTATGGAACCCATATCAGTCCATTTCACAAGACTTATACAGTAACTTCGAAGGGTGCTGGATCGGTTCGTTTATGGTGAAATCCGGATCGGTCCAGGTCCTTGATCAATTTCTCTTCATTTTCTCATCAGTTTCTCGTAATAATCTCGCATCTTTCAAGGCTCATAAGTTTTGCTCTGGGACTCAGATTTGGACGCCGTTTTTTCCTACGTGCTTGTAGACTTAAAGTCTTCAACTTTCATTTTGGGTCCTCATCCGGATTCCAGCTACAAATAACTCTTTTTCCCTTTTGACTTTTCTTCTTTTCTTTTGTTTCGATTTCTTTCTTCCTCTCATGTATTAAATACTGTAAAATTTATGAGAAATACACAAAAACTCGGGGTACTTGCTAGAAGATGTCAGTATCACAGATATGAGATAAATCAATGCATTTTACATTGCCCGAGGTGATAGAAGCGTCTGAATTAAAGGGATAAATAAGAAGAATTTATGCCTAATCAACACGCTTTTAAAATAAATTGAAAACTACATAAATTGTACATTCAAAGTGTAAACAAAAACATCAAAACACAATCAAATTATAAATATGAACACAAATAACATCCTTCAAGACAATCACTAAATTCTCAATTCAAAGGAACCCCTCCACTTTAAATTCTAGCAAAAATCACCAAAAAAAACATGGTCATTTTAATTTGTAATAATGAATTACAAAATTTATGAACCCGTAGATCAAATTGAAGACAAGTACCCATCAATTTAAATTAAATATAAATAACACTATCACCATAAAAATTAAAGACAAGAATCCATACATCCCGCATATCTATCTACAGGTATCTAAAAGAAATATATGAACCCGTCATACATCATATCTTATAGATCTACACCTACAAATCAGGTGCGTCGCACATTGATATATCATGTTCAAATTCAATTATACAAAAATCTCCAATTCCAGAATAAAATACTTTTCCCAAAATTTGTTGCAAAATATATCATTGTGTGAGAGCATAACAGAGAGCATAAAGAAGTGTATGGATTTGATACCTTTATACTCACTTGGTATAGCAAATATACCTGCTAGGAAAATTAAATATTTTTATTACTTCCTCTCTTGTCAAGAACCACAATACAAGTGTAAGCATCATTAGATGTGGCATTTTAGAAATAATCGATGAAGTTACATATTGTGTTAATCATGTAAGTTTTTAATTTGTTGCATTTTGAAAAGTTGGATATATGAATAAACTTCTGGAGAGTGCGAGAGATAAAAACATTGGTCAACTAATGCCCAACACCAAGATGATTCTTAATTTGATATGGGGGGAAGTATGTAACACAACTTGTTTTTGTTAAAATTGAAACCTACCAGAACTTGCTATTATGTTAATTTTAATCAACAATACTGATTTTCTTTGATGATTTGTATCAATACTCTCAATTATACAAAATTTAATATATAATGTATCCACATAAATGTAGAACCTCTATGCCTTCATAATTTTTATAAGAGAAAGTGTCTTATTACTCTGATCTTGGAAAGAGGTCACATTTTATAAAACAAATTGGTACACTAACAAAGTTGTAGGAGTGAAATTCATTCCACCTTAAATAATTATCTAGGTATAGTATAATTCGAAAAAAAGAATAAATCAACAAGATAAGAAACACAATACTAAGCTCTTTTGCAACTGGTTCAAAAAATTAATTGATAGATATAGATTTCATCACTGCCGATAACAGAGTATGTTCCATTATTAAATATAAAAGACAAGGACTTACATAATACATAGCAAAAAAATGTAAAATTAATTGAAAATAAATAACGAACATATATAGCATCTCAACTGATGTGTTATAGCTAGGTATGACTAGACATTTGAGATTGACTGACCTTCAATTTTCAAGTAAGGGTCTTTTAAATATGATTGACTTGATTTCTTTAACTTTTAAGTTAATTACAAACAACATTTCAACTACTTAAGTTTTCGTTTAAGTTTAATATGTTTATGAGTTTTAACGGTCAAACTCAATAAGTATGTTAACTTCAATTTATGTGTAATTTAGATTGTTTATCTCAAAACAACTGATCTTGGACAAACATCTAACCAATTTGATGCAGTAAACACTAGAATAACCTGATTCAGTTTGTAACCCAAATTTAAAGATCACTGGTTTGTTCTATAACCCCTTCCTCATAGTTCTAATACTACAATAAATATATAAATCTTAGAGTTAACACAACCCTAGGCTCACATTTAAAAATACAAAAAGACAAAATCGTGTATATACTATTAAACCTTATAATATTATCCTACTAACTAATATAAATTAAACGGAATACTGGACATAACTACTTCAATGAGAGCAATGAAAGTTTCAAGTATGCCATGCATTATTACTAATTATGTCACTCTCTCCCAGAACAGATTGACCACTAACTTTACACATTACACTAGTGATATACTTTAATTGAAAACCATTACTATGCCAATAAACATGGAGCATAAAGATTATTATGTATTGTTATGAACGTCGACACCAATGTACCTATTCAAAGGCTAGTCCATAATATATATCATAATGACTAAATTTTCTTGGCCTCTAACAGTTGCGTCACCATTGACGGAAGCATTAACCAAACTCAATATACAAGGCATCAAGACCAATAATTTCCCTCTTGCAACTGCTAGTCTTACACCCTGGATTTTCAAGGAACGTAAAGGGGTTCTATCATGTTGATAACCATCGTAAAACCTGTCATAACGTCCATCCTCACCCATGGTCGATAGTCATTGTCATCATAGAGGGAACATCTTGTGAGTATGTAAAAATTATTTCACATCATATATTACTCATCTCTTTAAGTGACGTAACTCTAATGGACCCGACCTCAATTGTCAAACCCTCTTTGCCACCCTCAATTATAGAACCCTCTTTTTCACCTCCTTCCATCCCTCCCTCCCTAAAATCACCATTGTTGATCTCTAAAGCTCATGTTCCTCTTGTCAATGCGGGTTTGAAACATTCGATGTTGCTTGGTGTTTAATAATTTGTTAAGGGTGGGAGGTCTTCAATGAGAATGCCATCAGTTTGTGGGTTGTGGTATGAGGCCTTTAATTTTGAAGCTGGGATGTTTCAAATATGATTGACTTGATTTCTTCAACTTTTAAGTAAATTTCAAACAATATTTCAACTACTTGAGTTTTCATCTAAGTTTTATGTTTTACGAGTTTTAACAGTTAAACTTAATAAGTATGTGAACTTCAATATATGTGTAACAATCCAACTGTACTGTGATATCAGCAATATAGGTCGTTTCTACTGCAATATCACCGATATGAGCCGGTAGTACGGAGAAATCATCGATATGGGTCGGTTCACACCAATAATCTATAACCCAACTCATAACTCGAAATTGGATTGGTTTTTACCGATACCTCGTCAACTCGATCGTATCATCACGGTGTTGGCCTAAACTTTGAATCATAGATAAGTTCGTCTCTTTAGTTATGCATTTTATTCAGCTAATGTTGATTGAAGTAGTTTTGTATCTTTTCTTTTTAGTGCCACCAATTTGTTCATATATAATTATCCAATTCTTTAACTTTTCTGTGCAAACTCTTAATGATAAGAGAGCTATTCGTTTCCAAGTAAATGGGTTACATGTTTAAAAAATATTATACATGATCCACAAGGAAAAAATGTTAAATAGAAAAAATAGGATTTGTTTTTATTAAGTTCATATATATTAAAGAAATATCTTGATACAATAAGAAACAATCTAAGAAAATATCAACTTCAATACGAGTCAAGAAACCGACTCAAAACTCAACCTAAGAAATGATAATAGCATAACCTAAACAGACTAGCAAACAAGTAAGGTCACAAAAATATAATTACTGAACTAAAACGTTAATAAAACAAATAAAATAAATACCTCAACAAGAACTTCAATTCTTTCCCAGGTGGTTGGGTATTAATTTTTGTTAACAAAATAAACGAGATCCATAACTTTATTTATTACACATATCTACCTTTCGAAAACCCTCATAATTTGAGAAAATATATTAATGAATCAGAAAGTCACTCATAGTTAATAACAATCAAACAAATAAAACTAAAGAATATCAAATCCATATAAAATTATAAAAAATTACCTCTTTTTATTAGACCCTAAACTCATATATGATTTAAAGGTTATAAGAGTTGGAGGGGGGGGGGGGGAGGGTACTTATTTGAGAGGTAAGGTCTTTGACAAACAGATGAGAGAGTGTTGGGTAAAGGCTTTGATAGAGCTAATATGAAAATTTGGGAATAAAAACCTAGGCCTAGTTGGACACGGTGCAAAGAAACCAATTAGGAGCTAAAAAAGGACAAAAAGAAAAAGAAGGAATGATATATTCTAAATCTCGCCAAAATTTTTTGACTTTTTACATTTAAATGACAACAAACAACTGGTATTTATAATTAAAAATGTCTTTATTTGGTGACATTTCAATTGAATGTCATTATTTTTCCTTCATTTGATATAAATGTTGGTTGTTTTCTGATAGATATGAATCTCCTAACATTTACACATAATGTCGGTTATAAAATTTCGGCAGATCTATACTCTCTTATAATGAAACAATCACATTTACAAGAGTCCTAGCATTCCACAAGTGTTCCTACCTTATTGTATACTCTCAATCCATGGTTGCGAAGTTTATATTTGTATTTGGACTATATCCATTGTGAATACACTTTGTATATCCTGCAAGATCCCTAAAATAGTACCTAGACACACTTAGAGAATTCACTCAATTACTTCCTAAGCTCCTCCATACCGTTAACAAATACTGCAAGACCTCATGCTCCCATGAATAAAGCTCAAGGGGTCTTTTATACTATAATACTCAATTCCATTATAATAAATAGGCATAACACCTTGATAGAGTGGATGTAATACCATCTCTTGAGGAACGCACCACTTTAAACCTCTGTCTCACATTGACACTTCTCTTCTCTTACCCATTTGAGGTTCAGGGGAAAGAAGTGTGAGTCTAAAGTCACTTAGGATTTTAACACTCATCAACTTCAATGGTGTGAAATTTTAAGTGAGCTACAAAGATCTCTTAGGAATGAAAATTCTAAAGTGTTTGGAAAAACTAAGTGATAATGCGTGTAGGGTCTACAAAAGCTCATTCTTTTGAGACTCTTGATCATATTCAAATATGAGAATAAAGAAAAAGAAAAAGAATATAGAACTTAAGACTCTTAATATTTCTTAAGTGTTAAAGAATCTTTCAAAAATCTTTGAATAAATGAACAAGCTTCAACATAAAAACTTCACCCAATTTTTTAATGAAGAGATGAGATGATTGAAAAAGAAATAATTTAAGGATATTGAAAGAAGCCAAATTAAAGGATGGCATAAAAATAAGAAATGATACGAGGTCAGTTCTCACCATTCATACGGGCATGAGATAGTGGGTATAAGCTCTAATATCCGGTTTTACTCCTTTTATAAGGGTATTTGTAACATAAACCAATGAGATCTTTTAAGTTTCCCCCCAAAAGATTCCCTTCTAACAACTTTTCTGCAAATTGCATGAGCACATCGTTACAGTGACGATTGGCTGAGACCTCATTAAAGTAGATCGCGAAACTTCCTAAAAAATAAGTCTACCCCCATAATTTATTAAATTTGTGGGTAGAAAAAGGAACTTTGATATCTCTTGATTTATGTCTTCCTTCAGTTATGGATTTGGAATGTCGCTGCGGTCAAACTTCGAGTATCAAAATTCCTGAAATTACCTACAAAACTTGTTAAAAATTCAGTATCGTAACAAATTCGGGTATCAATCCAATTTATAGCGTTGAAACTGTAATCGTGAAAACTTGCAATTCCAATTTTTATTAAAAATCTTTTTGTGTTTTTAAAATTTTTCTTTAATGTTTTTTTTTTATATTTTAAAAGCAGTTTTCAAGGGAGGAAATGACAATTTATACAACCAAAGTGACGATGAAAAATCCGAAAGTAATCCAGTTTGGGATTTATGAGAAGAAACAAGAGGTGGGATTACACTGCGTAGTCAAATTAATTTAAAATCCTAATTATTCAATTGAATAGTTCAAAATAATATTGAATTTAAAATTTAACTCTCGTTACAATCCTAAAGTCAATTTTATCTTTTTCAACAATTAAATCAGGAATAGTCACAACCTAAAAAAAATTAAGATTCACACTCGTTTCAATAAAATATCCGCTAAGATCAATTTATTAAAATTTGTACGAATCTTTGAATTGCATACACAAAATTAATATTTAAATTTAAGAATAGTACTTATCTCTAAGTGAAATTCAAAAATCAAATATTAATTTTTACCATTAATTTATTAACTCTCGTTACATAAATTAATGTGTGATTTTTTCCAATTTAATTAGCCTAGAACGAATCAACGAACAATTATTCAAATAAAACAACTCAACATACGCGTTTCATCCCACCCCTTTAATGGGGTGTTTAGCCAGACATGATCAAAATTTTAGCACAAGCACAATTAACAAACAAGAAGCTAAAGAGAAAGAGAAAGAAATACGATACGCAATAATTTCTTGTATCAACCGTGTGCATGAACACGCGTCCCAAACTTGTCACAAAATCTGACTGTATTACAAAAACTAAAAATAAAAAATGAACCTATAAATTTTTCTAGACCTAAAACTATATTTTTTTCTGACTATTTTTTCTACCCTCTTTTTTTCTTTTTCTGTCTCTCCGTTCTCTTTCTCGATCTGTCTTCTTTTCTTTTGTGTGTTGAGAGCCTTCTTTTATAAGCTCCTTTTCATTTTCTTTATAACCCACGAAGTGTTTTATTGGGAGATTTTGTTGGGATTTAAGTCAATCTAATGTGGGTAAGTGAAAGACTTCTTGATTTTTTTGTTTTGAGATTTTTCAGGTCTGATTTTTTTGGGTTTGCGTTTTGGTATGTTGGTCGAGAGGAGGTTAGAATCGGTTTGAGGTGGGGTGGGCTCGGGTATGGGCGTCAGTTGGTTGGGCGCGGGTTGGAGGGTCCACCCGCGGGTTTGGAGGGTTCGACCGCGGGTTTCGAGTTGAAAGATCCACCCGAGTTGAGGTTACTGGTGGCCGGTTTCGCTGGATCACGCCGCCGGAGGTCGGGTTGGGAGTCCGGCGGCAGGGGTTTCCGCCGCCGGAGGTCGGGTTTTTGGGTCGGGGGGTGGATCTATGGGTTTTGGGTATGGGTTGATCCGGTTTGGGCAAGAGCTGGTCAAGGAGGGTCGACGGGTTTTGGTTTATGGCTGAGTTGTGTTGTTGGGTATGGTTATGGAGGTTAAATGGAGGTGGTTTTGATGGTGGGGTATGATGAGAGAGAGTGAAGATGTGAGTGCTTGGTTTAATGGGTTGTTTGGTGATGGTGGTAGAAGATAATGAATAGTGGTGTAGGGGTGTGTTTGGGTGTGTAAATGGGTGTATGAGATCTGTGTGTCTGGTTTTGTGTGTTTAATTTGTACCCCTAAAAATTAACACAACCTAACAAAAAT
The DNA here is from genome assembly GCA_949130495.1 of Sambucus nigra. Classification (NCBI taxonomy): domain Eukaryota; kingdom Viridiplantae; phylum Streptophyta; class Magnoliopsida; order Dipsacales; family Adoxaceae; genus Sambucus; species Sambucus nigra. Next base: position 197,250,777 of record OX422219.1, read on the forward strand.
AAAACTAGAACTAAAATAAAAAAAAACTTAAAATCTAATAAACCTAAAAATAACTAACATTTCAAAATTAAAAGACACAAAATAAAGAATTGAAAAATGAAAATAAAACTGTATTAAAACTAAAAAAAATAGAATCCAAATAAAACTAGAATAAAAGAACTCTAATAAAACTAAAAGACAAATTTCTAAAATCTAATCCTAAATAAAATAAAATAAAGATTAAAAATTAAAAACTAATAAAAATCAAAATCAAAATAAAGAAATTGAAAAATAGAAATTAAATCCTAGAAATTTCTAAATAAATCCTAAAAATAAAATGATTAAAAATAAAAATCTAGAAAAATAATAAAGGTACAAACTCAACACACACAGGGCTTGGGGAAAGGTCAGGGCTCGGTGTAGGCTTAGGTTAGGGTTACGGGACTGTTTCGGGGCATCGGATCACATCGGGACAAGCTCAGATTGGAGTTCTCACTTCACGGTCTCTTTGGATTTATTCGATGCACGCTTTTGATCGCTTCTGCGTTGTAATTGCACTGATTTAGCATTATTTGCACCACAACTGGGTATTGACCTGAGAAATAAATAAATACGAACATAAGGTCATTTTTATTAAAAATGAGAGACTAAAATGGATCTATTCGGGGTATAAAATAGACATTTTTGGGTGCTATCATACCACTCCCAAACAGACCATTGCTAGTGCTCAAGCAAAAATTAGAGAGAAAACAGAGATAAGTAACCAAAAGTGTGCCACTTTCGCAGGCACTGGCGATTGCACTTAGCATGTGCAACAAGCCGTTAAACCTATAGGTTGCCCTATAGGACGAGTGGTGTCTCGTGAGGGTTTGCAGTGAATATACCCACAAAATTCAAAAACTTATTTAAACGCAGTATCTGAGTAGATGATAAAATGCTATACATCCCAAATTTAAAAGGACATCAGGGAACACCGTATTCAATTATCAAAATAAGATATGAAATTACTTAATACTGAAAGCGTAATGCTTCCTAAAACTCAGCGTGTATAGTGTGAAACAATCTTATGTATCATTAGAGTAATTCCTAGGTTACCTTTATAGAATCGATGTTTTGAGTTCAATTCTCACTAGATATATCTGTCTGAATCGAACTCTCTGAGAATTGGGTAAGTGTATCTCTCTAGTGTGTGAGGATGTGAGTAAATGTAAACAAGTTCAGACGTCTCACACACTTTATAAGAAAGGACGAATACATGAAAGAAATTTGATCTCATGAACGAATGCTAACCACTATGTCAAGAATGTCGAATTATTCACCATATAATCTTTTTATTTGCCCGAACACTTTAACAAGGGTGAAAAATGGGGTTTATGAAAGGTATGTAGGGATAATGAAATGAAGAAGATGAATGATGGGGTGTTTTGAGAAGAGTGACACACTTTGACTGACTATTGTCTTCATCATTTGAACTTATGATCGCATCTTCCTTTTTCTTTTCTTTATTTTTTTTCTTTACTTTTTTTTTTAATTTTTTTATTGCGATGCATTTTTTCTTTTCATAACAAAAATGAAGACAATTTACAATGATAATATCAAACACTCTTTTTCTAAAAAATTATGGTAGTGATGGGAAATGATACGTGGATGGTATATGGGACACATATGGATAAGAAAAATATGGATAGAAAATGTTATATGAAAAATGGCAAGTGTATGGTAAAATCGGTTTAGTGCTCGGGACAAACTACAAGACATATGTTTCTTATAACTCGAAAGTGATGTCATTCTCAGTGATTATGCCAAAATTGAAAAAATAATGAGACCATGCAACGACTAAGTGCGGGACCCAAAGAAAGTTGAGTCAACTTGTGACTCGAAGATACGTAAAAATCCTCAAAAAGGTGAAAAACTCAAATCTCACGGGTTCAAGTCGCTAATAGTGATCTTTTAAGGCTTTCTTGAGAATATATTTACTCTTCAACTTTTGATTGTAAACGTGATAGTACAAATTGCTGAGTTTAAGAATTCTTAGTGCAAGTACGCTTTTCAGAGGTATTAATTAATTTTTAGTTAAAAGCATAATTTTTTTGGTTCAAACACGGGTATTCCGAAATTTCAAAAAGAAGGATGATAGACAAATCATGTCATAAAAATTTATTTTTAACTGCACAAAAAATTTAAAATCACTTGTTTCTGAAATTTTTTCAAATGAGGTACGATTTTGATAAATTTTCCACCCCCAAACAAAAGAGAACATCGTCCTCGATGTTTAAAACTATATATAAAAATAAACGCACAAGGGAGGAAAGATATGACCATAATGAACCACAAGTGAAATGTATCGCACTCTGGAGCATAGATGAAACCAGAAGAACATATGTGATACAAAAATACGTACAAGTCTATAAAGTATGTGCAAATCGTTGGGTGGTGTGAAACACCACCCCCAAACAGGATTAGGCTCATATTCAGAAACAATGACCAATGGGTTGCCTCCCGGTAGCGCTAAGTTTAACTTCTTCAGCCAGACCGAACCAATCTCACCCTAAGGATAGGAACTATGAAAAGCATAGGGCGGCAAAAAAAATGGGGTGATAAGTATCACCCCCAAACAAGACTGAATAGTCAGTCTTCATAAATGGGTTCAAAAGAGTCAATTTCTTCAATGGGAAAGGGCCTAGCTCTAAGAAAGGCTTCAATCGTTGACCGTTGACCTGAAATAGTCTACCATCCTTAGGATTTTGAACTGTGACGGCACCATAAGGTGTAACAGATTCAACAATAAAGGGTCCAGACCACCGAGTTTTTAACTTCCCAGGAAAGAGATGAAGACGGGAGTTATATAACAACACTTTATGACCAGGGTGGAATTCTTTGCGGAGGATGGTTTGGTCATGGATCCACTTCATTTTGTCCTTGTACTTCTTGGACAAATCATAGGCATCATTTCGTATCTCCTCTAATTCATTAAGTTGGAGCTTTCTATGAATGCCGGCCTCATCGATATCAAAATTAAGGGCTTTGACAGCCCAATAAGCATGATGTTCAAGCTCGACAGGCAAGTGGCATGGTTTACCAAAGACCAAGCGATAAGGAGACATGCCAATCGGAGTCTGAAAAGTAGTACGGTAGGCCCACAAAGCATTATTCAAGCATAAGGACCAGTCTTTCCTATTAGGATTAACTATTTTTTCTAAGATTTGCTTGATTTCGCGATTGGAAATTTCAACTTGACCACTAGTCTGAGGGTGGTAAGAGAGACCAACTTTGTGTGTAACACCATACTTTTTCACTAGATGTTCAAAGACACGATTACTAAAATGTTTTTCCCCATCACTAATGATAACTTTGGGAGTTCCAAAACATGTGAAGACATACTCATTAAGAAACTGGACCACAATGCGATGGTCATTGGTGCCGCAAGCTATGGCTTCAATCCATTTGGAAATATAATCAACTGCAATGAGTATATATTAGAAGCCATGAGATGACGGAAAAGGACCCATGAAATCAATGCCCCATACATCGAAGATTTCGATGATGAGAATGGGTGTGAGGGGCATCATGTGACGACGAGAGATACGCCCAGATTATTGGCATTTGGCACAAGCCTGACAGTAGTTGTGGGCATCTCAAAAAAGAGTGGGCCAATAGAAACCACTTTGCAAAATTTTGGTGGCGGTTTTCTTGGAGCTAAAATGGCCACCACAGGCACCATCATGACAAAAGGAGAGTATACTTGACTGTTCATAGTCAGGAACACAGCGGCGAATGACTTGATCAGAGAAATACTTAAAAAGGAAGGGATCATCCCAAGAGTAAAATTTTACCTGGGCCATGAACTTAGAACGCTCTTGTTTCGACCAATAATTTGGCAGTTGGTCGGTAATAAGGAAATTAACAATATCAGCATACCAAGGAGCGGTGGAGAGAGTAAAAAGTTTCTCATCGAGAAATGTTTCCAAAATAGGGACAGGAACAGATATAGACGTAACGATAAGGTGGGAGATATGGTCTGTAACCAAAATTTTGCACGCTTTTTATCGCAAATTTCGAGGTCAAACTCTTGAAGCAAGAGGATCCATCATATTAAACATGGCTTAGAATCCTTCTTATGAAGAAGGTGCCTCAGGTGGCATGGTCAGTGTAAACGATGATAGGGGAACCGATAAAATAAGATCTAAACTTATCGAGTGTGAATACGACAGCTAGCAACTCCTTTTCGATGGTCGTGTAATGAAGTTGAGCGTCATGGAGGGTTCTGCTAGCATAATAAATGACATGCTGGCTGTTGTCAACCTGCTTAGCAAGTAAAACACCTAAAAAAAAATCAGATGCGTCACACATGAGCTCAAAGGGTAAAGGCCGATTAGGAGGCTGAATGATAGGATCAGAAGTGAGCTTGGCTTTAAGGCTCTCAAAAGAAGAAATATATGCGTCATCAACGATAAAGGGAACATCTTTGGGTAAAAGGGTTGTTAAAGGTCGAGTAATTTTAGAAAAGTCCTTGATGAAACGACGGTAGAAGCCCGCTCCTAAGAAGGAGAGAATGTTCTTAACAGACTTAGGAATGGGAAGCGAGGAAATGATGTCAACTTTAGCTTTATCTACTTCAATACAGTCGTGAGAGACTACGTGACCTAAAATAATCCCCTTTTTGACCATGAAATGACATTTTTCCCAATTGGGGACCAATTTCTTTTCTTAACAACGTTTGAGGACCATAGTGAGCTGAGAAAGGCATTGCTTGAAGGAAGAACCAAACACAAAAAAATCATCCATAAAGATTTCGAGAAAATGTTCTACCATATCGCTACAAATGCTAATAATAAATCGTTGAAAAGTCGCAGGTGCATTGCAAAGGCCAAAGGGCATGCGAGAGTAGGCAAAAGTGCCAAAGGGACAGGTGAAGGTAGTTTTCTCTTGGTCTTTAGGGGCAATTGGTATTTAGTTGTATCCTGAATAGCCGTCAAGAAAGTAATAATATGCATGACCAACTAAACGTTTGAGCATTTGGTCTATATAGGGAAGAGGAAAATGGTCCTTACGAGTGAAAGCATTTAGCTTATGATAGTCAATGCAAATACGCCATCCAGTTTGCATACGGGTGGGAACAAACTCATTGTCACTATTTTTAATGATGGTGACACCAAACTTTTTCGATACCACATGAATGGGACTAACCCACTGGCTGTCTGAGATAGGGTAGATAATACCAGCATCGAGCAATTTTAAAATCTCAGCGCACGAGACTTCTTTCATAGCAGGGTTAAGTTGATATTGGGGTTCAAGAGAAGTCTTGGCGTTCTCCTCCAAATGAATGCGATGGCTACAAACATTAGGGTTCACACCGTGAATATCTGAAATGGTCCAACCAATAGCAGTGCTATGCTGAGTAAGAGTGTGCACTAATTGCTCTTCTTGCGCAGGGGGCAATGATGACAAGGTGATGGTTGTTGGGGCCTAAGAAAGTATATTTCAACTCGAGAGGTAAGGGCTTAAGCTCCAATTTAGTAGGTGATGCAGGAGTGACAACGGACTCAGACGCAAAAATAGAGTCCGAAGAATTCTCGGTGCATAAAGTGGAGGAATCTGATGTGGCAGGGAGTTCAGAAGGTGGAACGGAGTGATTCACAGAGTGAAGAGTCTCATCATAGAGGGGCTTGAAGAGAGGATCCCAAGAGGAAGTGTCCATCAGTGGAGTGGAATCTAGCAGGGCATTGAGTTCAGAGATAGAGGCATCAATGTCAAAGTCGGATCCAAAATGAGCTAAACATTATTAAAGAGGATCGACAGGGTAAGTTTGGTCCAACATTTCATTAACTAAGGAGTCAATCACACACACCTCATCAATAGAATCGACATCAGCCGATTTATGCATAAGGTGGAATATATTGACTTCTACAGTCATGTTTCCAAAAGAGAGATTCATGGATCCGTCATGACAATTGATGATGGCATTGGCATTGGCAGTGGCCAGAAAGGGACGACCCAATATGATAGGAGTATTGGTTGGGTCGGACGCAGGAGTGTCTAAGATGATGAAATCCATAGGATAGTAAAAGTCTGAAACTTTTACCAAAACATCTTCAACGATTCCTTTAGGTACTTTCACAGAACGATCAGCAAGTTGAAGAGTAACTCGTGTAGGTTTCATGTTCTGTAAACCTAACTCAAGGTAGAGGGAGTAAGGTAACAAATTAACACTAGCCCCAAGATCAAGTAAAGCACTAGTAGTGAACTTGTCGCCTAACATGCAAGAGACAGTTGGACGACTAGGGTCTTTATACTTCATAACACCGGTATTATGGATAAGGGACGTAGCTTGCTCAGTGAGGAAAGCATCTCGCGGAACATTTGTCCTATGCTTAACAGTGCACAAGTCTTTCAAAAAATTGTCATACAAGGGGACTTGTTGAATCGCGGTGAGGAAGGGAATGTTAATGTGAACATTCTGAAAGACTTTCTTGTTCTCATCAAATTACTGGACTTTCTTAGTGGGAGCCAACCAATGAGGGAAGGGTGCGTTGGGCACATAAACAGAGGTGGATTCAGGAGGATTCGATGCAGTGTGAGCTAGGGATTTAGATAGTGGGGTAACCTAAGGGATAGGCGTTAAAGTTGGTATGGTTGGTTGCAGGACATCAATGGGAGCATGAACACCATTATCAACTTGTTTCCCCGAGCAAGGAGTAGACAATGCTTTCAGATCCGCTTGGTAGTTGGGTAGATTAGAAGTGGAACCAACCTCGTAGGCCGAGTCTTTGCCATTCCCTTTAGGGTTAGCAATGGGTTGACTGGGAAAACGACCTTTCTCTCGCTCAGACTCGAATTGGTTGAAATGCTGCTCAAGCCGTTGAAGGGCTTGAGTCTGAGTGGTCATAAACTGAGTGAGAATATTCTCGAGAGAAGAAGTGGAGGAATTGGGCGGAGGGGCATAAGATGGTTGGGGAACCAACTCGCGCTGGGAATTAAGCGATTGTGAATACTCAAAGGAAGGAGGGGGAAAAGGAACAAGCTGATTATTGTTGTTTGAATGTCCATCGTGGGGGACAAAGGAAGATGGAAAGTGCGATTGATGGTAAGGAGCAGACTAATGCGGGACAGGAGGGCGAGGTTGTCTTTGTGGGTTGTGTGGAAACCCAAGTGGACCACCAACATTTTGTTGTGGTTGGGAGGGAGCGGAGTTGTTATCGTACTTATAAGAGAAATAGGGGTGATTCCTATTGTTAGAATTGTAAGTGAACGACGGGGGAACGGGTTTCCTAGTGGTATCAAAGGCACAGGCTTGGGCCAGGGTTGGTTCGGGATCATCTTGCAGGAGGGGGCACAAATGAGCTAAATGATATTGACTTAAGCAGACATTGGAAGAGGAAGGACTAGAATCGTTGACAATCATTTCTTGTTTAGAAAGTGTAACATTTTATTGCATAGTACAACTGAGAGCGTCAACGATTTTAGTCAAAAAGTGTAAGCTGTGTAGCAAAGTTTTAAAATCAGGATCATTTTTGACATCAGAAGTGTTCCCTACACGTGGAGGATCGGATCTCGAAAATGCATTGGTGCCCTCCCAATCTTGGGAGTCATCGCCTAATTCAAGGAGAAAATTATAGGCGGCAGTGGGAGTCAAATGCATGAACTTCCCTTTATGAATGGATTCAATCATGGTGTGAGAAAAAGGGATAAGACCATTGTAAAAACTATGGACTAAGTGACTTTTCTCGAGACCGTGATGTGGTCAACTATTAATATAGTCTTGAAAACGGCCCCATGCTTCAACAAATATGTTCAGTAGGCTTTTGTCTAAAATCCTGAATTATTTGGTGCATTTCATTTGTTTTGCTCATGGGATAGAATTTAAACATGAACTTCTTGACAAGTTGTTCCCAAGTGAGGATAGAATCTGGGGTCAAGGAATGGGTCCACGTGGATGCATTATAGTGAAGAGAAAAGGTAAACAACCGAAGACAAACATTCTCTTCGTCTAAGTTTTGATTTTTAAAAGTAGCCCACACAGTGAGAAATTTCCGCAAGTGAGTGTAAGGAGACTCGCGTTCAAGGCCATGAAAACTGGGTAACATAGAAATAGTCGCGGGGCAAATTTCAAATTGCACGGCCGGAGTGGGCGAAAGGATGATACATGAAGGTGAAGTGGCCGTAATCGGGGCAAAGTAGTCCCTTAAAAGGCGTTCATCGGCCATGATGGGTGGGGTAACAGAACCAGGGGATATGGGAGAACTAGGCATCTCCGAAAAAGAAGAACACGAATCAGAAAAATGAGGAGCAACGATAGGAACACGATCACCTAAGAGGGAATTAAAGGTGGAGCACTAGGGGAATGTGTTAATCGATGATCTATGCGTTGCAAATGTGGCATAAAAGCAAGGAAAAAATAGTTTTGGGATTTATGGTTGTTTGAAAAAAAGAAGAAGATATTTTTTGGATTTTTTGGAAAATAAGGAAGGAAAAATGAAAAATATTTTTGGAGTTTTTTTTTTTTGTGAGAAAAAATGAGGCAGAAAAAAGGGAAAATATTTTTATAGTTTTGGTTTTTGTTAAAAAAATGCAGAAAAAATGAGAAAAGGGGCGATGGACTAACGGTGGAAAAACTGACAGTTGGAGCAATAATTGGACTACTTAAAGGAACAACTTAGACACGTACACAAATGGAACAAGTCCGAAAGAGCACATAGCCAAATTATTATCTTGAAGTTAAGTGATTAGGTAGTCAATTTTAATTAGTCCGCGGGCGAAAAAATCACGGAATCTTATGCCTCGCCTGTAAAATTGTGGTCCTACTTTCTTCCCGAGAGACAAGAGGCTTACTAATTAAGGCTCACCACACTAGCTACTACAACACACAACTATCCGGTACCACGCTAGGGAAAGCACAAACCCATTTTACGGGGCGGCCTCACTTAAAACTCAGTTTCCTTAGACAAAAGTCTTAAGATAGTTGAATGAATATTTGTAGGTGTGGAAAGGACTCACTAGAGTATCCTACGAGGGTCTCGTTCCGAAAGGGTCCTAATGAACACCGATCCTACTTGGCTTGCTAGTTGATTGATTTTAATTTAAGTGAGAGCACGGATAACAAGCAAATGGAGTTGTGATTGAGTGGGTGATGAAATCCCAACTCGTTGCAATGACCGGGTATAGGTCTTAGGTAAATTTATTCATCAAACCATCCAATTTAAGTGCGATACAGAAATAAAAAGAAGATAGGAGCAAGTAGTACACAAAAATTGACTTGCTTGCAGGAGATTCGCGAGTGATAAAGAGTTTACCTCCTACGATTTTTACACGCGTGGGGTGAAGACCGAGTTGAGTCGACTGGGGGAAAGTATGCCTACTTCATTCGTCCCCGGGAGTCCTACCGACCCAAAGTAGAGAGGCTTCTAAATCCTCGTCTTTGGACGCCCTCTCTCTACCTTGTCCGATTTCCCTTTTCGTTTTTTTTTGTTTTTTTTTGGAAATAAATATTACAAAAATAAATCGGTGTCAAAATGCACCCAAATTAATTACAAGGCCTCAATAATCCTAAACAACCAGTCTAAGGAGGGAGAGGAAGGAATAACTACAATAAAAAAATCAAAAATTACAAATCTTCACGGGCTTCAATCTTTGAAAAACCGACAACGACGCCATTTGATAACTCTAGTTTTTGTGTCTTTCCTTCAGTTATGGATTTGGAATGTCGCTGCGGTCAAACTTCGAGTATCAAAATTCATGGAATTACCTACAAAACTTGTTAAAAATTCAGTTTCGTGGCAAATTCAGGTATCAATCCAATTTCTAGCGTTGAAACTGTAATCGTGAAAACTTGCAATTCCAATTTTTATTAAAAATCTTTTTGTGTTTTTAAAATTTTTCTTTAATATTTTTTTTTTATATTTTAAAAATAGTTTTCAAGGGAGCAAATGACAATTTATGCAACTAAAGTGACGATGAAAAATCCGAAAGTAATCCAGTTTGGAATTTATGAGAAGAAACAAGAGGTGGGATTACATTGCGTAGTCAAATTAATTTAAAATCCTAATTATTCAATTGAATAATTCAAAATAATATTGAATTTAAAATTTAACTAACATTGCAATCCTAAATTCAATTTTATCTTTTTCAGCAATTAAATCAGGAATAGTCACAATATAAAAAAATTAAGATTCACACTCGTTTCAATAAAATATCCGCTAAGATCAATTTATTAAAATTTGTACGAATCTTTGAATTGCATACATAAAATTAATATTTAAATTTAAGAATAATACTTATCTGTAAGTGAAATTCAAAAATCAAATATTATTTTTTACCATTAATTTATTAACTCTCGTTACATAAATTAATGTGTGATTTTTTCCAATTTAATTAGCCTAGAATGAATCAACGAACAATTATTCAAATAAAACAACTCAACATACGCGTTTCATCCCACCCCTTGAATGGGGTGTTTAGCCAGACATGATCAAAATTTTAGCACAATCACAATTAACAAACAAGAAACTAAAGAGAAAGAGAAAGAAATACGATACGCAATAATTTTTTGTGTCAACTGTGTGCATGAACACACGTCACAAACTTGTCACAAAATCTGACTGTATTACAAAAACTAAAAATAAAAAATGATACTACAAATTTTTCTATTTTTTTCTGACTATTTTTTCTACCCTCTTTTTTTCTTTTTCTATCTCTCCGTTCTCTCTCTGTATCTGTCTTCTTTTCTTTTGTGTGCTGAGAGCCTTCTTTTATAAGCTCCTTTTGATTTTCTTTATAACCCACGAAGTATTTTATTGGGATTTAAGCCAATCTCATGTGGGTAAGTAAAAGACTTCTTGATTTTTTTGTTTTGAGATTTTGCAGGTCCGATTTTTTTGGGTTTGCGTTTTGGTATGTTGGTTGAGCGGGGGTTGGAACCAGTTTGAGGTGGAGTGGGCTCGGGTATGGGAGTCTGTTGGTTGGGCGCGGGTTGGAAGGTCCAGCAGCGGGTTTGGAGGGTTCGGCGCGAGTTTCGAGTTGAAAGATCCACCCGAGTTGAGGTTGCTTGTGGTCGATTTCACTGGATCGCGCCGCCGGAGGTCGAGTTGGGAGTCCGGACGGCAGGGGTTGCCACCACCGGAGGTCGGGTTTTTGGGTCGGGGGTGGATCTATGGGTTTGGGTATGGGTTGATCCGATTTGGGCAAGAGGTGGTCAAGGGGGGTCGACGGGTTTTGGTTTATGGCTGAGTTGTGTTGTTGGGTATGGTTGTGGAGGTTAAATGGAGGTGGTTTTGATGGTGGGGTGTGATGAGAGATAGTGAAGATGTGAGTGTTTGGTTTAATGGGTTGTTTGGTGATCGTGGTAGAAGATAATGAATAGTGGTGTAGGGGTGTGTAAATGGGTGTATGGGATGTGTGTGTGGGGTTTTATATGTTTAATTTGTACCCCTAAAAATTAACATAACCTAACAAAAATAAAATTAGAACTAAAATTAAAAAAAAACTTAAAATCTAATAAACCTAAAAAAAACCAACATTTCAAAATTAAAAAACACTAAATAAAAAATTGAAAAATAAAAATAAAAATAAAAATAAAAATAAAACTGTATTAAAACTAAAAAAAAAATATAATCCTAATAAAACTAGAATAAAAGAAATCTAATAAAACAAAAAAACAAATTTCTAAAATCTAATCCTAAATAAAGTAAAATAAAGATTAAAAATTAAAAACTAATAAAATCAAAATCAAAATAAAGAAATAGAAATAGAAAAATAGAAAATAAATCCTAGAAATTTCTAAATAAATATAAATAAATCCTAAAAATAAAATGATTAAAAATAAAAATCTAGAAAAATAATAAAGGTACAAACTCAACACACACGGGGCTTGGGGAAAGGTCAGGGCTCGGTGCAGGCTCAGGTTAGGGTTACATGACTGTTTCGGGGCATCAGATCACATCGGGGCAACGGATCACATCGGGGGAAGCTCATAATGGACTTCTCACTTTACGGTCTCTTTGGATTTCTTCGATGCACGCTTTCGACCGCTTCTGCATCGCAATTGCACTGCTTTAGCATTATTTGTACCGCAACAGCGTATTGACCTGAGAAATAAATAAATACGAACATAAGGTATTTTTTTATTAAAAACGAGCGACTAAAATGCATCTATTCGGGGTATAAAATAGACACTTTTGGGTGCTTATCAAACTTCACTGAAGCAAAGGTCGCATAATTAACTGAGGATTTTTACACAGGGTAAATCGATATTGCGTCCAACAAAACAAGATCTCATTGAAGATAAAATTGTGAGCTATTCCCAATTTAATTATATTTTATAAAATAAATTTCATAATTAAAAAGTATAGTGACATGTAATAATGACAAACATCTAAACACACACGATTTTGAAAAAGATTGAACAAGTTTTATTTTTCCTAACCAAGGTTAGTAATAGGTATCTAAGTCTATATACATCCATCATAAATATGATTATTGTGACTTAATGATGAGGATCCATTTTGAACTTTGATGTTTCTTTCCAAAGAGGAAAAACTATATGCCCAAAGCGTGATTTTGGTTCAAGGAATCAACATATCTTATTAAAACAGAAACATATGAGAATATTATACTCTTACCATTTCCCCATTTTTTCTAATCCTTAACAAAACCCACAAAAAAAATTATGAATAAATTGAACAAAACTATCACATATGACATAACTTACCCTATAAAAGGCATAAAACATATATTATACACTAAGAGAATTTTACAAATGAAAATAGACACTCAATCAACATACATAAAGCTCTTGTATTTTTTTCCCATCACATTAGTAAGCTATGTCACATAGCTAGACATATAGAAAATACAAATGATGTTTGTGAGTGTGATTAATTACAATTAATAAATTCTAGAAAGCAATCAATGAAAGAACGTGCAAATGTCATACGACACACAAATATACGTGGTTAAAAAATTGCCCAAGTCCATGAAGAGGTTACTAAGTTATTATTAGTGTCTCTCAAAGTTTGAAAATTACACCCCCTTGGCTCTGGGGTAAGGGCTATATTTATACTCGTATAAAACTACAGTGGTTGAATTGATTAAGGAACTCCCTTAGCTTGCCATTGGCTCGTGTGGTGATTCCCTGAATATCTCGTCCGTAATTTTATGTAACCGATATGACCTTATTTAAAGGATAAATACTTCATAATTATCCACGTGATAAATGCCTGTGAGGGCCCTTGGGTCGAACGTGCGTTAGACGTTATTGGGCTTGTTCGGTCAGGCCAGAGTTGGGCTGACTTATGGTTTGATCCCCATAATTGCCCCTAAATTTTTTGGCCAAAATAAGGTTGGAATTGGGCCAGAAAATTTTACATTTGATTGGAGGACCATTAATCTTAATCCAACTTTGACGAATTTTGTCAACAGGTTGATTTTTTAAATATGTTTCAACTAGCGGGGGTACGTTGGTCTTTGAGAAAGAAAAAGCACCAAAACCCCTCTCGATTCCCATTCCATATGATTGTACACACTTCTCAAACATAGTTCGCTTCCACATTCAAAATGAAATCGTCACTTTACTTCTTTCTTTTGCTAAAAAGACTTCAGAGTTTTCCTATTTACGTTCGTCCATTCTGTAAGTTCCTTTATTTGTTGTGTCTTATTATTTATAGCTTCCTTCTCTTCCATCTTATTTATTTTCTTCAGTCGGCATACTTTATTTCTATGAAAGTGGTGAACACTATTCATGGAAAAAATATAGAGGATTTTAGGAAAACTTATTCCAATCCTCCATGGGTTACGATCGATGGTGCCCCCATGCCAAGAAATGACATTGTTGTGGATGGGAGCACTGGATTCCTACCCTAGCTGTGGTTTAGGGGTGATTGACTTTTACCTCAAACCCTCTCCTCTAAGAATTCTGCGAGATCTTTAGGGTAGTCCCAGCTCAGTGTGCCACCAATAAATGGTGTATTGTTAATGGGGTGCACCTAACCAATGAGGTTTATAGGATTAACCTTCATATCCTAGAAATTAGGTACTGTTACACCTGGTCCCACACCACTGGTGGCCTTATTTACTTGATGGCGAGGAAGGCCAATAAGGTTTTGTTCTTAAACCTCCCTAATTCTAATATGGAATATTGGTATCGGGGGTTAATTGGAAGAAATTGGCAACATCCACCTCTCACTGAGGGTAAAGAATATGTTAGGTTTTTGTGCCCAGCTTGGGGGGTGACATAGGTTAATGCTTATCTCTTGTTTATTTATCTTTTGTTCATTATTTTGAACTACTGTTCATGATAATGTTTTTATTTTATTTTTGGGTAGATTGTGGGAAGAACAAAGAACCCTCGATCCATAATATAAAAGGTGTTGAGATTTTGAAGGCTTGGAGAGTGAGAGAATACCTAGTTGGAGGTAATCACCCCGATTGGCCTCATTTCTCCTGCTGTATACCATCACTACCTGTAGCTTCACTGCTTGCCCGGTAGATGACATTCTTGAGTTGGCCATTCCACATGAGGAGGCTTTTGTTTGCTCCTCATTTGACTCTTTTGACGTCAACTTCATCCCTATCGATGTATAGGATTCAATGGCCCCTCCTAGGAAGAGGGTTCTCTAAATAAAAGATGACGATGATATCCCCATTTCCCTCGAATCCAAGTCCCAGAAGAGGACTGACTCTGAAGGCCCCAAGGGCGATGATCGAAGTTTGGTCATTAAAAAGAAGAGGAAGGAGAATACCCCTATGGTCCCTCCTACTTCCCAGATCCTCCCAGGATATGTTTGTGGCCCAAAATCCATCCCTGGCTCATGGTCTGCTGAGGGGAGTCGTGCTCATTGTAGATCACAAGAAGATGAAGTTGTTGGCTCCTAACCAACTTACCATTCATGCTTCCTAAACTCTGTCCATGGTTAAAATTTCACTTCCCTTTATTTCCATTTGATCTTTCCATTTGTTACTATGAGTTTATCTAACATTTGCTATGTGTTTTTATTTTTACAATTTGTGGCAGAGTTTACCAATCTCATGGATGGTCACTAGGACTAATCGAAGGTTAATGAAAAAATTAGTATAACCCTTCAAAAATCCTAGGAGGCCATGGCAAATGCCAGGAAGGCCCACGACTGGGAGAAGAAGGCTCCCATCGAGGACATGGATTCACTGAAGATCGAAAATAGCCTGTTAAAGGTTGATAACACTCACCTAAAGGATAAAAATGATCTGTTGGTGAAGGAAGTCACCAAGTTCCCTGTGACCAAAGAGGCCAGTTTTGAGAAGGTTGAGGAGAGGCCTATGAAGATGGTAAGCTCCAACTAGTCTATGTTCGAAAGGCTAGCTGCAAGAAGAGTTAGAATGCAACCCTGGTGAAGGACGAGGTACCTTTTGAATTTGATCTCTTTAGCATGCATCACCCTTGCCCTCCCCCAAAGGTTGATGAGGAGGCTTCCACCTACAACCCCGTCGGAAAGCCAAGGAAGTGGAAACACAAGGAAAGAAAGTCGAGTCCGAGGAGCAAGTTAAGAAATAAGACCTTTTGAGATTAGGGTTTGGTGGACTTTGTACTTTTTTTTTTGATCGAATTGTAAGGGCTCAGCCCACTTTATTATATATCAATGAAAAATATATTTTCATAACTGTTTGTGCAACCTTGAATGCCATTGTTGAATCATTGCTCGCTTTGTGTTCGATTTACTTCTATAGCCCAATGCCGAGGAGATTACCTCTTTTCCTAGAACTTTATATTACCTGCTTGGGTAAGATGCAAATGATCAGGTTTGTCAAGCATTTTTGTTTGTCTATAAAGACTTGGAGAAGATAACCAAGGCCTATAAAAATAAGTCAACCGTGGTCGCTAAGCTAAAGGAAAACGACATGAAGGACTTAGAAGATGTGGTCTCCTCTATATAGGAGGAAATAAATAAGCTCCAAACCCACCTTACCAAGGCAAAGGATATGGGGGTGGTCGGTGCCCTAATTCAGTTTGAGAATGATTATCAGAAGAAGAAGCTTTATTAATCCGAGGAGAATATTCAAAGAGGCAAAGTCATGGTGATGGGACTCAGTTGTGATGTGAATAAGCTTTGACACTTGTTCAGAATGGACCCCGGAGTAGCATGGTTGGTAAGCTATGATAATGGATGGAAAGATGCTCTAGTTAGGCTACAAGAGGATCAGGACGTAACCTATAAGTATGACTGGTTGAATTCCCTAAAGGTATTAAAGGATCCTAAAGACTCTCAACTTTGGTATATGTACCATGTTGACTGTCTGGCATACAGACGACCTCCCTTTGGTAGGTTGGTCCTTTTGGATGCCATGCCTCTCCAACTTGATGACAACTACTTGGAAGGTCATGATAGTGATGGCGAGTACTATTTCGATCCCAACGATAGTAGGAGGAGGCAGATTATAGAGTTTATGTCCCACTGCCCATAAATAGTTGTGATAATTTTTTGTACTGCTTGTAATAGATTTTTATAATTGGTATCGTTTTGTAATCGGGCTTTTTTGAAAAGTTAAATTACTACCATTTTTTACATTTTTTCCATTCCTTTACCCAAATCACGTGTTATATTTATCTGTCTTTCCCTTTAGGTCATGTTGTCACATTCCCTTAGGCCTGGAATAGACAATGGCAGAAATGAACCTAGTGTATGGGCATTCCACACGTTTAGAATTTATTTCAACCAAATAAAGTTGGTTTACTGCTTAAGGATCCCTCGTAAGGATTTAGCTTTGCAAGGGTAGTTCATGAGGTCGCTTCTGTTGGTAGTTACAAGGACCCGAGGACTTTAATTTTAATTATAATAAAAAAAGTTGCCATTGTAATTAAGTTAAAGCCTGATTGGTACTTTTAAAATTGGTGCCAATTTTGAGCCTGTTACTTGGAAATAATGTACATCAGCTGAACAACTATGAGCAAATGAAAAGACCTTTATTCATGACTGAAGTAATAAAATGCGAGAAACATGAGATTTGAAATGGAAATTTGCAAAAACTAAGTGTTAAAAGTAAAAATTAAAAAATGGAACTTCTTGAGGTTGGTCGTTGTCCATGTTCGAGGTATCTCTCTTTCCTCCATTATTTCTAAGTGATAGGCTACTTGTAAATCATCTCTGATTACTTTGAACGGACCTTCCCAATTAGGCCATAACTTTCCTTTTGAAGGCCTTATGGTGCTACTGAGAACCTTTCTAAGGATGTAATCCCCGACCTGGAATTTTATCGGATTGACCCCTTGATTATATATTTTTCCAATTGTTGATGGTAGAAGGCCAACTTGATTATGGCTCTCTATTTATTCATCGACTAGGTCAAGTTCAGTTCGAAGGCATCATCGCTCAGTCCTTGATCAGTAACTTTTGTTCTTATGGTTGGGAGGCCATCTTTGAGTGGAATCACATATTCCATTCCATATGTGAGGGCGAAAGGTGTTTCCCCGGTGGATCTTCTCAGCGTGGTAATATATGCCTAAAGGACATGTGGGAGTTTGTCCACCTAAGTTCCCTTTTGTAATACCCTGTAATTTTGAGGGATTCATTTATGAATATGGTATATAATTTTAATAATATTGTTATTTTATTAATTGGAATATTTAAATTCAAATTTAATTATCTTTTGGACATTTTGTAATGGTTTAAATATGTAAAGTTGATAATTCTGAATTAAAGGGCAATATAGTAATATGCGTTAGCTTATGATCCAAGATAGGGTTATATAAGGAATATTATGGGTGATTAGAAGGAAAGGGAGATAAAAAAGAGAGGCCAAAAATGAAATCCAAAGAGGCAAAAATGAGTGGAATGAGAAGAGCCAATTTCGAATGTTTAGATCTTATTTTTTAGTGCATTCAAATGAGATTTGAGAAAAATCTGAAAGACATACCTGACTCTATTTTTCGTGTAGAATCCAAATCTGAAGTCGGATTGGCAATTCGAATAATTTTTGGATCTGATTTTTTTGGGTTTTTAAAATAGGACTATTTGGGGTTATCTCGTGTTAGGGCTAGAACATGATTTAATTATTTTAGCGAGAGGAACGTGATGGTGTGATCACATTTTGAGGCTGAATTGATGTGGCGATTCATGCAATGACTTTAAGGTATGGGTTTTACACAATATGATCTTTAAAAATCTCGAGTGTTATTCCCTTTGAATTCTTGCGATTATTGAACTCATATTTAAATTGTTAAATTCATTGAAATCTGGAAAAATAATTGTTGAAATTATTTTTATTCATGTGGTATTATTCATGTTGTTATTGAGAACGTTGTCACGAGATTTTAACATGGCACGGAGGTTGGTCAATGGTCAAATTTCCTGCTTCCCGGGGCTATGACTTGATAATGCATATGCGGATGGGGTGAGGCCTGGTGACCTATTGATGTGTTGTTGAGAAATTTATTGATAAATGCTATTGAGATTCACATTTGATTTGAATATTCGTACTCGTGTTGTTACACTTTATTCATCGTTAATATATTTGTTGAGCATCTTTCCTGTCGTATTGTGTACTTCCCCATATTTTCTTTAGCGTGGATTTGAGCGCTATGGACCAATTGGAATGATTTTTAGCGTGGATTATTTGGGAAGAATTTTTAATACAAGATGAGAAGACTTGTATTTATTTATTTTGATGTATAGAGCATTGGAGATTAACTTTAGTTGTAATTATTCGAGAGAATTTTGTTGTATTAATTTGAAGACTGAGATTAGTGGATTCTTTGTTATATTTTGGGTTTTAGATGCTCTATACCTTGTGTTTTGTGGATTTTATTTTAGTTTATCGCAGTAGCGCTTTGTTCTCTCTCCTCGGGCGGGCGGGGTGTTACCCCTTTGCTCTTTCCAGTCTCTTCTTTATCCCATAGAGCATCATCTTGTTAGAGGCCTCTGCCTGGCCATTACTTTCAGAGTATGATATAAAATTGAACTGGTACCTGACTCCATGCTCATTGCATAAGCCTTAAAAATATCCACTTTCAAATTACGTGACATTATTTATTATGATGGATCTTAGTAACCCGAAGCGAGTTATGATGTTCCTCCAAATGAACCTTATTATTTCGTCATCTCTGATGTTTGCCTGTGGTTTTGCCTTAATCCACTTAGTGAAATAATTTATGCCGACCAAAAAGTATTTGTGATTCCGTGGAGCAATATGTAGCCCTATGATATCGAATCCTTATTGTTTAAACGGCCATGGGCTGGTCAATGGCCTCGGATCGCTAGTCGGTTAATGGAGCATAGGGTAATTTTTTTGTCACTTCTTGCACTTTCGAGCCTAAACACTTGCGTCTTTTTGCATATACGATCACCACTAGCCTTCTTTGATTCCTCGGCTGCGTGACTTTTAACAAATCCCATCGTAAAGTTCGTAAAGAACATAGCCGACGTCCTTTAGGTGTAAGCATTGGAGGTAGGGGCCTGTGAAAGATCTCTTGTAAAGTTTTCCTCTGAGGTCTAGCTAGAAGCGAGCATCTTTTACCTTAACTTGATGGATCAGTCTCTTATCGATCGAAAGTATTTCATTCTATAAGTATGCGATGATTGGATCCATCCAGTAGGGAGCCTTCTCAGTGGAGAGGATATGCTCAAAGGCCATCGTTTTGTCAATATTGGTCTTAGTGAGGAATTCCACTTCAATTGTTCTCCTGATATTGGAGTCTACTGCTGAGCATAGGGCTGCTAAAGCGTCCGCATAACTATTATGCCCCCAGGGGAATCGTTGAATGTGGACCTCCTCGAATTTTGCCATCAGCTCGCACATCACTGCGAGGAAGGCTGCCATCCTATCATTTTTTCCATTGATGTCCCCACTGACTTGACTGGACACCAGGTTGGAGTCACAATATACTTTGAGCCGATTTCCCCCGAGTAAATGGGCCTTGTGCATGCCATCTATAAATGCTTTATACTGGGCCTCATTTTTGGAGGTTTCAAAGACCAACCCAATCCCTTACTCGATGATTGTATCTTCTGGATTTACGAGGACAATTCCTATACATGCTCATTTGGAATTGAAAGAACCATCAACATATAATGTCTAACTCTCAAAATGACTCTACTCACGGACTTTTGATTTCTCGGCCACTTGTTGGTCGGTCAGACCATCTTGTGTGAATTCCTCTATAAAGTAAGTCATTATTCTCCCCTTAGTTGTCGTCCTCGATTGAAAGTGAATTTCAAACCTCCCAAGTAATGATAGTATGGAGTGGACTTCAAAGTATTGCTTAATCTTCTGTGAAGCTATCACCAATGCATAAGCCAATTTTTCCAGTAGTAATTAGCACTTCTCGATGTCTAAGAGCATTTACTAGCATAATAAATATGAAACTATATTTCTTCTTTCTCGCAGACCAAGGCTGAGCTGATCGCGTGGCTTGAAACTGCAAGGTATAAATAGAGAGGGTCCCCTTGATCGATAAATACTAGCAAAGGAGGTTTCCTCATGCAAGAATTAATTTCGTCAAGATATTTTGAGCATTCGTCGTTCCAGGTGAGATCTTTCTCCTTCATAAGGAGCTAAAAAATGGTTAGCGCTGCTCCGATGACTTAGGGATAAAGTGGTTGAGCGCTGCCAGCGTCCTAGTGACCTTTTGGATTTTGCGTAATGTCCGATATGGATGGACATTATTGATAGCCTCTATCTAATCTGTCTTTGTCTCGACTCCCCTCTTGCTGACCAGGTAACTTAATTTGTTTCCTGATTATACCCTGAATGAGCATTTGGATGCGTTGAGCTCATTTAATAGCTCTTGAGGATTTCAAAAGTGTTGGACAAGTCTCTGAGATGGTATCCCTTTGTAATGTCCGAGCTCGAATATATGGGTTACTCATGAATCAACCCGGTTCGAACCGAGCATTAGCTTTGAAGTGCGATGGAACAACCTATATAATATTGCTAGTATAGTTTTATTTTAATTAACGTTCCACTTGTTCATCATGCGATTCTAGTTTCAAGATAAACTACGTGTGGGACCCACGGGGACCACCTCGAAGTCCGAGTAAACAGGTCTACTAATGCAAAATAAATAGTGTACTTACCTGTACAATGCTCTCGTAATACGAAACTGCTACTAACCTGCTGTGACAAAGCGAGGGTGTGAGCCGATGCCCAGTGGGAATATACAAGTAGTATAGAAATGAAGACAGAAAGAGACTCAACATGTTATAACTATGTATACATGCAACCTTCTTGTATATATATATATATATATATATATATATATATATACCTTAATGTGTGAAGCCACTTTATGCAAAAACGTTACTTTTTCAGATTCATTCACCTTAATCTCATAAAAGAACCTTTGGAAAACATTCATGAACTCATTCTCATGTCAATTACGGGTTGAACCTTTAAGGTCTCTTAACTCACCCATTTAACCACTATACCTTACATTTTCATTCACTTTATGGACATTATTCACTTTGCACATTACTAGTCCACTTAATCCATAACCAACACACTTTTTAATTCATTCAAGTTAGGTTGTACTCACACGTTTCACCACACAACCTGTTACTTGATATGTTACACATTCCCTTACATTATTCTCGAAATTATTCCACTTAAAAACATACTTTAACGGGATCCACACCGCCAGCTATGTGCGCCATATGCTCCAGCTAGTGATTTAAGAATTTTCACCCAAGGGCTCCGGGCCATTTTTTGCTTATTTCTCGGTTGCATCTGATTCTTTATTAATGTGTTTAATATTTACACATGTTCACATTATTCCATCTCTTTACTATTACCAGGCCGTAGCCAAAACCTGGACTTAACCGTCCATTTTTCCATTAACACTTGGAAAAACTGTATCTCTCTCCCTTAAGTCCCTAATTTATATGCACACGTGATTTATACTAAGACCATTAACACTTTAGGACTTAATTCTTTCTTTACCCAACTAGTGTAAGGCATTCATTTGACATTTTTACTCCATAAAAATGTCCCACTCTAAGTAAATTACCAATTTATCCTCTGTTTATAAAACTTACAATTTAGTCCTTTAACAAGTATTATTTCTCAAAATGGTTATTAAGTTTCCAACTTAATATTTAAAACACCTTTAGCCATTTTAAAGCTTTTTTCATACCACACTATTACCCAACTCTCACACTTGACACTTTTACACTTTGAATATGTAAATAACACCTTTACATGATAAATTCCATTTTTCACACATTCTTTTATATGCATGAGAAAGTGGACTTTAATTTTCTAAAATCCTTTTACATGATTTAAACATGCATTCATTCTAAAATTTATACCATTTGCAACAAACATGCATTTTTATTTTATTCTCAAGAAGAAGAAGAATTCCTTACATTTTTATTCCATAAAAATGTCCATTATTAGTTTTACTAGAAAGCACTCTAAAATAATATCATCACACATTTGTATTCCATAAAAATGTTCATTATTCTTTTTTACTAGAAATACTCCAAGATGACATTCTCTTACATTTTTATTCCATAAATATATTTATTATTTTCTTTTGCTAGAAAATATACTAGAATAGAATTTTCATACATTTTTATTCCATAAAAATGTCCATTATTTTCTTTTACTAGAAAATATACTAGAATGGCATTTTCATACATTTTTATTCCATAAAAATGTCCATTATTTTCTTTCAGAAGAAAATATACTAGAATAGCATTTTCATACATTTTTATTATTCTGAAATTTATTTTGTTTTCATGACCTATTTTATTTCATCCTTGTGAGACAATTCCATACAAATACTAACATGCTTATGTAAAATGCAGGCCAATATACTACACACGTATTTTATCTAATATATGTAAATATCATGATGATTATACTAGTTATTGAACTTTAAACAAAAGTTAGTCTATCCAACCTAAATTACTCCAAGATGGTGGTGGTGATGAAGATGGGTGACTCCCCCACCTCCAAAGGTGGCCCTCGAAGGGAGTCACAGAAGCTCCGCCAAACAGGCCTCCATGGAAGCTCCAACACACTCTAAGAAAAGCTCCGTTAAAACCCTCTTCAAATACTTTTAATAACACACTCATTTTCTAAAAATAGCTCTTCACCACCCATAAAACACCCAATAACAACTCCCCAATTTTGTAGCTTATATTTTAACAGTGGGCAAGCTGAGTATTTTGTGGTGTGTGTCTAACCTCTATACTTGAGAGAAAATAAAGGGGGACAGTATAAGGAGGGGAGATGGAAATTGTCGAGGGTTTTATAGCCCATTTCTCTCTTATATACAAAACAAGGATTTTCTTCCCTTTAATCTCAACCATTGAGGTATGATCCATGGTTAGGATGATGACAACACATTTGATGAATGGACCTATAAGTGACATCACAAATGCCAAATATATCGTCAACCAGTTCGTGCCTCTCTCACTCTGATGTCCCATTAACAATCCAAGGCTTCCATCCAAATAGATTTGGGTTTTTATTATCTTTTTACATCTGACATTCGTACAGGTGGTCAGGCCCATGAGATGACCAAAACATGATAAGCAGTTGAGGGATAGACAACATTCTGATAGCACCAGTATCGTTTGAAAGACCCCCCCCGGTTCAAGCGACGACTCATATATACCCCACTTAACTTCAAAATCATATAAGGTGATCCCTAACTGTGCAACAAGATGACTACACATTCTATAAAATGACAATTTCTTAACTTATTTTAACCTTTCTTCATTATTTTTACTTATTCCCCAATAGTTTCCAACTTTCAAGAAAGGCATACATAATTTATTTACTAATTCTTGTAGATGCAATTATTATGCAGCACAAATAAATATGAAAGAAGTGACAACCAAGAAAAAACAAATAAAAGACCAATCACACAACAACGAAGATACGTGGTTCAGCAAAGAAGTGCCTACGTCCACGGTGGTTCAGTCAGTGTTATTTCTCTATATTCTGAAGAGTAAGTACAGAGAATACAACTTGTCCTTTGCCTCGGACTTGGGGTTTAATTTATACATGTATGTCTTGAAGTAGTGGGGGTGATAGGTTCCTCTTTATTAGCCATCTCCCTTTCATGGGATCGTGTACCCCCACAACTCCTCTTCATGGCATCGTGGAGTAAATGGATGAATACCAGAAGTGATGGGCCTGGGTTTTGGGCCGCTGAGGATGGGCTACTCGTCCAGGCCTTATGGTGATAAAATCGGGGTACCCACAATTGCCCCTGAATTTGTCGGGCCGTTCTTTATGGGTCCGATGAATTTAAATGATCAGCAATGATGGTTGATTTCTTTCAAAACTGTGAAGTTGCTTTGGCGGCACCCGCTTCGCTATCTGTGTGTTATGATTAGTTTTGAAGGCTTGTTGGAATAAGACACATTTTTTCTTCGTCGTTCCAGTTCTTCCAGCAATCTTCTATCTTTTGAGAACTTTTGAGTTTTGTACCTTCTGTTTTCGGTCTTCACTCTCGTCGCTTCTTCGCCTTTTGATCTGATCTTCTGTCCTGTAAGTCTTTCGTGCCCTTTTTCTTGAGTTTATAGTTTTTCTTGTATTTTTCCAATGGCGAAGATTGGAAATAGGTCGGTAACTGAGTTTAGAAAATTCTATGGTATTCCTGAGTGGGTAGAGATTGAGTGTTGTGTCTCGCCGCCTAGGAACGTTAGGGACATAGAGGGTGCACATTGGATTCACGTCCTGTTGCTTTCCTAGGGGGGTCTCACCTTTCCCCCTAATGGTTTGTTTCTGCACTTTTTTAGTTATTTTGGTATTGTGCCCGCACAATGTTCACCCAACGTATGGAAAATAGTGAATGGTGTGCACAGGATAAATCAGTTGTACGTCACGAGGTTAGGGCTTGCCGAGGTCTGTTTTTGTTATTCTTTTTCTCGAACGAGTTCAGGGGTCTTGTACCTTAAGGCCAGGAGCCCTGATAGGGTATTGGTAGTGAATTTACCTGATTCCCATAAGGACTACTGGCAAGAAGGTTTTCTCGTTAGAAACTGGCAATACTCCCCTCAATTTGAAGGGTCGAGGTCCGAGAGGTTTACTATTCCCTTTTATGGGGAAGAATATATAGGTAGATGTTGTATTGTTGTTTCAACCTTTGCTAACTTTGTGATTTTTCTAACTCCTCCTTGCTTTCTCCTTTTCAGCGAAGATAAAGAACTTGGAGCCAGCTCTCAGCGAGGTTCGTATCTCGGAACTGGTAAAAGCTTGGAACATCAGGGAACCTTTGGGTGACGGCGAGCATCCTAGGTCTGCTGCTTTTCTGCTTGAATACAAGAACACAGGCTCGAGCTTCATAGCCCGACCTGTGGAAAGTGTTCCGGACTTTGACTCTTCCGAAGAGATTTCATCTGAGCCCATCCAATTGGACGAGGAGGAGAGCAGCTCGGAGAGTGAGCCTGCAGGTGTTGTGAGTAACTTGGGTGGAGGCAGTGCTGATAGTAGCAGTTCATCGAGTACTACCAGCAGTCCAGGTGAAGAAATGCCTCCCAGGAAGAATCTAATCCGGGATGATGATGATGATGATGATGATGTGCTTCTTGCACAGAGGTCCAAAAAATCGAAGACTGTCTCCGGGGCCACAACTACTGGTTCTCGGCCTCCCTCTCAAGAACAAGAGAAGAAGAAGAGAGAGGAGGAGCAGGCGAGGGAGAGAGAGAAGAAAAAGGAGGAGGAGAGGAAGAAGGTTGAAGAGAGAAAGAGGAGGGAGAAGGAGAAGGAGGAGGAGAGGAGGAAGATGGAACTGAGGACCAAGACTGGTCAAGCCTTGGTCCCAGTATCTGCTTTGCCTGAGGGGGCTTCGGTGGCCACCTCTCCTCAACTTGCCCCTGCGCTGCTTGAGAGGGCAGTCCTCCCTGCAGATCGGGAGAGGGCGTCAGGGTCTGATCAACTGGCCTTGCAAGCTAGCCAGAGGCTCGCCTTGGTAAGGTTTCTTTTCTACTTCCCAACTTCTCTTAATCTTCTTTGATGGTTTCTTCTTTCTGATCTTTACCTTGTTTTCTGCAGTTTGTGACTGACTTCGCCGTGCTATATCGCTCTCGCGACGAGCTGTTGAGAAGGAACAGCGAGCTGGAGCAGGCGAATTCTACTCTGGTGGCCAGGGGTTCTCAGTTGGAGGCCGATCTGAAGGCTGCTAATGCGGCTCGAGCTTCTTCTGCCTTGGCCCTTGCTAATTCTGCTCGCGAGAGAGATAATGCTGTCAGGGAGCTCGGCGAGCTGAGGAAGTCGTACGACCAGGTCTGCTCTAGCAAGCTGGACTTTGTGGAGAAGAACAGGGTTCTTGCCGAGCAGCTGGAAGCGGAAAAGGCCCAGGCAGCCACTGTTAAAGAAGATTCATACAATTCTGGCTGGGCTGCTGCGTATGAAGACGCCGAGGTTCAGATAGGCTATATTAGCCGTCTGAACTTCAAGAAGGGGTGGAACAAGGCCCTTGTGGCTGCAGGGGTGGATGTTGCATCCCCACTTTTTGACGAACATGATCCAGGGCCCAAGCCAGTTGTGGATGAGGAGCCAGCCCCAACTGCTGAAGGGGTCAATCATGCTTTTCAGGCGACTCTTGCTGATGCTTCCTTGGTCGAGGGGGCAGTGCACACCTCTGCAGAGGGTAACGCCCCTGCTGATGCTGATAAGGACGAGGGTCCGTCCACCGAGGTTGCTAAGTGATAGGGATCTCTTTGTAGTTTTTTCCCTTTTTTTTTGTTCTGATGTAACCTCGCTCATTATCAATAAAAAGGCTTCGTTTTTGTTTATGCTGATTTCTTTTTGTTCTCTTCCTTTCTTTGTAGTTGGTTGATGTGGATGATTATATTCCTGTTACCTCCCAATTGGGTAGGACTCTGGGTCCTAATGCAAGCCCTGCAGTTCGCCAGGCGTTTGCTAAGCCCTGTAGGTTTGCTAAATCAAGGAACCAGAAGTATAAGGATCAGTCCGAGCTGGTGGCTAAATTGAAGGACAGGCTCCAGGAAATGGGAGAGATCGGAGCTTCAGTGCAGGAAGAAGTCAGCGAGCTGAGAGTAAAGTTACTGGAGGCTACCGAGATCAATCAGGTCGTGGAGTTTCTTCAGCGGGAGAATGACGACCTGAGGCGGGAGGTCTTGAAGCTTAAGGAGCATTCGCCGAGCACCGCTTCGGCAGTCCTGAAAGGTTCTTCCTCGTCGTGAGCTGCTCGGCCACCCCTCCCGCGAGCTGGCAGGAGTACGCAGGGTAGGAGTAGGGAAGCTGAAGAGCAGCGTGAGAAGGAGATGGAGGAGCTGCGCGGCGATGTTCAGCGAGCTTACGTAACTGCTGCTGGGCTTCAGAGGGACGTCACCCGACTGCGGCATTTATTTAAGAAGGGCCCTCGCCAAGTGTGGTCTGATGGCTATGATCAGGGCTGGCTAGATGCTCCCACAAGATTATCAGAGTTCGAGGAGCTTTCCTTCATCAGGGGGTGGTTGAGTGCTCTCAAAGAGCTGCAGGTGCCGAGAAATTCGATATTGTGGTATCGGCATGAGATGTCTCCCTCTACTCTGATGCCCAATCCATTTAGGCGAGATGACCGATGGATTCCTATCGATGCTATTCCTCGGCGGCTACTGGAGTTGGACACAAATGAAGTTGTTGAGGAATTCGACCCTGCCCCTGATGACGGGAGGAGAGCTAAGGTTGCTGATTACCTTGCTCGGAGGCTTCCCCCTTCTTGATTTTTTGTTTTTTAATAATTGTAAATGCTTTGGGCGAGTCTTTGCCGACTAAACATGTACCATTATTGTTTGTAAATATAAAAGATTAATGGAAAGTTTGAGTTTTGGGCGTTTTTGCCGACTAAACGTGTTTATCCAATCTCTGTTATATTTTTGCAGCTTCACAATCTTTATCTTGTCATGTGAATGTCCGCCCAGTCCAGTATTAAGAATACCATTGTGCTCTCCCTTTACCTTTTAGGTCGTGTCGTCACACTCCCTTAGGTCTAAGAGGGGCAATTGGCGAGGACACACCTGTTTTTGGATGTCTTCATCCGGTCAGGATTTTGTTTAACTAGAGTAGGTTCGATGCCTAAGAATACTCTGTAGGGCTTCATATATTGCCATGGGCAATGCTAAGAGGTCTGTCGTGCTTCGTGACGATGACCTGAGGAGGGGTGTTCCCCTGCTATGTCAACTATTATACCTGTGATTTGAAAAAGAAGTGCAATAAGATATAATTGTCATACTTTTAGAGAGTAATCAACTGAGAGATTTTTATTCGTGAGTAGAGAAATAAACTGTCTTTTCCCAAAATGAGTACAATAAAAGATCTAACAATAGAACTCCTAAAAGTAGAATTTCTTGAGATTAGCTGTGTTCCATGCTCGTGGTATCTCTCTGCCCTCCATCGTTTTCAAATGATAGGCACCTTGCAGGTCGTCTCTAATTATTTCATAAGGTCCTTCCCAGTTTGGGCCCAGTTTACCATCTGATGGCTTTACTGTGTTGCCAAGGACCTTTCTTAGGACATAGTCTCCAATTTCGAACTTCCTCGGATTGACCTTTTTGCTG
Source organism: Sambucus nigra (assembly GCA_949130495.1). Classification (NCBI taxonomy): domain Eukaryota; kingdom Viridiplantae; phylum Streptophyta; class Magnoliopsida; order Dipsacales; family Adoxaceae; genus Sambucus; species Sambucus nigra. The sequence goes on from OX422219.1 coordinate 197,279,234, forward strand.
TAGTGCTTCGCGAGCTGTTGCTGATAACTCGCTAGTTTGATTAGGGCTAGTTCCCTGCGCTCGTCGGCCAAGTCGAGTTCAGCGAGCAAAGCCTGATCGTTCTGATTCTGCTCGACAAGGTCGGATCTCATTGTAGGCAATCCTGCTTCTAATGGGATGACCGCTTCCATACCATATGCTAGTGAGAATGGCGTCTGACCTGTGGCTCGTCTGGGAGTCGTTCTGTATGCCCATAGGACATGTGGTAGCTCGGTAGTCCACGCGCCTTTTGCTCGTTCTAACCGCTTTTTTAATCCAGCGATCACTGTTTTGTTGGAAGCCTCAGCTTGTCCGTTGCTCTGAGGATAAGCTACCGAGCTGAAGTGGTGCCTGATTCCGTGTTGGTCGCAGAAGTCCTGAAAGGGGCCACTTTCGAACTGTGTCCCATTGTCAGTGATGATGGTTCTGGGGATCCCGAATCGAGTGATTATATTTTTCCATATGAATTTCATCATGTCAGCATCTCGGATGTTCGCCAGAGGTTCTGCCTCGATCCACTTGGTAAAGTAATCGGTGGCGACCAACAGGTATTTGTGATTGCCGGCAGCGGTGGGTAGAGGTCCCACGATGTCCATTCCCCACTGGGCAAAAGGCCAGGGGCTGGTCAGGGATTTCAATTCGCTGGCAGGCTGGTGGACCATGGGGGCGTGAAGCTGGCATTTTAGGCATCTGCGGACATATACTGCGGAGTCCCTTTGCATATACGTCCACCAGTAACCTTCCTTAATTGCTCGGAAAGCTAGAGATATTCCTCCGACGTGACTTCCGCAGATTCCTTCGTGGAGCTCGTGAAGCACTGTCTCGACCTCGCCTGGGTGGACGCATCTAAGATAGGGGCCGGAGAAAGATCTTTTATACAAGTCGCCTCCCGTGGATAAGTGAAAGCGAGCAGCTTTGACTCTTATCTGGTGGGCGGTCCTTTTATCATCTGGGAGCGTTCCGTTCTTCAAATAGCCTTTTAAGGGATCCATCCAGCTAGGGGATGGTTCCAATTGGAGTATTTGTTTCGCTTTTGTTAGCTCGCGGTGAATGCTCGGGTAGCTAAGGAAATCGATAGGGATTATCCTTTTAAGGCTGGAATCGACTGCCGAGCTCAGGGCTGCCAAAGCGTCAGCGTGGCTGTTCTGCCCTCTGGGGAACTGCTGGATGTTGATTTCTTCAAAGTTTGTCATCAAGTTTCTTACCAACGAGAGGTAGGCTGCCATCCTCTCGTCCTTCGCGTTGTAGTCTCCACTTATCTGATTGGAAACTAGTTGCGAGTCTCCGAATACCTGTAAATGTTTTGCTCCTAGAGTTTGCGCCCTTTGGAGACCTGCAATTAAGGCTTCGTATTCTTCTTCGTTGTTGGAGGCTGCAAATCCCAGCCTAATTCCTTGCTCGAGGACTGCATTTTCTGGAGTGATGAGAACAATTCCTACTCCTGCCCCCTTTGAGTTGGAGGCTCCATCAACGAATAGCTTCCAGCTTCCCCCTGTAGCCTGGCTGTTTTGTTCTGTTGGTTTAGGCTGGTCGAGAGGTTCTTCGCCCGTGAATTCAGCTATGAAGTCAGCGAGGACTTGACCCTTGATAGCTGTCCTTGGTTGAAATTGGATGTCAAACCGGCCGAGCTCGACTGACCACTTAGACAGCCTGCCTGACAAATCCGCCTTCCTTAGGACAGCCTTGAGGGGGTGTGATGTAAGGACGATGATCGTGTGAGCTTCGAAGTAATGATTTAGTTTCCTTGATGACATTACTAGTGCGAATGCGAGCTTTTCCAATGGCAGGTATCTCTGCTCGACGTCTGGTAAGGTTTTGCTCGCGTAATAGACTGGATGTTGGATCCCTGTGACTTCACACATTAGCGCTGAGCTGATAGTATGGCTGGATACAGAGAGGTAGAGGTACAAAGGGTCCATTTGCTGTGTCATGACGAGCAGTGGTGGGGAGCTTAGGTAGGATTTGAGCTCGCCTAATGCTTGTGAGCAATCTGGGGTCCATTCTACCGTTTTGCTGCCTTTTAAGAGTTGAAAGAAGGGCTTGCATCTCTCGGAGGATTTAGAAATGAAACGATTCAGAGCAGCGAGCATTCCAGTGAGCTTCTGTACATCGCGGATTGTACGAGGAGGTTGCACCCGTTTAATTGACTCAATCTGGTCCGGATTTGCTTCTATGCCACGCTTGCTGACCAAATACCCAAGGAACTTTCCTGACTGGACACCGAAGGAACACTTGCTCGCGTTGAGTTTCATTCGGTATTTCCTGAGGATTTCGAAGGTACTTGCCAGGTCAGAAAGGTGGTTTTCTTTCTCCTTGCTTTTGACGAGCATGTCGTCGATGTAGACCTCCATCGTGTTTCCCATCTGATTTTTGAACATTTTAGTAACCAGCCGCTGATAGGTTGCCCCTGCATTTTTTAGCCCGAAAGGCATGACCTTGTAACAGTATAAACCAACCGTTGTGATAAACGCCGTTTTGTCCTGATCTGGGGCATATAAGGGAATCTGGTGATAACCCGAGTATGCGTCCAGGAAACTCATTCGCTCGTGAGCTGCAGTGGCGTCTACTAGTTGGTCTATTTTTGGAAGAGGGAAACTATCCTTGGGGCAGGCTTTGCTGAGGTCAGTGAAGTCTATGCAAACTCTCCACTTATCGTTGCTTTTTGGAACTACCACTGGGTTGGATAACCATTTGGGGAACTGCACTTCCCGTATGGATCCTGCATCCAGCAGTTTTTCGACTTCCTGTTCTATTGCTTTGGCTTTATCGGGAGCAGTTCGTCGTGCCTTTTGTGCTATCGGTTTGAATGTGGGATTGACGTGCAACTGATGGCAGACCATATTGGGATCGATCCCTGGCAGCTCGTAGGGTTCCCAGGCGAAAACATCTATGTTGCTTCTGAGTAAGGTTAACAAATCCTTTTGCTCTTTGTTAGTGAGTGAAGTCCCGATCAGGAAGACTCTGCTGTTGTCGCCTTCCCCAGCAATGACTTCTACCAGGTCCTCTACAACCCGTTCGGAGGGGAGGAGCCTGGTCTCTTCCACTCCGGGCCTTCCATATTTTAATTTCTATTTGGAAGGGATTGCATCTTCCTCCACTTTCTCGCTGGTTCGAACGTCTTTTCTCTCTGGCTTCGGTCGGATAGCCGCTATGAAGCACTTTCTCGCCATCGCCTGGTCGCCATGTATCTCCATCACTCCCCGCTCGGTGATATATTTGAGTTTCTGGTGGTAGGTCGAGGAGACTGCCTTCATTGCATGGAGCCATCCCCTGCCGAGGATGGCTTGATATGGTGAATCGATGTCGACCACCAAGAATTCGATCATTTTTGAAACACTCCCAGCGAGCACTGGTAGTACTATCTTGCCCAAAGGCATGGTCATTTTTCCAGCGAAGCCGACCAGAGGGACAGTGGTTCCCTTAAGGTCGGCGATGTCCAACTTCAATTTCCTGAACAGGTCGATGTACATTACTTCGGATGAGCTTCCTTGATCGACGAGCAGTCTGTCGATATTAAAGTTGGCTATTCTGAGTGTAATGACTAAGGCATCGTGATGTGGGGTCCTCACTCCCACAAGATCTTCATCCGTGAAGACAATATGCTTGTTGTAGTTGATGTCCTCTGCTCGGCGGCGTTTTCCTGCCTGTGATTTCACTGGATCAATTTGAAAAGCTTGCATTACTGCTGTCAGCTTCTTTACCTCCATCCGAGCTGAGTTGCCCTGGATTTGCTTAACATCGGATACTCCATGGATTACTGCGAATTCGTGTCCGGTGTCGTCTTCTAACACGTTGTCGGGTTTTGCCTCCTTGTGGACAGTCACCCTCTCTACCTTCCTTTCCACAAAGTCATTCAGATGTCCGGATTGGGCCAGCTCCTCGAGGTGGGACTTAAGAGCCTTACAGTGCTCGGTCTTATGTCCCCCCTCTTTGTGGAAGGTGCACCTCAGCGCATTGTTTCTTTTCGATGGGTCTCCTCCCATTTTTCAGGGCCATTTGACGAATGGCTCGTCTTTGATCTTAGCGAGAATCTTGTAGATTGGTTCTTTGAAGACGGTGTTGACCGCCTGGAACGACTTTGCAACGTCAGGGCTTCCTCCATTTTTGGGGCCATTCTTGCTCCCATTCTTTCCTCCTTTTTTCTGGTTATCAACTTTCTCACTTCCCTTTGTGGCGAGTTTGGCTCGACCGTTTTCACCTACGTTAAGGCGGGTGACATCTTCCACCTTTGCGTATTTCTCAATCCGGGCCATCAGGTCATCAATGGTGGTTGCTTCCTTCTTTGTCAAGGACTGGTAGAGGAGGGAAGAGCTAGGTAGCCCAATTTTGAATGAAGCCACTGCCACCTCTTCTGCGCAGTCTTCGACTTCGTTGAATAACTCCCAGTACCTTTTCGCGTAGTCTCGAAGTGTCTCCTGAGGAGTTTTCTTCATCGTCAATAGAGCATCCATCCTTTTGGGATGGGAGCTGCTGGTGATGAACCTGGCCGTAAAGAGCTCGGCCAGGGATTTGAAATTTCTGATGGATCAGTGAGGGAGTTTCTCGAACCATTTCTGGGCCACGTCATGAAGGCTTGAGGGGAAAATACGGCACATCAACGCATCTCGGTGATTCCAGAGGGTCATAGCCTGCCGGTACTGCCTGACATGATCAATGGGATCAGTCTTCCCGTCATAAATCTTGAACCTTGGAATAGCAAACTTTTTGGGAGCTTCATCTTCTTCAATTTCCCTTGTGAAGGGCGATTTCATCTGGGTCTTGAGGGCTCTCCTGGCGAGTTCTCTGGTTGACCTGGTGCCGCAGTGAGCTGGATGTTGGTCCATTTCTCTGCGGACTAGGTTCCGTATGTTGTCGTCGCTGCGAGCAGGGCTCTGATGGCGGCGAGCTTTTCTTAGTTGCTCGCGGAGGTCGTCGTCTGAGTCGCCACCTTCGAACCCTTGATGTTGCCGCCTAGGGCTCCTTCCTCGGCTGCGAGATTTGCTCGCCTGAGGGCTAGGAGTGCGATAGGGGCGTCTCCTGGTATAAGGACGTAGTTCTTTTTCCAGTTTTTCCAGTCTTCTTTTCAGGCGAGCATTCTCAGCCTCATACCTGCGAGAAAACTCCCTCTGCTCGTGGAGCCTTGCTTCGTATGCATCGATCAATCTGGATATCTGAGTGGACCTCGCTGGTCCTTGACTTTCTTCTGAGGCTGGCCTTTCTAAGCGAGCCCCTTGGTCGGAACGTCGGACTTCAGACCTAATCCTGCGAGGAGCGGGTGGCTCCTGAATGTCTCCTGCTTGAGGAGCGTTGCTGCTGTGATCAGACATCTTAGATTTTTTTCTCGGTGTGGGCTCTTCTTAAGGAAAGATAAACGGTTCCCACAGACGGCGCCAATTGTAGATGCAATTGTTATGCAGCACAAATAAATATGAAAGAGGTGACAACCAAGAAAAAACAAATAAAAGACCAATCACACAACAACGAAGATACGTGGTTCAGCAAAGAAGTGCCTACGTCCACGGTGGTTCAGTCAGTGTTATTTCTCTATATTCTGAAGAGTAAGTACAGAGAATACAACTTGTCCTTTGCCCCGGACTTGGGGTTTAATTTATACATGTATGTCTTGAAGTAGTGGGGGTGATAGGTTCCTCTTTATTAGCCATCTCCCTTTCATGGGATCGTGTACCCCCACAACTCCTCTTCATGGCATCGTGGAGTAAATGGATGAATACCAGAAGTGATGGGCCTGGGTTTTGGGCCGCTGAGGATGGGCTACTCGTCCAGGCCTTATGGTGATAAAATCGGGGTACCCACAATTCTCTTTACTTAATCCGATTTATTATCCACGAATTCCTACAATTATAATTTTTTTCCTCATCTATAATCAGTATATAACGTGATTAATTTACTGGGGTGGGATATTACACCCTTGATTTTTTTTTATGAGCTTATTATCGATGTATATTTCCAATGTTTCCCCCATTTGTTGTTTGAACATCTTTGCGACTAGTGTCTCGTAGGCGGGGTTCTTGCATTCTTAAGGCCGAATGGCCTGACCTTATAATTGTACAAGCCCAATGGTGTTATGGAAGAAGTTTTATCTTATTTGGGGTCGAACAAAGGAATTTGACAATACCACAAGAAAGCGTCCACAAAACTCATCCGTTCATGGATTGCAGTGGCATCGACTAGTTGATCTATCTTTGGCAGGGGAAATTGTCCTTGGGACAAGCCCTGTTGAGGCCGGTGAACTCTATACAAACTCTCTATCTACCGTTGCTTTTGTGAACTACGACTACATTTAAGATCCATTTCGAGAATTGAACTTCCTGGATGGACCTTGCGTCAAGAAGTTTCCCTACATACGTTTCTACTGTCCTTGTCTTCCCGAGGATATTCGACGAGCCTTTTATGCGATCGAATTGAATGTTGGATCTGCGTGAAGATGGTAGGCGACTGTAGGATAAATTCCTGGTATGTCGCATGGTTCCCATGAAAATACATCTAAGTTATGTTTTAAGATGGCGATAAACTCCCCTCTTTCATGGTTGGTCAGTGTTGTTCTAATTAAAAAATTCATCTCTCACCCGATTTTATTGAAGACAACCACACCTAGGTTTTCAACGACCTTGTTAGCAGGGTGGATTCTTGTCTCCTCCATCCCTAGTCCGCCATGAGTAGTTGTTATTTTAAGGGAGTGGACCCATTGTGGGCCGTTTCCAAAAGAACCTCTTTGTCTTTCTTCTTCTCCTTCTTGGGCCTTATGGCGACAATGTAACATTTTTTTTATCAACAACTTGGTCACATCTTATCTCCATTATGCCTCAATTTGTAATGCACTTAAGCTTTTGATGGTAAATTAAAGAGAAAGCTCTCATTACATGAAGCCATCCTCTGTCGAGAATAGTGTGATAGGGTGAATCAATATCTACCACCAGAAACTCGATAAGCTTCAAATACTCTCTTCCCTTATTGGCAGGACGACTTCCCTATTGGCATGGTCATATTTCCTGCGAAGCCGACCAATGGTATGATCGTTTCCTTCAAATCGGTCATTTTCAGCTTGAGCTTATGGAAGAGCTCTAAGTACATAACCTCTGAAGAACTCCCCTGGTCCACTAGTAACTTGTCCACATACCAGTTCACAATAGTGACAGTGTTCAATAGCGCATCGTGGTGTGGGGTTTTCATCCCAATCAAATCTTCCTCCGTGAAAACAATATGCTTGTTATAATTGACGTCCTCTGGTCGTCGGGGCTTGTCAGCCTGAATTTTAGTGGGATCTATTTGAAAAGCCTCTATTAGGACTGTGACATTCTTGAGCTCCATCCGAATAGCCTTTCCCTAGATATGCTCAAGGTCAGACGCTCCATGTATAACTAACTCAGGTCTTGTCTCATCGTCCAAGATGTTGTCTGGTTTTTGGTCATCATTAGTGACGACCTGGTCAAACTTCTTGTCACACCCCGTAAAAATCTGACAGACGGGATGGCCACCCACCGCCGCTGAACTATGCCGGACGTGAACTAAATAAATACCATTCTTAGCATAAGACATAAATGAGACATAAATAAATCAATCCACGAGATAAATAATTGAATAAATCCCAACTGAATATAATAAATGAACGATAAAGATCCATCGCATGATAAAACTCCAATTAAATTCAATCTCCAATAAGGATTTAAATAAAATCTGAATAATAAATAGACTGAATAATCCAACTGAAATCCTCTAAACAACTTTGGAACCGAATGGCCCAATAAAACTCAAATGAAGTCTCATAATTAAATACGACTAAAAAGGAAAGTCTAACTAAACAATGCAATAAAATGAATAAACTCCAACTTCACCTCCACCTGATAAACCTCAATAATCCTATGTAGCTTCTCTGAAATTTATCCTGAAAAAGTTAGTCAATGCATGAGGTCAGAGCCCCGAGCATGAATACACACTACTATCCTCAAATAGGATCCTTGAATCCAGACAGTAGCATTATACGCAATAAATATCACAATAGAGTATTTTAAATTAAACTAGATAATTAAACGTGATAAATATAAATCACTTACTACCTGCAGAGATGCCCATTTAAAAGGCATACCAATATGATTTTAAATTCTGAAGTCCCACCATGTTAATTAATTAACTTAACCAACTTTTATTATTGTTCTCACTTTTTATTATGGCGGTCCTCCCGCCCCGGGTGGTAATCCACCAAAGTGTCACACTTCTCTTTGTCAATAGCTAGCCGGATCCATTTAAACTGTCGATCCCCCGTAATATGACAAGGTTCCAACACACGCCACGACATAAATTGCCTAAGAAGACCCGTTTAAACTGTCGGTCCCGGACACATTATGTCGCCACCAATTTTAATACCAATTTTTATCTTAGGCATTAATTCTCAATTTCTCAAATTAGATTGCTAATTGATTTTAAGAAAACATAACCTTAAGGTTTAGGCGACACTTAAAACTCATAATACTAAAGGAAAAGAATAGAGTATTCATGCCTGAAATTAGTTGGATCAACATCTGAGTAGAATGTTGAACTCTTCTTGAAAAAACACCAATAGACTCTTCAAAACTTGTGAAAAGTTGGGGCTAGGGGTTGAAGATGAGCGAATTATGTTTTGGAAAAGCTTTCTGGAGAAAGTTTGAGAGAAAAGGGGTGTTCGAATTCCCAGCCCCGTATCAGTTTAGTATATAAAGGGTTTAAGAGTTCAAACACAATTAGGAGACTCCCATCCAATCACCGGCTCTATTGTTCGAACGACATGGGCTGTCGTTCGAACGAGATCTTAAATCTCGAAATAAATTCTTTTTTAAAAACCGAACTTTTATTATCTAATAAAAAAACCTGCCACTTAAATATTTAAATAAAAACCTTATAATATTTTTGTAAAAGATCGAAATTAATTCCCAATTGAAAATTTATTAATAAAACCAAGTTAAATTATTTAAAGGCCATAATCTCCAAAAAAAATTATTTTAGTCCAAATTAATTAAAGTCAATTAATTAAAACTCGGGGTGTTACATACTTCCCCACTAGCAAAGAATTTCTTCCTCGAAATCAGACGAAGCATACACATCAATGTGTGAGTCTCGCAAAAGAAAATAAGGCTCACATATGCCTACCCCGTAAAATATCACAATTTGGCTCCCATATACCTAATCTAACCAAACGTAATCCTAAACAAAAATACAATATATATAAAGCCTACATATATAAGTATCTAAGAAGATATTACGTACCGCGATACTCTACTAGCCACGCAATCTATCCTGCCCTGCCTGAAGTTGAGGAGGCACATAACACCTCCCATAACCGAGATTGGTTGGTGCGGTGACAACCCCAAGCGCACCTGAAACTGTCGGTGCTTCTTGAATGCTAACTGCTGCGAGAACTTGAGGCCTCAGTCCTTGCTGCCCCAGAACTCCTTGCCCTTGCTGCCTTTGTGTAACTTGACCCCATTGGGCCTGTGCCGCTCTGCCTTATTGTTACTCTTTATTGAATCACTTAGCCGCCTTATGTCCAAATTTCCCACAGAAAAAGAATTCACCCTTAAAAGGTTCATAACGTCTAGTATTTGTTCGCTCCTCTCCTTGACCTTGTTGATTGGTCCTCAGCCTCTTCCATGCTTGATCAGTGCGACCCTTATTCTCACCTCCCTGTCCAGTAGACTATTGTCTCTTTCCCAACTTCTTTTGATAATTGACCTTCTCTTGCCATGGAAACATTATGACATCCACCACCTGAGCATAGGTAGTGTATGTCGGATTCCCCAACACCATCAGCCTAATCGACCAAGATAATCCCTTAGTGAAACACTCCATTTTCTTCGCCTCAGTACTAACCTCCTCTGGTACAAACATAGATAAATTTCTGAACTCCTGTTCAAACTCAACAATTGAGTTTGAACCTTGCTCCAAGTCCATAAATTCTCTCTTCTTCGCGGTCCTAATTGCATATACAAAGTACTTATTGTTAAACTTTATCATAAACTCTACACAACCTTAATGATCTCTCTTCTCCGATGTGGTGGTACTCTCCCACCACTGCAAAGCATCCCCAGTCAGCTTAAATGTTGCTAACATCTGCTTCTGCACATCCATGCAGTCCACCATCCTCAAATTCCTCTTCACGTCTCTCCACCATTGGGGAGCAACTGTTGGGTCAGATCCCCCTGCGAAGGTGGGAGGATTTCCCTTAAGGAAACTGGTCCTCAGCCTATCCAAAGCTGAGAGGGGTCTACTCTGCTGCTGTGCCTCTAAAGTCACCCCTCTCTGTCTCCCCATATTAATCCAGCCGCCGTGGCCTCAGGAATGATAGCCGCTAACTCCTCGGCCTCTAAGACAATCTGACGCCGCCTCTCCTAAGTCGCGGACCCGAAACAGACTCCTCTCTATTATTCCCAGCTCTCCTTGTGTTCACCAATTGAAAAGATAGGAACAAAGCAACACCAGGCTCAGAATGTCTAAGAGCACAAATTATTAAAAAGGAATCAAAGATAAGCAACACAAAAGCTTAAACGGACTCATAACCTACGAGACCTAAGATGATGCTCTGATACCATCTGTCACACCCCGCAAAAATTCGACAGACGGACTGAACTATGCTGGGAGTGAACTAAATAAATACCATTCTTATCATAAGCTTAAACGGACTCATAACCTACGAGACCTAAGACGATGCTCTGATACCATCTGTCACACCCCGCAAAAATTCGACAGACACGCTGGACTATGCCGGGCGTGAACTAAATAAATACCATTCTCATCATGAGGCAGATATGAGACATAAAAAAATAAATCCACAATATAAATAATTGATTCAATCCCAACTGAATATAATAAATGAACGATAAAGATCCATCACATGCTAAAACTCTAATTAAATTCAATCTCCAATAAGGATTTAAATAAATTCTGAATAATAAACTGACTGAATAATCCAACTGAAACCTCTAAACAACTTTGGAACCGAATGGCCCAATAAAAATCAAATGAAGTCTCATAATTAAATGCGACTGAAAAGGAAAGTCTAACTAAAAAATTCAATAAAATGAATAAAATCCAGCTGCACATCCAACAGATAAACCTCAATAATCCTACGCAGCTTCTCCAAAAGTTATCCTGAAAAAGTTAGTCAACACACGAGGTCAGAGCCCCGAGCATGAATAGATTTAACTCCCCTCAAATAGGATCCTTGAATCCAGAAAGTAGCATTATACGCAATAAATATCACAATAGAGTATTTTAAATTAAACGAGATAATTAAATGTGATAAATATAAATCACTGATTACCCACAGAGATCCCCATTTAAAAGGCACACCAATATGATTTTAAATTCTCAAGTCCCATAATGTTAATTAATAAACATAACCAACTTTTATTATTGTTCTCACATTTTATTATGGCGGTTCTCCAGTCCCGGGTGGTAATCGACCAAAGTGTCACACTCCCCCTTGTTAATATCAGCCGAATCCGTTTAAACTGTCGATCCCTTGCAATATGAACACACGACACGACATAAATCGCCCAAGCTGACCCGTTTAAACTGTCGGTCCCTGACACATTATGTCGCCACCAATTTTAATACCAATTTTTTTTTATCTTAGGCATGAATTCTCAATTTCTTAAATTCACAAATTATAAATTACCCCACCCTTTAATCGATGTGAGGTTGAGAGAGTTGGCGCTTGCGTTCAATTAAGAAATAATATAATAAATACCAATTTTAACCCAAATTTACCCTAAGCATGCAACTAGGTGTGATTGAAACAATATGAAATCATGCAATAAATATTCAACACACAAAGTTTAAGGAAAAATCCCCCACAGGGGCAAAACCATTTGTATATCACTATAATTTGTAAAAGACGGTTTACAATCGGATTACAATGAAATACAGGTTGACTAAGAATTACCCTCGGGTATCGGATTCTGTAGTCGCGGCTGGAAGAAACCCTTTCCAGTAGGGCTGGTGGCTGGAACTATCCCTGTCCAGTAGGGCTGCAATGAAGAGGAAGAAGCGGTCCACTTCACAAAGGGTTGAACATCAATGGTGTTCTAGGGTTACCAAAAGTGATTCACAAATGTATGGAATTTGTGTGAATCAAAGGTATGAATCAATGGACTCAAATACCATGAAGACTTAAGAGTTATGGAACTCAGAAAATCGTGTATAAGTCTTAAGAAAACCAACTCCCCGATCGTGGTATAAATAAGAATTCATTTTCCCTAAAAAATCTCCACACGATCTGTTCGTGGTTATCCAGGGCGGACCGGTCCGAGCCTGAGGCGGATCGGTCCGATAGCAGATCGGTTCTTTTAATTTGAAGCAGATTCGTTTCTCATTCGATCCGGGGTCCACTGGCCAATGCAAGGCGGACCGGTCCGGGACTAGGCGGATCGGTTCGCTGGCGGATCGGTTCCTTTTTTTTATTTCAGCGGATCGGTCCGGTTTCCTGGGCGGATCGATTCTTTTTAATTAGAGGCGGACCGGTCTGGATTTCTGGATTTCTGATTCCTTCCTTTCTTTTGATCTTCGGATTTCGTTGATGACGAATGGATTTTGAATCTTTGCAACGGTGTTACGGCTAATGACATATACAAGAATGTTGGACAAAAATGTCCTTACAAATCTCCCCCTATGTCTATGCCGGAACAAACATAAAAAATCCGAACTATCTATAATCACAATGCCTATTCAAATCTACCCTTCCATGAACCCAAAACTGAAAGAGGTACAAATGATTAAGGCTGCATCGTTTGTTCAGCAAATCTTCAGATCAGAAATCTCAACGCTTTTCTCATCAGGGTGTGCATCATGGGATTATCAAGGATGTACCTACACACACGAGACAAAGCAAATACCAAGTGACGTATCGAGTTTGAAATGAGATAAACATAAGCAATATATACCAGATTTATGATGAACCTCAAATTTCAAAAACTACCCATAATATGATAATTCTTTCTCCCCCTTTTTATGATGTCACCAAATAGACAAATGAGAGAAATAAATCAAGCAATCAAGTACCGGGGTGACACAAGGCATAAAATCACACCATGAATGAACATAAAAAACCAAGTCAATGATAGCGTAAATGAAGTGGTGTGATAAAATTCGATAGGAAAATCAAAGCATACAAACATGACATATGTGCACGATGAATATTGGATATTCCTAACGAATGAACTCAAATGCTTCCTTTGGTGTAAAAGAGTGACAGTATAAGATATTGACTATATTCAAATCTACAAATCGAAGCTCAAAGTGATTTCTACACCAATAACGTCCAAAATGTTTTTCATGCTTTTTCAGGACTTTCAAGGAAGTGCAAACCCATTTTTCAATCTCCAACCAAACTCCCTCAGATTTATATTTTGAATAGAGTAAAACTAAATTCTCAAACTTTGGAGAATTGGGTGAAACCTAAATGGCCCATATCTGGCATGAATTGCTTTTTATTGCCTTATCAATTTTTCCGGGCTCTTTTTACCTCTTAGGACCTCGGATATTAAAATTCCTCCATTTTTTAGGTCCCTTTTAAAGGTGGCTTTTGCGCAAAGGATAAGAATCAACTTTCGCAGCCCCTCCCCGTTAAGAAAATATACACACAGTCTCACCAAAACGGCTTTTACATGCAATCCAATCTTGTCAAGTTTTATCGCATTTTATACATTGTATAGACAGGATTGAGATAGAAACACTCAAGCCAATATGTGATAGACAAGTGCAATAATCAAATAAAGCCGTGCATGTGTGCAGTAAAGGATATAGGAGTCAAGCATGTAGGAAATATCACTAATTACATCTCAAGGACTCCAATCAATGTTAAGCACATGGATGAAATGATGTAGCCTCTCAAATCTCTATCAAGCAGTCACATGGATATATGGAATGAAGTTGTGACTTGGCTATCTTAAATGCTCATCCATAAAAGGCAAATCTCTTTTTGAATTTTTCAAAAATTTTATCAAAATAAAATCTTTTTGTGTTTTTCTAAAAATTTTCTAAAAAGAGAATCTTTTTGTATTTTTTAAGGAATAATACATAAAAGCTGTACAACAAATCTATGGTACATATAAAACAGACTAGCAATAGGAAGCATATGATATGAACATGAAGAAGCATCCTATTCTAGACATAGACCAACCCCTCAGTCAACTATGCAAATCTCCAAAGACTTCCTAAGACTCTCAAATCTAAGGGCATCTCAAGGTTTCGTGAAAATATCGGCTAACTGACGGTCGGTAGGAACAAAACTCAGGGTTACGACCTTCTCTTCAACTAACAGACGTATAAAGTGCTCGCGTAACCTGATGTGCTTTGTGCGCGAATGTTGGATAGGATTGCGGGATATATGTATCGCGCTCGTGTTATCACAGGAAAGGGTCATGGTGTCCTGTGAAATCCCGTAATCCTCCAACATTTGCTTCATCCACATGAGTTGCGTGCAACAACTCCCGGCGGCGATGTACTCAGCCTCCGCAGTGGACAAAGAGATGGAGTTTTGCTTCTTGCTCAACCAAGAGACAAGAGCAGAACCAAAGTAGAAACACCCACCCGAAGTGCTCTTACATCCATCTATGTCCCCGGCCCAATCGGCATCCGAATAGGTGGACAAACGATCATCGGTATCAAAGGAATACCAAATACCGTATGAGAGAGTCCCACTCACGTATTTGATAATACGTTTTAGAGCGAGTAAGTGTGACTCTTTAGGAGACGCCTGATAACGCGCACAGACTCCAACACTAAAGGCAATGTCGGGACGACTAGCAGTCAAGTAGAGAAGACTGCCTATCATACTCCGATACAAGGTTTGCTCTACGTCCTTGCCTGAAGTGTCCTTACTAAGCTTGGTAGAAGTACTCATAGGTGTACGTGCATTCTTAGCGGAGTCTAAACCAAATTTCTTCACTAGGTCTCTAGCATACTTGGATTGGGAGATGAACATCCCATCCTCTAGCTGACGAACCTGGAGACCAAGGAAGAATGTAAGCTCACCAACCATGCTCATCTCAAACTCACTTTTCATTTCCTCCTCAAAGTGATGAGCATGCTGGGAGCATGTGGATCCAAAGACTATGTCTTCCACATAGACTTGGGTAACCAAGATAGCACCGTCATCTCTCCTGACGAACAACGTCATATCAACTCCCCCTCTCTTGAAGCCACGGGCTAAGAGATAGGAAGTAAGCCTCTCGTACCAAGCACGGGGTGCTTGCTTCAAACCATACAAGGCTTTCCTCAGATAATAGACGTGATCCAGGTGCTTAGGGTCTTCAAACCCTTTTGGTTGTTCCACATAAACCTCTTCCTGTAGAATGCCATTCAGAAAGGCACTCTTGACATCCATCTGATAAACCTTGAAGTGCAGATGACATGCGATGGCGAGTAAAAGACGGACGGACTCAAGCCTCGCAACAGGAGCAAATGTCTCCCCAAAGTCTACACCCTCTATCTGTGTGTAGCCTTGAGCGACCAACCTAGCCTTATTTCTGGTTATGGTACCATTTTCATCCATTTTATTCTTGAAAATCCACCAGGTACCAATAACATTAGTATCACTAGGTCGGGGGACAAGTTCCCAGACATTGTTCTTCTTAAACGGAAGCAACTCATCCTGCATAGCAGATATCCAGTGTTCATCTTTGAGTGCTTCTTTGCGGTTCTTGGGCTCGACTTTGGACGTGTAGCAATGATGACTAACAACGTTCTCTAGTTGAGCACGAGTCTTGACCTCTAGAGTGGGATCGCCAACAATGGCTGAAGGATCATGACTCTTGCGAACCCAAGCAGGTGTGTCCCCTAACACAGGAATAGGGTCCACAGAGTGTGGGAGAGGAACAGGAAAATCACTGTCAGAACAATCCTCATCCTCACACTGAAGGTTGGGATCAATAACCGTCGGAGGTTCATCATCTTGCACAGTGATGTTTATTGATTCCATAACCTTAGAGCTCTTAAGGTTAAAAACCCGGTACGCTCTACTGTTCGATGAATATCCTAGAAATATTCCCTCGTCGCTCCGGGAGTCAAACTTTCCTAATTGCTCTCTATCCCGTAGAATGTAGCATTTACTCCCCAAAACTCGAAAATATGCCAAGTTGGGTTTCTTGCCAGTCCACAATTCATAAGGCGTCTTAAGTGTGCGTGGACGAAGATAAACCCTATTCACCATGTGGCATGCAGTAGACACTGCCTCTGCCCAAAATCTCCTATAAACTTTACGACCTAGAAGCATAGATCTAGCCATCTCTTGGATCGTTCTATTCTTTCTCTCAACAATCCCATTTTGCTGAGGAGTTCTCACAGCAGAAAACTCATGTTTGATCCCAAGGCTATCACAGTACAAATCCACCTTTGCTTTCTTAAATTCAGTGCCGTTATCACTACGTATTTTGTTAATAGTGACTCCGTGTTGATTTTGCAGGACACGGCACTTGGTCGTTAAAAATTCTACAGCATCGGATTTCTCTCTCAGAAAACCTACAATGGAGTACCTGGAGAAATCGTCCACCATCACGAGAATGTATCTATTACCACCTAGACTCTCCGTGCGAGTAGGACCCATAAGATCCATGTGAATCAACTCAAGAACACGTGAGGTGGTAATGGAATTCAACTTCCTATGTGGGCTACGAATTTGCTTTCACAACTGACAGGGTCCACAAATCGTGGAAGTTGTCTTTCCAAGTGACGGTAAGCCACGTACTAGGTCATTTTTGACTAAACGAGATAAGTCTCTAACGTTCACATGACCTAGACGTTGATGCCACAGATCTATAGGAGTGATCGTGGCGCTGTTGCAGACTAGTGAGGATGTGGGCTCAGTCCCATAGCAGTTATCCTCAGTCCTCACCCCTTGCACTAAAAGTTTACCGGCTTGATTATAGACCTTACAAGCTTTCCGGTCAAACTTCACTGGAAAGTCATCGTCGCACAGCTGGCTGATGCTAAGAAGGTTTGCTTTCAAACCTTTGACGTACAGTACGTTCTCTAGCTTTGGAAATCCTGGTAACTCTACTGTACCTCGTCCAACTATGCTAGATTTGCTACCATCTCCAAAGGTGACTCTCCCATCATTATAATCCTCAAGATGGGTAAAATATGAGGCATCACCTGTCATGTGTTTGGAGCAACCACTGTCAAAATACCACTGTGAGGTATTATGGGCTTTGAGAGCGACATGGACAACAAGGGCCTTTTTCTCTTTCTTAGGAACCCAAGAGTAGGTACCTTTTTGTATTCCCTTGTTGTTGTTGGTTTTAGCCGGAATGCGGGGCGCATTCATTGATGGTAAGGTCATCCGTCGGAATTCCTCCATCAAACTCTGTGATGTGGCGGCTAGGAACTCAACAAGCTCTCTTAGACTGGCAAACTCATCAGTCTGATGTGGTGGAGCAAATGTACGTCGTGTCCGACCCAACTTATAGCAATCATCCCTAAGGTGTCCATTTCTTTTGCAATGTGAGCAAAAGAGCACAGTATTAGGAGGACCTTGGTTTGCTTTTCTTGGTCGAACTCTCCTTCTTGGTTTTTTATGACGGCCATAAGGAGTCGTAGTAAACTCAGGAATTGGTCCGGGTGCAATTTGAGACGTGGAGGCACCATCAAAACCTATTCCTTGCCTGTCACCAAAACCTAAAGCAGGACCGAGGAGCATCTTTTCCATCTTCCCAGATCTGTCCTCGATTTGTACCTTGACTTTCCTAGCTCTCTCAAGGTCATGAGTAAGCTGAGCAACAAGGGCTTCAAGTTTCTTTCGAGTTTCCAGGGAGGAATGGAGCTCACTCGTAAGACTAGCCACTTGTTTAGTCAAGTCCGCTTTCTCTTTCTCAAAACTGCTCTCTCTCTCTTTAAGCAAATTCTCTTTACTAACCCAGGCAGACTCTCTCTCTCTCGTCTCTTCTAACTCTTCTTCTAACGCGGTGATCCTAAGAACTAACGCCTTGTTACGTTTTTTAGTTTTGAAAGACTCATTATATAACTCGGCGTAGGCGCGTTGAAGGTTACTCTCGTCCTCACTACCTTCCTCCTCTCCCTCACTCTCTTCGCTCTCGCTATCGAGGTGTCCCTGTGAAGTAGCATCCTCATTGTCGTGAGATGCACTAGGAGTACTCACATGACTAGCCATGAACGCGGTGAAGTTACGCTCATGCGGTGACTCATCTCCCGAGTCCACCGACTCGACCTCACTGTCGTCACTAAGGGTAGTATTTAGGACAGCTTTACCCTTTTCCCTATTCAGATGAGTGGCACACTCAAACGCTCTGTGTCCCTTACCGTCGCATTCAAAACACCTCTCACTGTCTTTAGGGGGTTCTTTGAAATTTTTCTTTTCAAACTTATTTTTCTGAAAATTCTTTTTATCTTTGAAATTCCCATTTTTCTTAAATTTCAGAATTTTCTTGAAGTTTTTAGCAAATAAGGCCAAATCATCTATGTAAAACTCACATTCAGAATTAGAAGTTTCTATCTTTCTAGATGACTCGACTCTCTTTCTTGCCGACCCCTCACTTTTTCTCTCTTGGGCTTTAAGGGCAATTCCCTTATCTTTTGGCTTGGCAGATTTAGGAAACATGTCTATTTCATAAGTTTGTAAATCTCCTACCAGTTCTTCCAATTTTAGAGTATTTAAATTACCCAAGGAATTTAGCACAGTGACATTAGGTATAAAACGCTTAGGAAGGGAATGAAGAATCTTTTTAACAACTCTAGCATTTGGAATATGTTCACCAAGATTATAGCTAGTATTAATAATGTCAGACAGCCTAGCATAAAATTCATCAAAACATTCATGTTCATGCATGGTGATGGTTTCAAATTGAGTTGTTAAATTTTGCAATTTTGACTCTTTAACAGCATTTGTTCCTTCATGGGTAAGTTGCAAAACATCCCATGCTTCTTTTGACGTGGTACATGTCATTATGCGTTTGAACTCATCAGGTGTGACAGACCCAGAGATAGCACTTAGACCCTTAGAATTAAAAGATGACCATTTAAATTCATCATCAGTCCAAGAAATGTCAGGTTTCAAGTTGGTCACATTATCAACAGTCACAGTGGGAGGAGTCCACCCTCGTTCAACTAAAATCCAGACACGTTCATCAATGGCTTTTAAAGCCGACCTCATACGGGCTTTCCAATAAGCATAATTTGTCCCGTCAAAAATAGGCATTTTATAATATGATTTCTCCATTTGAACACGCTCTTTTCAAAAATCAATTTATTTCAAAAAAATTGATATCTTTAGAAAAATTTTGCGGAAAATAGGAATATGCGATAGATTAGCGTAACCTGCTCTGATACCAATTTGAGAGAGTTGGCGCTTGCGTTCCATTAAGAAATAATATAATAAATACCAATTTTAACCCAAATTAACCCTAAGCATGCAACTAGGTGTGATTGAAACAATATGAAATCATGCAATAAATATTCAACACACAAAGTTTAAGGAAAAATCCCCCACAGGGGCAAAACCATTTGTATATCACTATAATTTGTAAAAGACGGTTTACAATCGGATTACAATGAAATACAGGTTGACTAACAATTACCCTCGGGTATCGGATTCTGTAGTCGCGGCTGGAAGAAACCCTTTCCAGTAGGGCTGGCGGCTGGAACTATCGCTGTCCAGTAGGGCTGCAATGAAGAGGAAGAAGCGGTCCACTTCACAAAGGGTTGAACATCAATGGTGTTCTAGGGTTACCAAAAGTGATTCAAAAATGTATGAAATTTGTGTGAATCAAAGGTATGAATCAATGGACTCAAATACCATGAAGACTTAAGAGTTATGGAACTCAGAAAATCGTGTATAAGTCTTAAGAAAACCAACTCCCCGATCGTGGTATACATAAGAATTCATTTGCCCTAAAAAATCTCCACACGATCTGTTCGTGGTTATCCAGGGCGGACCGGTCCGAGCCTGAGGCGGATCGGTCCGATAGCGGATCGGTTCTTTTAATTTGAAGCAGATTCGGTTCTCATTCGATCCGGGGTCCACTCGCCAATGCAAGGCGGACCGGTCCGGGACTAGGCGGATCGGTTCGCTGGCGGATCGGTTCCTTTTTTTTATTTCAGCGGATCAGTCCGGTTTCCTGGGCGGATCGGTTCTTTTTAATTAGAGGCGGACCGGTCCGGATTTCTGGATTTCTGATTCCTCCCTTTCTTTTGATCTTCGGATTCCGTTGATGACGAATGGATTTTGAATCTTTGCAACGGTGTTACGGCTAATGACATATACAAGAATGTTGGACAAAAATGTCCTTACAGAGGTGCTCAAAATACTCCTTAGTCCCATACCTAAGAGTCCCCAAGTTATCAATACGTCCTACTCTATGTATACGATGAATTTCTAACATAAAACTCAACCTAGTCTCATGCCTAGGCCAGCGTAACGATGATAAAGTACCAAAAATCATCCCACCTCGACATAATAAAGTCATAATAATATACCCTCCATAGTCCCATACCTAGAAGACGTAAATCATCAACAGGCCTACCCACTAGTCCCATACCTAGAAGGCATCATAAACTATAGGGAGAGAAAAAATACCCAACAACCCGTCGTCACAATGAAAATTTAATAAAACCAACAAGTTACATAAATAAGCACAATTAATCAACTTACCAAACTACGCATGATAGCCCAATTCATTTAAATCTTAATTTAATTATAACATCGCCAAAACCCCCAAATCAATCTCTTATTTTAAATTAAATACATCGTGATTACATCATTAATACATCATATTTTCAATTTCATTATCTTAACACAAATGACGTGAGTTTTACGCCCCCAAATCAATTTATTTAAAAATAGGGTTTTTCTACATACTACCTATACCAACAAAATCCAAAATCCACTCATGAATCCTACGTACCGAAGGGTTATGAATATTAATCATATTAAAGGATTTCATAAAAACATTCTCAAGTCATATGTGTCCACTTTATCTAATTAGATTGCTAATTGATTTTAAGAAAACATTACATTAAGGTTTAGGCGACACTTAAAACGCATTAACTAAAGGAAAATAATAGAGTATTCATGCCAGAAATTAGTTGGATCAAAATCTGAGTAGAAGGTTGAACACTTCTTGAGAAAACACCAATAGACTCTTCAAAACTTATGAAAAGTAGGGGCTAGGGGTTGAAGATGAGGGCATTATGTTTTGGGAGAGTTTTCTGGAGAAAGTTTGAGAGAAAAGGGATTTTCGAAGTCCCAGACCTGTATCAAATTAGTATATAAAGGGTTTAAGATTAAAAACACAATTAGGAGACTCTCATCCAATCACCGAATCTATCGTTCGAACGAGAACGCCTGTCGTTCGAACGACATGTGATATCGTTCGAACGAGAACGCCTGTCGTTCGAACGACATACGATGTCATTCGAACGACATGGGCTGTCATTAGAACGAGATCCTAAATCCCGAAATCATATCTTTTTTAAAAATCCAACTTGTATTATCTGATAAAAATACCTGCCAGTTAAATATTTATAAAAAACCCGAATTAATTCCCAATTGAAAATTTATTAATAAAACCAAGTTAAATTCTTTAAAGGCCATAATCTCCAAAAAAAATTATTTCACTCCAAATTAATTAAAGTCAATTAATTAAAACTCGGTATGTTACATACTTCCCCACTAGCAAAGAAATTCTTCCTCAAAATCAGACGAAGCGTAAGCATCAACGCGTGAATCTCGTAAAAGAAAATAAGGCTCACATATGCCTACGCCATAGAATATCACAATTAGGCGCCCATAAACCTAATCTACCCGAACGTAATCCTTAACAAAAATACAAAATATATAAAGCCTACATATATAAGTATCTAAGAAGATATTACGTACTGCGATACTCTTCTAGCCATGCAATCTATCCTGCTTTGCCTGAAGTTGAGGAGGCACGTAGCACCTCCCATTACCGATATTGGTTGGTTCGGTGACCACCCCCTGTGCACCTAACACTGCCGATGCTATTAGTGCTTCCTGAATGCTAACTGTTGCGAGAACTGGAGGCCTCAGTCCTTTCTACCCCAGAACTCCTTGCCCTTATTGCCCTTGTGTAAATTGACCTTGTTGTTCCTGTGCCGCTTGGCCTTGTTGTTCCTCTTTCTTGAAACACTTAGCCTCCTTATGTCCCACTTTTCCATAGAAAAATCATTCACCCTTAAAAGGTTCATAACGTCTAGTATTTGTTCGCTCCTCTCCTTGACCTTTTTGTTTTCGATTTGTCCTCTGCCTCTTCCATGCTTGATCAGTGCTACCCTTATTCTGTCCTCCCTATCCGTTAGACTCTTGTCTCTTTCCCAACTACTTTTGATAATTGGCCTTATCTTGCCATAACAACATTGCGACATCCACCACCTGAGCATAGGTAGTGTACTCCATTTTCTTGGCCTAGGTACTACCCTCCTCTAGTACAAACATAGATAAATTTGTGAACTCCAGTTCATACTCGACAATCGACTTTGACCCTTGCTCCAAGTTCATAAATTCTCTCTTCTTAGCTTTCCTAATTGCATACGTAAAGTACTTATTGTTAAACTTTATCAGAAACTCTGCATAAACCAACTGATCTCTCTTCTCCGATGTGGTGGGACTCTCCCACCACTGCAAAGCATCCCCAGTTAGCTTAAATGTTGCTAACATCTGATTCGGCACATCCGTTCAGTCCACCATCCTCAAATGCCTATCCATGTCTCTCCTCCATTGGTGGGCAACTGTTAGGTTAGATCCCCCTGCGAAGGTGCGAGGATTACCCTTAAGGAAATTGTTCCTCACCTTATCCAAAGCTGAGACGGGTGTATCATGTTGCTGTGCTTATAAAGTCACCCCACACTGTCTCCCCATATCCAAACAGTCCGCCGTGGCCTCACAAATCATAGACACTAACTCCTCGGCCTCTAAGACAATCTGACTCCGCCTCTCCTGAGTTGCGGGACCAGAAACAAACTCCTCTCTCCTATTCCCAGCTCTCCTTGTGTTCGCCATTTGAAAAGATAGGAACAAAACAAAATCAGACTCGAAATGTCTAAGAGTACAAATCATCAAAAAGGAATCAAAGATAAACAACGCGGACGCTAAACGGACTCATAACCTATGAGACCTAAGACCATTCTCTCATATCATCTGTCACACCCCGCAAAAATTCGACATACAGGCTGAACTATGCCGGGCGTGAACTAAATAAATACCATTATTAGCATGAGACAGATATGAGACATAAATAAATCAATCCACAAGATAAATAATTGAATAAATCCCAACTGAATATAATAAATTAACAATAAAGATCCATCACATTCTAAAACCCCAATTAAATTCAATCTCCATTAAGGATTTAAATAAAATCTAAAAAATAATTTGACTGAATAATCCAACTAAAATCCTCTAAACAACTTTGGAACCGAATGGCCCAATAAAACTCAAATGAAGTCTCATAATTAAATACGACTGAAAAGGAAAGTGTAACTAAACAATGCAATAAAATGAATAAACTCCAGATGCACCTCCAACTGATAAAGCTCAATAATCCAATGCAGCTTCTCCGAAACTTATCTTGAAAAAGTTAGTCAATGCACGAGGTCAGAGCCCCGAGCATGAATACACACTACTCCCCTCAAATAGGATCCTTGAAACCAGACAGTAGTATTATATGCAATAAATACCACAATAGAGTATTTTAAATTATACGAGATAATTAAACGTGACAAATATAAATCACTCACTACCTGCAGAGAACCCCATCTAAAAGGCACACCTATATGATTTTAAATTCTCAAGTCCCAGAATGTTAATTAATTAACATAACCAACTTTTATTATTGTTCTCACTTTTTATTATGGTGGTTTTTCCGCCCTGGGTGGTAATCCACCAAAGTATCACACTCCCCCTTGTCAATAGCCAGCCGAATCCATTTAAACTGTCGATCCCACGTAATGTGACAAGGTTCCTACACATGACATGACATAAATCACCCAATCTGACCCGTTTAAACTGTCGGTCCCTAACACATTATGTCGCCACCAATTTTAATACCAATTTTTATCTTAGGCATTAATTCTCAATTTCTTAAATTCACAAATTATAAATTACCCCACCCCTTAATGGATGTGAGATGCTCAAAATACCCCTTAGTCCCATACCTAAGAGTCCCCAAGTTATCAATACGTCCTACTCTATGTATATGATGCATTTCTAATATAAAAATCAAGCTAGTCTCCTGCGTAGGCCAGCGTAATGACGATAAAGTACCAAAAATCATCCCACCCTCGACATAATCAAGTCATAATAATCTACCCTCCGTAGTCCCATACCTAGAAGGCGTAAATCATCAACAGGCCTACCCACTAGTCCCATACCTAGAAGGCATCATAAACTATAGTGAGAGAAAATATACCCAACAACCAGTCGTCACAATGAAAATTTAATAAAACCAACAAGTCACATAAATAAGCACAATTAATCAATTTACCAAACTATGCATGATAGCCCAATTCATTTAAATCTTAATTTAATTATAACATCGTCAAAACCTCCCAATTAATCTCTTATTTTAAATTAAATACATCGAGATTACATCATTCATACATCATATTTCCAATTTCATTATCTTAACATAAATCACCTGAGTTATACGCCCCCAAATCAATTTATTTAAAACTAGGGTTTTTCTACATGCTACCTATACCAACAAAAACCTAAAATCCACTCATGAATCCTACGTACCCAAGGGTTATGAATATTAATCATATTAAAGGATTTCATAAAAATATCCCCAAGTTATATGTGTCCACTTTCTCTAATTAGATTGCTTATTGATTCTAAGAAAACATTACATTAAGGTTTAGGCGACACTTAAAACGCATTAACTAATGGAAAAGAATAGAGTATTCATGCCAGAAATTAGTTTAATCAAAATCTGAGTAGAAGGTTGAACTCTTCTTGAGAAAACACCAATGGACTCTTCAAAACTTGTGAAAAGTAGGGGCTAGAAGATGAGATAATTATATTTTGGGAGAGCTTTCTGGAGAAAGTTTGAGAGAAACATGATTTTCGAAGTCCCAGACCCGTATCAGTTTAGTATATAAAGAGTTTAAGAGTTAAAACACAATTAGAAGACTCTCATCCAATTATCCCCTCTATCGTTCGAATGAGAACGCCTGTCATTCGAACGACATACGATGTCGTTCGAACAACATGGGTTGTCGTTCGAACGAGATCCTAAATCCTGAAGTCAAATCCTTTTGAAAAATCCAACTTTTATTATCTTATAAAAATACTTGCCAGTTAAATATTTAAATAAAAACCTTATAATCTGTTTATAAAAGACCCGAATTAATTCCCAATTGAAAATTTATTAATAAAACCAAGTTAAATTCTTTAAAGGCCATAATCTCCAAAAAGAATTATTTCACTCCAAATTAATTAAAGTCAATTAATTAAAACTCGGGGTGTTACATACTTTCCCACTAGCAAAGAATTTCGTCCTCGAAATCATATGAAGCATGCACATCAACGCGTGAATCTCGTAAAAGAAAATAAGGATCACATATGCCTACCCGGTAGAATACCATAATTAGGCGCCCATACACCAAATCTACCCGAACGTAATCCTTAACAAAAATAAAATATATATAAAGCCTACATATATAAGTATCTAAGAAGATATTACGTACTGCGATACTCTACTAGCCACGTAATCTATCCTGCTCTTCCTGAAGCTGAGGAGGCACATAACACCTCCCATAACCGAGATTGGTTGGTGTGGTGACCACTCCCTGCGCACCTGACGCTACCAGTGATGTTGGTGCTTCCTGAGTGCTAACTGCTGCGAGAACTGGAGGCCTCAGTCCTTGCTACCCCTGAACTCCTTTCCTTTGTTTCCCTTATGTAACTTGTCCCTG
This sequence comes from Sambucus nigra, assembly GCA_949130495.1. Lineage (NCBI taxonomy): Eukaryota > Viridiplantae > Streptophyta > Magnoliopsida > Dipsacales > Adoxaceae > Sambucus > Sambucus nigra. The sequence continues at coordinate 197,305,169 of OX422219.1, forward strand.
TTAGGCCTGTGCCGCTTGGCCTTGTTGTTACTCTTTCTTGAAACACTTAGACGCTTTATGTCCAACTTTCCCACAAAAAAAGCACTCACCCTTAAATGGTTCATAACGTCTGGTATTTGTTCGCTCCTCTCCTTGGCCTTATTGTTCATGATTGGTCCTCCGCCTCTTCCATGCTTGATCAGTGCGACACTTATTCTCACCTCCCTGTCTATTAAACTCTTATCTCTTTCACAACTTCTTTTGATAATTGGCCTTCTCTTTCTATAGCAACATTGCGACATCCACCACCTGAGCATAGGTAGTGTATGCTGGATTCGCCAACACCACCTGCCTAATCAACCAAGACAATTCCTTAATGAAACACTTCATTTTCTTGGCCTAAGTACTAACCTCCTCTAGTTAAAACATAGATAAATTTGTGAACTCCAATTCATACTCGACAATCGACTTTGACCCTTGATCCAAGTCCATAGATTCTCTCTTTTTCGCATTCCTAATTGCATACGTAAAGTACTTATTGTTAAACTTTATCAGAAACTCTACATAAACCAACTGATCTCTCTCCTACGATGTGGTGGCACTCTCCTACCACTGTAAAGCATCCCCAGTTAGCTTAAATGTTGCTAACATCTTCTTATGCACAACCGTGCAGTCCACCATCCTCAAATGCCTATCCATGTCTCTCCTTCATTGATGAGCAACCGTTAGTTCAGATCCCCCTGCGAAGGTGGGAGGATTTCCCTTAAGAAAACTGGTCCTCACCCTATCCTAAGCTGAGACGAGTGTACCCTGCTACTATGCCTCTAAAGTCACCCTCTCTATCTCCCCATTTCCAAATCGACCATCGTGGCCTCGCGAATGATAGCCGATAACTCCTCGGCCTCTAAGACAATCTGACGCCGCCTCTCTTGAGTCACGGGACCAGAAATAGACTCCTCTCCCCTATTCCCATCTCCCCTTGTGTTTGCCATCTTAAAAGATAAGAAAAAAACAACATGAGACTCTAAATGACTAAGAGTATAAATCATCAAAAAGGAATCAAAGATAAGATAAGCAACGCGGAAGCTAAAATGGACTCATAACCTACGAGACCTAAGACCATGTTCTGATACCATCTGTCACACCCCGTAAAAATCCGACAGACGGGGTGGCCAGCCACCGCCACTGAACTATGTCGGGAGTGAACTAAATAAATACCATTCTTAGCATGAGACAGATATGAGACATAAATAAATAAATCCACAATATGAATAATTGAATCAATACCAACTGAATATAACAAATGAACGATAAAGATCCATCACATGCTAAAACTCCAATTAAATTCAATCTCTAATAAGGATTTAAATAAAATCTGAATAATAAACTGACTGAATAATCCAACTGAAATCCTCTAAACCACTTTGGAACCGAATGTCCCAATAAAACTCAAATGAAGTCTCATAATTAAATACGACTGAAAAGGAAAGTCTAACTAAACAATGCAATAAAATGAATAAAACCAAGTTAAATTCCTGCTAGTTAAATATTTAAATAAAAACCTTATAATCTTTTTATATAAGACCCGAATTAATTCCCAATTGAAAATTTTATTAATAAAACCAAGTTAAATTCTTTAAAGGCCATAATCTCCCAAAAAAATTTTATATCTCTCCAAATTAATTAAAGTCTATTAATTAAAACTCGGGGTGTTACACTTCTTCTTTATATACTCATTCAAGTGCACATCTTGGGCGAACTCCTATCAATGAGATTTAAGTGCCTTTTAATTATCTATCTTTTGTCCGTTTTCCTTATGGGACGCATAATGGAGTGGTTTGTTCCCCTCCCATCTTCTTTGGCTACTTCAGAATTGTTAATCCTTTATCTTTCCCTGGATCTTGTAGATCACTTCCTTAAAAATTGTGTTGATGGCTTAAAAAGATTTGGATGAATCCTCTTTTCCCCATTCTTGGCATAGTTTTTCTTCTTGTTTTACTTCTAAAGATTGTTCTCCTTATCACCTCCTCTGTTTTATTTAACGAGACTAGTTTCTTCCTGGCTGGTATGGACCACGTCCTCCACCTTGACAAACTTCTCAATATACGACATAAGATCGTTAACGGTGAAGCCACCCTTTTGGTATAATTAGTGCAGCATAAAACTAGGGGTAAACTGATCTTGAAAGATAACTGATCCTGAAAGATGCCATAGAAAACTGCTCTGAGTCGTCTCCCACTTCATTGAACACTTCCCAATTAATGCTTAGCGTACTTGTGCGGAGTCTCATGTGGCTTCTTCATCATTGTGAGGAGTGAGACTATCCTCTTCTAGTGAGAGCTTCTAGTTATTAAGTGAACAGTGAAGGCCTCAAGGAGGACCTTGAAACTCTTAATGGATCTGTGAGGCAGCCTCTCAAATGTTTTTGGGTAACATTTGCCCAAGCTAGAAAAAAATACAACACATCAGGGCATTGGTGAGACTCCATAAGGTCATGGCATGCCTATACTGCCGAACATAATCTATGGGATCTTTCTTTCCATCATAAATGGTGTTGAAAACTTCTTCGAGGTTCCTCCTCCTCAATAGACCTTGATAAAGGAGACTTCATCTGGGTAATTAGAGTTCTCTTTACCAGCTCCTTAGTTGATCTAGCCCCTCGATGAGCAGTGTGTTGATCCATTCTCCTCTGGACCAAACACCTTCTATTATCCCAATGGCACTCAATATCTCAGTGGAGCCTCCCTGGGTGACTTCCACATTCAAAACGCTTTTGGTCGCGCTTGGTTCTCCTTCCTTTGTTGTAACTCTAGCTCGTCTGAGGGCTAGGAGTCTCAACACAATGTTTAATTTTCCTGATGGATTTCTCTCTCCATTATTTCCAGTCTCCGCTGGAGATAAGAATTCTCCTCAATTTGGAGGCGAGAGTTGCCTCTTCCTACTATTAAAGTCTTGTTTCATATGCGTTGACTAGTCGCGAGATCTGGGGAGATCTGGGCTACCCATGGCTTTCCTCAGAAACATGTTGCTCTTGACAACACCTGTGATTCCCATCCAGGGGAATTTCAGACCTGACCCTGAGTAGAGTTAGGTCATCTCGCAAGTCACCAAGTTGAGGTGAACTGCTTGGGTGGTGAGATACTATAGTGGTTGTTTTGTAGGGGTTGCTTTTATAGAAAGGAAAATCATTCCCATAGACGGGACCAATTGTGAGTCCAATTAATCACAATTACTAAATTCTAGAAAGCAAATAATTAACGATCATATTCCTTATTCATTTATCTTTTTCTCGGAATCTTCCAATAGATTGCATAGTTTAACGGTCCCCACTCAGCCGACGATGCCACCATATGCTCTGGCCAGTGGTTTTCGGACTTTCACCCCAGGGCTCCGAGCCCTCCTTAATTATCCTGGTGTCATCCTAGTTCCTTTACATGTGTTTTAACATTTTACAATGTCCACATTATTCCAATTTCCCTTTTTTCCCGACCGAAGCCAATACTCGGTTCTACCCCCACTTGCGTCACACTTTAAAAATTACCATTTTATGTCCTTTACACTTTACCTTGATTTTATTCCAAAATCATATCCGTTAAGGACCAATTTGTGTAACACATTTTCCAGCATTTTTGTTTCATAAAAATGTTCCACTTTATGTAAAATTACCATTTTACACTTTTATTTTAAAACTTGTCATTTCTTTCAATTTCATAAGGTTTAACCTCCCAAAAACATTATTAAGTTACACACACCAACTTCTCAATCTTTTAATCCATTAACACTTATCCAATACCATTTCTAACCAGTATTTAATGTTAGACATTTCTTTACTTTCTTCTTTTAAGAAAACAAATTATGCTCAAGGACTACTCTATTATAAAATACCATTTTCTTTTATTAACACACGTAGTCTTACAACCTTACACTTGTCACACTTTCAACTCATTTTTAACACATTTTAAAGACTAAATTTTTTATTTTTCTTATTTCATGTTTAAACTCACTAAAACCTTGTTTGAACATATTTTTTATGTTCAATATCAATATTACAAGTCTACACACATGAGGAGATGGATTTTACTCAAAAAAATCATATTAAATGGGTTAGACATACATTTCATTCTATAAAATCATAATAGTTTCAAAAATGCACTTTCAAGTCATAAAAGATATTTTTACTTCTTCAAACTCAACATATGTCCATCTTTTATAAATCTACACTTTTGCAAAAAACTTTGAAACATTATTCACCAATGTTTTAGCAAAATCAATCATCATTTTTAAACATTTTATTTCATAAAATATTTAACAGCAATTTTCTAGAAAATGCACCATTTTCATAAAAAATCTCAATCTTCATTTTAAAAAACTTTGAAATATTTACTCATCATTTATTTTTCAACAAAATAACATTTATATTTTGTGAAAATATTTATTAGTTACTATACATGATTTTTATCATTTAATCAAAGGCATCCTACTCATGTAATCTAATAACAAGACTACAAATATACAAAATTGAGTCTTGATACTAAGAGTAAGATTTATCATCTCAAATGGATCTCCAACAATGGTAGGCATGAAAGGACTAAGAAGATGTCAACCTCCCACCTATGGCCTCGAGGAGGTTGCCTCACTCCAAAAGCATGTTCCATCAAGTTTCCAAGGAAATCCCTCTTCAAACTCCATAAATCTTCTATTTTCATCTTCAAGAACCCCCCAATAAAAGCTCCATAAATTTTTAGCTTTCCTCATTCATGGTGGAAATGGGTATGTATGGTTCAAATAAGATGTAATACATAGAAAATATGGTGTTATAAGGTGGAGGGATGGTGGTTTAAGGTGGAAATATGGTGAAAATGGTGGGGAGGACCACCCACCCACCCACTCTCTTTCTTTCTCTCTCTCTCTCAAACTTCCCATAACCCAAATGAGCCTAAACAACCCTTATAAAACCCTCTAAGACCATAAAAATCCCATTTAGCCCAATCAGGGCTCACCCGGTCTTGATAACTCATACATCTAATGCCCTAGAATGTGACAGCACACAAGGGAAGTCTGATTTAAAATTTTGAAGGTCATCGTTCGAACGAGATCCGCCCCTTGTTCGAACGATAAATGTGCCTCATTCGATCTCTAGCTTGAAACGACCTTAGCACGACCCTGATCAGTTATGCAATGGGATCTGTCTTAAAGCTCGTCTGATCCAGTACTTCAAGAGAACTTGTTTCTTATTCGAAACAACATCCATTTCTTTCAAACGACTCTTTTTTCCAATTTTGTTTTATTTAATTCAACTTTTACCCATAAATTCCAGTAATTAACATCAAGTATCCAAAAATAAATAAATTAGAATGAAACACCGATTATAATTATCCAAATCTCATGATCCTCACTTCATTACAACTTATACGGAAAAATTAATAAAATATTGGGGCGGGGTATTACATTCTTCCCTCCTTAGGAATCGACCCATCAATCATTACATTTATGGGGTTTGCCAATTTCTACTCTAAAGTCATAGGAATCCTCCAAAACTAAATCATCAAAATCCTTGAGCGCTAAGACAACATCGTACGCTCATTCACGGGTTTGTCATCAACAGTTCTTCATGCAATATGACCTAATGTTCACACTCAAACTATTCATCAAATTCATCTACAGTCCTCGAGTCTCCACTTGTTCAAAGATCATGCTTCATTGAGTCCTAGTACTACCTTTGCTAATATTCAGAGCATATTGGTGCTCTTATCGTGAAATACCCTCTCGTGAACGATACTTGCCCAGGAGTAGACCGCAAAACAACCATTCGTCGATTCAACATCAAGAAATTTCTCAATCTTTAGAACTACATGCTCTTCTTACCCATGACTTTCAAGTCATTCCAACTGCATAGCCTCATTCACAATTGGTACTAATCTCATATCTTTTGTCACTCGCATAAATGATAACACTCCTCCAAGTCTCAAAACCATACATTGATTAACACTCGTTCCCCGGATCCTCATATGAATCTAGGATCACTCTAGTTATCTAGTCAAGGAATACACTGCTAAGTATTGTATAGTCCACTCACCGGGATAAAAGACGCTTAGTGCTATATTTCCTCGAGTTCTAAAATTTTATGATGTCCTCAAGTTATCGACCTGCACTTCACGACCACAACCCTTGACTACCGCGCTGACCAAATCTTAGGTCACTACGCCTAAGGGAAGAGAACGCTATGAGAAATTGTGCGGCCGAAAGCGCAGCCACCCGCACGCAGAGTTTGATTTAATAACATGAATACCTTGGACAAGGGTGCAACCATTTATCAAGATACAATGACCATACTAGGTCCCACCGCGCTCTAATGGGCCAAACCGTGTCGCACCACACTATGGTACAAGTTCGGGTTATCTCAATCGGGGAATGCTATTCTCTATTATCGAGATTGAAAGGGAACACGATGATCACTAAAGATAAACAATGGATTTGATAAAACCCCACTCACACATGATTGTGATGGTTTACAAATAGAAAAATTACACTATATATTCGAAATTTACATCCCATACCAGATAAGCTCAATAGATCCTAGCTTAGCTATATGACTTTGCATGAGTAATCTATTGTGATGGACCTAACCAAGACCCACTCATTTCCTCAAGAAGAGAGAACATTCGAACCTCACTCCCATTGGGAATTCAAGCGCTGGACTTCCCTCCTTAGGGATAAGTCCTCCTCCTTACATCCTTGGCAAACACAGGCCACCTGGTTGGCGACTGTCAATGCCTTTATCGGCACCAACCTTATTTATCTCATCAATGATGATGTCACTAGCCTAAACTACCTATATTATCATCTTACCTTACCGTAACATAATCGTACATAATGTATTCTTAAGCAACACCCGATTCGACGAAACACTTACCATATCATAATCATCATCATCACCAGGCTACCGTTGCCTATCACGAAATTCAATTCGATTGACTCCATGTGATGGCCAAATGCTCCTCACTAAAACCAGGATGGAAATAAACACCACTCGAATGTACACTCTCAAGTTCACACGAGTTGAACAAAAATATCCAAGGCCTACACGTTTCCCTCATAGCGTTTTTCCAACATATACTATTAACTTATGTCGATACGATCGCTATGTCTCAATCATCACACCAAATTTTCCATAAGCATGGCCTCGATCATAACATCTTTCACCAAATTTGTAATGCATCTTAGTACTTGTACAGATCTAATTCGACCCTTTCTACCCTGATCTCCTCAAGACAACGAGTATTACACTCAATCATGTTATGAGTCTCTAATTTCACCTTAGAATATTTCACTACCTATTTACATTAAACTTTAGAAGCCTCACCCAAGGCTATGTGAGATGATTCCTTTGAACTCAGTCGACCACCCAAGGTCATCATCAAATTTTCCACATCCTATCATCGGATACAACACGTTCCACAAAATCTAATATGACCGATTCCCTAAGGTCACCAAGTATACCCAAGCATTTATCACCAAATATTAGATAACACTTCATCGACCATAATTTCCACAAACGGTTATGCCCTAAGACTTCGGGATATTCGTAACATCGATTGCCGACCACCCACCCAAATGTTAATTTATGATTCTATAACATGGTATTTCTTAGCCGTCGAACACCTCAAGGCATCACAACGAGTTGACCTTTCATCCCAAGGATAGCTCAAAGACATTCTCTATCGCACTAATGTTATGCATCATGCACTGAACCACAAACAAACACTACTAAGGATTTTGGTAGGATAAAAGACACTATGTATAACCAATACATCTCTAGGTCTACACTATTGGTGTCACTAAAGATTCTATTCATCAATTATTGAATTATCCATTTCAAAACAACCATATAAGGCCACCTAGGGTTCACTCCATTGTCACTACAACATATCATGTTTACACATTTGACACCTTTAATATAAAAGGCCATTATTTCTAATCACGGCTCATGAGATATATTCATCAGCCAAAAATAACTAAGGCACTCACCCACAAAGACAACATCCTATCAATTAGAACTGAGTGTAACTGTCCTCAAGCATTGACCCACACAAATTTTTACAAGCTCATCGAACTATCGATCAATTACGGTATTACCCCAAGGATCAAATTCACCTAATTACATTATTGACATAGACCACTCTTAAGTGTAGCACCTAAGGACCATGTGCATATCAAAATCACAAATCATCATTACTAAGTTATGACACTCTAACTATCGACCTCTACAGTTGACTATACAAAATTTTTGCCACCTGCCTAATGGGAGTCAACTCACTATATTAATCATCTCAACGACTCTACATCATCAAAGGTGAGGATAAAAGCACCTCACACTAAAAACTATAGTGTCACTACTATTAGCTCTCCTGGACACCCGTAAGTTGATAACATATCTAATAGCGCGGAAGTTATTATTAACAACAAACTTAGTCGTATACCACTTGGCACTAACTTACTTATCGTGTTAACCTCTTTGACTTCGTCGTCGAGGACACGAACTAAACCACCACCAAAAACCTACACCCATATCGAAGCATCCACTGCCAACCTCACGACATCACTTCTGAAAGGAACCTTGAACTTAGAGCTCTAATATCATTTGTAATTCCCCGACCCAGATTTATGGGTTACCCATAGTCAACCCGATCTGACCCGAGCGTTAAGTCTAAAGTGCAATGAAACAACCTATATAATGTTTCTAATCCTATTTTATTTTCATTTATTTAATATGTGATTCCAATTTCAAGTTCAAACTATATGAGGGACCCGTGGGAATAATCCCTAGAGTCCAAGCATACAAATCTACTAACGTAAAATTAAATAGAATCCTTACCTCTATGCCCGTACCCAACCTTCCATAACAAAGATGAGGGTGTGAGACAATGCCCAGTGGGAACATACAAAATGTAGTATAAAAACGATATGCAAAAGTAAGACCCTACACGTTATACCTACATGCACATGCAACTACATTGTACATATAAAGTTACTCATATATACATAATGCATGAAACCGCTTTACTTCCCAAATTGTTATTTAGTACGATTAATTTACCTTAATCTCATAAAAGACTTCATCTTTCTTAACTTGACATTTATACCTCTATTTAACACACACAGTTAAATACTTAAAACCACTACACTTTGTTTAACCGAAACTACTTCTTTATTGAAATTACCATTTCTATTTAAAGCGATGCACATTAATATTTTCATTAAAGAAAACCTCTTTCAACACATGAAAACATTGTGTTAGAAAATACTTCTTTAACCTTTGAAAACCTTTTAAAACCCACCCTTGTTTTAATTACAGGTTACACCTTCTTAGGTTGCTTAACTCTCCCCTTTACCACCACACATTCCCTTTCCTTTTCTTTATGGTCATTAATCAATTTACACATTTTTTGTCCACTTTGTCCTTTACCAGAACATTCACTAATTCATTAAAGTTAGTTTTTTTTATACATTTTACTACACAACCCATTTCTTGACATGTTCCTTATTCCTTTATCGTTTTCTCGAAATCTTCAAATAAACTTCGTACTTTAACAGGCTCAACACAACCAACGACGCCACCGTATGCTCTGTCTAGTGATTTTGGGTAATTCATCCCAGGGCGTTGGGCCCTCCTTAATTATCCGGGTGTCATCCGAGTTCCTTTACATGTGTTTTAACATTATACAATGTCCACATTATTTTAATTTTTCTTTTTACCCGGCTGAAGCCAATACCCAGGTTTTCACCCCCACTTATGTTACACTTTGAAAACAACCATTTTATGTCCTTTACACTTTACTTGTTTTATTCAAAATCATGTCCGTTAAAAATAAATTTGTGTAATAGATTTTTCAAAAAATTTATTTCATAAAAATGTTCCACTTTACCTAAAATTACCATCTTACCCTTTTGTTTTCAAACTTGTCCTTTCTTCCAATTTCATAAGTGTTAACCTCCGAAAAATATTATTAAGTTACACACACCAACTTCTCCTTGTTTTAATCCAATAACACTTATCCAACACCCTTTCTAACCATTTTATGATGTTAGCCATTTCTTTACTCTCTTCTTTCAAGAAAACCAATTATTCTTAAGGAGTATTCTATAAGAAAATACCATTTATTGTTATGAACACATGTAATCGTACAACCTCACAATTATCACACTTTGAAGATTAAAATTTCTATTTTTCTTATTTCATGTGTAAATCCACTAAAACCTTGATTAAACTTTTTTATATGTTCATTATTAAAATACTGTAAGTCTACACACATGAGGAGATGGATTTAACTCCAAAAATCCTATTAAATGGGTTAGACATACATTTCATTCTTGAAATTCATAATACGTTAAAAAATGCACTTTCAAGTCATAAAAGATATTTTTACTTCTCTAAACTCAACAAATGTCCATCTTTTATAAAATCTACATTTTTGCAAGAAACTTTGAAACATTATTTCACCAATGTTTTAGCAAAATCAATCACCAGTTTCAAACTTTTTATTTCATAAAATGTTTAACATCAACTTTCTAAAAAATACACCGTTTTTTATAAAAATACCAATCTACATTTCAAGAAACTTTAAAATATTTACTCATCACTTATTTTTCAACAAAATAAAATTTTTGCAATATTTTTATTTTATAAAAATGTTTAATACTTACTATACACGATTTTCTTCATATAATCAAATGCATCCTACTCGTGTAATCTAACAACAAGACTACAAATACACAAAATAGGTTCTTGATACTAAGAGTGAGATTTACCACCTCAAATGGAGCTCTAACAATGGCAGGGATGAAAGGCCGAAGAAGATGGCAACCTCCTACATCCTAAGGTGGCCTCAAGGAGGTTGTCCCACTCAAAAAGCTTTATCCATCAAGTTTCCAAGAAAACCCCCCTTCTAACTCCATAAATCTTCCATTTTCATCTTCAAGAACCCCCAACAAAAGCTTCATAAATTCAAAGCTTTCCTCATCCATTGTGCAAATGGGTATGTATGGTTCAAATAAGGTGGAATACGTAGCAAATATGGTGTTAAAAGGTGGAGGAATGGTGGTTTAATGTGGAAAAGTGGTGAAAATGGTGGGGAGGACCACCCACCCACTTTCTCTCTCTCTCTCTCTCTCTCTCTCTCTCTCTCTCTCTCTCAAACTTTCAAACTTCCCATAACCCAAATGAGCCTAAACATCCTTTATAAAACCCTCCAAGACCTCAAAAATCCCATTTTTCCCAATCTGGACTCACCAGAGCTCAATAGCTCATCCATCGAATGAACCAGAACATGATCGTGCACAAGGGTAGTCTAATTAAAAAATTCAAAGGTCGTTATTCGAACGATATTCGCCTCTCGTTCAAATGATAAAGACGTCGTGTTCGATCTCCAGCTTCCAAAACGACCTTTACGCGACCCTAATGAGTTATGTAGTGGGATCTCACTCGAAGCTCGTTTGATCCCCTATTTTAAGTGACCTTGTTTCTCGTACGAAACGACATCCATTTCGTCCAAACGACTCTTTTTTCCAATTTCTTTTATTTAATTCAATTTTAACCCACAAATTTCAGTAATTAACATCAAGTCTCCAAAAATAAATAAATCAGAATGTAATACCGGTTATAATCATCTGAATCTCATGATCCTCACTTCATTACAACTTATACGGGAAAATTAATAATATATTAGGGTGGGGTGTTACATTAATCCAATGAGAGGGGTAGGGGTTGCCTGCATATGTTTAGCGCCAAGGTCCATATCCATAAAGGTGTCTGAGAACACGATGTTTGTTGTGATTCCTGAATCAATCAAGATCCTTCTTATTTTGTCATTCCCTATGATTGTTATGATAACGAAAGGATCATCGTGAGGTTATCAAACCCTCCTGAGGTTTGTTTCCAAGAAGCCCATCATCGAAACCTACTTTAGTCTTGACGGGGAGTGAAGCGTGGTTGACTTTAACCTTGACATGATGGAAAATCCTGAGATGGGCCTTTTTGGATGTGGATAAGAGCCTCCTTAGACAAAGCCTTCAGACATACAGGGGACGTCAATTAAAGGTACATTATCCATGTTCCTATTATTGTTGTTATTACGTTGACCTCTATACACATTTTTTACTATAAATTATTTGAGTTATCCCCACTTGTTGACCCCTTCGATGTCCTTCTTTGGTCTGAAGCAGTCATTGGTATTGTGGGGCTATGATTTATGTGGAACCAATAATAATTGAATTTGTCTCACTTGTCATCCCCAGCTATCATTGGTTTTGGCTGAGGTAGAATATTTTGTATTTTCATAACTGTAAAGACCTTTTCCATCGTGGTTATGAGGGATGTGAAGTTTTTGGCCTCTGATGGCCCACTTTTCTTAGCCCCATCCTTCTTTCTTTTGGCATCAACATGTCCTGGGTCTCCCTATGGAGGTAAAAATATCTTTTATCTTCCCCGACTAGGGAAAATCCATAGCTTGCCTTATTGAGATAGCATCCTCAGCATTCATATACTTTTTATCTCTTTCGATAGCAGCTCAAACATGGTGTTGGGAGGCTTCTTACTGAAGGTCCTCATAAAATCCTCAGAGGTTAGGATTGATATGAAGATTGAAACATAGATTGAGTCACTCTAGTCATCAACCTAGAGATCTTCCAGTTGAACCTCTTAGCATAATCCATGAGTGATTCCCAAGCCTTCTGTCTGAAGTGGAGGAGGGAAGTAATAGGCTTCCTCATTTTATACGCTCAGATAAAATGGCTGACGAAAGAACTTTATAGCTCTACAAAGCTTATAATGGTTCCTCACTTTATCTTGGCAAACCAATTCCTAGTTATCCCCCTTAGGGTAGTAGGAAAATCTCGACACAAGACATCATATAGCGTGTCCTAGAGGATCATTATTGATCTGTAAGTTTCCAGGTGATTGATGGGGTCCTTAGACCCATCCAACAGTTCAATATTAGGCATCTTACACTTTAGGGGAGGGGCATAATATTGGACATCATTAGGGAATGGAGAGAATGTCCTATGGAGGGGAAAATATATGGTATTTGGAGTTTGATTCTTGTACAGGTTGATGAAATTCCCCAATCGATTTCCATCTTCTCTTTCCATCATAGGGTCTAGGTGTCTTAGATACCCCTTAAGACTGATCTCTAGGAGTGAGAACCTGTCCTTGATAGGGATGCAAGTCACCAATCACTCGGGGGCCTTGGGCACACCCTCTAGACCATTTTCTCCCTCTAACTAGGGCCCTTGGTTTTCCCCATTATCGTTGTGCTTTAGTTCCATAGGTTCTTCCATGATTCGGGTTAAAGGAAGGTTTAAAGTGGTTCAAACCTTAGAAGATGGTCCGATATACACTGTACAAAGGTATTATTCTTATTTAGTAGAATGCAATTGAGTATTACAGTCTAAGATACCCCTTAATCTTTGTCAAAGGGAGTCTCAAGTTTTACGGCCTTTGTTAACATTATAGAGGACCTTATAAAGTAACTGAATGACTTCTTTGAGGGTACCTGTGTACTGTTTTAGGAGTATTTCAAGATATACAAAGTGTATGAATGATGGAACTGGTCCAAATACAAATATAAAATTCACAACAATAGGTTACGAATTTCAAACAAGGTGGGAAAACTTGTAAAATACTATAACCCTTATGAGTCTGATTGTTTGAATCCTCTAATATCTTTGAATTGTTCATATTGATTGATTTTTGCCTTCTACCAACCTTTTATCTATAAGATAACTCTTAGAGAAATAATGAAAGGGTTGTCACAATATAGTTTTGATAGTTGTCATCGGGTTTAGTCGGAAGGTAGAGTTTTGCAAAAAATATTTGGATTTGGAATTAAATAGTTATTGAGTGTATTTAATATTGATGGTAACATTCAATGCAAGTGGAGTTAAGTAACAGAAGTAGGTGGAAGTGTTTTGCTTGTCTCTTAATCCGTCAGACAGCTTATAGGAGCATTGTCGGAGGTCAAAATGCTGATGGGGGATCGTGGAGTTGCTAGGTGAGAATGAGGCTTCTATGGATTTGTTCGTATCTTAGGCCAAACATACACAAATTCAAATTTGAACAAATTTAACTTGATTTAATTTATTGTGCATGAAATATGAGTTATGAAGCCAAATACCAAACCAGCCAAGCATGCGAAGAAGAAAACTGAGAAAAAATCCCTTTCGAGCAAAACCTTTATTTTTTTAGCATTTTATCAGTATTAACGGACACTAGACGACTTACAAACTGCTTAGATCCAATAAGTATAACACGCAGTTCTTCAAGTCTTCTACAGATACAACACAGTCCAACACCGTTCACGGGAAACATACTTCGCTCGGTATCCACCAATCAACTTTCTTCTTTAGCAGTAGAGCCTCAACTTCACAAATTAGCATTATAGAATATCTCTATAAGGGTTTTGAACATGAAATATGTTCATCTTGATTTAGAAAAGTGATCTATAAAGATCCAAGGGGTTTGGATGAAAATTTAATAGAGTTTGATCACCAAAATAACTCTAAAATGGCTTATTTATTGGCTAAAATGAGTTATTTCAAACTCTAATACCGTATCTCTATTTATATGGAAAGTAGTTGCAAAGATATAGGAATTTGAGATTTGCAAAAATATGTTTTAAAAAATAAAAACTCGTGTGCTCATTCGAATGACCTAGTACCTCGTTTGAAAGGCGTAACCTTTTTCATTTGAATATATTTCCAACGAACCTTCGAACGACATTCCAGAACTTGCTAAAAGGCGTCGCTTCAGGTCTTGTTAAAATTTAGGAAACTCGTTCTAACGACGTACCCAATCTCGTTTAAATTACATTCAATGAGACTTCAAACGACATTCTAGAACGGACCAAAAGACATCGTTCGAGAATTCATTCGAAGGATGGAGTCTCGTTCTAACGACATCGTGGTTATGTGTGAAACACATGTCAATCTTTCTCTAATGAGTTATCAAGGTTTCAAAATTTTCTTTTTAGAATAACATTTAAAAATATTTTGAAAACTTTTAAATGCAAACTCTTTCTTTTTAAAAAAATCCCCTAGATAAGTAAAGACTTTACCAAAACTCTTCTAAATGTTATTGTGACGAATGATCTTCAATCTTACAAATGGCATCTACTTCTTGTCTTCGAATACGTGGAATGAGTCATGAAGGTGCCATGGGGTTTATCGGGATAAGCTAAATAAAAAATAAATTGAACAATTAAATAACATGTTTTTACAAATCTCTCCCTATGGCTATTCTAGTACAAAACACAAACCGAAGCCAAATTTTCCCCTATGACTTAATACAACTAATGCGCTCCAAAATCAAGAAATATAAATGTATGAGTCTTCAATTGAAAAGTCTTCATCTTATGCGGTTCATGAAACCATCATCAAGGCGGAATGACTTACACACTTGAGATAAAAGATACGCGTACGAGTTTTAAAATATAAATAAAACTCCCCTCAATTTGTTCTCCCCCTTTTTGTTCGTACCATATGAATGAGTAGGATATAAACATGAATAATAAGCATCACATTAATAATTGAAGATATCATCACAAAGATATTCAATAACACACATGCAATGATAATTCAAAAGGCATAATGTGTTCTCTCCCTATAAAAAAGCTATTTTTGAATTTTGCTCCAAAATTTTCAAGTATAAGTAATAAAAGTACATATAGGCATAAGACACTCAATCACCATGGAATAACACCAAAATACATGAATCATGAAAATGGAATGTAATTGTGTGAACATTTTCCATAGACAAATCAACATAAGCATTCATAACTTAGGTGCACGAAGTCATGAGATACTTCTAAAGAAAGAACTCGAGCTCTACCTTAGATGTAAAATGTTGAACTCAAATAAAATAGACTCGACTTATGCAACATGCCATGAATTTTAATAATTCACAAGACAATAATGCCAAACTATTTAATGTTTTTCAAGAGAGTCAGTTGTGTAAACTCATTGATGTTATACTTTACAACTCCCTCAAAATCTCGCATATGTAAGAATTCACTCTCAAATATTTTGAAGAAATCATAATTCTCATATGTAGCGAAGTATCAATGAATATAAATAAATGGCCTTGGCACTTATGTTTTTGTGTGCCATTAATCTTTTCAGGCTCTCTTGCAAATGGTGGCTTTTAACGCAAATAGAATTTTCCTCTTTCGTAGCCCCTTTCCATTGCTTAACATATATCAATATTTTTCGAAAAATGAAATCTGGGAAATGGTTCTTACAGGAATAACTTATCTCTTTCTAAATTTGGTTCATTATTAAGAAGTATTGAGATGAGAACATCGTATTTAGCAGATGATAGGCAAGTAAAATGATCAAAAATTCCATAAAAATGTGTAATAAATGTGATAAAAAGTCTAACATTTAGAAAGTAATCGTCAATAACCAATGAAATGTTTTCCTTACATTATTAAGCTCACTAATGAAACAAAACACTACTAAAAAGTCACGAGAATGGATGGAATGTAGGTGCAGACACCCCATTCTAACACCCCCTAACCTCTCTGTAGGTCCCTAGCACCTCCCCTCATCGCTACAAACCTAAGTCATACCCCGGGTACTGACCTAGAGGCCATCAGGCACTCCCAGGCTCCATTTAACCAAAAGTTAAACTCTTCAGTTCGACCAAGACTAAATGAATCTTCAAAGGGAACTGAAACCCCTTTCCAACGATCCATCCCGTGTGTGATTTTGACTTACGGTGCGGACGAATGACCCGTTTTCTCCCGAAACTTGATCAGGAGGTCACCGGACGCTCCCAGGCTTTGTTTGACCAAAGTCAGCTCTTCATCTTGACCGAGACTAAATGAATCTTCAAAGGGAGCTAAAACCCCTTTCCAACGGTCCGCCCCGTGCACGATTCTGACTTACGGTACAGACGAACGATCTGTTTTACTCCGAAAGGTCACCGAATGCTTCCAGGCCCTGGTTGACCGAAGTTAACTCCCCAAACCGAGTCAAGTTCTTTGGAATTTAGAAGTACATCTCCTAACCTTTCCAATGGTCCACCCCGTTCACGATTCAAACTTACCATGCGGACGAACGGTCTGTTTGCGTTCGACAAATCCCCATCTAAAGGACCGACGAATGCTTTCGAGCCACATTTGACCCAAAGTCAACTCCCGGACCCGAGAGCAGTCCAAAATACTTTGGAAGGTATCTAAAGTACCTTTCCAACGATTCTCCCCGTGCACAATTCGGATCAACGGTTTGCGCTCTACGACCAATTTTTTGAAGGAACCTGAAAGAGACTGCCAAACGGCACGTTCCAAACCTTGCCTATCGGTAGTGTGCCTAAACACACCTGCCGATTGGCAGGATCAGGGCTATGCCGATCGATAATACCTTGGGCTAATAAAAAGGAGGGCCTAACCTCATTGCAAAGGGGAACAAGATTTGAAACCCATCACTCTCAGCGAGCTCAGAAAACCCCTCTCGAACTCAGCGTGATTTCCACATCCAAATCCTTTTCCAACCTTCACTTTTCATCATCATTTTCATCAAACTTGGTGAATTAACTACCTTCCATAATCACCCAAGTGCAAGGTCTTCTCTCCAACATCGTAGATCAAGCTCAAGATCTTCAAGAAGGTCCAACTTTCTCAACTCTCTCTTCAAATTCTTCTAAATTCGCATTAATTTGTTTTATTACTTAACACTTTTATTCTCTCATCTCATACATCCTAATATACTTTTTATCTAATATTATTGCACATCACTTATTTTCATATAAATAAAACCCAAAAAAAATAAGAAAAAAAGGGTTTGCTCATAAATTCCAAACGGGAATTCTCACACTTTTCTCACAACTAAAACACTTTTTTACACACACACACATATAAGAGAAGTCCCCGATTGGATTTATGGGATAAACCCCACCCCTCATTTTGCATACGAACAACGTGAACTTTGATGCCTCTATAGGCTACGTAGGTGTCTCACGGTAAAACCAGAGACTCGAGTCATTTTCGTACTTTTTTTCCTATTATTTTTCTATATTCTTTAAACTTAACTCTCTTAGACTCTCTATATACATATATTTGTTCTTAGTGGCGTATAATCTTGTATGCGTTATCGTTCCCTTATAATGATCAACGTTAGGATAAGTGCGTAAATCCTATTTTCTAATATTACTTTTAGGAACATTCTTATGGATGACTCGCTTTATATCTTCCATGATACAAGTCGATGATTCCTATCTCCACTACATATACACATGCACACATATCACGGGGAAATAAAGGAAAATAGCAATAACCCATGAGAGACCATAAGGACGGAATGGGTGCCTAACACCTTCCTATTTCATGACTTAGCCTCTGGACCCTTTTCGAATCATTTTGGTTTCGTATGTATCAGTATGTCTTTGGACGCTGTCCTTCGGGATGGCTCCCTTTTCTTTTGTCTATTTTGAGAAAAATAGACTGCCTACTCCATCTCTCTACATTTTTCACCTCATCATAGACGTCGGCTTAATGCTCCCGAGAGGGATGCGTAGGACCAAGATCCTCTCGAGATGAAGAGATACCGCATCTTCTTCGTCTCTCCCGCTGCGAGGATCGGGGATGGGCACTACTCAGAATTGGCTTCAACCCGCAGAATTGGTCATCTCAACTTTAAACCCTCAGAATTGGCTTCGGCCCGCAGAATTGTTCATCACAAGTTAAGCCCTAAGAATTTCCTTCGACCCGCAAAATTGGTCATCTCAACTTAAGCCCTCAGAATTGGCTTCGACCCGCAGAATTGGTCATCTCAACTTTAACCCTCAAAATTGGCTTCGTCCCGCAAAATTGGTCATCTCAACTTAAGACCTCAGAATTGGCTTCGACCCGAAGAATTGGTCATCTCCACTTAAGCCCTCAGAATTGGCTTCGACCCACATAATTGGTCATCTCAATTTAAGCCCTTAGAATTGGCTTCGATCACAGAATTGGTCATCTCAATTTAAGCCCTTGGAATTGGCTTCGACCCACAGAATTGGTCATCTCAACTTTAAGCCCTCAGAATTGGCTTTGACCTGTAGAATTGGTCATCTCAACTTTAAGCCCTCAGAATTAGCTTCGACCCGTAAAATTGGTCATCTCAAATTAAGCCCTCAAAATGGACTTCGACCCACAAAATTGGTCATCTCAACTTAAGCCCTCAGAATTGGCTTCGACCCGTAAAATTAGTCATCTCAACTTAAGCCTTCAGAATCGTCTTCGACCCGCAGAATTTATCATCTCAACTTAAGCCCTCAGAATTGGCATCGACCCGTAGAATTAGTCATCTCAACTTAAGCCCTCAGAATTGTCTTCAACCCGCAGAATCGGTCACCCTCATCTTCAAGCCCTCAGAATTGGCTTCGACCCGCAGAATCTTACACCCTCATCTTTAAGCCCTCAGAATTTGCTTCGACTCGTAGAATTGGTCACCCTCATTTTCAAGCCCTCAAAATTGGCTTCGACCCGAAGAATTGGTCACCCTCAGCTTCAATCCCTCAGAATTGGCTTCGACCCGTAGAATTGGTCACCCTTATCTTCAAGCCCTCAGAATTGGCTTCAACCCGCAAAATCGGTCATCACAACTTAAACCCTCAGAATTGGCTTCGACTTGCAGAATTGGTCATCTAAACTTAAGACCTCAGAATTAGCTTCGACCCACTGAATTGGTCGTCTTAACTTAAGCCGTCAGAATTGGCTTCGACCCACAGAATTGGTCATCTCAATTTAATCTCTCAGAATTAGCTTCAACCCACAGAATTGGTCATCTCAAATTAAGCCCTTAGAATTGGCTTCGACCCGTAAAATTGGTCATCACAACTTAAGCCCTCAGAATTGGCTTCGACCCGCAGAATCGGTCACCCTCATCTTTAATCCCTCAGAATTGGCTTCGACCCGCAGAATTGGTCATCTCAATTTAGGCCCTCGGAATTGGCTTCGACCTGCAAAATTGGTCATCTCAACTTAAGCCCTCAGAATTGGCTTCGACCCGCAGAATTGGTCATCCCAACTTAAGCCATTAGAATTGGCTTCAACCCACAGAATTGGTCATCTCAACTTAAGCCCTCAGAATTCGCTTCAACTCGCAGAATTGGTCATCTCAACTTAAGCCCTCAGAATTGGCTTCAGCCCGCAGAATTGGCTTCAACCCGCAGAATTGGTCATCTCAAATTAAGCGCTCAGAATTGGCTTTGACATGCAGAATTGGTCATCTCAACTTAAGCCCTCAGAATTGGTCATCTCAACTTAAGCCCTTAGAATTGGATTCGACCCGCAGAATTGCTCATCTCAACTTAAGCCCTCAGAATTGGCTTCGACCTGCAGAATCGGTCACCCTCATATACAATCCCTCATAATTGGCTTCGACCCGTAGAATCGATCACCTCATCTTCAAGCCCTAAGAAATGGCTTCGACCCACAGAATGGTTCACCCTCATCTTCAACCCCTCAGAATTGGCTTTGACCCGCACAATTGGTCACCCTCATCCTCAAGCCCTTAGAATTTGTTTTGATCCATAGAATCGATCACCCTCATCTTCAATACCTCAGAATCGGCCTTGACCCTCTGAATCGACCATCCTCATCCTTTGGTCCTCAGAATCGGCCTCGACCCTCTGGTCATCCTCTTTCAAAGGCATTGTCCGGTGTCTATTCGACGGCTATCATCTGTTCCAAACTCACCCATTGAGGGGCTCTATAGACACCCCATAACCTCTGCGTAGGTCCATAGCACCTCCCCTCATCGGTACAAACCTAAGTCATACCCTAAGTACTGTCACAGAGGCCATCGGGCACTCCCAGGCTCCATTGGACCAAAATTCAAACTCTTTAGTTCAACCAAGACTGAATGAATTTTTAAATTCCACTAAAACCCCTTTCCAACGGTCCATCCCGTGCACGATTCTGACTTACGGTGCTCACAAACGACCCGTTTTCCCCCGAAATTTGATCAAGAGGTCACCGAATGCTCCCAGGCTCCATTTGACCAAAGTCAACTCTTCAGCTCGATTGAGACTGACTGAATCTTCAAAGGGCACTGAAACCCCTTTCCTACGGTCTGCCCTGAGCGTGATTCTGATTTACGGTATGGACGAACGATCCATTTCACTCTGAAAGGTCATTGAAAGCTTCCAGGCCCCGATTGACCGAAGTCATCTCCTCAACCGAGTCAAGGTCTTTAGAATGTTGAATTACAACTCCTAACCTTTCCAATGGTCCACCCCATGCATGATTCTGACTTACCATGCTGATGAATGATCCTTTTGCATCCGACAAATCCCCGTCCAAAGGACCAACGAACGCTTTCAAGCCACAGTTGACCTAAAGTCAACTCCCGGACCCGAGAGCAGTCCAAAATACTTTTGAAGGTCTCTGAAGTACCTTTCCAATGGTTTACCCCGTGTGCAATTCAGATAAGTGGTTTGCGCTCTACGACCAATTTTCCGAAGGAACCTGAAAGAGTCTGCCAAATGACAGGTTTTAAATCCTGCCTATCGGCGGTGTGCCTAAACACACCTGACGATTGGCAGGACCAGGGCTATGCCGATCGACAATACCCTAGGCCTATAAAAAGGAGGTCCAGACCTCATTGCAAAGGGGAACAAGATCTGAAACCCATCACTCTCAGCGAGCTCCGAAAACCCCTCTCGAAGTTAGCGTGATTTCCACATCCAAATCCTTTGCAAACCTTCACTTTTCATCAAACTTGGTGAATTAACTACCTTCCATCATCACCCAAGTTCAAGGTCTTCTCTCCAACATCCTAGATCAAGCTCAAGATCTTCAAGAAGGTCCAACTTTCTCAACTCTCTCTTCAAATTCTCCTAAATTTGCATTAATTTGTTTTATTACTTAGCACTTTTATTCTCTCATCTCATACATCCTAATATACTTTTTATCTAGTATTATTGCACATCACTTATTTTCATATAAATAAAACCCAAAAAAAATAAGAAAAAAGGGGTTTGCTCATAAATTCCAAACGGGAATTCTCACACTTTTCTCACAACTAAAACACTTTTTTACACACACACACATATAAGAGAAGTCCCCGATTGGATTTATGGGATAAACACCACCCCTCATTTTGCATACGAACAACGTGAACTTTGATGCCTCTATAGGCTACGTAGGCGTCTCGGGGTAAAACCCGAGACTCGAGTCATTTTCGTACTTTTTTTCCTATTATTTTTCTATATTCTTTAAACTTAACTCTCTTAGACTCTCTATATACATATATTTGATCTTAGTGGCGTATTATCTTGTATGCGTTATCGTTCCCTTATAATGATCAACGCTAGGATAATCGCGTAAATCCTATTTTCTAATATTACTTTTAGGAACATTCTTACGGATGACTCGCTTTATATCTTCCATGATACAAGTCGATGATTCCTATCTCCACTACATATACACGTGCACACATATCACGGGGAAATAAAGGAAAATAACAATAACCCATGAGAGACCGTAAGGACGAAATGGGTGCCTAACACCTTCCCATTTCGTAACTTAGCCTCTGGACCCTTTTCGAATCATTTTGGTTTCGTACGTATCAGTATGTCTTTGGGCGCTGTCCTTCGGGATGGCTCCCTTTTCTTTTGTCTATTTTGAGAAAAATAGACTGCCTACTCCATCTCTCTACATTTTTCACCTCATCATCGACGCCGGCTTAATGCTCCCTAGAGGGATGCGTGGGATTAAGATCCTCTCGAGATGAAGAGACACCCCCTCTTCTCGTCTCTCCCGCTGCGAGGATCGGGGATGGCCACAGTGGGGGTGATCTGAATATCCTAAATGTTCATCCATATATGGTGAAAAAAGAAAATGCAAAACTCTTTATGTCCTTTTCTAAAATTTTATAAAAATTAAATCTTTTTCAATTTTTTAAACGTTTTCTTAAAAACCAAAAATATTTTTTGATGTTTCAACTTTCTAATAAAAATCAAAAATCTTTTTGGAACTTTTCTCACTATATCAAAATTAAAACATATGAATGCAATGATAAGAGAGTCTAGAAATAGGGATATAATATTTGAACATGATAAATATCTTATACTAGATAAAGTATTCGAACTCAGTCAACGGAGAAAATACTCATAGACATCCTAAGATCCTCAAATGTAAGTGCATCTAAAAGTTTCGTGAAAATATCGTCTAATTAACATTCGTTGCTAAAAAAATAAGAACAGGACCTTCTCCTCAACGAGATCACAAATAAAATGCTCACGTATCCTAATGTGATATGTGTGAGAATGTTGAATCAAATTATGAGATAGATGTATCGCACTCATATTATCACACGAAATAGTCACTGTGCCTTGAGAAAACACATAATCTTCCAAGATTTGCTTCATCCATAAGAGTTCCATGAAACAACTCCTGATAACTCCAAACTCTTAATATATGCTCTAATAGCCCTTTGTAGGAATGTAAGATCCCAGAACATGCCAATTTTAAATTTCTAAAGGGATGATTCACCAAATATTTCTAATTTTTAATTTCTTCAAAATATTAAATTATCTTCTTCAAAAGCACAACTTTAATTCAAGTTTAAATATACACAAAGCAAATTAAAACAAGTTATTAATTCAAATAATTAATTTCGACTTGAATTAAACAACATTAAATTTACCCAATTTTGTTAAACACTAATTACACCATTTTTGTGGTTAAACTAAATTTTATCTTGTTAAGACTATGCATGCATCTAGATAAATTTGAAAGATAAAATAAACACAACCGCAATGCCGCATTGCATGAGAAAAAACCACAACAGGAAAAACCTTGAACGTCCCATCCACAAGTCCATTAAGTACGGAATTATAAAAGGACATGATAGAATACTTACACAACGAATCGAATCCCTCGCAAACCTTGACTCTATTCGTTCCTTCAACCTCTGCTAAGTGACAATGCAGGAGTCCACCTACGTCTTGAAGTCCACCGATGGGGAAAAACCACCACCAAACACACAGAGTCCACCGTATGTACACTACGAACACGGAATCCTCCGCAGGAAATAATCTCTATGGTGTAGAGAATAAAACCTGGTGCCAAAATAATGATCTCAAACAAATACCACGTTGAAACTTGGATCATACAAACAATTGGGTGTAAACATGTTATTGTTTTGGAAATTAATTCGTTAAGGCTCAACAAAAACTAAAAGATTTTTGGAAAGGTGTTTTCTCTCTCTAAATATTGGAAAAGTCTCAACAAAAGAATTAAATCCCAAACTACTAAAAATGTTGGGAAAAAGTTGTGGGAGTAATGGCCAAAAACTGACCATATTCGGAAAAACTGACACGGTTGTTCATGTGACAACCCGCTCAAAATAATAGCGGGTGACCAGCCCTATACTACATTAAATCAGGTATCTCAGATGGCTCAGTCTCAACATCAACTGACAATACTAAATAATATAAGGCTGACTACCCGAAACTATTAAAAGCGGATGTCAGAAATTTAAAACTTTTCATTTAACACCAAAATAAAACCAACCATGCAACCATAACCAACAATACTACATTTAAATATGTTGAGGGAAATACATATTCTCCAATAATATATAAAAGAGTACAACACCATGTACAAGGTAAAATACCCGAATATGCTGTCGGGTCACAAACAATTCAAAAATCTGAGAGAGAGAATATAAAAGTGTTAATCTACAATACTTGGGTATAAACCCGATATACAAACTGAACCCTAATCTAGATGTACAAAAGATAGGAATCGACTAAGACAAAGTGCCGCAATAGTCCGCTACTGCCACAGATCCACGAATACCCTGGGTGGATAAACTTCCACGGCGTCCTTGCGGAGGAACACCTAAAATAATACAAATTATATACATAGCAGGAGAAAATATGAATGGGTCAGAGCCCGAGGTGAAAATATTTTATAGCAAGTGCATTAAAATGCATAATAATTATAAATGCATTATGAGATGATTTAATGGAGTCGCACTCTCCATAAAAATCAAACTCACCTCTCATCCAAAGCGCGCAACTAAACGTATGCACGTGATCTCCAAAGAAATGCCCAAATCGAATTAGGCAAATAAATCAAACTAATTCCCAATATAAATATTCAATTGAAATCATCTAACTTATCTCGCAATCTACACTTATCGAAATTCCATCTAAATCATATACTTTAATTTCTAATTTTATTACTTTCTTTTATTTGTTCACTTACTGAACATATAAAGTTTACATAACCATTCTCATACTAACATACTCACAATATATAAACATTCTCTTGACTAGAATTTGTTATATTCTAGTTATACCATCAATATACATATAATTATATATGAGTTATTAGCATCTGAGTGCTAAGGACTAAACTTCTCCCAATTCTCAATACTACACTGCGTTTCGTGCGTAGGACGTCTCGCAAAGCAAAATCCAAACAATGAACCCCCCCGTTACACTACTCCTTGACAGTATTGATTTTAGAGATTCATTGTGCCCTCAATGCATGATGCATGTAACCCAAATCCTTATTATTCAATTAATTAATTTATTATTCCCAATTCTCAACAGTGCACGGCGGTTCGTGCGTGGGACGTCTCGCAAAGAGAAATCCAAACAAGGAAACCCCGATACACTACTTCTGGCACTGTCAATTATCGAGATGTATATACTATATATATATATGAGCATTAAGTACTAACTTCTCCTCACTCCCAACATTACACTGCGGTTCGTGCGTGGGACGTCTCGCAAAGCCAAATCCAAACAAGGAACCCCCCCAAGCAACCAATCACATCAATAATATAATAACCATCCAAACAAGCTATAACTCGAGGACGTAGGGTCTCAATGCTATCATCTTCCAGTGCCCAAACCACGTAGCATACTGGGGACCACCTGTAGGACTAAACGACACCTACCTCGTGATCAACTCACACACACAACGTCCGGGAAGCGGTCATAGTTCCTAACTGGAAAGTGAGAACGACACATACCCACGACTTCTCACCCCCAAAATATAATGCAAATCACATATCAACACAATGGACGACTATGACCTGGGGAATATCCACACACTGCTCTTCGAGCCAGGTGCTCACCCTCATTGCGTAACTTCCCACTGATAGCAAGGAGGGGGTATGCTTCACTTATATATATATATATATCATCACACAAGATATACATACATTATCACATCACATAAAGATATAACATCATATAAGGTATACCTATCACATTGTTTACATATTCGTATTACGCTCTTAGGCGTAGTTGAATTAATATCATTATTCAGTATATTTTTCTCTCTTGATATACTAATCGCCAATTTTCACACATCTTCCCCACTTAGTATACACTCTACTATTTCTCACTTGAAGTTTTCGCATCACTTCATGATTATGAATTGTTTCTCAATTCTATTTATGTTAAGGATATTCTCTATCCTAATGCACCTCGATTAGCATTTCTCATTGTGTGAGACATCTCCCAAATAAATCATCGTTAAGGATATTTCTATATCCATATGCACATTTATTAGCATTTGATTATTCTCAATCCATAATATGGTTCAATTAATCATACGAACCTTTAAAGTTATCCCATTTGGGATTTGGTTCTAAAATCCAATATCACTAAACGCATTCTCTCTCTTTCATATAATTTCCTAATTATGTCCAAATAGAAATCTTAATGGTAGTGGGCTTCCCCACTTAGTATATACACTAATCTCTAATCGTTATTTCTCAAATTAAGTCCATATGACCCAAATAATACCTTATGAGGGAAACTCCCTAAAATCTCCAAGACATACTCCTAATAATCCCTATAGAAATTCCCAATTGATAGCCTTGAACGAAACGGAATGAAATTCTCCCTAGAAAACATTCCCCCAAAATGCCCTGCTTCCGAATCGATTCGGGCTAAATCCGAATCGATTCGGCCCTACCAATAGATTCGGCCTCCAAGCCGAATCGATTCGGGTCCTAAGACATGGGACTCTGTCTCAGGCTGAATCGATTCGGATGGGGTCCGAATCGATTCAATCACTCAGACCTGGGCACCTGCATATTTCTGAATCGATTCGGTAAGGGGCCGAATCGATTCGACTCCTCAAAACTCACGAAAATGGCTACTTTTTATTAAGCCAAAAATCCAAAAATTTATTTTAATCATCCTCTCTTCATTTCTCTTCAACCCAACCACATATATAACATTAATATTCATCCAAAAACACATTTAAACTAATTTCTAACCTCAAATCCATTTTCTATATAACAAATCTAAGGTTTTACCCAAAAGTTAGGTTTTGACAAACTAAACCTAAAACCCATAAATTTAATCCACAAATCATGAAATAAATGGTACACAATAATTATTTAGCGAGTTTAATCACTTGCCTCAAGTTCGTAGGGTCTGAACTGTCCTCGAGATCGCGTAATGGCCGAAAATCTCCACTCTCTCTCTTTCTCTTCTTCTTTTCTCTTTCTTTCTTTCTATTTCTCTTTCTCTCTAAGGAGAATTGATCTCCCGTGGGCTTAATAAGCCTTATCTCCCAAGATACACAACTTTAAATTATAATACACACTTTAAATGACTCGGTAACCTTAATTCGAGCCAAACGAGCTTAAATATTTCGGAACCTAAATAGACCCCAAGTACAGTCATTTTTACTTTCTCGACCCTTTCGAAAAAAACTACACCCTCAGAATTTCCATTGGAAACACTTTCTAACAACTTCAAATTTTGACCTCAATTGCCGATTTGATAATTCTCCAAATAAAATAATATTTATTTCTCCTAAAATAAATAAATAGCCATCCTAAGACCTCGGGTTGTTACAATTCGAAGGGCATTTCAAATAACATATCGAATGAGAATTCAGATAACCAAAAATGTATCTCGTTCGATAGTTCATTCGAACGACAATGGCAACTCATTCGAACGAGATTGTTAGGTCGTTCGAACGAATTTTAAGAAATTAAATTCTTCTTAAAAAAATTTAAATATGTTTACAAGATAAAAACACCCAATACAAATTCGAGGCTCAATATAACATATGCATTCATACCTTTGAGATCCATGGCAAGTTGATGATGACACAAGGCACGAAACGCGGCATATGATGTGATCTCGTTAGAGTTGGCCGCTACGTCTTCAACTCAAATGTCATAGGCTTAAAAGGTCACAAACTTCCATCCTATGACTCAAATAGTTTGTCCGAAATTAATCCAACCCTTACAAATTGAGTCAATTAGAATTTTGTCCTTACAAATCTCCCCCTTTGGCTATTCCGGGACAAAACCAAAATTAAAAAACTATGGGCCGTCAAGCTCATCTAAAAGATACAATTCAAGATCATCTAAAAGTCACAATACCAATCCAAAATAAAAAATATAGAATCTTGACCGACATGTATGTTGAGAAACTTTGCATGAAAAACGTTTTCGCATGGATGAAAACCTGCACACTTAAACACACCATTAAACACATAAGGAATATGACAATAATAAATCCTCCCCTTTGTTTAACATTATATACCTAAGAAATATGTCTCTCCTAAGTTAGATCTCTCCAAATTAAAAGGTTTAGATACCATTTCTCCCCCTTTTTATTTAGGAATGGACAAAGATTAAGGTGCATAAAATAACCCATTTCTCCCCGATTAATTCAATTCTCCCCCTAAATGAAGCAAAGAATAAGCATAATGGAAAAACAAGTATATCATGCAATAATGTATAGTGATACAAGAGACACCAAAAAAATCATGGTAACATAAGAACACCTAATCCATATAAGGAATAATATCTACCAACAATGACGCGATAGCAAAATGATATCAACTATAATGAACTAAAATGAGCATGGGATACTAATGAAAAATCGAAACAAAATAGGTATTGATATGAATAAATAGCATACAAGGACTAGATGTAAAAGCAAAGACTCAAAAACAAATGATACTATATATATAAATATGAAAGGAATAATAATGAAACAAAACCATATATATATATATCACACAAGACACTAAAAACAATAAGCTTTCCACACTTATATGGCCTAAAGGTGTATAAATAAACATGTGATAAACAAAGTGAATGGTTGTAAACTTTATACAAAAGAATTATGACCAAATCACTTAAACATGTTGAACTTTTTATTTGATTGCAAAGCTTTATCAAAATTAGTTTTAGCCTCATGTGACAAAATAAACTGAACTCAAAGAAAAAACAAGCACAATGCATACAGGCCTAGAATTTTGATGATTCTACAAATCAATGGCGTCATGACAAAATAAGCATAATTAGGATTCATTGTCATTGTGCAAACCCATTGATATATCCATCCAAACTCCCTCATAAATAATAATTCTTTCCTTTTCTTTGGAATGATCATATGAAACTAAACTATGTTGGACTTGGCTACTTTTTACAATTCCACACTTTTCTAGGCTCTTTCCAGCGGTGGCTTTCACGCAAAGGAGATTGATCCTTTTATAGCCCTTTCTCGTGCACCCTTATTTATTTTCTATACAATTCAAATAAATCTTGCAGGCAATAATTCTTACATGCACAAATCCTCCATAGTAACAAAACATGTAGATGACAGAATTGATGGGAGAACATCTCACAAAGCTCAAATATACATGTGAACTTAAAGTTCAAAAGATCTCGTGCATGTGTGTGAGGAGGCATATATAAAGAGAATCCATTAAGCAAATCAAAGTCAAACTACCCCATGCAAGCATGATAAAGAACAATTTAAAAAATAGAAATTCATATTCAAAAGTTCTAGCCTCATGGAAGCGGGGAATGATATAGGATTCAAACACAAGGATATTTCGCATAAAATGTGTAAAACTAAAATACACACAAAAAAAACTTTTTGAGTTTTTCAAATTTTAACAAATAAAGACAACTCAAAGGAAAAATTAAATCTTTTTGTATTTTTCAATATGACCTAATAAAAAAAAGACACCATTGTCATGATTCTAGTAAAACATATATGATGAAGTATAAACTAGAATATGAAGAACAAACATATAACTAGCAAGAATGTATCATAAAGCACATGTGTTTATAA
Source organism: Sambucus nigra (assembly GCA_949130495.1). Lineage (NCBI taxonomy): Eukaryota > Viridiplantae > Streptophyta > Magnoliopsida > Dipsacales > Adoxaceae > Sambucus > Sambucus nigra. Next base: position 197,335,266 of record OX422219.1, read on the forward strand.
ACAAAGCTAACACAATCAACCTTTAGATATAACATGGGAAGTATCATGTCCAATCAAATGATAATCATAAATCCTATCATGTAAATCCTCCAAATCGAATATATTAACTCATATAGTTATAACACGACGCTCTCAGGCTTTGGTGGCCATGGTGGCTCTAACCTTGGATTTCCTAGGACCGTTTCTCAGATCAAAACAAAACCTTCAAAGGTGATCCTTCCTACCACAATATGTGAAAGTAAAAACACGGTGAGAAGTATTACCTAAGGGTTGATCTTTTCTAGCGTTCCTAGTTGATTCTATCAAAATAATGGTTTCGGCTTTATTAGTGAAAGCACTTTGAGTATCGAAGCCAATACCACACTTGTCATTTTTTATTTAGATGGCGACAAACATTTTATCTAATTTTTTGGACCTAGAATTCAAATCAAACTTCACACGAATTGAGTCTCTCAATTTATCCTCAAGCTCCACTATTCTAGACTCGAGTAAACTCCTAATCTCTTCTAACTCAAGAAGCTATTTATTTATAGCCTCCACTAAACCTCGAAGACTATCTCTCTCACCTTCAACATACTCAAGCTTCTCTCAGAGAGTTCTCTCACGTGTCCTAAGATCTTCAATTAGAACACTTTCATCATTACCTATGGCACGTTCTCTTATTCTAGCTTCCAACTTCAAATTTGACTTTTTCAATTTCAAGGATTTCGCGTATAACTCACGGAAGGCAACTTGGAGTTCACTGTCCTCTTACTCGTCTTCATTTTCATTCTCTTTTCCACTCTCTATACCATCAAATACATGATATTCATAAACATTGGCCTCGGAAGTGTCATGCAAAGAAATATCTTCATAGGAAGATTCATTATCAATACTCACATGACTAGCCATGAATGCAATGAAGTTGCGCTCAATGAGGGAATCGTGTTCCTCTTCTGGTTCACTCTCACTATGGGTGGCATTATATAAAATTGGTTTCTTGCCCTCCCTTCTTAGTTCAGTGGGACACTCGACTGCCCTATGGCCATAACCTTCACAACCAAAACATCTATTTGACTCGTCCCTCTTAAGATCATCATTACGATTTATTTATTTATTTTGTGGTGGTGGTGGTGGGGGGGGGGGGGGGGGGGGTAAACTGTATTATACTTAGACCTCTCAAACTTCTTACAATCATTTTTCAGTTTCTCTTTATTAAACTTAATAATTTTTCTTAATTTCTTATAAAACAAAGCCATATCATCCGAGCCTATGTCAAACTCATCATCCGAAACCAATGTTTCCACCTTTTTATCTTTCAAAGCTACGCCCGTATCTTTCTTCTTCACATCCTTGGAAGTAAACATGTAAAGTTCATAGGTTTGTAAGTCACCTAAAAGCTCTTCAAGTTTCATAGAGTTTAAAGATCCAAAAGAATTTAAAATAGTCACTTTAGGATTAAACCTATCGGGTAATGACCTCAAAATTTTCTTTATGACATAGTTGTCGGGTATCTTCTCTCCCAAATTAAAAGATGAATTCACAATATCGGACAATCTATTATCGAACTCATCAAAATACTCATGCCTCCTTAGACGTTTCGAATTGAGTGGTGAGGTTTTGGAGTTTAGAAGCCTTAACAGCACTTGTAACTTCGTGGGTGAGTTGGAGTATGTCCCAAGCCTCCTTAAATTTTTCACACGTTATAATTCGGTGGAACTCCTACTGTATGACTGCACTAAAAAGAGAATTTAAACCTCGAGAATTGAAGTTTGCTAACTTAAGGTCATCCTCACTCCATCTTTCTACGGGTTTGATTACACGAACTTCTCCAACTTGACACGTTAGTGGGGACCATCCTATAACAACCGATTGCCAAACCTGCTCATCTAACGATTTAAGTGTCGACCTCATATCCTCTTTCCAATATGCGTAGTTGGAACTATGAAAAATAGGAAACTTTGAAATAGTCATATTTCCCATATTCAAACCCAAAGGACCTAACACGGTAAATTAGTGTTTCCGCTCTGATACCACTTGATAATGCTAAATTCTTAATATATGCTCTGATACCACTTTGTCAGAACGTAGGATCCCGGAACATACTAATTTTTAATTTCTAAAGGGATGGTTCACCAAATATTTCAAATTTTAATTTCTTTCAAAAATTAAATTATCTTCTTCTAAAGCACAACTATAATTCAAGTTCAAAATATAAAGAAACCAAAGTAAAACATGCTTAATTCAAATAATTAATTTCGACTTGAATTAAATTAAACTATAATTCCCCAATTTAGTTAAACACTAATTACACCATTTTGTGGTTAAACCAAATTTTATCTTGACAATCCTACGTATGAACCTAGATGAATTTAAAAGATAAAATAAACACAACAACAATGTCGCGATATATGAGGAAAATCCATAACAAGAAAAAACTCGGACGACCCAGCCACAAGGCCAATAAGTACAGAATTACCAAAGGACACGATAAAATACTTACACAACGACTCGGCGCCCTTACAATCCTTGATTATCTTTGATCCTTCAACCTCTAATTACTGACAACGTAGGAGTCCACCTACATCTTAGAGTCCACCGATGGGGAAAAGCTACCACTAAACACACAAAGTCCACCGTATGTACACCACGAATACACAATCCTCCGCAAGAAATAATCTCTATGGTGTAGAGAATAAAACCCGGTGCCAAAATAATGATCTCAAGCATATATCATATTGAAACATGGATCATACAAATAATTGGCTGTAAATATGTTATTGTTTTGGAAATTAATTTATTTAGGCTCAACAAACACTAAAGGAATTTTGGAAAGGTTTTTTTGCTCTCTAAAGATTGGAAAAATCTCAGCAAAACAATCAGCTCCCGCACTACTAAAAAGGTTAGGAAAAAGTAATGGGAGTAATGGACAAAAATTGCTCAAAAACTGCCAATTTTTGGAAGAACTAACGCAGTCGTTCGAATGGCATATCGAATGAGAATTCAGAGAACCAAAAAAGTATCTCGTTAGATAGCTCGTTCGAACGATAATGAAAACTGGTTCGGACGAGATTGTCAGGCCGTTCGAACGACCTATCATGCGATTTTTGAGAAATTAAATTCTTCATTAAAAAAATTAAATATGTTTACAAAATAAAAGACACCCAATACAATTCGAGGCTCAATATAACATATGCATTCATAACTTAGAGATCCTTGGCAACTTGATGACTACGCAAGGCACGAAACACGGCATATGATATGATCTCCTTAGACTTGGACGCTATGTCTTAAACTCAAATGTCATAGGCATGAAAGGTCACAAACTTCTATCCTATGACTCAAATAGTTTTGGCCAGAATTAAGTCAACACTTACAAATTGACTCAATTGGAAATTTGTCCTTACAAATCTACCCCTTTGTCTATTTCGAAACAAAACCAAAATTAAAAAACTATGGGTCATCAAGCTCATCTAAAAGATATAATCCCAGCCTAAAATAATAAAATACAGATGCTCATATAACCATCAACATCCCTGGACCAATCAGCATTTTAATAGTGTGCAAATAGTCATCGATATCAAAGGAATACCAAACTCCGTAAAAAAGAATGTCATTCACGTATTTGATGATACTTTTAAGTGCGATCAAGTGAGACACTTTTAGGGACACTTGGTATCATATACAAACTCCAGCACTTAAAGCAATTTCGAGACATCTAGCAGTCAAGTAGATAAGACTATCTATAATGCTCATATAAAGGGTTTCCTCTACGTCCTTGCCAAAAGTGTCTTTTTTATGTACTCATGGGGATGCGTGAGTTCTTAGCGGAGTCTAAACTAAACTTCTTCCCTAGGTCCATAACATATTTATATTAAGATATAAAAATCCCACCATCTTGTTGATGAACCTGGAGACATAAGAAGAACGTAAGCTCACCAACCATGCTTATCTCATACTCGCTCTTTATCTCCTCCTCAAAAGTGTGAGCATGTCGGGAGCACATGGATCCAAATACTATGTCATCCACATAGACTTTGGCAACCAAGATAGCACCACTCTCTCTCCTCACAAATAAGATCTTACCCTCTCCCCTATCTTAAAGCATAAGAGATAGGAAATGAGCATCTCGTACCAAGCACGGGGTGCCTACTTCAATCATACAGGGCCTTTTAAAGCTAAAAGACGTGTCTCAAGTTCTTTGCAACTTTAAATCCCTTTGGTTGTTCCACATAAACTTCCTCATGTATAATGTCGTTAAGGAAATCACTCTAAACATCTATTTGATATAATTTGAAGCGCAAATGACATGTTATGGCAAGTAGTAAGTGAACTGACTCAAGCCTAGCAATAGGAGAAAATCTCTCGTCAAAGTCTATATCTTCAATCCGTGTGTAGCTTTAAGTGACTAACCTAACCTTATTGTGAACTATGGTACCATTCTCATCCATCTTATTCTTGTCAATCCACTTAGTACCTATCACATTAGTCTCTCTAGGTCGGGGGACTCTCAGACATCATTGTTGCGAAACTAAAATAACTCATCTTGCATAGCAGATATCCAATGCTCGTCCGTGAGTGTTTCTTTCATATTCTTGGGCTCGACTAAGGAGGTGTTTCAAAGGTAGCTAATCACATTCTCAGGTTGAGCGCGAGTCTTGACACCTAGTGTGGGATCACCAAGTATAAAAAAAGGTTTATGACTCTTTGAAACCCAAGTGGTTGTATCCTCTAAATCAAGAGTAGGTTCCACCTGGAATTATGAGGAAGGATGGGATCGTCACCGGGGGTGCACCATCCTCACACTTCGGGTTAGGGTCAATAGATGTCGGCATCTTGTTATTTCTAATTGTGATGTTTATTGACTCCATAACCTCAGAGCTTGAAAGGTTAAATACCATATAATCTCTACTCGACAATATATAACCTAAGAATATCCCCCCTTGCTCCGAGAGTCAAACTTTCCTAAGTGATCTATATCTCTCAAGATGTATAAAGTACTCCCAAAGACACAAAAATACGATAGGTTGGACTTTTTCCCTGTTCATAACTCATATAACGTGTGTAGCATGTGTGGGCAAACATACAACCTATTCACCATATGGCATGCGATACTCACCACTTCTACCTAAAAACGTCTAGGCACATTTCTCCCAAGAAGCATGGATTTGGCATCTCTTGTATCGTCCAATTCTTCCTCTCAACTATCCCATTTTGTTGAGGAGTGTGAATGGACAAAAACTCATGTTTAATGCCCACTCCATCACAATAGCTATCCACTCTAGCTTCTTTAAATTCAATGTCATTGTTACTACGCATACGATTAATAGTGACACCATGTTAGTTTTGTAGGACAAGACACTTAATTGTTATGAACTCAACCACATCAAACATTTCTCTAAGGAATCCTATGATAGAGTATCTAAAAAAGTCATCAACCATTACGAGAATGTATCTCTTACCGCCTAAACTCTTCGAGCGAGTAGGACCCATAATACTCATGTGAACTGATTCCAAAATACATGTGGTGGTAATGGTATTCAACTTCTGATGGGGATTACAAAATTTTTTTCCTTGTCAGTAAGGTCCACAAATCGAGGGAGTTGGACTCCTACGTGATGACAATCCACAAGCTAGGTCTTTTTTCAATAATCGCTCAATATCTCTAAAGTTCACATGACCTACTTATTTATGTCAAAGGTCCATCAAGGATATTGTGGCATTGTTGCACACAAAGGACGACTTGGGAATGATCCCATAGAAATTATCTACGGTCCTCGCTCCTTATAGTATCATATTGATCATATACATTACATTCAGATCGGTCAAACTTTATGGTAAGCACTCAAAAGTGTCAATCTTATACGCCGAATAAATATATTTTAGTCAATCGTTCTAATTAAAATTGGCTTTATGTTCGTGTTTGTTTACGTCTCAGGTCAATACGCAGTTGCGATACAAATAATGTTAAATAAGTATAATTACGATACAATAGTAGTCAAAAGCATGCATCGAAGAAATCAAAGAGATCGCGAAGTTAAAAGTCTCATTGAGCTTGCCCAAAAGAGTTCCGATGTCTTGAACCCTGTCCCCGAACCAAACCTAACCCTACACCAATCCCAGTCCATATCCCGAGCCTCGTGTGTGTTTAGTTTGTGTTTTTTTATTTTTATTATTTTTATATATAGTCGTTTTTATTTTAAGGATTTATTTACTTTCTATTTTTATATTACTTTTTATGTTGTGTTGTTTTATTTTGATTTTTAGTTTTTATTTTATTTTATTTTAATTAGGATTATTTTAGGAGTTTATATTTTTTGTTTATTAGATTTTACATTTTTTTAAGACTTTAGTTTTTATTATGAGATTTTTAGTTTTTATTTCTTTTGTTTTATTATTTGAATTTTTTTAGGTTAGGATTTTATTTTTTAAGTTGATTTTAATTTTTTAGTTTGTTAGTTTTATTTTTAGTTAGTTCGTTAGGTTATTTTATTTTTTAAGTATAAATTAAACACACACTCACACCATCTTATCCTATACACCAACCAAACACACAAACAAGTCTTCCTCACCCACATCCTACTTACACTACACACACTCACACCTACCCCCCCCCCCCACCCCACTTCATCTTCCACCTATACACACCGAAACCCGCTCTCTCTCTCTCTCTCTCTCTCTCTCTCTCTCTCTCTATATATATATATATATATATATATATATATATATATATATATATATATCCTCTTTCCACCATTTTCAAACCATAAACCAAAAACCACCATCTCACACACACACCACATTTAATCATGAACTTGAAACCCGCCGACCACCTATCGCGTCCATAGCTCCAGCAACCTCCAAAACGCGACCCAGCCACCTCCAAAACATAACCCAGACCCGAAACCTGTCGACCCCCTTACCCGGACTTACCCTTGTAGACTTCCAAACCTCCACCTCAACCCAAAACCCGATTTAAACCCGTGATCCAAACTCAACCAAACCCGGATGCTTCAACCCAAGAACCCTATGCCCACAAAAATCGGAACCAACAGTTATCTCAAAACCCACGTGAAAAAATAAATTGAAAGAGATACACTTTGATTTGGATTTTAAAAATCCCAAACCATCTCTGGGTTATTAAAAGGAGAAGAAGGCAACTCATTAAGAAGGCTCTCATATCATACTGCAGGGACGAAATAAGAGAGAAACACTGTGTATATTATGTACATAAAAAAATTCAAAAAAAATACAAAAAAAATTAGTTTAGTGTTAGAATAAATTTTAGGTTTAGTTTTTATTTTTTTTATGAAATCAAGTGATGGATTCATGAAAACATTGGGACACATGTGCGTGAATGCGATTCAAGGAATCAATTTAAAGGGAGACTTTTGTGTATTGTATTTCTTACTCTACTCTTTAATTTGTTGTTCCATGTTTGTGACTGTTATTAATTATTTCATTATACTTGGCTAGTCACCCTGTTCAAGGGGTGGGATGCACTGCGTAGGATATTAATTTAATTAATTGGTTTCATTAATTTTATATTTCTAGGTAAATTAATTTTTAACTGTCACCAATTAATTTATGTAACGAGAGTTCATAAATTAATTGTACCAATTAATGTTTAAATTCAAGAATCGAACTAGAGATAAGTTTTTTCGAAATTTGAATATTAATTATGTGTTGAAATTTGAGAATTCAAATTGTTTTTATTAAATTGATCCTAGCAGGTTATTTTGTTGAAAATAGTATAGTTCTTAATCGTGTGACATTTTTAAATTAGTTTTCTGAAAAAATATTTTATTAAATTTATCATTGTAACGAGAGTTAGATTATCGATTTAATATTATCTCGAAATATTTCAAATTAATAAATTGAGTAATTAAAATAATTGATAATTCAGTGTAATCCCATCTCTTGACATTCTCACATTTCACACTCGGTTACATATTATTTTTCCTTATTTAGACATTTCATTGCTTTAGCATTAAGTTGTTAACTTTTCCCTTGAAATTGTTTTTTAAAAAATTTAAAAAAAAAGAAAAAAATATTTTAATAAAAAAAAATTGAGTTGCAAGTTTTCGCAATAATTGTTTCACCTTTAAAGTTGGATTGATACCCGTACTTACCGCAATACGAGTTGTTTTAGACAAGTTTTGTAGGTAATTCAAGTGATTTTGAGATTGGCTTTTGAAGACAACGACCATACGCTAAAAGGCAGTTATCACTTTCCATCAAAGTTTGCATTGCACAATTGGCTTATGCTAATTAAATTCACGTTCAACCCTTTTACGTACAACACATTGTCTAGTTTAGGAAATCACAGAATCTCAACACATCTACCTTCTAAAATAGTATACTTACTCCTATCTTCAAAGGTGACTTTTCCTTCCTTGCAATCCTCAAAGATGGTGAAAAATGATCTGTCACCGGTTATATTCCAAGAGAACCCACTATCAAAATACTATGGGGAAGTGTTTTTAACCTTGAGAGCAACGTGAACAACAAGGGCTTTGTCGTCTTGCTTAGCTACCCAAGTGGAGTTAACCGTTTATTTTCCATTATTGTTGTTTGCTTTAGTCAAAGCATTAGAAGCGTTCTCAAACGGCATAAACATCCATTGAAATTCTTCCATCAAGCTTTGTGAAGTCGGAATTAGGAACTACCTTGCTCTCTAAGACTAGCAAATTTGCTATAGCGGTGCACGGGAGTACATCTACATTGAGTTCTTCCTAACATGTAGCAAAACTCTCTAAGGTGACCTCTCCTTTTACAATAGGTGGAAAGATAGACTTGTTTGGGAGTATTATGGTTCACTTTCTTAGGTTGAACTCTCTTTTATGGTCTAGGTCGAGGCCCCCTAAGGATCCACCATAAATTTACGAATCGATTCTGGTGTGATATGGGAATTGGATGCACCGTCATAGTGTATTCCTCACTTCTCCCTAAAACCTAAAGCGGGACCGAGGACCATCTTTCCAAACTTCTTCGATCTATCCTCTATAATAACCTTGACCTCCTGAGCACGTTCGAGATCTTTCTCGAGTTGGGATACAAAGAATAAAATTTTCTCACGAGTCTCCACGAATGATTCGAGATCTCTCGTAAAAGTAGACACTTTGTTGGTCAAGTCACTATTTTCCCTCTATACTAAAATGACTTTCTCTCCCAAATTAACTCACAATGAGGACTCTCTCTCTCTCTCTCGCCCCTCTCAACTCCTCTAAAAATAAAACTTTAAACACTAAACCTTTATTTTGCTTTTTTGTTTTAAAGGACTCGGTGTAACGTTCAGTGTAAGCACGTTGAAGGTAACTCTCTCCCTTACTCAAAGAACCTTCTCCCTCATTCTCTCCGGAATGACTAGACTCAGTGTAGATATCATCATATTTAGAAGCTTCCTCATCATCGTGAGGCGCACTAGATGTACTAACATGACTATCCATGAATGCGGTGAAGTTATGTCCATGCAGTGATTTATCTTTGGAATCCACCGACTCGACATCGCTATCACGAAGCCTGCCATTAAAGGTAGATTTGCCTTTGCCTTGTCTCTTTAATCTCGTAGCACACTCATGCGATTTATGACCCTTACCCTCCCACTTATAACATCTCTCTTCACCTTTTTTAGGGTAATCTTTTCTTTCCTGATTTATATTTTTTGTCTTTCTCAAAACTCTTATTTTCTTTTCTATATTTGAGAAACTTTTTGAAATTTTTTATAAAAAGGGAAAGATCATCAAGATTAAAATCATACTCGGAGTCAGAGGACTCTTCCTCTTTTGATTTAGATTAAAGTTTTAATGAAATTCCATTTCCCTTAGATTTAACAAATTTCGTAAACATGTTGATCTCATAATTTTGAAGGTACCCTGTGAGTTCTTCTAACCTAAGAGTATCCAATATCCCCAGTGAATTAAGCATAGTAACCTTAGGAATAAAACGAGTGGGTTGGGATTTCAAAATATTTAAAACTACACGTGTCTCAGGAATTTTCTCACCTAAATTAAAACTAGAGCTAACGATAGCAGACAATCGTGCGTAAAATTCATAGAAAGACTCAGACTCTAGCATGGTAATACTCTCAAACTTTATAGTGAGGTTTTAAAGCTTTTAATCTTTCAAAGCTTTGGTACCCTCGTGAGTGACTTTGAGGATATCCCATGCTTATTTAGATATGGTGCACGTCATGTTGTGGCAGAACTCGTCAGGTGTGACGGCTCCAGAAATGGAAATTAAAATGCATGAAATAAAATTACTCCATTTAAATTCATCTTCTATACAAGTAAAGACAGGTTTTGAACCTATGACATCGCCATAGGTCATTGTGGGTGGTGTCCACCCTTTTTCACAAACAAACCAGACTCTTTCATCATTAGATTTTAAATCATACCTCATCCTAGATTTTCATTACGCATAATTAGACCCATCGAAAATAGGTAGCCTATTAAAAAAATATCTATAAAATCAAAATTTTAAAGGACCACACAAAAAGACTTAGTGAAACTTGCTCTGATACCGATTTGAGAATGCGAATTTTATGGATTTATTCGTATCTTACGCCAAACACACAAAAAATTAATTTTTAACAAATGTTATCTTGATTTAATTTATTTTGCATGCAATATGAGTCATGAACCAAATAACAAATGACCTAAGCATGTAAAGAATAAAATTAAGGAAAAATTCCTTTTGTACAAAACCTTTATTTTTCAGCACTATATCAAAATTGACAGACACTAGACAAGTTATAGACTACTTAGCTCCACTAAGCATAAAGTGAAGTTCTTAAAGTATTCTCAGATATGGCACAGTCCATCACCGTCCACATGATGTAATCTTCCCTTAGTATCCGCCAATCAACCTTTTTCTTCAGCAGCAGAGCCTCAACTCCACAAATTAGCAGTAGAGAATATCTCTATAAGGATTTTAAATTGGAATATGTTCAACTTAATTTGGAAAAGTGATCTTTAAATATCAAAGGGGGTAGGATGCAAATTTGATAGAGTTTGGTCACCAAAAGAACTCTAAAATTGCTTTTTGATGGGCCAAAATGAGTTGTTTCAAACTCTAATCTCGTTTATCTATGGGGAAAGTAGTTGCAAAGAGATAGGCATTAGATATTTACAAAGATATAGTTTAAAAAATAAAAACTCGCACATTCGTTCGAATGATCTGATACCCTATTTGAATGGCGTGCCTTTTTTCATTCGAACGGGTTTTCAAGGAACCTTCGAATGACATTCCAGAGTTTGCCAAAAAGTTTCGCTTCACATCTCATTCGAACGTGGGAAACGCATTCTAATGATGTTCCCAATCTTGTTTGAATGACATCCAATGAAACTTCGAATGACATTCCGAAATGACCAAGAGGCATCGTTCCAAATTTCACTCGAACGATGGAGTCTCGTTCTAACGACAATGTGTAACTCGTTCAAATGACATACCAATCTCGTTTTAATGAGTTAGTGAGATTTAAAAAAAAAAAAATTGAAAACTTTTAAATTCAAATACTTTATTTTTTTTTAAATCCCCTCGATAAATAAAAACTTTACCAAAACTCTTCATAACTCATTCTGAATGTTGTTGTGACGAACGATCTTCAATATTTCAAATGTCATCAACTTCTTGTCATAGAAAACGTGGAATGAGTCATGAAGTTGCAGTGGGGTATAATCAGATAAGCAAAATAAAAATAAAATAATGAAATTATAAAACTTACTCTTACACTGGGACTTGATCCAGAAGTACCACGTGTCTCCACATACCATGATTGAAGTCTAGGGGACCTCTGATTGGATGAGAGTGCAAACCATAATGGAACCTTGATACTGAGGTGTCTGAGCTTGCCGGAGGGCGTATTCTAGAACGACTAAATTTATATGGGCGTATACTAAACCTCAATCCATGAAACTTATATATTTGTATTCCTTATGAAGAATAAGGTTGGATTGGTTCAGAAATCATCTAAAATGGTTTAGAAAATCAAAATTTGTTCAAGGTCAAAGTTTTTCAAAACCAAAGTCAACTATCCAGAGGTTAAAGATGAACTTTTCAGCCAGAAACCTTGACCAAGCGCATGAGGGCCTGTGGCCAATCAAATTTTTTTATTTTTTTATAATATTTTTAGTATTTTCTGGTCAAAAAGGTATAAGCTAATGCAGTGTTTGGTCAATCATAGATCAAGTTACAAAAAAAATAAGGTTTTAGGTGAAAAATATTTCCTATATTTACAGATTAACCCCTCATGGTTTTGTAAAGTTATGAGCTTTAAACCCAAAATTTTCCTACATATACTTTGGTAAATTTTGAATAAAAAAGTCTTGCACCATCTTTTAAATTGGAACCTAAGTCTTATATTTTAAAACCTTAAAATAATTACCAATTAACCCCTAAACTGTAATAAACACTGTTATTTTCATTTATTTTCTTAGCAGACATTACTATCAATTACACCTACTCAAAAAAATGTTTATGTACAAATAATCAAATACTATACCCCCCCCGATCTCAATCTCAATCCTAACTAAGTCTTCTCTACTCAACATACAAGTAGGTTTTACCCTTTTAATAGTAAATTTGAGCTTACTTGTTATATTGTTATTGATATCACATTGCGATAGCCCTAAATTATACCTAGTATGTGTATGTTATAATATTACCATACTATTTATGTCATTATACATCTGTGACATTTACAATTTAATAAATTTTAACCCCTGTCATCTAATAAATGATATCATGAAATCATTGTAATGATTGAATCAGTTCACCCTGCACCTCTGTGCAAATTATTCTTATAGAAGCATCAGTATTAACTAGGGAGTAGACTGTCGTGTTGTCCCATGGAATTTTTCTACTTGGCCTAAGGTCTCAAATGTTTAAGAGCCTGATTTTATCACTATATACGCATGAGTATCGCTTTAATAGTGTACCTAGTTGTTTACTTTTCTCCAAAGGTTTTGGGTTGATATTAATATATGGTTATATTGATTACGCTTCATTATTTCTATACCAATTAGTAAGCTAGTAAGTTTAGGATTATTATTTTAAATTCCTTGACTTTCTTATACAAATTGTACTTGAGCTTTTGTGTCAAACAATTAAACTCTATACGCCCTCCAAGATTCTATCAAATTTGTTATAAAATTGGTAAGATCTGGTAAGCATATTTGTGCTAATTCCTTTTTCTACCAGATGTTTCAGGAAAAAGAGGATAAGCCACCTTCCCTTTTTTTGTAATACGCATGAACCACAAGTTTGCTTATATAATTATATGGAGGGAGATTAAGGAATATGAGTGGCGATTTTCAATGACCTACATTATTTTTCAGTTTTACAAATAATATGTAATTTCAGTAATTAACCCATGTGGTGGTAGTATAATAAATGTGCGACTATATCTAATGAATAAAGTTTTATTTATTGCCTTAACTTTAGTTCATTGCTTTGTTACTATCTTATGCATTCATACCGAAAATGTAAACCTATATTGCAAGACAGAAATCGAAATGTTCAGAATACACTTTAATCGATATCAAGTATAGTGCCAAAATATAAGGACCAAACAATCCACTAACACTCGTACTTAATTGGCTACACGTAAGACTCATATTTTAAGCATGTTTCGTAAATGTTCTTTGGAGATAGCCCGTTTATAAGTGGATATGCTATGTTAATACTTATATTAATGTCTTCAACTAACACTCTTTATTTATGAACTTATTCATTCATATATAGGCATTATATCCTAATATGCCTAGGTTCTTTAAAATACCTATTTGTTCTTCACAACGAAGAGTATAGCGGAATTATGATAACATTTCAGCGACTTGATAATAGTGTCGATAACTTCAAGTCCCAAAATAAATTTTCCGCAACCATAATCCTTTAGTTGTAGCCTCAAATCATGCTACATACAATATTTAATTGTTTCTCACTCTTTCATAATATTGGTCACTAAGTCAAAAGAAATCTACTTAATCAAGAGATAACAATTACTGATGATACAAGAAATCTCCCATAATTCGTTCTCATATCAGTAAGTCAGGTAAAGAATAGAAATAAAACAAGTAAAGAGACATGAACACAATATATAGAGTGGTTCGGCTATAAAAGAGCCTACGCCCACTTTGGTGCCTCCCTCCATTATATTCATATCATTATTGTACAAGTTTCAATGCCACAATGAGTGTACAAGATAGATGAGAGAGAAAAATACATGACTGTAGTGGTTCCAGGAGTGCCGGAGATATGACTACGATGTAGATGAGTAGCCGCCCAGCTGTATGTTGAGGTTGTGTAGAGAGAATTAGGATAGGCTTTGCCAGGTATTGTCGAATCCCCCTCTATCTCGAGGTGTGGACCTTTATTTATAGGAGGTATGTGAGCCGTGTCAAGTGCCCAGAGCACGTGACATATAAGTCTGGAGCAGTTGTGAATGAGGGGGATGCGGCCTGTAAGGCAGGCATATTGAGTGCTGCATCCTGCATAGTATAAAGCTGCATCCAGCGTTGCAGAAGGCTGCATCTTGAATGAGGCTAAAGCTGTGGGTGCCGCACCCTGTCAGTGAGGCTAGAGTTGTGGGTGCCGCACCCTATATAATATAAGGCAGTGGCATGTATGAATGACCAAAATTGTGTGTGCCGCACCATGCTGAGTAGGGTCGCACCCCGTGCTGAGTAGGGACGCAACATGTGCTGAGTAGGGTCACACCCTGTGCAAGCCTGAGTAACGTCCGCGGCAGGGTGCTATATTTGCCATATCAATAAGCCCCTAAGTCGTAGTGCCAAGAAGTAGAGATTGGGGTTGCGGCTGAGTAGTCTCGCTATCTTTGAAACCTATCGCATCTATAAAGTAATATATGTCATATCAATGAGATTGGACTGCAGCCACAATACAACAGTTTTTCTAAAGGTGTCGCGACGCTATAATGCTTATGTAGCCAGATCATCACGACGCTTCATCTTCCCATGGTCTATTATATAAATAGACTTGGCCGTGACCTTCATTATTTCCAAAAACCTTGAGAGAAAATAAAAAGTCGAACTCTGTTCGTTTCTTCCCTTGATCTTTTCGGTGACTTTTTAAGGCTGCGTGTGGTGGTTCAAAGGCGATTTGAGGGTGAGCATTGCTGATTTCTCAATTCCCAGGTAATTTTCCCCCCGTCTTTCTCATTTTCTATCACGTTTCTATGTATTTGCTTCAGACCTGTGCTTGGAATTTAGGATTTGCGATAATGTATATCTTTTCTGGGAAAAACCCCCAACTGCTTGATAGAAACTTAAGATTTTGATTGAATAACTGCCAATTTCCAAGAATTGAACTTATATGTGAATGATAAATAATTGTAACTGTTGCAAAATTGTTCTTGAATAATTTCTCTTGTTCTTTGAATCAATTTTCATATGATAGAAATAGACTTCTGTAGTTGAAATTTGTTGGCCAAAAGTAGACTTCTAGGTTTCTGACTTCCCCTTTTATTCTTGATGTTTTTTATAGAGACGTTTCGTATTCTAGGTCTTTGATCCATAAACCGGATAACTTTCATCCATAAACTATTTATATGTCTGTCTGCATCATCTGGGCCAGGATTTAGGGTCTGGTTCTAAATTGATTGTCCGTAGTTATTTTACCCTTGAATATGACAGGGTGGAAAACCAAAATTTCAATAGGACGCGGAATATAAGGTTTTTCCCCCAAAATATGTAGGCTGCAGCAGGTATCAATCTGCAACTTGGAGTAGAAAAATTCACTTTGCCCTTTAATAGACCAGAGGGCGGGGGCGCACAAGAACATATCTAGTAACTCCTTCCCCAAGACAATATACTGCGGAAAAAATTAAACTCTTAGGATTACAAAGCCCAACACTTAGTGTAGTTAACTAAATTTGCTAAGAATTCTATTAATGTTCTCAAACATGCTATTTCATTGTAAGTGCTGCGGACTTCAAGAGGCCTGTCTGATTATACTGGTTGTGGCACCTAACTGCGGAGCCTTTCTACTTTTTAGGTCTTGCTGCAGCCATATGAGTTGGGATCCTGACAAATTTCTTAAGGGATTTTGGAACAAACATTTTGGAGTCTCTCCCCTTGAACTTTCTTTTGTGCATCCTTTAAAGGCAGTAAGGCCCAGCCAGCTGTCTCTTTATAGACTCTAACTCTGTGAATTCTGCTTGTAGGAAGGATTCTAAGGCCACACCAATGGAAGAGGAAGCCAACTCTAGTAACAAACCCATGGATATTGATGCCGCGGTAGAGGGTCCATCTGTGGTTAGGGATGCACTAGTTGGCACATCTGGGAGAGCCAAGGGACCTCCTGCTGCACTTGGTGTTCGCAGTATTATGACCCAAGAGTGGGTTGATCAGGTGGCTGAAGCTTTTGAATTTCCTCTGAGTGTGGTTTACACTACTCCTTTCGTGGACCAAAGGCCTTGCTCCATAGTTGCTAATGATGGAGTCTGCTTTGCACTCCACGCCTTTATATATGGGTTGCGGCTACCTGTCCCAGTCCGAGTTAGGAGAATCTTAACTGCCATGAAGCTAGAATCAACCCAGGTGGACCCAAATAGATGAAGGTCCATAGTTATCGCGGTGGTTCTCTGGAGTAAGAAGTTTAAGAGGGATATTACTCCTGCGGAGTTCTTGCATTTTTACAGACCAAAGGAGAACTCTGTTAAGTTTGCCTGGTATTACTACATGGCTCTTCGAAAGGGTAGAGAGGAATTGTACACTGGGAGACCTTCTAGTGTAAATAACTGAAAGGGAAAGTTTTTTTATGTGCCGAAAAAGGGTGGGAAACCCATCTAGAGGAGAGTAAGAGAGATAAATCACATAGAATGCTGCGGCAATGGGGTCGACCTTCAAAACTAAGTATATAAGGCTGCAACCTTTGGATATATGTCGCATCCTATTTTATAACTTGCACGTCCCTTGGCATTTTTTACTGTACTGTACTAATATTGACCTTTTGTGCTGCTCTTGAAAGTTTACACCTTAGTGAGCGGAAGGAGAGCATAGTGCGAAGAGGTACGGTCGTTAGTGCTGAGGAGAAGAAGTTTAGTACCTTGGTCACTTCTGCATCTATCTTCGACCAAGGCTACTTCACCAACAAATCTATTCCCAAAATAATGGCTGCGGGAGGTAATAATCTTCAGTTAAACTCCACAGCACTTGTTCTTAAAATCTTCAATTTTTGACTTCTTTATTTCTTCTTCAGGTGAGGAGATAAATAGAGAGATTTTGAAAGATCAGTTACTAGATATGGATGAGGATGTAGCTAACCTCAATAACGTTTCTAAGAAAGGAAGAAGGAAGAAGGAAGAGAAAGAGGGCCCCTTCTACGGTACCAAACAATGTTGAGCCCCCTACCGTTGAAGAGGCAGATATGACAAATCCCACACTTGGGAGGGCTGCAGCGCACGAGGTATTTGTGGGTAGTTTAGTGGCATCACAAAAGGAAGACCAAATTGATGACGATATTGGTGAATATCTGGACGCGACAGGCTTAATTACCTCAGAAATAGAGGACCATGGTGGACGTGGCCCTTCACCTATTATTTCTGCCAATTCTTCCCCTCCGCATAATAACATGGTTGTAAATGCCAACCTGCCACCTCCATAAGGCAAGCCAGGAATTGGACCCAATGGCCGTCCACAGCCTCAGCTTAAGGAAGTAAATCCCAATTCCTCTTGGTATACTACTACGAAAGTCGTCCGCAGAATGAGGAAGGTTCTAGAGGCTGTGGACCTGAATCGTCTGGTGGATAAGGACCATGAGGATTTAGAGTACTATGTCCTTCATAGTTTACTGCGGGTAATAATTTCTAACCCTTGGTTCTTTTTTGTTGGTTATTAATTCTTTACTTGTACTGATTCTTTAGAATTCCAATAGGTCGCAAACGTTGTTGTGACCCAAAAACGAATTATGAAGGGCTCTTCAGACTTTATAGGGGTGTGGATGCTTCTCATAAGGACTTAAACGCAGCCAAGGCATATAGTTTTGAAGCAGGTAAAACATTATATGTCACAGCCCTTACGGTAGTCAAATAAGATTTGGAGGTTGCTATTAAAGCGAAGGATGAGGCTGAGCAAAACTTCTCTCAGGTCGTAGAGGCTTTATCAGTTGCCAAGGCTCAAACTCTTGAGGCTGCAGAATAAGCCGCTACTGCTCGAATTAAGTTAACTATGACTGAAAATCAACTAAAGAAGATGGCTACTAATCACTCCGCGGCCCTCAAAAGTCTTGAGATGCAACATGCTCAGGCCAACAGACTAAAAGAAGAGAATCATATCGCGGCCTTAAACCAAGCTGCGAACCTTACTGTGGCCAACTTTAAGAAGTCCAAGGACTTTTTTCTAATCAATAATAAAGCCTACCTCTGCGGCTTTCAAGATCTGAGGCACAGAGTTATCAAAAATTTCTTCGAGTCCAAGGACCAAATTATATCCTGGAAGTTGGGTGATGCAGAACATGATCTGTGCGTGGCTGAACTAAGGGCTGCAACTAAGGAGAGAGTGAGGGGGCAAGTTGAGGAGGCTACAACAAAAGATGATAAAATTGAGACAGTTGCGAAGGGTGATGAGGGAGATGAGAACAATGATGCAGCTTCATGAACTTATAATCATCTTATAATTTTTTGAACTGATTATCAATATAGGGCTACGTCCCTTTATATATTTTTACTCCTTAACTAAGGTTGTGTCCTCTTTATCCATATGCATTTCGAAATTTCTCTCCCTTGTCTATATGCTTTTATTCCTCTGCTTTGCTTGCTTTAATACATATTTGATTGCTTGACCACAATTGCTCAATAAAATATGCACTTCAACAATTAGTATGGGCCTAAGGCTGTGGCCACATATTTCAATGGAAGTATTGAATAACGCTGCGGTGACCTCTTTTTGCCTTATGAATTTTCATTTCATACTTGTGTATTTACAAGTCTTGATGCCAATAGGACGTTTAAGGTTGTGGCAATACCTTTTGATAAATTACATACTTCTTCAATAGCTATAATGGGCTCCCAGGAATGGGCAAGGCTACGAAAAATTAGCTTTATCCCAAAGAAAAATGGCTTTGGGGCTGCGGCTTGACTTCTTTGGCATTTGAGTTAACTTTTCTATTTTTCCAAGTCTTGATACCATTGACCTTCATCTGCCCCAGCATTTGAGTCAGATGCTAGCTTGCCGCATCTTATGAATGAACAAACTTATGGAACTTGACATACTGATAAGGCTGCGGCATCTTTCTAGCCCTTTATAACTTTGGCATGTTTCTGGATTACAACAACACAACATCCTTTAGTCTCTTCAATTTCCTTTCATAGATTTCCTTTAGTCGCTTCGATTGTCTTTCATGACTTTCTTTTAGTCGCTTCGATTGGGTTATTATCAGTCCCCCCCGGGCTAGGTATTATAAAGCTTCCCCAAGCTTATGTGGATATGTATAAAGCCTTCCCAGGCTATAATAGGATTATCCGTAGAAAATTAAGTCTTTGGTCCCTTCAAATATAGGATTATCCGTAGATAATTAAGTCTTCAGCCCCTATGTGTTGTTGTCAGGCCTTCTCGGGCTAGGTATTATGAAGCTTCCCCAAGCTAATATGAGATCACCAAGTTAATGATGTTTTGTCTCTATTCACCAAGTTAATGATGTTTGTCGGGGGAGTAACCTCCCCCGGCTAATGACGCATCACAAAAGCTAAAAACTGGCATTGTAAGCCTTTGCAGCTAATGACGCTTCCCGAAAGCTAAGAACAAGCGTTGTAAGCCCTTATGAGTGATGTTGCAGACCAATTTAGATAGCTTCTCTCAATAGTTGTTTTTGCAATTTTCAGTTATCATTTGCTTTCGAACAGTCAGGTGTCTTGACGGGTGTTGTGGGCCCATTTATATATTATCATTCACGGTATAACATATTATCTCGATGTTTAAGATAAAATGATCTTTTATAAGATAACATTTCATGGAAATGAGAATAAAAATATGGCACTATAAAGTGAACTTGATTTCATATATATATTCATATATATTACTTTGTAACGACAATACAAAGTTTAATTTAAAACAACGTAAGAAGATTTTCACTGCAAAATATAAACAGATGAAATATAAAACATAAGCATGAAAAATGGGCATGCGGTCTGTCAGACTAGGCTGCATCCCCTAAATATCCATGAGGAACCTCTGTAGCATTCCTTTCCCAATCGGCCTTTCAATTTCATCCTTCAATTCATAGCATTGCTCAGTGTCATGGTCGTGGTCCAGATGGAATTTTAACCACTTGGATTTGTTCCACTTGTGGGGTGGAGCTTTAAGCTTCTCTGTCCACTTTAGCAGGTTTTCCTCTTTAATGGACTCGAAGATGTCTTCAATTGGGAAGGTAAATGGGGTGTAAGCCCTAGAGCTCTTGCTCCCTTCTGCCTTCTCTGCTTTCCTTTTCAGTCTCTTGCTGACTACTTACGCGGCTAGAACTACTAGGGCTACGGTAGCAATGATCCTGGGTGCCTCACCCATATTTTGATGAGGCTACGGCCTCAAGCATGCCCCTTTGAGTCAAATAGTTGACTTGGGTCTGAAGTGAAGCATGACTGTCATAGAGATGGTTTAGGTGATTGTATAATTGCACAATCTCATCTTTGACTTATGTGCTGTAGTTGGATTCTCCTTCCATTTTCTGCTTTGTTAGTCTTTACAAAATATATAATCTGAGACAAAACTACCAGAAGTGAGTAATTACAGAAATATTGAACTAACCAAGTAGGAAGCTGGGATGCAGCATTTGCACTGCTGCATGACATTATTGATGAGGCCGTGACCAATAAGCCACACAGGTGTACTGCCGTAGCCTTTGAATGATTTTCACCAAGGTTGAACTGAAGACCACCCGAGTCCTTTCCTTGATGATTTGGAGTTGTTGTAATAGAAACACACTAGTAGGGGCCGCGGTAAGAAAGGCAATTGAACTTCCAGGCCGCATCCCTGCCTAGGCAGTGAAGGGAACAATCCCAAAATTTTAACCCATTAATTGCATTTTTCTCCCGAAACACGAGGAGAGCATACCTACTAGGGTCTATCCATGAGAGAATAACTTATCGGTGCATAAAATGGCATAATTTCAATGACAAACCCGAGATCATAGGTCAAGAACAACAAAGGGGGAGTAAATATAATCTTTCCCTAATCACTCATCTTTACAGGGCTAAAGCCCATCATGCTTTTTAGCATTATCTAGATAAAATGATATCTAATGTCATAAAATGAAGACCCAAGAAAATATCTGAATATATGAAATACCCATTTAAGGGTGTAAATATAAGATAAAGCTCAATAAACAAAATATACTCATGAGATGATAATCCAAAGGATCCCCATGAATAAAATAAGGTGTTTAAGAACTCAAAACATAGAGAAACAAGATTGCAATATCTCGCCTTCCCACAGACGGCGCCAAATTGATGATATGAGAAATCACCCATAAGTCGTTCTCATATCAGCAAGTCAAGTAAAGAATAGAAATAAAACAAGTAAAGAGACATGAACACAAAATATAGAGTGGTTAGGCTATAAAAGAGCCTACGTCCACTTTGGTGCCTCCCTCCATTATATTCATATCGTTGTTGTACAAGTTTGCAATGCCACAATGGGCGTATAAGATAGATGAGAGAGAAGAATACATGACTGTAGTTGTTTTGGGAGTGCCGGAGATATGACTACGATGTAGGTGAGTAGCCCCCCAGGTGTATGTTGAGGTTCTGTAGAGAGAATTGGGCAAGGCTTCGCCACGTATTGTCGAATACCCCTCTATCTCGAGGTGTGGACCTTTAATTATAGGAGGTATGTCAGTCGTGTCACGTGACATATAAGTCTAGAGTAGCTGTGAATGAGGGGGATGCAATTTGTAAGGAAGGCATATTGATTACTGCATCCTGCATAGTATAAGGATGCCTCCAGCATAGCACAAGACTGCATCCTACATGAGGCTAAAGCTGTGGGTGCCGCACCCTATTAATGAGGCTAAAGTTGTGGGTGCCACACCCTATATAATATAAGGCAGTGGCATGTATGAATGACTAAAACTGTGGGTACCGCACCGTGCTGAGTAGGGCCACACCCCGTTCTGAGTAGGGCCGCACCCTGCGCAAGCCTGAGTAACGTCCGCGATAAGGTGCTATATTTGCCATATCAATTACCATAAGTGTGATCATATAATATTGTAAGCATCTCATTACTCCATACTCTTAAACTATTTTATTTCTCTAATTTATCATTCATTATTAAGATAAATTCAAGAAATATATAAATTTAATCCCACTGACTTCAAGGTATATGTATACTTAATCAAAATACATAAAGTATTCTTAAAATGCAATTAATGGGAAACTGACGTAAATTTATATAGTGATTTCTCAACTTCTACGGTTCTTTTCTTAAACTCTCATAAGTTTTCACACTAAATGTAACTCTTACTTAAAAAGATCTACTAAAGCTATAAAATTTTAATATTCAAAGATATAGGTGAAAATATTTATTTATGCCCCTTTATCTATTCATAATAAAAACTTTGACCATAAGTCTAGCTTTATATCGTTGATTATCAAAATTGAATATATTCTTACTCCTCTGTTAAATTCGCATTCTTGTGATATGCTTATTATGAGAGGCTCACTTTTTATCTCTTAGCTCGTGGTTTCAAGAGAGGGGGAGTCGATAAGACGTTGTTTGTGATGAGAGGGGGTGGTGCGATATTGTTTGCCCATAGTATTTAGATCACATATCCCCAACTTGCTCACGAGTTTAAGGAGGAGATGAATAGTGAATATAAGATGAGCATGGTTGGTGAGCTTATATTATTCTTAGGATTCTAAATGCATCAGCTAGAGGAAGGGATATTCATATCTTAATCCAAATATGTTAGGGACCTAGTGAAGAAGTTTGGTTTTGACTCTTCTAGGCACTCACACACCCCAATGAGTACATCGACTAATCTTAGCAAATATACTTTAGGCAAGGACGTAAAGAAACCCATTATAAGAGCATAATCGATAACATTCTCTACTTGACTACTACTCATCCCGACATTGCCTTTAGCGTTAAAGTTTGTGCGCATTACCTAGGGTCCTCAAAGGAGTATCACTTTCTTTCACTTAAACGTGTCATTAAACATGTGAGTGGAACTCTTTTTATGGTATTTTGTATTCCTTTTATACCAATGAGAATTTGCCTGCCTATTCGGATGTCGATTGGGTCGAGTATGTTGATGGTTATAGGAGCACCTCAGGTGTATGTTTTTACTTTGGGAGTTCTCTTGTCTCTTGGTTGAGCAAGAAGAAAACTCCATAACTTTATCCATGACAAAGGCTGAGTGTATAGCCGTCGGGAGTTCTTGCACATAACTCTTATGGATGAAGGAAATATTGGAAGATTATGGGATTTTGCAAGGCACAATGACAATTTCATGTGATAATACAAGTGCGATTCATATATCCCGTAATATGGTCCAACATTATCGCATAAAGCACATTAGAATACGTGAGCATTTAATTCATGATCTCATTAAGGATAAGGTAATGTCCTTAAGCTTTGTGAGCATCGAACGTCAATTAGCCAATATTTTAATGAAACCTTTAGATGCAGTTCGATTGGAGAATCTTAGGAACTCTTGGGGTATTTGTTCTATTGATTGAGTTCGGGCACTTTGTCTAATATAGGGTGATTATCATGTTCATATTTTTTTGTATTTTATGATTTTTTATGCCTTTGGAAAAAACTTGAAAAATCCAAAAAGATTTTCGATTTTTAAGAAAAAGTTTGAAAATTTTCAAAACGAATATATTTTTGATAAAATTTTGAAAAGGATAAAAAGAATTTTGTATTTTTATTTTTGTCCATTTATGAATATGAATTTAATATGTTCGAATCACCCCTACATTCCATCCATTCATGTGTCTTTTTCATGGTGTTGTGAGACATGGATTCATTACTTTAGTGTGCTTAATAATGTGTGGATAGCATTTTATTATTCATTAATGATTACTTTCTTCATGCTAGACTTTTTATCACCTTTATAGCATACGTGTATGGACTTTTTGAACATTGTGCTTGCTTATCATATGTCAAATACGGTGTTCTCATCTCAATTGTCCTTAATAATAAACCAAATGTACTAGAGATAAGTTGTGCATTTAAGAACCACTGCCCGAATTTCATTTCCCGAAAAAAAATTATATGTTAAGAAATGGAAAGGAGATATGAAAAAATAATTCTCTTTGCGCTGAAAGCCACCATCTGCCAAAAAGAGCCTAACGGCACGTAAAACAGAAATGCCAAGGCCAATTTTATATTTCATTGATGCTTCACTACATATGAGCATTAGGAGATCTTCAAAAATTTGAGAGTGAATTCTTAAATATGTGAGATTTTGAGGATGTTATAAACTAGAACATCAATGGGTTTGCAAAACAGACTCTCTTGAAAAGCATTATATTGTTTGGTATTATTGATTGGAGAAGCATTCAAATTCATGGCATGTTACATAAGTCGAGTCAATTTCATCTTATTCAATATTCTTACACCTAAGGTTGAAATTGAGTTCTTTCTTTAGAAGTATCTCATTAACTTCGTGCACATATGTTATGAACGTCTATGTTTATTTTCCTATGGAAAATGTTCACACAATTACATTCCGCTTTTATAATTCGAATATTTTCTGCTTTCATGATTTATTTTAGTGTTATTCCATAGTGTGATGTATTTTATACTTATATATACTTTTTATATACGTACCTGTATTTTTTATACTTGAAAAAATTGAAAATTTTCAAAAAACACTTGATTTTCTTCTTCAAAATTTAACCCCATGTGCATTATTGATTATATTTATGATGATTATTTCTTTTATATTTGTGTGATACTAACATTTCAAGATTGTTTTCCAACCCATTGTCTATTACAGACAAAAATGGGTAGAACAAATTAAGGGGGGGGGGGGGGTATTTATTTTTTAAACTCAAACATGTATCGGTATTTCTTCTGGCTCATGTGTGATAGTAATTCCTCCTCGATGATGATTTCATGGACCATAGAAGATGAAGACCTTTCAGTTCAAGATTTATACATTTATGATTTTTCGTATCTTGATTTGGGAGGGCATTAGTTGTATTTTTCTTAGGGGTCAATTTGGCATTGGTTTTTGTTTTGTACCGCAATAGCCAAAGAGTGATATTTATAAGATCAAGTTTTGTAATTGCGTATTTTAATTTTATTTGGTTTATCCCGTTACACCTCATTACACCTTTATGATTACTTTAACGTATTATAGAGAAGAAGTTGATGAAATTTGGAAGATTGAAGATCGTTCATCATAACATCATTCAGAAGAGTTATGAGGTGGTTTGTTAAAGACTTTAATTATCCCGCATTTATTTTTAAAGAGTTTGCATTTAAAAGTTTTCAAAAGGTTTTAAATGATTTTTTAAAATTTTAAAAGTCTTGCTAACTTGAACGAGATTGGTATGTCATTTGAACAAGATGCGTAAGGTCTAGGGCTGTAAACGAATATTCAAAAATCCACATCCGTCCGATATCCGAATACGAATTTGCGGATATTTATCCAAAAAAATGGAAACGGATACGAATATGGATACTCTATAAAAATATCTGGGAAAACGAATACAAATACGGATAGTACTATTATTTGACACGGATAATCCGTATCCGATGCGGAGTATCCATTTTACCGGATATCCATATCCGTCTAACATTAGTTTAAAATACTAGTTATATAATATTTTAGGCGTAAATTAACACTTAAAATAACAGTTGGGGGTATAACTTTAATTATGAAAACCTTAAAATCTAACTAACCTAATAAACTAAAAACGTAAGCTGCTCATCAGCCCTACCAAAAACACAACAACACGCAACGATAGCCAACCCAAACCCTTCCTCTCTCCCGTAGAAACCCTTCCTCTCTCCCACCGTTCGCCGCTGAAACCCTTCCTCTCTCACGCAGCGGCAGCCAGATGCTTCCCCTATCCAACAGCTAACACGCAGCCTCTCTCACGCAGCCAACACGCAGCGCTGCCAATTGCTTCCCCTATCCAACAGCCAACAGGTTTGTGTTTTTTTTTGTTGGATCTTGGTATACATAGAGTTGATTCCTATAATTTTTTGTTGGATCTTAGTATATATAGAGTTGGTATACAGCGCAGCTTCCCATATCTTTTGTTTTTCATTTGTTCATATCTTTTGTTCACCACAAAAGATGTGTTCAACGATTCATGTTTAAGCGATTCATGTTCAGCGATCCATTTATACCTCAGTTCACATTTAAGCGATTCATTTACTACCTCAGTTCATGTTTAAACAATATAAAGTATATTTTATATTGTTTAAACATCTTTTATTTGATTCTACCATCATACCTCTTTTTATTTGATTGTTTACAGTATACTAGAATATAAAATATTCCACCATCATACCTCTTTTTATTTGATTGTTTACAATATACTAGAATATAAAATATAAAATATATGTATAATCAAACTAATGTTATAAAATATATGTATAATAAAAAAAATAGTCCCTAAAATTCATTTACTACATGGATTATTTATTGTTATTTTTTTAATAATTAGTTTTTGCGATGGCTAAACAATGTAAACGGATACGGATATTATCCGAATCCGAGGTATCCGAGCGGATACGAATACGGATACGGATAGTTATTTTAACTAACCGGGTGGATACGGATACGGATAGTGCATCTAGATAGAGGATACGAATATGAAAAACATGGTATCCGATCTGTATCCGTCCGTTTACCACCCCTAGTAAGGTCGTTAGAATGAGTTCCTTTGTTCGAATGAGATCTGGAACATCTCCTTTTGGGTATGCACTATGTATCATATGATATTTTGTTGGAAACACGATCGAATGAGAAAGGGCACATCATTCGAATGAGGTGGTAATTCATTCAAATGAGTATGTGTGTTTTCATTATTTTAAACATATCTTTTCAAATCATTAATCCCTATCACTTTGCAACAAGTTTCCATATAAATAGACATGTGGTATTAGACTTTTAAAAAAAGCCATTTTAGAGTTGTTTTTATGATCAAACTCTATTTATATGGCTTAAGAATATGGAAAAGTGATAAAAAAATAATGGAATTGTGGAGAAGTGATATAAACTCTATTTATATCACTTTTCCAAATTAAGATGAACACATTCAAAGTTCAAAAACCCTTGTAGAGATTTTCTTTACTGCTGAATTGTGGAATCGAGGATTTATGGCTTAAGAATAATGGAATTAAAGATTTCTGAGGCTGATTAGTGGATACGAAGGCAAGATCTGCTTGATGTGCACATTGCTAGACTGCATCAATTTTTATTGAAGATTTGAAGACTCTTGTGTTTTATACTTAGTGGATCTCTAACTAGTTTGTAAGTCATTACTTGTCTGTCAAATTCTTTAATAGTGCCAAAATTAAAGTTTTTGCCCGAAAGGAATTTTCCCTCAAATTCTTCTTTTGTGTATGTGGTTTAGAATTTGGCTTCATAACTTTATTGAATGATCACTTTAATTTCATCAAGATAAAATTTGGTAAAAACTGAATTTATTCATTTGTACTAATATACAGACTATCCATATGACGTAGCATTTTATATAATTACATCATCATTACACAAAAGTTTTATCGACTAAATTAAACATCTCAACATGTTAAAAATAGAAAGTGACTGATATTCTAACACCATGGTGATTTATCATCTAGAATGCACCAAATTCTATATCAATGTTTATGAATTCTAATTTATAAGATGGAGTTTTATGTTCAAGTTCCATATCCCTTAAGAATTTACACCAACTTTTTAGTCCATGGGTGGAATTTACAAAAGGAGATAAACATAAACAATCAGAGTCTTATACAAATTACTAACATGGATTCTACATGAGTTTATGCCAATTCTCTAAAATTTATATCCAACTCTGCAATTTATAATTAACTTTTACAAAGTCATTTTCATTAATTTATTAACATATATATGAGTAACCTAATTATATCTACTTAATTTTAAGTATGGCAAAATTTATTATTTGCATACATAAAAGGGCAAGAGTGGTTTGTTAACTTTCCTTAAGATTAAATATAGAATTCCCTTTTGAATGTGGTCCTTAGAAAATGCAAAATATAGAATCCATCCTTAGAAAAATGATTTTTTGAAAAGAATTATCAAGAGTACTCTCAAAAGTCTTTTGAAATTTATTTCTAAAATTTTGGATTTTAAATCTTAAATTTATGTAAGAAAGCATGTGTTTTAAGGTGTTGGAAGATGTTTGGTTGTAGAAAAAGTGGAGAGAAACTTGTAGGGTTTATTTAGAGAGAAAAATTGTGCTGATGTAAAGAAGATAGGTTAAAATTAGTAATTTTTGTAGAAAAAATAGGTTTATAAATAAACCAACCAAAATGCCCCGAGGTCCAACCGCGAGCCAATCGTGGCTTGACACATCTATAGTCATGGAGTGGTTAGCCACTAAAGAGCATGCCCAAGTTACGATAGGGGCCCTTATTGTCACAGTCACGACCTTGTTTAAGTAACAACCTTCTTCTTTATTTAATTTGTTTTAATTAATTTCTCTAAAAATGATTCATTAAGAGTTATTATATGACAACTAATTCAAGGCGTGTTAATCAAATCATATTTTAGTTTACCATAATATTTTCCACCAAGTAAGTACTAAAGACATTATTAGCCTTAGGGTTAGATTAATATTTCAGTCAACCTCGTATAGCCCAATTAATCCAATTAACTAATTAGCGCAAATAACATTAGACCATTAACATGATATAAGAATCCAATTAACATAGTTATCCCATTAATATAATTAATCCACTGTCATAAAATGTATTTAGATAATACTAACTAAATTGAAATAAAATGCATAATTTGAAGTTAAATTCTCTGACACTTGATTACCTGATTAATTAAATTTTCTCTTTTAATCTAATTAAACTCTTCTAAATTTTATTTTCTCAATTAATCTATTTTTTTTTATTTGCCAATAATATGGGGTATTACACAAGTCTTCTAAACATCAAAATTAAGGTCACTTTGATAAACATAAGTAAATTTCCAGAAAGGGAAAGCAAAGGATGATAAAAGTGTTTGGGTTGTGGTGTAGTAGGTCACCATATCAATGTGTGCCCAACTCATTTAAAGAAAAATGAGAAAAGTAAGAAATGTTACAAATCAAGTTTTGAGTCATGATTTTTTTTTAATAATGGAGAAGGTAATATCATGGCTTAATGTCAAATCTTAATGTAATTGAATTTCATATGAGTGTTAATAAAGAAAGTTATTCTCGTATAAATAATGAGGTTGGTAGTCCTTTGTATTATATTGTTATACCTCTACATGTTAGGAGTGACATGTCTAGTTTAAGTTCATATGATGTTTCTATTTCGATTGTTAGTGGTAGAATCCATTCACACTATTCCCCATCATGTATTGATAGTGATAACGAAATTCATTATGAGAGCATACGACATGATTTGGTGAACTTAACTAATCGAGCAAAGATAATTAAAACCTCAAGAAATATAAATATGAAATTTAGACTCGAGATTGATTATGTAAAAAGGACATATCAATTTAATGAAGGCAAGATATTGAAAATGGAACATGATTAAAGGTCAAACAAACTTGACAAAATACTTTTTGAAAATGTTGAAGTTACAAATTATAAGCATGGCTTAGGATACAATTAAAATTCAAATATCTTGAAAAATTAAAAGGTCAATCTAGTCTTGAGAATACATTTTTTAGAGAGAACTTGTAGAAAGAATAAAATTCTATGAAAAAAACAAAGAGGATGTTGAGCTAAAGTATTTTCTAGAGAATAAGAATAATTTTGACCATATATTCATAAGAAAACAGGTTAAAACTAAGCCTTTTGGATGGTTGCTCTTTCGTGGGAATAAAAACCAAATTTTCTCATTTTTTCTTCAACAGGAACAATAAGGAAATAATCGACACGGTAAAGTTTTAAAATACCAAAAGCTTTTTTTAACAAATCTCACTTTATTGCACCTATTGTAAGTTTGTAGGACTTATCGTGAAGAATTGTTGTAATTTAGTTGGTGGACACCTTAGATATGAAAAGATACAATATTTTTTCATTGAGTTCAAACTTGATCAAAGAGTATGATGAAAAGGTTGAATATGTTGTCAATAAACAAGTAAGAAGAACGGATATGATATTGTTTAGGAAACATATGTCTCTTAAAGACGAAAGGTGTATTTGTAGAAATGTTATGAGCTTCATAACTTTCTCCCTTCATTTCCTTGAGAATCTCCTCCACTTGATGTAAAACCTTATATTTTTATAAATTCAATAAATGATTATTTGATAATTAATAAATATTGGTTCATGTAATTTAATGGATAGTTTATTGAAAGTATTTAGTTTCAGTTATTAACCAAAATTTAAAGCAAAAATTTAAATTATTTGTGAATAACTCAATAATTAGATAACACTCTTGTAATTAAATTATATGTACAAATCAGTGTGGTTGGACCTTCCACTGGGGGAATACAAATACCCATAATGGTGTTTTTATGTATCAAATTGGGCCCTGTGGGTAGGTCCCTTTTGAACCAAGTTTTAAGAGTATCTAATTAGTATTTTAGGCTTATTTGGGAGCCCAAAAGTCGACCCATAGGGGACCTGTGAGTTTAGGTTTATAAGTAGGTTATTGAACCTCATTAATTGTGATAATAATTGTGATAATAAAAAGGTCGTATCGAATGCACAAGGCTCTCGCTTAACCCCAGGGTCCGGGAGAGGTGGATGTCGACTAGTCTTACTCCCATATGTTTTATATATGGAGAGGCTGCTCCCATGTCTCGAACCCGAGACCAACTATAGCTTGGGCGAGTGCACTTGTCATTGCTCCAAGGTACGACCTCTATTAATCACGATAATAGATCATAATATACAAAATACTTAGCAATAGAGGAAAACTTTGGGGGAAGAGAGAAAACAAACAAGAGGGGTAAATCAAAGTTCAATCTTTATTAAAGTAATAACTACTATTTTGTTTATCGTATTAACGTAACTTGTTTATCATTTTCATCTTTGAATATAATCAACTAATTAAAAGCATATTATTAGGATTGAAATTTGATTAATGCCTTGTAAACCAGATTTCTTAACATGCTTAATGGTAGATATGATTTGATTAGATTAATACACTGATGTTCATATTGATCACCATGTTTAACTTAGAATTAGATGTCTTACATTGTTGAAAACCTACGCTTAATATGTTTCAAATCATTATTTTTGTATATATAATTTGTTTTACAATTTGAATTGTTAATTAATGTGTAATCACATGTTTAATGGAGGATATGTTTGTTAATTGATTGAAAGTTATGTTAAAATTTGGACTAAATGAGAATTTGTTAATTTAATGTTTTTTCCCTTATTAATGAAATTATATGTAAATCATAAGCATTAAAAGTTTAAGTTTAGATTTATGAGTGATTATAGATCACAATAGGGTGTTTAGGAGGGGTTAGGGTCTTTAAAGTAGTCTTAAATGGAAAACTAAGGCTTCAGAATTTATAACTTTGGGTTGGTTGAAGAAGGAGTATATAAACTATGTCATTTTAGGATTGATTGAAGAGGGATTATCTCAACTATGCTATTTTAGGACCAGAGAGAATGGGGCCACGGTAGAGTCATTTCATCTCACGCTTTTAGGTTTGGAGACCCCAGTTGCGTCTTTTTCTATCGTAATCGCAAGATTTTTTATTTTGGTCGCGAGTAGGGCCCATTTGAGTATTGGCTTGATTGATATAGTGGCCTTTAGTTAGGGTTTGTGTTGGGTTTTTTTTTGGGGGTGGGGGAGGGGGGGGGGGGGGGGGAGACATTAGACTACGGATTGTCTAATTTAATTTATAAAAAGGGTTATTGGTTTGGGGCCTTGCTTTAAAATATGAATATGTTTGTTCCGATAGGTACGATTGGGATGGTGCACTTTAAATGTATATATGTGTATGTATACATAGTTTTAAAGGATTATTCATGTGACTAATATGGTAATATATATATATATATATATATATATATATATATATATATATATATACACACACACACACACACACACACACACACAGAGTTAGACTCTCCAACATACCTCACTTAACATATGAACATACACATTTTAAAAAAATAGTAAAAAAGTGTATTTTTCAACCAAATTTGGCATAAATGATCTACATATTAAGGAGATCATCTACAAAAAAAATCAAAAAATTCAACTCGAAAGTGGGTGAGATGATGGAAAAAATTTGAACGGTAAAAAATGCACATATATACCCACTTGTCATTTCAACCACTTTCGGCTTGATTTTTTTGATGATTTTTTTTAGATTGTCTCCTCATTATGTAGATCATGTATACTAAATTTGGTTTAAAATATGTCTTTTATTATTCTTTTAAAAATGGTTATGTTCATAGGTATGTTGGAGAGCCTAACTGTATATATATATGATTAATTTAAATATATGTTTATAATGGGACATGAGTTAATGAAAGTTTACAAATAACGGATTAATATGCTAAAGCACACACTTGTGAGGGGTTAACCAAAGTGAATAAATAATGATTAATAATACACGTTTATTGTACGTTCCTTGGCAATGAATTGGTTTAGAGTAGTTATACATTTTATGTGGTTTAGAATGGGGCATGATTTAGTTTATTACTCGGTTATAGTATGGTTAAGATTTGGTTTATTTATGCAAAATGATAGGATGACAAAAGTTGGTTGAGTACTCTATTTCAGGACGGTTCAAGATTGGTTGATTGTTTGAACCAATGTAAGAATTGAAAAGTGTTGTATATAATATAGCATAGAGTGGTTATAATATGGATGGCTTCTCTAATGTAGGAGTGTAGAGTTATTATTTTTGTACTTATAAAGTATATGAGTTGGGTTAGTTCTCTACACTAATTATTATAAATATGGAGAGTCAAATTATTGGTATTTGGTTAGGGAGTCTCATATCATTGATTCTGACAAACAATTCGACTTGACAAAAGTGTATTAGGGGGTTCCTTGTTTGGATTTTATGTGTGAGACATCCCCCTAACGAAGTCTACTATGATCAAGAGTGAAGAAATATTGGTAATGGGACTCTTAGTAAGTATTTTATGGTAGAATCTATGGAGATTAGTATTTGTATATTTATTATAGGCATGGTGTACATGGTCATAGGATGGTAGCATGATAATGTGTGGATTAATGGCTTAGCGATAATACTAAAATTGTCACTTTTGGTTATTTCATAAAAAGTTCATATATGTAGGATGGCAGCCTTAGCGGCGAAGGTCGATACAATTAATTAAGATTATTTCAAGCTAAAGAATAGGTGAGGTATATTTGGTATGAGTGCCGACAGGGGACGACATGAGGCTTAAATGGGTCACATTTAATACTGTTGAGTAATATACCTATTTCTTGAAACTTTCGATTCTTGGCCCATTCCTATTTTTAAAAAATTAAGTATTCTTAGGCGGGAGTAGTAAAGATGAGCATTCAAACTTGTAATTGTTGCATGTCAATTTCTCTATCCTTAGAGTAGGATTGTGCCAACTTTGTTTGATGACACAAATTATGCGTCTTAAAAATCTCGAATAAGATCGTCTCTAAAATCGATCAATGAGTGCGTTGGAATTGTTGTTGAAAGGGGTAGACTCCCACTATTGTGACTAATGAAAATGGTGTTAGTCTCAAGTCAGTCTCAAATTGGACTAAAAAGGATTTTAGACTGAGCAATCTAACTCTCGTGGTTTGAATGTTATTTTTGGTGTAGTCACACCCAATAAATTTCATCGTATCATGAAGTGTATCATGTCTAAAAAAGCTTGGGATAAATTATTCAGCTCACACACAAAGGCACCAATGATGTCAATGCCTCTAAGCTTCAAAACCTTATCACATAATTTGAGAATATAACCATGCTTAAAACTGAAAATTTTGATGAATTTTATGCTCGTTTCTCTGATATTGTGAATTCTAGTCTTAATTTGGGTGAGAAAATTCTAGAAACGAGAGTGGTTAAGAAAATTATGTGGTCTCTCCCATATCGTTTTAGTGCAAAAGTTACTATCCTTAAATCTCTGTAAATTCTAGACACAATTAGTCTAGAATAACTCATAGGTGATCTTAAAACTTATGAATTAAACATATTCCTCAAAACCCAAAAGTATAAAAAAAAAAGGAATAGCTTTAAAAGCTAAATCAAAGAAAAAAGAGGTTTTTGGCTCTGATTCTGATTTTGAATAAGATGATCTTGCCCTATTTGCTATAAAATTCAAAAATTTTATCAGAAAACAAAAATAAAAATTCATCCAAAATAGAAAAATAAAATTCCAAGGTGGATAAGAATTTTTATTAGAATGATCAAAAAAAGCTAGAGGTGGGTATCTTAAGAAATATGAATCGGATAAATGTTATGAGTGGGAGGGAAAAGGTCATAAATCCTAAGAGTATACCACTAGGATTAAGAGATAAGGAAAAGGTAATGCCGCCTATAATGACACTCTAAGAGATAACGATGTTGAGTCGATGGATTCCGGGGATAAATCACCACATGGGCCCAACTTCACGGCATTTATGGCTAGACACGTTATCACTTCAAGTATGTCTCACGCTAATGAGGATGTTTCTAAATATGATAACCTCTACAATTTGAATCATTTCAGAGATTTTGAGGATGATGATATGAGTGAGGGAGAATGAGGTCTTCAATGTGCATACTCCAAACTTTACACTGAGACACTAAAAATTAAAAAGCAAAATAAAAATTTGAATCTTAGGGTGTTTTCTTAATAAAAGGGGTTGAGAGTTTCGAGGGAGAGTGAGACCTCGGCAAGAATCTCTTTGAGAGAGAAACTTGTTTCAAGGGTAAGGGCGAATAATGACTTTAACAACAAAGAATATAGTCTTACGAGAGAACTTCAAACATCATTGGAGACTCGTGAGAAACTTGAATCCCATGTTTACCAACTCAAGAAAGATCTCTAACGTGCCCAATAAGTCAAAGTCTATTTAAATGACACATTTAAGATATATGGAAAGATATTACTAGGTCCCGGATTAGGTTTCAAAGATAGGTGTGGAATAGGTTACGAGGGTCCATCCACTTCCAATATCACACTCGAACTGGTTTTCAAGTTTGTGTTAAATCATTCTGGGCCTCTACCCAACCCACTAAGAAAAAATTGTTTGCAAATTTAACCAAGGTCAACCCAAATAAATCAATGTTTGTACCCACTGTAAATGAAGAGGTCACCTTAGGGAGTCTTTCTACGATCTAGGAAGAGTCTCTCTCACACATGCTCCCACACACCGCTATAGCAACCTTGCTAGTCTTTGAGAGCAAGTTGAACTTCTGTTCACTATTTCTAAGTGTTTAATGGAAGAATTTAAAAGGATGTCGATGCCTCATGATAAGACTTCCAACACAATAACTAGGGCAAACAAAATTTTACCACCTCTTGGGTACTTAATAGTGACCAAAAATCCCTTATTGTTCATGTAGCTCTTAAGGTTCAAGATACTTCTCAATGGTATTTCGATAATGGGTGCTCTAGCCTCATGATCGTTGACAAGTCACATTTTACCAACTTTGTGGATCATAAGGAAGAAAAAGTCACCTTTAGGGATGTTAGTAGGTCTAGCATATTAGGACGAGGTTGTGCTGAGATTTTTTTCTTTCCTAAGCTAGACAATGTGTCGTATGTTGAAGGATTGAAGGCAAAATTAATAAGAATAATATAACTTTGCAATGCTCAATTTATGGTAAAGTTTGATCGGTCGGAATGTAACATCTTTGATCAATCCAGTGAAATTTTGCTACAAGGTGTGAGGACTACTAACAATTCCTATGGTATCATACCAAAGTCCTCTTGAGTGTGCCATAATGTTAAGGTCTCCACCAAGAACCTTTGGCATCAATAACTAGGTCACATAAATTTTAGAAATCTTATGAGGCTACTTAAGAAAGACATAGTTCATGGTTTACCATCACTTGGAGAACTAACTTCCTCGATTTCTGTTCCTTTCCAACAAGGAAAACAAATCAAGAATCCCCATTGGAATTTGAATACCATTACTACCTACCATGTCTTAGAGTTGATACACATGGATCTTATGGGTCCTACGCGGATGGAGAGTGTTGGTGGTAAGAAGTATATTCTAGTGATGGTTGATGACTTTTTGAGATATTATTATATTATTGTATATCTTAGAGAAAAATTTGATATTTTTTAGTTTCTAACCATCAATTATCGTGTTCTTCAAAATTAACATGGTGTTACTATAAATCTTATTTGTAATGACACTGGCATCGAATTTAATGTTGCTAACACTGATGGTTCTTGTGATGAAGTTGGTGTCAAACATGTTTTTTCGATCCTTTATACTCCTCTACAGAATGGCATAGTTGAGAGGAAGAATCAAATAATTCCAGAGACGAAAAGCTCCATGCTTCTTGGAAGGAAAGTGCCGAGACATTTTTGGGCGGAGGCGATTAACACCACATGCCACATGGTGAATAGGGTTTATCTTCATCCACACACACTTCACACACTCTATGTGAATTATGGACCAGTAAAAAACCTAATCTATCGTATTTTTAAGTTTTGGAGAGTCTTTACTATATCCTTAAAGATAGAGAGCACTTAGGGAATTCGTCTCTATAAGAGATAAGAGAATAGTTTTGGGATATTCATTGACTAGTATAGCCTATAGGATGTATAATCTTAAAATCTCCAACGTCATGGAATCAATAAACATAATCATTAGAGATGATGCACCGACTACGTTTATTTATCATGATCTTACGTGTGAGAATAATGCACCCTCGGTGATGATCTCATTATTCCCTACACCACCATGGTGGACCCTCTCTTGACAAAGAGGATACACCTTCTTGGGTTCAAAAGAGTCATAACCCTATCGGCATAATCTGTGATCCTACAGTAGGTGTCAAAACTCGTGCTCAACTAAAGAATGAGGTTAGATACTTTTGCTACACTTACATAGTAGAGACCAAGAATATGATGGAAGCACTCAATTTTGAGAATTGGATAAGTGTTGTGCAAAATGAGTTGCTTCAGTTTTGAAAGAATGATGTTTTAGAATTAGTCCTAGGACCTAGCAAGACTAATGTGATTAATACTAAGTGAGTGTACAAAAACAAGATACATGAGAATTGTACCATCGTTCTCAATAAGTCTAGCTTGGTCGCTCAAGGTTACACGCAAGTTAAAGATGTGAACTTTAACGATACATTCACTTCTATTGCCAGTCTTGAGCTCGTTCACTTACTACTCACCATAACATGTCATCTACAGTTTAAGCTTTATCAAATGGATGTAAAGAGTGCCTTTCTAAATGGCATTCTTTGGGAAGAGGTTTACGTGGAATAACCAAAGGATTTTAAAGACCCAAAGCATTCAGAACATATCTTTTATCTAAAGAAGGCCTTGTGTGGTTTAAATCAGGCATCCTGTGCTTAGTACGAAAGGCTAAATTCTTATCTCTTAGCCCATGGTGTTAAGAGAGGGGGAGTTAATATGATGTTATTTTTTAGGGGCGATGGTGGTGATATCTTAGTTATTTAAGTCTATATGGATGACATAATCTTTGGATTCACGTAACAAGCTCACACTTTTGAGGAGGAAATTAAGAGTGAATATGAGATGAGCATAGTTGATGAACTTACTTTCTTCCTAGGTCTCCAAGTGAATCAACTCGAAAATGGGAAAATTATATCTTAATTTAAGTACGTTGGGGATCTAATGAAGAAGTTTGGTTTGGACTCCTTTAATCACTCTTGCACACCCATGCATTCCTCAAAAAAGATTAGCAAAGAAAACTTAGGAAAGCACATAGGGCAAACACTCTATAGGAGTATGATAATGTAACAACCCTCGATTTTTGGAGACGGAGAAATTAAATTTTGGGAAAATAAAATTTAATTAAATTGGAGAATTTCAAAATTTGGGAATTTAGGCCCAAAAATAGAGAACATTTTAAAGTATTCCAGATGATGATTTCGAGGGTACCACTGATCCCGGAAGGGTCGAGATAGTCAAAATGACTATCATTG
This sequence comes from Sambucus nigra, assembly GCA_949130495.1. NCBI lineage: Eukaryota > Viridiplantae > Streptophyta > Magnoliopsida > Dipsacales > Adoxaceae > Sambucus > Sambucus nigra. The sequence continues at coordinate 197,373,447 of OX422219.1, forward strand.
GGTTTTATTTCGGCTCCGGAATGTTTTTAAGTTATTTTGATTCGAATTGGATTAAACGAGTCATTTAAAGTGTGTATTAACATTTAAAATTGGGATTTTGTTTTAAAGGTTTATGAGGCTTACGGATTAAGCCATTTCTCATTTCAGAGAGAGAGAGAGAAAAAGCCCTAGATGGAGAAAGAAAAGAGAAAGAAAGAAGAAAAGAAGAGAGAGAGGAAGAAAGCTTGGAGATTCCGGCCCAAAACCGCCACATCAAGGACGATCCAACCTCTACAAATCTGAGGCAAGTGTTTAATATTTCTAAATAGCTATTTGTGTATTTCATTTCATAATTTGTGGGTTAAAGAAATGGATTTTTGGGTATAAATATCAAAACCTAGATTTTTGGGTTTAAATCTTGAAATCAATGTTATTATATGGTTTAATGACACATAAATGGCTGCGATGAGATGTAGGATGGATTTTCTTGTTACAAATAGTATTGGGTTAAACATTTGGGGGCTTGAGGATGATATGTGAGTGTTTGAGGGTTGTGGGTTTGCTGAAATTGGAAAATCGGCCAAGGTAACTGGTATGGCCGATCGACCGCGGTCTAGGGACCGGTCGACCGCGCCTCAATGAAAAAGCCTACTGCATTTCTTCATAGGAAAAATTTGGACCCGCGGTCGATCGGGGGTCTGGGATCGGTCGACCGATCCCCTGTTTTTATCCCAAAAATTTAGAGTTGTTCTTTTCCTTTTCCCTTGGAGTTTTATTCTTAGGGGCTTTCTTAATGGGATTATTTAGGAAGGTTATGATGTTAGATTAAAGGAATAGGTCTCTAGTTCGAATAGGGACTTGCGGGCCTATGTTAAATTGATTTAGGAGGATGGGATACCTCTTTTGGTGATGAAAGAAACATGGGATTGAATTGATTGGTGGGTTTCCCTACTATGATGGAGGTGGGAAATTACGGATTGGTTGTAAATGGTAGAGATAGTCCCTTATCGCTTAAGTAGGTATGAAAAATGGAGTTCTATTGAGAGTAAGGGTTCACAAGACCAATCAAACCATAAGGGAAATTGGGAACGATTGGGATCGTACTATCGACTAGAATAAGTGGTAGCATAAATTCTAGATGGGATAGTTATACGTACTTATGTGGAAGTAACCATTGGGATTCCAACGCTTGAAATAATGTTGGGATAAGTTGAGGTTCATAGGCTATTAGTTATATCTATATACCAATGGTTAAATAGTACTAAAGACAATTATGTATCTTCTAGTGTAAATGAAAGGTGTAGTGATGGTTTCCTACACTAACTTTGGGTGATAACCTTAATGTTGGATGTGTGTATATATATATATATATATATCCTTATGTTGTTTGGGAGACTATTCACCATAGGAGAATGGATGAATATGCTTTAAGTGAGGGATTATATTCACATATCGAGGTAATTATATGAGTTTGTGGTGACGCCTTGTATATTGAGGATTATATGTATACTTAAAGCCGAGATGATATTTACTATACATATGAACGAGATATAGTTTGTATATATAGATATGTGGATATGTGAATATATGTATATATATATATATCTATATAGATATGACTATATGGATATATTTATGTTGTGGACATACATGGTATGGATATTTAAACCTTATGTGATGGTTTAATATTGGATCATATGATGGGATCATATGGATGTATGTATATTGTGCATGTGAACGATATATATACTTATTTGGTTAAGCATACCCCTCTCATGCTATCATTGGGAAGTTTCTGCGCAGAGGGTGAGCATCCTGGCATATAGAGCAGGGTGTGGATATTCCCCAGGTCATAGTCATCCTGTGTTATTATACGATAGATATATATTTTTGGGGTGAGACGTGGTGGGTATGTTTCGTCTCATTGCCGGTTTGGAGCTATGACCGCTTCCCGGGACGTCATGTGCGTGAGTTTATCACGAGGTGGGTGTCATTGATCCCCACCAGGTGGTCCCCAGTTGCTACGTGAGCCGGGCATTGGGAAGATGATAGCATTGATGCAGTTTTATCGGCGATATATATAGCCGGGTGGGTTATGTGCATGTCCATTGTACATCAGATATGATATGTACATCTGGCCATGGGTATGGATGATTGGTATATGTATATATATGGTGAGAATAAAATACCTATATATATATTTATATATCCTATAGGTGAAAGGATATGGTATTTCTATGGGGTACATCTTGGATGATTATGGTGTACCAGATTATTTGGGGGTTGATGTATCGCATTTAAGGAATACTTCGGTTACATCATCCCAAGGATATTATTGGAGATTTTTAGTTGTTTTCGTATTGTAGTTTAAAATTTTAGTAGTAATGGTAGTATTAAATTATATGTTAAGTATTATGGATCTCTAGGATCGGCATTGCCCAGGAGTAGTGTAACGGGGTGGTTCCTTGTTTGGATTTCACTTTGCAAGACACCTCACGCACGAAACGTAGTGCAATGTCGAGATTTGAGAGAAGTAATCACATATATGGCATAATGGATCTCTGGTCTTGACATCGTCAGGAGTAGTGTAATGGGGCGGTTCCTTGTTTGAATTTCTCTTTGCAAGACTCCCCACGCACGAAACGTAGTACAATTTTGAGATTAGAGAGAAGTTTTGCCAATAATTCATGCGCATGTTATTTAGAATTTAATTCTTATATTTTAGCCTATATATATATATATATATATATATATATATGGGTAATGTATTAAGAATTATAATAAATTATATTATAAATCGGAATCCATTAAGCCTATTATGGCACAATTGTTTCTAAAAATAATCAGGTATGATTAGAATAAAGGTGGATTCTAGGTCAAGATAGGTAGGCAGTTCTCGTGAGTATAGGCTGGGCCTATGATAAGTTAGGTTGTCCTTATAATTGGGGTAATTTAACTAAAATTTGAGGACGCGATTAGGTGCGCGCCTTTAGATGAGAGGTGAGTTGGGGTTTCACGAGAGTGCGATTTCACTTTAATTATGAAATAAGTGCACCGATATTTATTATGCACGGTTAACACACTTGCTAAATATTTTCACAATTCGGGCTCTGACCCGTTTACTTTTCTCTCCTGCTTGTATATATATATATATATTACCACAGGTATCCTACCGCAGGGATGCCGGATGACCTTCTATCTAGAGTCTTGGGAGTCGTGACAGGTGCGGACTGTTGCGGGATGTTTCATGTAGACTCTTCCTACTTCTTTAAAATTCTAGGTAGGATTCATGTTGTATATCGGGTTTGTACCCAAGGGATATTTATATACATGTTTATATCTATTCCATTTCAGTTATTGTATTGGTTGTGCCCCGACAGCTTATTCGGGTCTACTTTTTGTAGTACATCCTGTTGTATTTATTTCATTTCATTTCATTTCTAGCATTTCATTTATCATAGTTCTTGTATGCATTGTTTTTCTTTTCTTATTAGTGGTGTTATGGTGTTGGTTTGTTGTATGTTGCATATTTTATTTAAATTTTAACATCTCGCTTATATGATATCGGGTAGTTAGTCCTATATTATATAGTACCGGCAGTTGATGTTGAGACTAGACCATCTGAAACTCCTGATTTAATATAGTATAGGGCTGGCCACCCGTTATTATTTTGAGCGGGTTGTTACAGATAAGTAATCTCCTCTGCTTGACTGTTTGTCGTCCTGATATAGCCTTTATTGTTAGAGTTGGTACATAGTACCGAGCATCCCCAAAAGAGTCACACTTGCTTGCACTTAAACTCATCATCAAATACATGAATGGAACTCTTTCTTATGGCATGTTGTATTCCTTTGATATCGATTACCATTTGTCAACTTATTCGGATGTCAATTGGTCTTAGGATGTTGATGGTTGTAAAAAAACATCAGGTGTATGCTTTTACTTTAGGAGTTACCTTGTCTCTTAGTTGAGAAAAAAGCAAAACTCCATTTCTTTGTCCATGGTGGAGGCCGACTACATAACCGTTGACATTTATTGAACACAACTCTTATGGATGAAGCAAATGTTGGAGTATTATCGGTTTACTCAAAACGCAATAACTATTTCTTGTGATAATATGAGTGAAATTCACATTTCTCGTAATCCCGTACAATATTCTCATACGAAGCTCATTAGGATTAGTAAGCATTTCATTCGTGCACTCATTGAGCAGAAAATATTTTCTTTAAGCTTCTTGAGTACCAAATGTCAATTGGCTGGCATTTTCATTAAACTTTAGATGCACTTAGATTTGAGGATCTTAGAAAGTCATTAGGTATTTATTCCATTGATTAAATTCGGGTATTGGTTATAGTTTAGGGTATTTTCATGTTGATATCACTTATCCATACTACTAGATTGTATTCTTATGTTAATATTTTGAAAATTCCAAAAATAAATTTTTTAAATTAAAAAGATTTTATTTTTTGAGAAAAAAATTCAAAAATTCAAAAAAATATTTTTGTATTTTGTTTTATATCATATACGGATGCGCATTTAAGATGTTCGAAACAAAATTTCACTTCATCCATCCATGTGACTTAATCCTGGTGTCATGATACTTGGCAAGGTATTTGCTTAATTATTCATGTTTAGCATTGCGTTGTTCACTATTAATCACTACCTTCATGCTAGACTCATTTTATCACCTTGATTGCACACATGCACGAACTTTGGAACATTGTACTTTCTTGGCATATGTTGAATAGGATGTTCTCAACTCAATCATGCTTAATAAAGTACCAAATTTACTAGGAACTAATGGTGCATGTAAAAATCGTGGCCCGAATGTTTTTTACCGAACGATTGATATATGTTTATACAATGGAAAGGAGCTACGAAAGAAGCAGTCTTCTTTGCGTTAAAGGCCACCATTGGCAAGAGCCTAAAAGATGATTTCGGCACATAAGTGCCAAGGCCAATTTATTTCATTAATGCTTCATAAAAAATGAGCAGTATGATTCGTTTAAAAAATTTGAGAGATTATGCTTAAAATGTGATATTTTGAGGATGTTATAAGTTGAAGATCAGTGGGTTTGCATAATAAAATTCCATTAAAACATTAAATAGTTTGGTATTATGGATTTGAGAAGCACTGAAATTCGTGACATTTTGTATGAGTTGAGTCAATTTCACTTTGTTCAACATTTTTTTTTAAAAGGTTGAATTAAGTTCTTTCTTTAAGAGTGTCACTTTGACTTTGTGCACTATCACTATGTATGCCTATGTTGTACTTTTTTGTGCATTAAGTTCACACACATTCATTCCATATTCATGATTAAGATATTTTGTGCTACTCCATGGCTAAAAATAATTTGTTAGCTTTTTGAAGTTTCATCCCCTATACTTAGTTGTCTATACTTTGTGACGATATTTCAGATTTATTTCCTCATGATTCTAACTTTTCAGGTTTAGCTTCTAACACTTTGTTTATTTCGGACAAAAAGGGGAAGAACATATTAAGGGAGAGTTTCTTTTGTTTTAAACTCCACGCATGACAGCATTTCCTTTATTTTATATGTTTATATCTTTTTTCGCATTGATGATATCATAGACTACACGTTGAAGATTTTAGTAAAGACAAATTCACAAGAGTCTTTTCCTTTTAGGGTTTGGGAGGTATATTAGTTAAATTTTTCTTAACTTGTCTTAGGGGTTATTGTTTTGGGTTATGTGTTTTTCACCGGAATAGCCAAAGGGGGAGATTTGTAAGAGAAAAATTTATAATTTCCTATTATTTTTTCAAGTTTGGCATACTCTGTTACACCTCTACATCATCATGTACATTCTCAAGAGCTTCAATCGAAGACAAGTTAGTGACCTAATCCGACAATCGAAGATTGAATAGTTGAGATCGTCACTACAATTATAGAATAAGGTATATGAGTTTGATTTTATGTAATCTTTATATTTAGGAGTATTTTAAAAGTGTTTGAAAACATAAAATATTTTTAAAAATAAAATTAAAAAATCTGCAAAGTCGTTAGACCGACATTTGGTTGTCGTTCGAATGAATGAATGTACCTCGTTAGAATAGCTTAAAACAAATTTCGAACGAGATCAATTTTGACAAATTTTGCCCCACTTTATTTTCTCTTTAGATTAGTCATTAGAAGTGATTCGAACGATATAAGGTATTTCATTCGAATGGGATGTATCTCTTCGAACGAGCTGGCGAAAATTGATTTTTTACTTGATTTCAAATGCAGTCTTTTCAAGTCTCTCCTTTGGAAATTTTTCTCCCTATATACAGAGACACGAACTTGCAATTCTTATCAAGACTTTTAGAATACGTTTTATTATCAAACACTTTGATTTTTTAAATTTAAACACCTTGGACGTTTTGTGATCATTTTATCAAATCCTAAAGAGCACATCATATATTCTAATCCTTGTGGAGTTAATTCTTCACTGATGAATATAGGTAAGGAGTTTCCTTAGGTTGATCGGCGGACACCGAGGCAAGTGAAGCTTACTGTGGGGCGTTATTAGATCTTCATCGCTTTTTGTAATCAATAAGGAAGGATAGATAACTGCAATACTTAGTGGAGTGTAAGTTTTTAAGTTTGTTTGTGTCATTCTGTAATACCTTAGTATAGTGCCAAAACGGGGGGTTTTCGAAAGGGTTTTTCCTTTATGTTATGTGTTGTGATTTGTTTTGATTCATTATCTTGCATGTTTAGGTTCAACTAGTTAATCACGATTAATTTGGGATTAAATGTAATTTGGCTTGTTTGTGACTTACTTTATGATTTCTACTTTTGTCCATATAACTAGACCACCCCGTAAAAGAGTTTTACACCCTTTGAGTCAAGGAAGAACCATGTTGTCTTAACTTTCAATTTATGGGATTCCCTTTCGTCTGGTGGGATCTCTCCATTTTTAAGGTAAATGGTGATCGGATCCATTCAATTGGGTGCATAATTGACCTCTGTAGCTGCTATATTTGGTTCTAGTTACTTTATAATTGGTCAGTCAATGTATTCCACTTCGATTGTTATTTTCAAATCGATATCAATGGTTGAGGTTAAGGTTTCCAGGGCGTCAACATAACTATTTTGATTCCTTGATAATTATTTAGTTTGGAATAACTTAAAATCGTTGAGTGGATTCCTTGATTCACCTCTATAGGCTAGCATAATTAGAACCTAGCTTAATATTCTTCAATCAATTGTTAGAAATTAGACAAAAATCACAATATAGGGCAATGTATTTTCCCCTCATTGTGATCATCTTTTTGAGGTCGAATATCATTCTCTAGTATTTGTTTTTGTTGTTGTTGGACCAGTTAAACCCAAGTAAGACAGCTTGCTCAATCAGATGCCTTATGTGGTGATGCAGATGATTCCATTGGCGTTGCTCCACTAGTTGGAGGATCAATCTATGAATAGTCATCACTTTGGATAAATGATTGGTTTGATTGTCGACAGATTGGCCTACAAGGATCACATTGAACATATCCAATAATGGACTATGTTGAAATGCTTATTCGTTTAAGTTTAATGAGAAATCTGTAATGAAGTGGGCCATGACCATCTCTTTAATGGAAATTGGTGGCTCATTACTGATGTCAAATTGTGCTAACTATAACGACCACTTTGTCATTATATTAGTGAGATTGGTCTTATTCAAGACCTCTTTGATAGGGAAGGATATGAGGATAAGTATGGAGTGTGAATTAAAATAATGTCTCGAATTTCTAGATGATTTGATTAGGGATAAGCAAAGTTTCTGTATGTACATATAACTCTTTTCAACCTCATAGAGAGTGTGGCTAATGTAGTAAACCAAATATTGATCTCCATCTTATTGGCATGATATGAAACATATAAATAGAGATTCTCACCATTGAATGGCATAAAAAATAAAGGTCAAATCCAATGTACTTTTTATTTTCTGTAATGTTTCATCACCTTCTGACATTTAGATTATCATGCGAGTTTTGTTTAATGCTTAACATAAGGGTCGGCACTTATCAGATGATAGGAATATGGTTTGATGCATTCTGCTTTATTTTATATTATTTTAGGATCTTTAAGGTGTTAGATAGGTCTTTATGGTGGTTGGCGGCAAGATTTATTTTGATGATCATGAAGTCAAATTAAACCTCCATGGTTTTGTCGATATTCTTTATGTATATCTTTATTAAAAATCATTAGTGGGTGTATGTAGCATTATTATGGCCGAATGGTATCACCATATAGTATTAAAGTCCCACCTTGGTAACGCATGACGTATTTTCCTAGTCAGGGCCTAATAGTGGTATTTGATGGAATCCAAAATAAGCATCCATAAAACTCATTTATTGATGTTTGGTTGTTAAGTTGAGTAACTAGTTAATTCTAAGCAAAGCAAAACCTTCCTTGGTATTGGTGAAATCCAAGGTAAGCATTCATTTACCACTAATTTTGCAGGCGATCATTTTTTCAAATACCTAGTTTGGGATTGAACCTCCTTGATAGAGTTGCCATAAAGTATATTCCCAACTTCATCTCCACCACTTTCACTTTTTCTAGAGCGAGTTTTCTTCTCTTCTATTTGACAATTTAACTTACAAGATCCGCATTTATCTAGTGAGAAGCAACTTCTGGATCAATACTTCACAAATCGTAGGTCTACAAGAAAATGTTTCAGCATTCTTTTTAAAGAATTCCATGAGATTATTGTCTTCTTCATTTGAAATTTATTAGACGATGAGAAACGATATCTCTAGTTGTGATAAATCAAGAGGAATAATTTGTAATTCATCCATTGATCGATCGACATAAGGACTATGACATGGAAAATGATAGAGTTAGTAGATATCATGATAAGAAGAAAAGTTAACATAGCTTGTTTACAAGAAACTAAATGGAACGATGAGAAAGCTAGAGAAATAGAAAATATAGCGTATAAATTATATTATACAGGAAAATATAGAAATAGGAATAGAGTCAGAATAATAGTAGATAAAAACCTTAGGATGATATCATAACCATTATTAGGAAAGGTGATAGGCTTATACTTGTAAAATTTGTATTAGGTGAAAATATAACCAATATTATTAGTGTTAATGCAACCCAAGTAAGATTAGATGAGCACACTAAAGTACAATTTTGGGCAAAAATGGATAAACTAATTCAAAAACTGCCCGTAGGCAAGAAAACCTATATAGTGGATATTTTAATGGTCATGTAGGAGAAGATCATGTAGGATATGAAATAGTGCATGGAGGATATGGTTTTAGAGATAGGAACGACGGTGGAGAGTCTATCTTAGATTTTACGATGGTTTATGATTTTGTACTAGTAAATACATGTTTAAAAATAGGCTTAAATACTTCATAACTTATAAAAGTGGAACGCATAATAGCCTTATAGACTTTTTTATTACTAGTAAAGGAGACGGATTAACATGTAAAGACTGTAAGGTTATCCAGGCAGAGAGCTTAACCTCACAACATAGGATAATGGTGTTAGATATAAATATTAAAAATCAATCACGAGTGAAAAAAAAAGAAGATTAACCCACAAACTAAGTGATAAAACGTTAAAGAAGAGAATATGTAACTATTCAAACATAAGATATTAAATCAACCATCATGGAATATCAAATATGAGACTAAGATTATCTGGGATAAGAGGGCCACGTGCATTAGGATAATATCAAAAGAAATTCTTGGAGAATTAAAAGGAGGGGGCCGCAATCTAATGAACCTTGTTGGTGGAATGAAGAAGTGAAAATATAATAAAAATTGAAAGGGAGTGATTTAAAACATGGCAAATGACTATAAACAAAGAAAAATTTGAGAAATATAAATGTGCTAAAAATGAAGTTATGAAAATGGTAAGATATGCTAAGTTAAAGGCATATGATGATCTTTATAAAAAATTAGGAACACGGGAAGGGAAAAAAGTATTTATAGCCTTGCTAAACTTAGGGGAAAAAATGATTTTAATAACGTTAAGTGTATTCAAAGTGATGATTTGGGAGTCCCAGTCAAGGATGATGAGTTTACAGAAATATATAAAAACTACTTCGAGATGTTATTGAATGGAGATAAATGGGAGTAAATCAGATATAGAGAAACTTAAGGAGTTTCGAGAAAATATACTTTTTCCATAGAATTAGGACAACAGAGGTCCAAGTAGCTATAAAAAAATGTAAATAGGGAGGACTTTAGGAACAGATGGTATCCCTATTGAGGTTTGGAAGTGATTAGGAGAGGAAGGAGTGTCTTAGCTTATAAATTTTTTTTAACAAAATTATAATGACTAATAGGATGCCCGACTAATGGAGAGAGATTGTTTTAGTACCTATTTATAAAAATAAAGCGGACATATAAAGTTGTTAAAAATATCATGGTATTAAGTTAATAAGTCTTACAATGAAACTTTTGGATTGAGTGATTGAATATAGATTGAGATTGAAAATAACAGTATCTGAGAATCAATTTGGGTTTATGCCTGGAAGGTCAACAATGGAAGCAATTTATTTATTGAGAATATTAATAGAAATGTATAGGGACAAAAGTAAGGACTTTCATATGATTTTTATAGATTTAAAAAAGGCGTATGATAGGATACCAAGGGATATAATATGGTGGGTTCTACATAAAAAAGGAGAGATTCATAAATATTTTGATGTGATCGAGGATATGTATAATGGATCCATGACTGTAGTAAGAACATTAGCCAGAGAAAGTAGAGAATTCCTAATTAATGTAGGTTTGCACCAAGGTTCAGCACTAAGTCATTATCTATTTGCTCTTATTGTGAATGAGATAACTAGACAAATACAAGTCTAGGTACCATGGTGTATTCTATTTGCAGATAATATTATTTTAGTGGTTGAGACTAAAATGGAGATTAATGCTAATTTGAAATTGTGGAGAGAAACTCCATATATAAGATGATTTAAAATAAGATGGACAAATAGAATATGTGGAGTGCAATTTTAGTAGTAATAAAAGGACAAATGGGGATGTGGTGAAATTGTAGGGTCAATAGATACCTAAAAATTATCACTTTTGTTATTTAGGCTCGATTATCTAAAAATATGGCTCATAGGATTAAACTAGGCTGGGTTAAGTGGAACGACATATTATGTAATAGGTGTATACCTTTAAATTTATTAAAAAAATTAAAAAACATTCATTAGACCTGTCATATTATATGGGACAAAGTGTGGTGCAATTAAAAAATAAAATGTGCAGAAAATGAGTGTAGCGGAGATGCGAATGCTAGATGGATTTGTGGTATAAATTGAAAGGATAATAATAGAAATGAAAAAAAATTTGAAACAGTAAAAGCATCTCCTATAAAAGATAAATTGATATAAAATCAACTTAGATGGTTTGGACACGTCAAGTGTTGACCAATGGATACCCCCAAAAGGAACAATGATTTAGTTAGAATTGATGATAACGCAAGCGGTAGAGGTAGGACTAAATTTACTTAATGGGATATTGAAAAAATGGCATGTTTTTATGCGGTTTAATCGATGATATTTCACTGAACAGAATGGAATAGAAAAATAGAATTCATGTAGCCGACCCCAAATAATTGGGAAAAGTATTTTTTGAGTTGAGTTGAGTTACTTGATAGAAAATGACCATGCTGATCACTTCAAATCCTAGACGAGCACCCTTTCGTTGTTATTTGGATTAATCGTCCTTAGAGTAATCATCATCTATGCCTTTTTGGGATTGGGTCTACTTGTGTTTGATGCAGTTAGAAAATAACTCTTCATTTTTCTAGTCCCCTTGATTTTAACTATCCATTGGCCGATCACAAACTTGAGATTTTGGTGGTAAGAAGATATCATAACCCTCATAATGTGTAGCCACCCTCTCCCAAGGATGGTGTTGTAATATGAATCCAATCCCAGACAGATGGAATCTATTTCATGATTGACTGACTTGATTTTTATTATGAGCTTGATCTTCCCCTGATAAAATTTCCATGTTGTTGTTGAAACATATTAGTGTTCCAACCTTTGTTTACAGATAATGAATGTTGTATCCCTACTAATAGATCATATTTACATAAATATATTTTAGGATCTTCCCTAGTTCACTAGAATCATTTAAAGGTGAGGAACAAGGCGTCTTTTTTAGGCATATTGATCCCAACAAAATCTTCATCGAAAAAAAATAACTATGTTCATATTAGTTTTCTTATGATCCATTTTGTTGATATAATTATTGGAAACCTCAATCTTAAAGACCTTTTGAACAATGGTTTCAATTCTGATTCCTATATAAATCTTATTCCCAATGCGCTGAGAAGGATTAGTGCATCCTCAAATGGTGATCACCATTCCTGACGTCATTATATCACCGTCGTCCTTCCTTTAAAATAAATTACCTGTCATTCTACCTTTGTTTTCCTTACAAGTGATGCATTAGCATCTTGAATTATTTTTCTTGTGATTGTGATCCTTGAGGTAAGTACACCTTTGGTTTTCATCTAATTCATTGGCATCTCACAGCATCTCTGGATGCTTCTAATCGCATGGTTTTTCTTTGAGTTGGGGGAGATTTTAAATTCGATCCTTGAATAAGGTCTCAACTTCTTGGTATGTGTTCTCATTATTCAACATCTTTTTCTTTCCCTTAGGCTTCATGTGCTTTCACCCTTTCTTAACTGGGGATAATTTTACTACTTCATTTACATCCCCATAACTAGATACCTTTGTATATTAATCATCCTAATCATCTACACTGAGGAGCCTAAACATTGTCATACTTCTGTAACAACCCGCGTAATTTTTAGCTATATTAATTAATTTTTGGAAAATGGAGGAAAATAAAGTTTTTGATAAAACTATTTTTATTGCTCAAATATGTTGAATATTATTTTTAAAAGCGAGAATTTCAAACGGTTTTGAAAAAGGAGTTAAAACGGATTTTAAAATGATTTTTAAATGTTTTTAACTCTTAGAGTTGTTTTGACTTCCAACTCTTCATTTATTTGCCTTTATTAAAGGAGTCTTTTGGATTCCAACTCTTCATTTCTTTGCATTATAAAAGGAGTCACGGGCAAACCTTTTAACCTACTTTTGGCAGCAAATATATTTTATATTCCTCTCCTTTTTAATTATACATTGGCCCTTGAGATTTGTGAGTTCCAACCTTAGATTAGAGGTGTTCTTGGGGCTATTTTGTTGGAGGTTCTTGGAGAAGATTTTGTAGATCTTTTGAGTTGATCTTGAGGATGTGATCGTTGGTTTCTCATCATGGTTTGAGGTATGGGGTTTTACACAATATGCTCCTTAAATCTCGCGAGTGTCATTCTCTTTGAATTCTTGTTAATTGAACTCATATTTGAATTGATAAATTCATTAAAATCTGGAAAATTATTGTTGAAATTATTTTGATTCATGTGATATCATTATATTGTTGATGAGCACGTTGTCATGAGATTTTAATATGGCACGAATGTTGGGCACCTGCCAAAATTCCTGTTTCCCGGGCTATGGCTTGATAAAGCATATACAGATGTGGTGAGGCCTGGTGACCCGGTTAAAGTGTTGTTGAGAAATTATATTGATAAATGCTTTGAGATTTTCATTTTGAATTTAATATTCGTACTCATGTTGTTACGTTTTATTCATCGCTAACATATATTTGTTGAGCATCTTTCCTGTCGTATTGTGTACTTCCCCATATTTTCTTTTAATGTCAGGTTAGCGCGGATTTTGGGGCGCTATGGAGATTGATTTTAGTGAGGATTATTTGGGAAAGATTTGTATTATTTTGATGTATAGAGCTTTGGAGATTTGTATTTTATTTTCGAGTTAGTTGTTGTAATTGAAGAGATTGAGATTAGTGGATTTATACTATTGTGGGTTTACTTAGATGCTCTATACCTTGTCACTTGTGGATTTGGATTTATTTTATCACATCAGCGCTCCGTTTGCTCTCTCCGGGCGGGCGGGGTGTTACAACTTCTTTATATTGGCCAAAGACCATCCATAGATGACGTTGGCTTCTTCCTTAGTGACTAATATGTATCGTTAGATCGGGGGAAGTTAAACTTTAATGAGGAGACGATTAAATACTCATTTTAGTAATCTATCTCATTATATAATTTCCAATACTTCCCAACATATGTCTTGAGGGGCTCCCCTTTAATTTTACAAAGGGCGATCAACGAATCCTTTTCTTTCATAGCTTTACTATTGGTGATGAACCGGGTAGTGAACCAGGAGGCTAACTCTCTAAAATTTAAGATCGATGTGGTGTTTAGCTTCTCAAACACTTGAGGATGATTTCACCCAGTGTTGATGGAAAAAATCAATACATAAGGCCGTTATTATGATGCCACAAATACATATATTGTTTTAATAACTAATATGGTGAGCTATTTCAGGATTACCATCATAAGTGTTGGCACTAAGAACTTCCTCGGTGCATATGAAATCTAATTCTCCTGGATGAATGGGGATGTTGAGCCATGCCTACGAGCTTTTCTGAGCCAATCCTTTAGTGTGCGAATGCGGTTTTGATGCAAAAGTCCTTCCAAATCCTTTTTTATGAAGTCATGTAGGTTGTTTTGACCTGATATCCTACTCAGTGGGGGAGGAAACCATTTATAGTGATTTGGAAACTAGCCTAGGATCGTCTAACTTGTCGATTCTTCCTGCAAGCATATTGGTTAACTTAGGGTTTCCTCTTTTGACTTTAGATTAGTCGATATATATGTCGTTCCTTGATTTTTATGCCCTTTTGTTGGCACAATAAGATGGAGTCCTTAGTGAAAGGACTCTCCTCCTTTGTCCATAATCATATCTAGGGAAATTGGATCCATGACCCTCAATTTGTTTAGTGAGTTATCTTTCAAGGCTCCACATCTCAATAATGGAGACTCTCCTCATAGTTCTTAAGGAAATATGATATGGGATCCTGAGTATAAGGACCAATGTAGAGGTGTCATAATGGCGGTGGCAACAGTTAGGGATAGAGCGATGGGTTGATCGTCCATTGGATTGGAATTTTTGGGGATATGGAGGAGATCTTAGTGGAGATTCAATCTTTCCACTCAATCCAAACTTCAAATTAGATCCAATTTATTTCATGTTAATAGTATGATTCATCTTCACCATGTTCAGAAAGTTGGAAAATTATATGGTGGAGGCGTATTTACCATAAACGACTCCAAATTAAAGAGGAAACGAATCTACTATAATTATAGTTACCAAACCAGACCTTGTGTGCTATGCAAGAAAGTAAATTGGCATAGTATGTAAATGGTTCATCAAGTTGGCATTTCCTACATCCATGGACTAAGAATTGGGGTTATTTCACTATAATAGAAAATACTTGGTATGCTAGGGTTTCTACATGGAGTCCAAGTCGGGGGTATAAGGTATTCTGTGTAATCTAATTTTTCACACCTTCAACCCCCCCCCCCCCCCCCCACACACACACACACAATATGGATGTCTTATTTATCCAAATAATAAGTTATATATAGTTAAAACGATAATGAGATTAAGTTTAACTGTGAATGGAATCTCTTTGAGTTGATCGTCTCTAATTTAGCTAAGATGGAGTAGGATCATCTGGTTGAGGAACATGATATGTAGTTATCTAAATATGATGATAGTCTTGATATAGTCAGCCATTCCTGATTCAACGATCGACATGATCCATAAGTACTTCAAGAATCCACTACCACGTAAGCTACTGAGGCCAAATAGGCTCTGATCTAGCGTGAAAAGTAGCGTCGCGTCAGAACGCTAATCGTTGTTTTCGTTTCGCCTACTCAATACAAAAACCTAAATTACGACTTCACTTGCGATACAAGTATATCGATAAGTCGGGTATCGAGAATCCACAGGGAGTGATTGAATTTTAGATTTTAATTGTTTATTATTTCAAGAATAAAAATGTAAAATGTGATGTGGTGGTTATAGTGAAAAAGGAGAAAAATAAGAGAAGTTAACTCTAAATAATATTAATTAAACGAGAGTTGGGATCGCATCTCCGCCATGGGCTAAACAACTAATAATTAGAATTTTGGTTCGAAAATATTTAACTGAATATTTTTAATTAATTATAAACATCACGCAAGAAGAAATTTAACTCAAAGTTGCGAGATAAAACATTTAATCAAAAATGGACACACACGGATTAAATTTGGATTATCGCTATAAACACTAACGTTGCGTGACAAACAAAGTTAAATGCGTAATAAATCAATTTTAATACGCGCGGTTTCAATTAAATGCAATTTTACACGAAATCTAATTTTCGGAGCTCGACGCCCATCAATGGAGGACACGCGACACAAACTCACTTTAACTACTCACACAATATGGTTAATCCAATTAAACAACTAATTAATAATTAAAACAATAAATAAATAAATTAAAACATTTATCTAGGCATGGAAATTAAATGTAAAGCAAGAAAACTAAATTAAATAATATGTAGGATACAATGAATAGTACAAAACTTACATTAATGGGTGATTAACCAAAGAAAATGGAGGAGATGGGGAACTCCATAAAATATCCCCAAATGGTTCTCAAACCCTAATTCTAAACTAATTAAGAGAGAAACAAAGATCTAAAAACTAATTGTCTTCAAAAATAAACCAAGCCCCTTATTTATACTAAGTTAAATTTAACAAATAAAAATAAAAGAAAAAGAGATTGGAAAAAAAGTTAAGGGATAAGTCTCTAAATTAACTAAAGAAAAAAAATAGAAAAAGAAAAGGAAAAAAGGAAAATGGGGATAGCAGCAAAACAGGGCGCGACAGAGGACCGAATCGATTCGGAGGAATGTCCGAATCGATTCGGCGCTGGGAAGCTTCAGCACTGTCTCCAAGAGAATCGATTCGCAAAGGTGCGAATCGATTCTCACCTCTAGGAGTCGTAAACTACACCCAACAAGGCTGCCATGGTGGCATAAAAATGTCGAGACCCATTATCATCAAACCCAAAAATGGTCCAAAACCCATAATGCATGAAATGGCCCAAGAAAATCGCATGGACCTACCGCGCTTTCATTAATGGCCGAACTGTAATTTCGTTTTGGTAGCCGAGACCTTCTGCGTAGAAGACCCATATGGGTATAACCATTCATGGCCGAAATTGACCCGCTGCAAAATGGGCAAAACCCGAGCCAAACAGTGCATGCGGCCAAGACCCATCCATAGTGCGTGTTATTATGCCGAGACCACCATGAATTGAAAAGCCAAGACCAACATCTCCATCAATGCACAATCTAAAACCAATATGTCCAAAATGGCAAAAGAAAAACAAAGCCTCCAACAATGGTGGCATACACCAAATGAAGACCCACTTGCGAATTGACTATGTCGAGACCCATTCCATATGTGCGTAACAAAACTCGAGCCCCATATTTGGAAATCAAGGCCCCACTAAGGTGAATCAAAAGCCCGAGCACAAACCCGGGAATGGACCAAAATCGACATTTGCAGAAAGTTTGTTGCAAAAGAGAAGAAGGATACAAGGGGTATTAATTAGATTGTTAAAATATTAATAAAATATTAAATTAAATAACTTATAATTCTTCTCCGAATAAAGGTTCGTGTTTTCTTCGTTCGGACTCCGATTCGAGCACCATTTGTGGCCACACAAAGCTTGGAGCGAGAGATACAACTTTCGTGTAGACTTTGGTCAAAAATACCAAAGGGTAAAATTACAAAAATGCCCCTAAACGTGCGAATCACGACAGAACTTTATCGAAACGCGACGAAACTTCACACTAAGCACTGTAACACCTATAAATGCTCAAAAATGCCTTAAATGACATGTTAGCACATAAAACGGTGGTTTTATGATTAACGGGCATAAATATAGCAATTATGGTACCCGAGGGGCCTAAAAATGCATAAGTTAACGGACGTAAATAGACAATATTTGCGTCGTATCAGGCTCCATTTCCCTTTAATAGTAGACTAAGTTTTAGTTATGAATTTTATATTTATCATATTATGGAGAGGTGTTCCCCCACATGGATGATTAACTCAGCCAAGTGAATTAATCAGCTACAGAGAAAGATGCCCCACAAACACACTTCGAAGATCCTCCATGCAAGTACATCACAGGACCTACTTCAAAGATCATCCATGCAAGTAGCTCGCAGGACCCACCTCGAAGGCTGATCATAAGCAAATAGCTCACAGTGCTTTACCCCGAAGAGCCTCCAACTAACCTGGCTCGAAGAACAAAGGTCACCCGGATGACAATACTTTGTAATAAGAAATAAAATGTTGTATTATGTACTTTATCTTATGAATGTATATGTTGAGCGGGATCGCTTGGTACCCACGAGGGACCGTGCCTGGCAGGGCATGGGAGAGCTTTCATGCTCTATCAAGCTATCTCCTCATTGAAACTTCGCAAGGACATGGTTTGGATGATTGAAAATAAGGAAACGCTGGGAGTTATTACTAACCTCCTTATCACACTTGGATAAAACTTCACCCAGGAAAAATGTCACTCGAGCCCACACATTGCTTACCTATTCGAGCGACATTCCTCGAGTCATCTGATCTAACTTAACTCTTGCCCCCTTGAGCACTAGCCTGTTTGACTGACGTGATTAGATACCAAATAATATCCACTGTTTGAACCACTTCCTGACGTCATAACACCTGACGTTTAGGTGAAAAACTGTTACTAAAGCCGTTTAATACAAGATTAAACTATTTAAGTAACTTCGAACTATTTTTTGAGGAAACTCTTTTCTTTAAATCAAATCAGTTTTAATCACAAGATGTGTTTAATAAAATATGCACGAGATCAGTTCAAGATTTGTTAACAAGTTTTGAAAAACAAAACTGAGACAGTTTAAATCAATTTAAATCAGCACACTATTAAGAATGAGATGAGGAGTTGTAGAAGGATTAAAGACATTAGATTTTTAATGTGGTAAAACCTCACCCAACTGAGGAAACACCCACGATGAGTTCTAAGCCAAAAGCCAAAAATCCACTAAAACAAAATATATCACTTACAAAACTATATAACACACATGCACACAAATCACACCTATACAAGTTTAGTAATGTACCCACTGGTGTCCTTCTAACTTTTCTGCAGTTCTGATTGTTGATGTCGCTCTCCCAGTTTGCTAACTTCCACTTTGTTCCAATCTTTACGTCGACTCTTGTTTCAAGATCATATTACCAACACTTTTAGTGTTGTAGTGTGTAAGTGTTTGTGAAGGTGATCTAACACACGCATGCACACATGCTCACCCTTATTTATACAAACTGTTCTATCAAATTACATAACAGAATATACACTGTGATTTTCAGTTTCTCTCTTTTCAGAAAACTAAAACCTTATTTGACCTTTAAAATGATCCCGGAATCTACGGCTATCTTGCTCTGAAGACGATTCAAGATCTTAATCAATTTCAAAGTTATGAAAATACTTTTGAAATTGAAAACCGCCAAGTGTGATTCCAACTAGGTCAAATGTCTTGTTTCAAAAGAACTAAAAACATAAAATGATTTTGTTGATTTCGAAGGTGAAAACATTTATAGAAAATAATCAATAAAAGATTTCTCAAGACGAGAAACTAAGACTGCAGATCTAAGTGTAATATAACATAAAATGATAAGATCTATGATTTCTATAAAACATAAATACATATCTGACCTAATGTTTAAGTTGGACACGAGATCTTAAAACGAAGAGGTTTGAACCACGAAACAGCTTTCAAACCAACACTCAAAAACTCTCAAACACTCAGGGATGGTGTTTGGTGTAAACTGGTTTTTGGAAAAAAGGTTAGGGTTTGAAACTATTTGGATGAATTAGGGTTTCTAATTCTCTCTCAGGTTTCTCTCGCTTTTCTCTCTCTTCTCTCTCGTCTCTCTTCTCACTCGAATTAAACGAAGTGGCAAAAGTCTCTCAATGGCTGAGGGTTAGCCTCCTTATATAAAGGGCTGAGAAGGATCGAGAAGGCTAAGATGAATCTAAAGGCTGAGATTTAGTCTTGGCCTTTTGACTTCCATCCAACAGTTTAAAAGAAGCGGTAAGTTAAACGCTTTCTGATTGGCTTAGGGATGACCACAGGGATTGGGTTTGGATGCATGCAGGCCGTTGATAACAATAATACAAGGGCTGGAAATAAACAACGATTTTGTCTCTTAAAAGAAACACAAATCCAACCGGTAGTGTAGCGACAAGTGTAGGGTTGATATCGAACCTCACACGCGCATCTAAAATAATTACACGGCTTCCCTTAAAGTCTCAAGCGCTTTTGGTTTCTACCCAAGTGAACTTTCAGGCATAAAACCAGTATTTACAAAATCACCCCAAAACCTTTTAATTCTAATTTTAATTATGAAAAAAATCTTTTTAAAAAAAATTAAAAATTCCTAAAAATTATTAAAAAGAGTTTTAAGGGAAATTAACACACACAACACACACACAATCAAATTATGCAATATATGACCCATGTACGCAGTCCTAATGTGTGTGAGTGTTTATGAATATACCTTTGATCAATCAGACAAGAGGAATGAATTGTATAAAAGTATCTGAGGCTCCTTGGTATCTAGGGGAGGGACTCAATTTTGTCACTATTTCCAAACTAGATGAGCACTTGTACAATATAGACTCAAGTGAGTCAAGAGTATATGGTGCTTTAATCTCCCCCTTTGGAAATATGAGACAAAATCTCCTTTGAGTCATCTTGGACTCGTAGGGTTACAAAGAAATAAGGAAAAACCTATTCCTATACAAAAATTCTATCTACCCATTTCCTAAAAAAGAAAATTACATAACTCAACTAATTACAATTCAATACACTATAACTTATGTTGAGAATAACTGTACAGAATCCTGTGAATAATCACTAAGATCAAGTTTATTAGAAATATGTACAAGAAAAATGAACTCATAAGACTCAAATTTCTCCCGCATTTTGTCTCAAATGGACAAAGGGAAAAAATATGCAAGTTAGGGAGTTTATTCAGCACAAACCATACCTATCGATTTACGCAAAGTAATAAATCTATTGTAATCCCAAGGTTTGGTAAACATATCTGCGAGTTGCAAATCAGTAGGAAGATAATTAATTTTTAATTCCTTAGTCTCAACTAATTCACGGATGAAGTGATGTCTAATTTTTATGTGTTTTGTTCGCGAGTGTTGAACAGGATTTTTAGAGATATTGATCGCGCTTTGATTATCACAATAGAGATGTAGTTGTTCTTCTTTAATACCATAATCACTTAGCATTTTCTTAAGCCAAATTAATTGAGCACAGCAGCTTCCAGCGACTATGTATTCAGATTCAGCTGTCGATAAAGAAGTGCAGTTTTGTTTCTTACTACTCCAACCTACCAAATTATTACCAATATAGTAACATGCTCCTGATGTGCTCTTACTATCATCAGTACACCCTGCCCAATCGGCAGCAGTGTATCCTATTATAGTTCTAGGAGTATCATTAGTGTACCAAAGTCCTAAATTTAGAGTGCCTTTTATGTATTTTATGATTCTTTTAACACAAACTAAATGGCTCTCTTTAGGATTTTTTTGATATTGGGCACACATGCAAACAGCGTACATAATATCAGGATGCGAGGCAGTAAGGTATAGCAAGGTTCCTATCATACTACGATATAATGTTGGATCTATGGATTTTCCAGTTTCATCCTTAGACAGTTTGACCGTAGTACTCATGGGAGTTTTAGCATCTTTTGCACTCTCAAGGCCAAATTTTTTAACAATCTCTAAAGCATATTTTAATTGCGAAACAAATAATCCTTCTGAATTTTGTTTGACTTGAAGACCCAAGAAAAATTGTAACTCCCCCATAAGTGACATTTGAAATTCTTTATGCATAATTTCAGAAAAAGATTTGACTTTTGAGGGGGGAAGTTGATCCAAAGATGATATCGTCAACATAAACTTGAGCTATAATGATATGTTTGTCTTAATGTTTGACAAAAAGGGTTTGATCATTTCCACCTCTCTTAAAACCTTTATCTAAGAGAAAATTGGAAAGGCGCTCGTACCAGGCTCTTAGCGCTTGTTTTAGGCCATACAAAGCCTTTTTAAGACGAAACACGTGATTTGGATATTTAGGGTCAATGAACCTTTTTGGTTATTCTACATAGGTCTCCTCAGTCAATATTCCATTAAGGAAGGAAGATTTGACATCCTTTTGGTAAAGCGTAAAATGTAAGTAGCAAGCAAAGGCAAAGAGAAGACGAACAGATTCTAATCAAGTAAAAGGAGTAAAAGTCTCGTTAAATCTATTCCTTCAATTTGAGAGTATCCTTGAGCAACTAATCTGGCTTTGTTTCAAATGATTATCCCACTTTCATCAGATTTATTTTTAAATATCCAATGTGTGCCAATAACCTTTTTGTGATCAGGCCTAGGTACAAGATACCAAACATCATGAATAACAAATTGAAGAAGTTCTTCCTGCATTGCAAAAATCCAATGAGGATCATTCAATGCATCATTTACATTATTTGGTTCCACAAGGGAAACAAAACATGCATAATGAGCAAAGTTTCTTAATTTAGATCTTGTACGTAAAGTCTCACTAGGGTTGCCAACAACATTATCTATGGGATGGTCTTTACAAACCCAATTATATACTTCAGGTGTCTCAATTGGTAATGAATCATCTATTTCTGGAGAGTCATTTTTAGACTCTTCCATAATAGTTGGTTCTCCAGTCTTACTCTCTATAGTAGTGTCACTTACAATAAAGTTTATGGATTCCATCAAGGTCTTAGTGCGAAGGTTATAGACACAGTAAGCTCTACTATTCGAAGAATATCCTAGAAAGATAAATTTATCTCCACGAGTCTCAAATTTGGGTAAGTGTTCTCTTTCTTTGCAAACATAACACGTACTACCAAAGGTTATAAGATACTTAAGATTGGGATTTTTCCCATACCATAGTTCGTAAGGAGTTCATTTAGAATTCTTTTCTAAGATAGACCTTATTTATAATGTGACACACAGTACGAATAGATTCTACCCAAAAATACTTAGGTAAACACATGGCATAAATCATAACACGTGCCATCTCTTGAAGGGTACGATATTTCTCTCAGCAATACCATTTTGTTGAGGGGTCTTAGGATCACTAAATTTATGTTTGTAACCATTATAGTCACAATACTCTATAATACCAATATCTAAGAATTCTCCACCTCTATCACTACGAATTCTATTTACTTAAATGTCTTTCTCATTTTCAATTCGAAGTAAAATCTTCAAAAAGGTTTGAAAAGTGTCAGACTTTTGTTTTAAGAAAGCTACCCAAGTAAATCTGGTGAAGTCATCAACCATAATAAGAATGTAACTGTGTCCACAGAGACTAACAGTTCGAGAAGGACCCATTAGGTCCATATGTATGAGCTCCAAGGGTTTAGAGGTAAGGATATATTTAACTTTCTTATGAGGTGCCTTAACAATTTTACCTTCCTGACATGATCCACAGACAATATTAGAAATAGGTTTGATCTTGGGAATACCTCTAACTATTTCTTGTGAAGACAATCTACTAAGATTTTCATAATTTATGTGACCCATTCGATTATGCCATATCTCACTGTCATCCATTCTGGCAATGTTACAGACCTCAGTAATGTTCTGGACAGTATAACAATTATAAAGAGTCCTGAGTCCTGTAATTATGCACTCACCTTTTTCATTTAAAATTTTGCAATTATTCTTTGAAAAGGTGACAGTATGATTTGAGTCACAAAATTGCGAGATACTAAGTAAATTAGCCTTAAGGCCTTTTACTAGAAGAAAATTTTCAAGTAAAGGTAATCCTTCTTCTTGGAGTGTTCCTTTACCAATGATTTGAGATGATACACCATCACCAAACATAACTTTTCCTCCATCAAATCTGATTTTGTTTAAAAGTTTGGTATCATCCCCAGTCATGTGCTTTGAACATCCAGAGTCTAAATACCAGAGGGAGTGTGTTAATCTTTTAGAGCAGTAATCACAATGTTACACTTCATCTGGGGTTATAGCTCATCTTTTCTAACCCAAACAGCTCTGATTTTCATTTTGCATTTATTTGCTCTCATTTGATAAAGTTTGCGAGCATTAGATTTCTGTTGAAAAATGTTTTGCGCATGAGGTTGAATTTTATGAACAATATGAGCATTTGGTTTAGGAAAGTGTCTAGGAATCCTTCTTGGAAATGATCTTTTAGGTTTGGTCTTTCTCTTTCTATAGTTAGAGTTTTTGTCTGGTTGTCTAGGGAGAACATAATTGTTACGACTTCTCCTAGAGTAGTTAAAGTTTTGGTACACATGAGTATTATAGACAGGATTGACTAAACGTCTAGAGTAGCAACCTTCGAAAGAATGACCATATAAGTCACAGTAAGAGTAATACAAATTGCTCAAGGATGGTATCTCCTTAGGGAAGTCTCTAAACATAGGCTTCATGGTATTTTGGGGTTTAACCTTATTCCTAGGGAGTACAGTTTGAAAGGCAGAATCACTCTTCCTAATCGAGGGGCAGACATATTTAGCCTTAGTTGGACTTTCACACTTAGAGTAACTTTATTCCCCAATATCAAACTTTGATTATTTTTCATCAAACTCTTATTTTAGAGAATGAAAATCTGGGCAAGTATCTATAGTTCTTTTGCCTCCTGACAAAAACCTAATTGGTTCAAAGTTTTTAATTTGTGTCTTCAAATTTGAGCAAACCCTATTCAAGTTCGATCATCAGAATTGGTTTTTGAATCAGCAACAAAACCATCAAAACAGTTTGAATTATTTTCAAATTTTGTAAATTTTTTGAAAACAGTTACTGTCTTTTCTTTAGATTGTTCTAATTCTAATAATGTCCCTTAATATTTTTCCTCCAGAATTTCATTTTCTTCAATCAAATTCTTCAATTTTTGATGAAAAGTTTTAACTTCATTTTCAAGAGTTAGACATTGGGTAGTATACTCTTCAGCATTAAGTTTAACCATCACGCTTAGGTCTTCTAGTTTCTTAGTGAGATCCTTCACAATCCTCTCTAGTCTAGTGCTTTTCTTGAGAATTTTCGCGTAAAGTTTGTGAATGTTAGGGAGGTCTTCAGTTTCTGAATCACTAAGTATGGTGTGTGAAGTGACCCCTAAGGATTCAATTCTTGAACTCACGCACCCATTGACATCGTCATTATTGCTTTCCCTTTTACTCACACACCCCGTAGTAGAACTAGCAATATTTTCAGAAATTAAAGCATCTAAACCAGTAGCAGCATGATTCATAACAACAGAAGTAGAGTTACTAACATCATTCTCATACATAGGCATATCATCATTGTAGATTATCTTAGCAAAGAAAGACATGCGGGGATTCAAAACATCAGAAGATTCAGGTTCCTCATTTTCATAATCACTTGAATTATCCCATGTTTTGCAAATGTTGGCACTAGTATGTTTATTGGCAGTGTTCACTTTCACTCTATAGTCTTGTGCTATATGTCCTAGTTTTCCACATCTAAAACATTCAATGTTCTTGAAGTCTTTGTTGGGTCTTATGTCCTTTTGATGTTTGTCTTGACCTTTCTCATGAGGTTTGTAGTTAGGCTGAGTTGGATAATTTGGCTTGCCTTGACTGTTTGCCAATTTATTTCTAAATTTGACAATTTTCTTAAACTATTTTGACATCAAGGCAATTTGATTATCCAAACTATCTATATCACATTCCTCATAAGAATCGTCAATAGGAATAGTAAACTCAGGTTTCATCAGCTTTGAGGAAAAACTTAAGTTGGAACTAGTCTGTTTCCTATGGGACTGGGTAATTTATTTCTTAAATTCTAATTCCATTTTCACAGTTCATAGTTTACTACTGAGTAATTCAGGAGTGAGATTTTGATCACACATTTCCTCAATAGCATATCTTTTATTGTCAAATTTCTGTGGTAGTGATCTTAAAATTTTAGATATAATTTCATATATGTCATATGTTATCCCATTAGCATGCAGTTTGGTCACAATGTCAGTCAATTTCATGTAAAAATCATCAAAGGATTCAGAGTCTGGCATAATTAGAGAGTTATACTGCTGGACAAGCATTTGAGTTTTAGCAGCCTTAACTCTAGTGTCACCTTCATGTACAGTGATCAGTGTATCCCAAGATTCCTTAGAAGTGGCACAAGATGATATCACTCATGTTCATTTATGGACATAAAGATGGCATTATTGCCTTTGTTGTTGTTTCGAGAAGTTTGCTTCTCTTCTTGAGTGAATTCACTTAATGATTTCTTAATCCTCTCATTACTTCCTTCAGTGGCAGGTTTAGTCGGATAAGTGTATCCATTTTCAACAATATCCCAGACATCATCTCCCAAGGTTCCTTGTATGAAAGCAACAATTCTTACCTTCCAGTAAGCAAAGTTGTTTCCATCAAAGAGAGGGGGTCTGGTCAAGTTGCCAAATCTTTCATTTTTCTCGTCTATGGTTTTGATTTCAACAAAAAAAATTCAGAAACACAAGATCTTTTAAAAGGATTTCCAAAGCTATGATACCAATTGAAAAATTGTTACTAAAGTCGTTTAATTCAAGATTAAACTATTTAAGTAACTCCGAACTGTTTTTTGAGGAAACCTTTTTCTTTAAATCAAATCAGTTTTAATCACAAGATGTGTTTAATAAAACATGCACGAGATCAGTTCAAGATTTGTTAACAAGTTTTGAAAACAAAACTGAGACAGTTTAAATCAATTTAAATCAGCACACTATTAAGAATGAGATGAGGAGATGTAGAAAGATTAAAGACAAGAGATTTTTAACGTGGTAAAACCTCACTCAACTGAGGAAACATCCACGGTGACTTCTAAGTCAAAAACCAAAAATCCACTAAAACAAAATATATCAGTTACAAACTATATAACACACATGCACACAAATCAGACCTATACAAGTTTAGGAATGTACCCACTGGTGTCCTTTTAACTTTTCTGTAGTTCTGATTGTTGATGTGGCTATCCCAGTTTGCTAATTTCCACCTTGTTCCAATCTTTATGTCGACTCTTATTTCAAGATCTTATTACCAACACTTTCAGTGTTGTAGTGTGTAAGTGTTTGTGAAGGTGATCTAACACATGCATGCACACATGCTCACCCTTATTTATACAAACAGTTCTATCAAATTACATAACAGATATATACGCTGTAATTTTCAGTTTCTCTCTTTTCAGAAAACTAAAACCTTATTTGACCTTTAAAATGATCCCGGAATCTACGGCTATCTTGCTCTGAAGACGATTCAAGATCTTAATCAATTTCAAAGTTATGAAAATACTTTTGAAATTGAAAACCGCCAAGTGTGATTCCAACTAGGTCAAATGTCTTGTTTCAAAAGAACTAGAAACATAAAATGATTTTGTTGATTTTGAAGGTGAAAACATTTATAGAAAATAATCAACAAAAGATTTCTCAAGACGAGAAACTAAGACTACAGATCTAAGTGTAATATAACATAAAATGATAAGATCTATGATTTTTATAAAACATAAATACATATCTGACCTAATGTTTAATTTGGACACGAGATCTTAAAACGAAGAGGTTTGAACCACGAAACAGCTTTCAAACCAACACTCAAAAACTCTCAAACACTCAGGGATGGTGTTTGGTGTAAACTGGTTTTTAGAAAAAATGTTAGGGTTTGAAACTATTTGGACGAATTAGGGTTTCTAATTCTCTCTCAGGTTTCTCTCGCTTTTCTCTCTCTTCTCTCTCGTCTTTCTTCTCACTCGAATTAAACGAAGTGGCAAAATTCTCTCAATGGCTGAGGGTTAGCCTCCTTATATAGAGGGCTGAGAAGGATCGAGAAGGCTAAGATGAATCTAAAGGCTAAGATTTAGTCTTGGCCTTTTGACTTCCATCCAACAGTTTAAATGAAGCGGTAAGTTAAACGCTTTCTGATTGGCTTAGGGATGATCACAGGGATTGGGTTTGGGCGCATGCAGGCCGTTGATAGCAATAATACAAGGGCTGGAAATAAACAACGATTTTGTCTCTTAAAAGAAACACAAATCCAACCGGTAGTATAGCGACAAGTGTAGGGCTGATATCGAACCTCACACGCGCATCTAAAATAATTACACACCTTCCCTTACAGTCTCAAGCGCTTTTGGTTTCTACCCAAGTGAACTTTTAGGCATAAAACCAGTATTTACAAAATCACCCCAAAACCTTTTAATTCCAATTTTAATTATGAAAAAATTCTTTTTAAAAAAACATTAAAAATTCCCAAAAATTATTAAAAAGAGTTTTAAGGGAAATTAACACACACAACACACACACAATCAAATTATGCAATATATGACCCGTGTATGCAGTCCTAATGTGTGTGAGTGTTTGTGAATATACCTTTAATCAATCAGACAAGAGGAATGAATTGTATAGAAGTATTTGAGGCTCTTTGGCATCTAGGGGAGGGACTCAATTTTGTCACTATTTCTAAACTAGATGAGCACTTATGCAATGTAGACTCAAGTGAGTCAAGAGTATAAGGTGCTTCATTAGGAACTCAAGAATACAGCACTTAAGTGCCTTTCTTCCTAGGATGGCAGGTCTAGTTCACCAAATCTTACTGTATAACCATCCTAGAGTAATCCCCAAGTTGACAAGTCACATCTTTCATAAATGACTGAAATACTTTCAACCAATAGAGCGCTTTCCCGCTAAAACTAACAGATCCCATGCATTAAATGTACTATCTCATGCATTTAATGCACCAAGCCAAAGGGATAGAGGTCATGATGACTCGAGCAACCTCTCCCTCCATATAAATATGACCAAAACAAACAAATAGGTAGAGAGGATCCAGAACCTGGAATTGCTTCCCAAATTTTTCCACACCCGAGAGACCTCGAGAAGAGCATGAACTCTCATATACATTCAATGCACCCATCATTGGGCATTAACTTGGCCTGAAGTTCATGCCTTATCTTAATTGTGCCTAGAGTGCTTGTTCTTTCTCCCTCCGACCACGCTACCTGCTGGTCCCATTAATTTATTGCGTTTGCTACATGTGGTTCATGTTAATATGTTTTTTAGTATAACTTTGAATAATCAAAAAATTCCTCTGTCTCTGATTCAACTGTGGCTCTAACCTGTGCTCTATATATAAAGGTGTTAGTCTCGATCTTGATAAGAGGTTACGCCTCACTTAATACTAATAGTATTTGAAGAACCCCCATCTTACATTTGGTGACTCTGTGGGGGAGGTATTCTCTTTTGAAAAGATACCAGAGGATAATGCCATTAGAAACATCGATTTCAATGCCATACAGTGTGAAGAAGAGGTAGGTAATGTTGCATTGCCTGAAGCGAGGGGAACGACAAGGATAGGGCCTAGCGCACCTAGCGCTGGTATCACAGAGATGATAGCCGTGCAAGGGAGAGTAGGCTAGGCATAGATGCATGGGTTGATGGGACTATTCGCAAAGTTCATTAAGACTTCGGCGGCCCAGTCAATGCTGGGAGCTCCCACGGGGGTGAGTTCCTTTATTACACCACCAACAAATATACCAGCACCAAATCTTACTGGGGGTAGTGGCACCTATCTCTATTAACACACCCACTATGGTCCCACCTGTGATAGTGGAATCGATGTTGCAATACGAGGGAGTAACCCTAGATACTCCGGCTATTGTGGTAAGTGAAGGAGTAAGTGCGCCAGCCTCAACATCCCCGAAAATAGCAACGCCGTTGTCAGCATGCCCCTCGCCAGCCAGTTTAGAAGACATGAAGAAAGAGTTGTTAAAGCTCATAGTTGTGTCTAAGGGGGAGAAATCCTCCGTATACGATGACTTCCATACTCCCTAACCAGAGGAGTATAATAACGAACCCTACCAGTGGGCTATACTCCCCTAATCTTTGAAAAGTACACAAGGAAAGGTGAAAATTCCAAGGAACATGTGAAGAGGTTCATCGAGAATCTAGGGGCCCATTACAATGATAAAAAGTTTAAGGCTAAGGGAGTTCTCAAAATCCCGGACAGAAAAAGCCTACACGTGGTATTCCCACCTAGCCCCAGGTAGTGTAAGTTCTTGGGAGGAATTACATGTTTTGTTTGTGTAAAACCTTTTCTTAGATGAGGACGAGTTCACACTCATCCAGCTCACGCGTGAAAAGCAGAAGCCATGAGAGGACATTGTGGCCTATATTCGAAGGTTCCGCGAGCGCTCCCTAGATGTGAGAGAGGAGACGCAGGAGGACAAGCTTGTACAAGTATGCGGAGAAGGCTTGCTTCCCGAATACATATGTCACCTGATTATTGAGACAAGAGAAGGTACGTTTACAGCCTTTTTAAAGGCAGCAAGGAATATCGCATTAGTAGCGAAGCCCCTAGTACCACCTCTCGCTTTTTCCAGTTTGCTGATGAGGCCAATAATTACTTCGGGGAGGGGAATATCCTCGAGGATCAACTACGCGAATGATGGGGTAAGAGAAGGAGGCAATGGTGATCAAGGAGGTAGAAAAGGTAGGAACAACAAGAGAAGATTTTAAGATGAGTAGGATCCTCCTGAGCTACCTTGTACGGTGGAGAAAGCTTTGAAACTTTATAATCTCATGGTTCGTGATAAAGTTTACAGGACAATCAATGTCTACACTGTGCCGCTCACTCGAGAAGACAGGGAGAAACCCCACTATTGCACGCTCTATAATAGAGTCAATTATTGTAATAAGGTGTGTTTTTCATTAAGAAGACGGGCTGATCGCCACGTGAAGAATGCAGATATTGAGTTACTGCAAGCTAATGTGAACAACAACCATTTACCGCCCCACGGGGCCCATATGGCTAGCGCATTCGATGAGGAGTCCGAGCGATCAACAATGGAGCAATGGCTCAGAGGGAATTGATTCGAGGGCACTCATGGTAGCGACTTCGAGGATATTCTCGAAGAATGCACTTTCGAGTTAGCTTGCATGCATTTAGATGATGAGGCTGAAGACAAAGAGAGACAAGGAGAAGAAGCATTCGACGCCGTTGAGATGCTTAGCGGGCAGATGGGGGCATACTCTCTAGGGGAAGTCAATACGGTGATAGTGTATGATGAGGTTTCATATAGAGATGTAGAAGAAGTTTATGAGCTGGAGGATGATCAGACGAATTCGTGGATTGAGTGTGCAGTCGTGGCTCGCTCGCCAAAGTTTGGATGGTTCTTCGACTAAGTTAGCCTTCCTGAAGATTCTCGAATGGAAGTTACAAGAGCCATTCTGGAGATTACAAAGAAAAATATGGCCCCACATTTGAAGTGGAAGGGGCCCATGTATAAATTAGTGAGCAGATACCTCTCAGAAGTCATATTCTCAGAGGCAGACAGGATGATCAGTTACCCACATAATACACCTTTGTATGTTACTGCATCGGTGAATGATTGCATTTTTTTACGAGTGTTGTTGGACGGAGGGGCATCCATCAACACAATGCCTGTGGGATCCTTATATACTGTCGGGTTGTCAGAAATAAGAATAACACCCCACTCCTTGGCAATATCGGGTTACGATAATCAGTTGTCCAAGTCGGTGGGCTATATCAATGTGGGCATCGCGATGGGAAATATCACTTCCCATATTAAATTTCACATCATGAATTGCAAGCCATTGTACCAGCTGTTAGTAGGAAGTGTATGGATGCACAACCATGGGTTGGTGCCCTCAACATATCATCAATGCGCCTAGGCGAACATAAAGGGTAAGGAGGTAGTGATTCGAGCTACCAAGAAACCTTTTGCAAAGAAAGAGGCCCATATGGTGGATGCAGCTTTCTACACTGATCTGACGGAGGAAGCTACTGTGATGACAAGATATACCGGGGGGATAAGAATCCTGTCAACTCGAGAAAGGGTGCGAGCACCTGCTCAAACGATTGTGACTTATGAAGAAGAACGTGATCCTGGGGCAGCAAGGCCACCCAGCCTGTCAAGACAGCTTCGTGACCGAATGACCCCAGGAATTGATCCCATTGAGCACCAAGTGCAGACAAAGAGCATTCTTAGTAAGCGAACGGTGAAGGAGGTGGATGAGAATCATAGAAAAAGACCATTCTAAAGAGACGCGGACCGAAAGTGCAAGCGAGTTATCTTTCCTTACGGCAGAATTATTTATAAATTATGAAGGTGTGACCAGGCAGTCGAGAGACTAGACGATGAAGATGACCCAGTGCATGAATGCTTCCTGGTGGATAATCAGGGGCAATGCCTAGTAATTGACAACTCTAGGATCCAAGATTTTATAGAAGAAGTGAAGGAAGAGCCGGAATGTATGAAAGATGATGCTAGGCCACAAATCCAGTAATTGGAAAAGATTGATTTGGATAGAGAATGTGGGGATCCGAACCCCTTTTTTATCTTGAAGGACTTGAAGGGAGCCCCTCAAGAGGAGTTGATCAAACTCCTGGTTGAGTTCAAAGATGTCTTTACGTGGAAATACACCGAGATGCCGGGGTAGACACAGAGGTAAGATATTAGAGACTGAATGTCTTACGCGCAACAATCCTAGTGAAACAGGCCAACCGAATATAGAAAGCAGAATTGGATTTGAAGATCAAGGAAGAAGTACAAAAGCTGCTCATGGCGGGGTTTATAGTGCTGATACAGCATCCTATATGGTTGTCCAGTATTGTACCTGTGGGAAAGAAGGACAAAAGTTAAACCAGGATATGTGTAGATTTTAGAGATCTGAACAGGGCGTGCCGAAAGGACGAATTCCCGCTGCCCTCCATTGACAGTTTGACTGACGCAACAGCAGGCCATGAGATGTACAGCTTCATGGACAGGTATGTGGGATATAATCAGATAAAAATGGATCCAGTTAACGCGAAGAAGACTACCTTTCGAACACCTTTGGGTAATTTCATATACACGATCATGCCCTTAGGGTTGAAGAATGCAGGAGACACCTATCAAAGAACGATGATGGCCATATTCCACGACCTTTTCCACAAAATCGTGGAGTTTTATGTCGATGACTTGGTGATTAAGTCCAAGAAGGAAGAATCCCACCTAGACGATTTGAGGAGGGTATTCACTTGCTGTCGGAAGTATAAGCTAAAGATAAACCCCCCTTAAATGCGCCTTTGGGGTAACGAGCGAGAAATTTTTGGGGTTCATGGTAAATCTCCAGGGGGTACAAATGGAATTGGATAAATGACGAGCCATCCTTGATATGCCGAGATCGAAATCCCCAAAAGATCTAAAGAGTGTCGTAGACAAGGTATCCTACTTGAGGCTGTTTGTCCCGGGGCTTGCTGAGGTGACGCATCCCTTAATGGAGCTGTAGAGGAAGGGCGTGAAGTTTACATGGGAAATAGGGAACCAGGAAGCCATGGATAAGTTGAAGGTGCTACTTACCTCCCCTCAAATGATGATACCCCTGAAGGCAGGTACCCCTTTAAGTTTATATCTCACATCAACATAACGGTCTATTGGGGACTTATTGGCCTAAGAAACCGAAGGGATTGAAAAACCTATTTATTATTTAAGTAGAATTATACATGGGTCCGAGGCTATATACACTAGCATTGAGAGGCATTGCTTAGCCCTCATGTTTATGGAGTAAAAACTTAGTCACTACCTGCTATTATTCACAGTTCATATTGTAACTAGATGTGACCCAATAAAGTTTTTGCTTGCTAGAACCGTATTGATAGGCAGGGCGGCTAGATGGTTCCTAATCCTCTCAGAGTATGATCTGAAGTGTGTGTTCCCTCGATCCAACAGAAGTCAGGAATATGCAGATCTATTGGCCATTTTCCCTTCGAGAATGTTCCAGCCGCCTATCGAAGAGCTCCCGAGTGATGTCCTTTAGGCCAATTTTATAGCCGCTAGCCTGGAGGAATGGAGTATAGAGTTCGATGGATCCTCAGCCGAGAAGAAAAGAAAAGCGGGAGTTATTTTATGAAGTGGCAGTGAAGAGATTCGCATGTCATTCAAATTAGAGTTCGAATACTTAAATAATAAGGTTGAGTACGAGTTACTGGTCCTTGGGTTACTCGAAGCGCTGAGGAGGGGCATCTAGGTTCTAACAATCAAAGGGGATTCAAGTTTGGTGGTGAAGTAAGTGACAGGGGAGTTTGCACTGAAGCATATGAGTTTGGCACCTTACCACACGATCATCCAGCGATTACTGTGCTAGTTTGAGGCGATAAAGATAAAAAGTCACCCCCAAACAATGAACAGGCATGCGGATGCCTATGCCACCATCGCACAAAAGATTATCTTTGATGGGGAGTTAACCATGATCCGAGTCACAAAGAGAACTATGCCTTCGACGGTATCTGAGATGCTGCCATCAGAGGAAAAAAAATGACTTTAGGGGTGAAATCGGAAAGAAGCTAGAGAGAGGAGAAGGACCACTTAGCTTGGCCGACTTATCATAGTACTTTATTACCAGGGGAAACTTATATTTTAAGAACAAAGGGGGTTAGTTGTCTAGGTGTGTGGACCCTGATAAGGCTAAGAGAAGATTGATCGAAGTGCATAAGAATAGTTATGAGATCACCGATATTCCCCTATATAGAAGGATACAATGAGCGGGGTACTACTGGCCCTCGGTGAGATAAGAAGTTGTCGTAATATAAAGAGAGTGCTCGAAGTGCTGCCTTTTCTATCAGGCAGCAGAGTGCAACTTCATTAATCAACCGTAAGATTGGATACAGCCCTACATGGACTTCTTGGTGGATGGAGTAGTGCGAGAAGATAAAGAAGGCACTATGAAGATAAGGAGGAGAGCACCGAGGTACTTCATACAAGATGGGTGGCTGTACCGATAAGGTTATCACGACAGGCCCCTAAAGTGTATAATAGGTGAATAGGCCGAAGAGGTCTTGAAGCAGGCTCATGAGCCAGGTCACATTGGGGGAGCGAAACTTTATGACTAGCTAATGACCTTAGACTATTACTGGCCTTCGATGGAGAAAGACTCAGCTGATTTTGATAGAAAGTGCAAAGCCTGCCAGTTACATGGAAATATCATCCACGCGCCGTCAGTGGACCTTAACTCTTTGTCTACACTATTCCTATTCCACACTTGGGCTTTCGATCTTGTAGGAGATATCAACCCTTCGTTACGAGGAAATATATGGATTTTGGTAGCCACAGAATGTTTCACAAAATGGGCGGAGGCCATACCGCTGAAGAAGGACACCGCAGGGGTAGTAGCTCGATTCATGAAGGAATACATTATTTGCTACTTTGTCATCCTGAAGGTGTTTTTATCGAATAACAATACTCCCTTTGTGAAAAGATAAGTCCACTTGCTAATGAAAAAGTACTCCATCATCCATCACAAGTCAACAGTGGCCTACCCAAAATGCAACGAGCAAGCAGAAGCCACCAACAAGACACTGGTGAATATTTTGGTAAAGATGCTAGAGGACTTTCTGGGCATATGGGATGACAAGATCCCAAAAGTTTTATGGGCCTATTGAATGACGAAGAGAAAGCCAACAGGGTACACACCGTTCTCCCTCGTATTTGGGGCAAAAGTTGTGCTGCCAGTCGAACTCAAGGTACCTTCAGTTTGCTACAACCTACGAAATGCTATGCTCCCTCACAGTCGCCATATACAACTCGATGCCTTGGAAGAACATAGGGATAATGCTGCAAGACACTTCGAGATATATAGGAAGCAGTTATCCAGATCTTATGACCAATTTGTGAGGCCAAGGAAGCTTAAAGAAGGATACTTGGTTCTAAAACATGCACGAGACACATAAGAGGCTTGTCACTACCAAAGTTCGAGGCAAAATGGGAAGGGCCTTATATCGTTCGAGCAGCTCATTATTCGAGATATTGCGAGATATCTAAGTTGTAAGATGAGGTGACCTTCAAATTGAACAACAAGTGCCTGAAGAATTATTACGTTTGAATGTATGTCTTGTCACTCATGTTCAATGACTTAAAGAAATTGGCCTTGCCTATTTAATATAGTCGAAAGTAAAATTCAAAAGGCATATGCTAGACCAATATTTTATTTTTGCAAGTCCATTGATTGACCCATTTATTATATTTGAGCTAATTAGCATTAATGTCTAAGCATAGCTCGAAATCAATTAAACAATAGAAAAGAAGGGAAGCACCAAAGTTGACAATGTTTCTTTATTCCAAATAAATGATATCATTTGTGTTTACAACCAAGTTAGAAAAACAAATTCAAAAGTTTCAACGAAAATAGCAAGACCAACAAAAGAAGCATTGGATAATGGAGCTAGGGGTCGTCTATAATGAAGCGAAAATTCTCTGAACCAAACAGCCGGTGGTGATGTGGGGGAAAATTTTGCTCAAGTTGACTCTGCTCTTCAATAAGGTCAGCTAGTTTCCTCTGGCGATTTTCTTGAGCCTGGTAGATGGTCTCTAGCTCTTGATCTTTTTCAACCGATTGTGCCTCCGCGCGAGCAACTGCCTCGCGAGCCTCTTAATATGCTTACTCAGCCACCAACAACTATGACTCCAGACCCTCAAGTTCTTCAGAGACAGACACTTACTCGCGATGGAAATTCTGGAGGCGGTCATAAACACTAGGAAGGTCACTCTTTTTTAAACTCCGCAACAGCTCCACCAACCATGTCAGGGAAAAACCATCATTGGTTAACGTGTTAACCCTGCCCAATAAAGTTTTGATAGTGTAAGGGCTAAGAGACATAAGCGCGGTGCTGAGAATGTCCTCTAATACCATCGCGAACCCGAATAATCGGTCAGCCATCATCCCAGGAAGGGTATGCAGACATCGAACAGTAAAGGTCGAAGGAAAGCGAGCTAGCAATCACTCGATCAACAAGTGGGGACCTTCAGTCAGAACAGAAGGGAAGTTGGCCAAAGTTTGTCGTATTATCACCTCGAGGGATGCCTCAGGTGGATGAACACTGAAAATACTATCACTAGCAGATGGTTGTCGGGTGTGCGAGGCACTATCACTAGCTTGCACTTGAGGAACGCAAGGTGCATAAGTATCACCAAGTACACGGTCCCCGCCTAAAGAAGTAGTTGAAGCTACTATTAGTGCTTGGACTGACTCTATAAAAATAGGCTCCACTTCGAGCTTATGAGCTGCTAATTGATTGACCTCCACCTGACATGCAGTAAATGGTTGAAGTTAGCAATAGAGACAAAGGAAAGCATGAAAATACATATACTAGGCTAACTTGGAGATTTGTGCCTATAAGACTAGGCATGCCTGACCCTCGGTTATGGGAGATTTATGCCTATAAGACTAGGCCCGCCTGACCCTTGATTATGGGAGATTTATGCATATAAGACTAGGCCCGTCTGACCCTCGATTATGGGAGATTTATGCCTATAAAACTAAGCTCTCATGACCCTCAGTTATGGGAGATTTATGAAATATAAAGTCTTATATGCCTAGGCCCGCCCGACCCGTGGTTATAGGACATTTTGATCTTAAAGATAATATATATCTATATACATAAGATAGATAGAATAATGGAAATACCTCAGGTTGTGTTTCCTCAGCAAACTCGTGAGTGGCCATCTGAACTATGTCCTCCTCCCCAACCACCTCGGGGGCCACTAATAGGGGATGACTTTGAGGGGTGATCACATTTTCTCCAACCTCTGCTACCTGCTCCTACCTATCCTCTACTATCTCAACTTGTTCTCGCTCAACACCTCCTTGGGTGACTGCAGTTGGCTCAACACCTTCTGGGTTCGAAATCGAAAGCCCGAATAAAGTAACAACCATTTAATCGTCCGAAGGTGGAGGCACCATGGGGACGGTTGAAATAGGCATGGGAGCCTTAATGAGGAAAGAAAATTAGAAATTGAATCAGAACAATCAATAGGATCAGTAAAAGGGGGAGACCAGTGCAGAAAGTAAAGACTTACCAAAGGCATCGAAGTCATAGCAACAACAGGTTTAGACACAGCTTCAACAACTTTGGCCGAAGGCACACCCCTCTTAAGGCCAGCCTGCTCGAGCAAAAAAAAAGGGTCAGGGGAATAACCACCACTAGATGAAGTATCAGA
The DNA here is from genome assembly GCA_949130495.1 of Sambucus nigra. Taxonomy (NCBI): domain Eukaryota; kingdom Viridiplantae; phylum Streptophyta; class Magnoliopsida; order Dipsacales; family Adoxaceae; genus Sambucus; species Sambucus nigra. The sequence continues at coordinate 197,411,430 of OX422219.1, forward strand.
TACAGCTTCCCCTAGGGAAATGGGTGACTACCTGAGAAATAGTGGGGGCAACCGCTTCGAAAGGGAGATTCTCCTCAGCACCAACCTGATAGAAGAAAAAGAGCAAGTTACAACAAACTGGGGGGGGAATCAACATGAGAAAGAATGAATAATAGGAGGGCACTTAGGGTAAGAGTGGTAAGATACTTACATCTTCTTCCATAACATCCTCAATGATTTCATAGTCTTGGGGGGGTGAGGCAAGTTTTGAGGAATAAATCATTACCCTCAACCTACGCCTGCGTACTAGGGTAGTCTCTTCCTCCTCTTCCTCTTCATCTCTTCTTCTTCCTCCTCCCCCTCTACTTCCTCATAATCGTCATAACCTTCACCAATATCTACACTAGACAAACGTTCCTCAACAATCTCCTCCTCACTAGACCCGTTCGATTCCTCCATCACAAGCTTAAGGGGGATAACCGTTTTACTCTTTTTACTACCCTCAGCAGATTAAGGGTCAGAAGAAATCCCACGAGCAGACATCTCGACTGACATGAAAGCCCAGTCTTCTTCACTAAAATATTCCCAAGTCTGGCAAAGACGATCTACAATCTGGCTCACTGCCTTGGAAATCTTTGGGTTAGAAAAAGAGACTAATGGAGGCTGTGGAGTAGGTTTAAGCTTCCTTAAAGACACTTTTCGAGTGGCCTTAACTGTTGCACCAGTTAAAGAAGCAAGAGGAGACTCGATCCTTCCAATCCGCCTCGAAGGACCAGGGGAACATCGGTTGGAAGAATCGAAGATTGAGTGGTTCTTTTTCTCTTTACAATTGCCTGATCCACAGGCACTGGGGGATGCAGCTCAGGTGGAACATTGATATTGGCAGTACTGAGGGGAAAAATAGATAATTGGGTGGTGCAGTTCCTCAAACCCAACTCAGTGGGAAAAAATCTCTCAACTTGGGGATAACGGGGTTCTTTGATAAGGTTAGTTTGGAAACGAACCAATTAGTTTTGCCAGAACACATTGATGAACATCGTCGATCTCCCTTGCTAGGGATCATGGGGTTAGCAGAATAATGGGCACACAGACTGACAACAGTAGACGTAAGGAAGTTCGAATAAGCAAATGAGAAGTTAGTGGGCTTCTCTTTGATAAAATGACTCAACAGGGGCCCTTTGATCGTAGCCAAACTGCATGGCTACCCTGTGGAGATATAAACAGAGTAAAATAATGACCACTCGGTATACAAAGGAAAATAGGAAGGGATCAGCAACAGGGGGACACTGTGCTCGGGGAAATTCCTAGCCAGGGCTTCTTTAATAGGAGCAATGGGACGCTCCTCTTCACTAAAGAATTTATTGGTAAAAAACTGGTGTACCCCAACATAAGGGTGAGGGTTGAATCATTCAGTGTGGTTAATCAGAGCTAACATACGGCTTCTTCACACTTTTATTTTTCTAACAGAAAATACGGGGGACTCTCACATCCTGTGAACTGGGGAAGTGGCCAGCGGGAGCATAATCCTTGAAATGCGTATAAAGGAATGTCGTCAAAAGGATATTGCTGGCATACTTAGACACATCGAACCTACCAACGCTTCGAGCAGAATCAGCAGACACTCGATCTAACCAAGTGTACAGAGACCCATGAATAATAGCTACAAGGGGGATCTTCACACTGCAGGCCATTCGAACAGCCAGATTGATCGGGTCCTTATGAGGGCAGTTGTGGAGCTTCGACAGCATCACCCATATGTACCCCTCTATTTCAACTTTGGACTCATAGCCTTTCCTAGTTGGAGGCTGCTCGAAGACTTCTTTCCCTCACGAGTTCTCCCTAGCAGACTCGCGGGCTCTGATGATAGCCTTATCTTCGATAAAATAAAAGTAGCGGATGACCTTAGAGTAGATTCACTTATTGTAAGTGACCATGTAATCCCTGACAACGGCCTCTAACTCATTCCTCATAGTTTTCTCTTCACTAGAAATAGCCTCCTCGAAGAAGAAGGTGTCATAACCACCAGCTTCCAATCCTAACATTTCACACACGTCCTCAAGGGTAACAGTAAACTCACCCCAAGCAGCCACGAAGGTGTGTGACCTATGGCTCCATCGCGACACCAACAGTTGTAAAGCAGTGTTATTTTTGGTCAAGGTAAGGTAACCCAACCACAGGGAGCATGACAACCCTATGAGGGCCAGTTGAACCGAGTACTTTGCGTGGATATACTCCGTCTAAGGTCCCAACCCTTTAATAGCGCGAGAATATGCCTCAACTTTAACCTTGGAGTAGGGGAAATCACCGTGCTCTATAGGAAAATGGGTGACAGTGGCCGTAGGGACATAAGAGAAGTCCTCAGCATCTTTACTTTCATCCATTAATAGGTTTAGCTCCTCAGTTGGCACCAAAGCACCAGGAAACTGTTCGATCGTCGCCTAGAAATAATCGTCTACTCTAAAGTAAGGGGCACGAAGATATCGTGCCCACTAAGCCTGATGTGCCTGGGTGACAGGAGAGGCGCCTCTGACAGAAAGAGTTCTCTTTACTGGTGCCATATCAGACGAGAGAAAAGTGAATAGAAGATATTTGGAAAATCTTAAAGTAAGGAAGATTGTATTTGCCAAACTCTCACAGAAAAGAGTGAACTCAAAAAATTAAACCCAAAGGTGAGTCTTAACCAAAGGTGCATCCCCTTTTATAGGGGCAACACGAATTCCAAAAGATGGTAACAAAGGTGACGTTTGGAAAAGAGCAATGATGGCATTTCAAAATTATGTGGCTGGCGTATTAGCCAAACGCGTGTGAGGGCAGAAGATTAAAGGTTGCTATGATGTTTATTTAGGAAACAACGCATCGAATAGTCACATCCTCTTCACGCGACCACCCTGGCGTTGCTACGTGTGACGCACTGAAATGAAAACGATAGTTGCATTTAATGAAGCATGCCCGCGGGTCTTGTCTACCTTGGGGAGTGAAGAGCTTTGGGGAAAATTTGAAAAAATCTCTTCATTATCCCTAAGAAGGAAAATCATAGATAAGAAAAGGTTTCGTACAAATATTTCTTCAGAAGATAAATAAATATCTCTACAAAGGGGAAAATGTGAAGGGGTGTTCCCCCACATAGATGATTAACTCAGCCAAGTGAATTGATCAGCTACAGAGAAAGATGCCCCACAAACACACTTCGAAGATCCTCCATGTAAGTATCTCGCAGGAACTACTTCGAAGATCATCCATGCAAGTAGCTTGCAGGACCCACCTCAAAGGCTCCTCACAAGCAAATAACTCGCAGAGCTTTACCCCGAAGATCCTCCAACTGACCTGGCTCGAAAGACCTAGCTTGAAGAATAAAGGTCACCCGTATGACAATACTTTGTAATAAGAAGTAGAATATTGTATTATGTACTTTATCTTATGAATGTATATGTTGAGCGGGATCACTTGGTACCCACGAGGGACCGTGCCTGGCAGGGCATGGGAGAGATTTCATGCTCAATCAGGCTATCTCCTCCTAGGAACTTCGCAGGGATATGGTTTGGAGGATTGAGAACAAGGCAATGCTGGGAGTTATTACCAACCCTCTTGGCACACTTGGACAAAAATTCACCCAGGACAAATGTCACTCGAGCCCACTCATTGCTTACCTATTCGAGCGGCATTCCTCGAGTCATTTGATCTCCCTTAATGCTTTCCCCTCGATGTCACCTCCTCGAGGTACCTTAGGCACCATCCTAGATGTCTGACTGACGTGACTAGATACCAAACAATTTCCACTATTTGAACCACTCCCTGACGTCATAACGCCTGACGTTTTGGAACTCAAGAATACAACACTCAAGTGCCTTTATCCTTAGGATGGTAGGTCTAGTTCACCAAATCTAATTGTGTAGCCATCCTAGAGTAAGCCCCAAGCTGACAAGTCACATCCTTCATAAATGACTGAAATACTTCCAACCAATAGAATGCTTTCCCACCAGAACTAACAGATCACATGCATTAAATGTAGTATCTCATGCATTTACTACACTAAGACAAAAGGATCGAGGGCATGCTGACTCGAGAAACCTCTACCTCCATATAAATACGACCAAAATAAATAAATGGGTAGCGAGGATCCAGAACCTGGAATTGCAGCCCAAATTTCCCCACACCCGAGAGCCCTCGAGAAGAGCATTAACTCTCATATACATTCAATGTAACCATCATTGGGCATTAACTTGGCCTGAAGTTCCTGCCTTGTCTTTATTTTGCCTAGAGTGCTTGTTCTTTCTCCCTTCGGCCACGCTACCTGCTGGTGCCATTCATTTATTGCGTTTGCTACATGTGGTTCATGTTAAAATGTTCTTTAGTGCAACTCTGAATAATCAAAAAATCTCTCTGTCTTTGATTCACCTGTGGCTCTAACATGTGCTCTATATATAATGATGTTAATCCCGATCTTGATAAGGGGTTACGCCTCACTTAATACTAATAGTATTTGAAGAATCCCCATCTTACACATATCATCTTTTCTTTTTAAATGAAAATAATATATAGGCATAATTTTGGCATTATTTTGATATATTAATTGTGTATTTTATTCTGTATAAGTGATATGGTGTGTGGAGTATGGATTACACAGAAAGGATTAGATCATCCGCTCTTCTGAAATATAAGTTTCTCCTTCACAATCCGAAATGTAACTAGCCACACTATCAGTGGAGATGTATCATAATATTTTAGTAGGTTTAAACATTTTGTGTATCATACGATACCAACTTTAGGCTATTGTCATTATAGTGATTTAATAAGACAAAGTACACCTCGTGATTATTAGGTACACTTAAACTCTTAAATTCTAACATACTTAATGGACAAATGCTCTGGTAAATCCTTACTTTAACCTATTACATGAGATTCATTATTGGATCAATAAGCATTTTAGATTGGGTGGTGGAAATTAGTGTATGGTAAAAGTTAATTATGGATGTAATAATTGTCTTGGTATAGAGATTGGTGATACACTTTTGAGATATAAGTTTTTTATGTGTCAAACCCTGCATGTGGATTATGCTAATCATACAGCAAAAAAATTTAACTTGAATTGCTTAAGGAATTTAAAATTTTATTTAAAATAAATTATCATAGTTTGTTTTTTTAATGGATATCTACACCCTGAAAGTGGGAAGGAGGGTGATATTAAGTAATTGATAATAAGAAGCTAGAAACATGATTTTGAGTTATAAGGTTGGAGCCATTACAACTATATAGTGGAAGACATTATAATTAATGGTTTCAAGAATTGAATATAGGTTGGATTAGGGTTTTTTAATCCATTAGCTTCCAACTCCTTATATATCCTTATAATCTTCGTGTGTGTTGGGGGGGAGGGGGGGTGCTCTCTTTTACGAGTTGTATTTTCATGAGCATAAAAAACTCAAATACAACCTGAGTAAAATAACGGTAGAATACTGTAAGAGGTTAGTTTAGATTATATGAAGGCGTAACCCTTTTGAGTACAGTAATGATAAGTTAAATAGCAACATTATTGATTAACTACATGACACACAAACACAACTTAGTGAAGATAAACTTAGTTTGAACTCACAAATCTCTTGTATATAACTCAAAAGATAATAACGAACCCAGAAGTAACTCATTTACAGGGAGAGAGAAGTAAGCACCCTAGATACACCTTGGCAGGAAGTTAAACACACCAACCACCCTCAAAGATATCTTCTTCTTCTTTTTTTATTTCCCTCAGAGATATTTGTCAAGTATTAAAAGCTTCGTAATAAATGGCAATGGTGGGTGAGTAAATTCTTGTTTGTAATAAATCTATCTCTGTGATGTAGTTTTTTCTCTCTAGTAATAACTTTTGAACTCTCAAAAAGAACACATCCTCTCCCCAGAGGTGGTTGGGGTCCTTAAATAGCCCCCCCCCCCAACTAATCCCGAGGCAACTCAGTCATTAATACTTGTGAAAGATATACCTCATACTTTATGTCACAAATATTAAATACCTGATGCACTAGTTATCTCCACGTCATAAACATTAAATTCCAAGACATGCCTTTTTCCTAACCACTGTGTGTCAGAGGGCTGTCGTCACAGAGGTGGATCACCAACTGTCTGACAGCCCCAATACCACGGTGGTTTACTCAAGTGCAGATCTGACATTGCCTAGCTGGTTAGTGACATCACATAAAGTAGATGTGGCATTAAGTAGAGGGTTGTTTAGCTCACAACTCAACGCCCGATGGAACTCAAGGCTGCTCCCCCCTGAGGTTCCACGGTCAGGGTCCATTTGGTGTTTTACCAGTTGTATCTAAGATGGTCAGGACAAGCCCCAACGGTGCCTCACTTATCAATCCTCCAAACCAAATCCCTCTGAAGTTCCCACGGTGAGGTCGTTCGATAGAGCATGAAATCTGTCCCAGGCCCTGCCAAGCCTGGTCTCTCTTGAGTATCGTTCGACATCACACTAAAAATCATTATAATCATTACAACTCATGGTAAATGTAAATAAAGAGATATAAAAAGGCCAGGTAAAATAATAAAACTGAAGGATCAGCTCTCTCAGCCAGCTTCTTCATTAGAGATCCCTCTAGGCTGTCACGCTGACCTACCTCACTTGAGCTACATCACTGCCTTACTGAGCTGTATCACTTTGAGCTGCAACGCTGCCTTACTAAACTGCATCGTATTGATATGTCTCGCTGAGCTCCATCGCTTTAAGCTGCAACGCTGCCTTAATCCTAAATATTATTGTTAATGGGGAAATTATCTCTAAACTCAAGTTTACCCCTTCGTGTAGAGATTTGTTGTAGGTACAAGAAATGTTTGCACGAAAACTTCTCAATCCGATGAACCTTCTCTGTGTGAAAAAATTCTAGCATCTTTTCTTTCATTACAACCACTGCGGTTACTATCTCCACGAAAAAGTAAATTTCTCCCCGATGTATCTTAGTAAAAACACTGCGTCTTATTGGCGCTTTGGCGAAGGGGCATCGACACTTTTTTCTGTTCACTGAGCTTCAACCGTTCTGGCCTGACCATTTAAAATTCTCCCGATACACCTGCTGACTTTCTCAAATACCCGTTTTGACTCTTGGTAAGTGAAATTGTCCCGTTTGTGCCTTTGTGGATTATAGTTGTCGGCGGTGAGTTTGTTGTTAGGACTGCCCCTATCATTGTGACTAATGAAATTTTCCCTTGTAACGCTTCACCATGTTCGAAAGGGCAGAAATGATCCCCGATGTAGTTGAGTCGCAATTAAACAACGTTTCGACTTGTGGCGAGGGGACATCGTAGCTTTGTGGACCATTGGGACAGCGTCTTTGTTGGGAGTTATTGGATATGTCTGACAAAAATTCTGGTTCCAAAACTCAAACTTACCTAAGAAGGAAACCCTTTATATCCCCTATACGTCACTTCATTAATGACGTGTCATTGCCTTCTCAACTGTCAGGACACTTCCCGAAGTGCCATGTGTCCATTGGAAATTATTATAGGCGGCTTTGCACGTGTGGTGGTGGGAAACTTAAAAGTTGGGTTTAAGAGATTTCAAACGTCTATTTTTCAAAACACTTCTCTTTTCTTCGTCTTCTTCAAACTCCCGTCTTCTTTAGACTCTATCAAGACTCCATTATTGCCAAGCCTGTCTCCTTCTTCTTTTCCTCTTCAATCATCACTTTCTATCCACTTCTTTATTTTTTCTCGGGTGCATTTTCTAAGATCTTCTTTGTACTTGTCATCTTTAATGGCCTCCTCAAGCAATCTTACCATATCTGCCACCAATAATCATGTTGCCACCACTGGTGCCACCGCCCTGGATGTTGCTCATCGAGAGCAGCTAAATTTTTACCACTGGTCTCCCATCTTTGGCAAGGATGATGAGTTCTCTAATCCTGCAAGACCTGCCACTTTTCGACTAAGTATGACCCTTTACTACTGGGTGATGAGGATGAAGATTCATCAAAGTGGGGCTTTCTTCCTCCAGAGGGGAGTCTACGCTTTCGGTTGGACCATGGTGACTTTCCTTACTCCCAGATCGATTTTGAAGCACCTGGGGATCGCCAGCTTATTTTGATACCTTGCATGCACATATGCAGAGCTCTCAGGCTTCAGCTCTTGCCAAAGTTGGTCTTCATCGAGCCAGCTGGTTTGGGGAGTTCACTCTTTCCAAGCACAATGTTGCACTCCAAGTGTTGCTTTCCAGATGGAACGTGATAACTCACACATTCTTCCCTGTCTGGGGGGAGTTCACCATTTCGTTGGAGGATGTTTGTGAGCTACTTGGGTTTGAGCCCATGGGTGAGTATACATATCATGATGAGGCCTTGGATGCCGAAGAGACTGCTGATCGCGCTGAGTTAGATCGGATTTGCCACAGTTGAACTGGTTCTTCCAACAAGGCTACTTTTACTCCCCTTATTAGCTATTTTTTTGAAGCTCCTACCGCAAAGGACGTCACTGATGTTACGGGTCAAGGTAAAGGTACATCTTTGGAACTACCAACCTATATTCTTGTACTGGTTTTGTATTTCTTCTTGACTGGGAAATCCAATGACCATCCCAGGAGGGACCTTATAAATATTTCTATCCGTTTTGCCAGGGGTTTCATCCTTCCTCTGGCTGCCATTGCTTTGGGGTCCCTCTATACTTGGCTGGATCGAACCCACCTTGACATGGCATGGTCCCCCGGTCGTTATAACTTGGCTAATTTTTCCAATATCGTTATCTTAACGGGTTTCCTCTATACCCATTTTCTTGCCATTACTGCTAAGCCTGTCTCTTATCCCGTGAGCCAAGGCATTAAACCCCCACACCTCTTATGCTTTCATAAAAAATAGATTCGAAAGGAGATAATGGGATTTTTTTACCATTTCGACTCCTCTGTCATGAGGCCATATGGAGAATCGACCTTTGCCCATACTTGGAATTTTTTCTTTCTGCGACTAGAACGATTACTTTTGTTCAAGTTGTAGAAGATCCTTCACAGGCCGTGGTACTTTTGTTCGCTCCTGGGTTTCTTCCTTCCTTTACTGAATGGGGATATACTTCTAAACCTTATAACCCCGATAGGTGTAGAGGCAGTTCGGGTTTGATCAGGGGGCTCCTCGACCTATGCTTTAGTTGACGAATAAGAGGGCTACTTTTGCTGAGGCTTGCACCTTCTACCTTTCTGCATTGGTACTTACTGTGACCTCTACTATGGATGGTCGAGTCACCATCCCCAGTGCTACTAGGAAAGGGGACGTATCTACCTCTTAAGCCACCAAATTACGTTTGATACAACTGGTCATGATTCGTGAGTTCATACAAAGTCCCCCAGTATCCCCCAGTCCATTCTTTTTCTGCCTTAGAATTGGGTCTCAAAGGCAATTCCATTCTTGGAGTTGAGTTCCCTTTGAGTAAAACTATTAAATATCCTCCCCGGAGCTGCCCCCTTATTGCCGAATGATCCCTTCTGCCATGCCCAAACCCATGACCATTGCAACCCCCAAAAAGAATGCCCCTATAATTGAAGCAGCTACTGGCGAAGGGCTTTCCCAGTAACCAGCTAAAATAACTAGGAAGTCCAAGAGCGGGGCTTCCTCAAAATCTAAGTCCTAAACTCAACCTCAAACCCCTTTGGAGGCATCCCCCATCTCCTCCATTCCCCCTCCCATGTCTGCAGAAATGAATGAAGAGTTGAGGAGGAGGGTTCAGGCTGAGGTGGAATGAATAAATGCTGAGTTTTAATGATGCGCTCATGTTGTTCCCCCTTTTATTGCCTTCCCCAACATCCTGGTTGATCCAACGGAACCAGGGTCAATAAGGAAGAAGAGTTCAAGGGTTCCTCGAAGTACTGGCACTGCGGGTGCGAGGAAGAAGACTCTGGGTACCAAGTCCCAGAGGAAATGAACTCCAGATATACATCTCTCCACAGCTCCCTCTGTTGCTTCCTCCTCTCCTCCTTCACCAGTGGTTATATCCTCTCATTCTCCCTCTGAATCCGAGGTATGTATATGTGTTATTGCACTTACTCACATTTTTTAAAGGCAAACTGCATCTGTTTAACTCTTAACCACTTTGGTGCAGGAAGCTGAAGAAGAAAGACCCAGCCCCCCTGTGAGCCCTTTCGTGGGGGGACGTTTCGGTTCCTCTCAGATCGATGTAACTCATCCCCATTCCCCTATGATCGGGCTTACTTACTCCTATCGTTCGGCCTCACAACGTGTAAAAGATGCTGCTATGGGGGTGATTCTGTTGAGTCTGTGGGAATATCTTCTCAACCAGATAAAACTCCCCTAGCCTCCTCTGAATTATCACCTCAACCCGAGGTCCTTCTGCCCATCGTTCCAGTAGAAGAAAGTGCCCCTAAGGTAATATATTATCAATTACTTGTTAGCTCTCACGTCTTTTTTTTCATCCCCTTTTTCTGTTTAACATGCTAAACTTTAATGTGTTGGGATGCCTTAGGTTGAAATGGCGTCTTTGTTAGCCAACATTCTGCTTCCCCCTGTGCTGAAGAGACACCTAGCTATAGTTTCCCTCTTTGGGGCCATAACTGAGGAAAGTAACACTTAGAGGTATTTCTCACTTCTTCTGTACTTATTCCCCATTTCTAACACTTAGCTTTATTTTGTTGTTGGAGTTTTCTCCAGATCTTGCCCCACCCTCCTCTCTTGGTGGGCTGCCTATTCCCAAGGCTAAGGTTGAAATTCCTGCCCCGTGAGGGGGTTCCTCTGCATCCACCAACGTTGGGGCATTACTTGGAGGTCCATCATCTTTTCCAATTGAGGCTCCTGTATTGGCCGTGGTACCTTTTGTTGGCGAAGGAGCTGTACCGACCATTGAAGCTTCTTTAGTTGGGGGTGCCATTGAGGCTTCTGAAGAGGTAAGCCTACCCCCAACAGTTCATGTCTTATGGCCTACTTGGTGACGCCTGCTCTTGCTCCCGTCACTGCTGAGGTACTTCGCTAGTTTCTCTTCGTTTCTCGTTGTTTTTCTTTTATTCTTGACAATGTACAATCTAGAAGAGTCTTCTTTCTCAAACTTTTAAACTTTTCCTATAACGGTGACTTAACAACGAAAACACTTGTTAATATTTTCCATAAACTCCACCTATATTAGTGACTTAATAATGAAAACACTTGTTAATATTTTTCATAAGCTCCACCTGTAATGGTGACTTAATAACGAAAATGCTTGTTAAGATTATCCATAAACTCCACCTATATCGGTGACTTAACAATGAAAGCACTTGTTAAGATTTTTTCTAAATTCCACCTATAACGGAGACTTAATAACGAAATCGCTTGTTAAGATTTTCTATAAACTCCACGTATATTAGTGACTTAACAATGAAAACACTTGTTAAGATTTTTCATAAGCTCCACCTATAACGGTGACTTAACAACGAAACGCTTGTTAAGATTTTCCATAAACTCCACCTATAACGGTGACTTAACAACGAAAACGCTTGTTAAGATTTTCCATAAACTCCACCTATATCGGTGACTTAATGATGAAGACAGTTGTTAAGATTTTCCATAAACTCCACCCATATCGGTGACTTAACAATGAAAACACTTGTTAAGATTTTTCATAAATTCCACCTATATTGGTAAGTTAACAAAAAAATGCTTGTTAAGATTTTCCATAAACTCCACCTATATTGGTGACTTAAAAATGAAAACATTTATTAAGATTTTTCATAAACTCATTATTTCTTCTATCAGTTCTCAGGTTGCTCATGAATCCTTTCCGGCGGAAGAGAAATCTGCGCCAGTTCTTTCGCCCATCGCTTCACCCCATCGGGAACCCGTTATCTCAGAAGATTCTGATCACGATAACCAAGGTTCCATGACTGGTGTTATTTGTAATAGTGAATCTGGTTGTGAGCTTCCTCTGCCCGACTTAGCTCCTCACGACTTTTGCCTTATGGTGCTTCAGCGTTCTCCTCAAATGCCTACCAGCCATCGCTTGGTAGTTGAGAAGCTTGCAAACAATCATCCTGAGACGTTTAATGTGGATTTCCTGCATTCCAACATCCCCATAATGAGCTATAGGCTTCAGGGCATGGCTATCGTTGCTGTTGATATCGTCATCACTCCAACTCCCAACGTTACCAGAGCTCTCCTCAACCAATTCCTGGGCTATCTGAGGGAGTTGGGTCGCGATGGCTTCCGTTTTAACTGGTTGACTGCGCACTTAAAGACTTTGAAGAGCCAGCGACTGGACAGTTAGAGGGAACTACTATATAAGTATCGAGAGGATCAATGGGATGAGAAAGCTAAGTTGGATGAGCTAGCACCTCTTCTTGAAGCTGCCAACAAAGAGGTGGGGGACATCGAAGAAGCTCTACGTCTGGCAAAGTTAAAATGAGAGAAACTCCTCATCGAGCATACACAAGCACAAATGAGATTAGAGGTTTCTATAAATGCCCAACAGTCCTGCCTAGCAGCTTCTTTGGGCCTTCCTGGAGATTGTTTCTCTTCTCCAGATCTGTGGTTCCTCTTAGGCCAATGAATTTTTTTTATACATTCTCCTTTTCTTCTTCTTATGTAATTCTTGGGCAGTAGCTCCCAATTTTGTAATGCCTCAAAGTTTATAAATGAATGAAAAAAAAAAGATGTATGTTTTCCCATGTCCTTTCTTTGTGCTGTAACTGTTTACATATATTATGAAGTGCTATAATTCTTTCATCTCCACTCGAGTTATAATAAAAACTTGTATATTGATAACAACATCTAAATACAACAGTGGTCTAGACTTAATTGCTTACACATGATATACTTTCAACCAAGTATTGTTAATTTTGAATGGCTTGTCTTCTTACATCTTAGAAATTAAGCAATAACCTGAATCATGAGCTTCTTTTACAATGAAATGTCCCTCCCAATTCGCTACAAATTTAGGTAGGGGAAGCCCCCTGATGTGCGTCACTATTTCTTTCAAAACGAGGTATCCCTCCATGAACTTCCTTGGTCTCACCAAGTTATCATATGCCTTGGAGACCTATTTTGTATACATTTTAAAGTGCTTCATCGCATTATCTCTGTGTTCATCCAATGCTTCCAACTGAACATGTCTATTTTAAGGGAGCATGCTACTTCGCAAGGCATATCGAGCAGAGGGAACTTCTAACTCTACTGGAAGAATTGTCTCAGCCCCATAAATAAGGGAGAACGGAGTATACCCTGTCGGCTTCCTCTTGGTTGTTAGATAGGCCCACAACACAGTTGGTATCTTGTCATTCCACAATCCTGGAAAATCCTCCATTATTTTAGCCAAAATATTAACCATGGTTTTCTTAGTTGCCCTGGCTTGACCGTTGCCCTTTGGGTATGCCACCGTTGAAGTATGGTGAACAATGGAGTACTTGTCTGTGAGCATCGTTACCTCTGAATTGACGAAAGGGGTTCCGTTATCTGAGAGGATAACCTTTGGAATCCTAAAATGGCAAATGATGTATTCTCTGATGAATTTGCTCACCACCCCCGTTGTTTCCCTTCTTAGTGGTATCGCTTCAACCCACTTTGTAAAGCACTTCGTTGCTACTAGTATACATATCTTCCCCCTCGAAAAAGGATGTATTACCCCTACCAGGTCGAACGCCCAAGTCTGAAAAGGATAAGATGTTGCCAGGGAGTGTAGGTCCACTGATGGGGCATGGATCATATTTCCAAGAAGTTGGCAAGCCTTGCATTTTCGAATGAACTCAGCAAAGTCTTTCTCTATTGTTGGCCAATAATACCCCAATGTCATCAACCGGTCATACAACTTAGCCCCTCCTATGTGAGTTGGATCGTGTGCCTATTTGAGGACTTCAGTTGCTTCTTCTTTTGTGATGCAACGCAATAGCCCATTGATATAGCCCCTTCGATAAAGATGCCCCTCCTGAATGTAAAACCTAGGGGCCCTTTGCTTAAGTCCCAACGCATCAATCTTATCTATTGGGACAACTCCATCTTTAATGAACTCAATATAAGGTTGCCTCCAGTCTGGTTGAGCTTCATAAAAATAACATTCAGTTATCTCAAAGAATAACTGGCACTTATCGCACTTCCGTTGTAACTCTATTGAATCCTGCTTCATTCTAAGCCAGAAATAACCCTCCCTTTGAATTCTCCTATAAAGCGGTATCTCAGTTATTTCGCAATGCTCTTAATGAGTTCTCTTTAACCTCCGCTTTGCTTCTTCTGGGCCGATGCATCTTGATAACCATCCTCCTGCATTTCTGAAGTAAAGGTTTCCTTAGTTTATAAAGTATTGGGCTAATTCCCTCATCTACGTCGCACCTTCCCCAGATTACAGTCGCTTTCTAATCTCTCCCCTCCAGTCAGCGTCCTCCTTCATCGATAGAACTATCGAAGGAGCTATTATTTATTAAAATCACGACTGTAGTCGTATCGTTCCTCATAACTATTTTTTGGGCGATGGTCGTATAGGCGTCTGGATGGCGGTTCATCATTCGGGGATGCCTCTTAATTTTGGTTCGATGGAACTGACTGAGGAGCCTCTGAATGATTGTTCGATATGGTTCCAAGCTTAGGTGTTTTAACGTATATTCTCCATTCACTTGCTGAATCACCAAGTTCGAATCGCCTTTGATGTAAAGTGAACGAATTCCCCTTCGAAGGGCATCCAGCAACCCCAGCACTAACGCTTCATACTATGCTTCATTATTAGAACAAGGGAAATCTAATTTGTAGGAAAGACAAATCTTCTCTATTCCTTTTGAAAGAATAACCCCTGCCCCTCCTTTCTTTTTTGCTGAAGATCCATCAAACTGCATCGTCCATTCTTTATCACTTGCATCTAAGTAATTGGTCTGCAAGTCGTCTCCTGGAATACTTTCATTAGGTGGCTCAAGCGTCCCAGAGGGGAAGACTGCTCAAACGTCACAAATATCTTAAGGTAAGAAACTTTACCAAGGAAACTCTTCAGTTCCTTCATCTTTCTTGGATTGGGCATCTCCAAGATCGCTCGTTGTTTGTCTTGGTCCATCTGTACTCCCTACCGATCAACCACAAAACCTAAAAACTTTCCACTAGTTACTCCAAAGACGCATTTTAGTGGGTTCATCTTCAGTTTATTCTTTTTGCACCGAGCAAACACCTTCCTTAAATATCTTAGATGGGACTCCTCCTTCCTCGATTTGATGACCAAATCATCCACATAAAATTCCACAAACTTGTGAAAGAAGTCATGGAAAATGGCCATCATTGTTCTTTGATAAGTAGCCCCAATATTCTTGATTCTAAGCGGCATTACTTTGTACATGAAGTTTCCCAATGGGGTTCTAAATGTCGTTTTCTCTGCATCCGTAGGGTCCATCTTGATCTGATTGTACCCTATATACCCATCCATGAAGTTGTACATCTCATGACTAGCCGTTACATCTATCAGGCTATCGATGGAGGGTAGAGGGAACTCATCCTTGGGGTAAGCCCTATTCAAGTTTCTAAAATCCATACAGATCCTTATTTGATTTTTATCTTTCTTACCCACTGGGACAATGCTAAACAGACGAAGTGGGTGATATATCGGCTTGATGAATCCTTTCGTCAGTAAGCATTGGACCTCTTCCTTTATTTTTAAGTCTAGCTCAGGTTTGTACGTTTTGGTTGCTTATTTCACTAGAATGGCTGAAGGCATCACATTTAACTTGTGGCAGCTTACTTCCTCATCCAGCCCTTCCATCTCTATGTACTTCCACGCAAAAACGTTTATGAACTCTTGAATCAACTTAACCAATACCTCTTGTTTCTCCTTACTGAGATCCTTCGAGATGAATATGGGCCTTGGATACTTTCCTTCTTTCTCCAGGTTCAAGTGTTCCAACTCTTGTGCATGTGGCTTTGGTCGATCTGCTATGTAATCTGGTTCTTAGGTAACATCTTCCATGAACTCTTGTATGTTGGAGTTATCTATCACCATACATTGCCTCCGTTGATCCACCAAAAAACACTCATATATCGAGTCAGCCTCCTTATCAGCTTCTTCAGCAACCCGTTCACACCATTATAAATGATACACCACTTTTCCTTCTTCGATAATCACCTTTTTGCACTGTCTACTGGTAGTCATCACTGCCTTCCTCTTTTTCTCTCTATAAGACTCAGCCACTCTTCCTCCTGAAAATTATCTCGGCACACTTTGTCGTTGGACTTCATACTCCATTGGGTCCACTCTAGGTCTCATCTTATCTTTGAGCTTCTTTGAAATGTTTTAGGGATGAGGGACCACCTAACGGGCTTCTTCGACCATCACTCCTTTGCTGCTTGCAACCTCTTTGTTATGCTCGTTCAAAGGCCCCATCCTTTTTCTGATCGATGGGACTCATGATCCCTCCATTCTTCTCATTAGGACTCTGACGTCCTCCTCTAGTTTAGTGTAAAAGGTTGCGTCTACTAGGTGAGCTTCTTCGACAGCGAAGGGTCTCTTTGTATCTCTAATGTTCACCTCCGTTCCTTTGATATTTGCCTTGGTGTTTTGGTGATACGTCGAAGGAACTAGCCCTTGGTTGTGAATCCACACTCTTCCTATCAACAGATGGTAGGAAATTGCACTCTCTGTTATGTGGAATTTGATATGGGAACTCAGATTTTCTATCACAATCCCAACGTTTACGTACCCAATGGACTTGGAAGACTGGTTGTCATAACCTGAAATCACCAAAGGCATGGGGACTAACCTTTCCTCCGAAATATTAGCTGCATGGAAAGAGTTTATTGGCATGATATTTATGAAAGCTCCCCCATCCATAAGAGGCCTTGCAAAGATAACCCCATTAACACTGGAAGTCACATACAATGGCCTATTATGAGGGAACATTACAGCCCTATCTGCGTCACTGAAATTTATCTCTGACAAAAACCTCTTTACCATCCTAGCCATGGGTCTCTTCCATCTCAGTGAAGGGACTACGTTCTTTCTTGCAATGTCAAGGATTGCTCGAGTTATTTCCAGTCTACTCTCCTTTGGTATCCCTACTTAGTCGAAGAACCAGGTAAACTTTGGGAATTTTAAAATTGCACAGTATTTTACAGCTTGGTCTTCTTCCTCACCTTCAACGCTATATACGTCCTCCATATCTTTAGCACTTGCTTCATCATAAGCTAACACTACGTTAGCCATTCCCTTAGTACAATCTTCCCAAGCTTCTTCAAACTCCTCCTGCTTCGTCGTTAGCTCCCTTTCTTCTCTCTCTGCCTCATCATCGTAAGCCACCACCAGATTGGCCCCATGTGCTGGGAGTGGGTTGTTGTTAACGTTCTGCGGAGGGATTTACATTATTCCTGCGTTTACATATTTATCAACAATTCTTCTCAGCATGAAACAGCTCTCCGTTGGATGTTAGATCTTTCGATGAATCTGGAAATATTTGGTATCCACCCTAGTTGCAACGTCTGGTTCCCCAATGGGGATACTTTTTGGTTCGTAAACTGTTCCTCCTTGAACCATTGTATTGTAACAGCTGACAACCTCTTCTACTGTACAAGGCAACGGTGGTGGGTCTTCCCTGTCTCTTTCAAACTTCCTCTTATTGTCCTTCTTTGCTACCTTACCCCCATCTGCTCCTTTGGTATATCCTACCCATGAGGGTTGAGACCTCCCTCCCATGGGTTATATCAGTTGCCTGAACATCATGGGCACCACCACTGGATTTGGTTGTACAACCAATGAGATATTACTTGCTGCTTTTAAGAACGCCGCAAAAGTCCCCTCGCGCGTCTCGTTAATAAGATGGCAGATATACTCAGGAAGAAGCCCCTCTGTGCAGATCTGCAGTAGCTTTGACTCTTTGGCCTCCTCCCTCACGTCGAGGGACCTTTCCCTGAACCTTCAAACGTAAGCCACCACTTTTTCCCTGGGTCGTTGCTTCTCCTTCCCCATTTGGGTCAAAGTAAACTCATCTTCCGCCAGAAAGAACTTATGGACGAACAAAACGTGCATCTCCTCCCATGTGAAAACACTCTTGGGAGCTAAGTGATAATACCAAGTATATGCTTTATCGGTTATGGATTTAGAAAATTCCCTTAACCTGAGTTTCTTGCTATTGCAATGCGCCCCCAAGTGCTCAACGAAGCGTTTAATATGTTCCTTCGGGTTTCCACCATTTCTTATGTATTTTTCAAAGATAGGAGGAATATAATCTTTTGGGTGGGCTCATCATTGTATTTCTGGGGGTAAGGCGTCCGAAATTCATCATAAACTGAATCTACCTCGTCTATGAATTGCGAGAAGGATTGCATGAATTTCAGCATCTCTTTTTGCATCTCTTTCCTCATCTCTTCCATAGGTGATGCCATTAAAGCGACGATAAATGGGACCATACGCCGAGTACCCTTGTAGCTGGAGAAATCATCACAGTTGGAGCCATTGATACTTTTGGGGTTCCTAGAGTTGGATTTACAACAGAGCGTATACTTGTCGAGATCGTTCCCGTTAGGACTTCACTTGGTGGGGCCATTGGGGTTGCCCCTGATGTCACGAAGGAGTTGGCTTCAAATCCTCCCGCCACCGTTGCACCACCGTTGAAGCTATACGAGTTTTCAAAAACTCATAAAATTTATTCATGAGGAGTGCAGCTTGGGCTGGTCCCAACTCAGTGCTCGTAGAAGCTTGTGCCACTGCTGGGACACCTGTCACCATTTGGAGTGGAGGTACCTCTAGTCGAGGGGCTCCATCCCTTTAAGCTTCCAGCTCTCTCGCCGCCTGTTCTTCATTGTATTGAATGTCATCAAAGTTAAGCCTTCGATTAACGTTATCCTATGCCATACTCCTTGCTTAGAAGAATGCCTCCCCAGCAGAGTCGCTAAATGTAAGAGGGTAGTTTATATTAGATGGAGGCGTAACCCCTTTCGAGTACAATAATGATAAATTAAACAGCAACCCTATTGATTAAGTACAGGACACACAAACACACTTAGTGGAGATAAATTTAGTTTGACTCACAAATCTCTCGTGTATAACTCAAAAGATAATAACGAACTCATAAGTAACTCATTTAGAGTGAGAGAGAAGTAATCACCCTAGATACACCTTGGCAGGTAGTTAAACACGCCAACCACCCTCAGATATATCTGTCAAGTATATTAAAAGCTTCGTAATAAATGGCAATGGTGGGTGAGTAAACTCTGGTTTGTAATAAATCTCTCTCCCTGATGTATTTTTTGCTCTCTAGTAATAGCTTCTGAACTCTCAAGAATAACACGTCCTCTCCCCAGAGGTGGTTGGGGTCCTTAAATTGCCCCCCACACTACCCCCGAGGCAGCTCAGTCATTAATGCCTGTGAAATATATCCCTCATACTTTATGTCACAAACATTAAATACCTTATGCACTAGTTATCTCCACGTCATAAACATTACATGCCAAGACATGTCATTTACCTAACCACTGTGTGTCAGGGGGTTGTCGTCACAGAGGTGGTTCACCAACTGTCTGACAGCCCCAAATACCACGGTGGTTTACTCAAGTACAGATCTGACATTGCCTAGCTAGTTAGTGATATCACATAAAGTAGATATGACATTAAGTAGAGGGTTATTTATCTCATAACTTAATGCCCGATGGAACTCAAGGTTGCCCCCACCCCCCCACCCCGAGGTTCCACGATCAGGGTCCATTTCGTGTTTTACCAAGTGTATCTAAGATGATCAAGACAAGCCCCAACGATGCCTCACTTCTCAATCTTCCAAACCAAGTCCCTCTAAAGTTCCCACGGTGAGGTTGTTCAATAGAGCATGAAAGCTCTCCCAGGCCCTGCCAAGTCTGGTCTCTCGTGAGTACCATTCGACCTCACACTAAAAATCATTATAATCATTACAACATATGGTAAATGTAAATAAATAGGTGCAACAAGGCCAAGTAAAACAATAGAACTAAAGGAACAGCTCTCTCGACCAGCTTCTTCGTTGGAGATCCCTTTGGGCTATCACGCTGACCTACCTCACTTGAGCTACATCACTGCCTTACTGAGTTGTATCACTTTGAGCTGCAACGTTGCCTTACTAAGCTATGTCGTATTGAGTTGTCTCGCTGAGCTCCATCGCTTTAATCTGCAACGCTGCCTTAATCCTAAATACTGTTGTTAATGGAGAAATTATCTCTAAACTCAAGATTACCTTCAATCCCCCTCTACAAATACTTTTCATACTAGGTACCATCGTTCGATGTGAGAGTACACCTTCTAACATAATTCCATTATGCGAGGAATACGGTAAAATATCACAAGGTTACATAGATCTCGTGTTATTTATATGTCTACTACAGCACTATAATCATGCTGGAACAACTTCAAGCCACGTATATTTCTAGGTAAGCCTTAATCTTGTGTTGCAAGGTTTTAACAGATTTTAGTAATTAAAAAAAATTAGTCCTCTATATATATTAAAAATAAACAAATCTTGGAGTTTCGCTTTAACATGATAAGAGATTTGTAGGAAGCTGAGTTATTGAATATTTTTTCACTTAAGGAGTTGTCCTATTTTGATGGTAGATTTGATGGAAATTATTTATGGGATTGAACTAGAACGTTCCAGAGGATTTTTCGTTTTAGAAATAGAATCACATACAACTTTGACCAATTTTACTATTAAGAATTCAAACACACACAGACACTCATTCTTTTGTTATTTTACTAGAAGGCATTAAAAAGTTGCTGTAAAATCTTGGAGTTGGAATACTATACAAAAATGTAGACATGGCAAAACATGTGTAAGTTAATTGTCAATAAAAGGCCGTTCTTGTTATAAGTTTTGTATTGTTTTAAATTTTCATGTTTTTGGTTAATTTGTTAAATGATTACCATTTTGGCATGGCTAATACAAACATTAATCCTGCACATTTGGTTCTCTAGTGTACAAAAGAAAAACATGTAATCCCTACACACAACCATTCATATGTTTCATCCAGGCATAAAATAAATATAATTGTTTAATTTTATATTTCTGACTTAAAAATTCAAATTTCCAACTTCGGATTCTAAGTTCAACTTCAAATAAAATAAGAATGTGCTTGGATCGTTATCCCCCCCCCCCCCCCCCCCCCTCCCACCACACACACACACCACCACCACCACCTGGGAGGGACAAAGAAAATATCCCCATAAAAAATGTCTAAAATGAGCATATTCAGTTTGTACTTTAAGAAAACATGAAAAGAATTTTAAGAAAAACTCATGGAATTAAGCACACCAAAGGCTAAATATTATGGCACTTTCATGTAAACAATTTCAAAATAAACACATTGTAAGACCCTATAGAATGCACAGGATAAAAAAGAGAGAGATAATAATATCATACCATCCTATGATTAGTGTTATATATGAAGTATGACTTTGAAATATGAATCTTAAGTATTAAATTTGAACATAAAAAAATATGTTTGTTTTATGCATGAAAGTACATCTAAAATAATGTATTGTGTGAGAATTAGATTTAGTGTCCATTTAGAGAGACAATTTTACCTTAACTATTCAATGAAATATATAACCTATTGGGCTCTTTTTTCCAAAATACATATACGTCTTATATCCAATTGGTTTAAAAGGTAAAAAAAATTAAATCTCCTTCGTGTGTTTGCTTGAAAAGATGGAAAATGAAAAAAAAAATCAAGCCAAAATTTTCGAAGTCATATGTTCTTTGATAATTTGACGTGATTCCAACATAATTAATGGTTAACATTCATATAATGACATTATAACCCTAACTTCATCTTCCTCATTCAATTGGGGAAAATTAACATTTGATTAGCATCGATAGTTTCATTAAACATGTGATTACACATTAATTAACAATTTGACTATAAAAAATCAAATTTATAACTTCTAATGATTCAAAACATTCCAATCAAGTGTTTCTAATAATATAAGCCTATTATTATAAATTAAACGTGAGTTTTAATATAAAGATGGGTTTAATCAATTAATCAATACAAATCTAAAATAAACATGTTTGAACCACCAAAATAAGCATTTAGTCACAGTCTTAAGCCGTGACAGAATAAATGGGACATCATTAGTATTTTTAATTAGTCACGGTCTTAGGCCGTGACAGATTCTGGCTAACTTTTGTCAGGACTTTTAGCCATAACAAACTCTTATAAAAATGTTATGATCATTCTCGGTGGAAGTTTTTACATGATCTCCCGATTTACACATCACGGTTAGTGGTCGTGACTAAATATTTTATGGCTCTAGTCCGCGACCAAATTTGTCATGGCTCCAGGCCAAGACAAACCTACTGCGAATTTCGGTGATAAAAAGGAACATTTGGTGTAGTGAAAGATCAAATTATAAAAATCAAAACCATATTTTAAATCCTACAAGGATAATCCTAACCAATAAATTCATACGCAGTGATGAAAGTCATAAATCGATTATATTAATATCGTATTTCTTGTCTTAAACGAAAGCTTGGCTCTTAATTAGTTTCTCTTGAGTATTCTTCCATTACTCACAAAATTTGCGTCTTGATGCTAGGGTTTTTGTTAAGATATATTATGATGTTTAGTGAGGGTTATTAACCTATTTATAATTGCAAACCCGCAATTATACTATGGTCTCAGTTTTGAACCCCCAAATAAGCTCAAAATACTAATCGAATACTCATAAAACTTAGCCCAAAGTTATACCTACCGTTGGGGATCATTACATATTTTGGTTAATATTCCAAACCAATCAAGTGTAATACCTCGCACTTTTATGGGAAATTAAATTCATAAGTGTAAATTTGGGAATTAGAGAAATTATCGTGAATAGTAATTTTTGAGGTTTTCAAGGATTAAATGATTTTCGATGAATGTTATATTTACTTTTGGGGATTAAGTAAATGAGTTGGACTATTTTAATTACATGTCGCAGTTGAATAAAGCGACAAAGGATAATATTTTAATGGGAAAACCGCATTGAGGTATATTGGATTTAATTGGTGGATTGCAGTCAAGTACCTTTGATGGAAATTTTGAGTGTGCGGTTGGTTTCGAAATGGCCGAGATAGTTAGAATAGGGTATCCGGGAGTAGTGTTTGGACTCCGGGAATTTTTGAACCAGTAGGCACTCGTAATTGAGTAAACAAGTCATTTTTGGGTTTTAAATGGATAAACCCTTATTCTCTCCTATATAAGACAAGAGAGAGTGGGAGAAAGGAAAAAAAGGAAAATGAGAGGAAATGAAGAGAGAAAAGAGGAAGAAAAGGTAGGTTCCGGCCAAACTCCATGGGATTCGACTCGAGGTCGTCAGATTTTATCCTCCAGGAAAGTGTGTACTTGCTTTATTTCAGTTTGTGCATATATCTCATATTATAGTTGGTAAACTATATGATTTTGGATTAGAACCCTTAAAATAAATTTGTGAGAAATTTGAGTATGAGTTTACATATTGTTGTAATATAAACTCTTAATGATTTCTAGTGTTCAAACCATGTAAATTGAGTGAATAAATGAGTTGAAATGGGGGAAATGAGAAAACTATGGGTTTTTAGGACTAAACCTAAGAAAATTTGTTTAATCCTCAAAATTTATTGATGCATTAGTTAGAAATCATTAATTAGATGAATATAGTGTCATTGGTGGAGATTTGAGGCCATAAAAATGGAGTTTGGGTTTGGGTTTGGGTTTGGGTTTGGGTTTGGGTTTGGGCATTTTGGAAAATAGATTTTTGAGGGACTGGTATGACCGATCAATCGTGCCCCTATGGCCGGTCGACCGCGTTAATGAAGAAGGGCCTACTGATTGGGTTGTTAGGCTTAATTACAAACCGCGATCGATCAGGGGTCCAGGGCCGATCGATCGGCACTCTGTTTTCAGCCCAAGCTTTTTTAGATTGTTATTCCTTCTCCTCATCGAGTTTAAAGTTTAGGGGCTTTTTAAATTAGACTATTAAATAAAGTTATGTTCTAGATGACTTGAGGAATTGTGAATTTGACCTTGGGTTATTTGACAGGTTAATCTGGGGGATGGACTTATCGAATGATTAGGAAGAGAGTGACGTTTGGAGAAATTATTCGGTAAGCATATACGGGTATATTTATGTGGATGGAATAGTGTGACACCCCGCATAATAAAATACCGGGCGATCACTCCTATATCAATTATGGCAGGAGTCTCATATGGATCATTCTTAGCATCACTGTCGAAAGTCCAATTAATTACTAATAACCTATTA
Organism: Sambucus nigra; assembly: GCA_949130495.1. Lineage (NCBI taxonomy): Eukaryota > Viridiplantae > Streptophyta > Magnoliopsida > Dipsacales > Adoxaceae > Sambucus > Sambucus nigra. The sequence goes on from OX422219.1 coordinate 197,435,556, forward strand.
GGCCGATGTCAAAATTTTACTTAATTACTCTTTTTAACAACTACAATTTAAAAACATCCACACAAATTTTGCGGAAATGAAACTGAAATGAAATAAAATAACCAAACACTCGGTCAAAATATACAACCATATCGAATGATGCTCAAAAAGAATAAATAAATGCAGTTGGACCATTGGCCCGAATATTTATACAGTACCTCCTATCTAGAGTACAAGAATGGAAGTGGCTATCAAAAACCTGCACGCATCCACAGCTGCTGCAGCTGACGTCTGACTCGAAGGAAGTGCCATCCAGGCGTCCCTGTGTCTGGACACCTATATAATATATATATATATATATAGCAAGAGAGGAAAAGTAGATAAACGGGTCAGAGCCCGAGTTTTGAAAATATTTAGCAAGTGCATAAATGCCTTATTTTTAGAAAAAGGTTTTATCTCATATTTAAGTTTGGTATCGCACTCCCATGAGATACCCCTCACCTCTCCACTAACAGTGCACTCCTAGCGCATCCCTCTAAACATCCTAGTCAAGCTACCATGCTAAACTAGTCTATCACCCAACTACTATCACCCTAGATAGTCCAAGTAATGTACTAAGGGCTAAACTTCTCCCCAGTCTCAACACTAAGCCATGTTCATGCGTGTGGTGTCTCGCAAAGCGAAATCCAAACAAGAAACCCCCCCGATACACTACTACGCGGCAAGGTCGATCGTCGAGATCCGCCAGACCCTCAGTACGTAATATATATATATATATATATATATATATATATATATATATATATATATATATATATATATATATATACTATATAAGAAATACTAATATTAGAGGACTAAGGATTAAAGTTCTCCCCAGTCTCAACACAATGCCATGTTCGTGCGTGGGGAGTCTCGCAAAGCGGAATCCAAACAAGGAACCCCCCGATACACTACTACGCGGCAAGGTCGATCGTCGGGATCCATTAGACCCTCAGTACTCGATTCATCCATATATATATTCATATTACAATATATACATCCGGATCTATCTCTCGGAATGAGAATTCATTTACTTAATTTCCTTTTTTATCTCGAAACTTTCCATTTCCCTTCTCATATCCAGGAAATGTATTTAAAAGCCAATTCATTATCATGAATTGCTTTAACAAATCATATATCTTTTCAAAAGCCAGTTTTATTATCATAAAAATGCTTTTTCGTTTCAAAATATCCCCTTCCCCTTTTTATATTCAGAAAATGTATTTAAAAGCCATTTTTATTATCATAAAAATGCTTTTATCATATCATATGCTTCCACATCCCTTCTTCCATCCGGGAGTGTTACCGAAGCCAAAACCTTTATCCCATTTCCCTTCTTCCATCCAGGAAATGTAAATTAAAGCCAATTTATTATCATAAATTTCTTTAACAAATATATAACGCGTTCTAAGACCGCCCGTCCGGGTTTTCCCACTGTGCGCGCCCCTAAATGGCTATCATCTTCCAGGGCCTATCATCAAGACAACCTGGGATCCTACAACGTAAGACGTCGGGAAGCGTCCATATGCCTGCGGGATAGTCAAGACCACACCCGGAATCTCCTAACCAGCGCAGAAATATACAATAAATGCTCATATGGCCTATAGGACTATATCCACCCTGCATTCATTAGTCAGGGGGCTTCACCATACGTACGCAACTTCCCTTATGATAGCAATTTAGATAGGTGTGTATCCATATTTTATTATTTATGAAAATCATTTATCTTTCCTTTTTGAAAACATATATTTTATTTTCAAAATCATTAACATCATATCATATATATACTTTAATCACATAGTATATATATATACCATATATTCCTCCCTGAATATATAAATGGCCATATGCCAAGTACATCTAGCGATGACCATTAATCCCAAAGATTCCCTCAAGGAATCATAATCATGCATTCATATGAGCATGATACTAAACCCAAAGTATTTCCTTACTTTAATAATCACTATATACCTCAATCCTATCTAAGGACTTATTGGATATATCCAATTATACCATTTTACACTAATTGAATATACATCTATATTCTCAATTTCATCCTAATCACCTCATAGGATTTGCCCAACAATAATCGATATTATTATGCTTTCTATACGCATAATTATATAGGCCTAAATGCCCACTGGAATATTCTTTCATCTAAAGGTTTACTAACCCTCAAACCATCATTTAAGAGTCCCAGTATAATAACTTGGAATCCCCATATAAAACCCCAAATTGTAATTTAACTCCCCACACTCTTAAGGGGAGAAAACTGGCAAATCAGACCAAAGCGAATCGATTCGCCCCTATTGCGAATCGATTCGGCCCTTAATCCGAATCGATTCGGAAAGTATTCTGCAAACAAGTCCTTAATGGAGAATCGATTCGGTCTAAACCCGAATTGATTCAGCCCACTGCAGAAACCCAAGTCCTCTTAGGCGAATCGATTCGGTCTGGATCCGAATCGATTCTACCTGTTCGAGGGTCACTGTTTGGGCGATTTTTTTTCAATCTCCAAAATACTCAAAACTCAATCCAATCTCCATATAAATCATAACTTGGATTTATTCCTACAAACCCAAAGTTTTCATATCTCCTCAAGTTCTTTAGAGGTCCTAACACCCCATTTGAGAACCCCTAATATTTATCTCCAATAAGTTCTAACTAACGATTTCAATCTCGGATAGCTTTCCGTAGAAAAATAACTGTAAATCCAAAAAAAATCAGAAAAATACGCGATTAGCGGCCATGCGACCACGTCAAAAATATCTACAAATTTTATTTTTTGACCAAGAGCTGAATCAATTCGCATCAAGGCCAAATCGATTCGGAAAGCACGCTGGCTACTGTTCATCGTCTTCTCTGAGACGGTTTCGGTCATTAAAGCTTCTCCCAAGCTTTTGTCGCCTCACCCAACGTCCTACAACCTCAACCAACTACAAATACACATATATTAAGGGTTCTAAACATCCTAGAACCCAAAACTACCAATTAATTTCAAATAAATTTCTAGGTATCTCCAGTTAGAAAATTTTAGGGGTTTATTCGTGTTAACTCCCGAAAATCCGTTTTATCCACGAGAACCCAACCCAAAATCTTTAGGGTTTGATTATACCAAACTACGGTATGAGATATTTATGCAAAAATTAAATAAAGCAAGTAAACACTTGCCTCGTGGATATAATCCGACGATCCCGAGTCGCGTCCGACGGAGTTTGGCCCGAGACCTCTTTTTCTCCTCCTCTTTCTTCTTACTCTTTCTCTTCTCTCTCTTTTCTCTTCTTTCTTTTCTCTTCTTTTCCCTTCTCCCTCTTTAAATAATAAGAAAAGGTTTTAACCCCCTAAAACCCAAAAACGACTCGTTTACTCAATTACGAGCCCATTTAACTCTAAAATTCCCCGAAACTCAATTTTGACAATCAGACACTCTTTTTCGACTATCTCGGGCATTCCGAGACTCATGGTGCGGTCAAAATTTACATCCGAGGTACTTGAGCGCAAATCACTATTCTAACCCATAAAATTAAATGCGGGTTTTCTAATCAGAATCTTATCTTTTTGTCACTTTACTCAACTGCGACATATAATTAAAATACTTCGACCTAATTAATCCCAAAAATAATTACGACACCCATCGAAAATCATTAAATCCTCAAAAATTCCAAAAATCACTATTTTGAGAAATTCTCCAAATTGCCAATTTATATTTAATTATGGAATTTAATTGTCTCCAAAAGGACGGGTTGTTACAAATAGGTAAGGGCCATATATTATTGGGTAAATCCTATGAGGTGACTAGGATGGAAATTTGGGGTTATAGGCTCAAGATAAGTTAAGGGTATACTTATTATATAGTTGTGACTTGGTATATTTGGAGAGTATATAAATCCCTAACAGTGATCAAGGTGTGAGGTATATTTAAGTAAGGGAATACTTAAATATCATTACAAGATTGGCAATTGTAGCCATGTATACATTTGAGGAGTGATAAATGTGTGTATATATATATATATATATATATATATATATATATATGATGTGATTATAGTATATATTATATGTTACAAATACATATATATCTGTGTGTGATTGGTATATGTGTATTTTAGAGGCTGATTTCCACAGGCTTTCCCTTGGCGTAGGGTTGGAACAGCCAGATTATATATTTTCTCTAATGCGATCCAAGGAGGTTGCGCGATGTGGGTGAATCCCCTGGCTTAAGGAGAAGGGTGAGTATATCCCCAGGTCATCTCGTCCCGCGTTCGAGTGCGATGTGTGTACTCCACTTGCAGAGGGAACATGACCGCCTCCACCGATGTGTATTTTTTTACCATGACCATGAGAGAGTCTGGCTTAGTACCGTGGTATAGTGAGAAAACCAGGATTTTGGATAGGCACTATGAGACTGCATCCTCGATTTATAGCTCGTTTGGATGGCTATTATACTTGTGTGTATAGTATAATACCTGCGTATGAGAATAAGATATTATATATCTCTAACTGAAATAAAGAGATAAAATGAATAAAGATTAATTCTCATTCCGGGAGATTTTATCTGGATGTATATTGTGAGGTATATATGAGAAGTGAGTACGATAATGTATATAATTATATGAGTATGTACATATATACGTGGTGTACTGAGGGTCTAATGGATCTCGACGATCGACACTGCTAAGTAGTAGTGTATCAGGGGGTTCCTTATTTGGATTTCACTTCGCGAGACACCCCACGCACGAACATGGCACGGTGTTGAGACTGGGGAGAAGTTTAGCCCTTAGTACTCGATTTACTTAGAACTTTCAGAGTTTGAGTGGGACAGAATAGTTAGGAAGGGTAGCTTGACTAGGATGTTTAGAGAGATGCAATAGGCATGCACCATTAGAAGAGAGGTGAGGGGTATCTCATGGGAGTGCGATACCAATTTAAATATGAGATCAAACATATTTTTCATAAATAAAGCATTTATGCACTTGCAAAATATTTTCACAACTCGGTCTCTGACCCGTTTATCTATTTTCCTCTCTTTTGCTATATATGTATATAGATAGATGTCCAGATATAGGGACGCCTGAATAACGATTCCTTCGAGTCTGACGTCTGCTGCAGCAGCTGTGGATATATGTAGGTTTATTGTAAATACTTATATCCTTTTAATCTAGATAGGAGGTACTATATAAATATTCGGGCTAATAACCCTACTGCATTTATTTATTCTTTTTTCGCCTTTTTATGTGGAATCCGATTTGGTTGTATTATTATTAAATCGAGTGTTCAGTTATTTTATTTTATCTCAGTTTCACTTATGTATAAACTGTGTGGATGTTTTTATTGAATGGTTTGTTTAAAAAGATTAGTTAAATAAAATTTTGACGCCAGCCTAATAGGTTATTAGTAATTAAATTGGTTTTCGACAGTGATGCTAAGAATGAACCATATGTGACTCCTATTTTTAATTTGATATAGGAGTGATTCACCTGAGTAAATATTAATTAATTCACCATTTAATTCACATCAAGCCCAATAAATTCACCTGAGTAAATAATTAATTCACCTGAGTAAATATTAATTATTAATTAAATAATCATTTATTTAATCCTCAAAAATACGTGGTATTATATTCTTTCACCCTAATAATGGAATTTCATCCTTGGAATTTGCCCAAGTCATATCTCATAACATAGATAAAGACCGATAAATGATAAATTGTTAGAGTCATATCTCAATACTCATTATAAACTCATACGTAAGATGAATAATTGAAATAAGGAAACCCTTGTATATACTCGTAAGTTACCCTTTGAGCGCTGGAACTAATAGCTTAAGGAATCCCCTGAGCAAAAATGCCTAAACCAAGGCCAATATTCTTAGCACTCGTCGGTGCTGTAATAAATCAACCATGTTATGGCAATCCAAACATGACAATACCAGTCAATAGTTCACTCACTCTATGGTAAATCAACCATGCCCTTCTACCTAGCAACTGACTCGAATTGTGGAAGGTTATATTGCATTATCCAACTAAACAGCTCACTCATGTTGTGGCGAACTACCACCCAAAACTAGAAAATAACCCATGTTGTGGCAATCCAAACATGTTAATATCAATCACCAACTCACACTGCGATAAATCAACCATCCCCTTCTTCTCAACAACTCACTTGTAATATGGTAGGCAAAATTGTACTATCCAACCTAACAGCGCACTCACGTTGCAGCGCATTAGCACACCAAAACCAACAAATAAACCATGTTGTTGCTAATCAAACATGCCAATACTAATCTGTAGCTCACCCATACTTAGGTAAATCAACTATTCCCTTCTACTCAATGGATCATTCGTGTTGTGGCAATCTAAACCATACTATCCAACCTAACAACTCACTCATGTTGTGGTAGACTAGCAAGCCCAAACATCCAATAAATAACCCATGTTGCGGCAAATCACCCATGCTTATTATCCTAGTAGTTATACATCTCAAATCTAGTGTATCTACATACTGTACATACCATTAACTTATATGCACACGGATAAGTGAAGGCAAAAATACACATAAATATAAAGTAATAAGGACATACTCCAATTCATCCCATAGAGCACCAATCCTCACAAGACACCATGTTAACTATCCTTTGTGACACCTCGTAAAATTTGAGCATCATTCTAAGCATGATTGTAAATAAAAACTGAAAGCATAAATACCTAACTCGACATAAAAGTGAAGAACCATACTATCTCTGATACCAAATCCAGTGTAAGTAATAGAAACCTCGCATACCATCACTATACAATTGTAAACCCAACATAATAATAAAATAAATACGAATCATGAGCATACAGGTTCTATTATAATACGTCTGATTAATAGTGCAAAAAAATAATAAATTTATTAACCATATTCATATGTAGCCAAGTTAAATCTCATTTATGTATATAGCACACAAAATAGTAAATACAAAACTAACCTATTGTAGTGTGCTTTCCGATTCCCAATCAAGGATGGACCGGGTTGGGTTCAGGTGACGAGTTGAACTTAGTGATCCAAGTTGCCTAGGTATCCGTTGGTAAAAAGGAATCAAACTCCCCAAGCATAGTTCCCAAATACTACTTAAAAGAATTCAGAGCAATTCTAGTCCAGAAACTACTTCACAAGTATTTTCACACTTTGTGAATTTCTCTCAACCAAAGACTTATAGAATTTGATATTCGAGTTCTTATTCTCAATTTTACAAGACTTCCAAAGCCTTATATTTATACCCAAAGTTTTGGAAATTTAATTTAATTTCAAATTAAATTCAATTCCAAAAAAGGATTAATTAATGGTTATGGTGGAATCCCACTCCATTAAATAAATGGGAAGTGGTGAAGTCCTACACACCTTATTAATGTCTTAATCACTCACCTAACTTTGGTAAAGCCAAATTTACCAAGGTAAACTGGCTAAAGTGTACCTAACTTCGGTAAATGGTAATAAGATAAAACTACAAAATTTACTTATCCTTGAATTGCATCTTAATCCTTAATGAGTATGAGAATTCCATTTCCTACAAAACTTTTCAAGTAGAATTTATACTTTTAACCTGATATGTTTGTAACCTTAAAAATTTATTCTTCTTAGTTTATGGTAACTCATCTATTACTCCAGTAAAGAGTTAATAAATAATCATTAATAACATGTAGGTGTATATTATGGTTGATGCTAAGATAGAGTGAAGAAATTCTTCATCTATTCTGAACCTTGTTCATTAATAGTTTCCATACACTCCAATCCTTCTATCATCCCAAAATCATATTTGTTTTATTTTCGGAATGGTAAACTATCAATTCATAAATCAAATATCCGCTTTCTTTTAATTAATACTCTTTTGACAATATCCGACTAAAAATAATTATTCTAATTATTGTCAATACCTCGGCCAATGATTTAATTAGAGTATTAATTAAAGTAACTAGCGTAGAATAAATTATCCATTTACTAAGAGTGATAGATACCATATTGACCATCCAAGATCCTTTATATAATATGAGGATAGACTCAATTCTACACTTGCCATAATCATATAAAAAGACCATAGTTCGTTAAGTATAATCAAATGACTAACTAATACATACAAAGTATACATGATGTCTCAGGTTAAAGATTATATGTATAATTGTACTATAAAATATATCCATTGACAGATCAGCAAAAACTCTATTCGATAATTCTATGTGGTTACGTTCAATGCGATACTATACAATATGCACCTATACATTTGATCTTGTCAGACTTCGACAAATAGTTTTAGACTGTGCTACTCCTTTAAGAAAGAAAATCATAATGCATGCTAGCATTAATCCAAAATACAATGTCCATTTATGTTTCTAGATAGGAACAACTTATTAAAAACAAGAAACTGAGGTGAACATCTCCTCATCATGATTCATCACACTGTATAACATTCTAATGGACATAATCATAAATATAATATTTATTATTTATCAATTATGATTGTATAAAACTTGCCCTGTATTTGTATTTTATTAACACTTGATCGATGAATAATAACATGTTTATATATATTTCCAAAATACACAATATAGCATTGACTTTTGGGCATATATACAACAGGCTCGACATCTACATCTTATCGGATCAGCAATGAGAGTAGTTCAATACAGGATTAGGAACGAAGTGACACTGTGGCCCATGACCTGAAAAATATTAATGGGATATGTTAATAACAAGTTTAAGTAGTATAACGATATAATTGACCCAGTGCCACAATACAGATACACATCTTCTTCTAGTATTTTAGTTTATTTTAAGTTAATCCAACCTTAAAAACCCTACATATCACATGTATCCACTCTCAAACCCATTTATTCCCCATAAATAAGTCTTTTTACATCATTATTGACTTTTACGTACAATTATACATTTATTCCTTTGAAGTTCACCATCGTATAATACCACAGGAAAGTATCTACATCAACATCATCATAAGACAGTATGGTCTGAAACGCGTACGGCATAAAAGGGATCCATCACAAGCCTGCATATAACGAAGGCCGAATCTATCATATTTGGGGATTGCTAGTGCGTACTAGACACAGTTATAGGTTATCCTACACCTATTATTTTAAAATCATCTCTACATGAATAATCACTATGCCTCCACACCAATTATATAGTCCCATACCCAAAACTATATAAAGGATTGGCCTAAGCATCTCACTCTAGAGATCATGAGCGTTTAGAACATAGTGCCCAGGGTAATCACAACCAAGACCACCCATCATCATTGCATCAGGGTTCTGGTATCCTTCGTTCGTGCCTTATCTGCATATTCCCTCTAGTACGTATCCCATGATAACACACTCGGTGTGTTTGCATAAAATACACCAAACAAGTAATCCTACACAGTTAAGGGCTAAAATTTTATTGTCCAAATACTAACTTACTTAATTCCTAGTTAAGTAATTAGATTCACATAATTAAGGATCTTAGATTAGTATCTTACTATGGTAGAAGTCGCAACATACAGAACTCCATTAATTGACTATGTTAAGGTCCCAACACCTCCAATTCTACCCTATATGATCATCTTAACTTCACATAATTTGTTAACTAGAAATTTTATCATTTTTAGTTGGTTCCAATATCATTTATAAGTTATATTACTAGGTTTAAAAGCTTATAACCCTAGGTTAGAATTTGATCTCTAAAATCACACATAATATAATTAATACACACGTATATGATTTCGGCTTTAACCTCAAAAATATTTACATAATTAACATCTATTAATTAAGCTAATTACTTGAACCAGAAATCTCCCCACTGAGTTACACTACCTAACGAGATAATTATCACAAACTAGGATGGTAAACACAATCCATCAAACCACGATTCAAACCTAAGGGAAAACGAGGAAGTCGATCTATTTTTAACAAATTGGTGGTAATTTTAGCTTTATCCGTTGTTCAAAAAATAATCATAAGATACTCACCGAAGCTCTAACAATTACGAAACTAACTCCCACGTGTTCTTAATTAAATTTAACTCTTATTTTTCCTCAAAAGACAAATTTATAGATATACTATGCCAAAATAGCCTCAAAGTACCATATTCGCTCCAAAAAATTTTAACAATACGTATTGTTGAGAAAATAATCATAAGACATACATCACAAATCCAAAAATTACGAAACTAATGCCCACAAATTCTTTACTCAATTTAACTAAGATTTTACTTTTTAAAGAAAGTCATATTCCTAGGTACACTACACAGAAAATGTTCTAAAAATGTCTGATTTTTTCCATAAAATATTTGCTTAATATAAACCTCCATTAAGACCATTTAAGCTTTCAATTCACCACCAAACTCAATAATAGTCATATATGAGTTTGCTAATATCAATCTTAACCTATAACTAAGGTATTTAACCTATTATTAATATATTTTAGGTATAAACCCCAATATTATCTCAAGAATCTAATAGATAAATTGATCCCAATTCAACCCAATTATAGATTAATCCATGAAATTATTAAGGGCTTTATGTCTACTAACATGAAATATCCTATCCATATCATCAATGCAGTAAAATCCACTTTGAATCATGATGAACCATCTCAATTCCATAATATATTAAGAACATGGTTTCAATATAATTATACAATTAACATTGATTCTAACAATTGTTATAAAGGTTGTCAATGTCACATTATTTTAGAATTAAGTTAAGAATCAAATGGATAATCATACTATAAAACCACCTCAATTATATAATTATTCTGAATAAACTTGCCTTGAATGAAAATATGAAGTCCCAAAATTGTCCAATTTTCTTCTCTAATATCCAATTAGCCCTTTCTTCATCTCCAAGTAACCTCCTTCTTCTTTCTCAACAGTTTTGTTTCTAAAGTGTAGTGATTCCTCTTCACCCTAAACTCTCTTTTTATATGCCTAACCACGAAATTGGTTTTAACTCCCATATAGGACTTGACCCATTTAGTGCAAAACTAAATCTTCTTAGTCTAAAGTCTAGCCCAACCCACATATTATCCTATGGGGCTTAAAACCCAACCTTTTAAAGTGTTAAACCCAATTTAAATTACTTTTAAATTAAATTTACCTTCATCTTAATTTTAATTTAATTTCAAATAAAGTAACTACATGCATATCTAGAATAAAATAAAATGATTTAGTGATGTCCTTGAGTCACTATAGATAAGTACAGCCACGTATTAATATAATTTAATTAATTTACTTTAAAATTACGGGGTACTACATCCTTCTAGCGTGGTAATTGTTATCTTTCTAGTTGTTGATGTGACAACTGAGCTAGTGGAACATAATCTAGAGTTGGTAATTATGGCGTTTGATAAATCATCTAAAGCGACAGGATTTTATTACCCTTCTCATCAAGCTATATTGGGTTGGCCTACGGATACCTTTTGGCCAAATAACATATCCCTCCACATCTATAGTAATGTCCTTTGAAGGATCTATTGTGAACCCATTTCTTCTAGTCCATTATTTCCCCTTTATGTTTCTTCCACAACTGGTGGTCTTTATGTTTCTTCCACAGCTGGTGGTCTCCCTATGGATCCTTATATTGTGATTGTTTGCCCTCTTGGGAATGAAAGTGATTTCTTCCATTATCCCCACCCTTTTTTCTATTGAGTAGACTATGCCTCCCCGTCTATAAGGTGAATAAATAACATGTAAGATAACGTGATATCGGGTTCTCTATTAAAATATCCATCACTAAATTATATCATACACTTTTATATATCTTAAAATAATTATGTGAAGGCATCTACCTTTGGGTACCTTCTCGTGCAATTATCGGTAAACCTGTAGGAATCCCTCACCTAAAGGATTTAAACATGCACACATATAAGAGTGGGATATCACTATACAATCACACTAACGGATAGTCCCATACCAAAACTCACCCAATGGATCAGGTCATCCACGTCTCACGTTGTGAGGTGGTGAACTACTGAATGTATAAGCAAGCATATCAACCTCCACAAAGCCCTGCGTCATCAGTTGGGAGTGCGGTACCTGATCACAAACCATTTAAATCAAACCCCGACTAATAGATTCCCCACGAGTAAAATATGGCATGTTCTCAATTCATACACATGCATATATACAAAACATTCCTATATATACACTAAGACGGTCCTTTCATGATAATCGTGTGAGACTAGTACATTAACCTGTCTAACATACCTAACGTATCTATACATCCCTGGGATAAGTCCTCTATTTCCCAACTTGGATCCTCAAATTAGCTCAGTAATATCAGACCCCCAAGTATCCCAATCAAAACCTCTAGTGTCATCCTAAAAAAATCAAATCTTAAACCAATATGCCAGACTTTAACTTTCTATTAATATATGTCCTCTCCATTCATGCATGTTTGCCAACCAAAAGCAAACAAGGATATTAGTATAAGAAATCAAGAACTAATTAAAAGTACAAATCATCCTACTCATAGGGATCTATCCTCAAAGAATGCAATGCAGAAACGTAATGAGCGCAACACAGATCCAAAGGACAGTAGAACCTGGATGCTATGATACCATTTGTAACACCCCCAATTTTGGCATGCTAATCAATTTATATCACCTCACAATTAACAATAAATAAAAATGACAGTAAATAAAAATGATCCACGACATAATAATAATAATAATAATAATAATAATAATAATAATAATAATAATAATAATAATAATAATAATAATAATAACAACAACAACAACAACAACAACAACAACAACAACAACAACAACAACAACAACAACAACAACAACAACAACAACAACAACAACAACAACAACAACAACAACAACAACAACAACAACAACAACAACAACAACAACAACAACAACAACAATAATAATATTAAACAACAATAAAGAAGTAACAAAACTGAGATAAAATAAAACTCTCCAAAATAACCGAATACACTATAATAAATCTCCAATATACAATAGTATCAAAATAAAATGTAAATAAATTTTAAATACATCAGTTCAAATATAAAACCCCTGAATACAAATGATTAATAGAATAACAACTAAAATGAAAAGCAATTCCTACACTAAGGATGACAAGTAGGATCTCAAAGCACTACAACTCCGATTGTGTAATGCTACTCTACCTTCTCAATCCTATTGATCAAGTCTAACAATTATAACACCTGGGGGAAAGGTTTTAAAGATTTGGGTCAGGTCTCAATAGTTACAAAAACTATATTACTTAATAGTATTAAATGCAACCATTTATGCCTCATGTCGTCACCTGTCATAACTCGTGCAGTAAATATGTTACATCACTTCTGTCCTGATACTATTTTAACTAGCCATACCCAATCCATACCTTGCCATAATAAAACTACTAATATTCACATAAGAAAAACACGAAGATAAACCAACAGATCGTTTCCCTACCATCTCTCAACTCCCAACACTACTAGGCTTCATGTGTGGGAGATCTCACAAGAGAAATCCAAATAAGGAACCCCCCGATACACTACGACTTATCTTAGTCGATCATTAAGATCCATTGGCCCAAGACTCAACACAAACAATAGTAATATTAACATAAATCAAACATCTAAAACTAGTAAGTCTTAAGAATCTCGTACCCAGTAGCTCATCACTCCTGAACGAACTAGACTACATGTGTGGGACGTCTTATGAATAAAATCCAAACAAGGACCCCCTGATCTATCTATATCTAGCCGACTTATTCATTCCATATACTGGTAAGAGACTCCCTAAGAAAATACACAAATCCAATATTCATGTATACAAACCAATACATAGATATTACGTCAGCCTAGAGAAATCAACCATCCCAAACCGACCAAACAAAGAGTTTTTACCTAACTCATAACGTCTATTATCAAATCGATAGACCAACACAAAAAGCATTCACCCAACTCATATGGTCTATTATACTTCATCTACTTTAGAGGTTGAGTTCTATCCTCTTTCCACTTGTCTACGAATATTCTAGAGACCAAGGTCTGCGTCCTGTGTTGCCTTTATCTTTTCAATAAAACTAGGTTCCACAATAAGTGAGCTTAAACATCCATGTCCTTTATGGCTTATAATCTCAATTCCCATAGTATCTAATTCATTTAGGATGAGCTCCTGGTTTGTAATTCTTAAAGCACTAAGGGAATATTTTCTATAAAGGGCATCAGCCACTACATTAGCCTTTTTAGTGTGATACTTAATTGTACAATCATAATCTTTGATCAACTCCAATCATCTCCTTTGCTCATGTTAAATTCTTTTTGGGTGAAAATATAAGTTAAACTCTGATGGTATGTGAATATTTCATAATCTCCTTATATAAATAACGTCTCCACAAATTTTAAGGCAAAAACTATTACTCCTAACTCTAGGTCATTGGTAAGGTAGTTTTTCTCATGTGGCCTCAGTTGTTTAGAGGCATCGGGTATAACTTTCCATTTTGAATCAGTAAACATAAAAGGTCGTCTCCTGAAGCACCATTATATATCACATAGCCTCCCATTCATTGGGTAAGGCCAAAATAAGCGCGACCACCCATTTTTTCTTTAACTTTTAAAAACTTTCTTCACACTCCGCAGACAATATAATTTTCTTATCCTTGTGCATCAACTGGGTCAAGGGCATAAAAATCTTAGAAAATCCTTCAATAAATCTCTAATAGAAACCTACTGGGATGAGGAAGTTTATAACCTTGGTCATAATGGTTGGTCTCTCCTAATTAATAATGGTTGTAACCTTTCCAGGGTCCGCGAACAACATAACTGTGTTCACAATATGGCCGAGGAAAGCTATTTCCTCATGACATAATTCAAACTTAGATAATTTTTCATATAACTTCCCTTTCCCAAGCACCTCAAAAACTCAGTGGAGGTGCTCCTCATTCTCTTCCATGACTCAGAATAAATCAATATAATTAATGAAAATAATCACAAATTTATCTAGCAAAGGTCTAAACACCCTATTTATCAAGTCCATAAAAGCAGTCGGGGATTTTATTAACCTAAAAGGCATCACAAAAAACTCATAGGGACCGTACCTAGTTATAAAAGTTATTTTGTGAATGTCCTCATCGTTTATCTTAAGTTAGTGACATCCATACCTCAAACCTATTTTAAATTGGTATCTAGAATCCTTCAATTTTCAAAAAGATCATCAATCCTAGGCAAAGGATACTTATTCGTCACTGTCATTTTCCCTATGGTCTATACACATCCTTATAAATCCATTTTTTTTCTTTATAAAGAGTATCAAGAACCCCAAGGGAAGTTCCAAGTCTTATAAAATTGTGACCTAACAAATCTTCTAGTTGTTCCTTAAACTCCTTTAGATCAGTGGGGCCCATTTTGTATGGTGCCTTTGAATTGGGAATACCCATAGGTATAGGGTCAATGATGAACTCAATCTCTCTATCCGGGGATAACCTAAACATCACTAAACTGAACATCGTCCACCATTTAACATCTATTAAAATGTTTTCGGTCTTCTCTAGATCCTTCACACAAGCTATATATTCGAGGCATCCACCTTTTAACATACTTCTATCCCACAAAGCAGATATTAACTAAGGTTTACAACTAGGCTTAGTTCCCCTAAAACTCACCTCGGCCTCTCCAAGTTTACAAAAGGAAATATCCTTACTAACACAATTTATCTTAGCAAGGTGGGTGGATAGCCAATATGTACCCAGGATCACATCAAAGTCTTCCATTTTAAAGGGAATTAAATTCACTCTAAAACATTTCTCTCCTATTTTCAAGGCATATCCCTTATATATGGTCGCGACCTTTGAAGAAATTCCTACTGGGGTATCAATAACTAGCTGTGGCTTTAAGGTATGTGACCTTTTTTAAATTTTTGTGAAAAAATAATGGATACAAAGGAGTGTGTGGCCCCCGAATAAAAAAATACATAGTCATTTATATCATTAATAGTAATGGTACTTGTTATGACATCTTCGACCTTTTTAATATCCTTGTAATTGAGGATAAATACTCTAGGTGGAGCCCGTAACTTCTCTGCAGCCTTTTTTAGGTAATTTGTTGCCTTTGACTTTATGACCTAGTTTTCCATAGTTGTAGCACTCATTCCCAATGGGAAAGCCTTAGAAAAATTACCCTTCATGCCACAATTAAAGCAGGTTACAACCGCGGTGTAAGCCTTCTGGTGTTGATTACCTTTTGTAGGCCCATATTTCTACCATGGCTTCCGAGTTTGATGTCTTATTATAACATCTTTATTTGTTAAATCCTCTATTCCCTTTTATATTTTCTCCCTTAGCCTTCAACCCATCTACAAAGTCTTACTTCATGATCTGAGCTACCTCTACTAACTATGTATAAGTCCATAACCTCAATCCCATAACCCTACTTCAGAGTCCACATTTCAAGCCACTTTTAAACTTCTTGTCTCTCTTATCCTCAGTACCAACAGCTAAGGGAAAATTGGGACAACTCCATGAACTTGGATCCATACTCAGCTACTGACGTTGTTTCTTGAGTTAGTTCTAAAAATTCCACTTCCATTTCTTCTTTAGCCGCGATAAGTAAATACTTCTCAAGGAAGAGGTCCTTGAATCTTGCCCAACTAATGGACACAGCCTCACCTCTCAGTTGTTCCCTATTAATCATAGACCAATAGTGCTCGGCCTCAAATATAAAGGAGGCAAAGGACACCTTTAATTCAAAACCTCAAAAATCTTTTATATCTTTCGTATTGAGGTATTGGCCTTCAATGGATTAAGATCTTATTTAAAGATCATAGGTCCTGATTTCTTAAAATGCGCAATATTACATCTAACTAGCCACTCCTCATCTTTTCTTACATCCATTACCCACAGGCTTTCGCGAACCCAATGACTACCTCAGGCACAATATTGGGGACGATAAGTTTCACGTCTCTTCCATCTCTTCTTATATTACCTCTTGTCATAGCTCCTTGACAAGAATCACAAACGTATAAGTTTACCATTTTATAACTACGTCTCTAAATAAATATACCTTGCTAAAATACTCCTAACACTCTTAAAGTCTCTAAGGTCGAACGTTCTAATACCAATTATAACGGCATGTGGCCTGCCGTATTAGGCCACGGCCGTTAATATCAATTATCATTGGCCTTTAATTTCTACTATGTTGCGGCCTAAATGTAGGTCACAGACCCATCATCAGAGTTGGCAGATTTATAAATCATCATAATATACTAAAGTATAAAAATAATTGAGCTATTGAACAAACATCGATTTCCATTATATCACATATAAAGGTCTCCAGCACAAGAATTACTAGTTTTTTTCCTCATACAACTTTGTGACAAAACTTTAAAAACTTAGTAATTATAACTCAAAGTGAAATATAATTCAAACTCTTCGCGGCCTAAAATGTGTTTGCGACTCCTATAGAGAGGAAATGAGATATATAAAGGAGATGGGGACAAATAGCTCAACAAGGGATAGATCAAAGTCCTTGGCCCACCTGTCAGTGTTAGTACTAGAAAATAAAAGATATATTAACAAGGCAATGTAAAATAACAGTGCAATATGAGCAAGTAGGAAGGAAAATGATGCAATTTTCCCAACCCCCAGTATTACACCGTTGACCTAAGGCTCAATATCCTTTTATTAACCTCAACTTCCCCTATAGCTCACCCTCATAGTCCACAGCCTTTATGTTATAACCTTTGACACCTCATTTTATGTGCCCTTATTCTAGGTATCTTTAACCTAGTCATGAAACATGCTGCAATCTCTACTTTTGCCCGATTCCAGGATGGAGGATCCGTGATTGTTATTAACTCAACACCTTAGTTGAGATCTATTATGGTGTTAACCCCATAATCATTCCTAGGATCAATCTCCCCAGGTTTACCATTTTAATCTCAATCACTAATAAGGAGGCCCTCAATAAACAATGATACCTCGGTCTTGCCAAATATTGTTGCAGCCTCAGCATCGAATCCCATCTCAAAATTACCCAAGCACAATATAATATTGCTTAAACTTCACGACCTCAAAGAAAGAGTTAGAACTCTTGATCAGCAAATACTAATGGTATTTTGGTAAAATAATGGTTTTAAACACTAATTATCTCATAAACTCAAATCCTCAAAGATTCAGTGTAAAACCCTAAGTAAAACCTCATAAGACCAATAAGAATATTCGCAAAGTCTTCAATCCTCAAAAACATAATCTCAGCACAAGAAACCCAAGAGAAAACTACAAAACGAATTAACTAAAATAAATAGTAACATTCCCACGTCTCAAAATTCTTGATGAATAGTAAATATCCACAACCCAAAAAATTACTATGAACAGTAAACGGTCGTGGCCTTTAAAACTTAGAAAACTTAATGAATAGTAAAACTCCATGGCTTAAACCTAGAATACTTTCAAGGGATTATCTCATGCAATAAAAGTATGGAAACTAGGCTTTAATCAAGGAATAAGAGGAAGAGAACGAATCCCTTACCTTAGTATACTTAGTCTGATGAATAGTAATTGACCTCCACTTTTAACGATTCTTCTTCGATGAATAGTCACATGCCCCGATCTCTAGTCCGACAGGACATCCTTTCCTCACCAAATTTTACTTTCTCTCTCTAGAGTAGGTAATTAGGGTTTAGCGACTTTGGAAAGTGTGACAAGGGTTGCTATCAATAAGAATTATTAGGCAACTTGGGCTTTCCACTTATGACAAAACATTTCCACGAATACCCTTCCAAAAAGGCTTTTAGAACCCCCAAGATTCGTTTCTCAAGTTATGATCTAATTAGGCCACGTCATCACCTCACATGTTGAGCCTTTGCAAGTCCAAACCACCAAACGTTGCGACTAGTTTTCCTTAGGCCATGGCCTTCCTCTCACCTATGTGGCCTTCGTTTTCCAAGTCCATGGCCATTTTATCCCAAACTTCATTTATGATCGTGGCCTCTTATATAGCCACAGCCTCTTAGGATTTTAGGTTCATTACACCATGGGTAGGACATGTGTTTATTTATCTCGTCATTATATCATTTTTCCATTTATTTTATATTATCATATCCTTTTGTATTAAGGGATTGGGGATGGTCACAAATAGCTCAACAAAGGATAAATCAAAATCCTCGCCCGACCTGTCAGTGTTAGTACTAGCAAATAAAAGATATATTAACAAGGCAATGAAAAATATCAATGAAATATAAGCAAGTAGGAAGGAAAATGATGTAATTTTCCCATCCCCTCATATTACCCCGTTGACCTAAGGCTCAATCTCTTTTAGTTAACCTCGACTTCCCCCATGGCTCAATATCCCATTGTTCGCCCTCATGGTCTACGGCCTTTATTTTATAACCTTGTACACCTCAATTTATTCGGCCATATTCTAGTTATCTTTAACCTAGTCATACAACATGCCACAACCTCTACTTATGCCCAATGCCATGATGGAGGATCCACGATTGTTATTAACTCAACACCTTGGTTGAGATCTATTATGGTGTCAACCCCATAATCAGTCCGAGGATCAATCTCGCTAGGTTTTACCATTTTAACCTCAAGCACTAAGCAGGAGGCCCTCAACAGACAATGATACCTCGGCCTTACCAAATAGTGTCGCGGTCTCAACATCAAATCCCATCTCAAAATTACCCAGGCACAATATGATATTCCTTAAACTTCGCAACCTCAAAGAAGGAGTTATACCTCTTAATTAGCAAATAGTAAGGGTGTTTTGGTAAAATAATGGTTTTAAACACTAATTATCTCATAACTCAAATCCTCAAAAATTCAATGAAAAACCCTAAGTAAAACCTCATAAGACCGATAAGAATATCCGCAAAGTCTTCCATCCTTAAACACATAATCTCGGCATAAGAAACCTAAGAGAAAACTACTAAATCAATGAACTAAGATGAATAGTAACATTACCAGGTCATTAAATTCTCGATGAATAGTAAATATCCACGACCCAAAAAATCACTACGAACAGTAAACGGTCATGGCCTTTAAAAACTAGAAAACTCGATGAATAGTAAAACTCCAAAGCCTAAACCTAGAATACGTTCAGAGGATTATCTCATTCAATAAAAATTATGGAAACTAGGGTTTAATCAAGGAAGAAGAGTGTGAATACCTTACCTTAGTACATTTGGTCTGATGAATAGTAATTGACCTCCACTTTTAACGCTTCTTCTTCGGTGAACAGTAGCATGCCCCGACATCTAGTCCGACAGCACATCCTTTCCTCACAAAATCTTACTTTTTCTCTCCAGAGTAGGTAATTTGGGTTTAGCGGCTTTAGGAAGTGTGAGAAGGGTTGTTATTAATAAGAATTATTTGGTAACTTAGGCTTTCCACTTATGACATAACATTTACACAAATATCCCTCTGAAAAGGCTTCTAGAACCTCTAATTCTCATTTTTCAAGTTATGATCTAATTAGGCCACGTCATCACCTCACATGTTGAGCCTTTGCAAGTCCAAGCCACCAAACGTTGTGACCTGTTTTCCTTAGGCCGTGGCCTTCCGCTCACCTACGTGGCCTGTGCTTTCCAAGGCCATGGCCTCTTATAGGGCGATAGCCTCTTAGGATTTTGAGGTCATTACACCATGGGTAGTACATGTATTTATTTATCTAGTCATTATGTCATTTACCATTTATTTTATATTATCATGTCCTTTTGGATTAACGGAATGTAGTTAACTGTTTAAGCTTATAAGGATCATAATGTTAATAAAAATTGTGGATTGTATAAGTTTTACACCGTATTGAGTCTATCTAGAAGGATTAAATATTGGTAGATATTATGTATAGGTAATTTGATTCGGTTACTTTTTTGTATTTTTTTAATTTTTTATTTTTCATGGGATGGCCATAGTGAAAAATTTGTAAGGACATATTTTCTAACCCTGTTTGATTTGTTTTGGCTTTATTCTGGAACTTATAAAAATTATCTATATGTCTTATTGAGTCTGGAGTTGAATTATTAAAGATTTTATGACAAAAACAAAGCATCTAGACATATCTGACCGAATAAAGGATAAGTTAGAGTATTAAATAAAAGGATAAATGAGATAATGACAGATAAATAAATATGCATGTCCTACATTCATTTTATGATCATTCCCACTTAATGCCATAAGCATTTGGTATGTTCGTAAAATCCACTCAACACATTCTTGAAGCAAAAATCAGTCTTCATTCAAAAAAAGATGAGCATACCCATTTTGCTTAAACAGGTGACAATAGTCTCTAAGGTGACCCTTCCTTTAAAAATAGGTGCCAAAATATGTGTGTGGAGGATAAACCTTCTTTGTCTTTGAAGAAACCTTCGGATGAGGGAAAGTAGTTGTATTAGTTAACCCTTTGACGAATGTGATTTCGGTATTTGGCTCAAATCCTTGTGTTATATCATAGTCAAGACCCGTTTGATCGCGAAGGTTTGGTATGATGTAAGGATCATATTCCCAAACTTATTATAACACACTTCTAGATAAACCTTCATCTTATTAGGATGTTACAATTATTGCTTTAGCTTTTTGGTTTGTTTATCTAAAACCTCACGAGCACGCGATAACTTAAAGAGTGTATCCTTTAAGGTGACAACCTTGCCATGCAAAGGCTCAATATTTTTCTCCCAATGTCTCAACTTCTCTACGAGAGTATATTCTCGAGTTTTAAGTTTCCCAAGAAAGCCTCATTCTAATTCATGTCACTTATCTCAATCTTATACTTCTAAATCCTCGTAGTAATCTCAACATTCACTTTCTCCATTTTTAATGACAGTTCATTGATCTTGTCATATTTTTATGGAATTTTTTTCCTCGTCAACACAAACCTCTGAAGCACCTTATACTCTTGACTCACTTGAGTCTATATTGTATAAGTGTTCATCTAGTTTGGAAATTGTGACAAAATTACGTCTAACCTAGAATCCAAAGAACCCCAGAGCTTGGTTTGCTATTTCTCCTTCTTGGTTGATTAATCTAGACCATATTACCAACACTCACACACAGTAGAATGGATCAATTACATCTCTTATTGCATATAAGTGTGTGTACATATGTTGAGTGTGTTTAAATCCCTAATATTGCTTTTTAAATATTTTTTGGGATTTTATAAACATTTTAAAATAAGTTTTTATTAATTAAAACTTGTTTTTAAAAGTTTTTGGGGTCATTCTGCAATTAAGGCTTAATGGTTATATTGACTTGAATTTGCCTTGGGTAGAATTCGAAAGCGACAGAGACTTCAGGGTGTGTTTTTAATTATTTTAGACGCGCGTTTTATCTCTTCTAATTGGCCAACATTTGTTGTCTTCTGATTTATGGAAAGTGTGTTTGTTTATAGAGAGTAAAACAGCGTGTGTTTACAACCCTTGGATCGTCCGTAATCAACGATCTGCATGCGCCCTTTCATAATACCTGTGAACCCCATAAGAACCAATCAGGTGAGTTTTAATCACCGCATATCGTGAACCCTTGGATTAAAGTCAATCCATCTTGACTCAATATGAACCTTTGATTTTGGTTCTCTTTCTCGAATCTTCTCAGGCTCCTATAAAAGGACCCTTCGTCTCAGCCTTCGAAGACTTTTGCCACTTCGTCCTTTTGAGAGAAAAAAACAGAGTAGAGAGAGAAGAGAGAAAAGAGAGAGAAAGAGAGAAACCAGAAGAGAGAGAAAGAGTTAGAAACCCTAACCCTAACCCTAAATCATCAAATCCTTTTCAAATCAAAACCTCTCTATTCCAAACACCACTTGAGTGTTTGAGTGTTTGAGAGTTGTTTTTGGTAGTTGATTTGTTGTTGTAACCTCTTTGTTCTTTAGATCTTGTGTCCAATTTAAACATTGTGTCTTAGATCTATTTTTTGCGGTATAGAAATTTCAGATCTGAGTTCTTCATGTTATATTACACTAAGATTTGCATATTTAGTTTCTCAGCTTGAGAAATATATTGTTGATTCTTTTTTTATAAATGTTTTTAACTTTGAAATCAACAATAATGTTTTATGTTTCTAGTTCTCTTGAAACAAGACCTTTGACCTAATTTGGAATCGCACTTGGTGATTTTCAATCTCAAAAATCTTTTTAAAACCGAGATTGATTAAGATCTTGATACGTCTTCTGAGCAAGATAGCCGTGGATTCTGGGATTGTTATAAAGGTCAAATAAGGTTAAGTTTTGTGAGAAGAGAGAAAAATAAAAATCATAGCATATAGTCTTATATGTAATTTGTTAGGACTGGTTGTACATAATAAGTGTGTGTGTGTGTGCATGCATGTGTTAGAGAGCACCTCCACAAACACTTTCACTCTACCACACTAAAAGTGTTGGTAACAAGATCTTGAGAACAAGATTCGACGTAAAGAGATTGAACAAATTGGAAGTTAACAAACTGGGAGAACAACATCAACAATCAGAACTGCAGAGAAGTTATAAGGACACCATAGGGTACATTCCTAAACTTATATAGGTCTGAGTTGTATGCATGTTTGTTATATAGTATGTAACTGTTAATTTGTTTATAGTGGATTTTTTTTGTTTACTCCGTAGAGGGAGTCGTGGATGTTTCCTCAGTTGGGTGAGGTTTTACCACATAAAAAATCTTATTCTTAATCTTTCTACATCTCCTCATCTCATTCCTGGTTGTGCTGAGTTTAAAGTTTTTAAACTACTTTATTAAACTTGTTAATCAAATCTTGAATAGATCTCGTACATACATTTGTTAAACACATCTTGTGTTCAAATAGTTTTGGTTTTTAAGAAAAGAGTTTCTTCAAAAAACTGTTCGGAGTTACTTAAATAGTTTAATTTATTAAACGGCGTTAGTAACAGAACTTCAACCTCCTCCTCTTCCTATAAGTCTCTATTGAATTCGAACTCAATGCCATCATCTTCGACCTTTTCTTATACAAGAAAGTTGGGTGGATAAGTTGGTCCCTCAATGGTAGTGAATGTAATAAAGTTGAGATAAAAAGGAGGCTCATTACCATCTGAGTCTAAGTCACTATCTCTAAGGGTGGCATTAATTTCTTCTTTTCTCTTTTACCCTTATCACATTCCCAAAAGCTTGGCTTTCGATGTACTTCCTATTAGATGGTAGAACCGATCTAGAATGATCAAATTAAACTAAAAAGTTAAAAAGTAGGCATAAAATGGTAAAACTGGTCAAGAATTATCAAATCAACATAAAGTAAGAAAAATTTCGCCTAAGATAATATGATTGATATACACATGATCAAAATAAGCATAAAGAAGAATAGACAAACCTAAAAAGGGTCTAGAACAATATGACCATAATAGTCTTAATACGTCTATAGTTGGACAGGGCTAAGAGGACCAAAGTCAACCTAAGATGGCTAAAATTCGTTATGACAACCTCATTAGTTAAGTGGTTTACAATGATCAATTTGACCTACAACTCCCTCATTGGTCTACAATGACCTAACTAATCTAAGATGGACAAGTTAGCCTACAATGACCTCAATGGTTATAATCTTACATGATCAAAATTGGCATAGATCGATCAAATTAGTATATAATGATCAAATTTATCTAAGACGGTCAAAATTGTCCTAAGACTCTCTAGGCAGTATATGATGACTAAATTAATTGAATATAATAAAAATTACCCAAGACCCTTAAAGATTACTTAAAATTGATTAAATGTTCTATGAGGACCCATATAATCTAATAGTATTGAACAAGCTTATAAATGGCTTACTTGGTCTATGACGACCCAAATGACCAAAGCGGGTCAAATAAGTCCATATGGCTTAATCGATATATGATGACATCATTGATGTTTGATGACCAACTCAGCCATTGATGACTTAATTAGTTTATAATAACGTCATTGATCTATAATGGTCAAATCAACTTATTATGTTGTCCTAATTAGTTTTTAGTGACTTAATTAATCTCTGATGATCAGATTAGACCATAATAGACTCATTAGTGTACGATGACCATATTGATATAATATGGTCAACAATGATAGCCGAATTGGTCTACGATGACCACATTAATTTAGGATTAAATCAAATTTTGTCCTAAGATAGTCAAATTGGTCTAAGAAGACCAAATTTATCTAATACTATCAATGTTGAGCTACGATGCTCAAAGTATCGATCACTCTAAGAAGACCAAAGTGACCAAAGTGGGTTAATCACTTTAAATGAATATATTGAAAAAATCGTACGATTGGTGATCCTTAGATGAGTGGGTCTATAAGTCCTAAAAGGAATTTGATATAAGATCGGCTAAGGTCGAGCATAAAATTTCCATGGTAAGGACCCTAGATAAAGACTTTAAAAAAAATTCAGCGCCATAAGTTCCCGTCAAGCAAGAAAATCCTATATAAAACGAAAATATGGCCAATCGAAAAAGACTCGACATAGGAGTGCTCAATGACATATTGCCGGCGTATCTAAATGGAAAACAGAATAAATATCTAAAGTTGTAGAGTTCGATCAACTCTTGGTTAACTTGAAAAACTAGATACGTAAGTAAATTTGATAAGAATACTAATTTATAAGGTCAAGGGTGGATAAAATTAGCTTAAGGTGTCGTAATTGGTCTACGGTAGCCTCAATGATCTACGACAATCAAGTTGGCCTAAGATGACCTAGTTGATTTATGACAACCTCATTGATCAATAACAACCAAACTCATGCATATATATAAATGTGGATCAACGTGAACCCTAAGAATATATAATAGAACTACGGTCAACCTGATCCTTTGAGGGTGTATAGGCATCTCGACGCATGCATGAGTTTGGTAAATATGTATATTAAACCACTTTCAAAAGCAATATGTTTTAATTATCTAAAATAATATATAAAGATCAAATTAATTGGAAAATTAACATGTTCTTAAATTAAATTTTGAGTAATTTTATTTATGATTGAATTGTGTGAAAATAAATAATTTGGTGCACTGTTAATTTTTAATTGGGCTAAAATTGATAAAATGGACTATTTGTGTTGGCCTTAGGTTTGGTTGAATTTAAAGAGGTTTTATGTGACTTTTGGGTGCCTTTGTGGACAAGTGATGAGTGTGTGCGTATATTCCCACGTGTTTATAAGTTTGGCATAGTGAAATAATTTTAAGAAAATATGAAGTTTAATAAATTTTGTTGGCTGAGAAGAGTAGAGGGATGCAGTGAAGTCATTATAGCAATCTCGTTTGGCCGATGTAGTAGGCTTGGATATCCCATATAGGGTGTCAATAGGCCTATATAATGGGCTTTGGGCCACAATAATCGGGATCATCAAGGTGCCTTTATGTACTCATTTAAATATAAACTTCTACATGATTTTCATGATATTATTCATCAATTATCACCCTAAAAAACACCCAAACTCTCTTATCAACTTCACCCACTTTAGATTTACCATTAGAGCAACTTGTAAGGATAATTCAAGGAATCTACAAGAGGAAAAATTATCTAAAGGAAAAGACAAAAGAAATTTCAAATTCATAATTTAAAATTCATTTCTTAGAATTTGTACCCTCCTCTTGAGGCCTTGGATTCTCTGTTCAATTGTGCGCACGCGGTCTCCTACAACGGTAGGGTCCACCGAGTGCAAATGTCCCCAAAAGTCTCTTTAGAGTAGTCGACAAATGCGTAGGTCATTCTCTACCTGCTGTATTTCCTGTCCAACTTGAATGATCCTTTCTCCTTATGCAATTTCCATAATCATGCTAATCCAAAATTATGTGATTTTCTTTTGGAGCACGAATGCCTATCAAGCCTCTATTTATAGAGTGTAGAGTCATTTAGCTCCATGGAATAATATGCTAATTTTGAAACAAGAAAGAATTGAAATTTTATATCGAAACACTCTATATGGATGGTATGAACTGTTTATAAATGAAGCTACTCTTCCCCAATAGTTTAATTAGTCTTTAATCTTCATAAAAACCCGTAATCTAATTTTACTAATATTCATAAGAGATAATAAGTTTAAACACGTGTTCTTAATTTCGTAATATTAATTATATTAAGCTTGATTAATTTTATAGTATTTGTTTCATATGTGAATTTGAAAGGATTTACTTGAAAAAAAATGAGATTTCATATTAGATGAAATTATGATCATTTCCATGAAGATAAATTAGTGAACAAATTCTAATTTTGAACATGTTATAGAAATCTAGAAAAAAATGATATTTTCTTATAAGAATCTTAATTATCATTTAATTTAGAGAAGTTGAGCCCATACCATGATGAATTGTTGATTAAAGGAAATAATCCTAAAAATGTTAATAATTGGAAGTTGGACTCACATGCATTTAAACTGATTTATGATGATGTAAATTCTATACTTTTATTATAACGTGTTAGATTGATGTTAGTTAATGATATAAAAAAATTAGCCCATTGATGCATGTGAATTCCCTTAATATTTTAGAAGTCGTGTTGTAGGTATTCATAGTTTTAGTCTAGTAATGACTCGGTGATAATAGGTTAACTATAGTTCAAATAATGGAAATTATGTAAAATGGGATAAATGGGACATGATTAATATAAATGGAATTTTAATGTCATAATTGAATGTTGAAATATTATGTGACTAGAGTATATTACTATAGGTTGATACTAACCTAAAAATGTAAAAATGACATAATGATATCTTGGGTAAGTAAATGAGTTGTTTTTACCTAGTTGGAATTAGTACATGAGATTTGAGTACTATGTATGGAATTTGAGTGGGTGTCACATTTACATATGTAGAATGTACATGGTTATGGATTTGTGTGGACATCAAACTTTGGATTTGTGGCACAGTAGGGTTGGTTGCGTTGACGGGATTTATTATACACGTCAGATTTTGCATTTACAACACCATTAGGTGTTAAATCCAAATGTGAACTAGTTGCAGTTACATGATTTATATGTGTGTCACTAGTCGTAGTCTGTTAGTGGCAACAAGATATTATTATGTGATATTAATATGATTTATACTCGCACGATGTTTTTATGATGTATACTATAATACATTGAAAACACATAATTGGATTTGCTAATGTCCTAAAGGGGGTGAATAGGGCATATCCGGAATTAATGGCCAATCAAAATTTTGCTTATTTAAAAATGCAACAACATTAACTGATTTGCATAATGAAACTCAAATTCACACTCATTTAGGCAATGTTTCAAACACATAACCTTAAAATGATTATATCTAGTTTTAGTTCGAGGAAAGGGTTATGTGATCATCTAAATCCAATTTAACGGCCTTTAAGTACAACTGCAACTTAACAAGATGAGAAATTTACACTTAGATCCAACTATATCCAAATTCAAGTTAATTTGTTATAACGTGAGATGTGGAAAAATTGATCCAATTCAGTTGCAATATATGACATCTAAACATCTAGTAACCTAACTCAAGTGTATATTTGGAATTGTGTGAGGTTGGGTGGTGTGAATAAAATTAAATGCAAAAATGAGCACAACACTAAGATGTGTGTGGACACAACCCACCTAGGGGAAAAGAGCTTACGAAGCTACAACTAATCCACTAAAAAAATGAAGATATTATAAGGAATCAACCATTAACCTATATTGATTTCCCTTACAAGCTCTCACAATGCACCAATCCTCAATACTTCACCCGATCTAGTGGCTCACATCCAAAGATGTTTATAAAGAGGGAACAATCCACTCTAATTAGCTTCCATGCATACAATTTAAAGATAACATCTTTTAAATACGCATTAGTGACCTGGGATTATACTGATTATCAGTCACACACCAATTTTATAATTTATTTTTCAGTTTTATTTTGGCAACAATTAAGCCACGGTGTTGTCTAAACAGTTTACCAATTTTAGTCTTGACCTAAGCATGCATCTAGATCAGTATAAGTAAGAATAAATGGCGAGCCATAACACGACGATGTACGAGAAAAACCATAATAGGAAAAACATCGGACGGACTAACCACACAAGTCCACTACAATATAGGTCTTGTTACAAGGACAAATTGGTATTACTCACGTACTCGATGCCTTCGAATCCTGACGCACTTCTTCATCCCTTGTTACCTTATTTGCATCCACTATTGGATGCCTTCTAATAGTCACAAAATGCATACACTTCCCACATCTCGATATCCCACAAATATTACTTATATTGTGACTAATCCAAGGGTCGTATAACATAAACACAGTCTTAATCACTCAAAATAGTCTCAACATGTAAAGGAAATAAATGTGGTGCAGTACAAAGGAGATCTTAAACAAACATATGTATGTAGGATTCTTGGATCTCAAACTTAGGTGTAAACTAGGGTTCGGTACGCTTTAGATTCGACTCTAAAATATATTTTTGCAAAATACCTTAATAAAAACTCATGCCAAACTTAAGTATTTATAGAAAATACGAATTTTTTAGTGGCATATTTTTCGAGGCAGATCGTTCGAGTGAGAAACTCGGCCTCGTTCTAATGACTATAATAATCTTGTTTGAAAAAAAAATAAGATCGTTTGAATGCCATATCTATTTTTGTTTGAATGTAGATCGAACGATCTTTGAACGAAATTGTTATATCATGCAAAAGAAATTATTTGAAGTCCGTTTGACCTCGCTAGAACAAGGTGCCTAAACTCGTTTGAACATTCATTCAAATTGCTTTTAACACCTTATTTGAACGACTCTGTATAATGAATTCAAACGACTAAAATAAAAACAATTCTTTAAATTCCATTTTACGAAAAATGCCTCAGAACATTTTATAAAACTAACACCCAAAAGTATCCACGGATCAAATATAAATATGCATTTATACCTCAATGCCATCCCTTGAATGTTAAAGACAAAATTGGCTCAAAACAAGACGTGTACTCAATATCACTTTAACATGGCCACTACGGTCTTCAATCACACATTTTAGGCTTCAAGGATCAATAACTCATATCCTAACCTGTGACTCAAACAAGTTTTGTCCAA
Source organism: Sambucus nigra (assembly GCA_949130495.1). NCBI lineage: Eukaryota > Viridiplantae > Streptophyta > Magnoliopsida > Dipsacales > Adoxaceae > Sambucus > Sambucus nigra. Next base: position 197,465,559 of record OX422219.1, read on the forward strand.
ACGGAATGAAGTCAATTACATACAAATTAACTAGATTGGAAATTTGTCTATATATTTTTAAATATTCAGATCTTCCTCCTTATTGACCTTTCAACTGAAGATCTTCAATTGAAAATGATGAAGGATAGGTTTTCTAAGGTTGATTTGATGAATCACTCAAAAATCTCTCACAAAATATTTCAATTAAAAGTAAGGAAAAACAAATCTAAACTAGATTTTCTAGAGGGTTAAAGAGAAGATCATAGATATAAAAATTTCATCAAAGTGAAGTAAGAGATCTAATTAAAAGTGGAGCTAAAAAGAACCTTTATAAAAAAAAATACTTTCTCACTTTTGCAAAGTTCGTGCATACGGATGCCTTTTAGCCATGCGCACGAACATTCAAATTAGCCAAAAATGAACCTACCGAACATTTTCGTGTGCTTGGGGTCATTTTGCAAGCATTTTCACGATTTTGGGCAAAATATAAAACATTTTAAAAATGACAAATGAAAAGGCGCGGTTTGCACGTGTTCTCAATATGTGACTATTTAATGATATGAAAAGGTGCAAGATATGTGGACAAAGATAGGTAATACTAAAGCATATCAAGGTCATGTACCATGTCCTAAAAGGTCCAAAGGTCCACGGCAGTTTTTTAGTCGATGAAGAGATGCAATGCAAGCCAACTCGAACGTGGATAGAGACATGTAAGGAAATAAAGCATTTATACACAAAAGAACTATCGAGGATATGTTCCCAGGAAAAATAAAAACTCCAATATGTTGGATAAAGAAAATATTTTGACAGGAAATAATCCTATAAACTCTTTTATATATTTTCATACATGGATGTTAAGATATAGTAAGTAAGTTAAGCAACTATGAGTTTAATAGTGGTTAAATTACTATTTCAGCTATGTAGCAATTTTTCTTGTTACGGTTCTGACTCAATTTAGTTGAACATTATTTTATGTCATTGTTATGCACCTTCAGCTTAGGATCAAATGCAGAGTAGCTATATGTTGTTACAATTTCAGCCTTTTATCTTAGAGATGTAGGACTCCTCTTCTCTCTCTATCTCTCTCTATTTATGTGTGTGTGTGTGTGTGTGTGTGTGTGTGTGTATGTATTGTTTCTTTTATTGTCTCATCTACTTTACATTATTAAAATAATACTTAATTTGTTTTATGAGTGTCTTCGTTATATTTTAGACCCGCCACCTTGAATATTTAAAATAAGAGTTATCATATTTAGTATCACCGTAGCATACTAGAATTGTAAGATCCATAGGTTCATCCATGTCCATGTAGCTTCATTTGATAGGTTTACTAATTTTACTATTATAAAGTCAGTTATTGATATGCATTTTAATGTCGTATTTTCATATAACACAAGCAAGGCGAGGGGGTGTTGCTAGAGCTTAAGGAGATAAGAATAATGTTATAGTAAAAAAACTAAGGACCGAGACATGCCTCATAAGGGGAACAAGATATGGATGTTATCATCATTCAAATTATATGGATATGATTGGTAGCATCACTTCAGCATATGCCCCCACCAATAGCTGCAAAATCATAATAGCAATAGGTTTTACCAATCTCCACGTAGGAAAATGTGCGGAGTACCTTTGGAAAGGTCACCTTGCTAAAGTTTTTAGGTTCAACTAACCTTAAGGTAGATTACTAGTAGATGCGAGACATTGAGTAGTGTCTTCAGATAGTCGATTGTGTTTAGGTGCAAAAACATATGTTAATGACTTTCAAATATATTAGGGATGTAATAAAGTGGTGGGAGAGTGCAACCACTGTAGCCAAAAGAGAGTATGACTTATATAGAGTTTAGGAACATATTCTACATAAAGTACTTCACATATTGTATATGATCCTTTAAGAATAAGAGGTTCCTAACACTTGAGCAATGGATATGAACTATTTTATAGTGTGAACAAAAGTCACTGGTGTATTCCTATTTTCACCACACAAAGTGAACAAAGAGGCTAAAAAGAAAGAGTTCTTTATTGGGGGACTTGGTTGTCCCATCGGGCATGTTATTATGGGCAACTCGACATATAAAACTTATTACTAGGTGGTGGTTGTAGCATTTGTACACTATTACGATAAGAGGCAGAAATCCGGTGACTTAGATGATTAGGCATAAATTCTTCCAAATTTATCCCTTTAATTTAGTTACTTTTAGCACCTCGAACAACGTAATCGATTTGACTTTATCTCATAATCTTGTTACTGACTTATCTAATGAGTACACCGAGTTTTTGGTATTTCATATTGATTTTACAGGTATTTGATGTTAATTAAAGGAAGAAAGAAACCGGAAGAATCGAGAAAGAAAAGAAGGAAAGTCAAAAGGGAAAAAGTGTAATTTCTACCCGGAATTCGGATGAGGCACCTAAAGAGAAGTTGAAGATGCCAAGTTCATGAGAACATAGGAAGAAATGGAACCTCAATCGGAGTCCCGGTGAGAAAGATATGAACAGTCAAAGTTGGAGAAAAGAATGTCAAAGGCAGACCGATCTGCAGGAAGACCGGACCGGTTCGCAGTGCCACATTCCAGAGAACCCCGAATCGAAGGCAAACCGAAGGTGGAAGAAAAATAAAAGAACCGGTCCGCCCCGGACCGATCCGCCCCAGAAATAAAAGAACCGGTTCGCATTCCAGGTAGACCGATCCGCAGGATCCTCGAACCGGTTCGGCTGTCGAGATTTTATTTTCTTATCTTTCTCTAATGAAGAGTCCTAGTGCTGCTACAACTCCTGAAACTTTGTAGGGTATATAAACTCAAGTTATTATCGTTTTTAGCACGGAGAATTAATATAATTTTCCATTATTTCCAGAAAACCCTAGTTTGGAGATAGTTTTTTCTTTTAATTTTAAGATTGAAGATTATTCAGATTTCTGTGATTACAAGTGTTCTTAATTGATGTTTTTACTGCTTTGGTAAGATTAGGAGTTAATTTTCTTCAGTCCAATTCCTTTCTACATCATTCTACAATTTTCCTTAGTTTAATCATGGTTTTCTGCAATTCCAAAATAGTTTTCGTTACTTTCATCATGGTAGGCTAGACTTTTCAAGGTCGGGATACATGGACCCAATCTAATGTGATAGTTGTATGTGTATAACATTAATCCTCTGGATTTAGTGATTTATAACGATCGTATTGCGTAGGAACGCGACAATTGTAGATCTTTGGATCTCGTTTGCTTCAGGGTAACCGGGATGCTTTAGAATGCAATTCGAGTGTAACTATCGTAATACCAATTTACTCGTCCTATGATTAAGTATGGTGCGGGATTGAACCTCATATACGTAATGCTTGGGAGTACTAAATTCTGGGTCTACTTAATCATTTAAATTTACGATTAGAATTATACCATCAATACACTAGGGTTGGGGGATTGTATTCCCGTCCTGTTTTTCTCATCACATATTTAAAGTTTTAAATCAGTATTTTAGGTAATTTAGTATAATTGCATCTTTTCATAATTTCATAATTGCATCTAGTGTAGTCGTTCCACAAACCAAATCATTTTTTTTCTATTTCTTTTTTAGAGTCGAAGTTAGGATTCATTCATATGTCCAACGTCGTTACAATTCCATTGTCCTATTTCCCTGTGGATACGATCCCGACTTATCGGGATTATTACTAACACAACAGGCTTGCACTTGAACCTAGAATGAACGCACATTAGAGACATTTTCTGAGTCGCGTCAAGTTTTTGGTAGACTTAGGAATAGATCGAGTCAATCTAAAACTTTGACCAAAAATCCAAAAACATAAAAAAAATTCAAAAAAACACAAAAAGATCAATCATCTCTCATAAGCTGTTAATGAAAAATTCTTAACTCACTCCCACACCCCATAATACTCCAACTAGCATTCACGAAAATCCAATAGTTGAGTACGACCCCGATAGCCCTCACACTCCTAACGCCCCACAGTTCTGGATTCCACCTCCCGCACCGTCACACTTAATCTCAAATAGCACTCCATTTTCCTTCTTAGGATACACCTCCGAGCACACTTCGAGCACACCAAGTGAGGACACCGAGTCGATAAGAGAGAGAGAGATGTCGCAACTTGGTAGTGCATCCGTCGGTGAGGAAGAGGCCCCATACCGCCCGCTGAGAGAAATCTTATATCCCGAGCGCACTGTCACTCCGGGATGCATTATACTCCCGTATAATGCCAAGCAATCTCGTTTTAAAAATGTGATGATCCAGATGTTACCCCATTACCATGGTATGGATTCTGAAAAGCCATATCTCCATATCAGGGAATTTGAGGATGTGTGTGATACTCTCAATGATCAAACTTGCACATAAGAGGTAATCCGCCTCAAACTCTTCCCCTTCTCGCTAAAAGATAAAGATAAGACCCGGCTATGGTCTTTACCTCCAAACTCGATTCCATCTTGGAACGAGTTGCAATCTAGATTTCTCAAGAAATTATTTCCACCACATCGAACAATCTCTATAAAGGCTCAAATTCAAGCGTTTAGACAATCAGAAAATGAGCCATTTCATCGATGTTACGAGCATTTCAATGAGTTAGTTACTTCGTGCCCCCATCATGGATTTGATACAGCGCAAATCATTTCCTTTCTCTATAATGGGCTGAATCTTAATTCCAAACAACTCGTTGAAACCATGGGTAGTGGTCCTTTTGTCGAACTAGACGCCCACGATGCTCAGCTTTACCTGAGGTATGTCGTTGAGACTACCCAATCCTGGGATACATCTGATCCTAATGCTCAAAATTGAAATCGTCAAGTGACCACCACTCCAACGGCGTCCGGTCTATTTCACGTAGATAAGAATTCTATGACGGATAGTCAATTGGATACACTTGAGAAAGGATTTCGAGACCTATGTGAGGTATATGGAAGAGGACCAACTGGGTCCATATCAAACCCCGTCGAGAAGGTGTGTGCGATTTGTGAGGCGGGTCATTCAACTGAGGAATGCCCAACTATACCCGCCTATAAAGTGGTGCTTCAAGAGCAAGTCAGTGGTATAGGAGGATTTAAGGGTAATTTCGGTGCACCGCACGGGAATTCTTACAACCCTTCATGGAAAAACCATCTTGATTTTAGCTATGGGAAACAACATGCTGCGATGAATCCTACTTCACATGTTGCCCCTCCTCCACCACAACACTTTCAACAAGCTCCACACATGCAAGGACATGTGCAAGCACCACCACATCAAGGAGCATATATCCCGCCACCGCGGAAAACTCTTGAGGATACTATGAATCAATTTATCAATAGCCAGACTGTAACTAATGTAAGATATGATCGCCTGATTAGCGACATAAATGCAAGTCTGTCAAAGATACAATCCTCGTTGAGTGTCCAAGAGAAGGTCAAGTTTCCTGCCCAGGGCCAAAGACCTACCCAAGGTCAAACTAGTGTTAGCTCCACCTCTACTGAACATCAGGAGCAATGTCAAGCTCTGACCACTCTTCGTAGTGGGAGAGTCGTTGATTTATCACCTCCCCCACACGACACAACGAAAGACAAGGAGATTTCGCCCGGCATGAAAGAGGTCGAAGATGTCCCCTTAAATGAGAGTGATAAAGAAGACGCTAGTGAGCCCGAGGTAGTAGTGAAACCACCCACCGCGACACCATTTCCTCAAAGGTTGATTCCTTCCCATAAAGGAAACCCACGTGAGGACATGCTAGACGTGCTAAAGCAAGTAAAGCTCAATTTACCTTTCCTCGATGCCATTAAGTAAATTCCATCTTATGCAATAGTCATCAAAGACTTATTGACGGTAAAGAGAAAGATGAAGGTAAAGAAAAATGTTTTTCTAGCATATAACGTGAGTTCCATTCTACTTAATGATCTCCCGCCTAAATTCAAAGATCCCGGTGCACTCACCATTTCCTGCATCATTAGAGAAAATAAAATCAAAAAAGCCTTAAATGATTTGGGAGCAAGTGTCAATATCCTCCCTTACTCCATCTATAGGCAACTTGATTTGGGTGACCTCAAGCCCACAAGAATCCCTCTCTAATTAGCGGATCGAACTGTGAAGATCCCACGAGGTGTAGTTGAGGACGTGATCATCCAAGTTGACACTTTCTACTTCCCGATAGACTTTGTCATTTGGGATACGGAGCCTTCCTTCGCCTCGAGCAATCATGTTCCCATCATTCTCGGACGCCCATTTCTAACTACGGCTAACGCTATTATCAACACTAGGAATGAGCATATGCAACTCACTTTTGGAAACATGACCTTAGAGACCAACATCTTCCATATAGCCCAACATACGGGGGAAGAAGATGATCTTCACGCGATGAGCTTCATAGATGAGATAGTAGAGGAGTAATTCGAGGAAACTTATTGCGAAGATGCCTTAGGGTCATATTTAGTGTCGAGTCACGAGAGCGAGGGGACGTACACCGAATACGAGAGGGAGGTTGAGGAGTTCAGAGAATTACTTGATGAGAGAGCGTCGGACGAGGACGCGAGAGATATAAGTTCGGTTTCTTAATTCGAGGAGTTACCACCGAGGGATACACGCATGGTTCCCTCCAACGAAAAATTTCCAACCCTCGAGTTGGAGAAATTCCCCTCCCATATTAAATATGCATACCTAGGAGAGGACGAGACATTTCCTGTTGTTGTATCCTCTAGCCTAGACAAAGAGCAGGAGGGTAAATTGTTAAAAATTCTGAGAAAGCACCAAAGTGCTTTTGGTTAGTGCATTGTCGATTTGAAGGGAATAAGTCCTTCAATTTGCACTCACAAGATCCATCTCGAAGAGGGTGTCAAGCCCTCAAGGGAAATGCAAAGAAGGTTAAATCCCAATATGAAATAAGTGGTGAGAACCGAAATTATCAAGTTATTGGATGTCGGGATTATCTACTCAATCTCGGATAGCAAGTGGGTGAGACCTATTCAAGTCGTCCCGAAGAAGTCGGGCATGACAGTGATTGAGAATGCTAAGGGAGAGCTAGTTCCCCAACGTACCACCATCGGGTGGCTCGTTTGCATTGATTACCGGAAACTCAATGCGAGAACTAGAAAAGACCACTTCCCCTTGCCATTTATTGATCAGATGCTTGAGAGAGTAACGGGCCACCCTTACTATTGCTTCCTTGATGGTTATTCCGAATATAACCAAATTGAGGTAGATGTACTTGACCAGGAGAAAAAAAACTTCACTTGCCCTTTTGGTACGTTTGCCTACAAACGTATGCCATTCGGCTTGTGTAATGCACCCGCAACCTTTAAAAGGTGCATGTTGAGCCTATTTAGCGACATGGTCGAGAGAGGACTTGAAGTGTTCACGAATGATTTCAGTGTTTTTGGCACCTCTTTCGATTTTTGTCTTAAAAAATTGGAAAAAGTACTTACCCGGTGTGTGAAAAAGAACTTAGTGTTGAATTGGGAGAAATGCCACTTCATGGTTACCGAGGGAATAGTTCTTGGCCACATCGTTTCATCCAAGGAAATAGAAGTTGATAGAGCTAAGATAGATGTCATAGATGATCTCCCCCCACCAAAATCGCTCAAAGACGTGCGCTCCTTCTTGGGCCACGCGGAGTTTTATCGAAGGTTCATTAAGGACTTTAGCGCCATCGCTAGACCCTTAAACAACCTACTCATGAAGGACACCCCATTTGAGTGGACGAAAGCATGCCAAAGCTCTTTTGAAAAATTGAAACCCATGCTTGTGTCCGCTCCCATCATGCAAGTTACGGATTGGTCTTTTCCATTCGAACTTATGTGTGATGCTAGCGATTATGCGATAGGGGTTGTTTTAGGCCAAAGAAAAGATAAGCAGGCTCATGTCATCTATTACGCTAGCCGGACTCTTACCAAACCACAACTCAACTACTCTACCACGGAGAAGGAGTTGCTAGAGGTAGTCTTTGCCCTTGATAAATTTCGGTCATACCTTATCGGTTCTCCCATTACTTGCTTCACCGACCACGCGGCATTAAAATACCTACTTGCAAAGAAAAATGCAAAGCCGCTCCTCATAAGGTGGATCCTACTCCTAAAAGAGTTTAATCTCTCCATTAAAGATAAGAAAGGAGTAGGAAATGTCGTTACCGATCACTTATCACGGCTTTCGTGCGACGTACCTAGTGATCCCATACCCATAGATGAATACTTTCCAGATGAGCAACTCTTTGCTACCTCTTCTTTTCCCTAGTTTGCGGATATAGTGAATTACCTTGTCACGGGAGCCGTCCCTCCCGACTGGATACCGCAAGATAATAAGAGGTTTATTACTTGGTCGCGCATGTTTTTCTATGACGATCCCTTCTTTTTTTAAACATTGCGCCGACCAAATCATCCGACGATGTGTATAGGATGACGAGATCCCGAAAGTCATCTAATTTTGTCATTCGAAAGCTTGTGGAGGCCACTTTTTGATGAAAAAGACGGCCGCTAAAATTTTGCAATGCGACCTCTATTGGCCCATAATATTCCAGGATGTGAACGCTGCTTGTAAATCTTGCAATAGGTGCCAACAGATGGGAGCCATTACCCGACGAGACATGATGCCTCTTCCCCACATACTTATTATTGAGATCTTTGACGGTTGGGGTATTGACTTCATGGGACCGTTTCCCCCGTCCTTTGGTTTCCTATACATCCTTGTTGCGGTAGACTACGTTTCTAAATGGGTGAAAGCTATAGATACCAAGAAAAATGACAACAAAGTGGTGATAAATTTCCTGCATGAACATATACTTTCCCGCTTTGGTGCACCGAAAGCGATAATCAGCGATAATGGCACGCACTTTTACAATAGGACATTCGAGAAGCTAATGAGAAAGTATGGCGTCATTCACAAGGTTGGAACGACTTATCACCTGCAAATGAATGGGCAGGCCGAACTAGCAAATCGGGAAATCAAGAACATTCTTGAAAAGACCATCAATCCTACCCGAAAAGATTGGTCACTTAGATTGAACGATTCGCTATGGGCTTATCGCACCGCATATAAAAATCCACTCGGCACGTCCCCTTTTCGCTTTGTGTATGGCAAACCTTGCCATCTTCCAGTGGAATTAGAACACAAGGCGTATTGGGCGATTAAGAAGTTGAACTATGCCATGGATAAAGCCGGTGAAGCTCGCAAGCTTCAATTAAATGAGTTAGAAGATCTACGCAATGATGCGTATGAGAATGCTAAAATTTCCAAAGAAAGGATGAAACTCGCTCATGATAACATCATTCGTCGCAAAGAGTTTCTTCCCGGGAAAAAAGTGCTTCTCTATAACTCTTGGCTTCATCTGTTCTTGGGCAAGTTGCGATCAAGATTGTCTGTTTCTTTCGTTGTGAAGACCATTTTCCCTCACGGAGATGTTGAATTAGACGATTTAAAAGGGGAAAATACATTCAAAGTAAATGGACAACGCCTAAAGCCATATCTAGAGGCGTGTGTGGAAGAAGTCGACACCGTTTGGTTGTCAGACCCCTTTTACGGGGTAGAGTGAGCTGCTACAGTGAGGACGTCGTACCCCCGACGCATATGGGGTAAATTCTTGTGTATAGTAGATGAGAGTCGCGTGTGTAGTGAGAGTCCATAAGATTAGGGTACATTCGGGAGAGAGCATTCACAAGTTTCGAGAAATTGAGTCAAGTTGCGTTGACCATTGGTATCGAGAGATTTTTAATCCAAAATTAATAGGGAGTATATTGTGAAAGAGAAAATTTTCGGATAAGAGCGATCGAAATTAAGTTAGGGGGAAATCCAGCTCACAAACAAGAACCGGACCGGTTCCTTTAATTTTGGGTCGGACCGGTACGCCCCGGACCGGTTCCTTTATTTTAGGGCCGAATCGGTCCGGTGGTTAAAAAGACTTGAAATTGAAAGGACCAGACCGGTCCGGTCCCCAGGCGGATCAGTCCGCTTTCTGTAGAATTTTCTTCCCCCTCTCACCAATCCCCTTCATTCCCTCCTAATTCGTCCCCCCCACAACCAACCCTTCCATTTCCCTCCCAACACTATTCCTCCAATTCCAAACCCTACCCACACCTTTCACCTATAAATAACTACCTCTAGCCTCCCTTTCTCTCCACAGCATCAACCACATCACTCCTCTCTTCTCTCTCCCTAATTTTCCAGCCACCTCTCCCTACTATCATGGCCCAACGACCTGCCCCCACCAAATATGACTCCACCGACATCCTCCCCTCCGGCCATGGTGAATTTTGTTCCTGCTAAGAGGAACGTTGGTGCAATCGGTTCTTCGATCCAGATTGCAAACTTCACGTGGAGCGCGCTGTCCAATGGACAGGTCTTCCCAACTCCGTTACCGCCCTCTTCATGGCTAGGGGTTGGTGTCGATTCCTCAATGAACCATACGAAGCGGTTTGGGCAGCCGAGGTCCACTCCTTTTATGGCACCCTTGTTCGGAAGGGCCAATTCGAGGCTCAAGCATACGTGGATGGTACTGTCATCCCCTTTTCATTGGCCCTTCTCACGGCCAAGTTGGCCGAATACGATGTTCCCGATGTTCAAGAATTCACTTACCCGAGGAACATCGCCCCGATCGCCAAAGAATTAATCATGGATCGCATTGCCCCGAATGTTGCATGGACGGGGCAAACTGTCGTTGTGGGCCGCCTTAATGAGAAAGCACGCCTCACCTTCCAAATAGTGTGTGAAAACATCTTGTAAACGTCCAACGATTCCGCGATGCGGCCCCGTCAGGCCACATTGACCTACCACCTATTTGATCCACACACTTCCATCAACTTGGCCCGCACCTTATACGCCGACATCATGGTTCCAGCCGTGGATGAAAAAGGTGCAGCCCCACTACCATATGCACGATTGATTACCTCCATCCTCAAGGATGCTGGCATTGCGGTGACGCTCGATCGTACTCGCCCTCCCGATCCTTTTAGACAGGGAACCCGCACTAAGAGCGCCAAATAGCTAGCCATCCTTCGGGCGAGGCGAGGCAGTGATAGCGAGGAAGAGGCTGCCTCGAGTGAGAGCAACGAAGAGGAAGAAGAAGCAGCTGGTGCTGATGTGGAGATGGGTGAATTAGGTGCGGATAAAGAGTCGGCGGACGAAGAAGACGACCCTGATTTTGAATGGGCGAGTAGCGACCTCACGAACCGTATGGAGGCGCTTGAGACGAGATTCGATAACTTTTTGACCGACTACTGTCGCGATGCCAGCATGATGTTTTGCTTCCAAGCGGACATATACCGACGCCAAGGGGATCCTAACGCACCATTGCCATCCTACTTCAATGACCCCTATGGCCCCGACGCGCCCGGTTCTTCCCAACCTCTGCCCCAGTGAAGCTTTATTTGGTTGTGGCAGTATTTATTTGTTTTCCCTGTTCCACATGGTTGTATGTGTTTCCCTATAACTGTACCACAGTCTTGTTTTCTATAAAATCTGCATTTTCTCCATTTGTTTGTTTTATTTATCGCACTTATTATTTTGCCTTGTTTAGCTTTTAGTCCTTTTTTCTTGAGGACAATGCAAAAGTCTAAGTTAGGGGGGGTGACAAGTGCGTATATCTAAAACTTCACAAATTTTCAAAAATGCCCAAAAATTTCCAAAAAAATCAATAAATTTTGAAAAACCCAAAAATATTTTTGATCAAAATAAATAAAAATTGGAATTCAAATTTTTCAAAAATATCATTAAAAGTCGGATTGAAGTCTCAAGTTGTAAAATTCAAATACACAAAGCCAAAATTGACCAAAGATGGAAATTGAGCGAAAATTGACGACTTAATGAATAAGTGTAGAGATTAACAAAACTCAGTAAGATTCGAGCCTATCACTTTTTGCGAGTTTTTAAATCAATTCGAGTTAATTGCTAACTCAAAGTTCTTTTCAGCGCTTAAAAAGTCATCGAGGATCTCAATCCTTTCATTTTGATCGGTTATAAAAAAACGTGTGCGATATTGCTTTGAAAAACGTGCCAAAATTGATCTCTAAACTTAAATTCATCTCGAAACGCATATGGTAACGCAATTGGTATTTTGGACAATGAAGTAGGCCCTCGTTTGTCACCCAAAAATATTGGGCAGAAAAAGTAGCGAAAAATCACCCCCTTTTGTAACCCAAATTGAGCCAAATAGATTTTCCCTTTCGTTTGACAACCCGAAAAACCCAAATAGCCCGGAATTGTGAAAAGTGGAAAAATTCAGAATTTAAGTCCGACAAGTGCATATAAAGGGGCAAGAAAAAAATAGATATGCTCAACAAAAAAAGCAAGAAAATAAAAGAAGTGAAAAACAAAAAAAATAGAGAAAAAGAAGAAAAAATGAGCAATAGCCCGAAAAAAGCACAAATGGACATCATAAATAGCTTTTCCAATTCTACCCTTCCCTACTATTGTCATTTTACTCCATATAACTTAAAACCCGAAAAAGTCCTAACCAAGTCTAAATTGCAAAATTGGTTACCACATGGAGAGCTAATACACCAAAAGATAATAAAAAAGATTGAATGCGCAAATAAGAGGCAATGTTCCCTTTTTTAAAACCGTAATTCGTTGATGAGATCCTATCACTATGAAATTTCTACCTTTCTTCTTTTATGCGTGACTTTGCATCCATTATATTTACTCTTTATATCATGCATATCGAGAGAATAGTCACATTTTGAGTAATTCGTTTGAGAGAGCATTCCGTGAGAATTTGAAATCAAAACGAATTTTCGGATAAGTAACGTAATGGTCAATCGGTGGAAATCCGCGGTTAAATTTCTGGCTTCGCACACACACACTACGGTTTGAGACTTGTAAATATGAATTGATGATGACTATTTTCTGGGAAAGTTTGAATTAGATAATTTTTGCATATTTTGAATCTTCTTTGAGTCGAATTTTGTGGGTACATTCTCTGCAAACCCTCACGAGACACCACTCGTCCTACTAGGGTAACCTAGAGATTTAAAGGCTTATTGCATACGCTAAATGCAATCGCTTACCGGCCAAAAAGGTATTCTATCCCAATAAAATGTTTTTCAAGAGTTAATCCCTGCTAGGATTCTTTTACATTTCTCGAGACGCGCAAAGTTCTAAGTTAGGGGGGTTTGATTCGACATAAAATCTTCCAAATTTACCCTTTAATTTAGTTACTTTTAGCACCTCGAATAACGTAATCGATTTGACTTTATCTCATAATATTGCTACTGACTTATCCTAACGAGTACACCGAGTTTTTGGTATTTTGTATTGATTTTACGGGTATTTGATGTCAATTAAAGGAAGAAAGAAACCGGAAGAATCGAGAAAGAAAAGAAGGAAAGTCAAAAGGGAAAAAGTGAGATTTCTACCCAGAATTTGGATGAGGCACCTAAATAGAAGTTGAAGATATCAAGTTCATGAGCACATAGGAAGAAACTACACCTCAATCGGAGTCCCTATGAGAAAGATATGAACAGTCAAAGTTGGAAAAAAGAAAGTCAAAGGCAGACCGATCTGCAGGAAGACCGGACCGGTCCGCAATGCAACATTCCAGAGAACCCCGGACCGAAGGCAAACCGAAGGTGGAAGAAAAATAAAAGAACTGGTCTGCCTCGGACCGATTCACCCCAGAAATAAAAGAACCGGTCCGCATTCCAGGCAGACCGATCCGCAGGATCCTCGGACCGGTCTGGCTGTCGAGATTTTATTTTCTTATCTTTCTCTAATGAAGAGTCCTAGTGCTGCTACAACTCCTGAAACTTTGTAGGGTATATAAACCCGAGTTATTATCGTTTTTAGCACGAAGAATTAATATAATTTTCCATTATTTCCAGAAAACCCTAGTTTAGAGATAGTTTATTCTTTTAATTTCAAGATTGAAGATTATTCAGATTTTTGTGATTACAAGTGTTCTTAGTTGCAGTTTTTACTGCTTTGGTAAGATTAGGAGTTAATTTTCTTCAGTCCAATTCCTTTCTACATCATTCTATAATTTTCCTTAATTTAATCATGGTTTTCTGCAATTCTAAAATAGTTTTCGTTACTTTCATCATGGTAGGCTAGACTTTTCAAGGTCAGGATACATGAACCCAACCTGATGTGATTGTTGTATGTGTATAACATTAATCCTCTGAATTTAGTGATTTATTAAGACCGTAATGCGTAGGAATACGATAATTGTAGATCTTTGGATCTCGTTTGCTTCAGGGTAACGGGGATGCTTTAGAATGCAATTCGAGTGTAACTATCGTAATACCGATTTACTCGTCCTATGATTAAGTATGGTGCGGGCTTGAACCTCATATACGTAATGCTTGGGAGTACTAAATTCTGGGTCTACTTAATCATTTAAATTTACGATTAGTATTATACCATCAATACACTAGGGTTGGGGAATTGTATTCTCGTCCTATTTTTCTCATCACATAGTTTAAAGTTTTAAATCAATATTTTAGGTAATTTAGTATAATTGCATCTTTTCATAATTGCATCTAGTGTAGTCATTCCACAAACCAAATCATTATTTTTCTTTTTACTTTTTAGAGTCGAAGTTAGGATTCATTCATATGTCCCACGTCGTTATAATTCCATTGTCCTATTTCCCGGTGGATACGATCCTGACTTATCGGGTTTATTACTAATGCAACAGGCTTGCACTTGAGCCTAGAATGAACGCACATTAGAGACACTCTGAGTCGCGTCACTGGAGGAGTCTAAGTCTAAGGGTAGCAGCCCTAGTGGAGACTATAAGGGATATCATACCTACAATAACAATTAATAGTAGTTTTGCCATGAATATAAATGAAAATTCTTCCATCGAAGAAAGAGAAAAATAGGATCCATCAGACTCGGATCGGTAAATGATCAAATTACCACCCTTCTTCTCGGAGGAGATCAAAAATACGATGGTGGCTCCGTTGCTTTCTATATTTATTATTTTTTTTATCTGTGATTCATGTGGTTTGGCAGATCAGTTTGCTTATGTCCACGAGGAAGGGAAAGGGAAACTTGTATAATTTAAAGGAGAAAAAGATGACCTGGGTGCTAAAGAATGCTAGCTAAGTCCCCAAGTAGTGGGTATAATATTTTGTCATATCCCCCTTTAACATTATGATTACTTTATTTATAGATATAAGAGTCATAAGTATATAAACTACATCATAAGGAATTTCTGGTGTAATCGGCCTTCATCTCTTGATTAATTTAGTTATTATAGGATTGTATTTGGCCATATTTATTAATATCCTTGGTGATTAACCTTTAGATATTCTGTGATATCCAAGAGACCAAAATGCCACAATTCTATAAGTGGATTGCTTGGCTCACAATCCCTTCAATTTCCCTCACAATTGGGGTGACTAGTCTTTAGGCCTAGTTGGCCTAATTCTTTTTTGATTTATTATCCACGTGTGACATGGATTTTCTCACTAAAATCTCACTAACTTCCATGTGTTCCACTTAAACTTAGTGTTAGCACAACTATGAGATTACGCGCACGTAATCCCTAGGTTTAGGATTTTGTGTGTTTTAAGTTGGTTTCCCCCAAGTTATCATTAAGTGTACAGCGGGTGTCTTAGGGGCATGGTAGTGGGGCTCTCTTTCTAAGAGATCTGTCATTTCACCTACTTTTTAGCGGGAAGGACTATAAAGGGTTAAAAAAACCTTTATCTCCTTACTTAAATCCAAAGGTATAAATCTTTACATTTCTCTATATCTCTCTTTATTTCTTTTGAGTTGCAGAGAATTCAAACTACATCCCCTAATTTTTGTCTTCTTTATTTTTTTCATCAGTCATGGCTAGGAATTTGAGAAAGTAGGAAGTGACCTCAAAGAATGAGTTTGAAGAATTTTGTACTAAGTAAAACATACCAAGCTCTATCAAAATATTAACATCGACCACCATGGTGAGGTGGAATCTATAACATAAGCTATAATAGAGGGGCTTATTTCCCCCTCCACCCATTTTGGTGAAAGTTCTTCGTATTTGCGGAATCCTTCTAATCCAAGAAAATGGAAGATTTTTCTAAATTATAATGGGCACGATTACTATTAAACGAGTCTATGGCACCAACTTAGGCCTGAATGAAATTAGGTACTGCTATGACTTTGAGGACTTCTCATGGGTCTAGCACGAACCATTTTCAGGCCAAGAACAAGTCTTGTAATTTCGTAGGGATGGAAATTTATGTTTTTGTTTTGGGTCCAATCACAACACGAAAAGGATTTTTTGGACACGAACACGAAAAACACGACTTTGTGTTTTTTACTAGACGTGAACACGACATGACACGACACGACTAATGTGACTTCTTTAATTCTATGTACAATTAGATAAAAATAAGCATGATAAATTGAATAACAACATGATTAACATGATAAGACACGATAACATGGATGACATGACATGACTCATAATTTTGACACAGTACGACATGACTTCATGTCAAAAAGACTCGACGAGAACACGAAACTAACATAACAAATTGTATCAATTATGTGTTGTTCTGTGTCGTGTTTATATGTTATTTTTAAAATTTCCATGCATATAATTTGGTCATACGGCTGGACATGACACAAAAGGACACTAAAAGGGACATTTTTGTGTTCTATTGGCAATTTTATAATGAGAACTATGCAGATCCTCCTGTGGCCATGGTGGTCGGATCTCTTTGTAGGTTCTTTACCATTTATCTGAATTTCATTGAGGGATGTAACCTTTTCATTTACTAATTGGTCTTTGTTGTTTTTGTGCAGATTCGTATTGTAAGAGGAAACCCAAACTTTGATGTCAAACTCACTAACTTAAAGAAATTTTAGAACAGAGTTCCATATCATTGGAGAGCATCCCATGTGCTTTTTGGCTATGAATTGATAGTTGTGGGAGCCAAGAACTTCACATCGTTCATTCTATTACAATAATCTATTATACGAGGATTGGTGATTCTTTCTCAATAGTTACACCCATCCTTAACGCCAAGTCATGAAGATTATTAATTGGTGAACCATCTTTATAATAGACCGGTGCCATCGTTGAATTAATAGCCAAGGAGTTACATCTCACATCACCTAGGTAATGGAAAGTAATGGTTTGTATATATATATATTTGCACTCTTCTAACACTAATGCCTTTCAGCTCCGCTGGTAAGGCATGTGGTTTATAACACCACATGTAAGGAGTTCAAATCCCATTGGCACCAGTTTGTGGATGTGAGCTCAGATAAAACCCCATACCGTTGTAAGTAATGGTTAAATTGGGAAAAATATCGATGGTGGTAGAGTGGGATATTACATAATGGTATCAAGGTCAGTACCATTCAGAATAAATATGCCAACGTATTACGTGGTGGTTGATATCATCCCAACGAGGAAGTTGGGCTCCCTAAGGGGGTGGATTATAATAGACTGGTGCCATAGTGGATTTGGTAGCCAAAGTGTTACATCTCACATCGCATGGGTGAGGGAAAGTAATGGTTCATACATGTAGATTTTCACTCTTCTAACACCAAGGCTTTTTCAGCTCCATTGGTAAGGCATGTGATTTATCACTCCCCGTGTAAGGGGTTCAAACCCCGTTGGCACCAGTTTATGGATGTGATCTGGAATAAAACCCCATACCATTGTGAGAGGTGATTAAATTAGGGATAATATCGATGGTGGTAGAGTGGGGTATTATAATATTTGCTAATATATGTAATCTCTACCAATTTAGATGAGTATGAATTGGATAAATATCAGGAAGACCTCTTTTTTTATGACTATGATCTCTCTTTTCATATGGAAAAGTTGGCACCTATGGTCGCCTCAGGGAAAAGGTGGAGGAGGAGGAGGAGGAGGAGTGGTAGGAAAAATTTAGATACCCCCTACATTTCTAGCATTCTGAGAATATGATAGGCCTTCTAAGACGTGAGATTGACCTTGCTTCCACTGGGGAAAACTTAAAAAATAAAGGAATCAACCGAGTTGCCCAACTGGAAAATGACACCTCTAAGAAGAGGATCATGTTTTCCCAGAAGAAGGAAAATATAAAGAGGGAGAAATAAAAGGATAAAGAGGTCAAACTAGATAAAAAAAAATAGTGGATTGATCACACTCCCCCTCTACACCGACTAGGTACAACAACCCACGAGTGGTGATTTCCCCATAGCAGTAAGCTCCTCCATCACACACGTCGAGGGTTCACCCCTAGTCAATAAGTTTCTCTAAGTCCAAGAGCCCATTCCTACCAATGACTTGGCATTTCACAATGTTGATATCAATTTTTTAATGGCCAAGGCCGCCATATTGACCAAGGATAAATGGGCCCTTAGAGGCTTCAACTTGGAGTGCCTTCACAAAAAAGGGATTGGCTATATAGTTCTAGTAAGTCGCTTTTTAAACTTTTTTATTTTTCAATTTTTGGGATCATTATAATATTAACGAATCACTTTTACCTTTTTTTTGGAGATAACCACCTGGGAAGATAATTTGTTAAGAAAAAATAGTTTTTTTCATGACACGACCTATCTCACGAGGAACTAGTTGACCAATAAAGAGAATTAATTTATTGAACTGATCGGCGTGCTCAAGGAGGATTCCACAACTAAGGAAAAATTGGTAAAGTAAGGTGAAGCCTTATAATTTGAGTGTAGGAAGGTGGATTCCCATATGTTGAATAAGGTTTTTGCGTTAATGACTGGGAGAAAATGATTCTCTAAAGGTAAAAGTTCACCTTATCCGCCAACCTAGAGCAAGACTAGGAAAAATCTTTTAATTAAGGCTTTGAGGTTGGCATCCAAGAATTTTCGCTACAACTCAACTATCATAAATTGGTTGTTTTTAACATCGGATGGATAGTTGGCCTTAAGAGGGGAAATGTTCTGAAGTCTGCTTATTTAGAGCACCCCTCTCTTGAAAAATCTATTATTGGTGAAAGGGAGACTTCTTTGGCATCAGACCAAAAAGTTTGTTTGTCCATCACTCAGTTAGTTCTTTCTTAACGTCAATGAAAACTAGGAAATGGATTTGTTGAAATCTATGGTGAGGTCACCCATAGCTCCTGAGTTCTTGGTTTCTTTATTTTTTTTATATAGGCCATTTGACCATTCTATATTGGCCATTAGCCATTTTATCATTAATGAAAAATTTTCAATTATGTTCATTACCTCTTTTATTCAATTTATATGAATGTCTTAAGGTTTTTTTGCATGTGGTCGGCGGAGGGTAGGTCCGTGACCGGCTCCATTGACTTGAAATTTAAACCAATAAGCCCAAGTTCATATTTAACTTACTATCTAAGTTAATACCCATATTTATCTTAACCATTAATTAGTGGAATGAAGGCCTATGACTCACTCCACTTACTTGTAAATTAAATTAATTACCTACCATTCATATTTAAGTTATTGACTTAAAAGTTACTAAGTTAACGTTCATTTTTAACTTAATCATTAGTCGGTGTAGTGCAGGCATGTGATCAACTCAATTAAGTTGTAATTAATCAATAACATAACATTAATATTTAACTTATAGATTTAAATCTTATTAGCATTCATATATGACTTAAATATTAATCGGTGGAATGTAAACATGTGATTGACTCCACTAAATTGTAAAATTAATCAATAAGTTAACATTCGTTTTTAAATTTCTAACTTAAAAATTATTAAGTTAATATTCATCTTTAACTTAATCATTAGTCGATGGAGTGCAAACATGGTCTGACACCCCGATTATAAAACAACGGGAGGCTATCCCTTTACTTAAATAAAATACGAATCTCAACTGGCTCATTCTTAGCATCACTATCGAAAATCCAATTAATTACTAATAATCTATTATGCCTGCAGTCAAATTTTAAAATTTATAAAATTGTTATAATTAAATTCCATTCACCACGAATAATAATTGAATAATGAAATAACAATAATAATCCGACTAACCGGATAACACCCGGTAATTATCCAATACAATAATCTGTAGACTGACTAAATAAAAACTGCATAATTAGTTGTGTGATAATGGGCGACATGACCGAATAACAACTGAATGGAATCGTATATATAACCCAAGATAGATGCGACTAATTAATTCCCTGGAAGCATCCACAACTGCTGCAACACCGTCTGATTGGAAGTAATAATCATGCCTAAACCCCTCTGGCTGGGCACCTAAAAGTTTTGAAAATATTTTGATGCGGGTGAGAGCCCAAAACCTTTAGAAAATATTTTGCAAGTATTTAAAATGAAATAATATATATGCAATGCAATCTTCCATATTTAAAATGGTGTAACCCTCTCATGAGATAATCCTCACCTCTCATATATAAATTGCACCTAACGCGTGTATTTTAAACACTCTAGTTATGCTACCCCGCCTAATTAGTACCAACATTTACCTTAGCCCATACGCTAACCTCATAGACAAACGGTGTCACGTATATTTATTCTTGGCTTTAACTCTTATTTAGCTACACATGCGTTAATTCATTTTAGTTCTCATCATTAGTCGATACAAATAACTTCATTCCAGTTATTAATTTAATATTCACACATTTATTTTATTCACCGGTATATATTCATCACACTTATATACATATTTTCATATCATATCTAGTACACATGCATAAATATCTCTCACTGGATACATATAACCGCAATCCCCAGAGCATTACCTCACGGATGCAATTCTCTAGTATGCTATAAAGCTCCAGGGATATCATATACCTCAACCCGGGCCACCGGGTCGGAATCTCGTCACCGAACACAAATCGTTTGTAAAATTAAAGGCGGTCATAGTCATCATTCATGGATCATAACCATATCACATTACCCCACTAGACTCAAAACTCACATACCATGGTCGTGCAACAAACCTATGGCAAGGGGAATTGATCCTACACATGTTGGTCAATGCCAGGGTGGACTTCCCACTTTACGCAACATCCACCAATAGCATTCCTAGAGT
This sequence comes from Sambucus nigra, assembly GCA_949130495.1. NCBI lineage: Eukaryota > Viridiplantae > Streptophyta > Magnoliopsida > Dipsacales > Adoxaceae > Sambucus > Sambucus nigra. The sequence goes on from OX422219.1 coordinate 197,486,418, forward strand.
AGGTATGTTTCACATATATCAATCACACAGATATATATATATATATATATATATATATATATATATATTTGTCTCTATACCCATATATATATTTATAATAAAAACTATATAACCGTTCCTACGTCACTCGTAGCACTAGCCCATAACCCCCAAGTCTAATCCCAACTCCCGCATACATAAGTGATGTCTTGCTTAAAGAAATTCACACGTGTAATATTTAATATGGACTCTAAACCATTCCCAACTAGCCCATATCCTAATTCTAATTGAATTTCCAATCGAATCCATTAATTTATTTTTCGAGTATCGTTCGTCCATAACACCCATAATTCCATACTCCAGATTTATCCTGACTATCCCAAGGTAAAATAATGTTTCTAAATATTTTCCAGAAGTCCTACTCTAAACTACGGACATACCAAAATAATCGGAATCACAAACCAATTAACGCAATAATTAAATAACAAGCTTGGGCCAAACAGGGTAGTTGATCCTGTTCGACTAGGGGGCAAACCGTTTCACCCCTGGGCGCTAGCCTAAGCGAGGTTGCTATGTCTATTATGAGGTTTTCATCCAATTTTCACCCCGTATGAGTCCCACTCTTCTTAACAATACAAATTAACATTACACTATCAATCTCAACATAAGGATACATGTTTTATTGCCTCAGTCCATTCAAATATCATTCCTAATCATGGTATTTCACATAAATTTTTCCAGAATTAAGTGACACCTTAATTCTAATGTTAAATTACACAATTCCCAAATGTATAATTCAATATCACATATTTTCATGATTCAATCTCATAGTTATTTATAAATATTCTTTATTTCATATAGGATTTAATGCTCACATTTCATATAGTACAATCATCAATCAAATTCTATGAAATCATTTCCCCAAAACCCATTTTAACATGTGAATCCAGCCTAAAATTATGTTTGTATCACCAGATATGATATGAATTAAAAACACATACATATAGTATTAAGCAAATTTAAACACTTGACTTAAAATTATGGTAGAGTCTTAATTCCCCTTTGTACCACGATGACCCTATCCCGAAAATTGCTCCTAAATCCTTCCCGGAATTACCTTTTCTTGATCTCCCTTTGTTTCTCCCTTCTTTTTTCCTTCGCTCTCACTTTTAAACTCTTGGAATGGTATTGTGTATTCCCCCTACCTTTCCCATCCCTTCTTATAATCTCAAACACGAAATTAGGTTATCAACCAAGTAAAAAATGACCTGTATACCCCTATGCGGGTCCCGACTAGTCTAAAAAGCCCTCGAAACCCGATCACCACCCCGACATACTTAATATTGACTATTCCGATACATTTTGGATCATCCTTGTACTCAAAATCATTAAACATGATCCCACACGCGTGTCTTTAATGAGATACCATCAAATCCCGTCGAGTTTTAATCACTTACGACGTAATAACATTTGACATAATTTTCTTTACTTATCTCACTAGTAAATATATTTTCACATAATTATTATTCTTTTCTCACGAATTAATATTTATTAAATCCTCATTATTTTCAATTTAATTTAAATTACCTACAAATGTGTAATTTAAATGCTAAAAGTAAATATTCAAAAATACTGGGTGTTAGACCTGAGACCGATTTCACGGACTTGTATAATAAATCAATAAGTTAACATCCACGTTTAACTCTCTCATTTAAAAGTTATTGAGTTAATGTTCATCTTTGACTTATTCATTATACTACCTATTCTTGGTGAGTTCATGCATGTTTGAGAGAAACTGACGTATTTCGAATTGCACCACCCATTCTTTGGTGGATTTATACCTATTCAAGGTTCACCCACCCAAATTTGGGTTGTTCCACCGTTTTCAAGTGGGTCGGTTCATATTCTAAGAAAAATTAACTTATTTGAAGTCGTACCACCCATTCTTAGGTCATTTATTGCCTATCCTTGGAAGACCAATTCAAATTTGGGTTGCATAACCTTTTTCAGGCGGGTTTATGCTTATTCTAGGCTAAATTGACTTATTATAAGTCGTACCACCCATTCCTATGTGGGTTTATGCCTATTTTAGGCCAACCAATCCAAAATTCATTTATACCATCATTTTTAGGCAGGCTTATGGAAGTTATAGGAGAAATTGACTTATTCTAAGTTGTACCACCCATACTTAGGTGGGTTTATAGTAAAATTTAGCTAGGGTGATACGATTTTGTTAAACTATTGTGTTTCTTAACACGAATCATCTTTATTCAGCTAAACTTTACAAAAATAAACGTAACCTACCTAATGATAAAATTTCCTCTAAGGTCCATGGAATTTCATAACCTAAGCACTATTATCCCCTGTAACTCTTCTAAATGGTATTATCATCCTCATTATTTCTAGACTATTCTATTGGACCCCTACTGGTTTGGAGCCAATTTTCCACTATATGGTTTTTCAGCAGTTGGGGGCAACTTTCTGAGAACTATGTTGTTGAGCTGGAATTATTTCATCTTGAATTTCATATCGTGTTATTTGTCTAGATCTTACTTATTATCAAGGTGGATAAGAGAGTTCTCTCTTTATTCTTAGTCCATGTCAAGTTCATGGTCCAATCCATCATAAAAAAATTAACCTAAGAGTTGGTCCGAACTCTAGGGATGACTTCTTCAATGACATATGCCAAGGCATATAGAGTTTTACCTATTGGACTCCTTAGGGTCGTTCTATAATCCCAAACGATGAAGGGGAGTTTGTCAACCCATCTTTCTTTAGCATTCTTAAGTCATTATTTGATCCCGGCGATTGGTGCCTTATTGGTGATTTATCCCTGCCCATTGCACTATGGGAAAACTACTGAGGCATAGTTATTTGGATCTCATATTATGATAAAAAAATCTTTGAATGTGTCATCGTCGAATTGGGTCCCGTAATCTGATAATAATTCCCCGACTCCCGAGGGTGATGAACCTAGTGATTTTATTTCTCTATAGAAAACCTCTAGCATCGGCCTCCCTGATGTGCATCAATAGTTACACTTCCACTACTTAAAGAAGTAGTCAATGGAGGTTATCAAAAACTTTTAATTTCCAGAAGTAACAAGTAGGGATACCATAATATACATACCCCACTGATAAAATGACCACGAACTTGTGAGAGGGTTGAGATCAATGGTTAGTTTCTTAATGATAACAGAGAACTCTTAACACTTGGGACACTTTTGGATGAACTAGACTATATCATTTTGCATGAATGTCCACCAATACCCCTATGAAATATCCATATAAGATAGACAAGGATAAGAACCTTCCCCCTACATCATCTTCATAGACGCCTTTATAAATTTCACTGAGGACTTCATCCACCTGATCTTAATGAACACACTTGAGGATGGAACATGTGAATTATCGTTGGTGGAGTTTTCCCTATGAATTGAGGCAAAACCTAGTTGATTGGATTTTATGCGTGTGGGCCTTCTTTTTGTCCTATAAGAGATGTCTATTTTTTAAACATGCAATGATGGGGTCCATCCAGTATGGATTTGACTCGATCTACATTACATTTAGCACCATTTTTAGCTCATAGATGCTTGATCGGATTATATCAACTATTGAAGATAATGTGGCTAGGGTGTCAATGAGATTTTACAATTCCTAGACAACTGTTCGATTGATAATGATCTGAAGGTATTGAGGATTTTTCTTACTTTATCAAGGTAAGTGAGCATTCTAAATACAATGGTTATATATTATCCTCTTAATTGGATGGAAATTAGATAGAAGTCCTACTGAATGTAGATATCTTGTGATCCTAAAATAAGTGCCCTTTGAAGTACAATTATCATGGCCTTGTACTGTGCCTCATTGTTGGAACCCTTAAATCTAAGTTGCATTACTTATCAGTGAGTCATCCTTATATAATGATTAAAAAAAATTCAACATCAATGTTTTTCTCATTAGATGTTCCATCCATAACAAACTTCCACTTGGGCGCCTAATTGGAATTTTTAAGGCTAGACATCTCCAAAAGAAGAGATGATTGAATAACTTCTTCTTTTGGGCTTATATATAATTAGATAATGAAATCAATCGATACTTTCACCTTTATGGAAGTTCAGAGTTCATAAATGATATTAAACTGGGCTAGCTCTAATGACCATTTATTAATTCTATTAGATAGATTAGGTTTTTTTAAAACTTCTTTTATAGGGAAATAAGTAAGGATGACTATGGTTTATACATAAAAGTAGTGTTGTAACTACCTTAGTGACATCACCAATGTTAAGCCCAACTTCATGATAAGCATGTATCTCATTTTAGATTCAAAGAGAGTGTAGTTAACATAGTTGATCAACTAATATTCTCCATTCTCAGATGGAGCCAATGCTTCCTTGGTTGCATGCTGAGAAATAACCAGGTACAAGTGGAACGTATCACCGCTGAGTGGCATTGACAATAGCGAGGGAGATCCCACATATTTATTTACCTTCTCCAAGGATTTATCTCATTCCTATATCAATGTCATTGTATTTTCCTTTTTTAAAGCATAAAAAAATAAAACTTATTATATGATTAGAATTTGAACTAGTTAAGGGCTACTAGCATCACAGTTAAGACTTGAACGTCTCCAATAATGGATGGTTACTTTATATCTTGTTAGGCTTTATTCTCATCAATATTAGCTTCAACTCTTTTCTACTTCACGAGGCATCCCAAAAACAATCCTGAGTTGACCCTAAAAGTACAATTGGAGGAAATCAACATCATTCGGTAATTCCTTATAATCTTGACAGTGTTAGAGAGATCTCTAATGTTTTCGAATACATATTTTCTTATAATGAGCACGTCGTCAATATACATTTCCATAGTTGATTAGATATATTTCCTAAACATTTTGGTTATAAGACGCTGGTACGTTTGCCCGACGTTCTTGAGGCCGAATGGCATGACTCTATTATAGCATAATCCCATAGTGGTAATGAAAGAAGTCTTATCTTTATTAGGGTCTGACAAAGGTATATGATGATAAACTAAGTTTGAATCCATAAAACTCATGCACTGATGACATACAATTGAATCAATGAGTTGATTGATTCTAGGTTGAGGGATAGTTCGAGAAATATCTGTTGAGGTTTGTAAAGTCAACACATACTCCATTTTCCACTATTTTTATCACAACTATATTAGAAATCCAATCTGGAAATTAGATCTTTTTAATGGAATTGGAATGAAGTAGATTATCAATTGTCTTGACCTTTTTTGGAGCTAATTTTCTAGTCTTATGGTTGATCGTTCGACATGTAGGATCCACGTTCAATTGGTGACAAGCAACATTCATAAGGTTGATAGGTAAATACATTAGCATTCATTATGAGGAAATGAATGAGTTGTTATACCATATCCCTAAATAATTTAGAACGGATTAAAAATGTTTTCTCCAGACATAGTGAGTCTAGTGTAATAAATCTGAGTTCTTTCATTACTCAATTAGTGAGGCTAAGTCTAGTCTCCTCCACTCCCGATCGATCTCTCTTTGGTTGATATTTAGGTCGGTCAGCATCTAAATCATTGCCATACTGAATCTTCTAGGGTTAAACTTGCTTTAGTTTAATATAGCAACGAAACAACTTTGAGTTACCACTTGATCACCCATAACTTCGATGATTTCCTAATTAGTTATGAACTTCAATTTATGATGCAGTGAAGAAAGCACAGCCCTCATGGAATGGAACCATCCTATGCCCATAATGTCATTATAGAGTGACTTTAAATCGATCACGTAGAACTTAATCTCAAGATTTACAAGGCAGACCTTGATTGTCATTCTAATTTTTCTTAACTATGTCTCCACATTGCCACTGAACTGGTCATATGACCTTTATATCAAAGTCTTGGATGTTGTATCTAATTTTGTAGATCACGTGAACATATATGATCTATGAGAAGCTCCCTTGATCTACCTTTGTATTTGAGGCTTGGACGTTTTATCTAAGTCTTAAATTATGAAATCTTTACTCTCTCCTGGAGATTTTTGCATATGTAATGGGAACGGTTGGTATAACCATGTATGGGTCTGATCAATCTTGATGGCAGGAGGTTGCTAGACCTAAAGATTTTTATTGTCGACATTAGTGTATTCTTAAATATGGGCAATAAATATGAGGCCTTAAAAATGATGCTTAAATATTGTGTAGTTCTCCATCTTATGGCCATAATCCTGATGATAAGTGCACCGAAGGTTGGTGTTCCTCTCATTTGAATAGTTAGCCATCTTAGGGGGATTCTTGAAGCACGACTTATTATTTATCTAACAAAGGATCTAATAGATTATCTATATTAAAATAGGAGTCTACCGATTGGTAGAAATTTTTATTGGTTAGCATTCTTGATCAACCTTTAGGATTCACAACTTTGCCCCCTTTTTTTACTGAAGTTGGTTGTTCCCCTTGATTTAACCATTTATTCACGTCATTTTTATTGGCCTTCTTGGAAATATGTATGACTTGATTATCAACATAAAGGAAATCTTCCTCCACCTTGGCATACTTTCCAAAATGCGTCCTAAGATCGTCTATTGATGATGTTAATGTCTTAGTGAGCTACTAATAAAAGTTGTATAATTTATCTTGACCAAATTTAAAAGATAAAATTATCAATTTCTCATTGGAACAGTTAATTTCATTGAATATCTCCCAACATCAGTGTATATACTTCTTGAGAGACTCTCATTTCTTCTTTGACCTCCTTCACTGTCTTGTTGTTAATGATAAATCAAACAATAAAATATTTGGCTAGTTCAATAAAAGGGGATATTGATATAAAAGTTATACTGTCAAACAACCTATGGACAATCTCGCATAGGTAGATAGGAAAACACGACATATTAAGGCATCATTATGGCTCCACAAGGACGTGGATTGCCTATAATGTCTATTACGATGGGATGGATCGGTTTTTCCATCGTATGTGGTGATCTTTGGCATGGATAACCTTTTAAAGGGATTTAATGTTTCTATGTCCACGCTGAAGGGAGAAGCAGATCCGTGACCAAATAACTCTTAGAAATATCTTTTGGTGTCCTTCCCAAGTTGGGATTTAGGAATCTATCCAATTCTCTCTTGATAAACTCACGCATATTTCCATGGCCAATGCTCTTCCCATGAGGCTGAGATTTGGTAAAAATATTATTATGACTAGATTTAACCAGTTGGACTAGATCTCCTCCATAATTAACTGATTGTAAATAAATGAGGGCCCTAGCTGAAGCCCATTAGAGCGTGTCGCTCACGAGCTTCTAGATCTATAGGCTTTTCCATTAATATTATCCAGAGGGATTATGGGAGATCGAATTCTCCTTTTTTATCGCATTTTAGGTTGTGGGTGCTAGACCCACTTCCTTTAGATTATTTGTTCAACTACCTCTTCAATCTAGAAATCTTCTCATATCGTTTGTTTACACATTTCTCATAAAGGTTGACAAGACTTGACGTTGCAGTCCTAGTAGGGGCTCTAAGGATGGGTATTGTCAGGACGGGAGGGATCTAACCCTAGAGGATTGCGTCTTCCAGATCTCATGTCAATAGGAGGTGTAGGAGATTCGAAAGGAGTCTGTTCCCTCATCACAATCTGCACCTCATATCTGACACAACTCCTGGCATAGGAACAATAATATTCATGTTCACTCATTGTGGATGAAGGTTCGTATTCACACGTGGTGGGATTTCAATCTTCTCATATACGATGTCAAATTATAGGGGATATAAATCCTACAATAACACTTAAACCAATTTTTCCCATAAATATAAGTGAAAATTCATAAGGACATAAAGATGTACGTGGTTTAGTAGTTTAGCCTGTCCATGTCCACGGGTAAGGGAGGAGGATATTTGTATTATTTTGAGGATAAAAAAATGGCCTAGAGAGATAAAGAATGATAGCCGAGAGTCAAAGAAGTGGGTACAATATTGTGATATATACCTCTTTAATATTAGGTCTTCATCTCTAACCTTATCTCCATAGCAGTTTAGTTATAGCAGTATTATATCTTATTATTTTTATTAATATATTTTATGATTCGTATCTAGCTAGTTTGTAATCTACAAGAAAGCAAAATGATACAATTCTTTAGGTGTCATATGTCATTCCACGTGGACCCCCGAACTCATAATCCCTTCAGATACCATGAGAATTAGTTTGGCCAAGAGATTTAATTTCCATGGAAATTTTCTGATTAGGTCGGATCAATGACATCTTTAGCTGAAAGGACCTCCACAGGCGTGAAAGGGGAACCAAACAACATTTGATATAGTAGGGAGACCAATAGTTTGGAATCCCCATGCCTCCATTAAGGGATATTATTTAAACTACGTGAAGATAGTACATAGGACTCCCAGTTGCCTGAATCTAGGTTGCGTTCCACAGGGCTAGAAACCCCAATTATAGTAGCAGTAGTTATAGCCATTACCCACGCGACTATCGCCTCAATTTTACGCACTATGAGCTTATTTTTCTTCACTTGCAGTCCAACCCTAACCTTATCACTAATTTCAATATGAGAGGGTTTACCAGATGATGCAAATGGAGGAGTAAGAACCAATTCAGGCTATGGATAGTATGTTTCTCATTCGCAATAGATTAACTAGAGTATCTTTGACACAGGTTCCGCTCACTCATCCATAGCATGTAGATTTGTAAATTTATTTAGAATAACATTGAGGTTGTATGCCACAGATTTATAAATAGATTTCCCAGTGGGTACTAACACGGTTATCTCTAATATGTGTGAGATGATTGATATAGACATAGGGCGGTTGGAATTTTTTGTGCACCTGTCTATACTAGGCATGCATGCTTATAATATGATTTTACGTATAGACTAGTTAGTGACATGTAGGGGCCAAATGGATTACTTTAGGATGGTAGTGGTGTTTTCTATACTCGATCAGGAGATGTAAGCCATAATGTTTCCTTGGCCTTATGGAGGGCCAATACTCACTTAAACATTATCAAAGAGTGTATGTGGGAGGAGGTTATAGTTTCACTTAACTCAATTCCACGTGTGCATGAATTTTTAGATTTTACTGAGTATGTTCTAAGGTTACCTCCGGGTCGAAAGATTGATTTCATTATTGATCAAGCACCAGACATAAGTCGATTGCTAGGTCTTCTAACCTTATGGCTTATCTGGAGATAAAAAAGATAAGATATTAAATCCAACAATTACTGATTCAGGGGATTATCCAACGAATACATCACCATGGAGAGTTCCATTGTCATTTGTAAAGACTAAGAATAGATCATTATAGTTATATAAATTATCGAGAGTTAAATAAGGTAACAATACCAAGTACATATCCATTTCCCAAGATTAATGACTGGTTCGAACAGTTAAGAGGGATAATATACTTTTCTAAGATAATAGTCTGTGTATCACCAGTTGTAGGTCCATAAGGAAGACATACCTTAAAATTTTTTGGTCACTCAATATGTCTCTTACAAGTTTAGAGTTATGCCATTTGGGTTGACTAATGCCATGGTAGTGTTTATAGACCTGATGAATGGGGTTTTCCATTCATATCTTGATTAGTTTATGATTGTATTCATAGATCATATATTAATCTACTCTAAGATAGAGTAGGATCATTTCAAGCACTTATTGATTGTGCTTTAGATGTTGAGTGAACACTAATTTCATGATAAGTTCAATAGGTGTAAATTTTGAAAAAATAAGGTGAAACTTTTGGGGCATATGGTAGAGGGTACTATTAGGGGATCCAAGTAAGGTTTTAGTAGTAATGGAGTGGGGATAACCCATAACACCCATGGAGATCAGTAGTTTCCTTGGTTTAGTCGACTATCATGGGAGACTCATTTGAGTATTCGCCAAGATAGAGAAACCATTAAAAAATTTGACGAAGAAAGGATGTTTGTTTGTGTGGGATTACATGATTTATCATACTTTTGAGGAGTTAAATATTAATATAACCATGAATCCAGTGCTAACTTTTCCTAAGAGAGGTTTAGAATATTTGGTATACACGAATGCTTTATCTTAGGGATTGGTATAACGTTGATGCATAAGGATAGACCAATTTCCCATTTCACATCAAAGTTGAAGGGTTAAATACCTGACCATTTGTAGTCAAGTGAAGTAATGTGTGCACTACATTTCTAGAGACATTATTTCTGAAGAGAGTAGTTTTGGCTTTTTAGTGATCATAAGAGTCTCCAGTACATGTTTACACATAGAGATTTAAATAGTTCGAATCATAGATAGATTGAGTTTGTGAAGGACTATATATTCACTATTCAATAGCAACGTGGGAAGGGAAATGTGGCGGTTGAAGCTTTGAGCCGCACACCTTAGAGTCACTAGTCAACATTATTAGTGTTAAAATGGGAATTGATACAAATTCGAAATAATTTCACCCACGCATTCAAGGTAGTAATCATTGTTACTTCCTATATTATGGTGCATGTCATTAATACTCAAGCATTAAAGATAAGAAGTGGGGTAGAGAGTGAAGGAACATCTCATTACATGTGCACCATTTTATTAAGTGGGATTAGATGGAGGACTTCGGTACTAGTGGAGATATTTTCATTTTTATCGATGTAAACCAACAAGAAATGGTGTTATACGAGGCACTGGTTCTTAGTCTGTGATCCATCCAAGAGCATACGAGATATAATAGTACATAAAAAATAGAAATAATGGGAAATAATAAAGAGAAATATAGTTGTGTTTCTATCAATGTGAAGTACATGTCAAAGGGTAAAGGTGGATCACCAAAGACCACCAGGTACCTTGAATTCATTGCTCATCCCGGAGTGGAAATGAGAGATCATACTTATATATTTTATTACAAGATTGCATATGTCTTCCCAGCAACAATATGTCATTGGTATCTGTGTCCATCCTAGGTACGGATTCCACTAAAAAAGAATACGTAAAAAAGGGGGTAAAGGAAGAAAATCACCATTCCACCACTCATTCGATGTTCGAGGGACCCCAAGGACATAAAAGCGATCGTCGTCAAGGTTGCGCAAAACTGTAATGATTGTATTAGCCAACATATTTAACTTAAAATAGGCAAATATACGGCCGTCCTCGAAGAGACAACATAAAAGATTACTGAAGCATTTGAAACTAAATAGATCACGGGTCTGGGGACTAAGTTACAGAAGAGGAATGTGTTAGGCACCCATTCCTCTCTTGCAATCTCTCATAAACTATAAAAATATTCTCCTTTTCCTAAAATGTATAACGATGTGCGTGGGTGAAAAGTGTTTACATATATTTAAAAAGTAAGTGAGGAGCAAAATCATCGTGTTCGCATCATGAAAAAAGACAAAAAAAATCATTCGAATGAGTATAACTAAGAGAAAGATAAAAATATAAAGATTGTCAAAATATGAGAGATGCATCAGATCATAACTCACGACGAAAGAGTGAGTATGCATGTCTAATAAGACCACTAAAAGGGACCAAGAAAAAAATGAAAATGACTACACTATGAGCGATACACTATATCGTAACTCCCCATGGATAAGTGAGTACGCATGTCAACGGGGATGCTAAAAACGTAAATAAATAGATAAAAGTAGGTAATAGCAGATAGACTACTATTACCTTCAAGGTTCTCATGCACTTCTAAAACAACCTCTAGTAAAACCTTCCTTATCTGGTAACAATGGGACTCAAACTATAGCCCACTCCCTGCAATGAGATGATATTCACCACAATAATAGTAACTTTTCCCAAGAGAAACTCCTGAGAGTGATGGTTGTCAAGGTGGAGTAAAGGAACAAAGCACTTAACACTTAGAGAGAATAAGGAGGAAGAGAACACTTAGTGGTCTGGGGTGATTACGGCAGAGTAACATTATGACTTGAGTTATCATCCTAACTTGACCTTGCCCAGGGGTCCTATCTATAATTAGGAACTAGGACTGAGTTTGCACTTTTTGGGCGCCAAAACTGAGGGGTTTGGTGAGGGATAAGGTCTATAATGTACCTTTTTCCCCTACCTGTGTGCAGTCGCCTATCTCCTCTGACAGGTGCCACATGGTGCGAACCAAAGTCAAAAGGCAAATATATTTGGGCTTGAGGACAAAATGTTTGATTTGGTAAATATTATTTTAAAACGGTAACTTGTTGTACAAACTTTGTAAACTTAAGGAGGGCCTCTAGGACCACCTCCTCTAAAATCCTTGTAAACTTGATGACGGAGGTCTCTAGGACCATCTCATCTAAAAATCATTTTTCAAACTATTCATTTCTTATGGGGAACACTTCATTGCTCACTTCAATTGTGATTAAGCGTGGACTGTGTGAGGACTGGGGACTACTAGGGTCTGTTTACTAGTGTTCTCTCAATCTTAAAGTGTTAAGTAGTTGATCTTGTTCAACAAACCTTGTTCCTCAGCCACCAAGCCAAAACTCCTAAGATATCCTGTCTTGCCTAGTTGAGCCCTACCTGCTCAGCTAGGATACCTGTGATAGAAAATAACATGTTAATACTTTGTTATTCATGTGAGCAACAAATATTGGGGAAGAGGTCACTTTAAGTAAACCTCTTCACCCACTGGTTCTATTATGTATGGAATTATAGTTTCTAGGTACTAGGAGCTCCTTGTAGTGGGCTTCCTCAGAAAACTTTATTTTTTTGTGTGTTTTATGAGTTATTTGGGATGAGGAACCTTTTCTAATGAGCTCCCTCACCCAAATTCCAAATTGTGAATTATGGGAACTTTGGGGAGAGGAACCCTTTCTGGTGGGCCTCCCCGCCCAAGCTTAACTTGTGAAATTTGTATAAGTTGGGGGCGAGGAGACCTTATTGGTATCCCTCCTTGCTCAACATTTGTCTTTGTGGATTTTTGGACGCACTAAGGCGAGGAGCCCTTCCTAGGGCCCTCCTCGCCCATTGTTCATTTATGTGGTTCTTGAGGAACTTGGGGCGAGGAGCCGTCTCGGGGCCCTCCTCGCCCATGCTCTAATTATGTGAGCTTTAGGACATTTGGGGTGAGGTTCCCTTTCTGCGACCCTCCTCGCCCAAGCTCTATTTCTGTGAGCTTTAGGACATTTGGGCGAGGAGCCCTTTCTGGGGCCCTTCTCGTCCAAGCTCTATTTCTGTGAGCTTTAGGACATTTAGGGCGAGGAGCCCTTTCGGCTCCCTCCTCGCCCAAGCTCTACTTATGTAAACTTTGGGGAACTTGGGGCGAGGGTCCTTACTAGGGTCCTCATCGCTTAATCTCTTGAGCTATCAAGTGTGTACCCCTCTACATTAATCCCCACGTATAAAAATCAGCGTGTTGGGCATAGTAAAGATTTTTGTACTCAATGATTCATTTGTGTCTTGCAATTCGAAACATCACTAATTCATTAACTAGGCCTATCGCTTTAGCCTACTTTTAGGGTCTCAAGGTGGCACGTGGCACTTCGGGAACACACCTCTCATAATTGGAAAATATTCAGTCCCATTTTTTATTGGCAGTCTGCACATGTCATAGTAAGTATAAAAATGGGGTTTTAACTCTCCTTCTTTTTCCCTTATCATTTGTTTTCAAACTCAAGTTTCTTTAGAGAGAGAGATAGAGAAAAGGTTAAAACCCTCCATAGCCATTTTCATACTTTTATTTCCTTTAATCACTAAAATGGCTTCCTCATCTTCCCAAAACCCCACCTCCATCGTCGCCATTGCCACCAGTGAGGTATTGGTGGGCGCAGTGACCATTTCTGTCACTATTTCCACCATCCTGGTCACCGTAGCTACCATTGTGACATCGAAGGTTTTATTCCCTACAACTGATACTTTTCATCCTTCGTCTGTTGAAGTTCCCCCTTTGGGGGTCTCCTCGTCTGCGGCTATGTTGGCCACAGGGGCTTCCTCGCCTATGGGGGTTTCTTCGAGGAAGGGTTCCTCGTCTAGGGCTTCCTCGTCCAGGGAAACTTTCACCAATGATACCTCCTTGACTACTGGGGTGTCTACAAATATTGGGGCCTCCTCACCCATGGGGGTTTATGCGAGGAGTGGTTCCTCATCTGTCAAGGTCACATGGGCCTCCTCATCCAGAGGAACCCTCACCACTGAGCCCTCCTTACCTGATGGGGTGCCTGCAACCTCTGGGGCCTCCTCGTCCGTGGGCCTCCTCTCCACCAGAACTACTTCCTCCTCCTCACCTATTGTTTATTCCAAGTGTCAAAGGGAATATCTTGCTTCTCGTCAAAAGAAAGATTTTGGGCTTTATCGTTTGGCGCCCTATTTTGGTGGGGAGGACAGTTTTATGACTTCTCTTGCAAATTTTGAGCAGGAGTTTGTGACCAAGATCAAAGAGCGACCCCAAGTGGTTGTAGGTGAGTCTTCTGACCTTCCCATAGTTCTTCCTGACTCAATACTTAGGGTGAGAGTAGACAGAGGTGATTTTCCCCATTCTAGTATTGAGGTCAAGGCATGTGGGGGTGCCACAGAAGAATGGGGTCTCTGGGTGGATTATATATCTTATCCACCCCCGCACACAGAGCTGTTATTAAGATCTTTGGTTTTCTAACCACTATTAAAAGTCTCAAACCTTGCTCAATCACCAAACAAGAGCAAGCTTTTACTTTGCTGACATCTCGTTGGAGCAGGGATTCTCACACATTTGTTACTGGTTGGGGTGAGTTTACTATTACTTTGGAAGATATTTACGAGCTAATCACTCTGCCCTACTTAGGCAGTCATATCCTCACTGATGGCTTTGAGTATGAGGTTGAGAAGCAGATGGTGGGCGAACTCCACTCCCCTTTAGGTGAGTGCTCGAAGTATGTAACTATCAATTTGACTGGGATAACCAAGCACTCTTTCACTAAATGACAGCGGTATTGGTTTAAGGATTTCGAGCAGCTGCCCAAGGGGGACAGCTCGAGTAGGGCTTTGAAGAGTCAGGAAGGCCCAAAAATAAACTCCCCCTCGCACTTGGCAGCATTTTTTATCACTTTTCTGAGTAGATTTCTTCTCCCTGGGAGGCCAGATGACTCTCCCCGTGAGCTTTTGTTCAAGCCTTTTATAAGGCTTACTAAAGGGAGGGTGGTCCCCCTCATAGCTTTAAACCTAGGGTCTTTGTATATTTGGTTAGATATGGCTTATATGGATGTAGAGCGCTATTGTGGCTGTTACGACGCTATCAACTTTGCCAACACTTTTATCATTATGTCATTCCTATTTGAGAGATTTCCCAACTTTGCTCCAGAAGCTAGATCTTGCCAAAGCGAAGCTTCTCATGCTGCAAGAATGCACAAGAAGACTCCTAAGACTTCTTTGGGGTTTTTGATAGACAAAATCTATGAATTTTCTTTCAGGACCTACTGTAAGACTGTTGGAGGTATTTTTTCTTAGCATTCCTTCTCAGCTACTGGGGGCACTTTCTATTGCCCTGTTGACACGACTCAGAATGTGTCTCTAAAGTGTGTACTCTCTAGGCTCAAGTGCAAGCCTGTCGCTCAAGTAATAATCCGACAAGTCGGGTATCGATCCTCAGGGAAAAAGGACAACGGAGTTGTGACGACGGGATAAGACGGAGGAATCCTAACAATGACTCTAAAAAGAAAGGAAAAGATTTGGTTTGGGTTTTTGGGAATTAAGCTAAATGCAATTATGAAATTGTGATGAAATATGCAACTAACTAAGTTATCTAAATGAGGAATGAAAAATTGAATTGAAACTTTTTGAACCTAAATGAGGAGAAAATAGGATGGGAATACAATTCCCCCAACCCTAGTGTAGTGCAGTGACAACGTCAATCATAAATTTATCCGATTAATCCGACCCGGAATTTAGGACTCCCAAGCATTATGTATACGAGGTTCAAGCCCGCGTCATACCTAATCTGAGGATGAGTAAATCGGTATCGCGGTAATTGCATTCAAATTGTACTCTAAATCATCACGAGTACCCAGAGGCAAATGAGATATAAAGATCCACAATTATTATGTAATTATGCGATACGATCGAAATCAATCGTTAAATTTATCGGATCAACGTTATACACATACACTAACACATCAGGTTGGGCTCATGCATCCCAACCTTTGAAACCTAGCCGGACATGTTAAATAGATTAATGCATGAAATAATAACGTTGCATGTGTATGAAATCATGATGAAACAAGATTGAAACATGTAAAGATGTATTATGCAACAATACGTTAAATCGAATACGGAAAACTAAGCATGCAAGAACAACGACAAGAATCTTGAATTTTGAATTAAAACTTGAAAAACAAACCCGTAACAATTGAATCTTGAAGCAATTTATTCCCTTGATGTTCCTAGATGTTCCTCCCTACTTTTATCTATAAAAAACTCTCTAAAACTATCCCTAATGGTTGTTCCTAAGCTGCTCCCCCCGTTCCCTACAATTTTGGAGTGTTAAAAACCTAATAGGAGTCTTGGGAACCAATCAGCATAAAAGACAAAATTCGCGTATCAGGTACCCCGAACCGGTTCGGGTATACCTGCGAACCGGTTCGCCCCCCCAAATGGGTTCGGCCTGGGGTTCGCGAATGTATGCTGGCCTGGAGTTCAACACTTAGGATTTTTTGGCTTTTCTCTTCTTTTCTTGGATTTTTCTTCAACTTCAACTGAGCATAACTTTTCAACCGTAGCTCAGATTTGGGTGACGTTTCTTCCAGTGTTCTCGTTGTTCCGAGCTCTTCAACTTTACAGTTTACTTATCTTTCCAGATTGGGCTGAAAAATTACCGAATTGCCCTTAATCTTGCCTTCTTATCTTTTCTTGCACTGTCTTGCTTCCTCTTTTGCACTGCTAGTACAATTAACCTGTAAAACCAATAAGAGAAGCACGAAACACTAAATACTCACCAACGAAGGTTAGTAGTATAAATATGAATCAAATCCATATATGTTACATCACTCGGGTTCACAAAAGTACTGAAATTAGGGGGACAAATGTACAATATTTATGCCCAATCACCTGTTGATGTGGAGTTTGTTCTTACCTACCCCCATATTTTTATGGTCATTATGCTTTTTCCTTGCACTTTGCCTTCCCTCACTGACTTGGGTCAAAGTGTGGAGTTATACAACTCTGAGAGAGTGAGGAGGCAGTTGAACACCTCCCCTTTTATCCTATACCTTGAGGCTTTTTCCAACTTCACATTTGAAGGGGTGGTTGATAGCGTTGGTCATCTGGGTAATTTATTTATACCTTCGCGAGATTACCTGCCCTCCTTCACTCTCTCATGGTTCACCCTTTGGCGGAAGTAGGTTCTGTTAATCCAAAACTACGTGAAGGATGTCCCTCATGAGACTATTTATACAAGGATTCCTAATCGGAGCACCGTCCCAAAGACTCCTCTCGAGAAGCTCACTCCAATCTTGGTGAGGCCTTTGCTCGATGAGTCTATTTATTCCAAGTAGTCTGAGCCTCAACCTTCTAGGCCCAAGTCGAGGAGTAAGTTAAGAGCCTCTACATAAAAGAGGAAGCATCATGTGGATGTTTTTAGTTTCATACTACCATTACCCCTACTACCACTGTTATTTTCACTATTACCATTACTGCTCCTACTCCCCCCCCCCCTCCCCGCCAGTAAGAACCAGGGAGAGTAGGAAGAAGAAGAAGAAGACTAATACTGGTACCTCTGCTCCTTCTCCTACACCAGACCAGGGATCTGACACTGATAACCTTAGAGTAGAGGAGACATATAGGATTCTGCTAGACCAAGGCTATTAGGACCTTGGGTTGTCTACTGAGGGAGTTAATGTTACTTATATTCCCATAGGTGAAGGTACTACAACTCATTCCCTTTTACTTTGTGAAGCTGACTTTCGCGGGGTCTCATTTGTTGGTTCCCCTTCTCTATCATTTGAAGAGGAACTAGTCAATTATAGAAGCACTCCCTCCTATGATGATGACACTTCTTCTTCGAATGAGACAAAAGTCACAGAACCTTATGATAATCAGCACTTTCATGCTTCTTTTTTAATACCAGTTTTGGAGGATTCTTCTGGTGAGGGTGCCTTGATAGGGTCCCCTTCTGCCTTCGATCCACCTACTGGATAGCTACCGTACGGGCAGATCGCTCGCACTATCATTGTAAGTCTTTTTCTTAACTTTTCTATTACTATTTTATCGTCTATTTTCATATACGTAATTTAACTATGGCTTTCTCTATCTTTGTAGTATTTACATGGTGTCTCTATCGCAGCGAGCGATTATGCACCTTCACCTTCTGCTCTAGGGCCTTTTGCTAGGGCCAGGAATTCCATGTTGGCATCATCTTTTGGCTTATCAAAGGAGGTTGGTCACTTCCCTCTACCCATTCATTACTTCCCTTTTTATTTATTTTTATTTATTAATATTTTCTCCGCTCTCATTTTTGATTTTTTTTTAACTCTGACAGTTGTCTACTGTGTTCCCGACATCAGCAAGGACTTCTTTGATACCTTCTTCTTCGGTCCAGGTAAGCATTAGCTCCCCTGATTCTTTTATCTTTTACTTTCCACATTTTTAAAGTATATCTTTTTAACGTCTTATGTTCTTATGCACGCAAATGACTATTTCTCTTAGTCACCTTTGCTCACGCCCCCTTCCTCTATGGTGAGAGGTTCCCCTTCCAAGCTACCTGAGGTACTTTTAACTTGTCTTCTTCATTTCCTTTCTTTATTCTTGTCATGCTCTATGTATCCATGAATATATCATCTCTGGTTGTGCATTTTTTTCGTAGGGGCCTTCTTCCAGCAGCCTTTCTTCCACTGAGGGAGCAGCACCATCCTCAGAAGGCACTGCTCCCAGCATATTACCTTCGGGGAGGATTCCTATCTCCCGAGTTTTTATGCCCATGGACCCCAGACTTCATGTCCTGTCTATACCTTTCGGGACTATTTTCACCATCGCGTCTAACGGACTTGTCATACAGGTTAGCTCCACCCTCCAGGTATCATTTATACCTGTAAGAATACATTTTTTAGCTTTATTTATGTTTAGTTTCCTGAAGGTTTTTTCTATAACCAGGTCGTTGCACCCGGCACTACTGTCCCGCCAGTTGTCTTCCCTCATTCTTCTTTAGAGGGGCTTCAGGTGAGCCTATATTGAGTCTTTCTTTGTCCTCAATTCAAGCTCTAGAACCATTGGGATTTCATTTTCATATTATGTTTTCTGTTCATTTTACTTTTATATGCCAGTTGGTTGGTGACACCACCTTCCCACCTGTTTCTTCGGTTCCCCCTTTAATAGTCCCCACTACTTCCGGGGAAGTTCCTGAGGTTGCACCTAATTTAGCCAGCCTGGCCAAAGTCCCCTTATTTGAGGGGCTTGTGCCTAGTTCCACAGGACCAGTCTCAGCGGTATGCTCAATCTTTGCAAACTCTACTTGCTATCTTGATTACACATCTGTGCATGCTACATTTTTTTAACATATCTGTAGATGTGGTCCCTTTACTTGCGGGATTTATATTTGAACTCCCAAGTGAGTGGTCCACCAGTTTCCTTGCTTGAGAAGACATGGGTCACCCCTCCAGTTAGTTCCACTCTTGCTCCTGCTGTTGTAGAGTCTCTGGCAAGTGTCCCAGTGGGTCACTCGCATGTAAATACTTAATCTAGTGGGTTTTTTCGAACTTATATTTTTTATGTAAATACTTGTTGGCATTTACATGTTTCTTTGTTTTCAAGTTAGCGCAACGGTGGCTCCTTTGGCTGTAGAACAACCAAGGGAAGCTACTGTGAGTCAGGTATTATACTGTCATACCTTACTCTGTCTTTATTCCCCGTTTTATTATTGTTTTTACTGTGCAAGTGGTCTCATCTTCACGTTCCATACTTCCTTGTGTTTCAGGTCGGTGAGTGATCATCCCCAGTCCTGCGGGACCTACTATGAGTACTATACTGCGCACTCCCCCAGTGTTAAACTGCTATACCTGAGTTCTTTCTATCTGTTTAAGTTAGCACCTTTATTTTCTCTTTATTTTTGGGAAAATAAGTTACTAACATTTACCTTTTCTTTATTAGGTTGGTACTCAAGGCTATGTGGTGCCTCCTCGCTTTAGTGACAGCATACTGACCACCCTAGGCTTTGGGGTAGGCCTTCAATGACCTTTATTTCGATTTGAATGTGAATGATCCCCTGCTATTGCTTTTCTTCTCTATAACTTATCGCTTATTACTTTCTATTCTACAGGATCCAGTTGATGAGCCCATTGAGGCCACTGGGGAGGCTGACCAGAGTTCTGAGGTGACTGGTGAAGCTAGCTCCGATGAGGATTCCTCTGTTCCTCTCTCAGATCTCGAGGTGGAGGATCTCAGTGCTTTTATGAGTGCGCTATGGCGTTCAGAGTTTCCCTCTGGATTTCGTGCTCAGGAATGGGAGGTATTGGAGTTGCTTCTGGAGCACCATCCTGAGACTTTCACCTCCCAGAGCGTCCTCAACATTGACAGCCTTACAATCTTCAATTTGAAGGCCTTAGCTAGCCACCTCCATGAGTTCCTATCTACCCCTACAATTGATGTGAATGCTCGGAGGATCTCACTATTTCTCCAGGCACATCATGATCTTCAGCATTTTTATCATTTCCTGCTGGATTGGCTTGAAGTTTTAGTTCATTATTTTCTCGGCACCACCTTTAGGAAGATGATGAAGCTTCATACTTCCCAGCAGACTAGGGAGCAGAAGTGTCAGGCTAAGGCCGCTCGAATTCAGACTCGTATACAGTTTCTATACGCTAAGCTGGACAATTTGGAGGCGGGTTCTACTAAGGATGAGGCTCGAAAAGCTAGGTTAGAGGAACAGCTCATGGAGGAGTCTGGTCCTTCTTACACAGACTTTCGCTCCCGCCAAAATCTATTTTTCATGTTATTTAGTGGAAAGATAGTTTGGTTGTTTAAACTTCTTTTTGTGTACTTTTTCACATGTAAAGGACTTTGCCATTATTAATGAAAAAGTATTTTTGTTAATTTCTATCACTTTGCTCATTTTCTTCTATCTCAACCTTGGTATCTTCTTACTGAGTCTTGTGCTAATATCTCCTCTGGTTATGTGGTATTTACTTTTTTTTACATGAGCAAGTAACATTTTTAGAACTGTCCCCTTGAATTGTGGGGTACTCGTATTTTATCTAGGCAAGTAACATTTTTTAGAACTATCCCCTCTAACTGTGGGGTACTTGCATTTTATCTGGGCAAGTAAATATTTTTTAGAACTATCCCCTCTAATTGTGTGGTACTTGCATTTTATCTGGACAAGTAAGATTTTTTGAACTATCCCCTCTAAGTGTGGGGTACTTGCATTTTATCTGGGCAAGTAAATATTTTTAGAACTGTCCCCTCAAACTGTGGGGTACTTACATTTTATTTGGGCAAGTAAACATTATTTATAACTATCCTCTCTAACTATGGGGTACTTGCATTTTATCTGGGCAAGTAACATTTTTAGAACTATCCCTAACTGTGAGGTAGTTGCATTTTTTCTGGGCAAGTAAATTTTTTTAGAACTGTCCCCTCTAATTGTGGGGTACTCCCATTTTATCTGGGCAAGTAAGCATTTTTATAACTGTCCCCTCTAACTATGGGGTACTTGCATTTTATCTGGGCAAGTAAGCATTTTTTAGAACTGCCCCCTCTAACTGTGGGGTACTTGCATTTTATCTGGGCAATTAAACATTTTTAGAATTGTCCCCTCTAACTGTGGGGTACTTGCATTTTATCTGGGCAAGTAAACATTTTTTAGAACTGTCCCCTCTAACTGTGGGGTACTTTCATTTTATCTGAGCAAGTAATCATTTTTTTAGGGAATAAGCTAGGAGATAAAGGGTTAGCTCTTATCCTTCCCTTAAATCCCCTTTCTTTTTTCTTTTCTTTTTGAGAAATTAGAGCAGGGGAGTGTAAGTCCCCTTTTGCTCTATTCTTTATATGAGCTGATGAGATAAGGCTTCTTTTCTTAAAACAAAAGCTAAGGTTTGCTCTCAAAAAGATAAAAGGTTTGCTATGTATATATATATTTTTTATTATCATGACTTGGAGGACGTCCTCCTGCTGGTCTAGGGAAAAGATTAAAAATCATTTGTCTAATGTGCTTGGAGAGACTTTGCTCAGTATACTTTCTATCGGGATGGATGTACCCCCCCAAGTGTAGTGAGCAAAGTACCCTATAATCGCGACTCTCCCCTAGTCTAGAAGAGAAAGTTAAAAATGTATATGCATATATATATTCTCGTTTATCTATCTTATTCCATAAGAAAAAAAAATGAGAATCATCATGCAACGCTCAAAAAAGAGTTGACATTCATTTCTATTCATTGCATGTATCATTTACAAGACTGTATTGCTCTTATCATTTTACAAAAAAAAAAGAACTTGTCCAGTACTATAGCAAGCTGTTCAAACCTTTCAACAGAAATGAAAGATTTTCCTTTAACAATATTATGCATAATACCTCTTCAGCCACTTGCAGTTGATGGACTGGAGGCAATCACTCTTTGGCTCTAAAATTTGGCAATAACCCGACTTGCGTACCCCTCTGACGATAAAGGTACCTTCCCAGTTGGGTTTGAATTTTGATGCCGACATGCTGCGGAGATGGTGAGTGGATGCTCGTATGACTAAGTCTCCCACCTGGAACTCCATGAACTTGACCAAGTTTTCATAGGCTCTGAATAATTACTGGGTGTAGACATTGAAGTTCTCCTTCTCCTTGTCTCTATGCTCGTCCAACACCTCCAAATGCACATGTCGTGGGTCAGGGATTAGTCCATTGCTGAGAGCAACTCTGGCTGAGGGTACCATCAACTCCATTGGTAGGACAACTTCGATCCTGTATACTAGGGAGAACAGTGTGAACCCTGTGGATTTTCTTTTTGAAGTACGATACGTCCATAACACCATGGGCAACTTCTCATCCCATGCCCCTGCCATGTCCTCCAGCATTTTCTTTAAGATATTTATCGAGGTCTTATTAATAGCTTTCACTTGGCCATTACCCTTAGGGTAGGAGATGGTTGAGCTTTTGTGCATAATTTTGTACTTGTCTGTAAGGAGGGTTATCTCCTTACATATGAACTGCTTCCTATTACTTGTTAGAATAACCTTAAGTAGACCAAACCTGCATATGACATACTCTTTTATAAACAGGGTTACCACTTGGACAGTCACCCTTCTTAGAGGGATGGCTTATGCCCATTTGGTGTACAATTCTGTAGCCACAATGATAAAAGCTTTACCATGAGAGGCTGGGTTGATCTTTCCAACTAAGTCAAATGCCCATGTGTGGAAGGGATAGGGAGCTGCGAGGCTTTACAAGCTGACGGAAGGGGCATGTATCATGTTGCCATGTACTTGACAGGCTTTGCATTTCTTCACATATCTAATGGAGTCAATATCCATGGTTGGTCAATAGTACCCCAGCGTCATCATTTGATCATACAGTTTGGCACCCCCCATATGAAAGGGCTCATGAGCTTCTTTTAGCACCTTCTCTATGTCTCCTTTAGCTATTCATCTCAAGTCCTTCTCGTTATACCCTTTTCTATAAAGCTCTCCTTCCACTAAGTAAAAATGGGCTATCCTTTTCGCAAATAAATTTCATTCGCCATTTTTAAAGGCAATTATCCATCTCTTAGGTATGCCATGTATGGCTTCCTCCAATCTTCGATGGCTTCCACAAAGTTGGCTTCCACTGGCTGGTCAAAATTGGCTTGGCATTTTAGACAGCTTTGTTGTAGGCAAGCAGCTCTCGTACTCATAGTGGGCCAATAGTATCCACCCCGCTGCAACCGTCGATAGAAGGGAATATTAGTGTCTCCACAATGATTTTGGTGCATTTCTTTTATGCTTTCCCTAGCTTCTTGCTCTCCGATACACCTTACTATAAACCCTCTCAGACTCTTGAAATAAAGTGTCCCCTGCAACATGCAGTAGTTAGCTAACTCCAACATCTTCATTGTCCCCTCTCTGGTTTATAGTTACTTCACCACTAAGTGCCTTCAATCGTCCGGTTCATTGCTTGGGAATAAGGATTTTACTGTAGTGGGCATTGTTCTTCATCGTACTGTGATTGTCTCTTTTGACTCATCCATGTCTAAATTATGTACTATTGTGGCTAGTGCGTTGGGGTGCTTATTTATTGTTCTTGCACGTCTCTCCATGGTAACTTCTAAGAACTAACCCAGCAACCTCTGGATGATGTACCCGTAGGGTGCTAAATTTCCATGCTTGAGGGCGAACTCCCTATTGACCTGTTTTACTACCAGGTTGGAGTCCCCTCATATCCACAACACCCTGATTCCTCTTCTGAGTGCCTCCAACATCTCCAAAATGAGGGCCACGTACTCATCCTCATTGTTTGAGCATTTAAAGTCCAACTTGAAATAGAGAGTGATCTTCTCCTTCCTATTTGATAATATAATACCAGCACCCCCTGTCCCTTGAGAATTGGAGCCATCAAACTCCATCGCCCATTTTTTCATTTCTTCCACCATCCATTCTTGAAAATTCTCCCCAGGTAGCTCTATACTAAGTGTCTCAAAATTCCCACTTGGAAAATGGGCAAGTAGATCTGCTACTGCTTAGATTTTAATGGCCTTAGGCACTATTCATTTCAAATCATACTCTGATTAGATCAAAAACCACCTTGTTGCTCATCCCATAAGTATTGTCCGTGTGAGGAGGTACTTGATGGGGTCACACTTAGTGATTATGTGAATTGTGAAAGCTAACAAACGATGTCTCAACTTCTGGGCAACAAAAACTAAGGGTAGGTAATGCCCCTCTACAATATTGTATCTATACTCTGTACTTGAGATCACCCTTGTGAGGTAGTACACCGAATTTTCCACTCCTTCCTTTTCTTGGGCCAACAATGCTCCTATGGACCTCTCTGGTGAAGTAAGGTAGAGCATCAGCGGTGCCCCCGCTTCTGGTGGAATAATTATGGATGGGGAGGATAGAATCTCCTTAATTTTATCAAAGGCCTTCTTCTGCTCGTCTCCCCAAATCCATCTGGCTTTGTCTTTCAAAAGGGGTGTGAATGGGTGAGTCACCTCTACGAGTGCGGGTACGAACCTCCTCAGGTAGGATACCTTTCCTAGGAAGCTCTTAAGTTGTCTCTGACTCTTAGGGGGTGGCATCATCATTATGGCTTTCATTTTTTCTACGTCTACTTATACCCCCTGCATGTTCACCACGAACCCTAGAAACTTTTTGGTGGTGATCCTAAAGTCACACTTGGAAGGATTCATTCGCATCTTATACTTGCGACACCTATTGAACACCCTCATGAGGTCTTGTATGTGTTTGCTTTCTTTTTCTGACTTCACCACTAGGTTATCCACATAAAACTCTAATATGTCATGAAATAGGTCATGAAAAATTTCCATCATGGCTCTCTGGTATATGTCCCCAGCATTCTTCAGTCCAATTGTCATGACCGTATAGTGGAAGTTTCCTAAGGGTGTGCATAAAGCAGTCTTCTCCGCGTCTGTCGGATCCATCTTAATCTAGTTGTATCCAACGTACCCATCCATGAAACTATACATCTCATGTCTTGCGGTAGCATCGACTAACATATTTATGCTCGGTAAAGCAAAGTCATCTTTGGGGCATGCCCTGTTCAAGTCGCGAAAATCTACGCAAATCCTGATTTCGCTCTTGTCTTTTTTTGCCACTGGCACAATGCTAGAAAGCTATATGGGATGCTGAATGGGCTTGATGAATCCTGTCGCCAATAACTTTTCCACCTCAGTTTTTATCTTTAAGTCGAGGTCTGCCTTGTAAGTGCGAGTTATTTGTCTCACTGGAATGGCATTGGGAAAAATGCCCAATCTATGGGAGCTCACCTATGGGTTAATTTCGGGCATCTCTTTATACTTCCAAGCGAAGACATCGGTGAACTCCTTGAGTTGTTTAATGAGATCTTCTTTCTGATTTTTTCCCGGACACTTGGAGATCAGTATGGGCCTACTTTTACCTCCTTCTTTACCTATATTGATCTCCTTTAACTCATGTACTTGTTCTCTAGGTACATCTTGCATGCATTATGGAGCTTCCTCCGACTCCTCAACGTGCTCAATAATATGTGACTCATCAACCATAAAACATTATGGTGCCACAAAACACCATTTTATTCAGTGGGATTGGAAGGAGCACTTCGGTACGAGTGGAGATATTTTCATTTTTATCAATGTAGACCAACGACAAATGGTGCTACACGAGGCACTAGTTCTTAGTTTGCGATCCATCCAGGAGGATACAATATATACTAGTATACAAAAAAAATAGTAACGATGGGAAATAATGAAGATAAATATAGTTGCGTTTACATTAATGTGAAGTACATGTCAAAGGGTGAAGGTGGATCACCAAAGACCACCAACTACCTTGAATTCATTTCTCATCCCGGAATGAAAATGGGAGATCATACTTATAGATTTTATTACAAGATTGCATATGACTTCCCAACAACACTATGGCATTTGTATGTGTGGCCATCTTAGGTACGAATTCCACCAAAAAAAATATGTAAAAATAGGGTAAAGGAATAAAATTACCATTCCACCACTCACGCGATGTTCGAGGGCTCCCAAGGACATAAAAGGGATCGTCGTCAAGGGTGTGGAAAAGTGTAAAGATTGTATTTGCCAACCTATTTGACTCAAAATAGGCAAAGATATGGTCGTCCTCGAAGAGACAACATAAAAGACTACTGAAGCATTCGAAACTAAATAGATCAGGCGTCTGGGGACTAAGTTACAGAAGAGGAACGTGTTAGTCACCCATTCCTCTCTTTCGGTCTCTCATAGACTATAAAAATGTTCTCCTTTTCTTAAAATGTATAACGATGTGCGTGGGTGAAAAGTGTGTATATATATATATATATATATATATATATATATATATATATATATATATATATATATATATATATATATATATATATATATGTAAAAAGTAATGGAGCAGTAAAATTATCGTGTTCTCATCATGAAAAAAGATAGGAACAAATCATTCGAAGGTGTCTAGCTAAAAGAAAGAGAAAAATATGAGGGTTGTCAAAATATGAGCGACGCGTCGGATCATAACCAACTACGAAAGAGTGAGTATGCGTGTCCAATAGGACCACTAAAAAGGACCAAGAAAAAGAATGAAAATGACTACACTATGAGCGATACACTATATCGTAACTCCCCATGGATAAGTGAGTATGAGTGTCAACGAGGACGCTAAAAAGGAAAATAAATAGATAAAAGTAGGTAATAGTAGATAGACCACTATTACCTTCAAGGTTCTCAGGCACTTCTAGAATAGCCTCTGGTAAAACCTTCCTTATCTGGTAACAATGGGACTCAAACTATAGCCCACTCCCTGCAAGGAGATGATCTTCACCACAATAATAGTAACTTTTCCCAAGAGAAACTCCTAAGAGTGATGGCTATCAGGTGGAGTGAGAGAACAAAGCACTTAACACTTAGAGAGAAAGAGCGGGGAGAGAACACTTAGTGGTCTGGGGTGATTTTGGCAGAGTAACAGTATGACTTGAGTTATCATCCTGACTTGACCTTGCCCAGGGGTCCGATTTATACTTGGGACCTAGGGCTGAGTTGGCACTTTTTGGGCACCAAAACTGAGGGGGTTGGTGAGGGATAAGGTCTGTAATATACCTTTTGTCCCTACCTATATGCAGCCGCCTGCATCCCCTGCTAGGTGCCACCTAGTGCGAACCAAAGTCAAAAAAGCAAATGTGTTCTGCGCTTGAGGAAAAAATGTCTGATTTGGTGAATATCATTTCAAAACGGTAACTTATTATAAAAACTTTGTAAACTTGAGGAGGGGCCTCTAGGACCACCTCCTCTAAAATCCATGTAAACTTGAGGAGGGAGGTCTTAAGGACATTCTCGTCTAAAAATCATTTTTCAAACTGTTCATTTATTGTGAGCAACACTTGGTTGCTGACCTCAATTGTGATTCAGTGTGGATTGTGTGAGGACTGGGTGACTACTAGGGTCTGTTTACCAGCGATCTCTCAATCTTAAAGTGTTAAGTGGTTGAGCTTGCTCAAGAAACCTTATTCCTCAAGCACCAATCCAAAACTCCTAGGAGATCCCATCTTGCCTAGTTGAGCCCTGCCTGCTCAACTAGGCTACCTGTAATAGAAAAAACATGTTAGTACTTTACTATTCATGTGAGAAACAAATCTTGGGGAAGAGGTCACTCTAAGTGAACCTCCTTGCCCACTGGTTTTATTGTGTAGAGAATTCTAGTTTCTAGGGACGAGGAGCTCCTTATAGTGGGCTTCCTCAGTAAACTTTATTTTTTGTGTGTTTTCTGAGTTATTTGGGATGAAATGAGCTTTCTCGCCCAAATTCCAAATTGTGAATTATGGGAACTTTGGGGTGAGGAACCCATTCTAGTGGACCTCCTCACCCAAGCTTAACTTATTACCTTTGTATAAGTTGGGGGAGAGGAGCCCTTCTTGGTAGCCCTCCTCGCTCAACATTTGTCTTTGTGGATTTTTGGACACACTGAGGCGAGGAACCCTTCCTAGGGCCCTCCTCGCCTATATTTCAATTCTGTGAGCTTTGGTACATTTGGGACGAGGAGCCCTTTCTGGGTACCTCCTCGCCCATTGTTCATTTTTGTGGTTCTTGAGGAACTTGGGGCGAGGAGCCCTTCCTGGGGCCCTCCTCTCCCAAGATCTAATTCTATGAGCTTTAGGACATTTGGGGCGAGGAGCCTTTTCTGGGCCCTCCTCGCCAAAGCTCTATTTTTGTGAGCTTTTTGGAACATGGGGGGAGGAGCCCTTCTTGGGGCCCTCCTCGCCCAAGATCTTGAGCTATCAAGTGTGTAACCCTCTACACCCACTATAAATAAGTGGGTACAAATGTCATTAGGATATCTAAAGAGTAAAAATAAATGCGTTAATCTATATGTAAAATACTAGTGAAAATATAAAGTGAAGAATAAAAAGAGGAAAATGAGCAATCGAATCCCAAGATAAACTCGAGACATCTACGTAGCCGAAATCGGCATCACAATACATGTAGTTCCATAAAGTAATATGGTTGGGTCTAATACATTAATACAAAACTAGAGTTTTCTATTTTGATTTGTGAAAAAGTGTATGCAAGTGGTAAAAATGGGCAAAAATCGAGAAAACTCTAATTTGGGTCTTATGAGTTAAACCCTCTTTTGGGGTTTTTTGAGTCTATGAAAACTAGTTTGTGGGTGTATAAATAATTAGAAAGGTGATTATTTGTGAGAAAATATGAATTAGTTAAGAGATATGCTAAAACGAATAAGAAGTAAAGAATGACACTATACTGATAAAGTTAGATAAATAAAATTTGGACTTTTTAAATAATAACTTGAATTTGGACTTTCTAAATAATAACTTGAATTATGTTTTTTTAGAGAGGTATAGGTTGATTTAATTGGCGTTGGAAATGTGGTGGCAAAAGGTGAGGTAAGATTGAGGTAAGGGAATGTGGAGAGAGTGTTTTGAAAGTGATGTAATGAAAGTCTATCTCACTGATTTCGAGGAAAAGGTCCCTCAATAATGAGATTAGGGTTTCCTTAAATTGGAAATCCTAAAGGGCCAAAAATACCACTCTTCCCATGGACGAGGTGTCAGATGGCATGGCACTTGGCCTACTAATCGGCAGGGCTACTAGACTTATTGGCTAAGTAATGTCTCCCCAGTCTGCAGACGGGGGGGAAGGGATGCCTATATCCAAACTGAAAATGGATTTTTCTGGAAAAACAATCATAGAATCCAAATCGTAAGTCCATTTCACCCATGGCCATGATATTTAAAAATATAATTTGAGTCTTATGAAAGTACGTTGAGATACTATCAGGTCCAAAAGTTAGTGAAACGGAGCTTGGGGAGCATCTAACGACCTCCGATTAAGATTTATAGGTAAAAAGGTTATTAAATACGAATTGTAAGTCTGATTCACGTACAGTATGGAATGTTATGTGACACCCCGCCTAATTAAACATCGGGTGATCAGGCCTTTATTAAATTAAAACAGGTTTCTCAAATGGTTCATTCTTAGTGTTGATGTAAAAAATTAGATCGCTCTAATTGTTCAATCACAGATAAATAAAATGAGACAAAGATTTTTAAAGTGGTTCAGCCTTATAAGAATGGCCTACGTCCACTGTTATGTTATTGCTGAGTGTTTGGGAATTCTCGATTACCAGTTCAATCCAGAAATTCAGGTCCCTTTGAATGAGGGTGATACAAGGTATTTATAGCCCTTACGCTGTACATGAATGGGTTGATACATTAAATGATATACATATGAAAGGGTAATACATTTAATGCAGCGTGTGCGTCAAGATGATAAACATTCAATGAATAGTTGAACTGTTGACATTCTGGCAATTAATACTACGGCGGAGATGCAGCTCGGACCGTCTTAGTTGCTCGTTGATCAGGAGTTCCTCGGAGCGCTAGAGTACCTCGGAGTGTTGCAGTTCCTCGGTATATCCTCGTTGCTCGGGGAAAACATGATTTGGTCGAGGAAATGAACTTCCTCGTTGTTATTGTGCCACGTAGATTGACAAGTGTCTTCGTATGATTCGTCCACATCAGCATATTAATTTTGGTATCAACAGAAGCCCCCAATGTTTCATATTTCGAACTTTGAGGAGTATGGAACATTATTTCTCGGTTTATGGCAATATTGAATGATATTCCTGGGTTTTAGGAGCATCGTATTTGAATTTATTTCCAAATTCAACGAATCCGCCTTTTTTCGAACTTTTAATAGCGCTTCGATCTTAGTGCCCTTTTTGTCCTTTTAGCCGTCGGAAGTTCAATAGTTTCTTTTTTGTAATCATTTCCTTCGCCGCTTCCCAAGGCAAAGTATTTAAACTTCTTAGGTAACCATACCGTCTTCTTCTTTTTCCAATTTCCCGCATTCAAGCTTTCTATTCTCTCCTTCTCTCTTGTGCGTTCATCCTAGTTTTCGTTCGTTGTCAACATACCTCCTTTCTTCCTGTAAGATCTTCTTCCTTTCTTCTGTATCTCTTTTATTCAGTATGGTTTATATTGTGGAGTCTGTTGAGAAATTTCGTTCCGATTTTTCCATTCCTTCTTGGGTAACTCTGGAGGTTCTTTCTGAGCCTTTAGATTATTTTCGATTGGCTGAGGGACATTGGTTCCCCAGTCTATTCATTGCTGAATGTGGATTTTCTTTTCCACCAAACCCTTTGTGTCTTGAGTTTTGCCAGTATTTTGATCTTGTCCCTGCAAAAATAGCCCCCAATTCATGGAGAATAATTAATGGGGTGTACAAATTAAATCTAACTCATGGGACTCGTATAGGGATCCCTAAAATTATGTATTGCTATAAATGGGCCACTCTAGATAATATTTATTACTTAAAAACTAGGTTTCTGAATAGGGCTCTTGTAGTTAACCTCCCTGACTCAAATAGAGATTATTTTGAACATGGGTTGGTTATTAAAAATTGGCAATATGCCCCTTTAGTTAGAGATGGAGTATACAACGGTCCCAGATGCCCCCCATATGGCAATGGGATAGGTTTATTTTTCATTTTATTTTACTTATGAAATTATGTTTTCATCATGTTTGATAAAATGTATGACTGATATCTCATTATGTATTTATTTGCAGTTGATAGCAAAAGAAAAACTCCAAAAGAATCAGAGGTTAATATTAAGCATCTGAAACTTATCTGGGGTTTGCATAAGAACATTGCAGATGAGCACATCAGGTCAGCATCATATTTGCTACAGTATAAGAGTTATACAACCTCTTATACCGCTCGCCCTGTTGAGCCAGCTTCAACTCCAGAGGATTCTTCTTCAGATTCTCATCTTCCTTTAAGTAAGAGAATGGGCAAGAAAAGAGCTCCTCCTGCTCTATTTGATGACATTTCTTCTGCTGTTGGGGCCAAGAAAAGCAAAACTGATGTCCCAGAGGGGACTAAGAAGGTGGATGTTGCACCCTCTAAAGCTGCCGAGAAGCCCCCAGTGGCTCCGAGCAAGAAAGTTGCTCCTATGGAAGTGATTACTATCTCTCCGACCAAGAGTTCTTCCTTGGTTGAAGCTGCTGAAGTCCCTTTGAGAAGATTGAGGAAATCATCCTCAATCAATTTGGCTGAAACTGTCCCTTCTCTACCAGCTGGTGGTGTTGGTATTCCAACCATCATTCCTCCGAGCTCTGCAATGAGCTCGGTAAAAACTTGGATCATACCCGAGGTCCAAGGAATTGATGAAAAAATTTCTAGGGATATGCTGACATCCCTAGCTACTCGTCATCTTGCTTCGGTAAATTTCTCACACTCTGAATTTTCTTTCTTTCTCTGAATGCTTGCATTTTGTATTGACTTTACTGTTTTTCTCATATTTCAGCTGGTGAACTGTTTCAATAATATCGTGAAGAAAGATGAAGCTATTAAAGCTTCAAGCGCCTCGTCAGGTGTAGAGGATGCTCTGCTGGGTTTGACCCAATCCTTGAAGGATTCTCGCCAATAGTATAGTGAGGACAATGCTGTTTGGGAGAAAAAGTTGTCTACAGTTGAGGCCGAGAAGGTGAAGATGGCTGAGATCTCCAAAAGTTTGGAGGATAAGGTAAAAGGTTTAGAGGTCGAACATCAGAAGTATGATGTCAAGCTCAAGAACTTTGGAGAGCTTGAAGATAAGCTGAAAAAGGCAGAGGAAGAGTTGTCCGCCCTGCGAGATATCAAGGTCCAAAAGGAAGAATTGGATGTGAAGCTCTCCTCGGAGAAGCTAAAAAGAAAGCTCGCCATTAAAAAATCCTTCAGCGCTGGCTGGGAAAAAGGATGGGACAAGGGGATTGCTGCTATGACATCCCAAGTTCAATATGGGAAGTTGAAATACTTCCGAGATGGCTAAGTAGCTGCCCTGCAAGAATTGAAGATCAAAGAAGATTCTGGGCTATTCCAGCTACACCTCCCTGGTCCTCACCCACCAATTGTGGAGGAAGAAGAAGATGAGCCTGTCTCTGATGAATCTTCCATGGCCATAGGTGATCAAGTCCCTGCCTCTCTACCTGCTGCCAACGAGGACATTTCTTCCATGCCTCCTCCTTCTGACAAAATTTCAACTCCTGCAGATCAAGCTGCTATCACCTCCGAGCAACCAAGCTCCTCGTCCCAGCCTCCCGAGAAAGTCTTGGGAGACAAGGAAAAGGTGTGAAGTTGTTCGGTATCATTTTTATCTTTTATTATCACTTGTAATCAAACAATGTAATCTTTTTGTGATCTAATAAAATACATCTTCGTTCATCTCTGTTGTTGATGATTTGTTTTTGTTGATTGTTGTCTTTTTCTCATCCTTAGTTTGTTGCTAGAATGGAATTGATATCTGCACATGATACCAAGCTGATGCAGCAATGTCACGAATATTATAAGGCTGGTCATACAGACCTTAGTACATCAGAAATTGCTGACATCCTTGGCCATGATGCCTCAGAACAGGCGATTGAGGCTTATCGGTACTTGAAAGATTTACTCGACCGAGCTGTGGCCAACAATGTAGCCTACTACGACTTGATTGAGGAACTTCATTATTCCTTAGAAGATCTCCAAGGTCAGCACAATGAATCAATGGCTTTGTTGCACAAGGAATATAAAAATAGATATCAACAGCTTTCTTCTGACACAGGCCATAAAAAGATCCTGGCTGGATACGATGTTAGGGAAAGAAATTTAAAAGGTGAAGTTGAGGCTTGCAGGCAGATTGCTGAGTTGCTGGAACAGGAGAACAATAATTTGCAGAAAAAGCTGGCACAGTATGAATCTGCAGCGTCATCTTCCACTGCTTTAGTTCAAGTTACCGATGAAGGTTTCTCGTTCTTAGAAGTTGAGAATGCCAAATTAAGGCAAGAGTTGGACGTTCTGAGAAGATCTATTATTCCAGTGACTGCTCGGGGACGAGGAAGAGGTTCTCGCGGGCGAGGAAGAGCTGTTCAAAATATTGCCGAGGAGCAAAGTTCTTCAGTCGCTGCTCGGAGTCGATCAAGAGTTCTTAGCCGCAATGTTGAAGAAGCTCGTACTCAGTCGATGTTAGAAACTCAAGCATTCCAATTGAACGTAAAAGACCGGGCTCTGTCTGAAATGTCCAAGAAAAACCTATCCTTGGAGGATCAACTTACTGCGATGAAGTCTGCTCTGGATAATAAGGATGTTTTTGCCAGGAGCCTTCACGAACAATTGGATAGATTAACCTTCCAATTCCATAAACAGCCCAGGGAATTTTGGATGGCAGGATACAATGAGGCCTTTTATCATTTGGATGCTCGTATTGAACACGCCAATAATGAAGGTTATAAGCAGGGGTGGTTGAACGCCTTGGGTGTATTAAAATTGGAGCAAGGGCATTATTTATGGGATTATCATGCTCCTGGGTTATTAGACTTGCCTGTACCACCTTATAAATTGGACATGGAATGGATCCCAGCTCGTTCCATTCCTCGGAGCTTAATTTCAAAATACCTTGGTGACTACAGTCTTCACTCCCAGATCGAAGTATCTCGTCCAGAGCATCTAATGGATACACCTTCAATAATGAATGTCAGAATGCTAAAAGACTTGAACTTTATTAATTCTCCCCTTTGCCTGGAAGATCCTCCTGTTGGCGAAGAGCCTGTTTCAAAAGCAAAGGGCAAGAAACCTATGGAATAGGAATCTCAATGTAATAGTTAGTACATTCATGTAACCTGTAATTTATTTTGAATTTCAATGAAAGACTTTCATTTTGCAAATCTGTATTGCTATTGTCTTGTAAAATGCTCTACATCTGTTCATATGTATAAGTTAAAAAGATAACAATATTGTTGTTCATCGACCAACTTAATAAAAAGTTACAAGTATCAAGTTTACTCAATCACTTAATAATAAAGTAATGAGTATAAAATGTTCAAAATGTTTCCAACCAACCAAGGTTGTTAGATTGTGCTTGTCGACCAGCTACAGTTGATGGGTTTTTATCCCCGACCAACCATACTTGGTTCATAAAATGTGCCCGACCAACCATGGTCGATAATTTATCCTCGTCGACCAAGTATAATTGATCACCGACCAACTATACTTGGTTCAGTTTGGAATTCTTTGTATTTTCTGGAATGATTTTACCTTCCGACCAACTTGTTGGTTTATTTTCAAATCAAATGATATTGTTATTCCCTCAACCGTAGTTGATTATTGAATTATCAGGTTCTTTCGAACTATCTTGTCCACTAGTTATCTTACCAACCTTAGTTGGTCACGCTAGTGTACGCCTCCTAACCAAAGGAGTATATTTTTTGGTTCTTTCGAACTATTTGTCCACTAGTTATCTTACCAACCTTAGTTGGTCACGCTAGTGTACGCCTCCTAACCAAAGGAGTATATTTTTTGGTTCTTTCGAACTATTTGTCCACTAGTTATCTTACCAACCTTAGTTGGTCACGCTAGTGTACGCCTCCTAACCAAAGGAGTATATTTTTTGGTTCTTTCAAACTATTTGTCCACTAGTTATCTTACCAACCTTAGTTGGTCACGCTAGTGTACGCCTCCTAACCAAAGGAGTATATTTTTTGGTTCTTTCAAACTTTCGTCTTCTTTTTGCTGTCGAGCTGCGTAGTGTACAACACTAGTATTCCCCGAAAAACTTTCAAACAAAGGAGAAGAAAATGGTGAAAACATCATCGTTTTATTCATATTGATGGAACCGTTGTACATTTTACATCATTGATAATACTTGCGAAGGTGTTCAGCATTCCAAGCATTCTTGAATTCTTCTCCTTCTAGAGTTGCTATTCGGTAAGTTCCTGGTCGAACGACTTCTGTAACTCGGTAAGGCCCATGCCAGTTTGCCTCCAATTTGTTGTGTTTCTGAATTACCTTCTTTAGCACATAATCTCCTTCTTTTAAATCGCATTTCCTCACCCTTTTGTTGTAGAAAAGAGCTGTTCGTTGTTGATAAGCAGCATTCCTAATGGCTGCCTCTTCTCTGACTTCCTCGAGCATATCCAAATCCAGTCTTCTCATCAAATCGCTGACTGGGGAATTGAAGTTCAGCACTCTGTGTGTTGGGAGACCTAACTCGGTAGGTATTACAGCCTCACTTCCAAATGCCAGCATATATGGTGATTCTCCAGTCGCTGCTCGGGGAGTTGTTCGGTAAGCCCACAATACTGATTGTAACTCGTTAATCCAGTTAGCTTTAGCTTCACTTAGCCTTTTCTTCAAACCATTTAGCAGTGTTCTATTCGTCACTTCAGTCTGTCCATTGCTTTGAGGATGGCCTGGTGCTGAATGGACCTTCAAAATGTTCGACTGATGAAAATAAGCAGCAAATTCCTCGTTATCAAATTGGGTTCCATGATCTGTGATGAAAGCATGAGGGAGACCATATCGACAGATGATATTCTTCCAAACGAACTAGTATACCTTCTCATACGTCATGTCGATGAGGGGTTCAGCTTCTACCCACTTAGTAAAATAGTCTACTGCGACGACGAGGTACTTGAATCTTCCTCGGGTGATCGGCAATGGTCCCACCAAATCAATTCCCCACGTGGCGAATGGCCAAGGGGAAGTTATGGGTGTCAACAATGCTTGTGGAGTTCGTCGGATAGAGGAAAAACGTTGGCACTTGTCACATTTCTTAGCATAGGCTATACAATCAGCCCTCATCGTTGGCCAGTAGTATCCTTGAGTCATTACCCTTTGTAAAAGTGTTCGACCTGCTACATGAGCTCCACAAGACCCTTCATGGATTTCTTCAATCAATTCTTTCACCTCGGAAGGATGTACACATCTCTGCAAACCCGCCATAATTCCTCGTCTATACAAAATACCATTAGTTAACACATACCGAGCAGCTTTATACTTCAGTTTCTTAGCAGCGAGCTTGTCCTCCGGCAATCCTCCCTCTTCAATATATGCCCTGATGGGATCCATCCAAGATGGTCCTAAATCAAGGGTTATTACATTCATTGTCAGGTCTTCATCTATGCTCCGACCTTCTAATACTTCAATCGGTATGGTTCTTCGCAACTCGGTACGAGTAGCTGATGCTAGTCGGGCCAGTGCGTCTGCTTGTACATTCTCCATCCTCGGTATTCTCACCAACCGAATGGCATCAAATTCTGTCAACAACTTCATCACCTTTGCGTGATATTTGATCATTAATTCTCCCTTAACCGCATATATTCCCGTCATCTGATTCATAATTAATTGAGAATCACTGAATACCATCACTTGTTGTGCTTCCATAACTTTTGCTAAGTTTAACCCCGCTATCATGGCCTCATACTCGGCTTCATTATTAGAGGCTTTGAATTGGAATCATAAAGCATATTCCAGGTCAATCTCATCTGGGGTGCTCAAAACAATTCCTGCGCCGCAACCTGCTGTGCAAGATGAGCCATCTACATATAATCTCCATATGGGTAACCCGTCTTCAAATTCCTTATCTGACAGGGTTCCTCGGTGAAATATTTGTTGCTTCTTTTCATCCTCCCCTGGCACTTTTCGCTCCTCGTCGATCATTTCTTCTCGCTCTTTTACCAACCGGAGCTGGTCTGAGTTTGAAGTTGATGATCCTTCTACATCCATAAGTCCTTTTACCAACCGGGGTTGGTCCGGATTTATGTCTGTTGATCCTGTAACATCCACAGGTTGGTCAGCGAGCAACTTTTGTTCCTCGGGGGTATCAGGGTATGTAAACTCTGCTATAAAATCTGCTACAGCCTGCCCTTTCAATGATGATCTGGGCTCATATACAATATCATATTCACCGAGTTCTATTGCCCAGTACATCAGTCTTCCTGACTTCTCTGGCTTATGAAGGGCTTGTCTCAATGGCATATCGGTATAAACGACGATGGTATGGGCCTGGAAATATGGCCTCATTCTTCTACTTGCTTCAATTAATGCCAATGCCAATTTTTCTAACTTTGGGTACCTAATCTCTGCACCTCGGAAAGCCTTACTTGTGTAATAAATTAGCTTCTGGACTCCATTCTCCAATCTAATCAATGCCGAACTAACTGCATTCTCTGATACTGCTAGATACAAGTACAACTTCTCTCCTGTTATTGGCCTAGACAACAATGGAGGTGCTCCCAAATACTTTTTCAAGTCTTAAAAGGCCCTATCACATTCATCACTCCACTCAAAAGTTTTTCGAAGTGTTTTAAAGAATGGGAGGCATTTGTCAGTTGCTCGGGATACAAATCTGTTGAGCGCTGCAACTCGTCCTGTAAGACTCTCTACTTCTTTCTTTGTTGTTGGAGGTCGCAACCCTAAAAGAGCTTTGATCTTATCTAGATTTGCTTCAATGCCTCGCTGATTGACAATATATCCGAGAAACATTCCTTCTCGTACTCCAAATGTGCACTTCGTCGGGTTGAGCTTCATCTGGTATTTATCCAATTGATCAAATGTCTGAGCTAAATCAACTAGATGATCTGCAGCTTTCTTGCTTTTTGTTAGCATATCATCGACATAGACTTCCATGTTGCAACTGATTTGTTCGGTGAAAACCTTGTTCATCAGCCGCTGGTATGTCGCTCCTGCATTTTTCAAACCAAAAGGCATAACATTATAGCAATAAGTTCCCCTAGGGGTAATAAAAGAAGTACTTTCCCTGTCTTCAGGTTTCATTTTGATCTGGTTGTAGCCAGAGTAAGCATCCATGAAGCTGAGCAGCTCATGTCCCGAGGTAGCATCCACTAGTTGGTCAATTCTGGGCAATGGAAAATGATCTTTTGGGCATGCCTTGTTGAGATCAGTGAAATCAATACACATTCTCCATTTATTGTTCTTCTTCTTTACCATCACCACATTTGCCAGCCAGTCTGGATATTTCACATCTTCAATGAATTGGGATTTTTGGAGCTTCTCGACCTCCTCTTGTATGGCTTGATTCTTCTCGGGGCTAAATACCCTTCTTCTCTACTTCACAGGCTTGATCTCCTTATTCACATTGAGTTCATGACATAAGAAGTTTGGATCTATTCCTGGCATGTCCTCATGACTCCATTCGAAAGTTTTCTTCCTGTTTCTCAAGAACATTATCAACTCTTGTTTTATTGAAGCATCCAACGACGAACCTATCTGGGTTACTCGTTCAGGGTGCTCCTCGTCCAGAATAACATTTTCTGTAGATTCTACCACCTATCCTTTTACAAGTTGGGATTCATCCCTGGGATCAAGAGTTTCAATTTTTGTACCTTCCTCCACCTGGTAGGTAATAGTCTTTTTCCTTGATTCTTCAGGCTCCTCTTGCTCGGCAGATGAATAATAGCATTCCCGAGCTATTTTTTGATCACCTTTCACAACTCCTACTCCGAAGTTTGTTGGGAATTTTAAGCATTGATGCACTGTAGATGGAACTGCTTCGAACTTCTTCAAACCAACTCTTCCCATGATGATGTTGTAGGCTGACTGCACATTCTTATCCATCACGAAGAAGCGTATTCTTTCTGTTCGACAAGCGGGCCAAGTTCCAATGAATATGTCCAACTTGATCGTCCCAAGTGGAAAAACTTTCTCGCTAGCAAAACCCAGAAGGGGTCTGTGATAAGGTTCCAATTGAGATAATTTCAAATTCAAGCTATCAAAATATGAATAGTACATGATGTCTGCCGAACTACC
This sequence comes from Sambucus nigra, assembly GCA_949130495.1. Lineage (NCBI taxonomy): Eukaryota > Viridiplantae > Streptophyta > Magnoliopsida > Dipsacales > Adoxaceae > Sambucus > Sambucus nigra. The sequence goes on from OX422219.1 coordinate 197,526,023, forward strand.
ATTGTCCACCAACACCCTTGAAATCACCACATCTTTCATCCTCATTTTGATCACCAAGGGATCGTCGTGAGGGTAAAGAACACCTGGCAAATCGTTTTTTGAAAAACCAATAACCAGCTTCTCTTTATTTACCTTCCTCGGATGATCTTCCTCGGCAAGATTTATTCGTTGAATATATGAGCAGGCTTGGGCCTCTCCGAGATAGGCCTTTCTTTCTGCAGTAAGGTCTCCCCCTCCAGCATCTCCTCCTGTTATAACATTACAATCAATTGACCCAAAACGTATGGAAAATACCTCTCGTTCAGGCTGTCTTGGCTTCTTTGGAAGATCGGGGTCTTCATCTGGATCATCTTCATGATTTCTTTTCTTTTTCTCCTCCGTCCGACGAGGAGATCTGGAACGATCTCTGGTTCTATCATCATTTTTCCTTTCACCTCTGCGATCTACATACTTTGACAACTTTCCTCTTCGGATGAGCGTTTCAATCTCGTTCTGAAGGGCTATGCAATTTTTGGTCGTATGGCCATGATCTTTATGAAACTCGCAATATTTGGCCCTATTCCTCAGGTCAGGATTGGTCCTCAGTTTATCTGGCCACTTGATTTCTTCGTTATTCTTGATTTCTTCTAAAACATGATTAATACCCATCTTCAATGGAGTATAATTATCATATTTCTTCAGGACTTCCCATGACGTCCTATTATTCTTGGAGTGCTTGTCACCACCATTACCTTTTTGCTCTTTCTTCTTAGATTTGTCAACCTCCACCTTGGTTTCTTTATCCATATTCTTCTTCGCAGCCATAGCCTCCTCGGCATTCATGATTTTGGTCGCTTTTTCCATCAACTCCGACATAGTTTTAGGTGGATCTTTGGCCAAAGTATAATATAACATGTTAGGCAACAATCCACTCATCAAAGCAGTGATCGCTGTCTTTTCTTCGTAATCTATGACTTCCAACTTCTCGTTATTGAAACGAGTTATGTAATCTCTAGTACTTTCACCAGACTTTTGTCTAACACTTAACAAGTGTGCTACTCGTTTTACTGGCTTTGCTCCAAAACAGAAATTGCCAATAAACAACTCGGCTAACTGAATAAAAGTCGAAATCTTACCCCGAGGAAGATTATTGTACCATATCTGTGCAGATCCGGTAAGAGTTCCTGAAAACGCTCTACACCTCATCTCGTCGGGAACAGCATATATGTCGGCAGCGGCTTGGTATTGCTCTATATGAAGAACAGGATCTGTCTTTCCATCATATTTAGGTGTCACTACAGGTGCTTTAAATTTCGATGGTGTAGGAAAATTCACAATGGCCTGCACAAAAGGTGTCCCTTGAACAAAAGTTCTCTGTAAGGGATTCCTTTCTTTAACCATTTCTCCAAGTCTATCCTCCAATCGTTGAATGGAACCCTTCCATGCTTCATTTCCTTCCTCGGGCTGCTTAGTCCGAGCAAGTGATTATTCTGACGTAGCTTCCTGAGATCTATCTCGACGAGTAACTGGTCTTGATTGCGCTGATCCTTCTCTCAAACCTGATGGTGGTTGAAAGCTTCTCGATGGGGCTCTAGGTGGACTCATATTTCTCCTTGGTCCTAACCGACTGAAAGGAGATGCCCTGCTTAATCTTTCCAGGGCGCTAGTTCTCTCCGGAGAGAGGGTGATATGTTGTTCTGTATCCGTAGCCCGTATCGATGAAGTTCGCCCAGGTTGATAAGAAGAATCATTAGATTCTTCATTACGATATGACCCAGTACGCCTGGATCGCGATTGCCCGCGATCACTCCTTTGCCTTGAATGGGTAGGTGCACCGCCGTGAAGAGTTTGAATGAGTTGCCTCATTGTTTCTTGCATGGCGGTTTGTCCTTCAGCCAGATTCCTCATAATTCCAGCCAGATCTGGAGGTGCAGATGGATTCGGAGGATTTCCAACATTTCCAGCATTTCGATTACTGGATTCTGGATTATCCGCCATTGATGATAAATGATTTTTGGTGAAAAACGATAGCAACAGTCGATTCCCACAGACGGCGCCAATCTGTTGATGTAAAAAATTAGATCGCTCTAATTGTTCAATCACAGATAAATAAAATGAGACAAAGATTTTTAAAGTGGTTCATCCTTATAAGAATGGCCTACGTCCACTGTTATGTTATTGCTGAGTGTTTGGGAATTCTCGATTACCAGTTCAATCCAGAAATTCCGGTCCCTTTGAATGAGGGTGATACAAGGTATTTATAGCCCTTAGGCTGTACATGAATGGGTTGATACATTAAATGATATACATATGAAAGGGTAATACATTTAATGCAGCGTGTGCGTCAAGATGATAAACATTCAATGAATAGTTGAACTGTTGACATTCTGGCAATTAATACTACGGCCGAGATGCAGCTCAGACCGTCTTAGTTGCTCGTTGATCAGGAGTTCCTCGGAGCGCTAGAGTACCTCGGAGTGTTGCAGTTCCTCGGTATATCCTCGTTGCTCGGGGAAAACATGATTTGGTCGAGGAAATGAACTTCCTCGTTGTTATTGTGCCACGTAGATTGACAAGTGTCTTCGTATGATTCGTCCACATCAGCATATTAATTTTGGTATCAACACTTAGCATCACTGTCGAAAACTTTTTAATTACTAATCCCCTAAGTAAAATTAGACCGGTGCCAAATTTTATCTTTCTTAAAACAGATAAACCAACCATGCGGAAATAAAATAATCAGGTACTATAACCCAAACAACAAAGTGAGTAATACCGAATAAACCATCGCTAAAAATTCCCAAACAATAATAGAACAAGAACGATCCACTAATCTGAAACTAAACATCTGAGACTAATACCGGACCACAAGTCCATACCAAGAATAGTGAGAGATCCTGCACTAGATCTGAATGAGAGATATCGTCTAATCAAAATCCTGTAAGTATCCACCATACTACAGCTTCGAATCCCTGGAGTGCAATCATCATACATGGCGTCCCTGTGGCTGGACACCTAAAAGGTTTTGAAAATATTTTATAGCAAGAGTTAGTACTCAAAACATTTTTGAAAATATTTAGCAAGCGTTTATCACAATATAAAATGGGGTTATTGATTACACATGTTAGGTTCTCGTACACTCTCTTGAGTTTACTCACCCCTCATCATTTGTGCACACCTAACGTTCTACACTTAGTTTATCTAGCCATACCTGCCAAGCTAACTAAAACCAAAGTAGTCAACTGAACTTATCTATACCCAAGTTCCAGTACCGCCCATACAGTACAACCGTTTCACTAGAATCTCGCGTATGTTAATTAATTCTCAGGTAACATTTCATCTATGTTATTTTCCAATACTTCTCATTTAGTTTCACTACTAAAATTACTACAATTCTCACAATTGTGGACTTCCCACTTGTGTAATTAAGTTTCGCTACTTGAATTACTAAATAGATTTTCTCTATCTAAAGGTGCATTTCGTAATTAAGTTTCACTACTTAACTTACCAGTTCAGTATGTATCTTTAAATACATAATATATATATATATATCTACTAATACACAGAAGTAGAATATCATCAAGTATATATTTCACACATAATATATACTAAATATCAGTCATTACTATTTTGCCCTTTTTATACACGTAAAGGACTCTTGGTTCGTAATGATTCATCGACCCCAAGTAAGAATTGGTTCGGAATGATACATCGACCCCAATTATTTATATACACAAATAAAGATCTCTTGGTTCGGAATGATTCATCGACCCCAAGTGAGAGTTGGTTCGGAATTATCCATCGACCCCAACTATTTTTAAATATATATATATATATATATATATATATATATATACACATATTCTGGTTCAGGACTCTTTCATCATGACACCAGTTCAAGGTTTGGTTCGGCATTTCTCATCGACCCCAAACATATAATGACTTTATGTTAGTTCGGAATGTCTCATCGACCCTAACATAATTAATTTAGGTATAAATCTCTCAACCTAAAAGATCACATAATTCAGTAGGTACACGCCCGACCTATTAATTATATACGTACGTAATATTTTAATCTCATATATCTACCGTACAATATTCGCTTTACGATTTATCTCATTAATCGCATTTATCTGAGTATTCACACAACTCTAAGGGTCCTAGTTACCCCTTACATATAATTTCAGTAGTTATTTCTTACCCTACTGGTCTATTACTTAAATTGAATTTACTTCGCCTCGTAACTCAATTTTCGAAGTTCCCGATACTCTACTAAGTCGGATTATTCTCGTCGGTCCGTAATCCAAGCCCTACACCCAATGGCCTTATCGGACCTCAACAATATACCTACTGGTCTTATTCTCACTCCCATATAAGTATATTATAAACCCTATGATACTCATTCATTCCCAAAAATCAACGAAGACTTAAACACGAAAAATTCGGGAAATACAGCTTGCGTCGATCGATCGACTGCTGGGTTCGATCGATCGACATAGTCGATCGATCGATAGTTCGAGATCGATCGATCGATCGAACAGGGACAGACGCATTTCGTCTTCTTCGTTAAGCTTTTCTTCCATTAACAAATCTTCAAACTCCATTATAGTCCACCAAACTTCGACCCAATGGTCCTAACATGTTTTCACATATACTAGGACAATTTCTAACATGTCAAATACATCAAAACTCCAATCCCTTTAAAGAAATAGTGAATTAAACCCAAAATTTCTTGAAACCCTAGTTATGGTGTTCTTCCCATATTTTCATTCAAAATCCAGATTTTATTCCGAAAAATCATCAACTCCAATCTGAATATTAATCCTCTACATAAGTTAAATCATTCTACATGCGATTTCTATCCCAACATGTATAAATATCATCATTCTCCTAACAAGATATTGATTTAAACAAGACTATTCAAAAACCCTACACATGGGTATTATAACTTTATAATTTTAGCAATAAACAACTTGCCTTATGATCAGTAGGGTCTAATTTCGTGGTTGTTGTTGATGATTGATGATCTTCATCCTTCAATCCTTCTTCCCCAACAAGTTGATAGTGAAAATCTCCTTTGAATCCTTCCCAATTTTTCCTTTTGCCTTGAGAATGGTTTCTCTCTTATCTCTAATGGCTATGGTGTGTTTTCATGGGTTTTTTAACGCTAACCCCTCTATCATACGGCTGATATAAAGCTCTAAATTTCGTAGGTCTCCATACCCTCTCATGTTAAAAGACCAAAACGCCCCCGAACGGTCTCGGTTTAGTCCAAAATTATCCCGAGACCCGATTAGTACCCCCGGGTATACTATTTTGACTAATTTGACCCTTCCGGACTCATCTGTGACCTCCAAATTATCATTTGAGTCACTTAAAAATATTACTCATTCTCACCCCAACACGGTCTACACGCGTTACATAATTATTTACCACTCGCACTAAGTAAATAAAATAAGGCGATATAAATCGGTATCTACCTCTCGATTAATATTACATAATTACAATTTTTAAATAAAACTCATTAAATTACTACTCTTACGTAATTTAAATTAAGCCGTATTTTTCCTATTTAATTCTCCCATTTAATTAAATAGAATATTTGGAATATTAAGAAATACGGGGTATTACATGTTGGAAAGGAAATTTAGATCCCTGTGAAAGTGTGTTGAAATACTCTTAGGTCCAAGAGTTGACCAAAGTCAAACAGAGCTCAGGAGCATCTGGTGACCTCTAGTTAGGATTTAAAGGAGGACCGGGATCCGAAGTTTTAAGGGATTGTGTTTGGACCCTTTGGAGGTGTATAGGTATTAGAATGGGGTGTCTACAGTGTGATAATCAATCGTTGAATATAGATAACTTGTTATTAGCATATACGATTTTATCAACCGAGTAGTATGGAGACTATAGGTAGTTAAGATGATGAAGTTACATTAATTCCTTTATCCATTGTATTTGATCGAGATCCTACCTTTGTATCACATTTTTAAGACAATTTACAAGAGGTGTTGGGTGTTAAGTTATACCTCGATACATCTTACAAACCTTAGACTGATGAGCAGACTAAAAGGGTCAACATAATTCTTGGTAATATGCTAAAGGTGTGCGTTTTGGACTTTAAGGGTACTTGGAAGTCATATATTCCTCTATTATGGTTTTCCCGCAATAACATCCATCAGAAAATTATTATCATGGCATATCAGCATGTTAGTTTAACTTGTATAAAAATAATATTTTTATAATATATATTTCCAAGATAACTTCAAGATGATTATTTTGATTTATGATCATATAAAGACCGCACAAATCCAATAGAAATGTTATGCAAACAGATGACAACGAGCATTAAATTTTTTAGCATTGGGGACCACTGCTATAGAAGTGTCACCAAAGAAGGGGGTGAGGTGTTCATAAAAAGGTAAATATCACACCGAGATATGTGGAGCCTTTTATGATTGTGGATAAAGTGAGGACTCTATCATTTAGATGAGAAAAATGGGTGCATAATATGTTTCATGTGTTTACGTATACAAGATTTTGCATTAAGATGTTGCATATTAGCATATAAATCCTATTAATATTGATTTAGAACATAATTTCTCGCATACTAAGGAGATTAGTTGTATATTAGTCTACATGAGCAGATATAACAGTCTAAAGTGATTCATCTCGTGCATTTGTAGTGGAGCCATCATAGTGAAGCTAAGTCCACGAGGAGCCGCAAGAATGTTATGCAAAAGAAGTTACCCTACCTTTTTTTATCCATGTATATTATATGGATTCCAAGGACATAATTTTGCTTGTTAAGAGAAGATTGTAATACCCCATTTTTTAAATTATTCAAAATCAAATATAAAGGTTAAATTCTTTGAGAAATTAATTCAATAAATTAACTTATGCTTAAATTCTTTAATAATGAATAATTTGGTGGATTTATAATTTGAAATGAGGTTGAACATGATAAAATAGGCTTTATATATATTGGGATATGGTTTCAGTGAAGCCCTAGGGTTTTGCACTATTTTTATATTCCTTAGTGGGCAAATGATGAGGGTGTGGGTTTTCGTTTTTATTACTTAGCATTGAGTTGGGGGAATAATTATAAGTAAAAATGTAATTAAATATATATTAGTGAATTAAAATAGTATAGGGACGTGATTGATCCTCTATAATGGTTGGACCCGCTATAATGGACCAATAGGCTACTATAGCGAGGTTGTACACCATAGCATGAATTTTTTGCCACTCTAATGGGGGTAATTAGGTATCCTTCATGTATACTTTTAAATTAAAAGCTTTACACCATTTCTAAACTATTGTTTTGTTAGTTCTCACCCAAAAAACACATAAACACTCTAAACTCTCTCATAACTTTCACCCCCTTAGATCTACCATTGGACAACCTTGGAGGAAATTTCAAGGAAGATACAAGAGGAAAGTGATGTGAAGAGAAGACAACTAAGATTTTAAATATTGATCAAGGCAAGTCATATCCTTTAGTATAATTAATCTTAAATCTTCATTTAAACCATTAATTTGATATGTCTAAGTTTCACAAGATGATTAGATTAAACACTTGATATGGTTTTGTTAACTATAGTTCAAAAGATGCAAATTAAGTAAAAATAGGGATGCGAGAATATATCTAATATAAAACTTGGGTAACATGATTAATATATACATGAGTGTTATTATCACATATAACTGTTCAAAAATAATCAAAGTGGACTTTATCATGATAGGTTGAGAGTAACCAAAAAATGTTGTGGGAAGTGAGTTCTTTAAATGATATTAATGTCAAAGGAGGCAAAACCCTTATCAAGATGGAGATTAGGTCCTTACAACAATCATATACAACAATAAGTACAAGTCTCAAGTCAGAATATTCAATATATAAAACTCATGTATTAAATGTGTTCTTACGACATAAATGTTACAATAATGCAATCAATGAGGGGAATCCCACAGTTCACTTGGTTGGAGGGAGTAGGAACAAGCACCTTTAGTGCAATGAAAGTAAGGCTGTAACCTTAAACACAAATGGATGCTAAATGATGGCGTTAATGGAGTAAATGAGATTGCTCACATAATAAATTTTCTCACAATAAACTCTCTTATCTGGGAGTATTTTGGCAGCAATTCTGGGCTAGAAAAGTGCGATCCGGAATAGTATAACTTTGGGAAATTTATAGGAGGGCAAGGTCATTCGAGTGACCTTGTCTATATTAAATGCTTCTAACCACTTTTAACATTAACATCCATGTACATTTGATGTTGAAGATATTGCATTAAATGAACTAGATATGATATTTTGGCAGGAACAATGTTTGGACTCTCAGAGCTGTGATAGCATTAATTAGGAAGTGACGTATCAGCTATTGACTTACCATCCTTGAAATATTTTCACTCAAGTGCTATTTTATCGAGTTCCTGAATGTCATACATGCTGACATAAAAGAGTTAGAAAACAGTAACATGCAAAGGATGTGTTGTCACATCACTCAAAAAGGTAGTTCATCGAATTGAAGGTTGCTAGATTGATGATTGGTTGAGAAACTTATGATTTATATGTAAACATAAAAGTTTAACCTTTTGGACAACTGTTTAGGACTGGGGATCCTCGAGTGGGTTCCCAGAGATGGTAACTCAAGGAACTACTGAGCCATGTTGTGTATAAACTAAGGTTTTGCCTAAGTACCCTAAAGGTGTTGGTCTCTTCCAACGTTGCCTTGCACCCAATCCTCCAAACCAAATCCTTGTGAGATACCTAAAATGAGGTTGTTCCATAGAGAATGTAAGCTTTCTCATGACCTGTCAGACATGGTCCCTTGAGAGTACCGATCAACCTCACAACATTACAAAGATAACTTTATATTTATAAAGAAAGTTAAATACAAGTACATTAAATTTCCTATTACAGGTTGTGTTTTCCAAGTTTATCAACTGGGCTTGATCTTTTTGGAAATCCTTTGAGCAGCTTCAGTATTGTGTGAGTAAACATCGTTGATCTTTCATGTGAAATGTTGGTGTTGCTTAATCAACTTTAAGCCTAGACGTCCCTCTACATTTTCCCCTTCGTAGAGATATTTATTTATTGAATAAATATTTGTAAGAAAAAAGGATTCAACATCGTATCTCAAATGACCTACGTACATATGTAATTTACACCATATTGTTAAAATAAATTGGGGTAACATTGTATTGCATGCGGGTTACTTTGCAACTCTCCCTGCTTGGATGAACCTGTGCGTCGAATGACTTCTGGTCCTTAATCCTATAACTTGGGGAATTATAATGGTTTGTGAAAAAAATTCCCCCCAAACCATTTATTTTCACCAGTGTATAAGGGCTAGAAGTTCACTAAAATGCTTTTTGAATTTCCCCAAGACTTCATCATTACAGCGTCACTTCATTTTAAATGCGACTGACATCCATTCCACCTACCATACACGCATCATCTGATGATCCGCGCTTGTATCCCATGCAAGGTACCTGAGTTAACAAAAATTTTCTAGTGTTGATTACATTTCCCCACGCAGACATTTCCGTACCAGAGACGTATTTTTTTAAAATAAGATGTCCCTTATAAAAGGGTTTCTTCTCATATCCATCTCTTTTAACCTTTTGTGTTTTAAGCGAACTGTTTCTTTAGCATCAAGAGCGAACAGTATTCCTTTATTTCTCGAGTTTCCCAAATCTTCTTTTTCTCCTATCTTCTCTTTGAGCTTTTTATTCACTTTCCATGGCACCTGTTGTTAAGAGGACCCCTTTCGTTATGGGTGTCGCCACTGGGGGAAACTTTGTCTAAGATCGCTGATCGTTATCTTCAATGGGCAAAATACCGTCGTGCACCCTACTTTGGCACCGTGGATAAATTTTGGGAGTTTACGAATGCAATTCCTAGTTGCCTCATTTCAAAGGGGGAGATTTAAATCTCCTTATGGGTGAAGATGGCGTTATTGAAAACTATGCAAACCTACCTGGTTCTATTGTTACCAAGTTCATAATTGAGCGGGGAGACTCTCCCTATTCTAATGTTGAATTTGAATCGGTCGGTGGGTCATGTGAAGGTCTGGGCCCCTAGACAGATTATATTCATGGCCAATATGTTGTAAAGTTATTTACTGTTGGTTTTTCGTGCACCAAGTGGTTTGGTAACTTAACTCTGGCAAAAAAATAACAACTTGAGGACATTGGTTTCTCATTGGGGCCATCGGAGTCATACTTTCGCTGCTGCTGGGGGTGAGTTCGTGATTACCTTAGAGGATGTATGTGAGATCCTTGGTCTAGAAACTGCTGGTAGCTGCTGGTACTGACACTTATTTCGAGGAAGACCTTTCGAAGGAGGAAGCTTCTAATCGCAGGGAGTTGAAAGGTGTAATCAAGAAATGTATGAAGACTTACAACAAGTGTACCTTTTCAAAAATCATCAGGTACTTGTATTATATTGAAGACAGAGCGAGTGCCCTTACTCACGATGAAGTAAAGAATGATCTGAAGCGCAAACATGTGCTCAAGATGCCCCCTACTAGGGAAGGATATGGGAGAAAAGTTGAGCTTGTTGGGTATATCTGGATTATCCTATTGAGGATCTATCTTCCTGGGAAATCTCATAACTGCCCGAGGAGGGATCTCACTCATCTTGCTGTTCGGCTTGCATCTGGAGAGAAAGTCCCCTATCAGCCATAAAACTTGGTTCACTTTACACTTGGCTTGACAGGGTACAAACTGATTCTGCCAGGTCTCTTAGTAGATTTGATGTATCAAACTATGCGAATCATATCTTCTCACAACATTTATATACGCCAGGTTCCCTGACAATGCCCCCACTGATTTACTTCCCACCTCTCATGAAATCAAGGTTCCTCAAATTCTTTCTTGGAACCATAAACAATTTAGGAAATCTTTTCATTCATTCATTCATTCATTAACAATGCTAAACGTTTCAATTTTCGCCCTTATTCTATTACTGACCAATTTTCACTAATGCTTTCTTTGAGGATGTTTCTCGACCAGTCCATACCGTCAAGCAATATTTTGACCTTAATTTCCATTTTTCCAACGTTCTTTGGGTTCTTACTCCCTCCTACCTTCCTTCATGCACCGAATGGTCTACTACTGTACATCTTACTCACCCCCATCGAGTAGGCATGCAGTTTGGTTTTGATCAGGGGTGCCCCTTCTTAACCACAATACTACTGAGAGGCCTTCTAACTTTTCCAAAGCGTGTGGGTATTTCCTCACTAAACAGTATCTGATCTATCTGGCCAGTTTCAAGGTTAATTTATTATCCTCGCAAAAAGTACTCGAGGTAGTAGGTATGTTGAATATCTTAATCTATTATGGCCTAATACACTTAGAAGTTTTCTCAAAATTATTGAGCGGGAACCCATTTATCCTGCCATTAAATGTTTTCCCCCTTATGAGTTAGGATTACGGACATGTTCAAGCAATTAAGCCCAGTTTCCTTAAAGTGATACTAATAACACTATACCCAAAAAACTCCCACCTTTAGAACCTCCAAATGAAGCCATTCTAAAGAAAAATAAATGAGCCTCCAGTTCCCAACAGATTGAGGAGGCTGTAGATCTACCTAGTACTTCTCGAGCTGCTGTTGAAGAGGAGACCTCTATTGATATCTCGAGCATTGTTATGGCTAAGGCAAAAAATATAGCTCTCAATAAGAAGAATAAAGTTATACCATCCAGCCCTTCGCAAGCGTCTGAATCCCACTCTTCTAGTGACTTAAAGTTAGTTGATCAATGCACAGATCTACTTGACAGCTTGCTAAGATAATCAAGAATCTGCAGATACACGAGCTATTTTGTCCCAACAGATAGTAGAGAGAGGTATATCTGGCCAAAAGAGGGCTAAATCCAGCCTAAAAGTTTAACTTCTTCTTGACGATGTAGAAGACAAGTTTCTGCCTAAAGAGGTTGAAGAAGTGGAAGAAAAGGAAGAAGAGAATGAGGAGGAGGACTCCCCTTTAATTCGGTCGATGAGAAGGCTGCGTTGGATGTACTCAATTGAGAAGCCTGGTTCCATTCCTATGGATTACACTATTCTTGATGACTATAGTGATGATCCAGATCATGATAAGTCTAAAATGACACCCAGTTCCCAAGACCCTTCTTCCCAGCACTCTCCCAATGGTGATCTCCATTCGTTATCCCCTCACCGTGAGGAGAATGTTCCCCTAATCTTGGAGCCCACTCCTTCTCTAATAGTTATTCCTCAGGAAAAAGAATTAGTTAAGATAGGACAAACAACAGCTACTGGTCCCAGGACTGTGGTGAATATACAATATTCCTTGATGTCTTATTTTCTATTTTGGCTCTATTATTTTTTTCATGTGCATATTTTACTTACACTCTCTGATATTTTTACAGGCTACCAGGGACTTTGTGGTTATTCCCCCCAAGGCCACTATTATTGAATAATTTTTGGTGGGCTTATTTGTTCCCATTATTCTGGAGGGTAGAGCAGTCAACCCCAAGGAAGGACAAGTTGGAGCTCAAGCTCAAGAAGTGGGGAAGGCGGTCATTGCTCTAGTTGAGATTCCTAAGGTTGTTCGTGATCAAGTAGTTTCTAAGGAATCTTACCCTGAGGAGGTACGTTCGTATGTATATATAATAGGGTCTTGATACCTCTATGCCCAGTTTTCTTAGTAAAATAACCCTTTCTTTCTTCGAGTAAAATTGGATCTTTTAAGCAACGGGTAATTCACCAAGTCGAACGACCATAAAGGTGATTGAGGTAAATTTTAAATTTTGAGAATGCCCAATTTTACTTAGTCGATCTACAATTTAGGTGCTATAAATAAAATTAGAACTTTTAAGTGATAACAGTGTACCTAGTTGAGCAACCAATATAGGTGCTTTAGGCAAAATGGGGCTTTGAGGATGCCCAATTTTACTTAGTCGAACTACCATTTAGGTGCTTTAAATAAAATTGAGACATTTAAGCTACAACAGCTTACCTATTAGAGCAACCATATAGGTACTTTGGGCAAACTGGGGATTTGAGAATGCTCAATTTTACTTTGTCGAGCTACCATTTAGGTGCTTTAAGAAAAACTGGGACTTTTAAGCGATAATAGTTTACCTAGTCGAGCAATCATATAGGTGCTTTAGGCAAACTGGGGCTTTGAGAATGCCCAATCTTATTTGGTTGAGCTACCATTTAATTGATTTAAGTAAAACTGGGAATTTTAAGCGACAACAATTTACCTAATCGAGCAACCATATAGGTGCTTTAGGCAAACTAAGGCTTCGAGAATATTCGTTATGTCCATGTTTTATTTTCTCCGCCTTTGATTTGCTCCATAATCTTTGAGGTTGAAGTTAACCAGCCAAAAACTTTTGCGGATGTTGTTTCTCCGTCAAACAAGTGCCCCCAGAGAATGTTCCCTTGGAATCTACTGTGGGCATTGGGGATTTTGTTGAACCAAGCACCATACCCACAACAGACCAAAATATAGAGGGGGTGAGCGACATACCACTCCTATTTTATAAGAAGGTGATAGGGCTTCAAATTTTGTCTTCCCCTCTGCAAATGACAGCGCTTTTAGTGTGCATCCTCCAGAATTGACCCATGTTGAAGTTGTAAGGAAGACTTTACACATATTGTAACCCCTCCTTATAATGAGTTGATCGAGCGACTGTTAGAACGCCACCCTTCCATATTTACTTCTCGCTATGTTCAAGACATTCTTGTTATGATAGCTTATAATCTACTGGGATTTGCCACAGTCTTGGCTGATGTACTACATACCCATTTGCCCTCTTTAAACACCTCGAAGGTCAAGGAGATGATGGCCCAAATCAATGTCCTTATTGGTGATGGTTTTGCTTTAAAATGGCTCATCGATTTACTCAAGGCTTTCAAGAAAGCTGACATACCTTCCTTTTATGCGAAGATCCAGGCTATTACCCGCTTGCAAACTGCTCTAGCTGAAAAAATGGCCACTTTAAACTCTGAGATTTCTAAGGCTGAGGAGGAGGTTCTTACTATCAAGGAAACTTTGATCAAAGCTGAGGTGAAGAATGATCTACTTCAACAAGAAATGGGTTGTTACCAGTAAGATATGGCAAAACTATCCAGTAAGGAGTCTTCTTTGGCCTCTCTATTACCCCATCATCATCATAGGACCTTATATTCTTCCACCTTGTGGTTTGTCATAAACGACCCAAGTGATTATTGAAGGGAATTTGCAGTTATTTTTTTAGTGCCCCTTTTTGTTTTCTATGTAGCCCGAGGCAGTAGATCCAATTTTGTGATTGTGAATGGACTGTGTTTTTGGAATGCATTAAATTGAAGTGCCTCTTATTTCTCTTTATTTTCATGCAAATTGTCTATGAGAAAAAAAAACTTTATGTTTGATTCAACTTTATCTTCATATTATATATAACCCCATAATTTCTATGTCTTGATAAGTTGTGAGAACATGCTCTCTTCTCAACTTTTTTTTTATATTTACAGTGCTAGCTAAAAGCTCAATAAAAAGAAAGAAAGACAAATAAACAACTAAACATAATAGATTTTGGGCCATTCGTTGTTAAGTTTAAAAGTTTCATCATCTTCAACCTTCGATATCTCATAATTGCCTGAGTCGTGGGCCTTTCGAACAACATAGGGTCCTTCTCAATTTTCCTCGAACTTAGGTAGTAAAAAAACCCTGATGTGTCTTGTACAAGCCTTTAAAACTATGTCGCGTTCCTGGAACTTTATTGGCTTTACCATCTGGTCATAGGATCTAGGTAGTTGCTTTCTATACATCTCAAAATGACTTTTTGCGCTATCCTTGTGCTCCTCCAATGCTTCCAATTGTACATGTCGATTATAGGTAAGCATTGCACTTCGTAGGTTATACCGTGCAGAAGATACCTCGAGCTCCATTAGGAGAATTGCTTTAGTGCCAAACACTAAGGAGAAAGGATTGTACCCCGTAAGTTTCCTCTTTGTAGTTTTGTATGCCCATAAGGCCTCTAGTATTTTGTCATCCCAAGTTCCTGGGAAATCTTCTAACATATTCGAAGGATATTCACCAAAGTCTTGTTTGTAGTTTTAGCCTGCCCATTGCATTTGGGGTATGCTACCATCGATTTGTGGTGAATAGTATAATATTTTTATGTGAGCAACTGCACAATACTATTCATAAATAGGGCTCCATTATCTGACATAAATACCTTCAGGATACCAAATCGATAAATAGTATACTCCTTCATAAAGCGTGCAACTACCCCAGTCGTAGCCTTCTTCAACATATAGTCTTCGCCCATTTAGTGAAACACTCTGTGGCCACAAGTATCCAGATCTTGCCCCTGGAGGAGGGGTTGATTTCCCTTACTAGATCGAACGCCCAGGTGTGAAATGGAAAAGGAGTGGAAATAGAATGTAGGTCTATCGAGGTAGTATGAATCATATTCCTATGAAGCTGACAAGCCTTGCATTTTCGAACAAACTTCGTCGAATATTTTTCCATGGTAGGCCAAAAATATTCCAATGTTATTAGTTGGTCATAGAGTTTTTCTCCCCCAATGTGGCCTAGATCGTGTGCTTGCTTTAGTACCTCATCTGCTTCCTCCAGCCTAATACATCTTAGAGGCCTATCGTGGTAACCTCTTCGGTATAAATGTCCCTTATGAACGTAGTATCTGGACACTCACTATTTTAGTCTTATGGCATTATATTTATTAATGGGGACAATCCCATCGACCAACCTATCTATGTATGGTTGTCTCCAATCTAATGGTTGATCTATGAAGTTACACACCGCAGCTTGGTAATACAGTAGGTAGTTCCCACAATCTCTCTGCAGTAACGCGGCATCTTGTCTTATGGCAGGCCAAAAGTACCATGCCCTCTTGATTCTTAGATATAAAGAGATTTTTTATGTCTCGCAGCCTTTATCATGTATTTCTAACAACCTCCTCTTAACTTCTTCGGTGGCCGCACACATTCAGATAGCCATCCCCCTTTGTTTTTGTAGTACAGATTACCTGAGGTGGTAAAATATTATGCCAACTCGGCCAACGTCACTGAGCATTGACCCGCTTCCAATTGTTTCCATATTTTCCCCTCCAATCATTGCTATCATTAGAAGGCTACATTTCTATTACCGTTGAGGGTGTCGTTCTCTTTGTGATTTGAACAACAACTGTTAATTCTCCATAAAAGGCAAATTTCTGAGCAATCGAAGCATAGGCATCGACATGTTTGTTTGCCGCTTTAGGGTGCCTCTTAATCTTCACTTCGTGGAACTAGTCGAGCAACCTTGGTACAATTTTTTGATAGGGTGTTAAGGTCATGTTCTTAAGAGCGCACTCGCCATTCACCTGCTGCACCACCAGGTTGGAATCCCCTTTTATTGTGAGCACATGGATACCCCACTGCACAAATCTTCCAACAACCCCAGCACTAAGGCCTCATACTCAGCTTTGTTATTTGAACACCTGAAGTCTAACTTGAAGAATAATCGGACCTCTTCCCTTTGGCATAGAATCACTCCTGTGCCTTCGATCGCAGAGCCATCAAACTACATGCTCCATTCTTTTAGGCTCGCCACAAGGTAGTTGGCTTGAAGATCGTCTCCTGGAAGCTCCTCAATAGGTGGCTTGAATGTCCCCAAAGGGAATATGTCCAATAGATCTGCATAATCTTGACTTTTGATTTCTCGAGGAACCACACACTTAAGAGCATACTCAGAAAGAATTAGGAACCATCGAGCAGCCTTGCCTATTAACACAGTTCTAGCAAGCAAAAATTTTATGGGATAACATCTAGTAATGATGTGAACTGTGAAAGATAACATGTAATGCCTAAGATTTTATAAAATAAATACCAGAGTTAAATAATCCCTCTCAATGCTTGTATATCTATCCTCAGTCCCATGTATGATCAGGCTTAGGTAATACACAGGTTTCTCCATACTCTCCACTTCTTGATCTAGCAATGCCCCTATTGATCTTTTGGTGGAGTGAGATAGAGATTCAAATGAATACCTGCTCGAAAGGGAACCATCGTTTATGGGGATGTTAAAATCTTTTTCAACTGGTCCCGAGCTACCTCGTGTGGCTGCTCCCATATGAACTTAGTCTTTGCTCGCAGAAGCTCCATCAATGGCTGAGTGACTTCAGCCAACCCGGGCACAAACCTCCTCAAGTAAGAAACTTTCCCTTAAAAACTCTTCAACTCTTTCGCAGTCTTAGGCATTCGCATGTTGAGGATTCCCTTTTGCTTATCCAGATCCATCTACACCCCTTCCTTATTCACCACGAATCTAAGGAATTTGCCACTGGTTACCCCGAACGCACACTTCAGGGGGTTCATCTTTAATTTATACTTTTTACACCTTGTGAGCACTCTCCTCAAATCTGCCATAATGGGTGGCCTCCACCTTGGACTTTATCACCGGATCATCAACGTAAAACTCCACAATCTCGTGAAAAAGATCGTGGAATATAGCCATCATGGTCCTCTGATAGGTAGCACTTGTGTTCTTTAGACCAAAAAGCATAACAATATACATGAAGTAAACTAATGGGGTGCGAAAGGTTATCTTCTTAGCATCTTTCGGATCCATCTTGATCCAATTATACCCCACGTATCCCTCCATGAAGCTATACATCGTGTGTCCTGCTGTTGCATTTATCAAGTTATTAATAGACGGCAAGGGGAACTCATCTTTTGGACATGCTCGATTCAAATCTCTGAAGTCCACACAAATTTGATTTTGGTTCTTATCTTTATGCCCTACTGGCATAATACTATATAACCAAATGGGAAGTTGGATGGGCACAATAAAACCTATAGCAAGCAACCTTTATACTTCTTCCTTTATTTATAGGTCTAGTTCTGGTTTATACGTCCGAGTGGCCTATTTTACCGGTATTGCTGACGGTATAATGTCCCACTTATGGCAGCTCGCCTCTTTATCTACCCAGCTATTCAGTATACCTCTATGTTAATACGTCTTTGAACTTTCTCAGCAGCTCCATTAGAGCCCCCTTGGTAGCGTTATCAAGGTATTTTTAAACAAACATTGGTATGGGATCATCACCTTCGTTAGTTAGGTCTATCTTCTCTAATTCTTGAATTTGGGGTCTTGGCCTATCCCTCTGCATTCTAGTTCTTCCTTGACCTCCTCTATTAACTCGTGGATATTGGAGTTGTCAATCACCAAGCACTGCCTTAAACTGTCCACCAAAAAATATCTATAGATCGAGTCAGCCTCATCATCCAGGCCTCCAGCTGCTCGCTCACACCTTCAGAGTTTGTAGATAATCTTGTTATTAGCCAAAACCACACTTTTGCATTGGCGAGGATTTCCTCCGAGGGGCTTTTGTGCGTGTTCTTTTCTAACTCTCTCGTTGATAATCTGCTGAGCACACTTTGCTACTGGACTTGGTGTTTAATTGGGTCAATGCGGGGCATCATCCGATCATGAAGCTGTTTAGACAGGCTGGGAGGCCTAACTGCCTCGCGCACCCTCTATTCCTCCTCATAAACCACGATCGGGCGAGCTGGTTAACGCACCCTTTTCCTAGTGCTAGGGATCTTGACTCATTCTATGTATCGAGTGATTACAGTAGATTATGTATTTAACTCTGTGTAGAATGTTTCATCCACCAAGTGAGCTTATTCCCGTGCAAAAGGCTTCTTGGATGCTCGAATGACTATCTCATTGCCTTAAACATTTTCCTTTGCACATTGGTGATATGTGGAAGGTACCAAACCATGATTATGCATCCATACCCTCCCTACGAACAATTGGTTGGATGGCTTACAATCCATGAGATGGAATTTAATATGAGAAGTGATATTCCCCATCGTGATTCCCACATTCACATAGCTAATCGACTTGGAATAGTGGATATCATATCCTACGATTGATAATGAATTTTGCACAGTCCTTATCTCAGAGATGTTGCAGGCATAGAATGACCCCATAGGCATGATGTTCATAGTGCCCCCCTTTCATTAAGACATGGTTAAAGCTGCAGCCGTTCATATTCATCATCACATAGAGTGTCTTGTTATGGGGGTATCGAACCAATCGATCTGCCTCCGAAAAGGTAACCTTTGAGAGAAATTTTTACATTAGTTTGGCCATTGTCCCCTTCCATCGCAGGTCTAGGTCCATATTTTTCTTGGCAAATTCTAAGATTTCTCGAGTAACCTCCAATCGAGAATCCTCCGGTAGTCCCACTTGGGGGAAGAACCAGACAAACTTCTGTGATCAAGCTATCGCAATGCACTCTACCCAAAGATCAGCTTGTTCTTCTTCCAGCTCGTAGACTTCTTCCACATCTCTGTATGCCGATTCATCATATGCTATTATAACATTTACCCCTCCTATGGAGCAAGCCTCCAGTTGCCTACTCAAATCATCGATCGAATTCCACTCGTCCTCTATTTCCTCTTCCAACATCAAATAGGACATTTAGGACAAGCATTCATCTAAGTAATCCTGAAAATCTTCCTCATGGAGCCCACTCTCCTTTATTAACCGCTATGTCTCCTCATCAAAGGCATTAGCCATGTTTTCTCCATGTGGTGGCAAAGGATTATTGTTTACATTGGCTTGCGGAAGCTGTGTATCTCCTTTTTTGACCTGGTTGTCTATTATTTTTTGGAGCGCAAAACACTTGCTCGTTGGGTGTCCTAACCTATTTTTTACCACGCAATACTTTAGGCCTTCTTTATCTTCTCGTGTTATATATATTGTGTCAACTACAATGGGCCAGCACGTGTTATCTCGGATAATAAGATCGTGGGTATCAATAGCCTATTCCACTGTACAAGGCAACTTTGGGGGGTCATCTTTGTCAAACTTCCTTTTATTTCCTCTTCCCCTTTGGTTATGACTTCCCCCTTCTTGCTTTCCACCTCGTCATTGGCATAGTTCACATAAGAAGGCATCCCCCTCATCTGGATACTCGACGGCTTCATAACAAACTTGATAAGGCTAGTGATGGTGTTGGCAGTGGCTTCACAACTAGAGCAATATTTCGTACGAATTTAAGAAATAAGGCAAACGTATCCTATCGAGTTTCGTTTATCAAATAGCATATATATTCGGGCAACAATCCTTCTGCGCAAACCTACAAAAGTTTATCCTCTCGCAACTCCTCTCTCACATCCAGAGAGCGCTCGTGGAACCTCCAGATGTATGTCACTATATCCTCGTCGGGCTTCTATTTTTCTCAAGCCAATTTCTTAAGGGTGAATTCGTCTTCTGACAAGAAGAACTTCTGTATGAACTGAACATGAAGATCTTCCCAAGTGGCCAAACTACTTAGGGCCAAAGGGGAGTACCACGTGTAAGTCTTCTTAGGTAGAGATTTAGAAAACTCTCTCAACCTTAGCTTCTTATTGTTATAGTGGGCCCCATGATTCTCCACAAACCTTTTAATATGATACTTGGGATTCCCTTTTTTCCTGTATACTTTTCAAAGATAAGGGGGAATATACCTAATCGGGTAAGGTTCGTTATTATGCTCCTCTAGGTACGGAGTACGAAAATCTTCATATGCTGAAGAAGCTTCTCCTATAATGTTGGAGACCACCATCATTGTCAAAAGTTCCTTTTTCACTTCCTCCATCGTAAGTGGAGTTGAGTTGTGCTGTGTAGGAGCCATTGTCACTAGATTTTCCATAAGTGGTGTGATTGATGTGCCACTACCTGGACACGTAGCTGAAACCAAAGTTAGCGTAGTAGTGTTATGCGTTCCCCCTCTTGCAGCAAAGGGAGCGTTCAACGGTGGTGTTGGCAGAGCAGCAAAATTGGTCATCATCTGAGCCATTCCCCCCGAAATAAAGGGAGCTTGTAGAGCCGTTGGAGTGGTTATGTACGAACTAGGCCCCCTTGTAACCCCTAACACCGCCTTACCTGCCGGAGTCTTGATGAACTCAGCGAACAGGCTCATTAACCCTGCCATCTGCGCAGGACCCGCGTCGACCATCCTACTTAGGCCTGTCAACGGATCAGATTTTATCCGAATCCGAATTCGAATCTGATCCATTTACACAGATATGGATCACGCCTGAAATCCGATTACCCGTTTATTAAATGGAGCGGATTTGGATTCATATGATCCGATCCGATAATAATCCGATTCGATTAATATATATCTATATATATAATATTTTTAATTAATATATATTATATTTAGAAATTTATTAATATTTTAAATATATATTTTAATAGTTATTTATAATAGTCCTATATTAATATATATTGTATTTATTTATAATAGTAATTTATATTATAATAGTTATTTAAATATTTTTTTGAAATATATATTATAATAGTTATTTATAATATATACTGTATTTTGAAATTTATAATAGTTATTTATAATATTATAATTGGATCGGATCGGATAAACGGATCGGATTAACGGATTCTTAACGGTTTCGGATTCGGAACCCTAATAGATAATCCGTCAGATAATCGGATCGGATCCGAATCCGTTTAACATCAACGGATTCGGATTTGGATTGTCCTGATCCAGTCCGAATCCGACCCATTTACATGCCTAATCCTACTAACGGAGGGCTCAGTAGTCTCCTTTTGCCCTGCTCACTTTCCATCTTGCAAGATGGCGAGATTCTCTTCTTCCTCACATTGTATAGCATCGAAATCAATGTTCTTCGCCACATTATCGTTAGCCATCTCTCAAAATAGAATACCTCCCCAGCGGAGTCGCCAAATGTAGTAAGTAAGTTTTTTAAATGATATTAATTTCAAGGGAGGCGTAATCCCTTACCAAGATGGAGATTAGGGCCTCATAACAATCACATGCAATAATAAGTACAAGTCTCAAGTCAGAACATTCAATATATAAAACTCATGTATTAAAATTGTTCTTACAATATAAATGCTACAGTAATTCAATTAATGAGGGGGATCCCATGGTTGACTTGGTTGGAGGAAGTAGGAACAAGCACCTTTAGTGCAATGAAAGCAAGTTTGTAACCTTAAACACAAATGGATGATAAATGACGATGTTAATGGAGTAAATGAGATTGGTGACACAATAAATGTTCTCACAACAAACTCTCTTGTCTGGGAGTATTTTCGCAGCAGTTCTGGGCAAGACACGTGCGATCCGGAATAGTATAACTTTGGGGTATTTGTAGGAGGGCAAGGTCATTCGAGTGACCTTGTCTATATTAAATGAGTCTGACAACTTTTAACGTCAACACTCATGTACATTAAATGCCGAAGATATTGCATTAAATGAACTAAATATGATATCTTGGCGGGAACACTATTTAGATTCCCAGAGTTGCTATAACATTAATTTGGACGTGATGTGTCAGCTATGGACTTACCATCCTAGAAATATTTTCACTCGAGTGTTATTTTATCGAGCTTTTAAATGTCATACATGCCAACGTCAAAGAGTTTGTAAACAGTAACCTGTAAAAGATGTGTTGTCACATCACTCAAAAAGGTAGCTCATCGAATTAAAGGTTGCTCGACTGATGATTTCCCGGGCAATTTGTGATCTGTATGTAAACATCAAAGGTTAACCTTTTGGATAACTGTATAGGAATGGGGATCCTCGAGTGGGTTCCCAGAGATGGTATCTCGAGGGACTACTGAGCCATGTTGTGTATAAATCAAGGTTTTGCCTAAGTACCCTAAAGGGGTTGGTCTCTTTTAACTTTTCCTTGCACCCAATCCTCCAAATCAAATCCCTGTCAGATACCCAAAATGAGGTTGTTCGATAAAATGTAAGCTCTCCCATGCCCTGCCAGTGCCAGACATGGTCCCTCAAGGGCACTGAGCAACCTCACAGCATTACAAAGTGACTTTTATATTTACAAAGAAAGCTAAATACAAGTACATCAAAGTTCATATTGCAGGTTGTGTTTTCCAAGTTTATCAATTGAGCTTGATTTTTGTGGGAGATCTTTCAAATAGCTTCAGTCTTGTGTGAATTGTGAATGACCATCTTTATAGGAAATCCTTCGAGGAGCTTCAGTCTTGTGCGAGTGACGATCCTTGATCTTTCCTGTGAAGTTTTGGCGTTGCTTAATCAACTTGAAGCATGGACCTCCCTCTACATATGTAAAATTGAAATAACGATCTATTGGATAGGAAAATAAGCGTATTTTACCTATTTAAAATTATTATGTGAGGTTTGAATACTATGTATGGACTTAATGTGAGTACCATGTTCACACATGCAATACGTTAGGACCTTATAGCATTCTCAAATAAGTTAACTATGATAACAAATTTATATTGGCGTCACATGTTGTATTTACGACATAGTTGGGTGTTAACTCCACTCGTGGACTAACTATGTTGAAGAAATTTATGTGTGCATTTGCAAAAAATTGGGGTGTTAACTCCACTTATAGACTAACTATAGTGATGAGATATATGTGCGAGTCACTAGTCATAGTTTCCCGATGGCGATGTGATATTAATATGAATTATACTAGCGCGATTAGTTTTTTACAACGTGTGATATGATACATAGATGTTTAGATGTAGTTGGTAAGTTAAGAAACTGTGAGGTCTATTACTAGTTGAATTACTATTTGGGTTAAATATCGATATGTCTTATTGTGCGTCTGACTCATCTTAATTGACTATCATTTTAGGTCCTTACAATGCACCTTCGACTTAGGAGCAGTCGTGGAGTAGTTGTAGAATTATTGAAACCCTCCTTATATTATGATATTTAGGTTGATCAAGTCTAAATATTAGGATATACAATTTTCTAATACAAATTAAATATTATTCTTAGTATATAATGAATCAATAGAATAATGATGTAACTAGTAAAGAGTGCGAAATGATTACATCCTCAATTAGTAAAAACTCAATCATCATCATCACTAAAACAGATACAATAAGAGTGTCTGAACAAGAATAAATCTCAACATATAAAAAGAGTTTCATACACCAACACCATCAATGTAAAAGTATGCATGCCTCCACAAAGCTTGTCTAATACATACCAAAATCAAATAAGAGAACATATATAACTCACATAAGTAAAATATAACTAAACAAGTATTAATGGCACCAATGTCTCAGATATGTCCAATGGGTGATGACTCAAAATAAAAGAGTATGACTCTATGTTAGATGGAATGAAAACTACTCCCTGGGCCCAGATTGAAGATTTAAAATGCTTAACAAAATAATTGGGTCCCACGTCAAGATAATAAAGCCACGCAACTTAAAACCATTATAAATATATAAGATATCTCCACAATTATCTAACTTACAATAAGATATATCCAATATGAAATGAAATCACTTTTCATTTCAAATTATACCTGTTGATGCCAAAAAAAGGGACTAGATCCAATTTTCTAATCACAGATAAAATATATGATTGCAATGAACTAAGTAAGTAAAAGACAAAGAGTTTTAAAATGGTTTAGATGTGTAAGAAAGTTTACGTCCACTATTATTATATTTATTTCGATGATTACAGATAGCTAGGTACTCTTGTGAAAAAGAATATCCTATAATTCATTCTACCTTGCCTTTGATGAAAGGAATACAATGTATTTATAGTGACCCGGAGATCATGGATTGGAATGCCTTTATACATTTAAGAATTTACACTCGTACATAATAAATGTTATGGTTGGCTGTATGAACCACGTGCGATAAGACCTCTGGTTGTACTTCTCGTGTGGTGACTTTTAATTTATATTGATGGTCTGCATTCTTCATGTTGGTCGGCATGCCTACCGATCAACTATCTGCTAACTAGGATTTATGTCATGTTAGAGACACTTACTTCATTCTTAATGCTTTTGTTGAAAGGATGAAGAATATTTTCTTCAGAGTTGGTCAGCTTCTATTGATGTATAGGACTTGTGAAAAAATTTCATATTTTGATTTTACAATGGCATTTTTTTAAATAATTTGAAAATTAACGAACTGCCAAAGGGTATGTTGGTATTTTTGTTATCAAAATTGCAAAGCCGTTAGAATGTCAATCGTCGAAGCAAGTAATCATTTCATGCACGATTTCCCAGGTAAGCTATAAAAGGAGAGATTTTATCGAATTTTCATACTAAACCTTTTTTAAGCTTTAAAACTCTTCTTCTTCTCCAAGTTCTAAGCTTTTCTTTGTGTTCTTCTTTTGCTTCAATTGTCATTTTCGCTGTAAGCTTTCTTTTTCCCTTTCACTTCACTTTCTTTCTTTCTTTACTGTAGCCAAGATTTATATTGTACACGAGGATTCCTTAAAGGAATTTAGGAGGGAAAGGAACATTCTTGATTAGGTGGACTTAGAACTGCCCATTCCACCTATTTAAGTATTGTCATTGCCTGAGGGTCACTGGATTCCCTCTTTCTTCATTTTTAAGTGTGGCTTCACATTTTCCCCCAATAGGTTTTGTTTAAAATTTTACCAATATTTTGATGTCGTCCCAGTTAGGGTAGCCCACAATACTTAGAGAGTGGTCAATGGGATTTATATGCTGAATCAAATACATGGAACCCACATTGGTATTCCCGAGCTGATGTTCTGTTACAAATGGATTACCAGTGATAGTGCATGCTATATGAAAACAATGTTTGTGAATAGGACCCTAGTTATCAATTTTGTTAGACTCCAATAAAGATTACTATGATTATGGAGTCATTACAAAAAATTGGCAACACGCTCCTTTACAAATAAGAGAAGTGTATGATGGGCCCAGGTGCCCCTAAATGGGTCATGGCATAGGTTGTTAAGTTACTTTTTTTTTGCACATCAACTGTTTGATGATACACTGACTTGATATTATTTTGTCTTGTTTCTGATTAGTGTAGTTGAAAGTAAAAATAAGTGTCCAAAGGAAGAGGATGTGAGCATCCGAGAGCTGAAATTCCTTTAGAATATTCACCAGAGGATTGGCGAGGAACATCATAGAGCTGCCTCTTATCTGCTGCAGTATAGGAGCTCAATAACTTCGTTTGTTGCTCAGCCCACCACTTATACAGTTGTTGACCCCATCAATATTGAGGAAGAACCAATCCTTGCATCCTCTGCTGAAGAATATACCGGTGTAGATAATGATTTGAGGATTTCTTCTTCCTTTGAATCCTTTGACATTTCAATAATTCCTTCCTCTCCACTTACTGCTACGAGAAAGAGGAAGATCCCTGATTTGATTACTAGAGCCTTGTCTCCACCTACCAATAAAGCTACTGGGAATGCTAAGAAGCCAGAAAAAGTATCAAAGGCTTCTGAGAAGGATAAGGTTCCTCAAGTCATAACTCCTGAGAAAGTAGATATCGTTGCTCCTCAATTTAGGAGGTTGAAAAAAGGCTTGCTTATAAGCAAGTTGAAAAAAGCTCTATCGAACAGGATTGGTCAAGAAGATTAAAGAGGACCTGATTGTTGTTGAGTCGTCTTCTATTGCTATTCATCCTAGTGTTGCTAGGAAATTAATCAAGACTGGTACTCGCGTATGACACCCCGACTAATTAAATTCCGGGTAGCTACTCCTTTATTAAATCAATACAAAATATCAAGTTGGTTCAGTTAATAGCATCACTGACGAAAACATTTTAAAAATTACTAACCACCTAGTATTTAAAAAGTAAGTTGCCAAATTTTAAGTTAAGTCTTATTAACATGCAATAAAAGAATAATGGAAGAACAACATAATCCATTCACCATAATGAAGTAATGAAATAACCAACAAATAATAATAAGAAGTCCGGAGGAAAAACTCCTCACAACAGTCCCACGACTGAAAATAATAAGACAAGTCAAAATCCTGAATTAATTACATGCCCGAAGTCTGAATAACTGAAATAAATGAAATGTCTCTAAAAGAAATGGGCGACATGCCCTACAACTGATAAATCTGAATATAGAGTCAATGTAGATGAAGCGTCTACAAGCAAATTCCTGTAATTTCCACAAACAGCTACAGCTCGTCACCTGAATGAGAATCCTAAGCATGGTGTCCTTGTGGCTGGGCACCTAAAATGGTTTTTACAAAAATAGGTTTGAAAGCAAATGGGTCAGAGCCCGAAAATGGAAATCATTTTAAAAACAGCAAGTGTTTTAATAAAATTAAAACATTAAATGCAAAGTACATGTTAGGACGTGCACTCACATGAAATTCTCACCTCTCGACTACATGTGCACTCCTAACGTACCGTACCCATCTACAAGACATATATATCTAACCAACCCGTAATAAGTTCTACCCCTTACTACTCGATCCCCATATTACATTCTAACGTTATCAAATAATTAGAGGGTTTTACTTAAACTCAGATTCTCAATTAGTAATACAATTCACTATCGGTTAACCCGTTATGTTTTCTCAAAACCTTACCATAATATTATTCACAATACCAACATGAAAGTTCCCATTAATTAAGTGTATATTATTCACATCATAAATATACAATACAAGCACCTCGAGACTACCTGTGGTGCACACATACTCTGCTATCCATCCCGGTACATCACGTACATAAGGATCACGCATTCCGAATCTCTCAGGAATCGTTCTCAGATAACAACATCACAAATAATGGAGGCGAACACAGTCACATCACATGGGTCACGCACATACCTGTGCTCCCACGATCAGCAGACTTATTAACATCCCAATAAGCCCTTCTCTGACCTATGTTCATCGAGGTAACCAATCTAAATCCGGGCAACACAAGGATTAGAAGGCCCTAAGCGAACGTAAACCTCCCGTGATAGCAAGTATGGTAGGTATGTCATACACATAAAATTAATACATATACTAAGTATTCACACATCTTAGTAATCACCATAATATATTGGTGGTACCCTTCTCATTCTCGTACCGACATATAATACTACACAATTTATATGTTCCCGGTTAATATAATAAGTTAGGCCGTCAATAGTTCTCGCATCGTAATAGACACTCACGTCCTACTCATATTTTCCTTTAGGTTCAAACTACACTTCTAGGTTTGACTCCTCATTATATCCCAAACATCCCAAATATATCAATTAATCATCAAGGGAAAGCTATCTCTACATATACACAAGGTTACGGGACACTCGGGATCAAAACAGGCTAAAAAGCCTAAATTGTCAACTCGTTCGAAGTCTCGTTCGAACGAGGCTGTTCGAACGAGAGTTCGTTCGAACGAACTGGGCTTTCTAACGAGGTCTCGTTCGAACAAAAATGTCGAACGAACTTCACCCTCGTTAGAAGTCAAAGGTCAACTCGTTAGAAGCTCGTTCGAACGATCTCGTTCGAACGACCTGGGCAGGTCTTCTAACGAGTGGCCAGTTTCGAGGCCAGAAATCCTTATTTCGTTTTTCCATCTTTTCTTCACTTCTAATCTCATCTAAACATTAGTCCAATAATTGTTCAAGGTTCCTAATCGTCTCTAAACATACATAGGTCACCTACTAACGTTTTTGTGGGGATTAAATCATTATAAACATCATCCAAATATCAAATCCATACATTTATCCCCAATTTCAAGAACATGAACCCTAAAATTTATAAATCATCAAAGAGTCTAAATAAATCCGTTTTTATTTCATCCAAAATGTATTAACATCAGATTATTCACCTACATATAGTTCTACATGCAAATCCTCATCACAATACAAGTTTCTAATTCCAAATTCATGGGTTTTTATCAAACTCCCAAGAACAATAAGATTTTTATCAATTCCTACACATGGAAGAAGCATTCTCTGAAATTAATTGAAATTAAACCACTTGCCTTATTTGAATCTCTGATTTTGATGACGATTTGATGGAGTATTCTCCCTCTCTCTCTGCAGAATCCTCCTCTCTTCTCTCTCTACAAGCTTTCTTCTCCAAGTAACAATGGTGGCTAAGGTTTTTACCTAAGAAACTCTTTTGGGTCTAATTCTAATAACCCCTGTAGCCCTCTAATCAGATAATGGCTGGTAATGGGTTAGTGGGTGTTTTAATTTTCCATTTAAAATTCCTAAAATTCGTTAATCAAAAATCCCATAATTCTAAAATTACCAAACTGCCCTTATACGTTGCCGGTATGGCCTAAAAATACCCCGGGACCCAAACCAAACCCCCGGCTAGTGTTTTCTGACTATTTCGACCCTTCCGGACGCGTTGGCGCACTCAAAACGATCATACGGTTTATAGAAATAAAATTCGCTTTTTAATTATCATAATTATATACTTGACGCGACTGTCACACGCGTCTCAACAATATTTCCAAATTGCCGTATTTCAATCTCACGACAAATTTCATAATTCAATATTCATATATAATCATATATGCACATATAATCAAATACCAACTCGCATCTCGCTAGTATTTTAACCCGGATTAATTTCTAATTAATACGCATTTAATTCAATTAATCCCATAAATAAATATCACAAAAATACGGGGTATTACATACTTCCCCCCTAATAACTGAATTTCGTCCCGAAATTCGGAACTAGAAAGTACCTTGTAAGAACAACTCTGGATAACGTTCGCGCATCTCATCCTCGCGCTCCCATGTGGACTCCTCGACATTATGATGTCGCCACTAAACACGCACTAACGGAACTATCTTTGACCGCAGATTCCACTCACTTCTGTCCAAAATAGCAATCGGCCCCTCCTCGTATGAGATGTCCGGCAGGAGATCGATGTCCTCCAAAGCAATGTGAGAATGATCCAAATCGTCTCTAAGATATTTCCTTAGTGAGGAAATATGAAACACATCATGAATCTGATGCAAATGCTCCGGTAACCCAAGCCTATACGCAACCGGTCCAATCCGCTCAATAATAGGAAATCGTCCCACATATCTCGGTGCCAACTTCCCTTTCTTCCTGAAATGCATAATCCCCTTCATAGGAGATACTCTGAGCAAAACCTGGTCCCCCACTTGGAACTCCCTGAAGAATCTCTTCGCATCATCATAGCTCTTCTGCCGATCCTGAGCTACCCGAATGCGACTCCGAATCAATTCTATCCTTGCCGAAGTATCCTGAATCACTTCCGGCCCAAGTAGTTTGTTGTCCCCCACCTCCAACCAACATGCTGGGGAACGACAAGGTCTACCGTACAATGCCTCAAATGGAGCCATGCCAATAGTGAACTGGTAGGAGTTGTTGTAAGCAAACTCCACCAGTGGAAGATACTGCTCCCATCCACCCCCAAAATCAATGATACTCAACCGTAACATGTCCTCCAACATCTGATTTGTACGTTCAGTTTGCCCATCGGTCTGCGGGTGATATGTCGTACTCAACCGCAATTCCGTGCCCATGGCCTCCTGAAAACTCTCCCAAAACCGTGAAACAAATATCTTGTCTCGGTCAGACACGATATTTAGGGGCATACCGTGAAGTCTCACTATCTCTGAAATAAAGAGCTGGGCATACTGTCCCGTAGTGTAGTCTGTCCTTACGGGTAGAAAATGATCAACTTTGGTCAACCTGTCCACAATTTCCCAAATGTAGTCGTGACCTCTCTGTGACGTAGGCAACCCCGTGATAAAGTCCATGGATATGCTCTCCCACATCCACATCGGAACCTCCAATGGCTGTAGCAGTCCTGCCGGTTTCTGATGATCCACTTTTACTAGCTGACAAGTGGCGCATTTCGAAATAAACTCGGCAATATCTCTCTTCATCCCGCTCCACCAATACTGTCGTCTCATGTCTTGGTACATTTTGTCCCCACCGGGATGTACCGCGAACCGTGAGCCGTGCGACTCTGCCATCACCTCGTGTCGTAATTCTTCCCCTTCCGGAACTACCAATCTCCCATTGAAGCGTAATCCCCCGTCTGAGCTAACGGTATAGGATTCGGCTCCCTCTGCCAATAATCGAACTATCTGCTCCTGGCAGAACGAGTCATTTGCCTGTGCCCTTACTACCTTCGTAACGATCTGCGGTGTAACGGTCATCACAGACATGAACGATCGGGCCACTGCATCCTGGTGTCCCAATTCCTTCCACTTGGCCTTCCATACTTCTGCCACTTCATCTGCTGGCCTACGGCTCAACGTGTCTGCTACCACGTTAGCCTTTCCCGGGTGATACTGGATATCAAACTGATAGTCCTTTACAAACTCAAGCCACCTACGCTGTCGCATATTCAACTCCTTCTGCGTGAATAGGTACTGTAGGGACTTGTGGTCCGTGAATAATCGAAACTTCTCCCCCAAAAGGTAGTGTCTCCAAATACGAAGGGCAAATACAACTGCCGCCAACTCCAAGTCATGAGTGGGGTAATTCTTCTCGTGAGGCTTTAGCTTATGGGAAGCATAAGCTATTGCCTGACTCTCCTGCTGTAATACACCTCCAAGTCCTTGTAAGGGCGCGTCGGTGTAGACTAGATATTCAACTCCCTGCCTCGGCAATGCTAACACCGGTGCTGAGGTCAACTTATCCTTCAACTCATCGAATGCCAACTGACAGGCATCACTCCAGATGAATGGAACACCCTTACGAGTCAGATGTGTCAAAGGACCTGCTATCTTCGAAAATCCCCGAATGAATCTCCTGTAGTATCCTGTTAGACCCAAGAAACTGCGGATTTCCGTTGGTGTCGTGGGCTGTCCCCACTCCCTCACCGTGGATACCTTCCCCGGATCAACAGATATCCCCCGGTCGGAAATAATGTGTCCCAAAAACTGGACCTCCTTCAGCCAAAACCCGCACTTCTCATACTTTGCATACAGCTCGTTCTGACGTAGCGTCTGCAAAACTTGCCTCAAATGCTCGGCGTGCTCCTCCTCTGTCTGGGAGTAAACCAGAATATCATCAATGAAGACAATGACAAATTGATTTAGTAAATATCTGAACACCCTATTCATCAAGTCCGTAAACACGGCTGGAGCCTTGGTCAAACCAAAAGGCATAACCCGAAACTCGTAAGAACCATATCTGGATAAGAACGCAGTCTTCGAGACGTCCTCTTCCCTGATACGCAACTGATGGTATCCTGATCTCAAATTAATTTTCGAGAAGAAAGAATCTCCTCTCAATTGGTCGAATAGGTCATCGATTCGAGGTAACGGATACTTATTCCGTATCGTGACCTTGTTCAATTCTCGATAGTCCACACACAATCTCAGTGAACCATCCCTCTTCTTCACGAACAACACAGGGCACCCCACGGTGAAGTACTCCTCCGTATAAACCCATGACCCAATAACTGCTCAATCTGATCCCGTAACTCCCTCATCTCAGCTGGAGCCATACGGTACGGTGCGCGTGCTATAGGTCTCGTATCTGGTAATAAGTCTATGACAAAGTCTATCTCTCGACTGGGGGGTAGGCCTGGTATCTCCTGAAACACATCGGAATACTCCCTGACAACTGGGATCGAATCTAAAGAAATCACAACCTCCTTAGAGGTATCCTCCTCTAGGTAATACAAATGAGCGATCGAACCTCCCTCTGGGCGAGGCATCGCCACTACAAACATCTCTTGCCCCGGAATGGCAAAAACAATGCTCCCCCGGAATGGCAAAAACAATCTTCCCTTCAACCTGCTGGGTCTGATTTAAAGACCATTGATAAAGATACCCCTTCTACCAACTAGCCTTCTGGAAGTAATATCCAGGATAAGGAGAAGGTTTAACTCCTTATTCTTTTCTTTTTATGTTTATCTTCTTTGTAACCGGACTAATAGTTTTTATAAGTTGTAATACCTTTTTAGTTATCAATGAAATCATTTCATATTTCCTGTTATATGTGTTGTGCTTATCGTATGTTTTGATTTTCTTGCTTGGTTGAATGAATTATCATACTTGTGTTATGATTGTTCAGTAATTATACTTGTTCTCTTACACTTACGATTTTCAGTTTGATGCCAGGAAGCAGGTAATAGTTTCGACTAAATCCGACCTACTCAAGCAAAGTAAAAGCCTTTTGGAATTTGACCAAGTTCCTTTAACGAAAGAAGACTTGGTCGATTTGCTTAGACTATAAGCATCCAATCAAGTAAAAGAGTCATACATTCACCTCCATTGTTTGCTGAACTGGGCTTTAGCTAATAATGCAACTTATTATGAAATGATGGAAGATCTGCAGGAAAATCACAAATATAATTTGGCTTCACTTCATACTGAATATGAAGTTAAATATAAAGCTTTGAGTGAAAGATGGGGCTTTGAGAAGAAGTTAGAATAATATGCTTCCATGTACAAAAAAAAAAGAATTCCTGCTGAATTGAGATATAGATGAAGCCAAGAAATTACCAAATTGCTTGAGGGGGAAATAAAAAACTCATAAATGAGTTGGATACTTTAAAATAGTCTTTTGCTAGTGGTGTGATCGAGGTGTAAAACTGAGCATCCGTGTAATACGCTAGTCGTTGTTATCGGCTTTCAATCTCAATACAAAAAAAATCTAAACTTGTAACTACACTTCTTAAGGAGTATAGTGGCGAGTCTGTGTATCGAATCCACGGGGAATGGTTGATAGAATTTAATTGATTTATTACTTCTAAAGAAAAAGTGAAAAAGATGATGATGGTTGAAAAGAGAAAAAAATAGGTAAATAAAGAAATTAAATTAATTAAGATGAATGAGAAAATAGGGTGGAGTACAATCCCTCAAACTTGAGCGAATTACCGTAGAGAATCCTAGACTTGTAAATTAAAATTTTGACTAAATCCAATCTTTATAGATTCTAAGCATTACATATATGAGGGAACTAGCCCGCATCATATGAAATCAAAGGTAAATACAAAGCACTGAATGGACAAATTACACTTTACATAGCGTTCTTAAACATCTCAAGTACCTAGGGCAAGAGAGATTAAAAGATTGGCCATGTTCATGTAATTTCCCTCCACGATTCGGTCAATATTTAATTTACCCTCTATTTTCTACATGGGTAATTTACCTCGGAATGAGTTCATGTACCCCAACCCTTGGAAATTTACCTAGACATGGTTTTATGAGAAAGCAATTTCATAACAATGCATGTAATTATGAATCTAAGAAACATTCTTAACAAATTGCAAAACAATTGAGAATTGAATTGAAAATAAAATAGAGAATAAATAAGAGAATGAAAAATTGATACTTGTATTCAGCAATAGGGAAAAGAGATGAACTTGAATCCAGAAAAATTCTTCTTCTTCAAACTTACAAAAAGACTCTCTAAAATCTAATTCTCTCTCTAAAATTCTATTCTACTCTCTATAATTTGACTCCCCTTGAAATGAGCTAGGGCTTGGTCTTTTATAGCACCAAGTAGCACAAATTTGACAGCTAGAATTGCTTGTTGCTCAAGTTTTTACTAGCTATGCACCTCTTAATCTTCATAATAAATGCCAGGATTTCGCATGACCCGACCGGTCCATTTCTCTTCATTATCGCGCAACTTCAAAATATCGTAACTTCTTCACCGTAGCTCGGATTGAGGTGTCGTTTTTTCCAGTGTTCTTGTAATTTAGAGATCTTCCACTTTCTAGTTGTCCCCACCTCCGGACTAAGGCTGAAAAATTACGAAAATGCCCTTCAACTCTCCATTTCTTGGTTTCTTTCACTGTTTTGCGTTCTCTTTCGCACTAACTTGCATGAAATACCTGTAAAACACATGAGAAATATACAAAACAAGAAATACTTGCCAAAAAAAGTTAGTAGCATAAATACGAGACAAATCCAAGCTATTTACACTGCACGGGATCATAAAAATACCGAAATTAAGGGAATAAATGTGAAGAGTATGTGCCTAATCACACCCCCTAACTTAGAACTTTGCGCGTCTCGAGCAATGTAAATGAAATTAGTTTAAAGTTCAACTCTTGAAAATTCTTTTATTGGGATAGAATACCTTTTTCGCGGGCAAGCGATTGCATTTAGCGTATGCAATAAGCCTTTAAACCCCTAGGTTACTCTAGTAGGACGAGTTTTGTCTCGTGAGGGTTTGCAGTGAATACACCCACAAAATTCTTTATTGACTCAAATAAATATCAAAATATTAAAATTGTACAATTTAAACTTTTCGAAAAATAGTCACCATAACTTCATATTCAAATGTCTCAAACCATAGTGTGTGTGTGCAAAGCCAGAAATTAAACCTCAAATTTCCACCGATTGAGCATTACGTTACTTTTCAAAAATTCGTTTTGATTCAAATTCTTACGGATTGCTCTCACAAACGAATCACTCGGATTGCTGCTATTTTCTCTCGGTATGCATGATATAAAGAGTAAATATAATGGACACAAATTCATGCATACAAAATTGAAAAGAAGGAAATATATGGTGAACATATCTCATCATCGGAGTACGGTTATTAGGAAACGAGAAACATCATCTCTTAATCACACCATTTAATCTCCCATATTATCTTTTTGTATCTTAGCTCTCCACGCGGTAATCAATTTTGCCATTCGGACTCGGTTAGGACTTTTCGGGTAAAAAAGTGTAAAGGGTAAAATTGGGAATAAGCGGATTGTTCGGAATTGGAAAATGTCCTGATGACGTCCATTTGTGCTTTTTCGGGCATTTGCTCAATTATCTCTTTTCTTTTTGTATTTTTCATTTTTTCTTCTTTTTTCTTTTTTTTTCTTGCTATTTTTCTTTTGCTGAGCATTTTTTTTGTTTTTCTCTTACCCCTTTTTATTGCACGATTTGGACTTACTTGATGAATTTTTTCAATTTTCACAATTCCGGGCTATTTGGGTTTTTCGAGTTATCAAACGAAAGGAAAATATTTTATTATGCTCAAATTGGGTTGCAAAGGGATAATTTTTCACATCTTTTTATGGCCAATATTTTTGGGTAACAAACGAGGGCCTACTTCATTGTCCAAATTGCTAATCACATTACCATATGCATCTCGAGATTAATTAAGTTTAGAGATATATTTAACACGAATTTCGAGACAACATTTCACACATTTCCCATAACCGATCAAAACAAAGGATTGAGATCATCGACAACTTAGTAAAATGCTGAAAAGAACTTTGAGTTAATCATAAACTCGGATTGATTTAGAAACTCAAAAAGATCGATAGGCTCGAAATCTCACCGGGTTGGACTAATCTCCACACTTATTCGTAAAGTCATCAATTTTCTTTCAATTTCCATCTTCGGTCAATTTTGGCTTAGTGCATTTTAATTTTTACAATTTGAGACTTTATATAGAATAAAGGTGATATTTTTGAAAATTTTAAATTCCAATTTTTATTTATTTTGAAGAAAAATATTTTTGCTTTTTTCAAAAAATTATATTTTATTTTTTGAAATTTTCTAAAAAAAACACACTTGGAAAGAACATGTGATTAAATCAATGAATCTAAACAATAAACGGGAAGAATATCCCACACCCCCTAACTTAAATGTTGCATTGTCCTCAATGCGACTCAAGAACACAACATAAAGAGAGGAAAAGAAAGATATTACCCAAATGAAGTGATCCCCGATGAGTGCGAGTCCATTGAATCTACAAAACATGTTAGAACCAAGCATAGCAAAAAGAATAACAAAATCTTTAACTAATGACACTACACTATTAAAAAAGGAAAGAAAAAGAAAAAGAAAAAAACTAATTATGTACAGCCTACGATTTGAAATTCTAATAACTCATACACTAGAAGTCAAAAATTTTGAGGGTCCACCCAAAATACAATTTGACTTTGAGGGATTAATGGTGTACCCTCACTAGAGAGCATGCCTCCCTGAAAATAAGAATTTCGTTTGAAAAACGGAAGGCATGTGCAAAGCTTAAAAACTGAACCATCACCAATAAAAAAACTTAGGGGGATAATGAGGGATTTGAGTGCACAGGGGGACAAGTACCATTGGGATCCAAGAAAAATAGAATCACTTCCCAAAGATTTTTCAAGTAGTATGGGAAGCGGATCACACAAACAGAAAGAGTCCATCTTGGAAAATAATTTAAGCATAGAGTCCTTGTCCTCAAAATCTTCTCTCCCCAAATTTTCAGTTGGATCTGGTGGAGTGACACGTCTAAGTGTATGGCCCATAATACATTCACCTAATTCTTGTGATGGATTTAATGGTTCGATAATAGTGGGGACACAAGGAGACAAATGATCTTCAACCTCAATAGGTTTTGAAATACTTATAAGAGGTTGATATTCAAAAAAACTTGGATCACTCTCAATGATTTCATTCTCAAAAGTATTAAGTGAAGCGCAAGTATCGACCTTCTCTAAGTTGTCCAAATAATCATTCAACTCCTTGCAAGCTGCTATAATTTTCAACTCCGTAGCAGCAAGGTCATCAGATTGCTTTTTTATAACAAGCAAGAGTTCTTCCAAAGTAGGATTCCTTGGTTCTATCACCTAGAATTCCTCATTTAGTTGAAAACTTACTTCATCTTCAAAAATATCGGAAGAAAAATCCTCATTGGGCTCAAATAATGCATTTAACTCTTGCACCCAATAACGATTTTTTTCTCGATATTATTTTTCAAGTCTTTCTTCTTCAAGCAATTGATTTTGATAAATTTGGATGGCCTTAGCACTAGGCCTGTATTTATGAGACTCATCTTTAGTGATATTGATCCAATGTTCATAAATCGTAAGTGCATTCTCCTCCTCACTATTAGCATAACAATTAAAGCCACCAAAAGAGTTAAAATAAGACATTTCAAATGGGCAATCAAAAAACGTGACAAATAATTTTTTTTTTATTTTTTTTATTTTTTTTATTTACTTTTTTTTTTCACGAAGTAGTAAGTCAATTATAATCTATAACAAACACTCCCCGGCAACGGCGCCATTTTGATCGAGGTGTAAAACCGAGCGTCCGTGTAATACGCTAGTCTTTGTTATCGGCTTCCAATCTCAATACAAAAAAAAACTAAACTTGTAACTACACTTCTTAAGCAGTATAGTGGCGAGTCTGGGTATCGAATCCACAGGGAATGGTTGATAGAATTTAATTGATTTATTACTTCTAAAGAAAAAGTGAAAAAGATGATGATGGTTGAGAAGAGAAAAAAATAGGTAAATAAAGAAATTAAATTAATTAAGATGAATGAGAAAATAGGGTGGAGTACAATCCCTCAAACCTTAGCGAATTACGGTAGAGAATCCTAGACTTGTAAATTAAAATTTTGACTAAATCCAATCTTTATAGATCCTAAGCATTACATATATGAGGGAACTAGCCCGCATCATATGAAATCAAAGGTAAATACAAAGCAGTGAATGGACAAATTACACTTTACATAGCGTTCTTAAACATCTCAAGTACCTAGGGCAAGAGAGATTAAAAGATTGGCCATGTTCATGTAATTTCCCTCCACGATTCGGTCAATATTTAATTTACCCTCTATTTTCTACATGGGTAATTTACCTTGGAATGAGTTCATGTACCCCAACCCTTGAAAATTTACCTAGACATGGTTTTATGAGAAAGCAATTTCATAACAATGCATGTAATTATGAATCTAAGAAACATTCTTAACAAATTGCAAAACAATTGAGAATTGAATTGAAAATAAAATAGAGAATAAATAAGAGAATGAAAAATTGATACTTGTATTCAGCAATAGGGAAAAGAGATGAACTTGAATCCAGAAAAATTCTTTTTCTTCAAACTTACAAAAAGACTCTCTAAAATCTAATTCTCTCTCTAAAATTATATTCTACTCTCTAGAATTTGACTCCCCTTGAAATGAGGTAGGGCTTGGTCTTTTATAGCACCAAGTAGCACAAATTTGACAGCTAGAATTGCTTGTTGCGCAAGTTTTTACTAGCTATGCACCTCTTAATCTTCATAATAAATGCCAGGATTTCGCATGACCCGACCGGTCCATTTCTCTTCATTATCACGCAACTTCAAAATATCGTAACTTCTTCACCGTAGCTCGGATTGAGGTGCCATTTTTTCCCGTGTTCTTGTAATTTAGAGCTCTTCAACTTTCTAGTTGGCCCCACCTCCGGACTAAGGCTGAAAAATTACGAAAATGCCCTTCAACTCTCCATTTCTTGGTTTCTTTCACTATTTTGTGTTCTCTTTCGCACTAACTTGCATGAAATACCTCTAAAACACATGAGAAATGCACAAAATAAGAAATACTTGCCAAAAATGGTTAGTAGCGTAAATACGAGACAAATCCAAGCTATTTACATTGCGCGGGATCATAAAAATACCGAAATTAAGGGGATAAATGTGAAGAATATGTGCCTAATCATGGTGCCAATGAAGGGGCATATTTCTTGAAGACTGAGAATGCCAGGCTTGTGAAGGAACTTGAAGCTCTGAAGAAATCAAAGCCTAGATAAACTTCCAGACAGCAAAGGACGAGCCGACCAATTATTTATGAGGCTAGGACTAAGAAAGCATTAGCCGACCAAACTGCCCAAGTGAAAGCTAAGAATCAAGTTATTGTTGCTTTGTCTACAAAACTGGAAGGTAAGGATAAGTCCATTATCGACCAATTTATGAAATTGAAGGTGAAGAGTGATGTTTTAAAGAAACTTCAACGTCAAGTTGAAAGGTTAACCTTTCAATTTCACAAATAACCTAGAGAGGTGTGGTTGCCTTGCCCAGACCCATCATGAAGGCTATGAGTGGGGAAGGACTAATTATTTAATATTGTTAAAATATGATCGTAATAGTGAGCTGTGGTACTAAAATGAGCCTGGTCTACTAGATTTTGGAGATCCTCCCTTCAAATTGGACACATCACGGATCCCTGTTGATGCCATTCCCCAGTCCTTAATCACTAAATACTTAGGAGACTATGGTTTACATAATGTTCATGAAATAGTTTTTCCTCCACATTTGATTAATGCGCCCAGCAGCAATAACAGAAGAATGTTGAAAGATTTTAACTTTATTAATTCTCCTTATACTCTATATGATCCTTTTGCTATAATGGAGAGAGTGTAACAAACTCAGCCAACTTCCAAAGCTCAAGGAAAACGTCATGTTGAGTAGATTTTATGTATTTTGTTATTTGAATGTCATACAGTTAATATATTAATACAAACCCATATTTTTGTGTTGTCAACTCTTTATTACTTAATCAATCAGTCAAGTTAGTTAATGTCTAATAATTAATTATTAAACTATAATTACAAGGCCATACATTCTACTAATGCACTTAGATTTATTAATCCAAGTTTTGCATTAGTTATCCATGGTGACCAAGTGTATGAGGAATATATGTGTGTATTCCAGTGGTTAGGAATCTTTAGATGTCTTTATGCATTTAACTTAGTCGGGTAAAACTTCTTTGTAACTGTTTTAGTTGTATACAAAGTTTTCCAGACTTTTTTTTACTTATCGAAGACGAAGTCATACGTGAAATAAAATATTCTCCTCGACCAAGTGTGTTAAGATTGTATTCATGTTGTTTACTTGGTCAGATAATACTTCTTGTTCGTGACTTGTTAATACAAAGTCATACACGAAGTAGTAACTACTTATTATTCGTGACTTGTATATACGAAGTCATACATGAAGTTTAATCATGGGTAAAAAATAATTGTGCTTTAAACTATTGGTGCATCTGGAATTTGATAAATTCAACCTGATTAAGGTTTTATGTGTAGCTGACCAGCAAGAGCTGAAGACCAATAGACATTTTTCTTTATTATTTCTGGGGGATGTATATCGTTGTACTCTGAAAAAAATCGAAAAAATTTCGAGCGGAAATCAAAATTTTATTGAACTTGAACAATAGTGATTTT
This sequence comes from Sambucus nigra, assembly GCA_949130495.1. Lineage (NCBI taxonomy): Eukaryota > Viridiplantae > Streptophyta > Magnoliopsida > Dipsacales > Adoxaceae > Sambucus > Sambucus nigra. The sequence continues at coordinate 197,566,623 of OX422219.1, forward strand.
GAACATAAAGCAAAAGAAAATATAATTATATCAATCCCCTGAATCATTGATAATACTTTCGTAGGTGCTCGGTGTTCCAAGGGTTTTTGAATTCTTCCCCTTCCAAGTTCTTAAGCCGATAGGTTCCTGGTCGGATGACTGCAGAAATGTGATATGGGCCAAGCCAATTGGCCTCAAACTTCTTAGTCTTCTGAATGACCTTTTTAAGGACATCGTCCATTCTTTTAAGTTGGTAGGCTTGTCCATTTTGTTATAGAAGTGAGTTATCCTGTGCTGGTACGCAACATTTCTGAGAGCAACATCTTCTCTGACTTCTTCCAACATATCTAAGTCCAATCGTCGCATTAAATCACTGGTTGGAGAATTAAAATTCAAGACCCTATGAGTTGGTAGGCCTATATCGGCTGGCACTATGACTTTTATCCCAAATGCAAGCGTGTATGGTGTCTCTCTAGTTATTATTCTCGATGTTGTTCGGTAGGCCCATAAGATATAATGCAATTCATTAATCCAGTTGCCCTTAGCAGCAGCAAGCCTCTTCTTCAGTCCATTGAGTAAAGTTCTATTTGTCATTTCGGTTTGACCATTACTTTGAGGATGGCCAGGTACAGAATGTAGTTTTTAGATTTTAACTGGACACAATATACTTTAAACTCATCGTTGTCAAATTGGATTTCATTGTCTGTAATAAAGGCATAGGGCACCCTTATTTACAGATGATGCTTTTCTAAATGAATTAATACACCTTCTCATAAGGCATTTCAATCAATGGCTCTACTTCCACACATTTGGTGAAGTAATCAACAATAATTACCAAGTATTTAAACCTACCTTCGGTGGTTGGCAGTGGGTCAACCAGGTCAATTCCCCAAATAGCGAAGGGTCAAGGTGAAGTAATTAGAGCTAGAGCAGCATTGGGTGCTTTGTGAATTGTAGAGAACTTATGGAACTTTTCACACTTTCTTATGAAGGCTTTATAAGCCTTCATAGTTGGCCAATAATATCCCTGTGTGTTGATTCTTTAGAGCAGCGACTGACCAGCTGAATGAGATCCACAAGAACCTTCGTGCACTTCATTAATCAAATCTTCCACCTCCAATGGATGAACACACCATAGTTAGGAGATTGTTAATCCCTTTAAGTATAAAATCCCTTTATCCAACACACATCTTGTTGCTTTATAGAGAATGTTTTTGGCTTCTTTGAGATCAGGTGGTAGGATTCCATCTTTAATATAGGCCTTGATTGGGTTTATCCAGGAAGGTCCCAAATCTACGGTAATGAAATTAACCATTAAATCCTCATCAATGCTCCGGTTTGCCACGATCTCTATTGGAATTATTCTCCCGAGCTCAATTCTTATTGTTGACGCTAGCCGAATAGGGGCATCATCTCGGGCGTCTGCTATTCTGGGGATCTTGTTCATTTGTACGGACGGAAACTTAGAAATAACTTTCATGGTTTTGGCAAAGTATCTGGTCATTAATTCTCCCTTGACTCCATATAAATGAAGCACTTCGTTGACAACTAACTGTGAATCACTGTGCGCTATTACTTGCTCGACGCCAAATGAGTGGGCCAAATCCAGCCCGACTATTAAATCTTTATACTCCGCTTCATTATTTGACGCCCTGAATTGGAACCTTAGTGCATATTCAATATCAATATCATCAGGAGTATTGAGTATTATACATGCTCCCCTTTCTAGTCGCACATAAAGATCCATCCACGTACAAATTCTATAATGGGATATCACTACTGAAGATTTCTTCAGACAGAACACCATGGTGGAATACTTTCTTACTTTCCTCTTCATACTTCTGAGCCATTTCATGAGTTTTGGACAATTCAGCTTAATCGGCTGCAACAAGTGTGGTTGGTCGAGAACCTCTGGATATGTGAACTAAGCGATGAAATCCGCTAAAGCTTGCCCTACTAATTAAGACATTAGTTCATAGACAATGTCATACCCCCCAGTTCTACGGCCCAATACATCAATCTTCCTGACATTTCAGACTTGTGGAACGCTTGTCGAAGAGGTAGGTCAGTATACACAATTATAGCATGTACTTGAAAATACGGCTTCATACGCCTGGAGGCTTCAATGAGTGCTAAATCCAACTTTTCTAAGCATGGGTATCTGATCTCGACTCACTTGAATGCTTTGCTGGTATAGTAGAGTGGTTTTTGTATCCCATTATCCAAGCGAACCAAGGTCGAGCTAACTGCAGACTTAGAAGCAATTAAGTATAAGTACAATTTTACTCCTAAAACAGGTCGGGAAAGTAAACACGGTGATCCCAGGTACTTATTTAATTCTTAGAACGCTTCTTCACATTCTTCATTACACTCAAAAGTCTTTCTCAACACCTTTAAGAATGGAAAACATTTACCTGTTACCCGAGAAACAAATTTGTTTAAAGCTGCTACTCTTCTGGTTAGCCTTTGTACATCTTTTTTACAAGTCAGCGACTGTATTTTTATCAAAGTTTTTATCTTGGCTGGATTAGCTTTAATTCCTTTTTAATTAACTATGAGGCCGAGAAACATTCCTTCCTGTACTTTGAACACACACTTAGTCGAATTCAGCTTCATCTGATACTTTTCCAGCTGATCAAAGGTCTGACCGAGGTCCTTGATATGATCTGAGGCTTTCTTGCTTTTTGTTAACATATCATCCACATAAACATATATATGCCCATCTGCTCTTCAAATACCTTATTCACCAACCTCCAGTACGTCGCTCCAGCGTTTTTGAGCCCAAAGGGCATTATGTTGTAGCAGTAGGTTTCGATTAGTGATGAAAATTATGCTTTCTCCATCTTTTGGTTTCATCTTTATCTAGTAATACCCAAAATAAGCATCCATGAAGCTTAAAAGCTCATGTTCTGATGTAGCATCCACCAATTGATCGATTCTAGGCAAGGGAAAGTGGTATTTTGGTCAAGCTTTATTTAGATCGATAAAATCCACACACATCCTCTACTTATCATTTTTCTTTTTGACCATTACAACGTTGGCCAACCAAGCTGGATGCTTAACATCTTTAACAAAATTGGTCTTTTTGAAGTTTCTCCACCTCTTCTTGAATAGCTTGATTTCTCTTCGGACTGAAAACCCTGTGCCTCTGCTTGGTCGGCTTGACATCCTTATTGATGCTGAGCTCATAACAAAGAAAATTGGGGTCAATCCCAAGCATATCCTCATTACTCTAAGCAAATATATTTCTTTACTGCATTAGAAACATAATCAATTCCTGTTTAAGGTTTGGATCCAGTGTCGATCCGATCTGCGTAGTCCTTTCTGGCTTATCGTCGCCAAGGATAATACTTTCAGTAGCTTCCATAATCCTTCCTCTAACTAAATTTATCTCATCTCGGGGTTTTAAAGTTTTAACTTCAGAATCACTATTAGGCTCAGTGGTATCTACCTGATGAGTGGTGGCCTTCTTCTTCTTCTTCTTCAAATTAACCAAGTCTTCTTACTCGGACGAGGAGTAATAACACTATTTGGATACCTTTTGGTCACTTTGAATAAGACTAATGCCAAAGTTAGTTCGAAACTTCAAGCATTGATGGACTATTAATGGTACAACTTCAAACTTTTTCTATCCTACACTACTGAGGATCACATTATAGACAGATTAAACATTTTCATCCATCATAAAAAATGTATTTTTCAGTACAACTTACCGTCCAGGTATCGAACAATACTTCTAGCTTAACTATGCCCAATGGGTAAAAAATTTCACCGAAAAAACCTATTAGTGGCCTGTGGTAAGGTTCCAGTTGGCTGAGTTTCAAGTCTAAGCTTTGAAAGCATGGGTAAAACATTATATCAGCCGAACTCCCATTATCAATCAAAACCCTGGCAATGACGTCATCCTGGATTCAGAACTTGATGACCAATGGATCATTATGGGGGTAGAGTACCCCAGAAGGGTCACTCTTGGAAAATTCGATTACCAGTTTGTCTTTATTGACCTTCCTGGGATGATCATCTTCGTTTAGATTGATTTTTTTATATAAGAATAGACCTATGCCTCATTCAAGTAGGCCTTCGTCTAGGCAGTGTGATCTCCTCCACCTGCATTGCCACTTGTAATTACATGACAATAAAATTAGCCAAAACTTATCATAACTACCTCACACTCTGTTTGTTTAGGCTTCTTCGGCAAATCGGGATCATCTTCATATTTTCTCTTTTTGTCATCTCTGGGATTGCATGGAGAATTTGACCTTCCCATTACTTCTCTGCCTTTTCACCGATCAATAAACTTGTTCAGTTTTCCTCAACGAATAAGATATTCCATTTCATTCTTCAAAGCGATACAGTTATTTATTATATGGCCATGATCCTTATAGAATCACAATATTTAGATTTATCCCTCCTATTATGAGGTGCCATTAATCTTTCAGGCCATCGCAAATCCTTATTGTGTTTGATTTCCTCTAGGATATGGTGAATGCTAACAGTCAATGGAATATAAGTTCCATAATTTTTGAGCTTGTCACCCTTCTTTGGCTTCTTCCGCTTCTGCTCCTTTTGGTCCTTCTTATCAGGCTTAGTGGTTGAACTCCATTTTACGGCCATTGCTTCCTCGGCGTTCATTATTTTTTTTACCTTAGCCATGAGCTCAGTCATGGTTTCAGGAGGATCTTTGTCTAGAGCATAATACAGTTTCTCCGGAATCAATCCACTTATGAGAGTGGTAATGGCTATTTTTTCTTCATAGTCAACCACTTCCAATTTCTCGTTGTTAAAAAGAAAGATGTACTCCCCGATTGTTTCCCCTACACTCCAGAGATGGGCAACTCTCTTTACAAGCTTGGCCCTAAAAAGGAAATTTTTAATAAACAACTCGACAAGCTGGTTGAAGTTGGTAATTTATCCTCGAGGCATGTTTTTGTCCCATATTTGGGTTGACCCCATAATGGTACTTGAGAATACCCTACATCTCATCTCATCAGGGACTAAATATATACCAGTTACATCTTGATATTGCTCGATTTGTAAAACTGGATCAATTTTACCATCATACTTTGGGGTGACCACAGGAGTTTTAAACTTGGAGTTGGGAAATCAACAATTGCCTGAATTAAGGGAGATCCTTTGATGAAATTCCTCTGCAAGGGATTCTTTGATTTTTCCATTTCTCCCATCCAATCTTCCAATCACTGGATTGATCCTTTCCATGATGGATTGCCTGCGTGAGTTTTGTACGAAGCAGCTCGGCTGTCAAGACCATATGTTTGTGATGAGCTCTTTTCCTAAGAAGTCTTATCGGAATGTACAAATTTTTGGACACTTAATCTTGACCTGACTGAGGCTTCTTGATGGTCGACTAGATGTTGAATAATTCTAGATAACGCTCTATGAGGGGTCCTGTTTGCTCGGAGTCCCAAACGGTTAGAAGGCGAAGCTCTACTCAATCTTTCCATGACACTTGGCCTTTTAGGAGAGAAAGAATTTCCATCATAGAACTCTGTGGCTCTGATCGGTGAACTGACTCCTGGGTGATAAGTTCTATTATGAGATGATCTGGAATATCTATGTCGGTTATGCCTAGGAGGTGGGGGCGACATTTCTCTCATTGGTGAATGAATTATTTACTGCCCGGATAGAGCTAAAGATCCGGCGTGTATTGACTGTGCCAGTCGTCTCATTTTTTCCCGCATAACATCTTGACCCCAAGCAATACGGGCAAGAATCTCATTTAGGTAGGCTGTTGTAGGCAGAGCAGATGGAATGATTGGGTTTCTTTCGTTCCTAGCACTGGGCTCTGGATTATTCATTTTTCCTTTAACAAGGATGCACGGGATTGAGAACAGTAATTATAAATACATTCCTACAAATGGCATCAATCTCGTGATGCCAAAAAATGGACTAGATCCAATTTTTTAATCACAAATAAAATATATGATTGCGATGAAATAAGTAAATAAAAGATAAAGAGTTTTAAAGTGGTTTGGTTGTGCAAGAAATCCTACGTCCATTGTTATTGTATTGATTTCAGTGATTACAAAAAGCTAGGTACTCTTGTGAATAAGAATATCCTAGAATTCGTTCTACTTTGCCTTTGATGAAAAGAATATAATGTACTTATAGTGACCCAGAGATCAAGGGTTGGAATGCCTTTATACATTTAAGCATGTACACCCGTACATAATGAATGTGATGGTTGGTTGTATGAACCACGTGCGACCTTTAGTTGTACTTTCCATGTGGTGGCATTTCATTTATATTGATGGTCTGCATTCTTCATGTTGGTCGGCATATCCATCGAGCAACTATCTACTGACTAGGATTTATGCCATGTTAGAGACATCTGTCCACTTATGATTGGTCCACGTAGGTGGATAGTTTTTGGTATCAACAATACTCAAGTTCCATAATTAATTATACTACAACTGTATCCAGCCACTTCTCCCTAGCCACCATTAGGCGATATGCACACATAATAACCATCACTACATCGAGGCACAACCACCATCAGTAAGGTCCCACTAACATGTATGGCGCACAAATAATATCACTCCCACTACATCCAAACCCACCATCATAAGCGTGGTCACACCAATCACTTAGTGCGCAACACATAAATTGTCCCTATTAAGTTTAGTCCTCGATACGGATCAGGGCTACCATCACAAAATGCACATACGTGAGGTGTTCTTTCTCGGCACAAATTAATATAATAATCCCACTTAGTTATTCTCCTTTAGGTATTATCTCAAAAGTATTTTTTTAACTCATTACTCAATTCATAATTATCTTATTAGTACATTCCATAGTCATATACTATTTACTTACCCCACCCTATGAGTATCATGGATTCAAGTCCCAAGCATATTATTTAATTTAACTAATTACCTTATAAATGAATCATTACTATGTATATACGCATATATTCGTCTTATATGGATTGCCAACGACTAACATTACTTTAAACATCAATAAATAGTACTAATAAGAAAGAAAGTCCTACTTTAGCATATTCATGGCCGAAAAGGGGAAATCATCTATTAATTAATTATTCCATTCTCACTCCCAAGATGTATTGATATACCCGAAGTGTGCCCTCGTACACGGAGTCAACAACCTCGGCTGACATTACAGCCGAGTCAACAGGAAGCTCACAATAGCCATCAGAGAAGTCGTCCTTCCGAAGGTCGGCTCCACAATGGCCAACCTCGGCAGGCCATCAACCAAGGTCGGCAGCATCTTATGGGCTTAAGCTATTGCAACCATCGTACTCTGCTCAAGTGGGCAGTGCAACCAGTCCCCGATATATAACCTCGACTCATCTACATGGGCGAGGTTATATTTATGATTAGCAGAGTAACTCATCTCTCAGACTTACCAATATCGTACTCGGCTGGGCTGAGGTTTTAGTGGATGACATCACAGGTCCGAGCATATGCAAGCACATGGGAGACTTGAAACACGTGGACTAAACCATTGTAACCAACTCATTCCCCTCACGTGGGGGAATATTTGGTCATTGTTATCTGCATATGGCACAGCCAGGTGTCCACACGAGATTGGTTTGATAACCTCACACATGCTCATGGCATGCTTGGGGGGTACATTACACCCCCCAAGCACTATATATACACATCTTCTTCTTCATTGAAAAGGGATCGAGGACAAAACCCTAGCGAAGCTCTGCAGAAATACACAGTAGAGAGAGAAAGTGAGAGATTGTATCACAGGCCATTAGTGCCCTTGTTATAGTGAAATTCACTCCCACACTCACAGTGGACGTAGGCCAAATTGGCTGAACTACTTAAATATAAGTGTTTATCCTCCTCTCCTCATCTCATTCTACTAGTTTATTACTCTTGTGCTGCCATGATAGCTGCTAGCTTAAGTTTATCAACACCTCATCTGGTGGTGTTGTTTACAGCATCATCATTTTGGCGCCGTCTATGGGAACGAGAGGATTCATCACTTACTCCTTTGTTACTTGACCTCACCGGGGAATCTGGTGGTGAACCAACCCTCCCCTTTGTGTGGCGTTGTTTCACCATTAAAAGAGGTCCTTTAAGGTCTAGAGCTCACTAATATTTTCACTACAAGCTCTCTAGTCTTTTTATATGGCACCAGAGTTACCACCTCCACCATCTGGTGGTGGAGGGCCCAGTTCTAGCCAAGCACCGCCCCAGTCCGAGATGGCTGAGATGGCGACAGCCTTGAAGTCCTTAGTTGCTAATAAATAAGCAATGCATGAGCAATTTGCCCAGTTGAGCCAGAACATGATGATGAGACCACTTGGGGCCTCACCAGAGATGATTACTCCGGCAGCTGATCAGGGATAACATGAGGCCAGGGGACCACCCTAGGCACCACGAAAAGACCTACCTCCTCCTCAATGGAAGAGGGATGTTGCTGACCCTAGGCATTTATGCCTGGAAAGGCAAGGAAACCCTTGCCCGGAGGATATGTATAAGATATAGAAGCTGAGGATACTCCAGGAGACTGTTGGGAGCAGTATGAGATCTCAAACAACACTATATGACCTATTCAGCAGAGCTGAGGTCAGGGTGAAAGACGAGATTTCGATGCTCGACAAAGAGGTTCAGCTTTTGATCCATTAAGTAGAGGGTCGGACTTCGAAAAGCTCGGTCTAGTTAATGACCTGAGGGAAAGGCTATCCAGGTAAAGAAGTCTTACTGGCTCCAGAAAAGAGGTTGGCGACCGTCAGCCCCATCATGGTCGATCCCATATGGCCAAGACGGTAGTTAGGGGGAGGTCAACAGCTGACGTTGTGAGGCAACTAGGGAACCTTCGGTCCACCCTTTGGAGGTGGCTGGGGATAACCTCGGCCAGGCCGACATTGCTAAGCCCTGGAACGACTCTATCCAAAGGCTGGAAAATAAGATTGTAGATCTCATAAAAAGTCGAGATCCCTTATAGAGGGGGTACTCAGAGGGTTCTCCATTTGTGGCAAGGATTGTCAACTTTCCAACCCCGTCTAATTCAAACCTCCAGTGGTATCACCCAAATTCGATAGAAGCAGTAACCCAACCCACCATATTGAGATGTACTAGTCTGCAGCGAACATCTACTCCATCTCTGACGAGATGAGGTGCCGAGCTTTCTCGAGAACTTTGACTGGGGCAGCACATTTGTGGTTTATCTCTCTTCCTAAGAATTCCATAGAAAACTTTAAACAGTTGGTCGAGCGATTCATTCATAATTTCTATTTTTGGGTAAGACCTCAAAAGAAGACGACCCATTTGCTTTATGTAAAGCAAGGAAAGAATGAAAGCCTCAGAGACTATATTGCGAGATCCAACAAGGAAAAGGTGGAGGTAGAGGACTATGAAGAGATAATAGCCATGACAGCCCTCATTGGAGGACTTCGGAAGGGAAAGATACTCTGTAAGCTTACTGAAGACCCTCTTAAGTCTATGGTCAAACTGTTGGCAACAGCTGGAAAAGTGATGAACACAAAGGAAGCAATGGCTGCGAAATATGAGAATGAGAATGGAAGTAGCAGTGGGAAGTCTGAGAAGAAAAATGATGGAAAGAAGAGGGCTACGGATGACGAGTTTGGAGACTATACGCCTTTAACTATGAGTTATGAATAAATCCTCAATGAGATAAAAAATGATAGATCTTTGAGATGGCCAGAGAAGCTGAGGACTCCTCCGCATAAGAGAAATAAAAACTTATGGTGTGAGTTCCATCAAGATCACGGCCATCTAACTGACAAATGTTATGTCCTGAAGGACGAGATTGAAAAAATGTTGAAGTCTAGAAAGCTGAGAAAGTATGTGGATAAAAGACCCTCAAAGAGTGGCCGAGTTGACCCCAGAAAGAAAAGAAATGATAAATGCCGAGAAAAGGCCCCCCCGGGAAAGATGATGCATCGAATGATGGCGATGATGACCCGGAACTCCCACCAAAGGACGATAATATCCCAAAAAAGAGAGTCAACATGATCTCTTTTGGTGTGAGCACTATCTGTGAGGGACTAGCAGGAGGTGGCTCAGAGGTAGCTGATCGAAAGGCTCATGTAGCAGAGGTAAAAGTAGTGACCAAAGCCGAGGTTGTGAACTTGGTTTCAACAGGGGTTAAACCTGAGAAAAGAAAGAAGGTAGACATGGACACAATCGTAGTTGGCTTCTCGCGACTTGATTTCAAGGGTATATTATCTCCCCAAGACGATCATCTAGTCATCCCCATAAGGGTGCATGGATGTGAAGTTCAGAGGATTCTTGTTGATGTGGGGAGTTCAACAGACGTTATGTTCTGGCCCTGTTTCAAGAGCTTGGGTCTCAGTCGAGCAAGGCTTATCCCTTATCATCACCCCTTGATCGGCCTTAGTGGAGAGAAAGTCCATCCATTGGGAATGTATGAAATGGACATGATAATGGGAGATGAATGGCCTAAGATGTTGACTAAAAAAATTAACTTCTTTGTGATGGATGAAAATATCTTCTCAGCCTATAACCTCATAATGGGACGAGTGGCCCTCAAACTATTTGAGGTCGTGCCTTCAACAGTCCATCAGATGATAAAATTACCGACTCCTTATAGAGTAGGGGAAGTTCAGGGTTACCAAATATCTACACGTGAATGCTACATCAACTATACATAAGAGAGAGAGGCTCATAAGAGGGCAACCACCACTTACAACATTGACAACCTTGATCCTAGAGACGAAATAAAGCTCAAAAAGGGAGAAAAAACCATCCATGTCGGCAAGGCCCTAAAACCTGAGATCAATGAGGAGCTAATTAAGTTGCTAAGGAAAAGATAGAGTATCTTTGCATGGAGTCATACAGACATGCCAGGTATTGACCCTGAGATCATGTGTCATAAACTTAATGTTGTAGATGATGCCAAGCCCATTAAGCAGAGAAGAAGGATTGACTCAAGAGAAAAGTATGAAGTCATCGGAGACGAGGTTCGAAAGTTTGAAGAGGTTGAGTTCATTAGAGAGATCATATACCCAGAGTGGCTGTCCAATGCTATTATAGTGTCGAAAACAAATGGGAAGTGGAGAATGTGCGTAGATTTTACTGACTTGAACAATTATTATCCTAAATATAGCTTCCCTCTTCCTCGTATAGATCCGATGATGGACACCGTGACAGGTCATGAGCTTATGAGCTTCATAGATGCATACTCTGGGTACAATCAAATCTTCATGGACCCGACTAACTCAGAGAAGACAACTTTTATTATGGACAAGAGGACCTATTACTACATGGTCATGCCCTTCGGCTTGAAGAATGCAGGGGCTACATACCAATCTTTTGTAAATAAAATGTTTGAGGATCAGATAGGCAAGTCCATGGAGGTTTATGTAGACGACAAGCTGATGAAGAGTATGAAGGCCGACACTCATATGGCCGATCTTAAAAGAACTTTTGATACCATGGATAAATACAGAATGAAGCTTAACCAGGCCAAGTTTGTCTTTAAGGTCGGAGTTGGAAAGTCTTTGGGTTTCATTGTAAACTAGAGGGGGATGGAAGCTAACCGAGAGAACATAAAGGATTTACTGGAAATGAAGATACCCAGAACCATCAAAGAGATTTAGAGGTTGATTGGATGAGTAGCTGCACTTAACAGGTTCGTCTTTAGAGCTACAGATAAATGTCTTCCATTTTTTAAAGTTCTTAGAAAAGCCTTTGAATGTAATGATGAATGTGATAAAGCTTTTAAAGAGCTTAAGTCCTACCTCAGATCCCCTTTACTCCTATCACGACCAATTCAAGGTGAGAAGCTGCATGTATACTTAACTGTCTCAGAGTCAGCCATTAGCGCTGTAATAGTAAGAGAAGAGAATGGAGTACAGAGATCAGTGTATTTTAATAGCAAGGCACTCAAAGGGTAAGAGCATAAGTACCCTAGGATGGAAAAGTTGGCCTATGCCTTAATACATGCTTCTAGAAAAATGAAGCCATACTTCCAGGCTCATTCCATGGTCATCCTCACCGATTCCCCGCTCAGATAGGTCCTCCATAAGCTTGACAAGTTAGGAAGGCTAATGACCTGGGCAATTGAGTTGGGAGAGTATGATATTGATTATCAACCCAGGTTTTCCATCAAAGGACAAGCACTCGCAGATTTTATGGTCGAGTTTACCTGGGATGAGCTGTGGTTGAGAACAGTCTTGAAGCTACAGATGAGCAAATGAAAGGGAACATCGGTCGAGCAGCAAATGAGGCTGAGATAAGTACAACCAGGCAAAAGGCAGTTGGGAATGAAGAAGATAAATACCTCTTCAAACAAGGGACCCTAACAGAGGGAAACTTATCTTTAAATGAAACCACTGGAACCTCTTCGTTGATGGGTCGTTCTGTGAAAACGGGAGTGGAGCAGGGTTGATAATGTCGGCACCAGATGGTACAGATATTGAGTATGCACTGAGATTCAGCTTTAAAGCATCCAACAATGAGTCAGAGTATGAGGCACTGATAGTGGGTCTTTTTTTGGTAAGAGCCCTTAGTGTCGGTCAACTCCTAGTCATAGTGACTCAAGATTAATCATGAACCAGATCCCGGGGGTGTACGAAGCCAAAGATTAAAGGATGACCAGATCTATGAAGAGGTTAAGATCGATGCTATAAGGCTTTAAAGAGGTAAAGATGAAGAGGATACCTCGAATGGACAACAACCGAGCTGATGCACTCGTGAGGTTGGCCTCAGCAATAAGAACGGATATAAGGAGAACAATACTGCTCAAGTCGACCATCAAAGAGGGAGAGGTTGCTAGACCTTGCTTGAATCTGAATATGGGGGCCTCATGGATGGACCCTCTCATCAAAAACATTAGAGAGGGAGAATTGCCAGAGTCAAAGTTAAGGTTCAAGCATTAGAGAGGAAAATTTCCAGAGGAGAAAGCTAAGGTTCAAAGCTGTTAAATTCTCTATTGTGGGAGATGTCATGTACAAAAAGGGATTCCTACTCCCTCTTCTCAGATGTGTTCACCCTTCAGAGGTTCCATACATCTTATAAGATGTACATGAGGGCTCTCATTCAAGCCACATTGGAGGAAGGTCGTTGGATAAGAGGATAATCACTCAGGGATACTGGTAGCCGACCTTAGCCAAAGATGCAGCTATGTATGTGAAGAGATGTGATAAGTCCCAGAGATTCTCCACCATTCCCCATCAGCCTCATTAACCTCTGACTTCTATCAGCTCCCCTTGGCCATTTGCACTATACGTCATTAATTTGGTAAGACCCTTGCCAAGGGTTGTAGACAACTATCGGTACTTAATTGTGGCGATTGATCATTTCTCTAAATGGGTAGAAGTCGAGCCAATGATCACAATTACTAAGCAGAAGACCTTCCAGTTCATTTGGAAAAACATCATATGTAGGTATGGCTTCCAAACACCCTCATCTCAGATAATGGAACCTAATTTTAGAATGTTTCCTTAGAAAAATACTGTGAAAGAGTGGGAATCAAGCAATTCTTCTCCTCCCCAGGCCGACCCCGGTTAAATGGTCAGACTGAGGTCACAAATCGAATAATCCTTGATGGGATAAAAAAGAAGTTGGAAGAGGCCAAAGGAAGATGGATTAAAGAGGTATATGCAGTGCTTTGGGCTTACAGGATGACAATGAGAACACCTACAGGGGAAACTCCATTTATATTAGCCCATGGCTTAGAGGCTGGTATCCCAACAGAGATAGGGCTTCCTACTTGTTGATGTAAAAAATTAGATCGCTCTAATTATTCAATCACAGATAAATAAAATGAGACAAAGATTTTTAAAGTGGTTCAGCCTTATAAGAATGGCCTACGTCCACTGTTATGTTATTGCTGAGTCTTGGGAATTCTCGATTACAAGTTCTATCAAGAAATTCCGGTCTCCTTGAATGAGGGTGATACAATGTATTTATAGCCCTTAGGCTGTTACGTGAAAGGGTGATACATTAAATGATATACATATGAAAGGATGATAAATTTAATGCCCTTTAAGCGTGTGCGTCAATGACAAGCATTCAATGAATAGTTGAACTGTTGATTATCTGGCAATCAATGCTATGGCCGAGATGCAGCTCGGACCGCCTTAGTTGCTCGTCGTTCAGGAGTTCCTCGGAGAACTACAGTTCCTCGGAGTGTTGTAGTTCCTCGAAGTATCCTTGTTGCTCGGAGAGAACATGACTTGGTCGGGGAAATGAACTTCCTCGTTGCTATTGTGCCACGTAGATTGACACGTGTCTTCTTATTATTCGTCCATATCAGCATACTAATTTTGGTATCAACAGAAGCCCCCAATGTTTTATATTTCGAACTTTGAAGAGTATGGAACATTATTTCTCGGTATATGGAAATATTAAATGACCTTCCTGGTGTTTAGGAGCATTTTCTCCGTATTTGAATTTTCTTCCAAATTCGCAGAATCTGCCTTTTTGCATCTTTATAAGCGCTTCGATCTTTGTCCAAATTTTGGTCCTTTTAGCCGCTGGTAGCATAATAGTTTCCTTTTTGTAATCATTTCTTTCGTCGTTTCCCAAGGCAAAGTATTTAAACTTCATAGACAATATCACCGTCTTCTACCTTTTCCAATTTCTGCTTTCGAGTTTTCCATAATCTTTCTTTCTCTTGTGCGTTCATCCTTGTTTTCGTTCGTTGTCAACAGATCTCCCTTTATTCCTGTAAGATCTTCTTCCTTCTTCTTCATTTCTTTTATTCACCATGGTTTATATTATTGAATCTCTTGAGAAATTCCGTTCTGATTTCTCTATTCCATCTTGGGTAACTGTGGAGGATCTTTCTGAGCATTCAAATTACTTTCGCTTGGCTGAGGGACATTGGTTCCCCAGCCTCTTTATTGCTGAATGTGGATTTTCTTTTCCACCAAACCCTTTGTGTTTAGAGTTCTGTCAGTATTTCGATGTTGTTCCTGCAAAAATAGCCCCCAACACATGGAGAATAGTTAATGGGGTGCATAGGTTAAATCAAACTCATGGAACTCGTATAGGAATTCCTGAGATTATGTACTGTTATAGATGGGTTGTTCTAGACAATGTTTATTATTTAAAAACTAGATTTTTGAATAGGGCTTTAGTAGTCAACCTCCCTGATGCCAATAGGGATTATTTTGAGCATGGAGTAGTTATCAAAAATTGGCAACATGCCCCTTTGGTTGGAGATGCAGTATATGAGGGTCCCAAATGTCCTCCATATGGCAATGCGATAGGTTATTTTCATTTTATTTTATTTCTGAAACTATGATTTCATTATGTTTGAATAAATGCATGATTGACATTTCAATATGTTTTTGTTTGCAGTTGACAGTAAGAGAAAAACTCCCAAAGAATCAGAAGTTAATATAAAGCATTTGAAACATATCTGGAGTTTGCATCAGAAAGTTGCAGACGAGCACGTCAGGTCTGCTTCATAATTGTTGCAGTGCAGGAGCTATACATCGTCCTTTACTGCTCGTCCTGTGGTCAGCATTAGTGAATTATTGCCAGCTTCTGAGGATTCTTCACCAGACTCTCACATTCCTCTGAGTCAGAAAATGGGTAAAAGAAGAGTTCTTGCTATCTTCGAGGAGGCTTCCTCTGCTGGAGATGGAAAAAGAAACAAGGCTGATGTCCCAAAGGGGACAAAGAAAGTGGATGCTGCCCCTTCTGTTGCTCCTCAGAAGGCTGCCGAGAAGCCCCCAGTGGCTCCTGTGCAGAAGGATGCACCTGTGGAAGTAATCACCATCTCTCCAACCAAAAGTTCTTCTTTGGTTGAGATTGTTGAGAAGACACCGAGGAGACTGAAGAAATCCTCCTCGATCAATTTTTTTGAAGCCATTCCCCAGCTCCAAGCTAGTGGAGCTGGTGTTCCAACCATTATTCCCCCGAGTTCTGCAATGAGCTCGGTAAAGACTTGGACTATTCCTGAAGTCCAAGTAATTGAGGAGAACATGTCTAGGGATATGCTGACATCCCTAGCTACTCGTCACATTGCTTCAGTAAGTTTCTCTTATCCTGAATTTTTCTTTCTTTCCGTCAATACATATGTCTCTGTGCTGATTTATCATTATTTCCTTCTTTTTCCAGCTGGTGAGTTGCTTTAACACCATAGTGAAGAAAGATGAAGCAATCAAGGCTTCTAGCTCCTCGTCTGGAGTAGAGGATGCTTTACAGAGTTTGGCCCAATCTTTGAAGGATTCCCGTCAAAAATATGACGAGGATAGGGGTAATTGGGAGAAGAAATTGGCTGCATCTGAAGTAGAGAAAGTGCAGTTGGGAAATACAGTAAAGGACTTGGAGGGAGAGAATAAAAAATATGCCGAGAAGCTCACAAACTTTGGGGAGCTTGAGAATAAGTTGAAATCGGCTGAGGAAGATCTAACCCTTCTGCGAGAAGTAAATCGCCAGAATGAGGAGGTAGAGGCCAAGTTAAAAGCCACCGAGGATCTTCTATCCGAGAAGCTCTCCTCATAGAAAATGAAAAGAAAGGTGGCTGTGAAAAAATCATTTCGAACTGGTTGGGACAAAGGATGGGATAGGGGTAGCAGCAATGATGACCCAGGTGCAGTATGGGAGTTTGAAATACTTCCGAGATGGTTGGGTTGCTGCCCTGCAGGAACTGAAGGTTAACGAGGACTCTGAACTATTTCAACAACATCTTCCTGGCCCCCCTCCTGTAATTGAAGATGAGGAAGAAGACGAAGCTGCGTCCGAGGAGTCTTCAATGATAGTAGGTGATCAAGTCCTTGCTCCACAACCCAATCAGACACCACCGAGGAGATATCGTCTTTGCCTGCTCCTCCTGAACAGGTCTCAACTTCTGCCAATCAACTCATTGTTCCCACCGAGCAACCAAGCTCCTCGTCCCAGCCTCCCGAGAAAGTCTTGGGAGATAAGGAAAAGGTGTGAAGTTGTTCGGTATTCTCTTTCTGTTTTTCTTTTACTTGTACTATGTATTCTGAACGTTGTACTCCTTTTGATGATGTAATAAAATCACCTTTTTTGTTCCTCTGTGTTGTTGATGTTCTGTCTTCTTCTTTTATTAACTCTTGCCTTCTCTTTTTTACTAGTTTATGGCTAGAATGGAAGTATTGTCTGCCAATGATACAAAGTTGATGCAGCAATGCCATTAATATTATAAGGCTGGTCACACAGACCTAAGTGCATCTGAAGTTACTGATATCATTGGTCATGATGCTTCTGAGCAGGCAGTTGAGGCTTATCAGTACCTGAAGGGTTTACTTGACCGAGTTGTGGCCAATAATGTGGCCTATTACGAAATGATCGAGGATCTTTAATGTACCTTAGAAGACCTTCAAAATCAGTATAAGGAATCAACTGCCCTGTTGCATGAGGGGTATGCGAAGAGGTATCAGCAGCTTTCTGTCGAGAAGGGCTACGAAAAACTCCTGGCTGGGTATGATGTCAGAGAGAGAACCCTAAAGGGTGAAGTTGAAGCCTGTAGACAGATTGCCGAGCTGCTAGAGCAAGAAAATAACAATTTGCAGAAAGAGCTGGCACAGTATAAGTCTGCAGCATCTTCTTCAACAGCTGTAATCCCAGTAACTGACGAGGGATTTTCCTTTCTAGAGGTTGAGAATGCCAAATTAAGGCAAGAGTTGGATACCTTGAGAAGGTCGGGTACTTCTACTGCTACTCGAGGACGAGGAAGAGGTTCTCGTGGACGAGGAAGAGTTACTCAGGATGTTGTTGAGGAACAAAGTACTCCACCTACTCGGGGTCGATCAATAACTCTTCGTCGTTCTGTTGAAGAAGCTCGTACTCAGTCAACATTGGAAAATCAAGCGTTCCAATTGAATGCAAAAGATCGGGCTTTGTCTGAACTGTCCAAGAAAGTTAGAGAATTGGAACTACAAATCTCTACAAAAGAATCAGAGTTGGAGACTAATAAACTTTTCATCCAGAGTCTTCATGAGAAGCTTGAGCGGTTAACATTCCAATTCCATAAACAGACCAGGGAGTTTTGGATGGCTGGATACAACGTGGCACTATTCCATTTAGATGCTCGTATCCAGAATGCCAATAATGAGGGCTACAAACAAGGCCGGCTGAATGCCTTATGTGTGTTGAAACACGAGCAGGGACACTATTTATGGGACTACTATGAGCCTGGATTGCTTGACTTGCCTGTGCCTCCATTTAATTTGGACATGGAGTGGATCCCTGCTCGTGCCATTCCTCGGAGCTTACTTGCTAAATATCTTGGTGACTACAGTTTGCATTCCCAGTTTGAGGTATCTCGTCCTGAGCATCTTCTAGATCGACCTTCTGTGATGAACGTTAGGATGCTGAAGGACTTGAACTTCATTAACTCTCCTCAGACTTTAAATGATCCGCCTGCTGGCGAGGAACCTATTTCAAAAGCTGAGGGGAAAAAACCAAGAGAATAGGAATTTCAATGTAATAGTTAGTATATGTAACTTGTAATTTATTTTAAATTTTAGTGAAAGACTTTCATTTTCTATTTGCAAATCTGTATTGCTATTGTCTTGTGCTTGTCAAACATGTTATATTTGTGCTTGCATAATAATATCGTGTGGTTCATCGACCAACTTAGTAATAAAAAGTTACAAGTATCAGTAATGTTGCTCGATCACTTAATAATAAAGTAATGAGTATAAAAATGTTTAAAAAAATTTCCAACCAACCAAGGTTGTTAAATTGTGTTTGTCGACCAACTATGGTTAGTGAGAGTTTATCCCCGACTAACCGTACTTGGTAAATTTTTGTCTTTTTCATAAAATATGTCCGACCAACTAAGGTCTATGAATTTTCCTCAACGACCAACTACAATTAGTGGGTTTTTATCCCCGACCAACCATACTTGGTTCAGTTTGGAATATTTTGTTCTTCGAGGAACTTTTGTATTTTCTGTAATAATCTTACCTCCCGACCAACATAAGTTGGCATTTGAGAGCATATCTTGTTTCCTAACCAACCGAGATTTGCCTTTTTAGGAGTCTCGTGTTCTCGCTCTTTTACCAACCGTAGTTGGTCTGAGTTCGAACTATCATGTTCACTAGCTCTTTTACCAACCTGAGTTGGCCACGCTAGTGTACGCCTCCTAACCAAAGGAGTATAGTTTGTTCTGGCCCTTTTACCAATCGGAGTTGGTCGTGGGTTTGAACTATCATGTCCACTAGCTCTTTTACCAACCTGAGTTGGTCACGCTAGTGTACGCCTCCTAACCAAAGGAGTATAATTTGTTCTTGCCCTTTTACCAACCGGAGTTGGTCGTGGGTTTGAACTATCATGTCCACTAGCTCTTTTACCAACCTGAGTTGGTCACGCTAGTGTACGCCTCCTAACCAAAGGAGTATAGTTTGTTCTCGCCCTTTTACCAACCGGAGTTGGTCGTGGGTTTGAACTATCATGTCCACTAGCTCTTTTACCAACCTGAGTTGGTCACGCTAGTGTACGCCTCCTAACCAAAGGAGTATAATTTGTTCTTGCCCTTTTACCAACCGGAGTTGGTCGTGGGTTTGAACTATCATGTCCACTAGCTCTTTTACCAACCTGAGTTGGTCACGCTAGTGTACGCCTCCTAACCAAAGGAGAATAGTTTATTCTCACCCTTTTACCAACCGAAGTTGGTCGTGGGTTTGAACTATCATGTCCACTAGCTCTTTTACCAACCTGAGTTGGTCACGCTAGTGTACGCCTCCTAACCAAAGGAGTATAGTTTGTTCTCGCCCTTTTACCAACCGGAGTTGGTCGTGGGTTTGAACTATCAGTGTTGTTGAATAGCGTAGTGTTGTACACTAGTATTCCCCGAAAAACTTTCGATAAAAAGAAATAAGATGGAGAAACATCATCGTTTTATTCATATTGATGAAATTGCTTTACATTTTACATCACTGATAATACTTGCGTATGTGTTCAGCATTCCATGCATTCTTAAATTCCTCTCCTTCTAGAGTCGCTATTCGGTAACTTCCTGGTCGAACAACTTCTGTGACTCGGTAAGGTCCATGCCAGTTTGCTTCCAATTTATTGTGCTTCTGAATGACCTTCTTTAGCACGTAATCTCCTTCTTTTAAGTCGCATTTCTTCACCCTCTTGTTGTAGAACAGAGCTGTTCGTTGTTGGTAAGCAGCATTCCTAATGGCTGCCTCTTCTCTAACCTCCTCGAGCATATCCAAATCCAATCTTCTCATTAAGTTGCTGACTGGGGAATTGAAATTCAGCACTCTATGTGTTGGAAGACCCAACTCGGCAGGTATTACAGCTTCACTTCCAAATGCCAGCATATATGGTGATTCTCCAGTTGCTGCTCGGGGAGTTGTTCGGTAAGCCCACAATACTGACTGTAGCTCATTAATACAATTAGATTTAGCTTCACTTAGCCTCTTCTTCAAACCATTGAGTAATGTTCTGTTCGTCACTTCAGTCTGTCCATTGCTTTGAGGATGGCCTGGTGCTGAATGAGTCTTCAGAATGTTTGATTGTCGATAATAGGCAGCAAACTCCTCGTTATCGAATTGTTTTCCATGGTCTGTGATGAAGGCATGAGGGAGACCATATCGGCAGATTATATTCTTCCAAACGAACTGGTATACCTTCTCGTACGTCATATCAATAAGTGGCTCAGCTTCTACCCACTTAGTAAAATAATCCACTGCCACGACGAGGTATTTGAATCTTCCTCGGGTCGTTGGCAGTGGTCCAACCAGATCAATTCCCCACATGGCAAATGGCCAAGGGGAAGTTATGGGTGTCAAAAATGCTTGTGGAGTACGTCGGATGGAAGAAAAACGTTGGCATTTATCACATCTTTTGGCGTAGGCTATACAATCAGCCCTCATAGTTGGCCAGTAGTACCCCTGCGTCATCACTCTTTGCAAAAGTGTCCGACCTGCTACATGGGCTCCACAGAACCCTTCATGGATCTCTTCAATCAATTCTTTCACCTCGGAGGGATGTACACATCTCTGCAAACCTACCATAATTCCTCGTCTATACAAAACACCATTAGTTAGTACATATCGAGCAGTTTTAAACTTCAATTTCTTGGCAGCGAGCTTGTCCTCCGGCAATTCTCCCTCCTCAATATATGCCCTGATGGGATCCATCCAAGATGGTCCTAAATCAAGGGTAATAACATTCATCGTCAGGTCTTCATCTATGCTCCGAGTTTCTAATACTTCAATTGGTATTGTTCTTCGCAGCTCGGTACGAGTAGCTGATGCTAGTCGGGCCAGTGCGTCTGCTTGTGCATTTTCCATTCTTGGTATTCTGATCAACTGAATGGCATCAAATTTTGCCAACAACTCCATCACCTTTGCATGATACTTGACCATTAATTCTCCTTTAACTGCATATGTTCCCATCATCTGATTCACAATTAATTGAGAATCACTGAATACCATCACTTGTTGTGCTTCTATAATCTTTGCTAAATTAAGACCTGCTATCATAGCCTCATACTCAGCCTCATTATTGGAGGCTTTGAATTGGAATCGCAGGGCATATTCCATGTCAACCTCGTCTGGGGTTTTCAAAACAATCCCTGCTCCACAGCCTGTTGCTCCATGTAGGTAACTTGTCTTCAAATTTCTTGTCTGACAGAGTTCCTCGGTGAAATATCTGTTGTTTTCTTTCATCCTCCCCTGGTAATTTTCGCTCCTCGTCGACCATCTCTTCTCGCCCTTTTACCAACCGGAGTTGGTCTGGGTTTGGATTTGATGATCTTTCTACATCCACAAGCCCTTTTACCAATCGGAGTTGGTCTGGACTTATGTCTGTTGATCCTGTAACATCCACAGGTTGGTCAGCGAGCAATTTTTTATTCCTCGGGGGTATTAGGATATGTAAACTCTGCTATGAAATCGGCTACAGCTTGCCCTTTTAATGATGATCTGGGTTCATACACAATATCGTATTCACCGAGCTCTATTGCCCAGTACATCAGTCTCCCTGATTTTTCTGGCTTATGAAGGGCTTGTCTTAGTGGCATGTCGGTATACACGACGATGGTATGGGCCTGGAAATATGGACTCATTCTTCTACTTGCTTCAATTAATGCCAACGCTAATTTTCCAGCTTTGGGTACCTGATCTCTGCACCTCTGAAAGCCTTACTTGTGTAATAAATTAGTTTTTGGACTCCATTCTCCAATCTGATCAATGCCGAGCTGGCTGCATTCTTTGATACTGCCAAGTATAAGTACAACTTTTCTCCCATTACTGGCCTGGACAATAGTGGAGGTGCTCCCAAATATTTCTTCAAGTCTTGAAAGGCTTTCTCACATTCATCATTCCACTCGAAAGTTTTTAGAAGTGTTTTGAAGAATGGAAGGCATCTATCAGTTGCTCGGGATACAAATCTGTTGAGCGCTGCAACTCGTCCTGTAAGACTCTGCACTTCTTTCTTCGTCGTTGGAGATGGTAACCCTAAGAGAGCTTTGATCTTTTCTGGATTCGCCTCAATGCCTCGTTGGTTGACGATGTACCCAAGGAACATTCCTTCTCGTACTCCAAATGTGCACTTCGTCGGGTTGAGCTTCATTTGGTATTTATCCAGTTGATCAAAGGTCTGACCTAAGTCAACTAAATGATCAGCAGCTTTCTTGCTCTTTGTCAGCATATCATCGACATAGACCTCCATATTGCAACTGATTTGTTCGGTAAAAACCTTATTCATCAGCCGCTGGTATGTCAATCCTGCATTTTTCAAACCAAAAGGCATAACATTATAGCAATAAGTTCCCCTAGGGGTAATAAAAGAAGTACTTTCCCTGTCTTCAGGTTTTATTTTGATCTGGTTGTAGCCAGAGTAAGCATCCATGAAGCTGAGCAGCTCGTGTCCCGAGGTGGCGTCTACTAGTTGATCAATTCTGGGCAGTGGAAAATGGTCCTTTGGACAGGCCTTGTTGAGATCGGTGAAATCAACACACATTCTCCATTTATTATTTTTCTTTTTTACCATCACCACGTTTGCTAACCAGTCTAGATATTTCACATCTTCAATGAATTGGGCTTTCTGGAGCTTCTCGACCTCCTCTTGTATAGCTTGATTCTTCTCGGGGCTGAATACCCTTCTTCTCTGCTTTACAGGCTTGATCTCCTTATTCACATTGAGCTCATGACATAAGAAGTTTGGATCTATTCATGACATGTCTTCATGACTCCATGCAAAAGTTTTCTTCCTGTTTCTCAAGAAAGTTATCAATTCCTGTTTTATTGAAGCATCCAACGTTGAACCTATCTGGGTTACTCGTTCAGGGTGCTCGTCGTCCAGAATAACATTTTTTGTAGATTCCACCACCTGTCCTTTTACAAGTTGGGATTCATCTCTGGGATCAAGTGTTTCAATTTCTGTACCTTCATCCACCTGGTAGGTAGTAGTTTTTTTTCTTGACTCTTCAAACTCCTCTTGCTCGGCAGATGAATAATAGTATTCCCGAGCTACTTTTTGATCACCTTTCACCACTCCCACTCCGAAATTTGTTGGGAATTTTAAGCATTGATGTACTGTAGATGGAACTGCTTCGAACTTCTTCAAACCAACTCTTCCCATGATGATGTTGTAGGCTGACTGCACATTCTTATCCATCACAAAGAAGCGTATTCTCTCTGTTCGATAAGCAGGACAAGTTCCAATGAATATATCCAACTTGATCGTCCCAAGTGGAAAAACTTTCTCGCCAGCAAAACCCAGAAGAGGTCTGTGATAAGGTTCTAATTGAGATAATTTCAAATTTAAACTGTCAAAGCATGAATAGTACATGATGTCTGTCGAACTACCATTGTCTACCAGCACCCTTGAAATCACTACTTCTTTCATCCTCATTTTGATCACCAAAGGGTCGTCGTGAGGGTAAAGAACACCTGCCAGGTCATTTTTTGAAAAGCCAATGACCAGCTTCTCTTTGTTTACCTTCCTCGGACGATCCTCCTCGACCAAATTTATTCGCTGAATGTACGAGCAAGCTTGGGCCTCTCCGAGGTAATCCTTTCTTTCTGCAGTAAGGTCTCCTCCTCCTGCATCTCCTCCTGTAATAACATTACAATCAAATGACCCAAAACGTATGGAAAATACCTCTCGTTATGGCTGCCTTGGTTTCTTGGGAAGATCGGGGTCATCATCTGGATCATCTTCATGATTTCTCTTCTTTTTCTCCTATGCTCGACGAGGAGATCTAGACCTCTCTCTAGTTCGATCATTATTTCTTCTTTCCCCTCCTCGATCAACATACTTTGTTAGTTTTCCTCTTCGGATGAGTGTTTCAATCTCGTTCTGAAGAGCTATGCAATTTTTGGTCATATGACTATGATCCTTATGAAACTCGCAATATTTATCCCTGTTCCTCGTATCAGGGTCTGACCTCAGTTTCTTCGGCCACTTTACCTCCTCGCTATTCTTGATTTCTTCCAAGACATGATTAATACCCATTTTCAAAGGAGTATAATTATCGAATTTCTTCAGGACTTCCCACGATGTTTTATTATTCTTGGAATGCCTGTCACCGCCATTGCCCTTATGCTCTTTCTTCTTAGATTTGTTGACTTCCACCTTGGTTTCTTTATCCATATTCTTCTTCGCAGCCATAGCCTCCTCGGCATTCATGATTTTGGCTGCTTTTGCCATCAACTCTGACATAGTTGTAGGTGGATCTTTGGCCAAAGTGTAGTACAACTTGTTAGGCAATAACCCACTCATCAAGGTGGTGATTGCTGTCTTTTCTTCATAATCTATGACTTCTAGCTTCTCGTTATTGAAACGAGTTATGTAATCTCTAGTACTTTCGCCAAGTTTTTGTCTAACACTTAACAAGTGTGCTACTCGTTTTACTGGTTTTGCCCCAAAACAGAAATTGCCAATGAACAACTCGGCCAACTGAAAGAAAGTTGAAATCTTTCCCCGAGGAAGATTATTGTACCATATTCGGGCAGATCCAGTAAGAGTTCCAGAGAATGCTATACATCTCATCTCGTCGGGGACAACATAGATGTCGGCAGCAGCCTGATATTGCTCTTTGTGAAGAATAGGATCTGTCTTTCCATCATACTTGGGGGTCACCACGGGCGCTTTAAATTTCGACGGTGTAGGAAAATCCACAATGTCCTGTACAAAAGGGGTCCCTCGAACAAAAGTTCGTTGTAGGGGATTCTTTGCCTTAGCCATTTCTCCCAATCAATCCTCCAACCGCTGAATGGAACCTTTCCACGCATCATTTCCCTCCTCGGGCCTATTAGTTCGAGCAATTGATTGTTCTGAAGTAACCTCCTGAGATCTATCCTGACGAGCAACTGGTCGTGATTGCGCTGATCCTTCTCTTAGATCTGATGGTTGTCGAAAGCTCCTCGACATGGCTTTAGGTGAACTCTTATTCCTTCTAGGGCCTAATCGACTGAAAGGAGACACCCTGCTCAGTCTTTCCATGGCACTGGTCCTCTCTGGAGAGAAAGTAATACGTTGCTCAGTATCTGTGGCCCTTATCGATGAAGTTTGCCCAGGTTGATAAGAGAAATCATCAGATTCCTCATTATGATACGTCTCTGTACGTCTGGATCGTGAAGAAGGTGCACGGGTATTTCTTTGGATGTTTCGTGATCCAGGATGGGTTGGTGTACCACCATGGAGAGTTTGGATGAGTTGCCGCATTGTCTCTTGCATGGCGGTTTGTCCTTGAGCCAAATTCGTCATAATTCCAGCCAGATCTGGAGGTGTAGAAGGATTTGGAAGATTTCCAGCATTTCCAGCGTTTCGATTGCTGGACTCTGGATTACCTGCCATTGATGATGAATGATTTTTGGTGAAAAACGATAACAATAGTCGTTTCCCACAGACGGCGCCAATCTGTTGATGTAAAAAATTAGATCGCTCTAATTATTCAATCACAGATAAATAAAATGAGACAAAGATTTTTAAAGTGGTTCAGCCTTATAAGAATGGCCTACGTCCACTGTTATGTTATTGCTGAGTCTTGGGAATTCTCAATTACAAGTTCTATCAAGAAATTCCGGTCTCCTTGAATAAGGGTGATACAATGTATTTATATCCCTTAGGCTGTTACGTGAAAGGGTGATACATTAAATGATATACATATGAAAGGATGATAAATTTAATGCCCTTTAAGCGTGTGCGTCAATGACAAGCATTCAATGAATAGTTAAACTGTTGATTATCTGGCAATCAATGCTATGGCCGAGATGCAGCTCGGACCGCCTTAGTTGCTCGTCGTTCAGGAGTTCCTCGGAGAACTAGAGTTCCTCGGAGTGTTGTAGTTCCTCGGAGTATCCTTGTTGCTCGGAGAGAACATGACTTGGTCGGGGAAATGAACTTCCTCATTGCTATTGTGCCACGTAGATTGACACGTGTCTTCTTATTATTCGTCCATATCAGCATACTAATTTTGGTATCAAGACTACTCATAGAATTCAGACGTATGACCCTCAGAGGAATGGGGAAGAGAGAAGACTTGATCTTGATTTATTTGAGGAGAGAAGAGAAGATAATGAGATAAGACAAGCAGCCTATTAGTAAAGAACTACGAGGTTCTACAATTAGAGGGTAAAATCAAGGCCGATAGCTGTGGGAGACCTGGTCCTGAAGAAGATGTGGCAGAAACCTAATAAGCTCCATCCGAATTGGCATGGTCCTTATAGGGTAATTGATGAGGTTGTACCTGGTACCTATCGGCTAGAAAATCTAAAAGGGGAGCCTTTCTCAAACCCTTGGAATGCCGACCACTTGAAGAAATATTACTTATGATGTTGTAATTATTTTAAATTTTTGTAATACACGCATCAATTTATACAGAAGATATAAAAGAAATTGTGAATAAGAAACATCAAAGTTTTGTTAACTTTTGTTCCAATGTATATGTTTAAACATCACTAATTTGGTGAATTATGAGGTGAAACATCATTAATTTAGTGACCTCAGACCTTTAACATCATTAACTTTATGAAAAGATGAGGTTTAACATCAATAACTTAGTGACCTTAGACTTTTAACATCATTAACTTGGTGAAACGATGAGGTTTAACATCATTAACTTGGTGACCTCAGACCTTTAACATCGTTAACTTGGTGAAACTATGAGGTTTAACATCATTAACTTGGTGACCTCGGGACTTTAACATCATTAACTTGGTGACCTCAGACCTTTAACATTATTAACTTGGTGAAACTATGAGGTTTAGCATCATTAACTTGGTGACCTCAGAGCCTTAACATTATTAATTTGGTGAATTATGAGGTAAAACATCATTAACTTGGTGACCTCAGACCCTTAACATCATTAATTTGGTGAATTATGAGGTAAACATCATTAACTTGGTGACCTCAGACCTTAGACATCATTAACCTGGTGACCTCAGACCCTTAACATCATTCATTTGGTGAAAGTATGAAGTTAAACATCATTAGTTTGGTGAAAATATGAGGTTAAACATCATTATTTTGGTGACCTCAGACCTTAGACATCATTAATTTGGGAAGTTATAAGGTTTAACATCATTAGTTTAGTGAAATTTTGAGATAAACACCATAATTTGGTGACCTCTAACTCTTAACATATGTATTATGTTTCTAGTCTTATGGTGAAATTTATGGTGAGTATGTGGAACATCACAATCATAGAATAATAAAACATCATAGAAGAGCAATAGAAACAGAATAAGTGAATCTGCTTATGTTCGTAACATTAAGAGGTTACAGAGTTGCATTCAAAATATCAAAAAGCTATAACCAAAGTTCATCAAAACAAGGATCACAAAAAGCTTCACAAAAAGAGTTAATGATTAGCAGGAGAGGCCCTCAGAGCTCGGTCTGTCCCTCGACAGGAGCCGACCCATCAGTAGCTGTATTTATTTGGCCGATGTTTGTAACTTTAACCTCTTCATCATGCTGATCACCATCATTAGTCTCCGTAACCTCAAGAGGAGCCGTTTCGGCCGGGGCAGCATCACTTTGTTCTACTTCCTTCAAAGCTTGGGCGAATCGAGGGTATCCAAAGTCGAGACCGACAAAATCCTTGGTAGTCAAGCTCCCAAACTCACCTTGCTTCAATTCTGTCCATCCACTACTCGCTTTAATTCCCTCTCTAAATACTCAAAGCCAAAGCTGACAAACTCATCAGAGACTTTGTAATCTTTAATGATTTTCTCTGTAGCATCTTCCAATGCATCTTTCACAGCAACATCATCCTTTGATTAAAGACTTTGATCTTTAGCCCTCAGAGCGTTGTCGTAATCCTCCTGAAGTTGAGAAATCTGGTTATCCCTCTCCTTGACGACTCCTTTCAACTTTTCAACCTCGGTTTTTAGGCTGGCCTCAATTTTTTCAGTATCCTTGCCCTTTTGTATAAAAGGTAACTTTTTCCAAGACCAATCAATAAGGCGATGAAGAGACACCACACTGTGCAGAAGAAGATCAGACATATTTATAATAATGTTTAAGGAGAAGAGAGAACACTTGGAAGGAAAATTGATAAAAATTGATACCTGAACCACCCTATGAAGTGTAAACTCGGCCAATAAAGGGACATTTAAGGCTTGAAGAAAGCGCTCATCCTCCTCAGTCATAAGTGTGCCAATAGCATCGACAGCTTGCAGGCTATGGCCGATAACGCTGTCTAATATCTTGAGCTACGATAGACGAGCAGCCAAAGCATCGTCGGTGGAAATAGGGATTGCACGGTTCTTAGCAGCCTTGCTCGGCCTAGTGTGAGCTGGTTCAGTAGGCGCTTTCCTCTTCTTACTAGCATTAAACTTTGAAGTGCCGACACTTTTTTTTTATCCGGGAAGGAGGGGGTACATTCTTACCGCCTCGTTTTTTCATGAGCTTTGTAAGGATGGGGGTCGATATCTCCCAGAAATCGTCAGAAATGCCTGCGGGTCACTCTGCAGAAAGATAAGTCTCTGAGTTAGCAAGTCAGACAGATGAAAAATATGAGACATTACTTCGTAAGAAATATTTGGAAACTTACGAAGTTCTTCTAGAGGATCACCCCCAAACCTGTCTGAGAAAGGTAATAGGGGGTCATCAGATGCTCATACTTAACAAAACGACCCTTCTCGCCTTGGTTACGAAGGTCCTTAATGTTCTTATAATTATCCTGACTAAGGACAAGGTCGGCTTTAGCCGCATGGGAAACTTTAACCCATTTCATAAGGGTCCTTGGAACCGATGTCCCACAAGCCTCATCTGGGATAAACTCCCAGGCCCCAGAAATAAAGAAATATCGAGGTTTCCAATTATGGTTGGAAGTCTAGGTAACCAAGAGCATCTTCTTTTCGAATTTCCTGGCTAAGAAGTGGTAGTAGCCGGGGTGATTTTTGGCAGATGAGGGAACGTAGCAAGCAGTAAAAACTCTAACTGGAAGGTCTGAATGGTGAACAGCCTTCCAAAGGACGATAACCCCAATTATAACCCTCCAAGCATTGGGGGACAGTTGTGAAGGGGCCAGGTTTATATAAGAGAGTATGGCTCTGATTGTTGCATGGATAGGAAGACGAAAACCTAGCTTGAACATTTGCTCATAAACGCAAATTTCACCCTCTCGCCCATCAAAGGCCCTCTCTTCCCTAAGAGGTTTCCTCAGGATGATGGAGGAATCAATGGAATAAAGGTGTCTAAAGGCTATAAGGTCGTACTCATTAACAGTACTCTCGTACTCTGTAGCTACCGAGGTGTCAAGTTCACTTCCATTTCCATAAATTTATCTATTTTTTTTCAATAGGTTAAATGAATTTATCCAATTTAGAAGTAAATTAATTCACAACCAATCCAACCACTATTTAATCCCATAAATTTATAAGTATAGTCTAAGGGCTCATAATCCAGTTTTTTCAATAGGGTACTAATTGCATTAGTAAGAACATATGAGAGTTACAAATCAAATTCATATTTTAATTAACATTTGATTAATTTCAAATTAAACCTTAAGTATCTTAGTCATGGGGGTTTCCATTAATTACATATATATTCATGGTTAATTAATTACTATATTGATTTAATCATCAAGAATTTGATGTTTTAACATAATTGTAAATCACGTGAATTTAAAGGTACAAGATTAACATGGGTCTTATATCAATTTCCAAATTACATGGTTCTAGCACGGGGATTATCATCAATCATTACAATTCTAGTCATATATCATATTAAATTTCCTAATTACATAACCCTAACATAAGAATTGTTAATAATTAACACTAATTGAGTTATTAAGTATATATATACAGACTAATATAAATTACTTATGTGATCCTTAAGCCAATTTCAACACACAAGGGATCTGGATGAGGAAATTATGAAAATCCTAGTTATCTCTACTTGATTGTAAGTCTAACTCATTAATTTAGGTGTATCTAACATTTATATGTATGAAATGAGAGGATTTAAACATTATCTTGCCTTTTGTTTGAAGATATCTTAAATTTGTTTGAATACTTCTTAATTTATCGTTGAATCTTTAATAAATCATTTTAATTCTATCCTTGAATCACCATCTTTATTGTTGAGTCCCTAAATTTAGGTTTGTTGACAGAGTGCTTGTTAATTTAGGGAAGATATGTAGATTTTTTAGGGGTTTTTTAGCTCTGAGAGAGGGAGAGAGAGAGAGTCTCATCTGAAATCTAATATGAGAAATGAACAATTCGTATATAATAAGTTATCAAAGGAAACCCACTAGAACACTTTGTGTCTAGCCCGCAGACAGTCTGTGACGTAACACACCCGCGGTCACGAGGTGTTTTGCCCATGATCATGCAGACCGATTATAGCTTAAAACCCGTGGTCACAATCCATATAATGTAACCCTAATTTAAATTGAATTCTACCTTTTACCCAAATTATTATTGATAATTTATTATTCTACCCATGTAGTTTCACCCTATTCCCCCACATAAACCTTTTAAAACATTTATGCTCAAACAAGGTAAGCCGAATGAATCAAATCAACCCTATTTCTCAACTATGCCATTCAATTACATTTGAATTCAATTTGCAAACTTTAATTAAATACAACCATTTAAGTAAATTGTTTTTAATATTTCATTATTAAACTTCCAATTTCATATAAATTCATTTTCAATGCTCAAATATTATTTTTAATAATCAATTAAGCCTTTTATTTAATTCTCAATATTAGGGGTATTACATTTGTGGCCATTGTGGCAAAACTATCATAGAGATTTAGCATTCTTATATTCTTTTATTTTAGTTACGATATGAGTTATGCTGAGACATTTATGGAGTAGAGGTCTCAATAAGTTGGGGTTTTGAGAGTTCCAGTAGATGTTGCACTATTAGTGTTTATTGTTGATGGGCGATGATAATCCATTTCTCTATATATTTGTTGCCTCTATTTATTGTCATCTTTATTTATAGGAATAAAATTATATCAAATTTATTTGACGATGGTATATGTAATATTTGAGATTAACCACTACAAATATTGGAAATACAGGTTATCACATGAGTTTAATAAAGAAGACTAAAATTTTAATTGTTAGTGCGAGCCCACTAGAACTTTTCTCTCTACATAACTATTGATACCAAATTTAGTCTGCTGACATGGCTCAATTGAATGAAGACGCGTGGCAATATATGTGGCAACAACAAACACTTCCGAGGAACTCACACGCTCCGAGGAACTATACTACAACGAGGAACACTGCTTCCCCGAGGAACTCATACACTCCGAGGAACTCATACGCTCTGAGAAACTCTTGAGTACCGAGAAGCTTAGGTGGTCCGAGCAACTCAAGCGATCCGAGCTGCACCTCGAACAAAGTATTAATAGCAGGATACCAACATTTTGACTGTTCATTAAATGCTTATCATTCAGACGCACACGCTAAAGGGGCATTGAATGTATTACCCTTTCATATGTACATCATTTAATGTATTACCCTTTCACATTACAGCCTCAGGGCTATAAATACATTGTACAATCCTCATTGTAAGGGACCGAAATTTCTTGAGAGAACTTGTAATCGAGAATTCCCAAACACTCAGCAATAACACAACAGTGGACGTAGCCCATTCTTATAAGGCTGAACCACTTTAAAAATCTTTGTCTCATTTATTTATCTGTGATTGAATTATTAGATATGATCTAATTTTTTACATCAACAGATCGGCGCCATCTGTGGAAAACGACTGGTAACATCATTTTTCACCAAAAACAATTCATCCCAAATGGCTGATATTCGAGAATCCAGCAATCAAAAAGCTGGAAGCCCTCAAAATCCATCTGCTCCGCCAAATATTCCGGATCTGGCTGGAATAATGACAAATCTGGCTCAGGGATAGACCGTCATGCAAGAAACTATGCGACAACTCATACAAACCTTCCATGGCGGTGCACCAACTCATTCAGGACTGCGGAGTATTCAAAGAAACACCCGTGCACCATCTTCACGTACTAGGCGTATTGATTTATATCGTAATGAGGAGTCTGAAGATTTCTCTTATCAACCTGGACGAACTTCGTCAGTGCGAGCCACAGATACTGGACAACGTATCACTCTCTCTCTAGAAAGGACTAGTGCCCTAGAAAGATTAAGCAGGGTATCACCTTTCAATCGATTAGGACCTAGAAGGAGTAGAAGTCCTCCTAAAGTCGTATCGAGGAGTTTTCGACGACCATCAGATTTAAGGGAAGGATCTGCCCAGTCGCGACCAGCTGCTCGTCAAGGTAGATCCCATGAGCGACCAGCTGCTCGTCAAGATAAATCCCAAGAAGCCACTTCAACGCGATCAGTTGCTCGAACCAACAAGCCCGAGGAAGGAAATGATGCATGGAAAGGCTCTATTCAGAGGCTGGAGGATAGATTAAGGGAAATGGCTAAGCCCAAGAACCCTCTACAACGAACCTTTGTTCGAGGAACACCTTTTGTCCAGGCCATTGTAGAGTTTCCAACACCATCAAAGTTCAAAGCACCTGTTGTGACCCCCAAGTATGATAGAAAAACTGACCATGTCCTTCATATAGAACAATACCAAGCTGCAGTCGACATCTATGCTGTCCCAGATGAGATGAGATGCAGAGCATTCTCGGGAACTCTTACCGGATCTGCTCAAATATGGTATAATAATCTTCCTCGGGGTAAGATTTCAACTTTTTTTCAACTGGCCGAGTTATTCATTGGGAATTTCTGTTTTGGGGAAAAGCCAGTTAAACGAGTAGCACATTTGTTAAGTGTTAGACAAAAAGCTAGTGAGAGTACCAGAGATTATATAACTCATTTCAATAACGAGAAACTCGAAGTCATTGATTATGAGGAGAAGACAGCGATTACCGCCTTGATGAGTGGACTACTGCCGAACAAGTTGTACTATACTTTGGCCAAAGATCCACCTAGAACCATGTCCGACCTGATGGGAAAAGCGGCCAAGATTATGAATGCCGAGGAGGCTATGGTTGCGAAGAAAAATATGGATGCCAAAGAAACCAATGTGGAAGGTGATAAAGCTAAGAAGAAAGAGCATAAGAACAATGGTAATGACAAACACTCAAAAAATAGGTCGGTATGGGACGTAATGAAGAAATATGATAATTATACTCCTTTGAAGAAGGATATCAACCATGTTCTAGAAGAAATCAAGAGTAACGAGGAACTAAACTGGCCAGAGAAAATGAAGGCAGACCCTGATAAGAGGAATAAGGCAAAGTATTGTGAGTTTCATAAAGATCATGGCCATATGACCAAAAATTGCATAGCTCTCCAAAATGAGATTGAAACACTCATCCGACGAGGAAAGCTGTCAAAGTATGTTGATCGTGGAAACGAAAGAAGGAACAATAACCGAGAAAGAGAGAGGTCTAGATCTCCTCGTCGAGCAGAGGAGAACAAGAAAAGAAACTATGAAGTTGATCCAGAAGACGACCCCGATCTTCCCAAGAGACCAAGGCATCCAGAACGAGAGGTATTTTCAATACGCTTTGGGTCATTTGACTGTAATGTGATCACAGGTGGAGATGCAGGAGGAGGAGACCTTACTGCCGAGAGAAAATATTACCTCTGCGAGGCTCAAGCTTGCTCGTACATTCAGCGAATAAATCTAGCTGAGGAGGATCGCCCGAGAAAGGTGAACAAAGAGAAATTGGTAATTAGTTTCTCGAAGAATGACCTCGCAGGTGTTCTATATCCTCATGATGACCCATTGGTGATCAAGATGAGAATGAAGGAGGTAATGATTTCAAGAGTACTGGTAGATAATGGTAGCTCGGCAGACATCATGTTCTACTCGTGCTTCGACAGTTTAAATCAAAAGCTATCTCAACTAGAGCCTTATCATAGACCCCTCCTCGGTTTTGCTGGCGAGAAAGTTTATCCACTTGGGACGATCAAGTTGGATATATTCATTGGTACGTGGCCTGCTTGTCGAACAGAAAGAATACGCTTCTTCATGATGGATAAGAATGTTCAATCATCATACAATATCATCATGGGAAGAGTAGGATTGAAGAAGTTCGAGGCTGTACCATCTACGGTTCATCGATGCCTAAAATTTCCAACAAATTTTGGAGTAGGAGTTGTGAAAGGTGATCAGAAAGTAGCTCGGGAATGCTATTATTCATCCGTCGAGCAAGAGGAACTGGAGGAATCAAGGAAAAAGACTACTACCTATCAAGTGGATGAAGGTACAAAAATTGAAACATTGGATCCTAAAGATGAGTCGTAACTCGTGAAGGCTCAAGTGGTGGAAGCTACTGAAAACATCATTCTGGACGACGAGCACCCTGAATGAACTACTCAAGTAGGTTCGTCGTTGGAAGCCTCATTAAAACAGGAATTGATAACTTTCCTAAGAAGCAGATGAGGTGACCCCGGCAATGCGGGTCGATGCGCAAAGACTTTATATGCGGAAGTAAACTTATTGTTGAGTAAACACCTTAAACCTACGAGTTTATATGAATGATGCAAAAGGGACCAAATTAAACTTTTACTTAATTTGATTAACTTTTATGAAAATAATTTTAATTTTCAAAGTTAATTATAGTCCAAAACAGATTCAATTTTAGGCGAGTTTCTATTTATTTAGCCCTACCTTTTCGTGTGAGGTGAAATGCGAAAAATGTACAACACACAGTATTTATTTAACGTCGCAAAAACCCTTCCCCGGAAAAGATGACGAACTCCTCTAGGAGTTACCTAAACTACTTCCACTAAAACAATAAAAGAATAGGTACGAGTTACAAACAACAAACTTAACAATTAAAGAAGAATGATCTAGTTATTACCCCACTCGACCAAGTCTCTACCCTGGTTGCTTATTCAGTTCTCTCTTTAACTTGTCCTCACTTGTTTTTGCGTTCTTCACTTCTCAGCCTCCCCTCTAACTTCTTTAAGCGCAGGTTGGCTCAGTGCCTATTATTTATTTTCTAGTGAAGTGTGTGTGATGCAACAGACTATATATCACCTATATCTTTGCAAGTCTTATGTTATTCAAATCAAGTCATCTTGACTTTGAATACACTTTTGAAAAACTTTCTTTTCTCTTTCTTTAAATCTCGAACACTAGACTTGTTCAGATATTACACAAACATGTGTCTACGTGAATACAACGTGAGTGATTATATGAGAGTGATATGAGATGAAAACAATTTCTGAAAATCACTAACACAATCAAGTAATCAAGTTCACAGAATATGACTGAAAATATATTCAATAAAAACAGACAGTCAAATATTCACAATCTTGTTCTTCAGAAAACAAATATCAGATTAAATCAGATTTTAATCTAAAATCTTATCAAGACTATTTTCACAAATATTTAAGATTAAATCAAAACAGTCACAAACAAATAATATTCAGTCAAGATATTAAATCTTCCACAAATCAGATCTCAGAAATCTTAGGTTTAACTTTATAAACCTCAAACAATACAAATCTGAATATTAACAAATATTTTCTGAAAAATCTGTTTTAAAACAAAATGTTTTAAAAACATACAAGATCTCACAAATAAGTCACAAGCAGAATATTCACACAAAAATTAATTTCGTGAATAGTGTGTGTTGTGTACATATATTAGATCTAAAGACTGATCTAAATATACACACACAGATAAGAGAACTCACTTACAAAAATAATGTACTCTTCAAAATTCGTAAGTGCAGATTCACCATGAGAGAAGTCCAATCTTCATTTTTGTTTTGACAGAAATCAACACTTGAAGATGATACAAAAATATTTCTAGTTTAATCTCTCTCTCTCTAGAAATTTTGACAGAGTTCTGCTACAAAAATATTTTCTCAGCTCTATTAAAAATGAATACCCAAAGGGTTCTATTTATAGAGTGCACAAGTGTGTGCAGATTGGTGTAAAATAGGTTCACATGGATTACCAAAGAAATACACACAACCGTAGATAAAATATAATCTGAGGGTTCACAAAGAAACACAAAGTATAGTGTTAAAATGTGACACGTGTTGTGCAAGCTGTTACACACTAACAGAATCAAGAAACAATTCGTTTATTAAAACACAGTCGTTTTGTAAAAGTTAAAGCCAGTTGTAAAAACTGACTGCGTACCAAAGACGCTACAAAATATTACCGTTTAAAAAGGAGCTCAGCGACGTCGTTTATAAAAACAGAAAACTAGATTTGGTTTTTAGAATAAAACCGTGGGCGGTATAACTCTGGTAAAGGAAGTTGAAGCCAGCTGTAAAAAGGTGTTACCGTTGTAACAATAAAATACACACGGCGTCGTTTACAAAAAGTAAAACCAAAACTCATTTTTGAACAAAACTGTGAGCGAAAACTTCCGACGTCGTCGTTTTAGTAAAAACGAAAATCAATTTTGATTTTAAAAAAGAAGGCGCAACGTCGTTTATATAAAACCAATTTCGGTAACTTGCAAAACCGTGGGCGGATTACACAGAAACAAGGACTGTCAAGGGACGGTCAAATCGTGGCTAGCTTTTTAGATAAAGCCAACAGTAAAAAGGCACAAATGCATGGGACAAATCGTATATAGGTGTACAGCTAATAGATCACCAAGGGGTGTAAATCAATAAGCATGCATATATTTATTATTTTTATATATAAAACTCAAGCCAAAGAACAAAGTCGTGGAAAAAAAAATCGGCCACTGCTTTTAGCTTTGGTCAAGGTGCTAACACATGTTACTAACATATATATATAATAATATATAAACATACTAACATATCTATATATATATATATATATCTTAACATACACGCATACATAAAAACATATATATATTATATAAACATATATAAATCTTACGCATACGCAAAAAAATATCACACGCACATGCAAATAACAAAATGTATTTTTAACTACAAAAAAATATTCTGTAACTTTTATTAAAAAACTATTTTGTGTCAACTTATTTTCACAGAAATATTTTTCTTATAAAAATTCCAA
Source organism: Sambucus nigra (assembly GCA_949130495.1). NCBI lineage: Eukaryota > Viridiplantae > Streptophyta > Magnoliopsida > Dipsacales > Adoxaceae > Sambucus > Sambucus nigra. The sequence goes on from OX422219.1 coordinate 197,603,944, forward strand.
ATTAAAATTTTTGAACTCAAAAATAATTGTATTCTGACAAAATAAAACATTATCATAAGATATGATAAACGACATGCAATTGAAACGTGGTGTTGTGTCCTACGTGACAGAAATTCCTATGAGCCATAAAAATTACCTTTTTCTGAGATGGCGGATTGAATGGAGTGCACATTTGATGTAGATGGACAAAGAGAGCTTGGCGTCGATATGGGGACACGCAATCCTAAATTACAAAAATATTTTGTCAAAATTCAAGTCCAACTAGATGAAGTCCTATATAGCTAAAGCACTGAAAACAAATCCTAGGTGTGCTCTATATAGGGACATCAGCAGAAAGCAAACTTTCGCATGGAGTCATGAAGATATGCCTGGAATAGATCCAAATTTCTTATGTCACGAACTCAATGTGAATAAGGAGATCAAGCCAGTGAAGCAGAGAAGAAGAGTATTCAGCCCCGAGAAGAACCAAGCTATACATAAGGAAGTCGAGAAGCTCCAGAAAGCTTGTTTCATTGAAGATGTTAAATATCCAGACTGGTTAGCCAATGTGGTGATGGTAAAGAAGAAGAACAACAAGTGGAGGATGTGTGTAGACTTCACCGACCTCAACAAAGCATGCCCAAAGGATCATTTTCCATTGCCCCGAATTGATCAACTAGTAGATGCTACCTCGGGACAGGAGTTGCTGAGCTTCATGGATGCTTATTCTGGCTACAATCAGATTAAAATGAAACCTGAAGACAGGGAAAGTACTTCTTTCATTACCCCTAGGGGAACTTATTGTTATAATGTTATGCCTTTTAGTTTGAAAAATGCAGGTGCGACATATCAGCGGCTGATGAACAAGGTCTTTGCTGAACAAATCAGTTGCAATATGGAAGTCTATGTTGATGACATGCTGACAAAGAGCAAGAAAGCTGTCGATCATCTAGTTGACTTAAGTCAGACTTTTGATCAACTGGATAAATATCAAATGAAGATGAACCCGACGAAGTGCATATTCGGAGTATGAGAAGGCATGTTCCTCGGGTACATTGTCAATCAACAAGGCATTGAGGCAAATCCTGAAAAGATCAAAGCTCTATTAGGGCTGCGATCTCCAACGACGAAGAAAGAAGTATAAAGTCTTATAGGACGAATAGCAGAACTCAACAGATTTGTATCGCGAGCAACTGACAGATGTCTCCCATTCTTCAAGACGCTCAGAAAGACTTTTGAGTGGAATGATGAATGTGAGAAGGCTTTTCAAGACTTGAAGAAATACTTGGGAGCACCTCCATTGTTGTCCAGGCCGGTGATGGGAGACAAATTATACTTGTATCTAGCAGTATCGGAGAATGCAGTTAGCTCGGCGTTGATAAGAGGGGAGAATGGAGTACAAAAACCAATCTACTACACAAGTAAGGCCTTCCGAGGAGCAGAGATCAGATATCCAAGGCTGGAAAAGTTAGCACTGGCGTTGATTGAGGCGAGTAGGAGAATGAGGCCATACTTCCAGGCTTATACCATAGTAGTATATACTGATATGCCATTGAGGCAAGCCCTTCATAAACCAAAAAAATCAGGGAGTTTGATGTACTGGGCAATAGAGCTCGGTGAATATGATATAGTTTATGAACCCAGATCATCGCTAAAAGGGCAGGCTGTAGCAGATTTTATAGCAGAGTGAACCTATCTTGATACCCCCGAGGAGCAAAAGTTGCTCGTTGATCAACCTGTGGATATTACAGGATCATCAAACACAAGCTCAGACCAACTCCGGTTGGTAAAAGGGCAAGAAAATATGATCGACGATCAACCTGTGGATGTTACAGGATCATCAAACACAAGCTCAGACCAACTCCGGTTGGTAAAAGGGCAAGTGGATGTTACAAGATCATCGAATTCGAGCTCAGACCAACTCCGTTTGGTAAAAGGGCAAGAAAAGATGATCGACGAAGAGCAAGAAATATCAGGGGAGGACGAAAGGAAGCAACAAATATTTCATCGAGAAACTCTGTCAGATCAGAAGTTTGAAGACGAGTTACATATATGGAGGCTATATGTAGATGGACCATCTTGCACTGCAGGATGTGGCGCGGGGATAGTTTTGAGCACTCTGGACGAGGTCGACATGGAATACGCCCTACGTTTCCAATTCAAAGCTTCCAATAATGAGGCTGAGTATGAGGCTATGATTGCAGGTCTTAGTTTGGCAAAAATTATGGAGGCGCAGCAGGTTATTATTTTCAGTGATTCTCAGTTGATCGTAAACCAAATGATGGGAGTATATGCAGTCAAAGGAGAATTAATGATCAGTTATCATACCAAGGTAATGGAGTTAGTATCAGAATTTGCTGCTATTCAGCTGGTCAGAATACCAAGAATGGAGAATGTGAGAGCAGACGCCCTAGCTCGACTAGCATCAGCTACTCGTACCGAGCTCCGGAGAACAATCCCAATTGAAGTTTTAGCTGCTCAGAGTATAGATGAAGATCTGACGACGAACTTTATTACCCTTGATTTAGGACCATCTTGGATGGATCCCATCAGGGCATATATTGAGGAGGGAGAGTTACCAATTGACAAGCTCGCAGCTAAGAAATTGAAGTTTAAAGATGCTCGGTATGTATTAACTAACGGTATTTTATATAGACGAGGAATTATGGTAGGTTTGCAAAGATGTGTACATCCCTCTGAGGTAAAAGAATAGATTGAAGAGATCCATGAAGGGTCCTGTGGAGCACATATAGCAGGTCGGACGCTTTTGCAAAGGGTGATGACGCAGGGATACTACTGGCCGACGATGAGGGCTGATTGTATAGCCTATGCCAAGAAATGTGACAAGTGCCAGCGCTTTTCCTCCATCCGAAGAACTCCACAAGCATTGTTGACACCCATCACTTCCCCTTGGCCATTTGCCATGTGGGGAATAGATTTGGTTGGGCCACTGCCAATAACCAGAGGAAGGTTCAAATACCTCGTCATCGCAGTGGATTATTTTACTAAGTGGGTAGAAGTTGAGCCTCTCATTGATACGACGAACGACAAGGTGTACCAATTTATTTGGAAGAATATCATTTGTAGATATGGTCTTCCTCATGCTTTCATCACAGACCATGGAACACAATTTGATAACGAGGAGTTCGCTGCCTATTGTCATCAGTCAAATATTTTAAAGGTCCACTCAGCACCAGGCCATCCTCAAAGCAATGGAAAAACTGAAGTGGCAAACAAAACGCTGCTAAATGGCTTAAAGAAAAGACTGGATGATGCAAAAGCAAATTGGATCAACGAGCTACAATCAGTACTCTGGGCTTACCGAACTACTCCCCGAGTAGCAACTGGAGAATCACCATATATGCTGGCGTTTGGAAGTGAAGCTGTTATACCTGCCGAGTTGGGCCTCCCAACACACAGGGTACTGAATTTCAATTCCCCTGTCAGCGACTTAATGAGAAGATTGGATTTAGACATGCTCGAGGAAGTTAGAGAAGAAGCAGCCATTAGAAATGCTGCTTACCAGCAGCGAACAGCTTTGTTCTACAACAAGAGGGTGAAGAAGTGCGACCTGAAAGAAGGAGATTATGTGCTAAAAAAGGTGATTCAAAAGCACAATAAATTGGAGTCAAACTGGCATGGACCATACCGAGTTACAGAAGTTGTTCGACCAGGAACTTACCGAATAGCAACTTTAGAAGGGGAGGAGTTTAAAAATGAATGGAATGTAGAGCACTTATGCAAGTATTATCAGTGATGAATAAAATAAAGATATTCTGCCAAATTCTCTCATTTATTGAAAGTTTTTCGGGGAATACTAGTGCTACACACTACTCGGCAGAACTCGGCAAAGCTCAGACTACTCAAATTTTTTCTCGAAAATGCCAACTAAGGTTGGTCGAGAAACCAATATTCCTCCGGGAAGTAAAGCTACCAATATTCCTCCGGGAAGTAAAGCTACCTATATTCCTCCGGGAAGTAAAACTTGTATTCCTACGGGAAGTAAAACTATGTGTTTCTCGTGAAATAAAAGTATTCCTAAAAATGCCAATTTATGTTGGTTATGAAGTAAATATATTCTCGAAAATGCCAACTTGAGTTGGTCGTGCCAAAGTTGCTGTTTACAGAAAAAAAAAATTTACTAACTATGGTTGGTCGGGGATAAAAACCCACTATCTGTAGTTGGTCGACAAAGAAAATTTACCGACCTTGGTTGGTCGGGGATAAAAACCCACTATCTGTAGTTGGTCGACAAGGAAAATTTACCGACCTTGGTTGGTCAGAAACATTTTATGAAAATGAGAAAGTGATCGAGCAACATTTTGATACTTGTAACTTTTTACTAAGTTGGTCGAGAAACAAAACATTATTTTTGCCAAGTGATTACCACAAATTTAAGCTAGTCGACAATAAGTTGATCGACAAACAACACAATATTATTATCTTTTTAACAGATACACATGCACAGATATAAAGTGTTACAAGACAATAGCAATTAAGATTGCGAACAAAAATGAAAGTCTTTCATTAAATCCAAAAATAAATTACATTGATAATGAAATGAAAATTACATTGATTGTGAAATGTATACAAATTTATTACATTAATATTCCTATTCTACTGGTCTTTTCCCCTCTGCTTTTGACACAGGTTCCTCGCCAGCAGGCGGATCATTTAAAGCCAGAAGAGAATTTATGAAGTTGAGATCCTTTAACATCCTGATGTTCATCACGGATGGTCGATCTAAGAGGTGCTCAGGACGAGATATCTCGGCATTTGAATGAAGATTGTAGTCACCGAGATATTTGGAAATCAAGCATCGAGGAATGGCCCGAGCAGGGATCCAACTCATATCCAGTTTGTATGGTGGCACAGGTAAGTCGAGCAGCCCGGGATCATGGTAGTCCCACAGGTAATGACCATGTTCGAGTTGCAGCACACCTAAGGCATTCAACCAGCCTTGCTTGTAGCCCTCATTATTGGCATTCTGGATACGATCGTCCAAGTGATAGAGAGCTTCGTTGTACCCAGTCATCCAGAACTCCCTGGGCTGTTTGTGGAACTGATAGGTCAATCTTTCCAGCCGCTCGTGGAGATTTTTGATAAAGAGCTCTTTGTTCTCCAAGGTAGATTTCTGCTCAGAGAGATGCTTTTCCATGTCCCTGATCTTCTTTGACATTTCAGCCAACGCCTGGTTCTTTTCCATTAACTGGAAGGCCTGGTTTTTTAAGGCAGACTGAGTCCTCTGTTCCTCGATAGGCATCCGAGCTGCTCTTGCTCGTCCCCGAGGTGCTCTTGCTCGTCCCCGAGAAGAAGAAGGCCCAAACCTTTTCAAGGTTTCCAACTCATCCCTCAAGTTAGCATTCTCGACCTCCAAGAACGATAATCCCTCATCAGTCACTGGGATCAAGGCTTATGAAGTGGAAGCTGCAGACTTCAATTGTGACAACTCTCTTTGCAGATTGTTGTTCTCCTGCTCTAACAATTTGGCTATTTGTCTGCACTCCTCGACCTCACCCCTCAGAGTTCTCTCCCTGACATCGTACCCAGCAAAAAACTTCTCGTAGCCCTTGTCGACGATGATTTGTTGATATTTCTTCTCATACCCCTCATGCAAGAGGGCAGTGGATTCTTTGTACTGTTGCTGAAGATCCTCGAGGGTGCCTTGGAGATCCTCGATCATGTCATAATAAGCCACATTATTGGCCACTGCACGATCAAGCAGACACTTCAGATATTGGTATGCTTCAACTGCCTGTTCTGAAGCATCTTGGCCGAGGATGTCGACGACTTGTGCTGCACTCAGGTCTGTATGACCAGTCTTAAAGTATTCATTACATTGTCGCAGCAGCTTTGTATCGGGAGCAGATAATAATTCCATCCTGGCCAGAAACTAGCAAAGGAAGAAAAGCAATAATCAATAATCAAAACAAAGCGTGAATAAGAGACAACAGTATGAATAAACACAAGTTCAAGTTTTATTATATCATAAAGGTCAGAAGTACAAGGTTCAGAATTACATGTTGAAGATTACATATGACAAAAGAAAAATATAAAGAGAAAACCCGAACAACTCTACACCTTTTCCTTGTCTCCCAAAACCTTCTCGGGAGGCTGGGACGAGGAAGTAGGTTGCTCAGAGGGAAGAGAAAGATTCTCGGGCAGCGCCGACAGTTGCTCGGAAGAAGTAACGATTTGCTGAAGTTCCTCGTTAGCAGGTTGGATGGCTGGGGGATGATCTCCTATCACCATAGAAGACTCTTCGGAGGCAGCTTCGTCCTCTTCTTCATCCTCAGGAGTTGGAGGGGGACCAGGGACGTGTCGTTGGAAGAGTTCAGAATTTTCATCCACCTTCATCTCCTGTAAAGCAGCGACCCACCCATCTCTGAAGTACTTGAGGCTGCCATATTCTACTTGAGACATCATGGCAGCCAAGCCCTTATTCCACCCCTTGTCCCAGCCAGCGCTAAAGGACTTCTTCACAGCCATTTTTCTCTTTAACTTCTTCGAGGAAAGCTTCTCGGACAGAAGGTTTTCAGCAATCTTCAATTTATTTTCAACATCCTCCTTCTGCCGACTTACTTCCCGAAGTTGAGCCAACTCCTCCTCGGCAGCCTTGAGTTTATTTTCAAGCTCCTTAGCACCTTTAAGCTTCCCTTCAAGATCTTTATTCTTCTTCTCCAAAGCAGTTATTTTCTTCTCCAACCCCTTGGAGATTTTAACAGCTTGAGCCTTCTCCTGCTCGGTGGAGGTAATTTTCTTCTCCCAGACAGCCTTGTCAGTATCATACTTCTGACGAGAATCTTCTAAAGACCTCGTCAGGCCCATCAGAGCTTCCTCCACGCCAGATGAGGAGCATGAAGCTTTAATCGCTTCATCTTTCTTCATAATTGTATTGAAGCAGCTCACCAACTGAAAAAAGAAAATGAAAGCAAGACAGAAACAGAGATGACAAGGGAAAGATAAAAAATTCAAAAAAGCATGATTCTACGAATTTGGAAGGAAAAATAAATACAAGACTCCTAAAAATCAGGAGGACCATTTAAAACTGCCATATTCCGAGAAAGAATGTTCCACACTCCTCAAATTTCGAACTATGAAATATTGGGGGCTTCTGTTGATACCAAATTTAGTCTGCTGACATGGCTCAATTGAATGAAGACGTGTGGCAATATACGTGGCAACAACAAATACTTTCGAGGAACTCACACGCTCCGAGGAACTATACTACAACGAGGAACACTGCTTCCCCGAGGAACTCATACACTCCGAGGAACTCTTGAGTACCGAGAAGCTGAGGCGATCCGAGCAACTCAAGCGATCCGAGCTGCACCTCGAATAAAGTATTAATAGCAGTATACCAACATTTTGACTATTCATTAAATGCTTATCATTCAGACGCACACGCTAAAGGGGCATTGAATGTATTACCCTTTCATATGTACATCATTTATACAGCCTCAGGGCTATAAATACATTGTACAATCCTCATTGTAAGGGACCGGAATTTCTTGAGAGAACTTGTAATCGAGAATTCTCAAACACTCAGCAATAACACAACAGTGGACGTAGGCCATTCTTATAAGGCTGAACCACTTTAAAAATCTTTGTCTCATTTATTTATCTGTGATTGAATTATTAGATATGATCTAATTTTTTACATCAACAATAACTCTCATTTAATCTAAAATAAGGATGATATATCATTCAATAAGAGGCCAGGGAATCGCTTGAAGTATTTTGGTGAAGAAAGATACTTCTGGGGTTATGCTTCCAACATCATCATATTTATCCTTCCACCCATATTTAAGAAAGAATTTTACCCTTATCTTTCCCCCAGATTTAAGAGAGATAATTTTGGTCTTATCCTTCCAGTATCACCCTACATCTACACCAAAATCCCTCTCCATCTCTCTCTCTCTCTCTCTCCAACCTCCATCGTTAAAAAAATTCTCTTTTCTCTCCTATTTTTTTTATCCCTTCTCTAAAATGATGAATATATTAAATTTGTTATATTTTCAAGGTGATGGGTTTAGTCAGGGCCGGCCCTGGCCATGTGCCAGGTGGGAAATGGCACAGGGCCCATTTTAGAACAAGCATTAATATATATATATATATATATTTTAGGAGTTCAAAAATATTTTATGTATATTCTTAGGTGTCCATTTTAAAATGAGTTTAATTTTTAGGGGCCCATTTTATCAACTATAAAAAAATATGTATAAAGAATGGTTCAACTATCCAAAAAAATCTGATCCAACTCATTTAAGATTCCCATTTTTCTAGGGACTCATTTTTTAAACTACCCACAATCTTTTTGGTGTCCACTCTCTCTTTCATTTGCAATTTCCACCGCCCCACTCTCTCTTTCTCTCTATCTTCTCTCCAACGTCCCTCTTTCTCTCTCTGTACAAATGCACTTGATGCTAGATTGCTTCTATTCTTTTTGTATTACTATAATTTTTTTTATTGATTTTTGCAGGAGGTCTAAAAAAGGCATAGTCAACAATCTTGAAGGCAAATGTAAGATTAAGACCTCTTTATATTTTTTTTATGAAAAAAAAATAGATTACTAAAATAAACAATAGTTTTTTAATCTATTTTCTTTTAAGTATGAATAGGTTTTTAAAGTAAATGTAGATTATTGTTGGCTATGTTTTTTTATACTAATTTATTTTTTAATTCATCAAGGTCTTGCTTATTAATCTTTTTTTTATGTATTTATTTTTTTTGTTATCAGGTTCTTACTTTCTACACTAACCAAGTAGATGAAATTGGAGAGGGAATAATAAATGGCTCAAACCAGGTGACATTTTTTCATATTTTTTTTTATATTCAATCAATTAAGATATTTATAAAATAAATTATCTATTAGATTCATTGTTAATTGCGTGTTTAATCAGTGGTTTTGTAAGTAGAAATGCTAGAAGAACTATTTTTAAATGAGTTTTTAGGTATTTAATATTTTTTTTATAATATTTTTTTGCAAGGGCCTTAAATTTAGTTTTGCACAGGGCACTCCAAATCTCAGGACCGGCCCTGGGTTTAGTGACCTCTCTCTCTCTCTCTCTCTCTCTCTCTCTCTATATATATATATATATATATATATATATATATATATATATATATATATACTTTAACTCCCACCTCATTTCAAGACCAACTTAGCTAGAGAAATTTGATGAAGATTATGCCCCATGCCCAATTTGACAAGATAAAGAATACAAGGGTGTAAGATAATATAGAAGGCCTATTATAGCAAAAGTAGCATTTGATTGAAATTAACAACAAAATAAAAGAACTACTCCATTAAGAAGAAATTTTTATTGTAATTCAATTGTTACCCCAAAAAAAATATATAAATGGGAGATCCTCATTGTGTAAGAGTGGCTTAGATGTTAAAAGCACTCTATCATGTAAATTTTATCATATTATAGTGAAAACACCGACACCACCAATGTAAACATAGGTCAAAGATATTCTAATTGTGTAAGTCCTCGTATCTCTCCATCTTATTAAAATTATGTGCTTATCATGATTGTGGGGTACCCCTCTCCGAATTATTATTCCATCATATGGTATGTTCCTAAAATATGAGGATTAAGTTGTGATAACTTATATGTATGTCCAATTATGAAATTTGAAGATTGATATGTAAAAGATCTGTCGCACTAAGAATGATAATTAAACTTGTGGCATAAGAAATAACTCATGATAATTTACCTAAAATTAGTAATTATTAATGTGGTGGCATGTTATCTAGATAATAGTTGGGACACATAAGAAAAATATTGAGTTTTTTAGAGGGGATCACATCTGCATGTGCAGTGCAATAAGAGTGGTGAAATTTTAACTGTAGTATTATTTCAGTGATAGAACAATATGGGCATCACATCTACATGTGCACTGTGGCATGGGTTTTGACACATATTCATCGTACGGATGCGGTAATGGTATTATGTGTGCATCACTTTTGCATGTGCAACACGATAGGGTACTTACTCTTAGTAGTGGTCTAATCGGGTTAGTGAAACTTATGTGGGCATCAAGCCTTCATGTGTATATGATGAGGTCCTCACCTTGAGTTATGATCTTAATGTGGTGACATGATATGATATTATATGTATAAAGTTGTATATACAATTATTTATAAGTGTCGAGTAAATAACCATTGAGACATTAACAATCGTGGTATGTCTTATTGTGGTTGTGTCCGACATTTCGTTGTTACATTTTAAGTCATCGTATTGTACCTAAAGTGGATGAAGGAAAGTGATTAGTACTACGTGTAAGAGTATACTTGTGCGCCCCATTGTTGTTTTAATTGTCTTGTTATGATTTCCAAAATAGACTTTGAGTCTTTAGTTTTTGGGTTGTTTTGGCAAAGATCCACACCAGTACATGTTCACTAAATTTCATTAAACTTCATCTCGATATTTTTCCTGATGATAAACTCGTGAATGACACTTTAAATTGAGGTAAGAGGACTTAAAATGACTTATTCATACTTTTGTCACATTCAAATTAATTTTTATAATTAGGAAACTTGTTTGTGTGTATGCGTACCTATGTGGCCTTTTGGTACTAGTGATATAAGTATGCAAATATTACTTTGCATATATAGAGTTATTTAGAAGAAAATTTCTTTAGTATATTATATGAAATTTTAGGTTTGTGTGCCCAAAATTCATAGTCCTTTGGCCAATGTACTAAACCTACTGTTGTTGTTTCACTTTTGCGAAAGGAATGTTTCGTTAGCGCAAAGGATTCATTAGCTCGTCGCGAACCATGGCAGTATTTTTACTCAAATTTCTGTAACTACCATTACTTCAATGAAGATGCTTCGTTGGTTATGCACTTTATGAAACAATCAAATATTTTTGTTGATTATGTTGCCTTTGTATGGGAGTCCATGGAAATCAAAGTAAGCAACCATATCGTTTGAACTTTAGTTCCTACTTTTTTGCTAAAGGGGATATTATAACTTCCTCATCCTCTCAAGCTTTTCTTGCAAGACTAAAATTCATTTAAGTAAGGTTTCCCTTATTATCAAATGAGAGGCTAAGAATGAAGAAATTTTTTAAGAGATAATTTTTTTTACCTTAAAAACTCTAGAGATAAAACCCTATTTTTTTTATCCCTCTCTTTATAATTTTGAGATATTTTTATTTTAAATCTTAATCTAAAGTTTTATTTCCTTTTGATTACTTCATATTATTCCTTAAACAAATACTTTTATATTTTATTCTTGAGAAACTTTAGTTTTTTTTATATCTCAACAAATACATCGTGAGTTCATTTTGAGTAAGTCAAACAATTTAAACATTTTCAACTCTTTAGGAAATCTCACATTCAAAAAATGGTATCCAAACATTGGTGTCTTCTCACTTATTCCACTGGTACAAAAACTTCGTCTTGAACTTGAAAAGGAGATTTTGATTTCATGGTGGCAACGAAAGACATTGGTTGTGACCAAGTGTGAAACGCCCTCTAACTGTTGACGCCTTCTTATTACGGGATATATCATGTGCAAAGAGTGTTATTAAAAGTTGTGAAAATGGAGTGTTAGTAATGGTTTTTCTTTGTAATCCCCTATGATAGTTCAGTTGTAGTTTCGTTTGGCCCAAGGTTTCTCATTGTGGGGGTTTTTCTCGTTCATCTTGGTGTTGTATGATTATTTTACCTTTTATGCAATTAATTTCATCACCTAATCTTTGAAGATAAAATTTGTTGTGATCAATTTTTTTAGTATTTTTTATTAGGTGGTTAATATAAAAAGTCTTTTATTGTGGAGTGGATATTTTATCGACTTGTTGTGACATCAAATAAATCAAATCAGGTGATATTTTTCTATTAAATTTATTTCATTGATTGACATATATTTTAAGCTCATTTTAGTAGGTTGATTGTATACTGTTATTAACTATAAATATGTATTCCAATAAATGACCATCTAGATACGATAAATGAAAAAACAAAAGAAAAAAGTGCTGAAACGATGTCAAAGCGGAGATATGAATAACATTATTGTTAAACACAAATAATATATAAATAAAAATACAACTAAAATTGAGTTAATGAACATATGATTACGTCAGAAGAACTAAGAAACGATAAAATGAAAATGTTAATGATTTAAGTCCTATGGAAAATGATGAAAAAGAATATGATGAGTTAATTGATGAATGATAATGAGTACTAAAATCACGTGAGACTTCAAACCCAACACGTTCTCCTCTCAGGTGCTCAGATAAGTTCAGGGGATAAATGTCAAGGTGTTAGACAAGTATATAAAGTGGTTTGAACCTCGGATGACGATCCTATGCCCACTGTTAAAGGGTGTTTTGCCATATATTATATAATAAATTAGTTATTACAATATAAGAGACCTCTCGAGCTTTGATCAAAAGGAGTCTGAGGTCCGTGTGATCTTTGATACTAATTTAGAGGACCTTGGAAAGTAACTAGTGGACTTATCTAAGGATTCTTATTTATTAGCGTAGGACTTATCACGGTATAAAATACGTGAGATGGTTGAAAATGATACAATCTATGACTAAACGCTCACAACAATAGGTTAAAAGTGTATACCACAATGACCAAACACTTGTTCAGCATGTTAACTGGATTCTAGACTGTGTATGATTATTTGAACATATCTTAAACCATTAGTAATCATTCTTTATATTGAATTCTCTTGGAGAGAGAATGAGTGGACTGCAGCATTATGGTCGAGGCTCCCTCTGAGGTCTGGCTGCTACAATACCAAAGTGGAGCGTGGTAGGAATGCTAGTAGGTGGTGTAAGGTAGTTGCAGATGGGAATCATTAATGCAAGCGAAGCTGAGTGGTAGTGGTAGGTTGAACAATGTTGTCCTCTTGCGCGGGCTTAAAAACAACCTATAAAACAAAAGACACTCACCCAACTTCTTATCTCCGCTCTTAAAACCTTCACGCTTTCTCTCTCTTCTCTCTTGTTTCCCTCATCCATTTATTCTCTTCAAACTCTTTCTCCTCTTAAAACCAAACTCACGCATAAAGTGCTAAAACTAGAGTGAGGGAATCAATTAATAACAATAGTTCAGATTTATAATATAAACAACATAGGGTATTGATGGACATGAAAACTAAAAATGGTCAACCAATTGAAAATGAGAATTGTGGTTTCCTTTTTACAATAACACTATAGAACTATATGTATCCATGATTGAACTTATGACTAGATGGACATAAAAAAATTACTGTGGTTTACCCCTAAATTTTGTGGACCTCCTTTCCAACTTTTCCAAACCAAAACCCAAAACCTTAATATTAAAAAAAATCCTAATTTCTTCACACTATCAATCCCAACTCTCCTACTTTATTTTTGGGTTGAAACAGACTTGCTCTTTATTATTGTTATCAGACTCAATCTCTAGTTTTCAATTGGTGTTTTGGGTTTTCGTATGGGAGAAAGATTTTGAAGATGCGATAATGATGAAAACAATAGAGATGAGAGAGAAAACGTGACGGTTTTAAGAGAGGAGATAGAAAGCTGGGTGAGTGTCTTTTGTTTTATTAGTTGTTTTTAAGCCCGCACGGGAGTATGTAAATTAGATGGTTCGTAAGAGAGAGGCCCTATATATATATATATATATATATATATATATATATATATATAGAGAGAGAGAGAGAGATAGATAGATAGATAGAGAGAGAGAGAGAGAGAGAGAGAGGCTCGCTCCTGCGCACATTAAGTTTACACATCATTTTTTTTAAATAGTAAAAAAATATTTTTGAGTTGATTTTTTTTTGTGATATATAAACATTTCAAGGGACCCATATAAAAAAATCATCTAATTTTTTTTTTTGCTATTTTTAAAAAATCGGCCAAACTTTCGTTGCTTTTAAGCCCTTTAAAAATTGCGAAAGTTAGACCAATTTTTTAAAAATAGCAAAAAAAAAAAAAATAGCTAATTTTTTTTATATGATCCATTGAAATGTTTAAATATCACATAAAAAACCAGTTCAATTTTTTTTTAATATTTTAAAAAAATTAGTGTGCGTCAGCATGTGTGCAAATTTAGTATGGACATGAGTCTCTCTCTCTCTCTCTCTCTCTCTCTCTCTCTCTCTCTCTCTCTCTCTCTCTATATATATATATATATATATATATATATATATATATATATATATAAACCATCGATTGACATGTATGCTATTTAAGTATATACCCTTACCTTTAACAACTGTCGATAAGCCTTTCTCACCCCAAAGTGAGTCATGAGACCATTAAGTATTTTTTATTTCTCTTTGTATTATGGACTTTTCACTTTATTCTCCTTTTTTTCTTCCTCCTCCCTCTCTCTTTTAAACACTATCCGTCTATATCTTTCCGTATAAGCTTTGTTTATTTATTTTTGGTTTTGGTTTATGGTAAAATCCCTCCTTTCCTATTTTTCTTTAATTTTTTTTTCTTTTGTAAGATTTTTTATCTTCTTCATTTGTTTAGACCAGATATGATATGTGAGTACTAATATACGATATGATTTGTTCTGAAATCTTATCATCTTCATTATTTTTGAGTTTCTATGTTTAACATGTAAATCACACTCTCTCTCTATCTCTCTTCCCCTCCCTCCCTCCCTCCCTCCACACACACCAACACATATTTATGTTTGTACTTTTTTAATGATTTCTATCTTTAAATTTTATACTTGAAATTCAATGTAGTTTTTTTTACGGGAATTGTGGTTTTATGTGGGGATTTTTTTTTATTTTCGAAGTACTTAAAGTTTTTACAATTTTAAATATGGGAGTATAAGTATTTGGTCTTATTTTTGAAAATTTAGTTGTAGTGAATCCCAATCTATTGTTTATTTAGTTGTTGGTCCTGTTGCAATAAATATTCAACAGGTGTCATTATCTAAGAAAATGAAGAGGGGCGGTTACATGTGATTTTGGGGAGGTTCAATGAGGTTATGTGACTGGTTACAATTTACAAAACACGTGGGATGGGTGTCCACTGAAGATTTAAAAATAGAACCAAAATCAAAATAACTAAAATATTACGGCCATGGTTTTATATGGGTTTTCTTACAATTACATCATAATTAAAAATGTGCGTCCTTCAAATCCCAAGTATTTCTTAAAAATATACAAGATATGCTTCAAGTTCCTCCTTCCACACCATTTACATAATCGAATATAATAGATATTGGTCATTTACCCAATGTTTTTTATTAATAGCATGAAGATGTCGTCAAATTTAAAATATTATTATGATTTCATGTCATGTTGTCCTTTGTAAATATTAAAGAGGAGTTATTATTGACTCAAATGTTTTGTATAATAAAAAAGATATTAATTGGTTGTTTAAATTGGTACAACGGGGGTCGGAATGAGGTAGAGGGAGACAAATTTCCACGAGAACAATGGAAAATGGTGTGTTGTGTTACTTTTTTTTAACAAACAAATATTTTAACAACTTAAAATTACATATGGTGGGATGAAAATGAATATTATTTCGCAAAACATATGTCATTAAGTTGTTTATTAAAATTTTCAATATTGAGGGACTAAATATAAAAAATACATAGATATTCACACACACACACACACACACACACACACACACACACACACATATATATATATATATATATATATATATATATATATATATATATATATATATAGAGAGAGAGAGAGAGAGAGAGAGAGAGAGAGAGAGAGAGAGAGAGAGAGGCTCAAGTGCACACTAAGTTTGCACACTAAGTTTGCACATCATTTTTTTTAAATAGTAAAAAAAATATTTTTGAGTTGATTTTTTTATGTGATATCTAAACATTTCAACGAACCCATGTAAAAAAAAAATCAACCCAAAAAAACTTTTTTCGCTATTTTTAAAAAATCGGTCAAACTTTTGCATCTTTTAAGCACTTTAAAAGCTGCGAAAGTTTGACCGATTTTTTAAAAATAGCAAAAAAAGTTTTTTTGGGTTGAATTTTTTTACATGGGTTCGTTGAAATGTTTAGATATCACATAAAAAAAATCAACTCATAAATATTTTTTTTAATCCTTTAAAAAAATTGGTGTGCGCCAACACTGTGCAAACTTAGTGTGCACAGGAGCCTGCCTCTCTCTCTCTCTCTCTCTCTCTCTCTCTCTCTATATATATATATATATATATATATATGTATATATATATATATATACATATATATATGTATATATATATGTATATATATATATATATATATATATATAGTTTCCATTATCATACTCGAAATAAATAACGTACATGTATGTCATGCGTTGAAAGACTAGTGAAGGATATAATGATTGAATACATCTTAATTTTAGACATAAAAGAATATGAAACAAGTAATGAATATCTCAATATTGTGACTGCTTGGATTAATTTACATAATAGGTTAGAAAAAATAAAATAATTAACAAACACGTTCAAAATCGTATTAAAAAATATTAAGTAGAAAGATTTTTTTTATGCAATTTTAGCCAAAAATAACTTGGCTTTTTATGGAAAACGTTTTAGGCCTAATTGAGACGATTAAAAAGTGGGATTCATTAATGAAATATTTTTTGGGGATTGACATTATAAGAAAACTTTTTTGTCCTAAGAACTTCGATTATTCACGTTTTAGAAAGTAAACAAAAAAACTAGATTCAAATAATATATCTATGGTTCATATCCTTCAAGTGATGAATTTAGGATTCGGATCGCGATATATTTGCGGATCTTGTATGTGATCCGAATGAGGAGAAATCTCTGATGTAGAAGATGAAGAGGCTTGTTTTCTTCCTCCTCTAAATCCTTATTAGATAACTCTGAATGACTTGAATCTTCTTGTATGTGATCCCTCTAAAGTAAGCCTTGCGTGTGGTGACCTATATAAATGGGTAGATGAAGTGGTCTTGAGACAATTAGGATTTACAGAGAGTTTGTGCTTACTACTGGTTAATGGACTACATAAAGGACCCAAGTCTAATAACTAATTTGATTTATAAATGAAAATATGAAAATCCCATTTTACTTACCATAATAAATTTTATTTTTCATTTAATTATAATTAATTCCACTAAATAATTATAATCGCACTCTAATTTAATGATCTCATAATTATTCAAATAGTGAGGCCTTGTTTGTAAAGTTAGATATCATATAATGTGATTCCAAACATAACGCATACAACTTCCTTTTGATGAAATTTAATTCACTGCTGATTTTCACCATCAATGTCTTTTGCATTCCTTGATCTCAAACTTAACTTAATTGATTCTCTGACGGATTATAAAATCCATCATCTGGGTTTACTGATAGAATCAAGACTAATAAGTTTATCAAGGGGTATAACAATCCAAGATATCTCCAAGGTGTGGATTCCTACTGAATATATTTTCAAATATATCCACAATATGATTGCCCAACTTGCAGAAATTTAAACTCAATGAATTGAATCGCACCCATAACAATCGAAGCAATAATTGTGTGGACACTTTAATCTTCATAATACTCGGGATTGAGAATTTATGGCTCATTTTGCAAATGTTATGCGATTATACTAGTCTAATCTAGTCAACACCTAGACTTGAATCTCACCCATGTCCCGTTCCACACATTCCTGATGTACCAGCACAATCCTCTTTGAACTATCAGACAAGTTCCCGAACCATCAGATATGTTCGTCTAAATAATATAAACGTACTCGTAGCTTTACCGAAGGGATGTCAATATAACATCCCGTAATTTTAATGATTTTCATACTGGGATTAATTAGGATTAATTAAATTAAATTGAAAAATTAATCCTGATTAAAATAAATATTAATTAGCAAGACAATGATTAATATTTATTTATAGTGAATATTACATAGTGAATGAGTAATAAATTGATAAGAAAATATTATGATTACCGTGAGAAATATGATAATTACGGTAAATTTTGTTGGGACGCGTGTGTCAGTCGCGTCGGGACTTAATTTTGAGAGATAAAATATAAGTGCATTTTAGAAAATTCAAATGGTCATTTCGAGTGCATCAGGTGTCCGGAAGGATTGAAATAATAAAAAAAGTGTACTCGGGAGTTTAGTTTGGGTCCCGGGGCATTTTTAGGCCAACCGGCACCCCAAAGGATTATTTTGGTCTTTTGAAATTTTGAAGAAAAGATACCTACGAGTTTGCAATACTTTTATCATCTGGTAGGGTGAATGAGTTAAGGTTAGAAGTTAAAAACTCAAAGAGGGGCCACAGGAGGAAGGATAGGAGTTACCAATGCATTCCCACACAATCTTGTACCACCACCACTGGAACGTAGATCGGGAGGAAAGAAAGATAATTCCGACATCTTTTTGGCAGAAATCAGACCCAGCTTATCAGGCAAGTATTTATCTTTCTACCTTTTGAGCATATATAACATCTATGTTAGTATAGGATGACTCATCTCATGAAAAATAAATGTTGGTTTTGAATTGGAGAATTAAATTATGACTTGGGGTAGAAATTGCATGTAGACGAAATTCTTATATAATTAGAATTCAAAATCAGTTAATATGTCAAGAAGAACAAGAAAGAAATCTGGTTATTTTGATAAGAGGACACAAAGAACATAAAATATAGGGTTTTGAGGAATTAATGTATTGATCCGTTCTTTGATGGATTTCGTATAGTGTTTATTTGCTATTTATGTTAGAAATCGTCCCTAGAAATATATTAGACATTTGTTTATGCTAGGTAAGTTGAATTAATGGATGTTTGATTATGTTGGGTAAGTTGAATTAATGTATGTCTGGTTATGTTGGGTAAGTTTTGATATGTTATCAATGTTAGAAATTGTCCCTAAACATAAAATCTATGGTTTTGAGGAATTAATGGATTGATCTAGGTTGTGACTGTTCAATTGAACTACAACCGTAATTTCGATCTTCTGAGATTAAATCGGACTCAGCTCACATGAATTTTTATTAAGTTCAATTGACGGACACGTGTATAATATATTTAAGACAAACATACAACAGTCTCACAAATACGACTATTATTTAAAAAATGATCCCGACACACCTGTATTGAAAAATAAACACCATACGTGGTTTTAAGAATAAAACCCCAACAATATCATATAAAACATATTGAAAATGGTGAGATTCATTATCATTGTCTTGGTCATAAAAAATGAGTTGATACTTGTCTAAGCTTCTGAAATAAAAGGCACGATTATTAAGAAAATTAAACATGCAAACTATTTTTATGTGTAAAGTCACAAAGAACAATTATCTTTGATATTAAGATGTGTATATGATTCCAATAATCCAATAAAAATAAAAAAATACTTTATATTTAAAAAAAATGAATTATACAAGGAGTCATGGACTTTTAATGAATTAGAGGGTGCGATAAAACAATAATCTTGACATTAATGATGTTAAGATATAAGGATACGATAATGGGTGCAATTGAGGTAAAAGTCAAGGTGTCCAAAAAAATTATTTGATACAAATGTTAACATTTTGCACGTCATGTAGCCGTCATAGTAATAATTTAACAATTTGTGATACAAATTCTTGTGATAAATAATAAGATTTTTTTTTGGATTATATAACCTATTTATGAAGTATATGCGAATTCTACAATATGGTGGGAAATCTTGAAAGATAATACTAATATTAGTGTAAAGTCATCGTTCGCTACAAGTGAGGAAAGTCATATTAAAGCTATTAAAGGCAATTAGATTTTAAGATCCCGATTCAATAGAAGCTTTATTCTAAGTAACGGATTCAAGCTAAATACTGAGCAAACAACTCCCCTGAAGATTTGAATTTATATTACCCATGATTATGTGGTACGAATTATTGCATGCAATTAATTTAATTAAAAAACTTACAATCTAAAGACATGCTTATTTATGTCGCAATTGAATAAGTATGAATATTGCTTTTTTTAATATAGAGAAACTAGGTTCATAAATACCATAAACACTGCTAAAAACTTGTATTTAAATGGAAGTTGATCCCATTTTCAGTGTAATGCATTAAATTTGTAGGAAGAGACTTTTTAACGAGGCTGACAATAAAGAGAGTACATGGTCATCGGAAGACTTTCTTAGAACCCATCAGTTTATTTGTATGGTAGATGAAGTTATTGGGTCCTTAGCGATGAAGTTTGATCAACTTAAAGAATATGAGAAAAAAATAGATTTTTTATTTTGTTGTGAGAGTTTAAATTCATCGAATATTATAAAATGGAAACGATATTAAGATAATATTAAAATCCTTAAAAAACATGACACTTATTCTAATCTTGACGGGAAAGATTTATTTGAAGAACAAAGTTTAGCGAGATATACCAAAATAAATAAAAATAATATTCGTGATACTAAATTTCATAAAAAAAATATTTTTTAAATTCATTTATTGCTTATAGATTGCTATTGGTTGTACCTGTTACAGTTACATTTGCATAAATTAATTTTTAAAATTATTAAAAAAATTACTTATGATCAATCATATCACAACAAAGGTTAAACGATATTGCCTTGTATTCTATTGAATTTGAAGTGCTTATAACTTGATTGTAGAAGTTTAATTAGTTTTTGCAAATAAAAATGCAAGAACAACTATTTTTCAAATATTTGCTCACGGAATCGATAGAAAATTTAAGTTATTTTGAGGATGCTAGTGGATTTTTTTCTCAAGATTTTTCAATTTTGAAAAGGTAATTCCCAACACAAGTTACATTTATTTTAAGATGAAGGTGCAAATATTTTTTAATACTTTCTTGCACTGCTCTAAAAAATCCGCCTAGGCACGCCTAGGTTGAGGCTTGGAAGAAACGCCCCGCCTTAAGATTTTGACGCCTTATGCTTGGTAAAACCCTTAAGGCGTACTTTTTCTCTAAAAACAACAATGCTTTAGTGAAACGATATCGCCCTTTAAAGATTTTTTTGCAAACCGGACCATTATCTCATCCGAAATAATCAAATAGTATTTTTATTTGCAAATATTCATACATATTTTTATGATATGTACAATTTTAGTATTTTAATAGCCTTGTTATGGTTAAAAAATATTAAAATATATTAAAAAGACCTAAACGCCTTTTCACGCCTTTTTACGCCAAGGCCCGCCTAGGCTTCTAAGGCTTAAGGCTTGACCTCCACGCCTCGATCACGCCCCGCGTTTTTTAGAACCTTGCTTTCTTGCAATGTATGACTTTATATTAAATAATTTTTTTAATAAATATTTACCGACTAAATTTATATATGACCCTAAATTCATTTCTTCACAGGGCACTCCAAATTTCAGTTCCAAACCTTATTATACATATAAAAAATAACGAGTTTATTGGTGACTAAACAATGAAAATTTATCATGAATTTTATTAACTTTGAGGATGAGATAAGGAAAAAAAGTTTCAAAATACAAACCTTTATACTTTACGACATTGTATTATTTTTATGGTTCAAATACTTTTTCCAATGTGTGTAACTAAACACTCCTACGATTAAAAAAATAAATATTTTCTTCACATTTAATTTGACAAATATTACTTATCAAACACATCCTTAATTAATTATGTCATAAAGCTATCCACTTAGTGTTCATTTTTTTATCCGAATCTGAAGTCAATCTAAATCTGAAGTTTGAATTTGAAGTTTGAAATATGTTTGTTTTTTGTCTAAATAAAATCTTTGAATAAATGTAGTTAATCACCGATCGTAGGGAGGGATTTACACTATGCGCTGAGAAATGAAATTGCTCGTTTATCTTGTTTTTCTCCTATTTTCTTTTTACCCTCCTCCTTCTTCTCCATCTTATTCCTCCGCACGTCTCTCTTCTTCTTCTTCTTCACCCCCTATGTACGCTTATCTTTTCTAATCTTCATCCCTTCCCTCTCCTCCTCCTATTTTGTATTACCTAAAACTCTTAGGCCCCATTTGGTTATCCCAAATTTATAAATTGTCCCATTAATTGTGTTTGGTTTCATCAATGAAATGATTCATTAATTATCCCATTTTAGCTCACGTGTAAAATCTGAAATTGTAGCATTCCACAAAAAACATAGAGCACATCCATTTAAAATATAAGCATTTCACAAAAAGTTTACCCTGAATGTTTATCCCTATTCGTAAGCGCATCTCTCTCCCTCATTTGTTGTTTACTTTTTTTTATTGAACCTTAATATCAATTTCAGATTATCAAACATCACGTAAATTTGGATTTCAACTCGTTTCAAATCTCCTCATTTACAATTCACTAATTCACAATGAACCAATTTATACAATTAAACAATTTGCGCAACAAAACAGGACCTTAGGGTTCCAAAATATTTCAAAGTCGGTCTCCACCGCATGAGGTAAACTAGTCTTAATTCAGATTCAATGTTCATATCAATAGTTAATATTACCTATGAATCTTTAATCTGAATTTTAATAATAGGTTTTTGGGCTTTAGTCCCATCTACAAACATGTATTTAGGCTCCACTCCCATGTGTTTTTAGAATTGTAAAAGTCCCATAATCACACATAACTGCCTATAACTTCTCTGTAACCACCCATCTTTTTTTTTGTAGACAATGACACTTGTCCCATATAGGACCAACAACAAAAAAAATAAAAATATGGGAGTGGTGACAAAAAAAAGTCATTATAAATAGAACTAAACACTTAAGATCCCTTTTAATAACTAACATCTTAATATATTAAAAACTAATTTTTGACACATTTATTTGAGTAAATTACATATTTAGTTCCTAAACTATGAATCAAAATTTTAAATGATCTCTAAACTTTATTTTGTCTTAATTTAGTCATTTAATTAAATAATTTGTTTCCATTTTGTCCTTTCGTCAAACTCGTTAAATTTTTAATGAAATGGAGGGGGCATTTTGGACAAGTCATAAAAATTCATTCAACCTTCCTCAATAAATAACACACTAATCTACTATTCTAGTTACCAAACAAAAACCTTCTTCTTCTTCAATTTTTTACTTCTATTAGAAGATCTCATACGTAATTTTTAACCCTCATTAACATAATATCCTATTTATTTCTTTATTTTTATATAAGACAACTCCTCCTCCTTACCTCCCGGTGATCTCCCCTTATCACTCTCAGTGACCTCCCTTGTCTGAACTCCCACGCCCTCCCCTAAAGCTCATTGTAATTCCCCCGTCCTCCTTCCATTTTGATGTCCACCACCCTACCCCTTCATTCCACCTCTCTGCGTTCCATCCATACTCATATATCTCTCATACAATGAAAATCCAATTGGGTATATACAATTTTTTATATAATCAAATCGCACTCGAACAAGAATTATACAAAAATATTTAATTTATATATGACCAACACACATAGACACACACACACACATATACCAATTTGATTCTCCGACCCTTGAACCCAAATTTGATTCTCATACTCAGTGTTACTCTGTTTCGACGACAAGGGTGGTGGAGAAACGACCAAGGTAGGTATATGAGAATGTTAGTATATTTACACACAAATGGGTATGGTAAAATTGAATAAGAAGATTTGTGTTTAATAATTAAAATATTAGGATTGACGTGTTATTTATTAAAATTAATTAAATAAATTTTTATGACTTGTCCAAAATGCTCCCTCCGTTATACTGAAAAACTAATGGATTTTGACGAAGAAGCAAATTAAAACAAGAGATAAAATAAAGTTAAGAATTGTTTTAAAAACTTCGATCATAGTTTAGAAAGTAAATATATACTCTAGTGAATTTATTTTATCTCACTAACATCTATATATATTTTCTTGTCCCATCTTGTTATCTAAGGCACCAAAGTTGTTTGTACATGCTAAAACCTTTCTCCACATGCGAGACGTAGACCGGAAGCTCCTTTTATTAAATACCTTCATTTTCATTTGAATCCTCCATTTATCTCGACAAACGCAAGACACATCGTCGTTTCCTTTTATCCTATTCTTCTACAGATCCACCTTCCTCTCTCCTCCATGAACACCAAAAAATTCAAATCTTCCTAATGCCAAATGCTCTCTCCAAATTAATTTTTATTTTAACCCAAGCTAAAACTCTATTTCCAAATGGGTATTTGCCGCTCCAAACCCATCACTGAACCTAATCTCTCTCCCCAAGACCAATCTGTTAACAATGATAATAATCCTAAGCCAGTTTTGGAAAACCCTAAACCAATTGAGAATGTGGAAAACCCTAAGAACCAAAAGGAGACGAATTTAGGGAAAAAATCTCCGTTTTTTCCGTTTTACAGCCCTAGTCCGGCGCATTACTTGTTTTCGAAGAAGACTCCGGGGAGATCTCCGGCGAATGCGAGTTCGAATTCGACGCCGATGAGGTTTTTCCGGCGACCTGCGTCTCCGGCGAAGCATATTAAGGCGGTGTTGGCGAGGAGGCATGGGTCGGTGAAGCCAAACGAGGCGGTTATACCGGAGGGGAATGAGGTTGTGGAGAATGGTTTGGATAAGGCTTTTGGGTTTTCTAAGCATTTTGGGAATAAGTATGAGCTTGGGGAGGAGGTTGGGAGAGGCCATTTTGGGTATACTTGTAAGGCTAAGTTTAAGAAGGGGGAGCTTAAGGGACAACAGGTTGCTGTTAAGGTCATTCCCAAAGCTAAGGTTTGCCTTTTTCTCTTTCTCTTAATGTGTCATTTACTCACTGTTTGGTTCGACTATTTCTTTAGTTTTCAAATTGCATGATTTCCTTGAGGCTGCTGAGATCTGCAAGCAGGAGTAGGTAAGAATCAACCAATGACTTTTTTGACAAGTGTGTAAGAATTAAGTGGGTAAGATTTGAGGGTACATGTAGAATTACTCTTACTCCTCAAAGTGGACATTGGTTTTGGTAAATTGAACGGATGATCAAGGATTTGAAAGCAATTTTTTTTCGTTCATTTTCTTTAATTCAACGTTTATGTTATTTTTAGTTGCAAGGGAGGTCATCCGATGATATTGCCCCTTTTTTTAAAAAGTCAGTTTTTAGGAATCAAGATTGGTTCACAATTTTGGAATTTTGTACCAGAAAGGAAAGTTGGAGAGGGGTAGTAATGTAAATTATGTGATTTTTGGAATGGGTGGAATATGGGAATAGTATGGAATTGGTTTTGATAGAATGAGCTTTCTGATATTGGGTGGTTTTCTGACTGACTGGCTTAATTTGGTAGTGGGTTAGTAGTGTTGGTCCATGTGATGCTGTAAATGGTCAATTTCTATGAATGGAAGTTGAGAAGCATGTTAGAGCCAGTGTGTATTTTTGTTTATGTATGTTCTTGCTTTCTCTATATGCTGTAAGGGGAGGAGGATATTGAGATTTTTTGGCATCTTGTGGAATGATTTGCATGAAAAGGTTACTCATGATAAATAGTCCGAAAGGAGAAATTCTTAGATTATACCTAATGTCAAAACACTCCAAGGCAGCTCTTGAAACTTTTCTTTCCCTAAATTTGTTATCTTATTCAATGATCTATTAGGTTTGGCAGAATGCTACGTTGAGTTTGGTTACCCAAATTAATTGTGATTAATATATTCATTAGTTGGATCAACTAGGACTATGGTCGCATATTTTTCTTCTTCTTTTGAGCTGTTTCCTAATTGATATTATTGAGCTGGTTTTTTTATATGCATATCAGTATTGCTTGTTGACATAAAAAATCTAATGCATACATATTCAAGTACTTCTGCTGGTCAAATTCCATGGAAAATGGATTTTGTGCTTTGAACTACATATGGGTTCTATTGGTCAAAATTATAAAGGGAGTTTTGAGAAAAGGTCCCCACAAGGCTTAAAGTGTATAAAAATAGGACACTATATAATTTTATAAATTTAGTCCCTGTACTAAAAACACCATGAAAAATGGTGCCGCTGGCGCGGACCAAAAATATAAAGGGTATGGTACCACAGGGACTAGATTTATAAATGCTATTGTACCACAGGGACTAAATTTATAAACTTGAAAAGCATTGTCCTAAAAATTCAAATATAGGAAGGAACATGACCTTTACCTTAATTTTCTAAATTATAAATTAACCAAAATGATATTGATGTGGTGGAACATAACAAAAGCAAGTCATCCATTGTCGTAATACAGGGTTATTAGGAATTTGTAGATATTTAGGACATATATATTTGTATATTAGTAGTTATTAGGATATTTTAGTTATCCTAAGTTAAAGAGTATTTTATGGATTAGCTTGCTATCAATACTCTTGTCGGGGTTTCTTTGCTCTTAAAGAAGCCTGTAATCGCAATGATTTGACAAGGTTGAATTATGAATTGAGTAAAGCTTGTCGGCTTTTGGGCTCACCTGCCAATCGCTTGAGGTCACCCCTCGTTTCTTTCTCTCCTTCTCTATTCTATCTTTATTTATATTAATGGCTGGACATTGAACTCTATCCACTTCTTCCTCCATTTAATTTCATCTCTTCTTTCGATCCGTCACGTCAAATCTGTTGTTCTAACCAACCCTCTTTCTAGCCAAACAACCAATAATTACACCATTACTTAACTGTACCATCATCAAATCAAACACCACCTCGCACCACGACTGCCATCTCCATTGCAACCATAGTTGTCAAATCGTGAATTGAGTCATGAATTGGAAACCCTATGAATCGTGAATTGTGAATCGAATCGTAAGAATTGGAATAAATGTAAAATATGTAGGAAATAATATATAAATGCAAAGTTAACACATTAAATATCTGTAATAAAACATATATAAGACTTGGTTTCATTAAAATATAACTAACAAAATGAACTTCCATGATCAAATTAAGATCAATTTTTAATAATACCACCATCTACAATGTTCAAATTTAAACACAACAATATATTATACACTATAATAACATAAATAAAGATTAAACATAACACCATAAAAAATACATTATATTAACAATGCCATATAATAGAACTTATAAAATCCTTACACAAGATTTGTTGGCTTCAATCGAACGCAAAATGACCTCTCTCTCTCGATCAACTTCAAACAGGTTAGAAGAGAAAGAAAGAAAAAAATTGACCGCAACATGAAATAGAGGAAATCACAGGCTAGAAGAGAAGAAGAAAAGTGATCGCAGTTTATGATTCGTTTCAGTATGTGTTTCAGTCACTCTCCCGTGCGCAAAGTGTAGCTTAAGTTTGTACTAATTTCGTATTAATTTAATAATAAAACATTGCTTATGATTATTTTAAAAGGAATGAAAAATGAGCACGAGCTTTAAGTCGATTGAACCCAACATCCTTCGAGAAACATGAATCGCACCTGAATCGTGAATCGGTGCGATTCGACCCTATTTTTGAAACCATTTCGATTCTATTCCCTATTCGTATCGATTAGTATGTGAATCGGATTAAATCTTACACATCGATTTGCGAATCGTAAGATTCTGACAACTATGATTGCAACACTTAATATATCACCATTAATCGCCTTTCATTGTTGAAGCCTCACAGACCATCGTCTACATGGTTCAAAGTTTCGATATCGGTCCCGGTATCGGCCACTCGATTTTCAACTCGGTCGCGGTATCGGGCGATACGCAAAGATACACTATTTAGAGTGCGCAAAAAAATTTCGAAAATTTTAAAAAAATACGATTAACAATGTGGACCAATCAGATAAGTTTAAAACTATCCTTTAATATGCATAACATTGTACAATTGATTATATTGACGTGCTGCGAACTTGTCAGATTCAATGTTCCATAATAAATCAATGTTTTTTTTTCACGGAAGATACAAATATTATGTTTTTACAAAGAAAAACAAATGTTACTTTTTTAGTAAGAGGATAATTTTTTTTTTTAACAAAGAGGATACAACTATTATATTCTTAGTATTATTTTTAGTAAGAGGATACAAATGTGTTTTTTAAGTATGTTATATTTTTCTAACAAGGATAGAAATGTTTCTTTTTTAGTATTGTTATTTTTTTACAAAGAGGATACAAATAGTGATTTTGACAAAACACTACATTTTTTACAAAAAGGATGCAAATGTTTTTTTTTTTTACGAATGAAAATGTTTTTTTTTTGTTGGGTTGCAAATGTTTTTTTTTAAATTGATGAAAATGTTATTTTTTTAAATAGAGGATGCAAATATTTTTTTTCCTTGTGTTGTAAATGTTATTTTTACATAAAGGATGCAAATATTATTTTTACAAATGTTTAGAGGATACAAATATTATTTTTACAATAATTACAGTTGTATATTTGTTTGTAAAAGAATAACATTTACATTTTTTTTATAAATAATAATATATTAAAAATAACATTGGGAACATTATTATAAAAAATAATAACAAATAACATTTGGATCATTTGCATTCTTTAAAAAAAAAAACTGGCACATATACAACGCACTAAATTAAACCTACACGATGACCAAATAACTCACACACATCACACTAAATTAAAAAAGCAATTAGCATTTCGTACCCCCCCCAAAAAAACCACGCTTACCAACATAACACTGGAGAGAGAGAGAGAGATGCTTAGTAAATTATACCATCTCGGCCGATATATCACCGATATGGGTCGATACTATGGTGATATCGCCGATATGGGCCGATTCCATCGCGATATCACCGATATGGGCCGAATCTACTGCGATATCGTCGATATGGGCCGATTATACCGCTATATCACCGATACTACCGAGAAATTACCGATATAGGGTCGATTCACATCAATAATTGAAAACTCAACTCGTAACTCGGAATCGGATCGGTGGGCACCGATACCTAGTCAAGTCGGCCGTATCGTCGCGGTATCAGCCTTGACTTTGAACTATGATCGTCTACGTTTTACAGCTAATTTCCAACATATCGTGGGCACGAGTTACTACCGAGTGCTAACCACATCGAAAGGTGGAATTCAATGCCTAACAAAAATGGCCAAAAGAAAAAAGGGCAAAAAAATATGTATGGCTGAGGGGAGGAGAGAGAACACATGCATGGAAATTCTGTATCTCAGAGGTTCGAGAATCTATGAAAGGACCTCTAAGGCTAAGGAACAGATCAGATCGGAGAATCTATTTTGATTAAATTTCTGATTTTTTTTTGCAATTTTTTTCTTGCTGATTCTGATTTAAAAAAAAATAGGAATGTTGCTGAAATCGGAATTTTCAGCAAAATCAGAATTCGAAAAAAGTCGATATTTTGAAAGATAAAATACATTGGAATAATTTTGAAAAAACTTGTTAATTTCTAATAAAAATAATAACTTTTAAAAAAAGATTTGTTTTTTGGAAAACTCTGAATTTTCAAATTGATATTCGATTCCCATCCGAATTTCCCCCCTCAAAATTCAGAAAATGAAAAATAAATTGGAAATTAGAAATCGTTTATATCATTTCAAAATAATAAAAGATTGGATTGGATTTCGAAAATAGCGGAAGTTTGTAAAACTTGCAGGCCTATCGCTGATAGACTCACCTTCACCATTGACGCACCTCTAAAACTCCTCACAATCTCTTCATTTTCTTGTTATCTCATCAGCTTAATATCAGTCTTTGAGACCACTTCCAGTACTTTCTTCAATGCTACTGTGCGCGTGATGATCTCAACCCTAACCAGATTAAAAGTGCCCTGTTTGCAGAAGGCAGATTTAAATTCCCTGATTTGATAAATTGACACCAATCAAATGAATTACTTTACCCATTTTGAACCCAGTCTGATTCGTAATGGATCTATCTTAAGGTCTGGTCTCACCTGCTACAATCTTATTCCAATATGTCCAAATGGTGAAGCATTCTAAAATATTATATGCAATGTTCATCGCAGCTCAGCCTGTGAAACCTAACCGGCCCATTACCCAGTTTTCTTGAACACATCAAACCCTGCCCACTTTATTTTTCGAATTCCAGTCTATTTGCAAATTGCACTCCTCCTTTGTCCTTTTACATTCAATCTCTTCATTCTACAGCATATACTCTACGTATTAATTAAGAAAACAACTTTAAATATTAGTGTTGGACACCCATTTTTGTTAAAGAATCCTGAAAACCACATGAAAGCTTTTGGTAATGTGAAAAGCGAGTATGCCACACTTGCTTTAAATCTTATATAATTTTTGACAAATCTCACAAGAAAAGAAATGACGTCACCACCATAATATAAATGATATTTCTTTGAAATTTCATTAGTTAAAATTCTTGCTCTAGCCTCTTGAGCCTCAAAACCTACCAGACATCCAGCATTATTATGTAAGCACTTTACTACTTTAGTCACCACTTGTATATTTCTTTGGTACTTGGTGCCATAGTTGTCAAAGGCGCGCGCCTAGTCCCAAGGCGCACCTATAGCGCCTTGCCTAGCCTTAGGCGAGATGACTTCAAAGAGGTGTGCGTTTAAGGGCTCGAGGCGCAAGGTGCACGCCTAGACGAGCCTGGTTAATGTTGTCTTATTCTACTTTTTTAACTTTCATTTTCTTTGTTTTTTTTGGTTTTTCCTTCTTTACTTCGTTGTCCTCTTTAGATCTTTTTTATTTCTTCTTCATGCTATTTTTCTTTTGCTCTTTTTCATTTCGTAATTTATGGTTTTGTTCATCTTTTTCTTTCACCTTTTCCGTTATTTTCCCGCGTTCATCTTTTTCCTTTTTGATGCTCTGTTTTGTGTGTTGCAAAGAAATATGAATAAAAAAAACAAAATTTTCTTTCCTTTTCATGTTTAGAAAAGAGTAAGCAAAATGACGTCATATTTCTTTTTGAAAATTGAACTAATTGACTGATTTTTTACACTCATTTGTTGGGGCTTTAGTTTTGTTCTCAGGCTCGTACTCGTTGGCGGTGGTTGCCTTTTTATTTATTTCAAGACTTGCACTTGTTTTATAGTCTCAAGTTTATTATTATGTTAATATATTTTTTATATATTGAATCTAAATTTTTTATATAGTTTATTTTGACCATAAATCATCTTAATAAGTTTATATTTAAATATATGGGCGATTAACCCTTGGCACCTTGGTGTGCCTTGTTCTGTAATCAATCACAACTTTATTTTTCATCTTGGATTATGCATTAAATCAAAGATGTATATATTAGTAATGGTATGATATAATAACATTACTATATGTGTAATATATAAATAAAATATGTTTTTTTGTATGTTATGTAAAAGTTTGCCTGCGCCTCGGCTCCAGGGACACCTTTACGCCTTGATGCGCCTTTAACAACCATGCTTGGTGCTCTCTCTCTCTCAGCTAAAATTTTTCTATTCTGTTTTTCCACTCTTACTACAGGACCTAGAATAGCTTCTTTGGCTCTCCCAAGGTTGATTACTCTTTACTGATACTTTTTGATAGTTTTTACTGACACTTTAATCTCAAGAATTAAATAGAAAGGTGACATACTATGTATGTATACCAATTTAAGATATTGAATCTGAATTGCATTCTTGAGTTGATTGTCCAGACACCTATACAAATTTTATTCATGGGTCCAGATGACAAGCTTTCATTAAGGTAGTAAGATTATATTTTACGAGTTTTTAGAGAACAACCACATGAAATAGCTGCTAGATCTGAAAAATGTAAATTCCCATGGCAAAACCTCGAGATACTTTGCACTTGGCAGACAAGATTTCATATTTCGAAACTGAATGTAAATCCTCATGCGTAGATTAATTTGAACCTATATAATATCAAAATATACAAATTCAGAAATCTTATAAGATTAGAGTAAGAAATGTTCAGATTGATGCTGTTTGTTTGGTAATAAATTTGAGAGAAGTTGATATTGTTGCTGAATCTATGAAAAGAATCTCCACATAATAATGTAGCCCATAGTCTTTTGTTTGTAATAAGTTAATGGTTAAATTCAGTCATTGACTCGTTTATAATCTCCTTGTCCGTTCATTATTCTTGTGAATGAATCTTTATATCCGCTCAGCATTCTGCATGTTCTATGATGGTATATAGTCTTCAGATTAGTTGTCTATGTTTTCATTCCTGTTTTTTTTTTTTTTTGGGTGGTGGTGGATATTTGATTCCAGAACTTGGTCATTTATTCCAGTGCTTTATGTGAATGATTTATTAGATTATACTGCGTGATGTGTTTAAGTATACTTTTTTTTGTGATTGTATTTTTTTTGTCCTTTTCTAATCAATTAATTCTCTTTTATTTTTATTAGATGACAACGGCCATAGCCATTGAGGATGTGAGAAGGGAGGTGAAGATTTTAAGAGCTTTGACCGGACATAACAATCTAGTTCAATTTTATGATGCATACGAAGATCATGATAATGTCTACGTTGTGATGGAGTAAGCATTGATATTGACACTTGAGGTTAAACTAGTCTCACTTTCATTGGTTTCTGTAGTTTTGCTTGGCCTGATTGCCTTGGCCGTTCTGTTTATAGATTAATATAGATCAATGCACTTAATTATTTTTCTAATTTTTAATTACTAAAAATTTATCTAACTTAATGCCGCTATATCTATTTAGAAATAGTTTGGAAATAAATTTTTTTCCCGGTACTTTTATCTGGTTTTAAGCGTAATATAAAACAGGAATGCTGCAATGCTTGCTTGGTCATAATATTTTTTTCTTCCTATTTCTAAAGGATTTTGGTTAAATGTTTTTTCCCCATCCTTCTAATGGATTTCAATGAGTTGTAACACAATTTTCAGGTTATGTGAAGGAGGGGAGCTTTTGGATAGAATACTTTCAAGGTATTGCTTTTGGTGCTACCTATGTTAAAATTTTATGAATGCTATTGGTACACAACAGGGATACATAGAAAGCCCTTGGCGGTACTTAGCATATAAAATAGTTGCATTTTTGTCCGGCAGGGGTGGCAAATACACTGAAGAGGAAGCTAAGGCTGTGATGATACAGATATTAAATGTCGTAGCCTTTTGCCATCTACAGGGTGTGGTGCACCGGGATCTTAAGCCAGAGGTGAGGGATGTATACTAGTTCTAACCATCTAGGCCTGGTTTGGTTTGGGGTGAACTATTTTTTACTTAGGTTTACGATGGTGATCTTCGATTTTTTTACTTATCCAGAGCTTATATTTTTATTTGTATAAAGTTGTAATAATTGTGTATAATCATGTAATTTTGACAAAAATATTGAATAAAATACTTTTCACCTGGGTGAAAACATATTTCATCTCAAACCAAATGTAGCCTCTAAGTGCACGTTTTTTAAAACCTGTTGAAACACGTGTGTTGGTCCTTTGACTGTCACCTCTTCATCAGTATTTGGCGAATGTGCTTTTTATATTATTTTATTTTGGTAGCTAAAGGGAATGTGCTTTTTAAATTGAGTTCTCTTGTCAACCAATTTAAAGATCCTTAAAATTTATATTTTAGAGGTATTCTTGTGATCTCACCAGACTGGCTGGTTCAACAAGTCGTATATACTACATACACCTATTGTATTCTTTCTTGATTAGCTGGGTGCATTTCACGCCTTTATATTAAATTTATAAAATTTGATAGTTCACTAGGTTGATATGTAATATTAATTTGTATGTATAACATTTTTTTATATTTGAAGTGACACTTTAAATTTCTGAATATTTCTGATTAAAGTAGTCCAAGACTATGATAAAGATTGTTAGTGCAGCCATTTTACAAGGAGCTGTAGAGATCTGGCTATGTAAATACCAATGTGAAAACCCCCACCACCTGTTGCTACTTATTCTCTATATTATCTTTTCATCAATGTATACAGTAATGAGTATATATTCTTAAACCCTGGTATTTGCAATTGTCCTTTTTTCCTCTGTAATCTTATCTAACTGCAGCAAATTGCTGGATCAGAATTTCTTGTTTACATCGAAGGATGAAAACTCAAACCTGAAGGCCATAGATTTTGGATTGTCAGATTTCGTGAAACCAGGTTCTCTCTCTCTCTCTCTCTCTATCTATCTATCTATCTATCTATCTATCTATATATATATATATATATATATCCATCAATCTCTCTCTCTCCCCCCCTCCCTCTCTCTAATATTCAATATCTCAACTGGTTCGCAGATGAAAGGCTAAACGACATTGTCGGCAGCGCGTATTATGTGGCACCAGAAGTATTGCATAGATCTTACAGTACAGAGGCTGATGTGTGGAGTATTGGTGTTATAGCATATATTCTATTGTGTGGCAGCCGCCCGTTTTGGGCCCGAACTGAGTCTGGGATTTTTCGAGCCGTTCTAAAAGCTAATCCAAGTTTTGAGGAGCCACCTTGGCCTTCTCTATCTTTAGAGGCAAAGGACTTCGTCAAACATCTATTGAATAAGGACCCCAGGAAAAGAATGACTGCTGCTCAAGCCTTGAGTGAGTGTCTCATCTCTCGTCAATAAGTGCTGAATTTTTATTTATTTATTTTATTTGTTCCCTGCTACTAAAAACTTTCTGATGCAGGTCATCCATGGATTAGAAATAGTAATGACGTAAAAGTGCCGCTGGACATACTAATATTCAAACTCATGAAGTCTTATATGCGATCATCTGCTCTTCGAAAAGCAGCTTTGCGGGTGCGTATACGCTGCTCTACTTCAATAAATTCTCTTTATTTCTAGTTTTCTTTTTTCTATTTTTTAGTTACACACTGTTGTAGCTGATATTAGAGATACCCCTGTTGCAGTAGACTTTAAACCTGTTGTAAGAGGGCACCATCTCAAATATACCATTTGGGTATGTCACATATAGCCTCGATAATAGTTCGACATTCTAGTTAGTATGGAAACCCCCCCGGGGGGGGGGGGGGTATTTGGTAACTCCAAAAAATCCTTATTCATATTTGACTTGTCATTGGTTTTAAGTAGGGGGTCCAGTGATACCACCATGCAACTTTGTTACTGATTCCTCCAAGCTCACCCCATTTCAGACATTAAGTTTCATAACCATTTACCGAACAGCGATTTGTTGAACTTAATAAGACTCTTAATTTCCTGCACAATTCTTCAAGGGAGAACATGCGACATGTCAAAGTTCACTGAATGATATTCCAATTTCTCTTCCATTGGAACTGATATAACTGAAGAAGACATAAAATAAGTGGGTAAGCTGCTGAGCCTACTCTTTATTAAAGTTACCTTTTTCAATTCTTACACTCACGGGAACCCATGCTTACTTATCCTCAAATCTGGCCCCTAAAAGAAGCTCTAGGTAGCTTGATTGAAGGCTACCAACTCCCCAGCCTTCTAACCAACTCTTCCAAATTGTTGAGATTTCTTATGGAGTAGATGATACTCCTTTTATGTTGGTTTGAAGACCAGAGCAAGTTTGGAAAACTAAAAGAACTATCCTGCTGCACTGAAAGGTTTTTGGGGAGGAGTTGAATTTGGTGGGGGCGTCCTTAAAACCTATGAACCTGGTGCTTTGGGAACCCCAGGGATTGGGGTAATTCTAAGGTTGTTTGCTTATGGAGATGTGTGGTTTTGGCCATATTTTGAATGAGCAAAACACCAAAATTCTTGAAGGTAGAGAAGCAAGGAGCGGGTATAGTAGAAAATTAATTTGCAGTGTTGTTGTGGGCTTTTCTGCCGAAACCTTTGGGAGACGCACCTTTATACCTGATATGTGTGAGCTGGGTAAGGGCAGCATCGAAGGGAATGTAGTAATACTCTTGCAAGGTGCTTTGTTTTGGGGTGATGTTGGCTGCTGCTTATTTGAAGTGAAGGATTCTGCCATGCTGTTGATGCAGTATTTTGTTTACTTCTCAGGCTTCTATTATGATGTTTTTGTACAGTCTTTTGTTTTTGCTCTGTGTTTTTTGTTGACTGCTGGTCCATCATAGCCTTTTAATATTTTCTTTTTAAATCAATGAAGTTCCCATGTTTCTGATTAAAAAAATTATAATTTCCGTCCCACAGAATACTATTGTGTTATCCGCAAAGAGCAAATGAGAGACCATCTCCTCGCTTCCATAGGTCCGAAACAAGAAACCTTGGATTAGGTCCACATTGGTCACCATATCCATAAATCTGCTAATGCTTCCATGATAATATGAGTAAAATGGGGATAACGGTTTGTCCTGCCTTAATCCTCTTCTACTAGGAAGAACCCCATTAGAGAGCCATTAATAATATCGAGCATTTGCCCGATGAAATACAAAACGTTCTCCATATCCTTTATTTATCCTTGAAACTACCTTTTCATAGCAGTCTAAAAGTTGTTGTTTATATGATCATATGCTTTCTCTATGTCCAACTTACATGCTTACAACTAGCCCATGCATGGTTCAAAGTATCGGCCGAGTCAACATGGTATGGACCGAGTTGATTCGGTTTCATAGGTTGCCATTCCGAGAACGTTAAGCGAGTCAAGTAGATGAAGGAATTACGTTGAATCACTTTGAGTCGGCGATTATCGGTTGATTTGCCTAACTTGTCCTCGTTGGGCGCAGTCGAATTGATAAACTGCTTCGATCTACTGTAGATTTGTAGTTGACCAACCTCAGTTCTCCCTCTCTTTCGTAGCACCCATCGCTTGGTAGTCAGCAGCCATCTCTCATTGTTGGAAAACCCTAAAGATAATCTTTAGGTTTTCACTTACGCTTCATTTACTATACGCATGGGTCCTCTTCACTTTAAAGACTTAAGGTCTAAGGGAATTATTTTAGTTGTTCTAGTCTTGTTGCTTTAAAAAAAAAATCAAGACTGTAAGTTATGTACTTGTATTTTTTAGTACAACACAAATATTTAAGATTTAAAATTGTAAGTTAAAGTTGTATAATTATACTTTGTTAATATTAAATATAAAAGTTCTAAGATTTAAGATTTTAAATTATATAATTAATTTGCCCTATCATACCTGTTTGTGTGTTTTAAATAACATCTTTATTAATGTAAATGTATTTAAAATGTGTGTTTCAAAATGTATCATTATTTATCTCTCATTTAAACATTTCTTTATTTATTAAAAATGTTTCTTTACGTTTATGTAAGTAATATTCCAAAAATGTATCATTAATCATTGTTTACTAAAGTATCATTATATATTTCAAATGTACAAGTTAATCGTTGTTTGTTTAATATGTAATTATTTATTTTTTAAAATATAATTTATTATTATGCAAATAATACAATTATTTGCATAAATATAATGATGATTTATTTAAAAACTAAATTCTAAACATAAAAAAATATCATTAAAAATTTCTAAACCCTAAAAATAATTCTAAGCCGACCCGGTTTGTGGAATCAAGAGATCTTTGCCCGTGCTGGACTAGGATCACGGAGCTAGTGCCAGTGTCGGTTTGTGGAAGTGTAATCAGTGAACAAGCGAGAAAACGAAAGGCTTGCCGCTGTCGAGAGATAGGAACATTCGGTGGAACCGGTGAAATGCACTTGCTTATGGATAGATTCGTGGGATGGAGGGCTCGTGGTACTTACCTAAGACCCTAAAATCTTTCAAAAAGAACTATCACAAAAATGGAAGAGGGATCTTTCGGAACACAAAAAAGTAAGTTGGACTAAGTGCACAATGTACTTATCTCTGGGAACTAAACATTAATCGTCCTTCTGTAATGCTTCCAATTATCATTAAACTTCATTATGCATTAGAGATTTTACTTTAATGGAAAATAAAACCGTATTGGTTAATTATCAGTGAAGATTATACTAATAATGTACTTATATCAATGCAACTTCTTTATAGTTTTTATGTCTCATTAGATTTTTGTTTCCTTATTATCGAAGTATTATGTGGATAATGCTATGCCTATTAATTTATGGTTTTGGACTCTATAATTGGTCCACATTATCAATTTTATTTTTTAAAATTTATCTATATTCTTCGAATTTTTTGGGCTCTGTAAATAGCGTATCGCTTAATACCGCAACTGATACCATTATCGAGTTGAAAATTGGATCTTTGAGCCGCAAATTGCGATAGAGATTTTGAACCATGAGCCCAGGAAGATCTAGATATTTATACATTCATGAACGATGAGAGAGGCATCGATCTTCAACTGATTACTTACAAAGAGAATAACTTTTGACTTGGTTTAGATGCTAAGAACTCTGAAAAAAATTTGTAACCCCACCCACCCACCTACCAATATAATTGCTATAAAATCCTTAATATTTTTTTGCTCCCCCTTTCTTGGGGAACAATGATATAAAAGCCGTGTTAAGACTTCTCCAACTAATTAATGTGAATTGTCTTCGGGACATTTCGACATTTTCTTATTTGTTGTTCTTGTAAATTTCCTTTTATGTTTCATTTTTAAGTTGTAGTTATTGGCATAATAAGGGCTAATTTAGCTATAATATAATGAGAATGTACTCCTTGTGATATCACGGTGGGGACCATCCTTTAATGATGTGACATCACATGGATGCTAGCATTCCTTAGTGAGTATTGAGGAAGTAATAGGACCTTCTAGATCCTTCCCTTATAATTATTGTACTACTCCAGGCATCCCTCTAATAGATATTTTGATGAATATTACTACCCTTGTTTCGAGTGTAATTTCTTTGTGTGTAATCATCAACGTTTACGTCACTTGGTATCAGAGCCTACTCGTCGTTGTCATTGGTGTATAGGAAAATTGTAAACAAAGCAACAATGGCCCCAAAGAGAGACACCCAAGCCAAAGCTTTTTATTACCCAATTGGAAAAAAAATCATTGCTGACCTCATGGAAAAGGTTGATTATCTTCTCAGCCTAGTCCCACTACCATTCCACGCTTCAGCCACCGCCACCGCCGTTCCAACACCTTCGTTCACCATTCCATCGCCCTTTGTTGTCCCACTCACTCAAAACCCTAACCTTAAGCTGAAATCGCAACAAAAGAAGAATAAGAAACATAAAAATTGGTTGAAATTCAATCCTGGGTTCTAATAAGGAGATAACAAGGGGCCAAAAAGCGATCGCACCAAGAAGGGCCTAGAGTGAACAAACATGCCTCCGGTTCATGTTTTTCTGTCCTCCAAAAATCTCAGCAACATTTGACGGAGACTCTACTATCCATTAATGGCCTTTTTGGGTTCACCTAGGGTTTCGAAGCCCTAAAATTCAATTCGACCAAGATGGCCATATTTTTCGACTCGATATCAAAGAGATCAAAAAGAGAGGAGAGATCTGGAGAAAAAGAAGGATCTACGAGAGAGGAGAAATCACTCATCGAAAAAGGTTCCCGACGAGTTTCCCGACAAAAAGGTCGAATAATCTTTGTCAGAGAAGCTGGTGTGAGCAACTATGTGCATAATGTTGCCCTATTTGTTTGGATCCAAAAGCAACTTACGTGTCGGTTTAATATAGAACGCGGGCCTCTATGAAGGTTAGCTCGATTTGGGCTAAATAAAGTAGTTCTACTCTGTGGACCTGATTAGTGAATGACCAATTGGGTTGCAATTTCAGAGTTTAAAATTCGGTTTTGGCTCAAATTTTGGATGACCAAATTTTGTGCACTCCCTTATTTTGTCACAATTATTTTCGGGACCCAAAATTTTTCTTCTCTCTTCGACAGCATACTTTGGAATAATTCACACTCGTTGCCAACTTTCAAAGCTCGAGGACGAGCTTGGTTATAAATGGAGGAGTGTGATGTGAATTGTATTTCGAGGCATTTTTTATTTTTGGTTCCTTGTAATTTTTCTTTATGTTATTTTCCATTTTAATTGTAGTTATTTAGTCTAGTAAGGGCTAGTATAGGTATAATGTTACAAAAATGTACTATTTCATGTGATATCACGGTGGGGACCATCCTTTAGTGATGTCACCCATGACATCACTTGGATTCTAGCATTCCTTAGTGAGCAAGTAATTGGCCCTTCCTCTAATGGATATTTTGAGTATTACTATTCTTATTTTAAGTGTAAATTCTTGGTGTGCCATTGACGTCGTTTACGCCACAAATAGTTCTCATGGATGAAATAATAAAATTGCCAAGCTATCTTCTTTTAGCACTTGACATAATCGGAAAAATGCTATCCAATGTCACCTGTGGCACTTTATTCCCATTATTATATTGATTGGAAATTATTTGCTCATGTTGATCATATATAATAATTTAGTTTACTAATTGTAGACATAGGAAGCAAACCATTGATGATTGCTTTATGTGTATATCATATGCAATTAATAATAGAAACAAGTTGAACTGTATACTATTTGCTTCAAAGATGCCTAACTTTAAAATTGGCAATTTTTCCATTCCTTGCACTACCAACTTGGTCCTTTATGCCTTTACTTTGTGGAATGTGAGATATTGAGCCATCCTATTCTATTTGTGGTTGGGACACAAACTTTCGGAAGTT
The DNA here is from genome assembly GCA_949130495.1 of Sambucus nigra. Lineage (NCBI taxonomy): Eukaryota > Viridiplantae > Streptophyta > Magnoliopsida > Dipsacales > Adoxaceae > Sambucus > Sambucus nigra. The sequence goes on from OX422219.1 coordinate 197,644,138, forward strand.
TTGAATCACTTCCTATAGTTTATCTAGTTAATGTCCTGGAAATCAAACCATTTTTCTGTACTTTTGCATTGGAATTATTGCTGAATCGATTCCTAACATGGTCCTAATATGAAATGCGCTAACATAATTCATTTAGCCGAACTAAGTAGTTGGGACAAGGTTATATGATTTAAGTTAAGTAAAAAATGAATTGATTTGCTTTGTTATATTTCTTTTGTACACCTTTGTTCCTATGCTCGGATCAAAGAAGGTTGTGTTTGATAGCTGGTGATCAAGAATGTTTTATCAAAACTTTCGGAAGTTTTGAATCACTTCCTATAGTTTATCTAGTTAATGTCCTGGAAATCAAACCATTTTGCTGTACTTTTGCATTGGAATTATTGCTGAATCGATTCCTAACATGGTCCTAATATGAAATGCGCTAACATAATAATTCAAAACATATTTTGGGACACATATGGACTCGTTTAGATGTTTTATACCTTTAAAAATAGCCCCGGCTCAATAGTGTATATGTTGAGAACTTTTGGGCCAGTTCTATTATAGATTTGGGTCCGTTTGGGGGAAAAATTAAATCGGATTTCAATAAATTGGTATGCTAGGAAGATTGTACACCGCTAGCCACGGCACTACACGTGCCTTAAACTGTCCCAAATGAAAAATAGATTAAATTCTTATAAATTTAGTGTAAAACTATACATAATTAATTTCTGGATTAATATTAAATAATTAATTCACATTAAATTTAATAAATACCCAAATTAATATAGCATAAAAATACGGGGTATTACATACTCCTCCCCTAATAACGGAATTTCGTCCTGAAATTTGAAAAATAAGGCGTACCTGACCTCTTGAAGATTGAATGAAAATGATAGAATACAAAAGATAATAGAGGTTGAATTGTTGCCCAGAGAGAGATAGACAAAGAAAAAAATGGTGAGAAGTAGTTGGGACAAGGTTATATGATTTAAGTTAAGTAAAAAATGAATTGATTTGCTTTGTTATATTTCTTTTGTACACCTTTGTTCCTATGCTCGGATCAAAGAAGGTTGTGTTTGGTAGCTGGTGATCAAGAATGCTTTATCCAAACCCATCATGTATGCATCCGCCCTTTTATTTGTTTGGATTTTTAACACTGATTTTCTTGAAAATATTTAACCTAATATTTTTCATAAAATTGTACGTTTTTCACAATGTAAATTCCTAGATAAAATTTTCTTATTCCACATTTAATTCACATAAATTGACCATTACTATGATACGAAAAACATGTATATAAACATTTATACACATATACGAAAAACATGTATATGTATATACACTACATAATATCCTACTATTGGTTAAAGACAAAGGGGAAGCCCCCACCTTTATTTAATTTCCAGCCGAGGCACACATAAAAACATATCACCCACGTCGGGTTGCTTATATATATATATATATAATATCATTACACTTTATCAAAAACAAGAAAAGTGAGTTCTCCTTTTATGAGCACCCTCAACCGACACACAGACACACACCACACATCTCATGCCCATTAATATATATATAGGTGCACATGCATGAACCCACTTGAAGTAATCGTTTAGACTTCCTATATCTTCTATGTTACATAATATATATATATATATATATAATTGTTTCTTTTTTTAAAGCTTACACAAGCACATGCCCTCATTCCTTTATTCCTTCCTTCGTTAAATGGATTCCCACTCCTAAGTATCCTTATAGCATCATTCCTTTCATTTCTTTAATAAGGCTACAACCCTCATTTCCTCATAAGACCTTTCAATTACCAACTTTGTTTTGCTCTTTAATTAATACACACGACCCCACCTAAAGATTACTGACCACATGGCCAAGCCCCCCCCCCCCCCAAAGCCATCTCATACACACCTATACGCGTATGTATATATGTGTGTGTGTGTATTCGACTAACACAATGGGTATTAAATCTACTTAGCCACCATAAATTCTTAACTTAATTTGTCAGTTTTGGGACCATAAAAGCTTTCAAAAAAGTATCTAGATGGTTTTTTCGAGAAAGTGTAAATCACGAAAGTTGTCCGGAATTATATTTTACTTCTTGCTATACTTTTTTTAGAATTACCGAGCATTTTTAATTTTTTTGATGAAAAACCCATTTTTTTGAACAAAAATAGGTTCTCTTGCAACTTTCATACCTTTTTAATTATTTGCAAAAGTACATGTTATTAAATAACATTTGTACCCCTTAATAACAAATTAATTCCTACCTTGAAAATATTCATTTACACAAACACCTAATATTTAACTTACTAAAAATATAATTTTACCAAAAAAGAAATGAGGCTTGTAATCCATATATAAAAATAATCCTAAAAACATGTTCGTGACACTTGTTATATGTTATTAACACAATACGAGTGGTTCACACACTTTTATTTCGTCATTTAAGGTCAAGTACCATTTTTTGTCATTTATTATCATTTTTATGCACGCGCGTCATATATGCACCAAGCTAGCCCGAACACGTCATGCAATTTCCTATTCGTTATATTCAACCTTCGTATAGTACATAAATTTTTTTGCATGCAAACATTTACGTGGAATGTTCGTTTTTTAAACGAACATAAAGTATTCTTTTTGACACTTATGCGACCCACACAGTGCAACATATGTCACCAATTTACATAAAACTTCCGCACGATTTAAATTTTTTACAATTATTTGATTTATCAAAATCAGGGTGTTGCAATGTATGGGGATTATAATGACCATGTTGGAGAATATTGTGCAGGATATGAGATGGTGCACGGAGGATATGAGTCTGGAGATAAATAGTTTATTTTAAATTTTGTGATGGCCCATGATCTTGTACTAGTAAATGCATGTTATAAGAAGAGGGTGGAACATTTGATAATTTTTAAAAGGAAAAACAAATACAAGTCGGATATAATTTTTCAGGTTAGGAAAGTATATCTATTTATTGTGTAAAGATGCCAAGGTTATTAACTTCACAACATAAGATACCGGTGTTGGATATAAACATCAATAAGCAATTTCGAGTGTGGAAAGAGAAGATTAACCAATTAACTAGGTGGTGAAACTTAAATGGAGAGAAATTAGAATTGTTTAAAGGTAAAATATTTAAAGACTCAGCACGGAAGGCAAACATGATTTGGAATAAAATGGCTATATGAAGAATGTTAAAAGAGATTTTTGAGGAATCAAATAGGGGACCATAAGCTAAAGAAACATAGTGGATTGAAGAAGTATAGTAAAAATCAAAATGGAATTTTAAAACATGACAATCTATGTAGCACGAACACGCGCGTCGCATCCGACATGGACACGCCGACACGAAAATAAAAAAAAATAGGACACGACACGACGGGGACATGACGTCAAAAAATATTTAAAAAAAATGTTATATATAAATTTTTTTTAAATATCACATTAATATTAATCCCATACTAAGAGCAACAAAAATTCCAAAAAAAAAACATATAAACCATTAAGAGTACTAAATCCATTTTAAACATTAAACATCACAATAAAATTAATCTTAAATCCATACATAACATTAATCTTAAATTCATACTAAAAAAAGTAAAAATGTCATGTTCAGTGCACAAGGCTCATGCTTAACTGCATGGTCTAGGAAAGGCAGACCTTACCTCCATACATATATGGAGAGGCTGCTCCCATATCTCGACCCGAGACTAACCGTAGCTTGGGCGAGGGCACGTGCCATTGCATCAAGGTACGACCTCTAATCTTAAATCCATACTAAACATAAAAAATCAAAGCAATGCTGAATCCCATACTAGTAACAACCAAAATGCATATACCTACGAAGCACGAATTCCTCAAAATGGTAAACGAATCTGAATTGCACCCGAATCAGGTGCGATTCTCACCCGATTCTCCTCTGATTCACACTCATCGCGCATTTAATTATTATAATTAAATTTAGTTATGGATTTTCATAAATTCTTTAAGAATCCTGATTTTTCTCGTGAGAAATACTCTTAATATTTCTGGCATCTTTTTAACAATGTACTTTGTGAAGCTACGAAGATATATAGTCTAGATTGGTTGGAACTTTGAGATGGAGAGAGGGTGAGAGTTGTCCAACGGCAGAGAGATCATTTGAGAGTTAGATTGATGTGGATCTTCAAACTTAAGATTGTCGTATCATTGCAAATCAACTTTCAACATTTTCCGACCTCGAGTGTTGACATTGAATAATACTTTCATAATGATTTACACAAGTGGGGTTCGGTAGTTGGACACGTGGCTAGATTTTATGAAAGTTGAAATTAAGTAGTGGGAAGTTGTTTGAGAATATATCTTTTTCAAGAATGATATTATCACTTAAATTTTTTTCGTCATGGTCCATTTTTTTATGTTGGAGACATATAAAAGTAGTTAATATTTTAAATAGAAGCAAATGTTCTATACTATCTACATAAAATTAGGGAATATTATTATATATTTTATATTTTTATTATATTTCTCAGTGCACCGAGATCCTAGTTTTTTAAGATTTTTCGAATCGCCACACCTGTATCGTGTCGCACCCGCATCTCACTCTGGCATCTGTGCTTCATAGCATAAAACCCATTCTAAACATTAAACAAAAAAGAACTTTGAACTGTAGTGCGGTAAGTGCTCCAATGCTCCTCACTGCTCAACATATCCAACATCTTCACCACATTCTCCTAGAAGCATTTCATCCAACTCCGGCTCATTAAATGATAGATTTGCAACCTCCAATATCCCATGGCCTTCAACCTCAAATGAATCAAATGTATTTCTGCCCACATCCCACATCTTGCTATCTCCTTTCTTGTATTGTTTGCCTTTTTGCGATAGAATTTGAAGATTATTATACACAAACACCATTGAGTGTTGTGATAAAAACCTTCATGACATGTAATTGATTGTACAACGGAAGCAAACTGTGTATCCACAATAGCAAGCATCTTCAATTTCACAAATTGATTGTACACGTGAAGCCTCATTGAGTGAGTTGTGATAAAAATCTTCATGACCATAGCATCCATTGCAATCTCAATAATCCAATGACATTCACCGCACGTAATTGCATTAGCTTCGGAGTCCTTTGCGGCACAAATATTTTTGGAGCAAAGTTAAGAGCTAGCACCACACATGGTGTCCAAAAAACCTGCGGATACATCCCTTCAACAAGGAACCCCGTAGCTTGGCTAACCAGGGCATTATCGGTAATGACTTGAATTACATTTTCAGGCCCAACCTCAATGATGGTTTCTTTGATCAAGCTGGTAATGAAGTTTTTGTCTTTATATTCTCGTACACAATTCACTACCGTTGGAAACATTGGCCCAACTTCATTTACCGCAATAAAATTGATCAAAGGCCTTCTTTGAGGGTCACTCCACCCATCATTCATGAGACTAATACCCTTGTTCTTCCACTGATATCTAATTGGGTCTAATAATGTCTTAACATTTACCTTCTCTTTTTCTAACAACGTAGTCCTCAACACATTATACCCTGGAGGCACAAACCCGCTAAGATTACCATTAGCAGCCTAAACAAATGCTTTCATATAGTGAGGGTTTTTTGCCAAGTGAAATGGCAAGCTTGCGGAATAGAATATCCTCGCAATCTCTTCTATTAACTCTTCCCGAGTAGTTAAGTTAAATGCTTTCTCTATGGGTCCCGAACACTTCCGTTTTCTAACCTCAAATGAATCTTGCGTGAACCCCATTGAGCTTGCACTCACACATTGGGATTTGCATGGCAAATGGATATCTTTTGGCCTTGCATCCTTTTCCTTTAACTCGGCTTCTTCTACTTCTTTTTGTAGCTCACGCAATATTTTATCGGTTACTTTTGCACACTTCTTAATCCCCAAACTAGGAATTCGTAACATATGAGCCCGCACTCTATTGTAGGAAATTTGAAATGTAACCCCACACAAATTGCATAGCCACGATAAATTTCCCCCACGGGTCATTGTTCCCTGAATTAGAGCCTCTACTTTCCATTCCTAAAACTGAAAATGAATTTATATAAATTTCTGTTCTAACTAACGACACATACAGAGAATAAATAGGGAATTAAATTAACAGTTGCCTGAATAAAAAAACAAACAAACAAAATAATTGTTCTGTTTATTCTGAAAACACTATTTTGAAAACGGAGAATAAACATATATGCATACATGTTAAGTTCCAAAAAAAAAAAAGTTTGCTATAACTATAGGATATCCCCCTTTCACGAATTACTGCGTTTATTCAGGTGATCCACAAACGACGAAAATTTCTCTGTTGCCTATCCCTATCCCGATGAGCTGAAACCAAAGCTCTTATTTTCTGTTGAGTAATTGTTCGAGTAAGTCTTGAATGATCCCCTCGAGTTATATGAGAGATAGAATGGACAAACAGTTCTAAGTCTGAACACAAAAAGACAAAACAAAAAAGAAACAAAAAATAAGTTGCAACTATAAGAAATAAAAAAGTCGTAATAGAGAATAAAAGGGTTGCTCAGTTATTTTTTAGTGAGAGAGTGATTAAACCCTAAGTTGGTCTGGTTGTGAGTAAAATAGAGCAGAGAGGGCCTCATGTCTTCAGAAGTAAATAAAAAACGAAAAAAAAAAGATTTCGAATGTTTCCGTATGTCTTGCTGTGATGGCTGTGAGCGGAGAGGCTGCTGGAGAAGACTTCCGGTGAGCGGAGAGGGCTGCGATGAGCAGAGAGGCTGCCGTGAGATGTTTGAGTGATGGTGGTGAGCAGTGTCGTTAGATGTCTGAGTGTTGAACCAAGTTAAGTTTTTAAAATAACAAACTTACCCCCATTTTATTTTACAAGTTATTCTGTTTTTTTACCCCTTTTTAAAATTATTCTGTTTTTTACCCAGCCGTGTCCATTACGTGTTCTAGCCCTGTCAAACCTTTTTTTATGACTTTTAAGTCCTATACGCCACGTGGCGTGTTGGACACGTGTCCAAGCCACGTCCTTTGCATAGCCGTGTCCTTTGAGTGCCCGACACTTGTACGGGGCCTCTGGGGAAGTGTCCGTGCTTCATAGATGACAATCAACTAAAAATGAAGAAAATTTATGTAATATGAATTTGTTAAGAATGTTGTAAGAAATGCTCTCTGTTCTAAAAGGCCCGCCTAGGCTTCGCCTAGGCCCGCCTAGGCTTGAGGCTTGAGAGAAACGCATCGCCTACGCCTTATTACGCCTTATTCTCGGTAAAAGTCTTAAGGCACAATTTTTTTTAAAAAAACAAAGGATTAGTTGACAAATAATGGTTATGGAGCATGAATATGAGAAAGATGGCTACCAAACATATGGATATATTTTCAAAATTCAAGTTATGTACCATTTTATTATAGTTCTAGCCTTGAAATAATTAAAATAATAAAAAAAGGAAAAACGCCTTTTTACGCCTAGGCTTCGCCTAGGCGCGCCTAGGCTCCTAAGGCTTGAGGCTTGACCTCTACGCCTCGACCACGCCTCGCGCCTTTTATGCTAAGTTAGCATGTGATGATCTTTGTACAAAACTAGGTTTGGAAGATGGGGAATATAATATCTATAAGTTTGCTAAACTTGGGGAAAAAACAAAAGATTTTAGTAAAACAAGTGTTCAAGAGTCTTAGTTAAGGATGCCGAGATTAAGAAAAGATAAAAATGTTAATTTTAAGATGTTATTAAAGGATGATGTGGATAGGCTAGATATGAAGGAAATTAGTTAGATTTGAGAAAATACATTTTTTCGTAAAATTATGGTATCAAAAGTTAGGATTGCCTTTTTAAAAATGAAAGTCGGGAGGTCTTTAAAAGCGTTTAAAGGAGGAAGGAGTGTCTTGGCTATAATGACTAAAAGGATGCTCGATCAATAGAGGAAGTATTTTAGTACCTATTTATAAAAATAAGGGATTTTTTTTGGGAAAAAGAAATTAGTATTTTAGTGTATTTGATGTTGCAAATTCAATTTGCCGTCCATTGGCCGGAGCTCCAGTGACCAGACTTCCAAATATCCGACGAACAAAATTCCGAATTTCTGGTGGCCGGAGATCTAATACTCTTTTGCAAATCTCTAAGATTAGGGTGCAATTGGTATTACAGAAAATTAAAGTTTTTTTTATTTTTACATAACCCCCACTTTATAATGCCTTATTTGACGTAACTCCCACTTTACTAATGTCTTTGACATAAGTTCTCAAAACCTAACAGACTTTCAACTCTGTTAGCATACCTCTATTCCTAATTAGACTGAACTCCTAAACATTTTTTTGACCAAAATACTCCTCACTTTTTCTTCTTCTCCAAATCAAAACCATAATTATCCAACAAACCCTATATAAGTAACTTATTTCCTATGCATGTTTTTTCAAATCAATATCTATGCATAAAGTAACAGGAAACATAACACATTCTGATGTTGCAAATATATGCCAATTGTGTGCGACGGATAAGTCGGTGTTTTGTCCCCACACCAATATAATGCTCATATTACTACGACCGTATCAAGTGTAATAGTGTTTATTATTGGACAATGGATTATTCGGTTACACAATATTGGTTTTGTAATTCATGTTTCAAGGGGTCACATGGGGATAATATCTCACTCCGTGGGGCTTCTTTTTCCAAATCCAAGCTGTAGAAGGAAAGACATAATGAGGAGAGTGAAGAATCAATGAGCTAAGCATCCTTTCTTCTTTGATATATTACGAGTAAAATGCATAAACCTCCAAAACTATTGAGGGGTTTGCAAATACTCTCGACCTGGGTGGCATGAGGAGAGTGAAGAATCGACAAGCTAAGCGACCTTTTTCCTCATTATGCCTTTCCTTCTGCAACTTTGATTTGGAAAAAGAAACCCCACGGAATCAGATATTACCCCCATGTGACCCCTTGAAGCATGAATTACAAAACCAATATTGTGTACCCGCGTCATCCACCGTCCAATAATGAACACAGTTACACTTGATACGGTAGCGACAAGATGAACAATATATTGGTGTGGGTGTAAACACCAAATAAGCTTATCTGTGGCACACAACTGACATATATTTGCAATATCAGAATGCGTCCTATATGTTACTCCTTGCATCGGTATAAATTTGAAGAAACATGCATTGGAAATACCTCATTGATATAGGGTTTGTTGAATAATTGTGGTTTTGATTTGGGAAGAAGATGAAGTGAGGGTATTTTGGTAAAAAAAACGTTTAGGGGTTGAGTCTAATTAGGAAATATAGGTATGTTAACGGAGTTGGAAGTTTGTTAGATTTTTGGGAGTCACAGACATTAGTAAAGTGGGGGTTATGTCAAAGAAGGCATTATAAAATGGAGGTTACATATAAAAACCCAAAATTAAAAATAACATATATTAAGGAAAAAAAAATAGGGATCACTTTTATAAAAAAATGGTTTAGTGTCCTAAACCTACAACAAATAATTTATCAAGTCCTAAATCTGGGTTATTAATAAAAATGAAGGGGATATACAAAATTGTTCAATTTACTATGGTATTAAGTTAATGAGTTATGCAATGAAAGTTTGGAAGAAAGAGATTAAAAATAACATTTTCTTTTTGAGAATCAATTAGGTTTATGTTTACGGTATTAAGTTAATGAGTTGTACAATGAAATTTTGGAAGAAAGATTGGACATAGATTGAGATTAAAAACAATAGTTACGGAGAATCTCTTGAGAAACACTTGGGGTTTATGTCTAAGGCCAACACCGGATGCTATATATTTATGAAGAAGATTAATGGAACGGTATACAGAGAGAAGAAAAGTCTATTTATGTTTTTTATTGATTTGGAGAAGGCATACGATAGAGTACCTAGAAGAGTAATATAATGGTTTTAATTTTAATTAAATACTGGTATATCTATTGATGTGATTAAGGATATGTACAAGATAGAGTACCTTGGGGATATATATGAAATTCAATTTTAGCATTAATAGGTGAAGAAATTGGATGTGGTGAAGCTTGATGGCCGAGAAGTACTTAAAAGTAGGGGTGGCAAATCATGCTATTGGGTCGTGTTTTTGCCTAACACGACAATGAATTAGTGAACACGAACACGACACGACACGAAGTCGTGTTTTTTTTTAAGTGCCACGAACACGAATCACATAAAAACACGACACGATTAACACGATTTTTTTTAATTTATCACGATAAACAAGATTTTTGAAATTAACATGATTTACACGAAACCCATTTTTTGCACAAACTAACACGATTAACCCAATTTTCAATTTTTTGTATAATTTTTGTACAAGCTAACACGATTTTTGAAGGGAACCCATATATACAAACTAACACGATTACAGTAGCAATAACAAAAAACCAACCCATATATCTTCAACAGCAGCAATCGAAAATTACAAGATCTGGTTCAAACCTAAAATTACAGCACCAAAAACCAAAAATTACAACCAAAAATAAAAAAACTACAAACAAAAACCAAAAATTACAAGATCTGGTTAAAAAATTACAACCCAAACTCAAAAATTACATCACCAAAAGCTTAAAATTACAAGAACAATAGATGCATATCTGAACTAGTACATCTCTCTCTCTCAAACTAATAGGCAAAAATGAATACCAATCAAGAAGCAAGAGTTTTTCAGCTCCGAAAATAGCAACAACATGAGTAGCTCAGGTGAAACCTCTTTATCACCCTCATCTTCAACTCCGTGAGTTAGAGAGAGAGAGAGATAGCGACGATGTGGCTGTGAGTTAGAGAGAGAGAGAGCTGTTAGATGTGGAGGAGTTAGAGAGAGAGACGTCCGGAGCTAGGAGCGGTGGGGCGGTGAGTTAGAGAGAGAGGGAGGTCTTAGATGTGTGTGGTTTGGTGTTGTGTGGCTGAGTTAGAGAGATGTTAGATGTGCGTGGTGTGGTTAGATATTAGGGTTTTAAGGTTTAAAATATGATAGGTTTATCTTTGACAAGTGTAGGGCTAGGATTCATTTAATTTTAAATGGGTTTAATTGGGTTTAAGTATGTGTAATTGGGTCGTGTCAATTGGGTTCAAAACGTGTTAAACGGGTCGTGTCAATTGGTCAATTTCGTGTTAAATTTTTTGACAGGAACACGACACGACACGACTTCACTCCGTGTTAAAAAATACGAACACGAACACGACAAGTCGTGTTTTTCGGGTTAATTTCGTGTCATGTTATCGTGCCGTGTTAAAATTTGCCACCCCTACTTAAAAGTGATCATTTTCGTTATATAGGTTCGATCATCCCTTTGATGGACATCTTAGTTTTAGATGTTACCTAGAGGATTAAAGCAAGTTGGATCAAGTGGAGAAGTGCTACCCTTGTATTACATGATGGCGTGTACTCGAAGTTGGTAGGATACCAAAAAAAATGAACATATTCGCAAAACAATATAAGTAGCTGCTATTGAAGATAAATTGAGCGAAAATTATGTTAAATGGGTTGGATATGTCAAGCGTAGAGCAATGAAATGTACCGCTCATAATAGTGAATAAGTTATTATTGAAGATAGTGGTAGGGGTAGAGGTAGACCTAAAGTGACTTGGTGGGAAATTTTAAAATTGGAAATGATATCATGTGGTTTAATCGAGAACATTGCGGTTAACATAACTGAATGAAAAAATAGAATTCATGTAGCTGACCCCAAACAATTGGAAAAAGACTTTGTTGAGTTGAGAATAATAATTAATAATAATGAATGTCATAACAAGGGATTATTCAAGTTTCTTCACCCTTTGTACAAGGAATGAACGGGAGGGGGAATTGAACCCTAATCTCTCAAATGGAAGGTGAGGGCCCTGGACGTTGATCCAAATCCCAGTGATGATTTATTATATATTTCATGTAACACAGCGGGTTGCATTTTCAAGCGCCCGAGATATTGCCACGTGACGGTGAAGTAGTACTATGCAGTGATGTGTTATTGTAAAGAGTATTAAAAAAAATCTAAGAACCTAATTCCCCAACTGGGCTGCGAGACAATCTGGTGACGATTATTCTTTGTTGAAATCAGCTACAAACACAATCATGACAATTTTTACTGACTCGATTTGTTTTCCATTTTGAACTCCGATGTTCTTTCTGTATGTGTTATAATCTTTTGTTTTCCACTTTTCCTCGTATAAACTTGGCAGGCTGTAGCTAAAACATTGACAGTGGATAAGCTGTATTATTTGAGGGAGCAGTTTGCTCTGTTAGAACCAAGCAAAAATGGCTCAATAAATTTGGAAAATGTCAAAGCGGTTCGTCTCTTTCAGAACATCTAAATCTCAATACCCATGTTTGATTCGAATTTTGGTGTTAAGTTTTTATTTTTGCTTTTCATTTTATTTTGCCAGGCCTTGATGAAACACGCAACAGATGCCATGAAAGAGTCCAGGGTCCATGATTTTCTAGCATCAGTAAGTCATTCCATGATGGATTCATGATAGAATGATAGACATCACAATTATTTACATCAGTTGTCTAGGTCCTGTTTGGTTTGGGATAAATATATCTCATCTTGGTGAAAAGCAAAATGTTGAAAAGTAATTTTATCCAACTATTTGGAATTTATATTTTGTTGCTCTTGTAGAATTGTAAATAAGTAGTAACGATATATTCATGTGGTTTTATACAATATAGTAAACAAAATATGTCTCTGAATTGGTGAAAGTAGTTTTCATCATTTTACCTTTCACCTAGTTTAAGCACATTTTACCTGAACAAAGCAGGGCCCTACATTTCAAATTTAGACTAACTTTTCCTCTTTCATGGAAGCTCAACGCACTTCAATACAGAAGGATGGATTTTGAGGAATTCTGTGCAGCTGCATTAAGTGTCTATCAGCTCGAGGCTTTTGATCAGTGGGAGCAACATGCTCGTTGTGCCTATGAACTTTTTGAGAAAGACGGGAACAGAGCCATTGTCATTGAAGAATTGGCTTCTGTAAGTTGAATTCTTCCTTTCTAACCAATAAACAGGGTCTTTTATCGAATTAAAAGGAAAATGCAAGTGAGTTTCCTGTTTTATACAACACGTGTTAGCAATTTATTTGTAGTATTGTAAGAGCATCTCCAATGGCATAACCAATCTGCGAGTCGAATCAAATTTTGTTTAATTATGAAAAAAACTCACTCTGATGGCATAACCAAATATGAGCAATCCTAAATCAATAAATAGCTTGAGCTATTTAAGGTTGTGCTCAGTGCACAAGGCTCCCGCTCACATAGCTTGAGTTATTATATAAACAAAATTAGTAACCTTTTATCAATCAGCCTGACTCATTTACCGAACTCGAACTCTCATGATGTGTCAATTAATTGGTGTTTTTTTATAAACCTTGTGTAAGTTCCACATACCAACCAATGTATGGTTGACACATCAAAAGAGTTGCAATAAAATTACAGTTTTCGAATAAGAAATGCTATGGATCCGACCACTTTTGAAAGAATATTTTCAAATTTGAAATATTGATTCTCTCTGTTTACTCTCTTCTTTGTTGGTGAATACTTTATGTGCGGGTCCTGTACTTTTGATTATTAGCAAAAACTAACCATTGTGACGCTGGAGGTTGCTAACTTCATCTACCCACTAAATGAAATAATCAAAAGCTGACTTGACAACTTGATTATATATATTAGCACTGTCATTGGAGATGCTCTGATATTATGTACTTTGAATAAGAACCCCCCATTTATGATAACCTGCGAAAAAAGAAAATCTGTCCCCCTCCCCCCCCCAAATTTTAGGCCCTTTGGCAAAATAAATTTACAGTAATTTTAAAATTGTGCTTCAGGAACTTGGCCTCAGCCCTGCTGCCCCTGTTCATGTGGTGCTTCATGACTGGATTAGACACACAGATGGAAAGCTTAGTTTTCTAGGGTTTGTCAAATTATTGCATGGTGTATCTAGCCGGTCCCTTGCTAAAGTTCAATAACAATTTTGAGACAACTCACTTTCCCTATTAGCGCTTACTGATATGTTGCGTGGGCAAATAAATACGTGTGGTAGAGGTTGTTAAGATCCTCGTTCGGGATCCTATTCGCAGCATCACAAATAGGATGCTGACATGGATCATTCGGGACCCGCAGGAGGTTGTCACCAAAGCTTGTACCAGGCAATACTATTTGAGTGGGTGGGAGTGGTGTCTCTTGTGTTGTTTCGCTGGTGACAAATTGTGTTTCCAACTGTAAAGCTGTAGTTAATCTTGTGTTTTGATTGCAGGTTGAGAATATTTCTCAGACTGGTTTAAAGGACACTTACACTGTTGTTTCTGATATATTGGACCAGCGTGGAATCGTCTACAATTGCGTTGTATCAATTGCTGTTGTTCTATATGCCTTCTAATTATGAAATCTCTTCCTAACTTCCCTGGATATGCTTCTAAATCTAAATGAGGACTTTGTTGTGCTTTATTTCCACATTGATGAGGTATAGTAATTCCAGGACTTGGTAGTGACAGCCATTTTGACCCTTCATACATTTCATCATAGTAAGGGGAGGCTGAAAAATACATTTCTTATTACAAGTTCTTAATTTAGGTCTTACACACCTACTTTTAGACAATATCTATATTTTTTTATTTTTATTTTTATTTTTGAAGGATCAATTCCGTAACCAAGAATTAGTATGAGATTTGCCATTTAAAGGTTTAAGCTAAGCTTTTGCTTTATAGTATTTTTAGTTAATAATATAGTATTGAATAAAAGAATATCATATTGGAAGTTTGTTTCCTTAGAGCGACCCTTGTACTATTGTTGTGGGGATTCCAAACCACTAAAAATAGCCTGTTAGGGTAAACCTTACCTAATATAAGCAATAGCGAAGTAAGCCGGCAAAAGATGGAGCAAGATGTTACGTGTGAAATGATAAAAAAATTCTACTTTAAATGATGTAATGTTTGAAAATAACTAAATGATCTGTGTGAAAGCAATGGCTAATTTTCAAATTCAAAATTTGACTCCAGTTGACTTATTTTGTTACTAATATAAATAACTAACAACAATTCTCTTACACATGCCTTCCCTGCATCATTCAATTCAAATCTCTAACAACAAAACCTTAATAATTTCGCAAAATTAAACCCCCTGAAAAAAGTGGGGCGCGCGGTTCAAACATGATTCAATTGGAGCTTGATTTTGTTTTTTGTGTATGTGCATTGTGCGAGCCTCAATATCAAAAGGGTCATCTATGAAATTTTTGAACATTGAAATTTTTTCTAAATAATTTTGGATAAAAATTGAAGAATATTGATGATAATTTTTTTACGCTTTCTATTTGCTTAATTATGCACAAAAATTGTTGAGATGGGTTTAAAATAGAGTGAATTAAAAATTAAAAATTGAAGGGTCATTTACTGTCTGGGGTACATTTGTTATCAGTGTTTTGTTCCTGGGGTACGCTAGTTTGAGTTATTGTTGGATGGGTGTTAAAGTAACGGCTGACCTTAATTGCTGTTAGCCAGCTGTATCTACAAGATCCAATTACCAACATTACCAATTCTTTCCAATCCTCCATTCTTTACAATGGCCATATAAAAAAAAAAAATCAAAACCTACATTTATTACATGTGCTTTATAACGGCCAACTTCTTCTTTATATATTGTTACAACATTTTCATCATTTCACCAAGCAACAACAGTAGCAGTTAACATCTTACGAAATTAAAATGGGTGGCAGCTTAGATGGTGAAGGAACTCAAGAGGATGCACGTCAAATGTGTGATCAAAATTATCACACTGCAATTGATTGTCCATGGGTTTACAGCAGATGTACTTTTGATCAGTGTAATGGTCTCATGTTGCTGTTGAAGTCATCAAATGGCTAACAAATTTTGAAGTGCCAACATGTATCATGTAATGGATTTAAAGTCTTAGAGGATACAGTTAAAAGCATTGGAGGATCATCATCAAGTAATGGATGTTTTCAATGTGACAGTGAAGATCATTGGTTTAGAAATTGTCCATGGAAAGAGTCACCATGCCCAAATAAATGCTAGGGGACAAGGAAACTCTGGACTTCAAAGAAAGAAAGAAGTTATGGCAAAAAATTTCTTAAGTGTTAGACATGTGGAGATTTTGAGTGGTTAACAGAGGCAATTAGAAAATCTGATGAAGGTAGGAAAGTGAATACCAGGGTTCAAGTAGAAGTTAGTTTGGATGATCTATGTGAGGCTTTAAAAAGAAATTCAATTTATGAAATGTCTTTGTAATCAGTGTATGCAATGAATGAAATGTGTATTTTGCAATGAAATGTCTTTGTAATCTGTGTTGTGCAATGAAATTTTCTAATATTCTATGACACACAAAGTTCCCAAAACACATTCAAACTTACCTTCATTCATAACTTACTTTGTCCCAAAACACAAAGTTACTCAATAAAAAGGTAAGTACCTTGTCCAAAAATACAAACCTACATAAAAAAGATTGGTACTTTGTCCCAAAATATAGAGTTAAACCCAAAGTAATGAACCTACTGAGTACAACCTTGACTAACATTTGCTGCTGTATCCACATTCTTCACTTTCCCCTTCTTTTCACCTTCTCTTATTCTTGGAACTGGCATTGATGTAACAATTTGTGTGTTGTTTGATCCCTCCATAGTGCTTGGTCCCTCAGCAGCTTATGTTTTATTACCAGATTTGGTTGATTTCCCCTGGCATCCTGCTTTGTTATGGCCTAACTCCCCATATCTGCTGCATATTTTCTTCTTGTTCTTTGGTGCAATCGGTTCATCATGATCTCTTCTCCTCTTAACCCTTGGCCTTCCAGGTCCTCTAGTTAATTATGGAGGATTGACTACATGTTGTGGCTAAAAGGACATGAACAAAAAATATTAATATGATTCAAATTGAGGTGTATTATATATGCTTGAGGTGAATTATATACACTTGCCTTGAACCAGTTATAATATACTCATTTTATTTCTTCTTTAAGTCATTCAAATGCTTCTTTACTCTTGGTACAAGCCCATTGGGATCCATCTCCTCTGCCTTGGTTCTTCTTATGTACAACAATGACATAACAACCATTTGATACTTTTGAACAATCTTTAGAATTGGTACTTCCCTTAAACTCAAAATCAATTTATTGAAAGACTCTGAGAAATTGTTGGTGATATGTTCACATTTAGTTATTGTATCAAAATATGCTCTTGCCCAAGTAGCCTTCTCCTCATTTTCTAGCCATAGTTTTGCTCCCTTGCAATATTTAAACATTTGAGCCATATACTTTTCATGATCTTCCTTCTTATACGCCTTTGCTGCCCCCCAACTTAAAGCCTCTAGCTGTGGACCCTTATATCCTGCATTTTTGAAGTTTTTATACATGTGCCTAAAACAATACCTGTGATTACAATGAGGGAACAACTCTGTAACTGTCTCAATAAGCCCTTTCTGTCTGTCAGACATTATAGTCAATGGAAATTTATGCTTCATCAGATGAGGTTGCAAAATTCTCAAGAATCTACTCCATGTGTCATAACTTTCATTTCTACAAATATATATGGCAATTGGAAACAAACCATTATTCCCATCCAATGAAACAATGGATAAAATTGCCTCACCATATTTTACTTTTAGAAATGATCCATCTAAACCAAGCACTGACCTACAACCATTAAGAAAACCATATATAGAGGCCTTGAATGCAAGACAAAATGAAACAAACTATTGATCATTTGGTTCCCTTGTCCATTCAGCAATACTATCTAGATTTGAAACATGAACCTGCCTAGCAATTTGAGGTACAAACCTAAATGCATCACTGTAGCAACCATCTATCCTCTTATTGACAATTATTTTAGCATAGTATCCAGTTTGGTATGATATCTTGACTGCATGTTTTTCTCCGATTGCAGCTTGAATATCTCTTGGTTTCATCTCTTTGTGATTCCTCATCATCTCTTCAACCTCATTAGCAACCCAAGTTGCCTCTGCCATTGCATTACTACCTTTGGGGTTGGATTTGCAAGTATGTTCTCCCATCAATATTCTGACCTTGGCAATTGGTTCATGTGATAGCTTCCTTACATACACCCTCCACTTGCATTTAGGATCCCTACAAATCAGATCAATCTTTGAGTTATTGTTATGCTTCTGCTCATACTCAAACTTCTTGAATATTGAAAATTTTCTCATGTATTTCCTATAATCTAACATTGTAGACCACTCCATTCCTGGTGACAACTCTTGTAAAACTCCATCCCCACACATATATTGGCTTCCATACACTATTTCATCTTTGTACAAATTTTCTGTGTCAGCTACAAAGTCTTTAAACTCTTTCCTAGCATCCTTTATGCCTTCTGCATCCTTTGTGACTTTTGCATCCTCTGTATGATCATGCCTTACCCCTTCAGAGTCAAAATACCCACCCCAATTTTCATCACCCTCACTGTCTGAGTGATAAGATTCTTCAACATTGAGAGTGTGTGAAGTTATTAAAGACCACTCATTCAACTGGTTGGTAGGCTGCTCAATAGGCTGCTCAATAGGGACATTGAACTGGTTGGTAGGCTGATCAATAGGATCTTCACCAATATGCAATGTACTATGAAGTAAGTTAGTGAATGATCAGTCACCACCAACACCTTTTGCATACTCAAACTCTGCCTCCTCCTCACTAAGTAATGGATCATCAGGAGTGTTTGCAAAGGTGTTGAAAAATAAATTTATGATCACATATGATCTTCTCAAGCCCAAAGAAGTACGATTTGATTGTTTGGACACTTTTGAGGTGGCTTCAGAATTGAGTCTTGGGGATTTTCTTACATGTACATGTGATTTAAACTTTTTTTGGGGAGTTTTGGTGCTTTCTTGGGAGGGATGAATGTAGATGACAAATTTGGGTCTTCTAAATAGAGATGGTACTCTCCAAAGTCTTCTACCAAGTTGTCCCATATGTCTATTACCTGAGCATAATTTTCAATGGTCTACAAGATTCCATCTTTAACCCATTTAATATTCATACCCTTAAGACCAGTGTACTTTTCAATATCATTTGCCAAGTCCATATAACATAATTCATCTTCATCATTGTCATCCAAAATCACCCTCCTCCCATCACTGTATTTTCTACTATATTTACTCCACTTTCCATCAAAGTGTATTCCCATGCAAAGCCATTTACCAAAACCTAAAAAAGATAAGGCGTGCAGTAAAATAATTATTCAAAAATGAAACCCTAGACAAACAAATTCTTCTTTACTCATGACAGAGGAAAAAGTAGATTATAAACTACAAAAACCTAGAAAAATTGATTAAAAAAACCTTTATAAACGAATAATATAACAAACGATCTTCAAACTAAAAAAAAATGAAATCAGAATACAGAGGCATTACCCGAATATGATGCTTGAACTGGTTGCAAATCGTTGATGCTTGAAAACTGAAGATGTTTTTGCTTCGATCGTTAGAGACAAAACCCCCAAAGGCAAATTAATGTTTCGATTTGTACAAAGGGTACATGCGTCATTTTGATAAAGGGTAATGTGGGTATTTTGGTCTGGTAGGTACAGCTGGCCGACGGACATTGAGGCCAACCGTTACTTTAACACCCATCCAATAATAACTCAAACTAGCGTACCCTAGGAACAAAATACTGATAACAAATGTACCACAGACAGTAAATGACCCAAAATTGAACTTTAATTCCGTTTGATTTTGCGAGGCAGGTTGGGTAGATACTGGAAAAAATAATCAATCAAGTTTGATATGATTTGGGCTGATGATTGAGGAGTTGTATATATGCAAGTGGTTTAGATAATTAAAGATATTAGTTGGAATTAGTTTAGGGTTGTATAATATATATAAGGTTAAGTGAGAATATCAGATGTTTATCGTTACTTGTCATGGGTAGAATTCAATTTAAAAAAATAAATGACGCTGAACATCATGTTTTTCATGAGGTGGGCTCAAAATGACGATGTTTAATGCCTTTGTAGAGAATAATTGCCTTACCCACTTAAGAAATTGTCTTAATGGTAATCCATTTATTGGATAGCAACCTCTAAAGAAACAGTGCACACAAGGGTTGCTCTTAGAGGCATTATTACCAATTAAAAAAATCACATAATTCCAAATGATTCTTATGAAAATAACCAGGTAAAACATTTTGTATTAAATTCACACAACCTAGATAAGGAAAAATAGAGTGGGAGGATCAAAATGCACATAACACAAGAATATATGTGGTTTGACAACGTGTTTACGTCCACCGGATTTGGAGTTTCACTTTTATTAACTTAGAGAACATGTCGCTAGAGTTATAGTACTGCTCGACATTACAATCTCACAGGACCGTCCACAAGAGCGGATTTATATTTATAGAGGAGCTTAGGAGATTTCTAAGCTCCATTAATAGCTATTCCTAGAAGTTCGGATCTATCTCTTATCAGTTTAAGCCATCCCAAGGGATATACACGTGGGAGTCCTGTGTAACGTGGATTCTCAATTGACTTAATGTGCAAGAAGCTTATGGTCCTGTGATGAACGCGTGCATGTCATATACCATTGCAACTCTGCCCCTCCCCCCCAATTATCCCTAAAGCTCAGTGTCACTTTGAGGTCGCTGGGCTTTGTTATGTCTTGGTCGGCTGACGACTTTGACGAGTTATACTGGATTATTTTCTAGTTTGATTGTGAACAGTCTTGTAAATATAGTTAAAATTGAAGGGTCTTTTGATCGTTGAGTGCTTCAAGGGTACGTTGGTAAAGATTACCCCCCTTTTTTTCTTGTAGCAAATCGTCGCTTCATCAATCGTCACACACATGTGTAATCATCATTTTTTCTGGGGAATTATGAGTGCACTTCCAATTACAAGGGGACGGTTCCCACACTTTTGCTTATTTTCAGTTTAATTGAAAAACTTACAACCTTCAATATTTCAAAGGAGAGCTTTTCATTGTCTTCACTTTCTTCATTTCACGGTAAGAATTTCTTTGAAACCCTTTCTTTATTTCATTATTCTCCGCTTTCTCTGTTTAGTTCTTTTATTAAGCTTGTGATCTTTAAATATGGTGTACGTTATTCATGAAGACTCATTGGAAGAATTTAAACTTAGTCATTGAATTCCCTCATGGGTATTGGTATAATTAATTGATGGTCCTTGTGACCTTTGCTCCATTCTCGAAGGTCGTTGGATGCCTTCAATCTTTATTGCTGAGTGGGAGGTCACATTCCCTCAAAATCGCTTATTTTTGGAGTTTTTCTAATACTTTGATGTGGTCCCAACTCAAGTTGCTCCAAACACTTGGAGGATAGTTAACGGGTTCAATCCTATTAATGAATTGTATGGGACCCATCTCGGCATTATTGAGATCATGTACTATTACCAATGGGTAACAACTACTGAGAATATTAATTATATGAAGACGAGGGCGGATAACTGAGCCCTAATTGCGAACCTTACCGATTCCAATAAGGATTATTGGGATCACGATCTGATTGTGAAAAATTGGCAGTACTCTCCCCTTCGTGAGGGTATGGCGTATGAAAGGCTAAGATGCCCTAAAAAAGGCCAAGGAATATGTTAGAAATCATTTTGTTGTCTTTGTGATTCTTCCTTCATTGATGCTAATGCTTTGTTCTTTTTTTTTTCCAACGAAGAGCAAAAATAAGATTCCTCGCGACAACGACGTAAATTTTGTTAATCTTTAGGCAATTTGGTCCATTCAAGAAAGAGTTGGGGATGTTGAGAATCAAAGGTCGGTGACATTTATGCTCAGTTACTAGAGGACTACCACTTCCTTTGTTGAAAGGACGATAGAGGGAAGGTCGGTTATCCCTATCACTTTGGATGACCAAGAGGCCTCCATATCTTCTGACTCAAAGGGGGTCAAATTATCCGAGGAGAGCACGTCCCCTAAAGATTTAGAGAGGGACGATTTGTCCAAGGAAATCACATCGCTCTATTTTGAGCCACTAGACATTTCTTTGGTCCCTTTCATCATTTTTCTTAATGTTATGGCGAAGAGGAAAGTCACCAACTTGATTGCTTTCAATGTTGGTGCCGTGCATGCTGGTACTTGATCTCCTCCTCCTGCTCATCCATCTAGTAAAGAAATAGAACTTTCTCAGCCAGTGAGAAAGAAAATTGATGTTGGTGGGGTTCCACCAACCCCATGAACCTTGATGGCTCCCCTTCTAAGGAGTAAAAGCCACTTTCGAAGAGGCAAAAGAAGGATCATATTCCCTTACTGTAGATTGTGGGGAAGAAAGCTACTGATAAAGGTGAGGGTGCTGCCCAGTCTGTCGTTGCTCATCCCGATATGGCTAGGGACTTGATTAGATTTGGGGTTCTCCCCGCGGATCAGGCAACTCCCTCCGCTTTGACCCATTCAAGGTTGTTAGAGTGCTCCAACCACAACCGTTTTCTTATAAGTTGATGTGACACCCCGTAAAATTTAGTAATAGATTGATCAGGTCTAATTCTAAAAAATCATGGGAATAAAAAACAGTTAGTAACATTCTTAACATAACGAAATAAATAAAATAGAACCACCACAATAAAGAGATAATGAACTATTAAGTGGAACAACTTAAATTCTAATATCATGTTATTGACGATACAAAAATGACAATTGTATCTCCAATATAAATTCAACTCTGAATACAAGTACCATATGTACAGAAGCCGAACCAACAAATAAATAAATAGAAATAAAAGAGTGAACACGTAGGCTTGACACCTACACCCTATAGTGTCATCAATGGAGAGTAACTCAAAACCAGATCGAGAATGAGGTGGCACCAATGTCCTATAACCTAAAAAATGTTAAGGGGAGACGTTAACAGCAAGTTCAAGTACTATAACAATATAATTGACTTTTTACCACAATATGACTCCGCATCTTCATCCAGTCTTTTGGCTATTTTTAAGTTAACCCAACCCAAACAACCCTACATATTACAAGCGTATACTCCTAAGCCCATGTGTTCCCCATGATTAAGTCTTTGATTTCATTATTAAATTTCAGGTACAATTTCACATTTATTCCTATGAGATTCATCATGGTATAATATCATAAGAAATTATCTATATCAATATCATCATTATCTACATCATTGTCATCATAAGACAATACAGTTCGAAACACGTACCACACAAAAGGAAAGTATCTATCTTATTGTATGCTCTACAACTACATCACATAATGCTGACACAGTCCAAATCATGTACCACAAGTAAGGCTCTTTATTAACATATTCTTAGTCTCATAAGGGTAATACTTTCTTAGTTTTAATATCCTTTTAATCAAACAAATTATTATCCAACTACCATAAAGAATCAAGTACAACTAGATATCGTATAACATGGATATAACTACCTACACATATACGATCACAACCTCAAAACTAACCCCTATAGGATACAATTAAAGCACATAATGTATTTTTACCTAGCGTTGGGTCCATTAATAATTATCCACTCCATTAGACTATATTAGTTCTCACGTAACACACACACACACACACACACACACATATATATAGCACACGAAGGCAAAAACCTTCAGTGTCCATCTTGTGCATCTGTCAGGAAGTCCTTAGGAAGCCAACACCTAATGAGCTTAAACAAAACACACAAAATGATGAGGGGATCATATGTAGTAGCACCATTAACGGGTCTATACCTGACTCGACTAATGGCTCTCGTCAAATAACCTTCTCTCATCACGAAGGGGACATCCTTGAATGCATGATTTAAAATTATGACATCCACTATGGCAACACATCTTAGCCAATGTATGGTATACAGTCTAATATTGAATGCGAACCCTAAACTGATAAATCCTACCACGAGTAAAGGTATGCATAATAAAGTATTATGTATACATATATAACTATAGGATAATGCATACACTCAAGTGTACCCCAACATCTAGATCCCCACATCGTTGGATCCTTATCTAGTTTAGGTTTACAATCTTTCGAAACCAATTTAAACATATATAATTAAATTGGATATCGCATGTACTCAAGCGTACCCCAAATCATCTAAATACCTAAACATTAGATTATTCTTTACCTTCTTAGGGTCATCAACTCTAATCCTTATTAAATTCAACTCCTAGTTTATTCCATCTTCAAACCATGAGTACATCCAACTCTTTCTACATATACACAAACTCATAACGTACATATATATTTATTTCCTCATTTCACCACTAAGTAAATCACACATCCTAGAATCTCTCAATAATATAGTTACTTCTCACGTATATTCTGCTGGGTTTAACTCTAGACATATTTACCTAATTAATGTCCAAAATTCTCTGCACTAAGTCAAACTACCTAATGAGATAAGTATCATAAAATAGGCTCATAAACAAAATGTCCAAACCACGTATCAAATCTAAGGAAAATGTGGAAGTCGATCGATTTCAACAAATTAGTAGAAGTTTCAGCCTTATGCGGTGTTCTGAAAATAATCATAAAATATTCACCGAAACTCCAAAAATAATGAAACTAGCAGCTACGCATTCTTAACCTATTTTATATACGATATTCTTTTTCCATAAAAGACAAATTCAAGATATACTATTCCAAAAATAACTTTAAAGTATCAGATTCTCTTTAAAAAGATTCAACACTGCCTCTATTGAGAAAATAATCATCAGATATTAATAACAACTCTAAAACTTATAAAACAAATGCCCACATATTGTTAACTTAATTTAACTAGGACTCTCTTTTGTCCAGAAAGCTATATTCATGGGTATACCATATTAGTAACAACCTCTAAGTGACTGATTTTCTCTAGAAAAATTCTACACAATCTAAACCTCCATTAACGACCCCTTAATTAACTCTCTGCCATTGTTGCACCCAAAGTCATATTTCCAAGTCCCTTAACAGCCTCAAAATTTAACTATTTGATCTATCTTTGTCCCAATTCTAATACTAACCATTATATAATAATTTTATGTTCTTCTAATATAAGATTTAAACATTAATTTCTAATTATCAAATTAAGAAGATATCAAGAACTCTGCTCATTATCCATTCCTAATTCAACCCCAAATTAGTTTTTTTTCCACAAAATATATAAGAGATTCCTAACTTTCAATCATGAATTACTATGGCTATAATATCATTTTGACAATTTCTACTCTAAATCATAGTAATCAATCCCAGTATCGCCAAATTTGGATGGATGGCTATGACGAGGATTTTCTTAATATGGTCCTTCCCTGAGTGATGCTTGGAATGTTGGTTATAAACATGGTTAGTTTGATGCCCTTGTTGTGATGAAGATCCCACAGGATTCTGAGTTATGGTATTTGTATGATCCCGACTGTTTGGACCGTTATGATCATCTTTACAAGCTCGACTTGTCATAGATCCCAATAAATTCCATTTGATCAGCCTTATCTGGACATACCTTGGTGATTTTGGACTTAAAGGAGATGACAAGGATTAGATATATGAATGCGATCGTTACTTCTTATGCATTGGATGTTCCACCTACTAGAGTTGGGAGTTCAATAAATGAGCCATCTCGGTCGCATAATTGTTCCAACTATATTCACCATTTTGTTGTAAATCATTTACTTTTTTCAGTTTTCCTGTAATAACTTAGAAGCGTTAATGGAAATTTGTACATTTTTGCTTCCCCATATGGTGTGTGGTCTTCTGGTCTTACCTTTCAAGTGATGTAATCACATCTAACCTGTAATACCCGCCCCTTTTATCTTGTAACCGTTATCATGTTGTAATCAAGTTTATTCGGAATATTTTCATAATTGATGAGTCCTCATGTTCATATATTCTTATTCCCTGCATTATTTTACCGGAACGTAATTTGGTTAGTCGTAGCTTAAGTCGTAGAATTGTCGCACAATAGTACCCGACGAGTAAACAACAACTTGCGCGATTTTTGTAGGACGTTTTTATAGCCGTAGCATAAGTGTGTGAGTTGGTGTATGATTATAAGAGAGAGAGAATGGAAGCCTTGGTTCATTATTTCATTCCATCGAATTTTACCGATTTCTCTCACCTCCTACATACTTCCATATCCCATATTTTCATCCCCAAACCCGTAGCTCTCTTCCCCACCCTCTAAACAACCACCCAAACTCCATATTTGTGACCTATTACACCTCAAAACAACCACTCAAGGTGTATATAACTTAAGGAAGTCTTGGAGCTAGTATTTTGGAGCTTTTCTTGGAGCAACCTTGGTCTTCTTTGTTCTTGATTATCATCCTCCTACTCCAAGTGGGTATTTCCTCTCAAACTCATGATTTTCAAAGTTAAAATCCATGTGTAGAAGTAAGAAAATTTCATGCTAGAATAATCGCTACTTTACCTATTTTCTAGTTGGTTAAATCTTGTCATTTCATGTTGAAAGATGCTTTAAAATGAGTTTAATAATATTTCATGTTGCTAAAGTTAGTTTACTGATCATTTATATCTTGAAAAATTAAAGAATAAAGTTAGTAATGAAATACTACATACACCTGGCATGAGTAGTGGCATATTAAGGAATTTCTTAGGTAGAAATCCATGTACTCTGAATATTATGTTGTAGTAATTGGTAGAAATTTTTAACATGATTAAAGCATAAATATGTTGGTTTTAACATGTTTTGAGAAAATGAAAAATGCAGCCCCTAATTTTTTATATTCAGAAATGGTATTTAAAGGGCTTAAAAATAGTTAGAATACCCATTTAACTTGGAATAAAGTCATTTTTATAAAATATGAAATTTATTGCTGAAATGATGTTGAAACAATTTTAAGTATAGTTTAAGAAGTTATATATTGATTTGGATGAATTTAGAACGCTTAAACCCATTTAAAATGACGATTTTTGTTGAAAGTAATGATAATGGAATTATCATAAATATGATGAATAGTAGGTTGTCAAGAAATTATTTGACAATTAAATGTGTTATTTAAGCTTGATAAAAGGAAATTAATGATGCAATTTTGCTGAATCAAAATAATGAGCTTCACGAAAATAATAATTGAATACGGTGTTGCATTTATGGCCTCCTCGACCGGGTTTAATTAAAAGATTAAAGACATGATGAATAATAAAGTGTGGCACAAAGTTAAACGGAAAGAATGATGAACTTGGAAAATGATGAAAATGTTTGAATATGAGAAACGTGATTAATGTGGA
This sequence comes from Sambucus nigra, assembly GCA_949130495.1. Lineage (NCBI taxonomy): Eukaryota > Viridiplantae > Streptophyta > Magnoliopsida > Dipsacales > Adoxaceae > Sambucus > Sambucus nigra. Next base: position 197,671,257 of record OX422219.1, read on the forward strand.
ATACATGAAAAAGATAAGTAGGATACTTGGATGATGCCAAAAATTAAGCAAGGCATGGCGTCCCTAGAGATGAAAGGCCCCAAAGCACTGTACAATTTAGCATATGGCGACTGGAGGCCGACGGTGTGGAGCCCATGAAGTTCAGAGATTTCATGTAGACTCCAAGGCAAGGATTGATAAATCTAGAAATAAAAAATTAAGAATGAGAATATTCTGGAATGATGGCACATAAGTCTTAAAAATTGTTAAGGACTAAAAGATAATTGAATAAGTCTCTAGCACAAGACATGAAATGGCTTAAGTGTGAGTTTGGGCATTTAGCCCGGGTGCATGCCATATAGTTTCACTCATTGCATAATTAAATAAATTGTTTTCTTGGAAGATTAAAGGATATGGTATATGTATAGTATTTTGGTAAAAAAATATTACTTGGTATCTCCCACCCTACTGGGCATTCCACTTATATCCTATTTTCCAAAATCCACAGGTACTTCAGGTAAGGATGTTAAGGCTTCTATCGGTAAGCTTCCCGATTATTTCGATCGTTGATAGAGCTCTGATGCTACTTATTCATTATCGAAAATATTTAATATTTAATATGTATAATTTGTACTTGTCTAAATTCGGGCTTTGAACTTGGATATCTTGGGTTGTAATAATACAGGGCATATCTTAATGAATTATGGTTGGATGATGTTTTAAATGGCTTCTTTGCAAAGTGATTAAGTATGGCTTCTTATAATTTGATGAAATTTAATTATTGATGAATAATTGGATAATAAATGTTTTTTCCTTAATAAGGGAAATTTTTAATAAATGTTTTCTCAAATAAATTACGATAATTTCCCCCATCCCCCTTGACACCGTGACTTGGATGAGAGTTAAATTTGATATATACTCTAAATTCGGTTAGGGGAGTCATAACTTGGTATCAGAGCATTAGCTTTGACATGTGTGGCGAAGCGATTTCACATTTATATTCGAGTACATTTTCTCATGTACCATTGTGCTAAATTCACTCTCTTCCCTTTTAGTATGGTTGCCAAGTGTGTTAGTGTTGAAGCCGAGAATAGTGGGCTAAAACGTATGGAAGATGCTGCATGCCTATTGGCTGACACTGTATCCAAAAGAGAAAGAGGTAATCATAGTGATTCTGTAGAAATTTCCACGATAGCGTCCATTTTGAAGGAGTTCAAGCAACTGAGTCCTCCCACCTTTAATGGTTCTATCGAACCTGATACTGTAAAAAAAGGGCTTTAAGAAGTCACTCGGGTCATGGATGTCCTTAATGTTTCATCTGGGAATAAGGTTAAGCTTGCTACCTTTCAGCTCATGAAGCTGGCATAGCGGTGGTGGACCACCCACCTTCCCAGTGTAACCGAAGTGGTGGAATGGGGCAACTTAAGAACAACATTTCTTGATTGGTAATTTCCCCAGCTGTATAAAGATGCCAAGAAAGACGAGTTCACTGAGCTAATTCAGGGAAAACTATCGGTGGATGAATACCAGGCTCAATTAGAAAGCGTCGTAAAGCATGTAGTCACAGTTAAAATATATGAGGTCAAGAAGATGAGGCTTTTTATGAAGGTGTTAAATCCCTATATCCGTAGACTTGTTATGGTCTTGACCATTTGGACTTCAGGGCAGCGGTGAAAAAATATATTCGGCTAGAGGTGGAGGACAAAGATTTCTGGGTCATCCAAGCCAAGGAGAGAACTTTTAGTGGGGCCCAACCTAGGGATAATAGTGGATCCTTTGCTAGAAATGGTAATATGTTCAAGGGTGTCACTAGGGGATTCTTTGACAATATCAGGACAACTGCAAGAGAGGGTAGTAACAACCAGAGCCCGATACTTCCACCTTTTAGGGATTGCTTTATTTGTGGGTCCATTGATAATCTTAGGCGGGAGTGCCCTGAATGGGAAATCAAGGAACGACAAAGCAGCTATCAAAGTGGAAACTTCATGCCAGGGAGAAATCCTAGTCATTCTGGTCCTCAGCAACAACAACATTCCTTAGGACAACGCCAGTAGCCTATGCATAGTTCTAGGATGTCTCACCCCAATCAGGGCAGTCGTGGGCAGAATCAGACGCACGGTGACCAATCTAATAGATTTAATCCAGGCCGTGCTTATGCCTTTACTCAACACACAACACCTCCCTAGAATCCTTCAGTCATGGTAGGTATTATTTTATTATGCAGTACATAGTTTAAGGCTTTGTTCGATTCGGATGCATCTCATTCCTTTATATTGAGTTCTTTAGCACTTGACATAGAGAATTTTAGTCCCCAATCTTTATAGGGTTCCTCGTTGGTGGCGGTGTTATTCTGAACAGGGTTTGTAGGAATTGTGCGATTGTTGCGGGAGATCACATTCTGGAATATGATTTGATACTGATGGATATGGATGGCTTTGAGGTGATATTCAGTATGGATTGATTGTCATGTTTTGGTGCCACTATTGAGTGCCATCGACATCGTCTCTCAGTGTTGCTTCTAAATGGATCCCATTACTGTTTTAGCAGCAAACAAAATGTGGACTATCCTTGTAAGTTCTCTCCGGCTCAAGAGCAATGAAATTTCTTTGGATGGTTGAATAGTGTTGTCACTCAAGAGGAGCCTAGTCGCACATTATTAGATCTTCCAGTTATTTGAGAGTTTCTCAATGTTTTTCCTGAAGACCTTCTTGGTTTGCCTTCGTATTGAGAAATTGATTTCTCCATAGATGTTCACCATATTTTTTCACCCATCTCTATCCCTTATACGACCTAGTGTGTCTCCATGGGGAGCACCAGTGTTGTTTGCTAAGAAGAAGGATAATTCTCTCCGAATTTGCATCGACTATAGACAACTGAATAAGGTAACTATAAATAATAAGTATCCTATGCCCCGTATTGATGATTTGTTTGACCAGTTTCGGGGTGCAGGTAGATTTTCTAAGATCGACATTCGATCTAGTTACCATCAGTTATGAGTCAAGGAAGAAGATATTCCCATGACAACCTTCTGCACTGGGTACGGGCATTATGATTTTTTGGTCATGCCTTTTAGCCTAACTAATTCCCCCACAGCCTTCTTGGAAATTATGAATCGTATCTATTGTCCGTACTTGGACCGATTTGTAGTGGTCTTTATTGACGATATTCTAGTATACTCATCTTCTGATGTTGATCATGAGGAGAATCTTCTCACTACTCTTCAGATGCTTAGAGAGAATCAGTTGTTTGAAAAGTTTAGTAAGTGTGAATTCTGGATGGATGAAGTTAGATTCCTCGGTCACATGGTGTTCGGAGCAGGAATTTTCGTTGACCCGTCCAAGGTTGAATTAGTTCTTGGTTGGGATAGGATTAAGTCAACTACTGAAGTGAGAAGTTTCCTTGAGTTGTCAGGTTATTACCGGAGATTTGCCCAGGACTTCTCCAAGATTGACTTGCCTCTTACTCAACTTACATAAAAGGACATTCACTTCGAGTGGTCCGATGAATGTGAAGCCTCTTTTCAGGAGTTGGAGGTTAGATTCACATTCGCACCAATGCTCATCCTCCCCGAACGAGGGAAATGCTATATGACGTATTGTGATGCTTCCAGATTTGGACTTGGTGTAGTGCTCATGCAGCTAGGTCAAGTTGTTTCTTATGCGTCTTGTCAGCTTAAGATCCATGAAAGAAACTACCCCACCCACGATTTAGAGTTAGCAAATGTGGTGTTTTCTCTCAAGATTTGGAGATGTTATCTGTATGGAAAATAGTTTGAAGTGTTCTCAAATCACAAGAGCCTCAATTACATCTTCATTCAAAGAGACCTCAATATGTGAAATGGAGATGGATTGAACTACTTGAGGATTATGAATTTACCTTAGAGTATTATCCTGGGAAAGCCAACGTGGTGATAGATACCCTCAGTAGAATTTTGGGACTTTACCTAGCAGCGATATAATGTTACTGATAAAATATGTACAACGACCTGTAGAATTTTGGATTGCATGTTCAAAGGAGGAGCGATAAGGCCTATTTATGGGAAATGATATCCATGTCGCTTGCTCATCAGAAAGTCTTCGATGCTTACTCACTCGACGAAGAGATTATACAGTTCAGGGATCGTATTAAGAATGGTGAGGAGTTTAATACTCTCACGACAAACAAGGCTGGTGGTGTACGCTATAAGGGTAGGTTGATTGTTCCATCCATTGGAGAATTCCGAGAAGAAATTCTTACACAATTTTAGTAGTCCCCGTTCGGTATACACCCTGGGGTAACAAAGATGTATAAAGATCTCTGAAGAGACTTTCATTGGTCCATGATAAAGAAAGATGTGGCTAAATTCATCACGAGGTGCTCTACGTGCTAGCAGGTGAATGTATAGAACAAGAATCCACCATGGTTATTGCAAATTCTACCTATAATCGAGTGGAAATGGGAACATATCATGATGGACTTCGTCCCTACTTTACCTCGATCTGAGCGGGGTCACAACGCAGTCTGAATTATTGGCAACCGTCTCACTACGTCGACTTAGTTCCTCCCGATGAAGGTTACGGACAACATAACCAAGCTAGCAAGGTTTGTACATTCGAGAGATAGTCCGACTTCATGGTATCCCTCTGACAATCATTTCAAATAGAGATCCACGATTTGTTTCGCGATTCTGGAGGAATGTTCAACAAGATTTGGGTACATAACTGAATTTGAGTGCGACGTATCATCCAGAGATAGATGGGCAATCAGAGCGTATGATTCAAACCTTAGAATATTTGTTGAGATCTTGTGCACTGGATTTTCAAGGAAGCTGGGATGAGAATTTGCATCTGGCAGAGTTCTCTTACAACAACAATTATCAGACCACAACTGAGATGGCTCCTTTTGAAGCTTTGTATGGCAGACTGTGTCGTTCTCTTGTATGTTGGGTAGAGGTTGGCGAGAAGCACTCACTAGTTCTGATATACTTAAGTAGATGATGGATAAGGTTCAGTTTATTCGGCAAAGACTTATCACGGCTCAGGATCGACAAAAAAGTTATGCCGATAATCGACGCATGCCTTTGGAATTCATGATAGGTGACCATGTGTTTTTGAAGGTCCGAGCACAGACCGGAAGCCAGATGTTTGGGTAGAAGGGTATGATCGTTCCACATTTTATTGGTCCCTTCGAGATTTTGGAACGGATTGGGAATGTTTTCTATCGTTTAGAATTGCCTCCGCAGTATTCTCGTGTTCATAATTTATTCCATGTTTCTATGCTGAATAAGTATATTCAAGACTCATGCCACATCATTAGCTGGAATAATATCGAGTTGGAGGAAGATGTCACCTTCTTGATGCGACCTTTATCCATCCGAGATCGTGAGGATAGGGTCCTGCGCAATAAGGTCATCCCGTTGTAAAAGTCCTTTGAGAGTCTCAGGACGTTGAAGGAGTAACCTGGTAACGAGAAGCCGAGATGTGAGAAGAACACCCTTATCTTTTTCAATAGTTTGGTTTTGATTTTGGGTTCGAAATCTCCTAAGGAGGGGATAATGTAATACCCGCCCCTTTATCTTCTACCCGTTATCCTATTGTAATCGTGTTTATCCGGAATATTTTCACGTTACATGAGTTTGTATGTTCAATTATTCTTATTGCCTGTATTATTTTAGAGTTATTACAATTGTTGGAACATAATTTGGTTAGCTGTAACATAAGTTGTAGAATTGTCGCATAATAGTACCCGACACGTAAATCGTAACTTGCAAGATTTTTATAGGACGTTTTATTGGGAGTAAAAATAATTTGACCATATCTATGGGATACAAAAAATAGGTCTAAGAGTGCCATGGGGTAAAAACAAGAAAAATAATAATAATGAATAAAATAAAATATAAACATAATTAGGACAACTTTGCTTAATTTGAGAAAAGTTGGTTTCCACTTTTTTTTTTGTGTCTCTTGGTTTTGACCAAGTGAGAGTTGGCCATCTTTGGCATATTAAGGAGAGTGGAAAACATGTTTGGTAATAATTGGAGTGTGTGAGTTGGTGTATGATTATAAGAGAGAGAGAATGAAAGCCTTGGTTCATTATTATATTCCATCAAATTTTACCAACTTCTCTCACCTCCTACATACTCCCATTCCATATTTTCATCCACAAACCCGCAGCTCTCTTCCCCACCCTCCAAACAACCACCCAAAGTCCATATTTGTGACCCATTTACACCTCAAAACAACCGCTCAAGGTGTATATAACTTAAGAAAGTCTTGGAGCTAGTATTTTGGAGATTTTCTTGGAGCAACCTTGGTTTATTTCTTCTTAATAATCCTCCTCCTATGTTATCCAAGTAGGGGTTTCCTTTTAAACTTATGATTTTTAAAGTTAAAATCCATAAGTAGAAGTCAGAAAATTTCATGCTAGAATAATCGCTATTTTATCGATTTTCTAGTTGGTTAAATCTTGTCATTTCATGTTGAAAGATGATTTAAAATGACTTTAAGAATAAATCCTGTTTCTAAAGTTAGTTTGATGATCATTTATATCTTGAAAAATTGAAGAATAAATTTAGTAATGAAATACTATATACACTTGACAGGAATAGTGACATATTAAGGGATTTCTTAAGTAGAAATCCATGTATTGTGAATATTATGTTGTAGTAATTGGTAAACTTAATTTTTAACATGATTAAAGTATAAATATGTTGATTTTAACATGTTTTGAGAAAAATGAAAAATGAAGCCCCTAATTTGTTAAATTCAGAAATGGTATTTAAATGGCTTAAAAATAGTTAGAGTACCCATTTAACTTGAAATAAAGTCTTTCTATAAAATATGAAATTTATTGCTGAAATAATATTAAAAATAATCATAAGTATAGTTTAAGAACTTATAAATTGATTTGGATAAGTTAGTATGCTTAAATCCATTTAAAATGATGGTTTTTGGTGAAAGTAATGATAATGGAATTGTCATAAATACAGTGAATAATATGCTATCAAGAAATTATTTAGCAATTAAATGTGTTATTTAAGATTGATAAAAGGGAATTAATGATGCAATTCATCTGAATAAAAATAATGAGTTTCACGGAAATAATAATTGAAGACGGTGTTGCATTTATGGCCTCCTCGACTGGGTTTAATTAAAAGATTAAAGACGTGATAAATAATAAAGTGTGGCACAAAGTTAAACGGAAAGAATGATGAACATGGAAATGATGAAAATATTGGAATATGAGATACTTGATTAATGTGGAATACGCAGAAAAGATAAGAAAATTACTAGGATGATGCCAATAATTAAGCAGGGCATGGCGTCCCTAAAGGTGAAAGGCCCAAAAGCATTGTATAGTTTAGCATATGGCGACTGGAAATCGATGGTGTGGAGCCGGTGAAGTCTAGAGGTTTTGGCTAGACTCCGAGGCAAAGTTTGATAAATCTTGAGATAAGAAATTAAGAATGAGAATATTATGGAATGAAGGCACTTAAGTCTTAAAAATTGTTAAGGACTAAGGGCTAATTAAATAAGTCTCTGCCACGAGACTTGAAATGGCTTAAGTGTGAGTTTGGACATTTAGCCCGAGTGCATGGCATATAGTTGACCTCATTGCATGATTAAATAAATTATTTTCTTGGAATATTAAAAGATACGGTATATGTATAGTATTTTGTTACAAAATTATTTCTTCGTATGTCCCACCTACTGGGCATTCCGCTCATATCCTATTTTGCAAAACCCAGAGGTACCTCAGGTAAGGATGATAAGGCTTGTGTCGGTAAGCTTCCCAAGTGTTCCAGTCGTTGATGGAGCTCTGATGCCGCTTATTCCTTCGCAGAGATTTTTAATATTTAAAATGTATAATTTGTACTTCTCTAAATTCGGGCTTTGAACTTAAATCTTTTGGTTTGTAATAATAGAAGGCATTTTCTTTTTTAATTATGGTTGAATGATATTTTAAATGGCTTCTTTGCATAGTGATTATGTATGATTTCTGATGAGTGCATTATTTTGCATTAATTATGTTCAATTCTAGACTTTGTTAGACCCTTTGTATTATAAATAATGAGCTTTTAGAGTCGTTTTCGTAAAATAAATGAAAAATGCAAGTTTTAATAAAATTTGAGTTAAAAATACAATTTCAGTAATCTGATGGGGTGAAATTATAATTTTCCAAACTTTATAGGCCTAAAAATAATTTTTAAATGTTTATCTAGGCAAAATAAAGTTCTATATGAAATTTGGTTGAATTCTGAATTAAAACGAGAAATTTATGAATTTCGGGGGCTAAAATGCAAAGAGGAGTAATTCTGTAATTTTTTTAAATATTTCTGTCTCTAAATTTGAATTAATTATTTTTATTTTTCATTTTTACAGGTACCCCAGAAATGTGGACAACAAAGGAGTCGATGTGCAAAAATTGTTACTATACGTCGCGACACGACAGGACACGACACGACACGACACGACACGACATGACAAGGTTGACACAACTGTATTAAATATTTTTTTATAAAATCGCTCGAGTGTCCGTTGAGACAGTGCCATAGATTTTTGGAAAGGTATTGACAAGACTCACAACTAGGGGTGTGTTTCGTCTAGATCAGATCGAAATAGGGGAGTTCGAAATTTTCTCCAAAATTTTTAAAATTTTAAAATCCTTTCCAAATCGAAAAAATAAATTTCGGAAAATAAATTTTTTTCCAAGTCAGCTGATCCGGAATATTCAGAATTTTTGGAATTTTCCAATTTTATGTTGCACAAAACTTATTTGAATCAAAATTTCAGCAAATAGGAAATTTTTTCAGAAAAGGAACAAATTCAATGGAAAATGGTTAGGTGAGAGTTAAAGTTGAATAACTGAGCGAGGTATTCATTTATCTTTTTAACTAAAGTAGACAAACACTTTTTACCCGTTCAATTATTATGTAATTCTTAGTATGTCATGAAACTGAAGGGTAGAGAATAGAACTCACAGGCCAATGACTAGACAAGAAAACTTAAAAAAAATTACCTTGAGAATAAGACCAGGAGTATCAATGATAGTAAGATTAGGACAATGGGAATATTCAGATCTCATGACAATTAGTTTAGAAGAAATAGAAGTTTTGGTATTTTTTAGAAGCGTCTCGATGGTGTCCGCAATTATAGATGCTAAAACAACTGGAATTCCATATTCTCCAGTGTCCACATCTTGTTTTGTTTTAATAGTGAAATTTCATAATCCAATCAGGTATAAAAACTAAGGTTTCAAAAGTCAAACAAGAAAACCTCAAATCAAACATCTAATCAGTGAGAGAGAACGTGAGAGAGATGGAAACTCGGACGGATTGTGACACCGAAGATCTGTGATGCCGAATAGAGGAGGAATCCGAACGGATTTTTTTTGGGTGTAGCTGAGAAAGAAAGAAGAGAAGTGAGGGTTTGGTTTCTTGGTTTATGAATTTTAGGTTAAGAATGATAGCGAGTATATATATATATATATATATATGGTATAAATTGATGGTTGAGATTATTTTAAATGAAAAGGTCCAAATTACACTAACAATAAATAAAATTTAAATGTAAAAATGATAACTAAAAAATTATTAGAATAAATAAAATTACCACGATTTTGAAATATATTTTGGAAGAGTCAGATCGGCGTGGTATCGGAATTTTCGGTGTGAAAATTAAATACAATTTTATTCCAATTTATTTCGAAAAATTCAGAAATTGAAAATTCGGAAATTAGAAATTTGAAAATGATACCAAAGTCAGAAAATTACGGATCGAAAATCGGAAAAATCATAACTTTAGAAATAATTAACACCCCTACTCACAACTTTTAAGTTCGGATGAAAATGAGATTTTGAAGTTTCGGGGGTCAAAAATGCGATTAAAGCTGATGCTGTGAATAGTCACATGAATAGTGGATTATTTAAAAAAATAGATTTATCAATTATCTCCAACTCTTCTCAAGATTCCATGGGATCATTATTAGCTCAAATTCAACCAATCAAAGAGAGTTTCACTCCAACTCAAAATAAGACCGCTTGACTCATTATTTTGGTAGAGAATTTTAGAGAGAGTTTTAAGAGATAGTTTTTGGTTTCTTTATTTTGAGAGTATATTTTAATTGAGGGCCAAGAATTATTTTGTGGGAGAAGTTTTGTCAACATCAATTTTAAGACTCTATTAATTTTGTAAGTTGGTTTCATTTATGAGAATTAATATTCATTCTTGCATTTTTATTTATTCTGCGATTATGCTAGCTTAATTTCTTTACTAGGTCTAGGTGAAGTTTATTATATTTGATTAATATTGTACATGGTTTTAAATTCGTCTTTGTTCCCGATATATGCTAAAGGTTTTAAAAATCCAGTATCATTTAAAACGAAACGAGAGTGTGTTTTAAACCTTCGTCTTTGTTTAAAAAAAACATATTTTTATTTTTAAGTATGAGTACTTTTTGATGGATTATGCTTGCACTAAAATATTTTGATAGTCCATGCTTAAAGACAATACTTTGAAAGTTAAAAGTGAACTTTTAATGGAATAGGGATTTTAGTTGTCTAAATTTGGAGACGTTAAATTTTATTGTGAACTTAACCGTGTTATCTTCTGAATTAAATACGACGAGAGTCGATTTAATTTTAGTTATAAAATAAGGAATGACGAGTTTAAATTATTGCATAATATTAGCTAAATGTGATAAATGGATCCAACGTCCTAGTTTTCACGCCCACTTGATTATATCTCTCGTAGTCACACTTTTTATTTGTATTTGCTTGGTTTAATATTACATATCTTTTTTACCCCATTTTATCTAGTTGGACAGTTGCAATTCTTTTAAAAGTTAAAATTGAGAAATCTCTGTGGGTTCGACCCGTACTTACACTCGCTATTCTATAATAGCCCATACACTTGCGGTATTTTATAAATTGACAAACAGTTTCTCACAATTTGACAGACTTTAATTATTGGTGAATAATTGGATAATAAATGGTTTTTCCCTTAATAAGGGCAATTTTTAATAAATGTTTTCTTAAATAAATTACCATAATTTTTCCTCTCCCCCTTGACACCGTGACTTGGATGTGATTTAAATTCGACATTTACTCTAAATCCGGTTCGGGGGGTCACATAACCTTGGGCCTAGAAGCAGAAAAAAGTACCTATTTGTGGGGTCATTCCTCTGCGAGGATTTTTATGACCTAGATGGTCGTGGATTCCTAAGGTTTCCTAGTAGGCCTTTCATCGGCTGTAAGCCATTGTTTATGTTTTGTTATTCTCCAAAATTCTTCGCAATGTCTGGCCTTTTTCCAGAGTTGGTTTTCGATTGCTCAACTAGTTAGTCTTAAAAGAATACATTTTTGAGAGATTACCATAGGGATAATTAATATGTTAGAGAGAATTCATTCGCTAATTGGTCTTCTTTATTTAATACTCATTTATTTGCCACTTGGAAAAAAGCTTGGAGAAGTGTGGGGAGTTCAAAGAACTTCTTAACGAAATTTTAAAATTGAAATAAACAAAAAAATCTATCATAAACTAAAAATCTAAAAGTAAAAGTTATTTATATTGGTTGCGTTCCACGCTCGGGGAACTTCTCCGCCCTTCATTATTTCTAAGTGGTAGGCTCCCATTGGGTCGTCACGGATGACTTTAAATGGGTCTTCCCAGTTAGGCCCTAATTTTACCATCGGAGGGCCTTTTGATGCCACCCGCAATCTTTCTTAGCACGTAAATTCTGACCTTAAACCCTTTTGCTTTGATCCCCCTATTGTACTGCTTGTTCAACCGCTGCTGGTAGGAGGTAAGTTTTTCAAGGGCCAATTATCTTTTTTCATCGACTTAGTCAAGCTCTGCTCTAATTGCTTCATTGATGAGATCTTGATCGACTAAGGTGGACTTCATAATCGGTAGACCTGTTTTTGGTGGGATCATTGTCTCTATTTCTTAAGCCATGGAAAATGGTGTTTCCCCCATTGATCGCCATGGTGTTGTTCAGAATGCCTAAAGAATATAAGAGAGTTGGTCGACCTAAGCGCCCTTCACTTTTTTCAACTGCCCTTTGATTCCATCGAGGACTGTCTTATAAGAAGCTTATTCCTACCCATTGCCTTGGGGGTAGACCACTCAACTTTAGTAATTTATAATACTATGATCGTCTTAAAATCTTTAGAAGAGGCTGTTATTAAACTGAGTCCCCTTATCTGTGATGATAATCCTATGGATGCCAATCCATTTTATGATGTTCCTCCATATGAACTATGTCATATCGATATCTCCAATGTTTGGAAATGGTCTATTTTCAACCCATTTAGAGAAGTAGTAAGTGCCAACCAACAGATACTTCATACTGCTAAACGCGAGGGGAAATGGGCCGACGATGTCAAGTCCCCATTGGGAAAAATGGCTAAGGACTTGTGATGGACTTGAGGTCATTATCCACTTGGTGCACCAATGGTGATAAGAGTTGACAGTTCTTTCATATTTGAACGTAAGAAACCGCGCCCTTTGACATGTATGGCTACTAGTAACCCTCTTTCATTGCCCTAAGTGCCAACGATATACCCTCTGCGTGGATCCCACATATCCCCTTATGAAGATCGTGAAGGGTCTGTTAGATGTCATCTGGGTGCATGCGTGGAGGTAAGGGCCTGAAAAATTGCACTGATAAAGTTTCTTATTTTCCCCCAAGTGGAAACAAGAAGATATCACCCATACCTTATATGCTTGTTTCCTATCGAGTGACAGGCATTTTCCATAAGATAGTGCATGATCGGATCCATCCATCGCAAGGTACTATCGATGACTATAACTTGCTTGGAAAATTTCCCTTTATTGGTACTGGGTTGGTCGAGGTACACTTCAGTAATCCATTCCATGTCCTGTTAACCGATAAAGCAAGTATCGCCAGTGCATCGACATGATTATTGTTCCATCTTAAGAACTGTTGCACTTGTACATGAACAAATTGGGCGATAAGCTGTTGGTCTTCCTTAAGGTATGTAGCCATGTGCTAATTTTTAGAGTTGTAGTCTATCGATATCTGATTTTATCCCAGCCTTGAGTTACATAAGACATCAAGGTTACGGTTTCCTTATGAGAGTTCTTTTCCCAGTCCGTCGAGTAAGGCTTCATACTTAGGTTTGTTATTAGAGGCTTTAAATATAAAATGAATTGCATGTTTGAGAACTATTTTATTCGGGGATACCAGTACTATCACCACGCCTTCTCTTTTAGAATTTGAGGCTCCATTGACATACAATACCTATTTATCTGCTTTTTCGATTGGCTGTGGGACAGAGTCTATACTTCCATTTCCATTCTCTTGCTCTTATTAATCACTAAAAAAATTTGGCGATGAAGTCTACTATGACTTGACATTTGATTGAGGTTCTAGGATCAAACTATATATTAAACCTCTCAAATTCTAACGAACACTTAGACAACTTTGGTCTTTCCTATCAATTCTCTCAAGAGGAATGAGGTTAGAATGATGATAGTGCATGCATCGAAGTAGTGCTTTAACTTTTTAAAGGTTATCACTAGTGTGCATGGGAGATTATCCGATGATGTGTATCTATTTTTAGCATCAAGAAATGTTTTGATCGTATAATACATAATAAATTAGAGCCCGACCCCTATTCTTCTCGCAAAACAAAGATGAGCTAACATCGCCACTGGACACCACCATATATAAGTATATAGGGCCTCTATCATCTGGAATGGTCAACAGGGGTGGTTTTCTCAGATAATTCTTTATTTTTTCAAGTGGCCTGGTGCATTTCTCGTTCCATACTTCCTTCCTTTCCTTTTTAAGTTCTTGAAAAAAGGATGGCTCTTCTCTGAGGACCTGGATATGAAGCGGTTGAGGGAATCTAATATGCCAGTCAATTTTTTTATCTTGCGCATAATTTTAGGGGGCTGTACCTTCCCGATGGCGCCAATTTGGTCGGGGTAGTATCCAAGGAACTTTCATGATTGTACCCCAAAGGAGAATTTCTCCGTATTTAGCTTCATCTTATAATAATGTAGCACTTCAAAAGTTTTTGCCAAGTATGCAAGGTGATTCCCCTTCCTCTTTCTCTTTACAAGCATGTCATCGATACAAACCCCCATTATATCCCCCAATTTATCCTTAAACATTTTCTTCACAAGTCTCTAGTAGGTGGCTCCATCATTCTTCAATCCGAACAACACCACCCTATAGCAATATAGACCTAGAGTGGTGATGAACGAGGTTTTTTCCCAGTCGAGGGCGAATAATGGGATTTGGTGGTACTTACAGTAGGCATAGAGGAAGATCATGCTCTCATGGTTAGCGATGGCGTCTACTAACTGGTTTATCTTTGGTAGGGAAAACTATTCTTTAGGTATGCATGGTTTAGATTAGTGAAGTCTATGTTGACTCTCCACTTCCCATTGCTCTTCCTTACTGCTACAGGATTTGACAACATCTTGGGGAATTGAACTTTTTTTTATGGAATGTGCCTCCATAAGTTTCCTCAGTTCCTCTTTAATAACTTTGGTCTTATCACGCACAATTCATCCCTCTTTTTGAGTCACTGGTGGATGCAACGGATCCACGTGGTGCTTGTGACACATCATCTCCGGGTCTATTCCTAGCCTTTCATATGGCCTCTATGCAAATACATCTTAGTTTCCTTTGAGGAAAGTATCCAACACTGTGTTTTCCTATTTTGTAAGTGAAATGCTGATTAGAAATATCTTTTCAAGCTGATTATCAACAAACGCTACCTCTTGTAGGGGTTGCATAACGCGATCTTTAGGGGCAACCCTGGTATCCTCCACAAATATGTCGAACACACACTTGCTGTTATTTTGAAAGCATGGAGGCCTCCTTGTAACAACCCGCGTAATTTTGGGCTATTTTAATTAATTTCTGGAAAATGGAGGAAAATAAAGTTTTTGATAAAATTATTTTTATTGCTCAAATATGTTGGTTATTATTTTTAAAGGCGAGAATTTCAAACGGTTTCGAAATCGGAGTTAAAACGGATTTTAAAATGATTTTTAAGTGTTTTTAACTCTTGGAATTCTAAGTCGGCGAACAACAAGTAATTTTCAAGAGTTGTTTTGACTTCCAACTCTTCATTTCTTTGCCTTATTTAAAGGAGTCTTTTGGATTCCAACTCTTTATTTCTTTGCATTATAAAAGGGAGTCGTGGGCAAACTTTTTAACCTACTTTTGGCACAAATTTTGGCAGCAAAGATATTTTATATTCCTCTTCTTTTTATATACACATTGGCCCTTGATATTTGTGAGTTCCAACCTTAGATTAGAGGTGTTCTTGGGGCTATTTTTGTTAGAGGTTCTTGGAGGAGCTTTTGTAGATCTTTTGTGATGATCTTGAGGATGTGATCATTGGTTTCTCATCATGATTTTGAGGTATGGGGTTTTACACAATATGCTCCTTAAATCTCGCGAGTGTCATTCTCTTTGAATTCTTGTTTAATTGAACTCATATTTGAATTGATAAATTCATTGAAATCTGGAAAATAATTGTTGAAATTATTTTGATTCATGTGGTATCATTATATTGTTGATGAGCACGTTGTCATGAGATTTTAATATGGCACGGAGGTTGGGCACCCGCCAAAATACCTATTCCCGGGCTATGGCTTGATAAAGCATATATGGATGTGGTGAGGCCTAGTGACCCACCTTGTCACTTGTGGATTTGGATTTATTTTATCGCATTAGCGCTCCGTTCGCTCTCCCCGAGTGGATGGGGTGTTATACTCCTCTGGCACTACTATTTTTCCTTATTTTTCTCACGCGTAAGTCAGATGGTAGCTATGAAAATCTTATGTCTAAGGCTTTGTTCCCATGTATCTCCATGACTCTATTGTCAATGATGCACTTTATTTTCTGATAGTTGGTGGATGGTACAACTATCATAGTGTGTAACCACCCCTTACCGAGGATATTGTTATACGGGGAGTCTACGTCCACCATAAGGAACTCAATAAGATTTGAAATCCCTCCACCTCGAAAAAGTAAAACCACTTTTCCCAAGGCAAGGTCATTTTTATTGTAAATCCAACTAATGGAATGGTGGCTTCCTATAGTATTGTACACTCAAGTTCAACTGATTGAATATTATGAGGTATATAGCTTTCGTGTAGCTTCTTGGTCTACCAACAACTTGTTCACATCCCAGTTGAAAACTCTGAAAGTGATGATAAGAGCGTCATGGTGGGGGATACTTACTCCGACCATATCATTATCAGTAAATATGACGTGCTTCATGTAATTGATGCCTTTCAATGTCTAGTGTTTGCTCGCAAATGGGCTTAGCCGGATCAGTCTGAAAGGTTTCCATGAATGTCGTGATCTTCTTAACCTCCATCCCGGGGGCTTTCCCCTAATTTTGATTAGGTCTGATGCTCTATGAATGTAACGCCCCAGTTTGAATTTATGGGTTACCCGTTGTTAACCTGATCTGACCCGTACGTTAGGTGTGAAGTGTGATGAGACAACCTAAATAATGTTTCTACTCTAGTTTTTATTTAATATGCATTTCACTTGTTTAGCATGTGATTTTGATTTAAATTAAATTAAGCGAGGGACCCATGGGTAGCATCCCTGGAATCCAAGCATACAAAACCACTAATGTAAAATAAAAAGAATACTTAACTCAGCTATGCTCTCAAAATATGGAACCGCAACAACCTACCATAACAAAGACAAGGGAAGGAGCCGAATGCCTAGTAGAAAAATACAACAATGTAATATAAAATCGAACGGTAGAAAAGAAACTTTAATATATATATATATACACACACACACATACACACACGCACTAGAATTCATGAAGCCATTTTAATTCCAAAACGTTACTTATTCTGATCAATTCGCCTTAATCTTATAAAAAAATCCCTTTTTACTTAACTTCACATTTATTTCTTGATTTAATGCATCAGATTAAACACTTGGAACAATACCCTTTTCTAGGGAAACGTACCTCCTTTGCTGAAATCACCCATTTATCACACCAAATTTTCCTTTAAAATTACCTTTCAACACACGCTAACACCGTCATAGAAAATACTTATTTTTCGTTGAAATGCCTTTCTTAACACACTCTTGTGTTAATTATGTGTTAAATCCCTTTAGGTTGCTTAATTAACCATTTAGTCACTTCACTTTACCATTCTGTTTACTTGATGTACATTAGCCAATTTCTCATATTACTTGTTCACGTTATCTCACAACTAGAACATGTATTAAGTTCATTCAAGTTAGGTTGTCTTTTATTATATTCGCCATACAACCCATTTCTTGGCACGCTCCATTTTTCATTATCTCTTTCCTAAAATCTTTCAAATATCTACATACTTTAACAAGCTTCACACCGCTGGCTATACTACCATATGCTCTGGCCAATGATTTTGGGTCTTTCACCCAGGGTTCCAGGCCCTTATTAATTATTCCCAGTGTCATCCGAGTTCATATTAACATGTTTTAACATTTATCAAATGTTCACATTATTTCACTTTTTACTGTCCGAAGCCAAAAATCCAGGGTATCACCTTCACTTTGTGTTACACTTTGAAAACCACCATTTCTTTTCCTTTACATACTTGCATTGATTTTCTCCTAAAATCACTTCCATTTGGACCATTTTGTGTAAAACATTTTCCAATATTTTTATTTCATAAAAAACTTTATATAATTACCATTTTACTCATTTGTTTCCAAACTTGTCTTTTTCTCTATTTTCACAAGTATTATTTCCCCAAAACATTATTGAGTTACACACACTAACTTCTTAAATGTTTTTGTCACGCCCCAATTTAATTAAGTTAAACTCATCATTTTATTTAGAGAGATAAATTCCCTTAAACAATATTTTACTTTAAATCTCTCTGTAAAAATAGCACTAGATTTTTTTTTTTCCAATTTATCTTTCAAAAGGAAGTTTAGATGAAAACATAACTACTTTTACATATAACTACAACTATTAAATGACTTTATATACGGATGTTTCATTGTTTAGCATTTATACAAAAGCTTCTCGATATCAAACCCATATTATTTATACTCCACTCTCCCATTTTATAGTCCTAACTTGGCAGTGAACTCTAAACGATAGACATAACTGAAATATAAAATTATAGGAGTGTAAGCAATAAAACCTTAGTGAATGACCATACACACACAACTATTACACGTATAACCAATTTGAATAGCCATTTTTTAATGTTATAAACCAAGCAGGAATTGTAAAACTCTATCAAGCCTGGACCCGCCACAGTCCAATTAACCCACTACAGTTAATGGGGACCATCAAATCCCTTTATTAGGCCCGAGTACACAAACCTTTAAGTTGGATTTACGGGTCCACCACATCCCGTAGTACCCACCACAACCCTTAACATTAGATAAAGGATCCACCACAGATCATAACATTAGCTAACTTAACTTAACATTTTTATTCATATGCATATGTCTCATAAACACCACATCATTAAATAAGCATCGCCACACATGTATTTAAGATATACATTTCCATATGAAAATATAAGCATCTATATTTCATAGGGAAGGTCACTCACCTTAGAGTAAGTACTAAGATTAATGCTAAAACTATTTCCTTGGTATGGTAGTATTAGCCGCTTCCCCACCTATCAATTCGACATCATTACTATTTGAATACACAAAATAAAATTAAATCTAGTAACACATCACATCAGTTGGTTAATATGGAATAAATGAAAAGGAATTAAATATTTTACTTCGTATTTATTTAACACCCTATTCATTAGGGTTCTAACACAATTTACGAAATTATATTACGAATTCTCTAGACAAAGTTATGCCCATTTAACAACCTTTTCCAAATCATTTCTGCAGAAAAACAATAACAAAACTTCAACTTCAACACAACCCCCAAGACAAACCACAAGGTATTTTATTCTCATCTTAGATATGATATACTCATATATGTTCTCTAACATCTCCAACTGGAATTTCTTGATTTCCATAAGTATTCAATGATATATACCATTTTTAATGTAATTAGGCCGGAATAGGTTATTGAAGCAAAACCTAACATGATTAAGCATACACAATCTGCACCTTGGGTATCAATCATGGAAATATATACTAAACATGTTTTAACATATACACACATCATATACATGAATTTCTTAAATTAAAAATCTTCGCAAGAAGGTGATTCAAATCTAGGACTTTACAGTTAATATTTACCATCCTAGCAAAAGTTCTTATGTATGTTCTTAAGCGATCCTTATTTTAAAAAAATTTGGAAATATGGGTATCATTCAAATCTTTATGAAAGTGAGAAAAAAAACATACAAAGTGTAAAACTCATTCATGCGATCAAATATAACGAATAGGTAATCACCTTACAAGAACTTCTCGATTTGTTGTAATTTTCCAAAGTAATTTCTTCCTTAACTTCCCCTCTTCTCTCTTCACAAGCCAAATATTTCAAACCTTCTCATTTCTCATTAGGAATAAATTGTATATCTGATTTTTAATCAGACAACAAGTTATAAGGGATCCAATAGCCATAAGGCTTATGGTAATGCATGATTGGTTGGACGAAAGATCCAATCAAATAATTCCACTAATGAAAGATTTGTCATGCCTTTGTAAAATCACCATAAATCCCTATTCGGGCCCCGGTAACAAAAGAGTAGCAATGTACCAAAAATCTCAAAACTTTATCATTTGGCAGCCAAACATCGTCAATTTTGCACCACCACCCTAATTTACTTTTATAAACATAATGCCACATTAAAAACATACTTCATAATTCATTTAACCACATAACTAATCATATGCTCTAAACATGTTATCGCCGATCATAAGCTCGATTAGCTCCCAATGTAAACAACATATATATCACGTGAGTATGCATCCCCTAAATATAATAATTAAAATGTTTAACACCCATCACCCAACTTATAACTCATAACTTATACTTAATCATGTAACTAACATTCCTAATAAAGTATTAGGGCCTTACGATTCTACCCCTCTTAAAAACAATTTCGTCCTTGAAATTTAACGCATAAGAAACTTACCAACCAGACGAGGATATTGCTTTTTCATGTTATCCTCTCCTTCTCAGGTGGCATACTCCACATTTTGACTTTTCCACATTACCTTAACTAATGGAATGGTTTTATTACGTAACACTTTCTCCTTTAGATCTAAAATGTCAATCAATTCTTCCACGTTGGTCAAGTCATCTTGAAGCTCTATCGATTGTGAAATAAACACTTTTGAAGGATCGGGCACATACTTACGTAATATTGATATATGAAAAATGTCGTGTATCCTAGACAATTCTGGTGGTAATGCCAATTTATAAGCTACAACTCCAATCCGTTTCACTATCTCATAAGGGTCAATGTACCCAGGACTTAATTTTCCCTTACTCGATCACCTTCCTCAAATTTTAATTCTTTCCTTCAATTATATGCATAACTTTTCTGTCTACTTTGCTCCACCTTCAAATGATTATGAATAAGACTTATTTTCACAGTAGTCTTCTGCACAATTTCTATCCCAAGTAGTTTTCATTCCCCTACTTCAATCCAACATATTGGAGTCCAACACTTTCTCCCATACAAAGCTTCATAAGGAGCCATCTCAATACTCGAATGATAGCTATTATTATAAGCAAACTCTATTAGTGACAAGTGTTCAACCCCACTTACCTTTAACTCTTATACACAAATTCGTAACATATCTCCGAGTGTTTGGATTATTCTTTTTGACTGCCCATTAGCCTGAGGATGAACAGCTTTACTAAATTTCAATTTAGTGTCCAAAGCTTATTGACAGGTGCACCGTGCAATCTAATAATCTCATCCATATATATTTTGTCATATCTATCTATGGAGTACGTAGTTTTAATAGGAAGAAAATGTGCAAACTTAGTCAGTATATCAACGACAACCTAAATAGAATAAAACCCTCATGATGATTTTGGTAGACCTATAAGGAAATCTTTAGTAATATGCTCCCATTCCCACTCAGGAATATGTAAGGACTGTAGTAAACCACTAGGATTATGATGCTTTGCCTTCACCTGTTGGCAAGCTAGACATTTAGTAACAAAATTTGCAATGTCGTATTTCATTCCCGACCACCAATAACATTGATTCAAATCTCCCTACAGTTTCGTTCTTTCTGGATACATAACATATAAAGAATAATGGGCATACTCTAAATTGTTCTCTTAAATCAGGAACACTGGGTACACACAAACGGTTATCATACATAAGAATGTCATCATTACGAATTAAAAATTCATTTGCTTTACCCTTTTCATATTATTTTTATCTTTTTCCAATTCTGTATCTCTTGCTTGTGATTATCGTATCCAGTCTATCAGCATAGGTCTAACATTTAAATGTTCTACCATTCCATATGACTCATTTAAATTTAATTCCACCCCCATAAAAGCTAACTCTCTCACCAGGTCAACTCGAATACAATAAATACAAGATACTATGCCTAGAGATTTTCTACTCAAAGCATCAACAATAACATTGGCCTTACCCGGATGGTGATGTATTGTGTAGTCATAATATTTTATAAGTTACATCCACCTTATTTTCCTCAAGTTCAAGTCCTTTTGAGTAAACAAGTTTTTTAAACTTTGATGATCAGTAAAAATTTCACAACTAACACCATTTAAGTAATGCCTCCAAATATTTAATGCAAAAATTACTATGACCAACTAAAGATCATGTATAGGTTAGTTGTGTTCATATATCTTTAACTATCGAGAAGCAAAAGAAATTACCTTTACATGCTGCATTAACACACCACCGAGTCCTTGATACGAGGCATCACTATAAATAACTAAACATTATGTACCCATTGGAATAGTCAATACTAGAGCTCATTTCAACTTACCCTTTATATTTTCAAAGCTTTTCTCACAGTCATCATCCCATGCAAACCTGTTCTCCTTTCTGGTAAGTTTAGTCAATGGAAATGCAATAGAAGAAAATATTGGTATAAATCTCCTTTAATATCTGGCCAGTCCCAGAAAACTACATACCTCTATCACACTAGTTGGTCTTTCCCAATTCATTACTGTTTCCACCTTTCTGGGATCAACACAAATGCCATCAGCATAAATAACATGCCCCAAAAATACTACCTTGTCTAACCAAAATTCACGTCTAGTAAATTTAGCATATATTGCTTCTCTCAAAAAATCTATAAAATAATACGCAGATGGTATTCATGCTCCTCCCTACTACGAGAATATATCAAAATATCATCAATGAAGACAATAACAAAAGAATTCATGTATGGGTGAAATATGTGGTTCATCGAGTCCATGAATACGGCCGGTACATTTGTTAACCCAAATGACATGACAAGAAATTCGTAATGGCCATACCTGAGATCAATCTTAATATTACTTAGGCACCTTGCAACTAATCAAACAAGTCATCAATGCGGGGCAATGAATATTTATTACGAATTGTCACCTTGTTCAACTGACGATAATCGATGGACAATCTCATGGTTCCATCTTTCTTCTTTACAAATAACACTTGGGCTCCCTATGGTGATACATTAGGCCTTATAAAACCACAGTCTAACAAATCTTGCAACTATATTTTTAGCTCTTTTAATTTTGTAGGTGCTATACAATATGATGCAATGAATATCGGTACGGTGCCTGATACCAACTCAATCACAACTTCTACCTCACGGTCTGGTGGTAACCTATGATGTTCTTCTGGAAAGATATCTGCAAACTCATTAACTACCAGTATATTTGATATTTTTCTAGCCTCTTATCGTGTGTCCTCCACATGAGCAAGATAAGTCAGACACCTTTTCCTTAGCAGTTTATATGATTTTGTAGCATAAATCAAACATGTTGGAGTGACATTTCGGTTCCCTATAAATTTAAACTCAGGTTCACCCAATAACCGAAACAGTACTTCCTTTCTAAAGCAGTCTATACATACATGATATGAAGCCAACCAATCCATACCCAGTATCACGTCAAAGTCACGCATCTCGAGAGGTAATAAGTCAACCAACAACTCCTTTTCACCTTTTCGCACCACACACTCCCTACACACCCTATCAATTAAAACCACTCCCCTACTGGAGTAATAATAGCTAAACTAGAATCTAATGATGATAATGGTTTATTAAGATTCAACATATTAAAAAAAGACACAAAAGAATGTGTAGAACCACTATCTATCAACACATAAGTATCTTTATCACAAATAAGAGGTGTACCTATCACTACATTCGGTGTAGCTTGTGCATCATGTCGCGTCAGTGCAAACACTATGTCTTGACCTTCTCTTTGAGATATACCTCATCTACCTCCCCTATGTACATTCTGCATAGAACTCCTACCTCCTAACATCACACTCCTAACTAATGTTGTATCTCCTATCACTGGATAATTTTTCCACAAATTCCCTTGTTGGTGGCAATGGAAACATAAAGTTGTCATCTCAGCTATTGTATACTCCCGAGACATATGCCCTTCACCACCACATTCCAACAAAGATGCATTTTCTGATTGACTCATCCCAGAACCTCGAGCTTGAAATCTTCTCGGTGCACTTCTGCTATTTTTAAATCCTTGACCCTTGGGTATCCCTCGTGCTACATTCTGAATTGAGGTTCCTGTCTCCCATCCATATAATTTTGTACCATCGTGTCTAGCTTTCTTTGAATGTTCAGCTTGCATTTCCTTCATCAATTTTTGGCACCATAGCTCTATCCACCAAGTCCACATAATTTTTGATCTTCATATTAGCAACCATGGTTTTTATATCCACATTCAAACCAGTTTGAAACCGACCGCATTTACTTTCTTCTGTCCTCACTAAATCAGGTGCAAATCTAGATAGAGATATGAATGAAGTTTCATACTCTGCCACTTTTTGGTTCCACTGTTTTAGCATGGTAAATTCTCCATCTTTCTCCTTCCTGTAAAGCCTTGAAAAATATTTTTCAAATAAAACATTCATAAACTTCTCCCAAGTAATTTGTGGAGGATTTGCTGGCACCACTTCGCCAATTGTATTAATTAACCTCTTTTTAACATCCCACAATAACTTTGCATCATTCTCTGACCTAAAGGTTGCTAACAAAACCTTTTGTTCATCTCGCACTTCCATCACCTTGAATATTTTTTTCCATCTTTCTAATCCACCCCTTTGGCACTAACGAATCAGTAGTCCTAGTAAATGTCGGGGATTTAACTTAATGAACCTTTCATGAAATTTATCCCTATCTCCACTATGTACTACGCCTCTCTCTTGTTCCACTAGTTGTGCCATAACACGTAATATTCTTCCCACATCATTAGTAGGTTGTTGTTTCACTTCTAGTTCATCCACTTCAATATGTCTCTGTCCTTACAGATTATTAGAAACATATGATGCCTCACCCTCTGCTTTGTCATGTAGCTCATGTGGATCCATCACTTACTGCAATATAAATGACATAAACAAAATACAATTGCACAAGTTTAACATTAATATTATTAGTCAAAATCCAGACCCATAACAAACTCACTTTCTATTGTCCAATGCCAATCTAAACCCTCACACCCCGTCCGTAACCTAATAACCAAGCACCGATACAAAGTTATCGCACCCGGATTTAATTAAGTTAAAATCATCATTTTAATTAGAGAGATAAATTCCCCTAAACAATACTTTACTTTCGATCTCTTTATAAAAATAGCACTAGATTTTTTTTCTAATTTATCTTTCAAAGGCGTGTTTAGATGAAAATATAACTACCTTTACATATAACTTACAAGTACTAAATGACTTTACATACTGAAGTTTCTTGGTTTAGCATTTAGAAAAAATCTTCTCGATATCAAACCCATATTATTTATTCTCCACGCTCCCGTTTTATAGTCCTAACTTGGCAGTGAACTCCAAACGATAGGCATACCTGAAACATAACATTATAGGAGTGTAAGCAATAAAATCTTAGTGAATGACCATATACACACACATATAACCAATTTGAATAACCATTTTTTTCCTAATGTTATAAACCAAGCAGGAATTGTAAAATTCTCGCAAGCCTGGACCCGCCACAGTTCAATTAACCCACTACAGTTAATGGGGACCATCACATCCCTTTATTAGTCCCGAGTACACAAAACTTTAAGTTGGATTAACATGTCCACCACATCCCATAGGACCCATAGTAACCCTTAACATTAGATAAAGGATCCATCAAAGTTCATAACATTAGCTAACTTAACTTAACATTTTTAATCATATGCATATGTCTCATGAACACCACATCATTAAACAAGCATGACCACATATGTATTTAAGCTATACATTTACATATGAAAATATAAGCATCTATATTTCATAGGTAAGGTCACTCACCTTAGAGTAAGTACTAAGATTAATGCCAAAACTATTTCCTTGGTATGGTAGTATTAGTTGCTTCCCCACCTATCAATTCGACATCATTAGTATTTGAATACATAAAATAATATTAAATCTAGTAACACATCACATCAATGGGTTAATATGGAATAAATGAAAAGTAATTAAATATTATACTTCATATTTATTTAACACCCTATTCATTAGGGTTCTAACACAATTTACGAAATTATACTACGAATTCTGTAGACAAAGTTATGCCCATTTAACAACCTTTTCCAAATCGTTTCTGCAGAAAAATAACAACAAAACTTCAACTTCAACTTTAACTTCAACACAACCCCCAGCCAAACCATAAGGTATTTTATACTCATCTTAGATTATGTTATACGCTTATATGTTCTCTAACATCTCCAACTGGAATTTCTTTATTTCCATAAGTATTCAATGATTTATGCCATTTTTAATGCAACTAGGCTGGAATAGATTATTAAATCCAAACCTAACATGATTAAGCATACATAATATGCACCTCGGGCATTAATCATGGAAATATATACTAAACATTTTTTAACATATACACACATCATATACATCAATTTCTTAAATTAAAAAGCTTCGCAAGAAGGTGATTCAAATCTAGGACTTTGCAGTACACATTTAGCATCCTAGCAAAAGTTCTTGCGTATGTTCTTAAGCCATCCTTATTTTAACACAATTTGGCAATATGGGTATCATTCAAATTTAACAAAGAGGTAATCACCTTACAAGAACTCCTCAATTTATTATAATTTTCCAAAATTTCTTCCTTAACTTCCCCCTTTCTCTCTCCATAGGACAAATATTTCAAACCATCTCATTTCTTGTGAGGAAGAAAGGTTTATATTGGGTTTTTAATCAGACAAGACGTTATAAGGGGTTCAATATCCATAAGGCTTATGGTAATGCGTGATTGGTTGGACGAAAGATCCAATGAAATAATTCCACTAGTGACAAATTTGTCATGCCTTTGTAAAATCACCATAACTCCCTATTACGGGCCCCGATTTACTCCTACTTTGCGTCTACATGTATATAACTTATATATATACAACTTTCATATTTTGTGTTTTCCCAAAATCATAATATTAGTATGCCTATTTTCGGCTCGAACAAGAGAGTAGTAATGTACCGAAAATCTCAAAACTTTCACATTTAGTAGGCAAACATTGTCAATTTTGCACCAACACCATAATTTACTTTTATAAACATAATGCTGCATTAAAAATATACTTCATAATGCATTTAATCACATAACTAATCATATGCTTTAAACATGTTATCCCCTATCATAAGCTCGATTAGCATCTGATGTAAACAACATATATATCATGTGAGTATGCATCCCCTAATCATAATAATTAAAATGTTTAACACCCATAACCATACTTATAAATCATAAATTATACTTAATCATGTAACTAACATTCATAATCACGTTTTAGGGCCTTACAGTTTTTAACTCCTTAACACTTATTTAACACTTTGGTGTAACATACTTCTCAAGTTGGAAATCTCTTCATTTCATAACTTTCTTTATCAAAGACATCATTTTGCATTTTTTAGACTACATTACAAGAAAATTCCATTTTCTTTATTTTCACATGCAGTTTAGAAATACCCACTTACCACATTTTCTACACCTTTTAATAAACTTTAAGGGCTGAAATTTCTATTTTCTTTATTTCATGTTAAAACCCATTAAAACCTTCGTTAAACTTGTTTATATGCTCATCAACAAAATACTACAAGTTTATATACACGAGGAGATGGATTTTAAGTCCAAAATACCATTAAATGGATCTTACATGCTTGGTGGATCAAGTGGAGGAACAACTTGTTCACATCCCTGTTGGCAACTCTGAGAGTGATGATAAGAAAATCGTGGCGGGGGATCCTAACTCCGACCATGTTGTTGTCAGTAAAAAGGATGTGCTTCATGTAATTGATGTCCTTCAGTCTCCGACATTTGCCCACAATAGGCTTGGCAGGGTCAATCTGAAAGGCTTCCTTGACTACCGTGATTTTCATGTAGAAACCCGCTTAAAATAATAATGGGTGGCCAGCCCTATACTACATTAAACCACGAATCTCAGATGGCTCAGTCTCAACATTAACACACTACACTATAAGATATAAGGCTAACTACCCGAAATCATATAAGCGAGATTGTTAAAAATTAAATAAAACACTCCACGAACAACAAACCAACACTATAGAACTACTAACAAAGGTAAAACATACACAAGTAGCATAATAAATGAAGTGCTAGAATAAAATGAAATGGGTACATACAAGGAAATATACCCGAATAAGCTGTCGGGTCACAGACAGTACAACAACCACCAGGAAGAAATATAAACAACTATAAATAACTCTTGGGTATAAACCTAATACACAACATGAATCCTAACTAGATTTTCAAAGAAGTCGGAAGCAACTACAATCTAAATCCCGCAATAGTCCGCACCTGTTACGGCTCCCACGACTTTGGATAGAAGGGCATCCGGCATCCATGCGGTAGGACACCTGTACTAATGTATACATACATATATATAGCAAAAGAAAAATACAAACGGTTCAGAGCCCGAGGTGTAAAAAAAAATGATTAGCAAGTGTGTTAACCGTGCATAATAAATATAAATGCACTATTTCATAATTTAAAGTGGAGTCGCACTCTCGTGAAACCCCAAACTCACCTCTCATCTAACAGCGTGCACCGATTCACGTCCTGAAATCTTAATTAAGTTACCCCACCCATAAGGACAACCTACCATACAATAGGCATGGCCTATACCCGCAAGAACTGTCATTCTAACATAACCCAAGAATCCTTCCCATTCTAATTTCACTTAAATATATATACACAAATAGGCCATACTAGGCTTAATTGATTCGAATTATTAACTTAAACAGTTATAAGTCTTAATGCCTTACACCCAAACATTAAACTTTAATTTAAGAGTTTATTCACTACTTTCATGCATACAGTTTAATAAGGACAAAACTTCACTCCACTCTCAACATTGCACTACGTTTTGTGTGTGGGGCGTCTCGCAAGGCGAAATCCAAACAAGGAATCCCCCCGATACACTACTCCTTGACAATGTCGATCGTAGGGATCCATCATGTCACCCACACAAATCATACTACTACTACTTACAATTATTAAGGATA
This sequence comes from Sambucus nigra, assembly GCA_949130495.1. Lineage (NCBI taxonomy): Eukaryota > Viridiplantae > Streptophyta > Magnoliopsida > Dipsacales > Adoxaceae > Sambucus > Sambucus nigra. The sequence continues at coordinate 197,699,852 of OX422219.1, forward strand.
AAACTTCTCTCTATTCTCAACATGGCACTTCGTTTCGTGCGTGGGGCATCTCGCAAAGCGAAATCCAAACAAGGAACCCCCCGATACACTACTCCTTGACCATGTTGATAGTAGGGATCCATTATGTCATCTACACAAAACATGCTACTACTATTTGGAATACTACTAAGAGTAACCCCCAAACTCTCCACTAAATCCTTGGGTGGATATAACCGAATTTTTCCTTAAGTGCGATACATCAACCCCCAACAATCAAGTACACCATAATCTCCTAAGATGTACCCCATAGAAATTTCATATCCTTTCCACCTATAGGATATATAAATATATATATATATATATATATATATATATATATATATATATATATACTCTAAACATATATATATATATATATATATATATATACAACCATTCATTCCCATAGCCAAGTGTACATACTACATATAAAGTACAATGGCCATACACATAATATAACCGGCTATATAATGCCAATATACTGCACCATGCTATCATCTTCCAGGGCATCACTCATATACCATCCTGGGGACCACGGTCGGAATCAATATAACCGACATCGGGGCCAACACACACACGACGTCCGGGAAGCGGTCATAGTTCCTAACCGGTCAATGAGATGAAACATACCCACCACGTCTCACCCCAAAAATGTAAATCACATAATAACACAATGGACGCTATGACCTGGGAAATATCCACACTCTGCTCCTCGAGCCAGGGTGCTCACCCTCATCGCGCAACTTCCCAATGATAGCATGTGCGGGGTATGCTTAACAATACAAGTATATATATCATTCACATACACAATATATACACATCCATACGATTACATCATATAACTAAACCTTCATATACGGTTTAGATATTCACAACATGAGTATACTCATATATGTATATCTACATAGATATATACATACATATATACATACTATCTCACATTTGTATGTATAAGATTCATAAACTCGGCTATAAGCATACATAATCCTCAATATATTAGCCGTCATCCCAAACACACCAACTCGTCTCGTTATATGAATACGATCCCTCACTTGAAGCATATTCATTTATTTCTCCTTTGATATAAATAATCTTCCAACATAGATATATCTCCAACATTAGGGTTATCACCCAAAGTTTAGTGTAGGAAACCATCACTACACATCTCATCTATATCCGAAAGTACATTAATATCTTCAGTATTAATTTCGACTATTGGTATGCACATAACTAATAGTCTATAAACCTCAAGCTCAATCTTAAATTCATCCCATAATCCCATCACTTAGGGAAATAACACACTGATATATAATCAATATCCCAACTACGGTTCAATTACTCCTATGAACCCCTAAATCTTATTGCGTTTACAATCTATTCCTTAGGTAAACCTTACTAAGGATACGCGACCACTCTCTCTCATCGGTCCCCAATCAATTTTAAGTAGAATCCTATCACTATAAGGATTCGATACAATTATCGGCATACTATTCCATGTCGTACCCTCACGACTCTCTCAAGGGACCTTAACCTTACATCATAACTAGGCTCATTTAAGATCCCTAAATAGAATTCCCATTCTCAATGAGATTCCCCAGTATATCGATATGATCCTCTCCAATATATATGGATATAACTCCCCAAGATAACTCGATACGTACTCGCGGTCCCATAATGCGATAAACTTCTAATAAATCTCCGTAACATCTCTCTTACATCATATAATCATGTCCCAAATCAATAAACCCAACCAAAAAGGGTTAGAAATCATTCTAGAGAAAATTCACAAAACAACCAGGTGTATCTAAGATGGTTAGGACTAGCCCCAACGGTGCCTTACTTCTCAATCCTCCGAACCAAGTCCCTCTAAAGTTCCCACGGTGAGGTCATTCGATAGAGCATGAAAGCTCTCCCAGGCCCTGCCAAGCCTGATCTCTCGTAAGTACCGTTTTACCTCACACAAACTCATTCAATATTATCGTTACGTCATTACAACCGTTATAGCTTACAGTCATCAATAATGAAAATACAATATGACTAATACAATAAACTAAAATATGAGCTGCTGCGCCAGGCTGCCTCGCTGAGTTGTCACGCTTGAGATGCCTCGGTTGCTTAATCTCAAACACTGTTGATAATTAGGGGTTTTTCCCTAATCTCAAGATTACCTTCAATCCCCCTATACACATACTATCTCACATTTGTATGTATAAGATTTCTAAACTCTGCTATAAGAAGACATAATCCTCAATATACTAGCCGTCGTCCCAAACACACCAACTCGTCTTATTATATGAATACGATCCCTCACTTGAAGCATATTCATTTATTTCTCCTTTGATATAAATAATCTTCCAACATAGATATATCTCCAACATTAGGGTTATCACCCAAAGTTTAGTGTAGGAAACCATCACTACACATCTCATCTATATCCGAAAGTACATTAATATCTTCAGTACTAATTTCGACTATTGGTATGCACATAACTAATAGTCTATAAACCTCAAGCTTAATATTAAATTCATCCCATAATCCCATCACTTAGGGAAATAACACATTGATATATAATCACTATCCCAACTATGGTTCAATTACTCCTATGAACCCCTAAATCTTATTGTGTTTACAATCTATTCCTTAAGTAAACCTTACTAAGATACGCGACCACTCTCTCTCATCGGTCACCAATCAATTTTAAGTAGAATCCTATCACTATAAGGATTCGATACAATTATCGGCATACTATTCCATGTCGTACCCTCACGACACTCTCAAGGGACCTTAACCTTACATCATAACTAGGCTCATTTATGATCCCTAAATAGAACTCCCATTCTCAATGAGATTCCCCACTATATCGATATGATCCTTTCCAATATATATGGATATAAGTCCCCAAGATAACTCGATATGTACCCGCGGTCCCATCATGAGAGAAAGTTATAATAAATCTCCGAAACATCTCTCTTACATCATATAATCATGTCCCAAATCAATAAACCCAACCAAAAAGGGTTAGAAATCATTCTCGAGAAAATTCACAAAATAGCCCTGTTTCCGAATCGATTCGGCCTGGCCCGAATCGATTCGGTCTCAAGGGAGAGTCGATTCTCTCCAACTAAGAATCGATTCGGTCCAAAGGACCTGGGACTCTATCTCAAGCCGAATCTATTCTCCTTGGGTCCGAATCGATTCGGTCATGCAGACCTGCCACTTTTTCCTAAATCGAATCGATTTTCTTGGGGGGCGAATCGATTCGAGTTTGCAGACTCAAAAAGTTATATTCTTCTTCATGAAACCCACGAATTTAAAACCCTAAAATTTCACTTCTAACCCCTAAACCTTCATCAAATCCTGATTCTAAGCCACTAAATCATCCCTAATTTGATCCCATCCATTTCTACACCATCAAACCCATATATAACCATTAATCTCAAGATTTAAACCACAAAAATATTGGTTTTGATATTAATACCCAAATCCAATTATTTTATCCACAAATTATGAAATGAAATACACAAATGAAATATTTAGCAAGATTAAACACTTGCCTCGAAGTTGTAGAGGTTGATCCGTCCCCGGGATCGCGTTTGGGCCGAAAATCTCCAAGTTTTCTTCCTCTCTCTCTTCCTTTCTTATTCTTTCTTTCTCCCTTTCTTTTTCTCTCTTCTTAAAAATGAGAAGGGCTGAGATCGTAAGTCCTTAAATCCCTTAAAACATAAGTCCCAGTTTTAAATGTTAATACACACTTTAAATGACTCGTTTACTCCAATTCGAGTCAAACATACTTAAAAATAATCCGGAACCGAAATAAAACCCAATGACAGTCATTTTGACTATCTCGACCCATTCGAAACTAATGTCGCACTCATAATTATCATTTGGAATACTTTGTAATGTCCTCTATTTTTGGACTTCAATTTCCAATTTTTAAAATTCTCCAATTTAAATAAATTTTATTTCTCCCAAAAATTTAATTTCTTAGTCCCAAAATCGTGGGGTGTTACACGCTTCCCCCCTTATAAGAATTTCGCCCTGAAATTTAAGATATGCCTAGGACTTCGAATCTCCTCTAGTCCTTACATCTACCCTCAAGATCACTATTCCGATGCTATCCAATTCTCACATCTAACCATATAGATTTTAAAAATCAAATTAACTACCCAGGGCGCCCATACACCCTGTACCTGAGCTCAACTCGTGCAACAATAACTTGGCTCCACTAGCCTCAAATTGTAATATAACTCCCAACAATTATAATTTTATAACAACATATTAAGTATATAAAAGTTTGAAATTCCCAACGGTTGAACTCTTCTCAATTCCTGACACTATCTACCTTCATGCGGGGGAGGTCTCGCAAGCGAAATCCAAACAAGGAACCCTCCCAATACACTACTGTGTAGCTATGTCAGGGATTGAGATCAGTTGAACCAGGGTTAAGGTTTTATAAAAGATTATTGAATTATAAATATTGCCCGTAGACCTATATAGCAATATAATATAAAACGATTCCATATCTTTCGACACGCCAAACAAACACCATATGTTTAGGACACAAGGCCTTAACAATTACAATACTCCTACCAACAACTAGATCTTAAAACTAGCACAATCTCTGAGCTAAATTTTTCCGCTCAACAATGAATCTACTAAACTCTGAATCTCTCAATTATACAAATACATTACATCACATCAACATATTCCCACAAAATAAGTTCTTCCCTCATTGGAACACTAAAATTTCCTGTCCTAGCCTAAGTAGAAAACAATAACGTTAACAATTCACACTCCCGAAAATCAATAGAGTAACTCTCTACTAGCTCATCACAAGACGGTTTAACATCCCAAAAGATGTCGTACAAAGACCACACTTGCTCACTCCCTCTTCCCAGAAGGCAATACTACCGATATTGGGACAACTCCACACACCTCATATCGGTAAAAGTCACCGACACCAGGTTTCCTAACAATGTTGACAAATTTCTCAATCTAAACCACCCAAGGGCTTCGTATTCTCTCCTCATCAGTACTTACCTTATCGATCATGAAATTTTCCTTCTTATCTCTGCCTGAATCACGGAAAGAAATACCTCAAACCAAAGCGTACCCAAAAATAGTTATGGGTATTACATCTCTCATCTTGCCCTTTCCTAACCGACTTATTCTCGGCGACCTCTGAGATGAAAGAAACTTTGTCAGAACGTCATTCAAATGAGTACACCTCGCAGAAGAACAATCCTACTAGTAGGGCTCTATATCAAGAATGTCAACGGAAGAATGCAGAATACCCGCACAGATCCTAAAGACACTAGAACCTGATGCTCTGATATCATCTGTAACAACCCGCTTAAAATAATAACGGGTGGCCAGCCCTATACTACATTAAATCAAGAATCTCAAATGGCTCAGCCTCAACATCAACACATTACACTATAACATATAAGGCTAACTACCCGAAATCATATAAGAGAGATTGTTAAAAATTAAATAAAACACTCCACGAACAACAAACCAACACTATAGAACTACTAACAAAGGTAAAACATACACAAGTATCATAATAAATGAAGTGATAGAATAAAATGAAATGGGTACATACAAGGAAATATACCCGAATAAGATGTCGGGTCACAAGCAGTACAACAACCATCAGGAAGAAATATAAACAACTATAAATAACTCTTGGGTACAAACCCAATACACAACATGAATCCTACCTAGATTTTCAAAGAAGTAGGAAGCGACTACAATCTAAATCCCGCAATAGTCCGCACCTATCACGGCTCCCATGACTCTGGATAGAAGGGCATCCAGCATCCATGCGGTAGGACACCTATAGTAATGTATACATACATATATATAGCAAAAGAAAAATATAAACGGGTCAGAGGCCGAGGTGTAAAAAAAATGTTTAGCAAGTGTGTTAACCGTGAATAATAAATATAAATTCACTATTTCATAATTTAAAGTGGAGTCGCACTCTCGTGAAACCCCAAACTCACCTCTCATCTAACAGCGCGCACCTATTCGCGTCCTGAAATGTTAATTAAGTTACCCCACCCATAAGGACAACCTACCATAGAATAGGCACGACCTGTACCTGCAAGACCTTCCATTCTAACATAACCCAAGAATCCTTCCCATTCTAATCTCATTTAAATATATATACACAAATAGGCCATACTAGGCTTTATTGATTCCAATTATTAACTTAAACAGTTATAAGTCTTAATGCCTTACACCTAAACATTAAACTTTAATTTAAGAGTTTATTCACTACTTTCATGCATACAGTTTAATAAGGACAAAACTTCACTCCACTCTCAACATTGCACTACATTTCGTGCGTGGGGCATCTCGCAAGGCGAAATCCAAACAAGGAACCCCCCTGATACACTACTCCTTGACAATGTCGATCGTAGTGATCCATCATGTCACCCACACAAATCATACTACTACTACTTACAAGCATTAAGGATAAAACTTCTCTCTATTCTCAACATGGCACCGCGTTTCATGCATGGGGCATATCGCAAAGCGAAATCCAAACAAGGAACCCCCCGATACACTACTCCCTGACCATGTTGATAGTAGGGATCCATTATGTCATCTACACAAAACATGCTACTACTATTTGGAATACTACTAAGAGTAATCCCCATACTATCCACTAAATCCTTGGGTTGATATAACCTAATTTTTCCTTAAGTGCGATACATCAACCCCCAACAATCAAGTACACCAAAATATCCCAAGATGTACCCCATAGAAATTTCATGTCATTTCCACCTATAGGATATAATATATATATATATATATATATATATATTTACTCTAAACATATATATATACAACCATTCATTCCCATAGCCAAGTGTACATACTACATATAATGTACAATGGCCATACACATAATATAACCGGCTATATAATGCCAATATACTGCACCATACTATCATCTTCCATGGCATCACTCATATACCATCCTGGGGACCATGGTTGGACTCAATATCACCGACATCGGGGCCAACACACACACATAACATCCGGGAAGCGGTCATAGTTCTTAACCGATCAATGAGACGAAACATACCCACCACGTCTCACCCCAAAAATGTAAATCACATAATAACACAATGGACGCTATGACCTGGGAAATATCCACACTCTGCTCCTCGATCCAGGGTGCTCACCCTCATCGCTCAACTTACCAATGATAGCATGTGCGGGGTATGCTTAACAATACAAGTATATATATCATTCACATACACAATATATACACATCCATATGATTACATCATATAACTAAACCTTCATATACGGTTTAGATATTCACAATATGAGTATACACATATATGCATATCTACATAGATATTGTAGACACCTCCTTCCGTTACCCCTAACTCTCCTTAGGTCCCTAGTACCTCCACTCATCACTGTAAACCCTGGTCACGTCCCGAGTACTGACCTAAAAGCCATCGGGCACTCCCCGGCTCAGTTTGACCCAAAATTCAAACTCTTCATCTCGACTGAGACTCAATGAATCTTCAAAGGGAACTGAATACGCTTTCCAACGGTTCGCCCCGTGCACGATTCCGACTTACCATGCGGACAAATGATCCGTTTGCATCCGAAACCCGACCTAGATGCCACCGGGGCTTCCAGGCTCTGTTTTACCTAAGTCAGCTCTTTAGCTAGACCTACGCTAAATGAATCTTCAAAGGGAACTGAAAACCCTTTCCAACGGTCCATCCCGTGCACGATTCTGACTTACCATGCGGACGAACGATCCGTTTGACTCCGAGAGATCACCGAATGCTTCTCGGGCCCGGTTGACCAAAGTCAACTCCTCAAACTGGGCCAAACTCTTTGGAATGTCGAAGTAAACCTCCTAACCTTTCTAACGGTCCATCCCGTGCACGATTCGGACTTACCATGCGGACGAACGATCCATTTGCGTCCGAACGATTCCCCATCCAGCGGACCGACAAACGCTTCCGAGCCACATTTGACCCAAAGTCAACTCCCGAACTCGGGAGCGGTCCAAAGGACTTTCGAAGGTCTCTAAAGTAAATTTCCAATGGTATGCCCCGTGCACAATTCTGACCAACGGTTTGCCCTCGGTGGCCAATTTTCCAAAAAAGCCTGAAACACACTACCAAACGACAGGTCCCAGAAACTGCCTATCAGCACCTTCTTGCCGATAGGCAGGAAGGGTTCTAAGCCCATTGGAAGTCCCCTGGGGCTATAAAAGGAGGCCATGACCTCATTTGCAGAGGAGCTAAGATCAGAAGCAAATCACTCTCAACGAACCCCAGAAACCTCTCTCGAAGGCAGCGTGATTTCAACTTCCAAATCCCTTTTTCACTTCCACTTTTCATCATCCCTTTCATCAAAATTGATGAATTAACCATTATCCATCATCATCCAAGCACAAGGGCTGATTCTCAACATTTAAGATCAAGCTTAAAGTCTCCAAGAAGGTCCATCTCTCTCACCTTTCTCTTCAAATCTTCTTAAATTTGCAATAACTTGTTTTATTACTTAAGCACTTTTATCATCTTAGTTCACATATCCTAACGTACTTTTTATCTAGTAGTATTGCACATTTCCTATTTTCATATAAATAAAAAACCCAAAAAACAAGAAAAAGAGTGTTTGCTCATAAATTCCAAGTAGTATTCTCACACCTTTTCCACACTTTTCTCATAACTAAAAGACTTTTTTTCTACACACACACACACACACACTTACAAATAAGAGATTCCCCATTTTGGATTTATGGGATAAACCCCACCCCTCATTTTACATGCGAACTACGTGGACTTTGATGCCGTTATAGGCTACATATGCGTCTCGGGGTAAAACCCGAGACTCGAGTCCTTTTTCTCACTTTTTCTCTCATTTTCTATCTTCTCTAAATCCAATTTTCTTATATTATACATATACTTGTTCTTACTGACGCATTACCCCATATGCGTTATCGTTCCATTATAATGATCAACGTAGGGGTAATCATGTAAATCTTATTTTTATAATATTACTCTTAATATCTTTCTACGGATGACTCGCTTTGTCTTTTCCATGATACAAGTCGAGGATTCCTACCTCCATTCTATATATACACATATTACGGGGGGAAATATAAAGGAAAATAGCAAATATCCATGAGAAACCGAAAAGGCGGAATGGGTGCCTAACACCTTCCCATTTCGTAACTAAGCCTCCGAACCCTCTCGAATCATTTGGTTTCGCATGCACCAGTATGTCTTTGGATGCCATCCTTCGGGGTGGCTCCCCCTTTTCTTTTGTCTGTTTTGAGTAAAATAGACTGGCGACTCTAAATTTCTCTACATCTTCACACCTCACAAATCGACGCCGGCCGAAGCGCTCTCCCGAGAGGGGATGCACGGGACCTGAAGGATCCCTTCCTCCCTCCGCGACGGGGATCGGGGATGGCCACATTGGCGACTCTGCTGGGGAGATTTTTTATTATATTTTGAGGGCTTGATTCTATTCACATGGATGCTATATTTGTTTATGTTTCCCCCCCATATCTTCCTATCTCCCTTTCTTACATGTATATCCCATGCCTATGCTTATATTCACACACTTGTAGAAAATTCTCCTTGTACACTTCACACCACGTGCACCTAGGATCACATGTATATCCCCATGTAGCATGCATCACCCATCCATGCTTGGTGTACCTTTTGGGGTACTTGTACATTGGCTCCCTGTTCGGCATAATCAAGAAAGGTATTCTCATCATAAGATACTAATAAGAGAATCATGCATGATTCACACGATATCACCAAAGAGCATTGCTATTTACCAAATTTGACCCAGTAACTGGAGGGTCACTTCGTGATGGGCACTGGTCCGGCAGGTTATAGTTAGCCTAAGCGATGTGACTCTCACCTTCCATTGGCCAAGTACCTTCGACGTATATCGAACGGTTCCCCCGCATTGTACCGCTTGACCGAAGTCATGGCGGGAGGTATATCGCAGGGAATTCGTTCACGTACGTCGACTATCGAATTTTTTCTCACACGTACCGTCCCCACGAGGTATATGGTGAGGTAATTCACGTACACTCAGGTATATCAAATGGCTTGTCCACACGTACCGATTGCCCGCAAGAGCAAGACGTATATCGTGGAAGTCACGCCAAAGGGGAGAACCCATGCCGATTCACCCAACCAACTGCATACCCGTATATAGGTGTCAAACCTAGGACACGCACTTTAGATTGCCAGTTTCAACCCAAAACTCTACCGGAATTTCGGGTCGGCCTATCGCCCAATTTTCGCTAATTTTTTAAAACAGGACCCTGTCCGCGAGCATGGTTACAAGTCCAAACCGTAGCTTTGTATATATTAAAAACCCCACTTTTCCAGGCTCAGGTCCCGTCCGGTATTGTATTTAGGAGAATTAAATACAAGTGAGAACATAATAATCATAATAATCATGTTGAGTTCGTCTCCAAAAACATTTCTCCCTTCTTTATTAAAAATCCAAAAACATTTCTCCCTTCTTTATTAAAAATCTAAAAACATTTCTCCCTTCTTTACCAAAAATCCAAAAATAGTTTCTTCCCTTTTTCTCAAAAATAAATCTTATCCTACGCCTTCTCAGGTCGATCGCACGCCCTTGGCCTGGCTCCTTATTGGCTTCGGTCTTCAGTCAAATCACCTCGGAGTTTTATCCTCTCCTTTACTACTTCTTCCGAATTCGAAATCCATCCATCTTCCATGGAGAATGCAGATTAACCACCAGTCATACAACCGGATCTATCGACAGTCCTATCTTAGCTCGTGGCCAAGATTGACAACCTCCAAGCTGAGGTCCGAGAAATGCAACGAAACCAAGTTCCTATTCCTCAAAAGCCCTAAGCCCTATTCCCTCATGCTATGGGTCCACCCGAGCCTATCTGGGTCCCAAAGGAATATCAGCAAGCTCCACGTGCCCCTTCGGCTAATGGGCCACCGCCTGCCCAGCTTCCCATGCCAAACATTTCCCAACATGTAGTCGCTGATCCAAAAGAGGAGGAGTTGAACAAAGTCAAAGAATATCTTAAGATGCTCACTAAGAAGTTCAACCAGGTCCGAATCTCTGGGAGTTACATGGACTACACCCATATGTCTCCTTATCCTAAAGCAAGGTTACCCGAGAAGTTCAAGATGCCAAATATCGAGAAATTAGGGGGGAGTGGCCCCCCAATTGTTCATCTTTGCAGTTACCATCATTTCATGACTCTCCTAGGGGATTCTGAAGAGGTGATGGCCCAACTGTTTCAACAAACTTTGAAGGACAGTGCCCTCCGATGTTTTTTATCTCTTGAGGAATCCAGAATCCATGGCTGGGAGGATGTACCCGAGAATTCATGTCGCAGTAAAAATACAATGAAGAGCTCGAGGTCACCCATCGTGATTTAGAGCTGCTCAAACAAAACTCTGGAGAATCAGTCAGAAACTTTATAGCCCGATGGAGGGAAAAAGCAGCTACCATGACCAATCGTCCATCTGAGGAAGAACAAGTCAACGTAGTGAAGAAGAATTTCTTGCCCCATGTCCGAGCAACCATGGGAGGATAGTACTACCCCCACTTTCGAGGTCTCAGAGAAGCATGAGTAGAAATCGAGGAAGGTCTTGCCAAAATAGAAGTTAAACCGAAGAAGGTGTCCGGATAGTTCACCCCTAGAAAGTATGACAAGCCTGCTAACGCTACAGTCTCAACCATCAACAACATCTCTCAACCAACCACATTATGGGCGCCAGAAAGTTGCCCTGCCCCCGTCCGAAGGGAATACACTGAGCTTCATGCTCCCCTTTCCAAAGTTTACCAATCCCGATTAAGCCGAAACCTTATAAAACCCTTGGATCCACGTCCATTACCCAATCCACTTCCCAAAAATTTCAAGACTAATGCTCATTGCGCCTTTCACCAAACAGCTGGCCATACCACCGACTAATGCTTCCACCTCCGAAACATAGTCCAAGATCTCATCGATCGGGGTACCATCGCCCCACCAGCCAATCCTAAGCCAAACACTACTCATAACCCCCTCCCAAATCACACCAATGCCATCTTCTTGGAAGAAAACCCAGATTTCGATCCCTCAACTCAAATCACACCCATATACTCTCCGAAACCTCTTCAACTTTGCCCATATTTCCTCCTACACCCTAATAACCCCGCTGATCAGGCACTGTCACTCCTTACCAGAGCGTGCATCACTGTTCGGACCTGTTCTGAAAGTGGAAGGATGGAATTGTCAGAGGTATTGAATCAACTCCTAGAGTTTGGGATGAAATTGCCCTCACAGATGATTATCGATTGTCATAGGTTCAGCGCGCTATTTTTGGAAGCACGAAAATGGGCTCGAGAATCAGATAGGTGGGTGGTACCAACCGACGAAGTCAGCTTAGATGATGTTGTCCAGATCAATGCGGAAGCATTCAGGCAAACTAACAACATTTGCAGTATCACCGAGTTACTTGACACTTTGAAGCAACAAGGGCGCCTGATCCCTTCACCCTTACACATCCCCACATAATAGGAAGACCTATTTGAGGAAGCCGTTGAAGTTGTGGAATGCATTGATTTCACGAGGGAAAATAGAGTTGTTACCACCGGATGGGGGGAAGAATTCGAAGTTTCAAATGAAGAACAAACTTCAGGAGGAAATGGCCCAGTAGCCGACATATGTGGGATGATATCATTTGAAGAAATCCTCGAAGAAATAGATAGGGTGGCAGAACAACCTGAGATTGACGAGGAAACTGGATTTAAGTTTTTCCCTTCTTCAGTAAATCACATGACCAGATCTGGGAGACATTATCAAATTCCAAACTCACTACCAGCAAATGACAAGGGGAAGGGAGTTGAAGACCTTCTTATGCCAGAAATGACCCTCGAGGAGAGCAAGATCCTCGATCAACTAAAGAAAACTCAAGCTAACATCACTCTATGGGGGCTTTTCATGTCTTCCTAGTAGCAAATAAATGCTTTAATCAAGTTGCTCACAGGACCCATATTCCTCCTTCTACCACACCAGAAGAAGCGGTGAATTTGGTCGGATCCTTGACCTCCACCCGAACGCTGTCATTTTATGAGGAGGAAATCCCCAAAATTGGGGCGAATCACAATCATGCACTCAACATCTCCATCGAAGTTATGGGGAGGGTGGTACCGCTTTCGCTCGTTGATAACGGATCCGCTTTGAATGTCTTCCCACTGAGAACCTTCAAATGTCTAGGCTTAAAAGAAAGCGACCTCGCTCCAACTTCCACCGCTATGCGTGACTACGATAATACCCGTTGGGAAGTGATGGGATCCATAAAACTTGCAATAGGGGTTGGACCTATAAACCCTGTCATCGAATTCCAAGTCATTGATATCCCGACCTGTTTCAACCTGTTGCTCGGATGACCCTGGCTCCACAGTATAAGGGGTGTCTCTTCCTCTTTCCATCATAAATTGAAGTTCTTCACTGATGGGCGAGTCATCACCATCTTGGGTGACGACGATAACGTCGAGGGTACAGGCACCAGCAGTCCGATCCTCGAGATACAACATGGGTCAAATGATATGCTCCTATCAGGATTTCGAGTTGAGCCACCTCTACTCCCGACAGGGGACGGTTTCAAAGAAAGGGTTTGTACAAAATACGACCCTCATGGCAATGTCAATGTGATTCAGATGTTCAGAAACATGCACTTCATGCCCGGACTGGGGCTAGGACAAAGACAACAAGGGATACTGGAACCCATCGAACTGAAGAAAGCTTTACCTCCTTGCGGCTTGGGATATCAACCATCAGAACAAGAGCTCAGAATGATCAGTCAGTCTCGATCAAAGAAAGGGTTAGACTGTGTTCGAACTATCTCGGGAGATTCTTTAAATGGACGATTCATTAAATAGGGTGAAGACTTACCCTTTTGCGGCTTTCCCGAACCGTGGTATGACCATACAGATCAAAAAATGAAGCCTGGAATGGAGATCTTCTTCCAAGATAGCTACCCATGGGCCAAAAATTTCCCACACCGCGTACAACCGCTCATAAAAAATATCGAAGAGACTGAGGAAAGTGACTCCGAAGATTCCTTCAACCTGCAGACACTAGGACTGGCACTCTGCATGGTTCATTCGGGCGCTGCATCACTGGACCCTTCTCATCTGATCAAAGCTAACGATACACCTATCCTCAACTGGCATGCTGCGTCAGTTCTACCTCTTGAAATCTCCCCTAACCCCAATGTTTACCTTATTTCTTCTTCTGTTGTCTATCCTGGCTCAAATGTAATCGAGACCTCTTTTGATGAGGTTCTCAATACTGTTTTTCCTATCAATGAAATAAACGAAGATTTTGAGTATCTTGCTGCGCCTTACATTAATTGTTTAGATTCTAATCAAACTTTTGATGATGATGGTTTTGTAAATGAACAATTCTTAACTGATTTAAATAAGGTTAATAACAAACAAAATAACCGCGTTCAAGTTAATGAAGAAGAGACTGTTGTTGTTAATCTCGGTTCTAGTAGCCAACTGCGCGAGATTAGGATAGGGGCCACCCTTGACGAGCATGAGCGCGCACAACTCGAAGAATTGCTAAAGGAGTTCGTGGATGTCTTCGCATGGTCCTACGACGACATGCCTGGTATTGATCCCGAAATAGTTCAGCATGAGATCCCCACTCTCCTAGATTCCAAGCCAGTTAAACAAAAATTAAGAAAGCTCCGCACCGAATGGTCGCTTAAGGTCAAAGAAGAGGTGATCAAATAGTTGAATGTGGGTTTCATTCGAGTAATCGAATATCCCACGTGGCTAGCCAACATGGTAACTGTACCAAAATTAGGAGGAAAGGTTCGAATGTGTGTGGATTACCGAGATTTAAACAAAGCCTCTCCGAAGGATGATTATCCGCAACCCAATATCGACATGATCGTGGACAACACAACCAGTCATGCTCTTAAGTCATTCGTCGACGGGTTTGCCGGATACAACCAAATCAAGATGCATCCCGACCACCAAGAGAAAACCACATTCATCACCCCATGGGGGACCTTTTTCTACACCGTTATGCCATTCGATCTCAAGAATGCTGGGGTTACCTACCAAAGGGCTGCCACAACCATCCTGCACGACCTGATTCACAAAGAGGTCGAGGTTTACGTGGATGATATGATTATCAAGTCCAAGACTAGAGAAGGTCATACTCCTGCTCTCCGAAAGTTCTTCGAACGATTGCGACAGTATCAGATGAGACTCAATCCACAGAAATACGTCTTCGGCATTATAAAGGGAAAACTCTTAGGATTCATGGTCAGTGAGAAGGGGATAGAAGCAGATCCCGCCAAGCTGAAGGCCATACTTGAGATGCCACTACCCCAAACAGAGAAAGAAGTTCGAGGTTTTCTTGGGAAATTACAATATATCAGTCGGTTCATCAGCCAGCTAACCTCCATCTGCGAACCAATCTTCAAGCTCCTTCGAAAGGATTCAACCAAGGTTTGGAACGAGGCCTGCCAAGAAGCTTTTGACCGAATCAAACAATATCTAACCCAACCTCCAGTTCTCATGCCACCACAACCTAGTCTCCCTTTGCTCCTATACCTAACCATAACCGACACTGCAGCTGGGGCTTTGCTAGCCCAATACCTTGAAGACTCCCAAAAAGAAAGAGCCGTCTATTATGCCAGTCGCAAATTGTCCGGGTACGAGGTCAACTACACTGCTTTAGAAAAAGCATGCGCCGCGCTTGTCTGGGTCACCCAAAAGTTACGACACTACATGCTCGCCTTCCCCATTAAGCTTTTCCTGAATGGATCCCATCAAGTACCTGCTCGAAAAACCCGCCTTATCCAGCCGAATGGCCCGATGGTTGATGCTCCTAACCGAGTTCGATATCGTGTACGTCACATAGAAAGCCGTTAAAGGAAGAGCCATCTCTGACTACCTCGCTGACTACCCCGTAGAAGAAACAGATGTCTGGATCTCCGAATTCACAGATGAAAATGTCCTCTGCACCACTCAAGACTACCTCCGATGGAAAATGTTCTTCGATGGTGCTGCCAACAAAAAGGGATATGGCATTGGGATACTCCTGGTCGCCCCAGATGACTCCCACACTCCTATCGCCATAAAATTGGATTTCCCTTGCACCAATAACATGACAGAATACGAGGCATGCACAGTGGGCCTCAAGGTCACTCTTAAGAAAAGTATTCAACACCTTGATGTATTTGGGGATTCTGCCCTCATCATCGGTCAAGTGCTCAAAAAGTGGAAAGTCAAGGATGAAAAGCTCCAACCCTTTCATGCCTAATTAGAAGAGTTAGCCTCCCAATTTTGAGATATCACCTTCCATTACCTGCCCTGAGCAAAGAACAACCTAGACGATGCTCTCGCCACTTTGGCCTCCATGATCGACATGCCCGAGGGAATAACAATGACCCCCTTCCTAGTTCAGAAGCAGGACAAACTGACCCATTGTTACCATATAAATCTTATCTCCACAGAAGACCCCGAACTAGCCGATTGCTGGTACTATGATATATGGTGCCTCCTCAAACATGGTAGGTATCCCGAGGGTTCCAACAAGAACGACCGAGCTACCCTCCGAAGGCTGGCAGCTCAGTACATCATCTGTCATAAAGCACTACTCAAGAGGAATTTTGATGGAACTCATTTGTACTGTATCGCAGGGGCTGACATTGAAAAGATAATGCAGAAAATCCACAGTGGGGAATGCGGGCCCCACATGAACAGTCACATGCTTGCCAAGAAGATCATCCGACAGGGCTACTACTGGACCACCATGGCCCAGGATTTCACCGCCTATGTTCGGAGATGTCCTAAATGCCAACAGTTCTCCAAACTCGAACACCTACCTCCGCGGGAATTATACAACATGACTTCTCCCTGGCCGTTATCCACCTAGGGTATCGACATCATAGGGAAGGTTACACCAAAAGCGTCAAACGGGCATGAGTTCATCCTGGTTGCCATCGATTACTTCACCAAATGGGTCGAAGCTGAGTCATACGCAGTATTAAATGCCAAGAAGGTGGCCAAATTCATCAAGAAAAATATCATCTGCCGATATGGAGTCCCGCACGAGCTAGTGTCAGATAACGGTTTGCACTTCGAGGCAGAAGTCACAGAAGTTATCAACGAGTATGGGATTCAGAGACACAAATATTCTCCCTACCGACTTCAGACCAATGGTGCAGTTGAAGCCGCCAATAAAAACCTCAAAGCCATCATCAACAAGATGACCGAAAGTTGAAGAGACTGGGCCGACCGGATCCCATACGCCCTCTGGGGCTATCGAACCTCAATCCGAACCTCTACTGGGGCTACCCCTTATTCCTTGGTCTATGACATGGAGGCAGTCCTACCTGTGGAGCTAGAAATACCCTCGCTACGCGTCATGCTCGAAAGCAAGGTTAATGAAGAAGACTGGTGCCAAGGCCGTCTTGATGAGCTAGCCCTTCTGGATGAAAGAAGATTAAAAACTCTTTATCACATACAGGGATACCATCGCCGAATAACGCGATCATTCATCAAGAGAGTCAAGGATCGCGGTGTCCGGGAGGGGGATTTAGCCCTCAAGGAGATGATAGAACCCATATGGGACCCCAGAGGAAAATTCAAGCCCAATTGGAGCGACCCTTACATTGTGAGGAAGATCTTGTTTGGCGGTGCCACCATGCTCACTGACCTGGATGGGGAAGAGATGGCTCGTCCAGTCAATCTGGACCGTCTCAAGGAATTCTACCCCTAGTCCGAAATCTCGACGCGCTACGACTCTTCTCATCCCCTTTCTATTCTAAAAAAAAACTTTTCATTTCCCTCTACCCTGAACTACGTGGGCCTGATCCTCTACAAAAAACTATTTTAAAACTTTTCAAAAAACCCCAGAGGTACGTAGGCAGCTCATACATCTCACATGAGCATGACCCTTTTCTTTTTCACAAAGTACTATTCTTTTCTTATCTCTGAGAATGACAGTTCATTTCTAAACATCCACTTGAACAAAAGGATTATGTAGGCCTTAGCAATCGGTATAGATAATTCAAAATATAAAATTCATCGAAAGGCACAACTGGATGATCAGAAACTTGTTTATTTCATTAATAAAAAACTACAGTACAGATTATATAAGAAAAAGGAACAAATAACTCCCTTCCCCCTACTACCATAAAAACCAGATAAAATCCCCCACGTCTGTTACATAAACTTCCCAGGAGTCCTACCCACAGCTACCAGAAGAGCCTGCACCCTCATCATCTACATCCTGAGGACCCTAAGTTTCTCCTGCCTGAATAGAGTGTCGCAAACGTTCCATGGATCGATGATCCTTAACCATCTTCAAAAAGACCACAACACCCCCTTCCATGGTGTCAGATAAAACAAACCATCTTTGTCCAGTCTCCACTGCCAACATCTTACTGACTACCTGCCTCCATAACCACTTCATATAATCTTTGGGGACATGCCAAACCTTCCCGACAGACTGAGAGGGACGGGTCGACGGACGCCGATTTTTCCACAGAGATCCAAGCAATAAACGAAAGCGCTCAGTCAAATCTTATACCAGAAAGAAATTTGAGGTCCGAGGGGGCACGACCTGCGCCCAGCCAAATTGGCGCAATAGCCGCCAAGAAAAATAAAAAGAGGCCTGTCTAAGACCAACCAGCCGCACATATGAATACTCTCCTAGCTCCAGAACAGGCTGCAATTGTCCCCACCAAGGCACTGACCAATATAGCCCACGAGCCCCATATCCACAAACCAATTCTCGCAGTTCTCAACATACAGGCCAATGCGGATGAAGTAGGGTGAAAAGAAGTTGGGTACAACCGATAAAGGATATTCTGGAGGAGTTGACAAGCGGAATCTTTCAGATAACCACATGAACAGAATCACATGGCTACCCCTCAAAAAGTAAGAACGACCTTCTCTCCAGGCATCCAGGCCATTCAGAGTCTCCGCCAATATTACCGCCGCGATGATATGACATCCATGAAGTAATGGCTGCAAGTTGTGGGTCCACTCGCACCTCCCCGGTCACCAACAATAATTTTGAAACCAGGCCCAGAACAACGGCTCTAGCATAGCCAACATCACCTACTTCCCGCAAATGCACGGACTGCAACACCGCTGGGAGGGAGATCATTCCTCCAAAAACCAATGACCTGGCCGCCGAAGGTGAGATATGAAGAAGCCCGACCAACAAATCCCTAGGGGAGCGGGAAAATTCGGGTAAAGCCGCAGCAACACTGGGATTCACACCTAGTATGGCAGAAAATTCCTCGAAGACAGGACAAACTTCTTTCAACCCAAAGCAGAATACATGGTCTTCGGGGTACCAAAATTGTACTGCCGCCATCAGCATATTCCACTCAAAAGGTCAATTACACCACAAGGAGACTCGACGCATGTTGAAAGCATCATAGTCGATGTTATAAGAGCACATAGCTTCCAAGGCTTCGAGGTAGTTGACAAACTCGGTGCTACCAGGGAGAGCCATCTTGTAGGGCAAAGAAATAGTAGGCAAGTGGATAAGGATGCAAAGGTGTGATGAAAATACTCCACCCTCACCCCCTTTTATACTTGAGAACTCTCACAAAAGACATAATCCCTGCAGAAATCGGAGGGAATCCTACCCCACAAGGTACTAAAGGCTGAAGAGGGTACCAATCAAAGCTTTCAATTGATAGGACTGGACTGAACTGCCGATAGGCAGGCCAGGGTGCTTGCCGATCGGCAACCCCCTACTTTTGGAAATTTTCCTTTTTTGCTCTTTTGTCAAAATCAGGAAACTCAATAAAAATAAATTGATATTCGCAAAAGGATTTCAAGAATCCTATTTTCTCCTTACAGGATTTCCCTTTTTAATAAAACAACTTTCCTTCGAAAAATTCCAAAAATATTCGTTTTTATGGTCTCAGCAGCAAAGTTAAAAAGCACATGTGCATGCATTCATTCATCATTAAAATAAAAGATAGCCAAAAAACTACATTTCATTGCATATATATGTTTTATGTGTTACATCATTTTGCTGGAAATAAAAAAAAAGCCAAAAACAACAGGACTCAGCCCGAACCCACATTCTCTCTCTCTCTCTCTCAAGATCTTCCACCCCTGCGACGAGACGACGCGCGCCCACTACCCGAGCCAGAGTCTTCCCCGGACGAGGCTGACGGCACCAAGCAAGAAGGAACAGGGACAGCATCCCAAATGAGGGCAGTCGCCGATGATATCCAATCCCTAATGTCGCTCAGCCAAGTGGTCGACACCCGAATTTGATGCAAGGAAAATGACAGAATCAGTATCAAACAAAAGAAATCAAAAAGAGGAAAAGGACCGAAAGGTTTACCACAGGACGAAGGACCTCCTCTGTCAAACCCAGCTCCTCCAGATCCATCGCAAGGGGACGGTGCAACATCGGCACTATCCCTCCATCAGCCCGCCGGATGTTGTACGAAGGAGTGTGCAGCCGAACAAAAGGGACCTCCAATGTTGCCGTCGCCGCAGGTGACGAGGGACCACCACCACTGTGGGAAGACCCCACCGCCCGACTCGAACTAGCATGAGGGAAAGGCAAGGCATCATGAATGCTGGGCTCCATCAGCCAGCTCGTCATAAAGTCCATATAGTCATACGGCGCAGCTGTATCAGTGTATAAAGCATAGGACTCTCCAATCATCGCCGCGATCCTCTCATCCTCCAACAGCTATCGCTCCCACCTCATAGACGTAGGAGGTTGCGCGGGTGGCACCACCACCTCCTCCTTAGCGATCTGACGAATTACCCTCTCCCCGGGGTACCAGGAATGGACGAACTCATGCGCCAACAAGCTCCTCAACTGCGCATTCACCCCAGTCATCCCCGTGTCCTGAATAGCTGTCCCCCAAGGATAAAAGGTCACCTGAAAATCCCCAAGCAGGCATGAGTCAACACAAGATCAGAAGGTGCAAAAACCAAGATTGAAATGGAAAAAGTCTTACCCGACCACTGGTCAGGTCATTTAAGACCTGACTCACCGCCTCCAGAGAGAGAGATCCCTTCGACTTCCGGTTGGCCTTATGCCATCGGCACAGTCGACAAAAGTCCCCAACAGTGTCATCCTTCAAAGCAATCAGCGGGGTGTTGCACCCAATCACCTCATAGAACCACGTCTGAATTCACAAGCAAAAAGAGACGCATAAGGAAAATGTGAACTCATGAAAGGAAAATGCGAATGCATGAAATGAAAATGCGCAAAATAAAGAATAACTCAAGGAGATACGTGGCTCCAGTTAAGTCTATCGGCAGCACCGACTGAATGCATCCAGAGAAGAGTAAAGGGTCGCCAAGGTCAGACTCCCCCAATCATAGAAAGGGATGTTCAAAAACATCCTCAAGTATGGTAGAAACCACAAATGGACGACGTCGCCACTCGATGCCACCATGAAACCTCCCAACACCAGCAAGATGAATAATCGGGCCATCTGCCTCACTTTTAGCCCATCCTCCACATCAACCACCCTGCTCAGCAAAACATCCTTCAGCAAGGACAGCCGGATGGAATCTCCAGAAACTATCCTCCTCACATCACCAAGTGCCGCATGCACCGCCTCCGGCCTCACCCGCAAGGAGCGATCCACCTCTATATGCTTCCCATCACAATCCAACCCCATCAGTTGCTGCACATCTATGGGAGTCATCGTCATCTCCTCGAACCCAAAATGAAAGGTGTGGGTAGTGTCCCACCACCTCTCCCCCAAGACACACAAAACTGTTGTCTAACGAGGCGTCTCATCCAGCGCAGCCGCCAACCTCCCAAAACCCGCTGATGATACCATCCAGCACACCATGGGTGGAAGATTCTCCCAAACATCCTTAAGCCCCATCGTCCCGCGGGCACGCATGTTCTTCAAAGAAATATCCGACTGAAAAAAGGAAAAATTCAGTCAAAGGTCAAGAAAAAGGAAAAATCACCCAAAAAGAAAGGAATGCCAAAGGTCAGGTTACTTACATAACCGTCGGGAATCACTCTCGAAGAGCGATGATGCGATGGCTCCCGCATCAAGGTCCGCTCATCCGCAACCGACTCGAATGCATCAAAGGCATTCTCATTCCCCAAAGCAAGGGGCACCCTGTCCCTCCAATCCACATTCGCCCAGTCATCAACGGTCAAACACTCCCGGTGGACAGAGGTATTCATAAAGGCAGCCATTTCTTGAAGATCAGAACGTTAGAACAATTCGCAAAGAGAAATCCTAGAAAGAGAGAAGGTAAGAAGCTGTGAAAAATGAAGGGGATTCACCCCCTTTATATAGGAGGCCAAGTGCCATACCGATCGGCACAGACCACTGCCATACCGATCGGCACTGTCTCCTCACCTTCCCGAGGTAGCCCAAAAGTTCGTGCCACTGCCGAATGGCACCCCTCAGTCTATGCCGACCGGCACCCCCTTAAAATTTCTTATAAAAATTCCCAAAAAATGCCAGAAAGCCTTGAAAAATCCCCGAAAAATTCCTAAAAATCCCAGGATGGATTTTGAACATTTTCATCAAGAAAATTTTCTCATTTCTTCAGGAGAAACCTCTTTTTTCCCTAGCGGAACCCTCAAAATCCGAGCAAATGACCTCTCGAGCGTTACGCCCGGACCCCCTAATCACCTCCTCAACAGAGTTTATGACCTCAAACCGCTTATCTCCCCAACGATCAGCTCCCTCGCTCAAATCAAAGGAAAAAGGCCTCCCCAGCCATCGACTACCCGATGCGAAACAATATCTCATGGTATTTTTCCCAGCAGAATTCAGAAGAATAACTCGCCCCAGGCGATCTCTCCCAAGGACAATCCAAATCTTCCCCAGCTCATTCATCGTTCCCCAGCGGAACCTCAAATCCAATTCTTATTCCCCAGCGGAACCTCAAATCCAATTCTTATTCCCCAGTGGAACCTCAAATCCAATTCTTATCCCCAGTGGAACCCTTTTCTTTTCCCAAAAGAAATGCAATCACTCCTGGGTCAGAATTGACCCCGATCTTGGATCGTCACCTGAGTTAGATCAGAATTGACCTCGGTCCTTGGTCGTCACCACTCTTGGGTCAGAATTGACCCCGGTCTTGGATCGTCACCTGAGTTAGGTTAGAATTGACCTCGGTCCTCGATCGTCACCACTCTTGGGTTAGAATTGACCTCGGTCTTGGATCGTCACCTAAGTTAGGTTAGAATTGACCTCGGTCCTCGATCGTCACCACTCTTGGGTCAGAATTGGCCCCTGTCTTGGATCGTCACCTGAGTTAGGTCAGAATTGACCTCGATCCTCAGTCGTCACCACTCTTGGGTCAGAATTGACCCCGATCTGGGATCGTCACCTGAGTTAGGTCAGAATTGACCTCGGTCCTCGGTCGTCACCACTCTTAGGTCCTCAGAATCGACCTCGACCCTCTGAATTGGTCATCCTCATTTCCTTAGGTCCTCAGAATCTACCTCGACCCTCTGAATTGGTCATCCTCGCTTCCTTAGGTCCTCAGAATTGACCTCGACCCTCTGAATTGGTCATCCTCGCTTCCTTAGGTCCTCAGAATCGACCTCGACCCTCTAAATCGGTCACACTCTCTCAGAAGCATCATGCGGTGTCTAATCGACGGCTATAATTTGTTCCAAATTCACCCGTCGAGGGGCTCTGTAAACACCTCCTTTCGTTACCCCCTAAGTCTCCTTAGGTCCCTAGTACCTCCACTCATCACTGTAAACCCTGGTCACGTCCCGATTACTGACCTAAAAGCCATCGGGCACTCCCCGACTCAGTTTGACCCAAAATTTGAACTCTTCATCTTGACCAAGACTCAATGAATCTTCAAAGGGCACTAAATACCCTTTCCAACTGTCCTCCCCGTGCACGATTCTGACTTACCATGCGGACGAATGATCCGTTTGCATCCGAAACCCGACCTAGAGGCCACCGGGCGCTTCCAGGATCTGTTTGACCTAAGTCAACTCTTCAGCTCGACCGAGGCTGAATGAATCTTCGAAGGGCACTGAATAACCTTTCCAATGGTCCATCCCGTGCGCGATTCTGACTTACCATGCGGACGAACGATCTGTTTGACTCTGAGAGGTCACCGAATGCTTCTCGGGCCCAGTTGACCAAAGTCAACTCCCCAAACTGGGCCAAACTCTTTGGAATGTCGAAGTACACCTCCTAACCTTTCTAACGGTCCATCCCGTGCACGATTCGGACTTACCATGCAGACGAACGATCCATTTGCGTCCAAACGATTCCCCGTCCAACGGATCGACAAGCGCTTCCGAGCCACATTTGACCCAAAGTCAAGTCCCAAAATCGGGAGCAGTCCAAAGGACTTTCAAAGGTCTCTGAAATACCTTTCCAACGGTATGCCCCGTACACGATTCTGACCAACAGTTTGCCCTCGGCGGCTAATTTTCCGAAAACGCCTGAAACACACTGCCAAACGGCAGGTCCCAGAACCTGCCTATCGGCACCTTCCTGCCGATAGGCAGGAAGGTACCTAAGCCGATCGGCAGTCCCCTGGGGCTATAAAAGGAGGCCTTGGCCTCATTTGTAGAGGAGATGAGATCAGAATTAAATCACTCTCAACGAACCCCAGAAACCTCTCTCGAAGGCAGCGTGATTTCAACTTCCAAATCCCTTTTTCACTTCCACTTTTCATCATCCCTTTCATCAAACTTGATGAATTAACCATTCTACATCATCATCTAAGCACAAGGGCTGCTTCTCAACATTTAAGATCAAGCTCAAAGTCTCCAAGAAGGTCCATCTCTCTCACCTTTCTCTTCAAATCTTCTTAAATTTGCAATAACTTGTTTTATTACTTAAGCACTTTTATCATCTTAGTTCACATATCCTAACATAGTTTTTATCTAGTAGTATTGCACATCTCCTATTTTCATATAAATAAAAAAACCTAAAAAATAAGGAAAAGAGGGTTTGCTCATAAATTCCAAGTAGGGATTCTCACACCTTTTCCACACTTTTCTCACAACTAAAACACTTTTTTTCTACACACACACACACACACACACTTACAAATAAGAGATTTCCCATTTTGGAATTATGGGATAAACCCCACCCCTCATTTTACATGCAAACTACATGGACTTTGATGCCTTTATAGGCTACGTAGGCGTCTCGGGGTAAATCCAGAGACTCGAGTCCTTTTTCTCACTTTTTCTCTCATTTTCTATCTTCTCTAAATCCAAATTTCTTATATTGTACATATACTTGTTCTTACTGACGCATTACCCCATATGCGTTATCGTTCCATTATAATGATCAACGTAGGGGTAATCGTGTAGATCTTATTTTTATAATATTACTCTTAATATCTTCCTATGGATGACTCGCTTTGTCTTTTCCATGATACAAGTCGAGGATTCCTACCTCCATTCTATATATACACATATCATGGGGGGAAATATAAAGGAAAATAGCAAATATCCATGAGAAACCTAAAGGGCGGAATGGGTGACTAAGACTTTCCCATTTCGTAGCTAAGCCTCCGAACCCTTCTCGAATCATTTGGTTTCGAACGCACCAGTATGTCTTTGGATGCCATCCTTCGGGGTGGCTCCACCTTTTCTTTTTTCTATTTTAAGTAAAATAGACCGGCGACTCTAAATCTCTCTACATCTTCACACCTCACAAATCGACGCCGTCCAAAGCGCTCTCCCGAGAGGGGACGTGCGGGACCCGAAGGATCCCTTCCTCCCTCTGCGGCGGGGATCGGGGAATGCCACAGATATATATACATACATATATACATACTGTAGGAGGGTACTTTAGATTATAGATGGAGGCGTAACCTCTTTCGAGTATGGTAATGACAAGTTAATTAGCCCCAGACCTTGGATTAATGATAAGACATACAAACACAAACTCGATGAAGATGAACTCAGTTTAAACTCACAAATCTCTCATGTATAACTCAGGAGATAGTAATGATCTTTAGAAGTAACTTAAGTGGAGGGAGAGAGAAGTGAGCACCCTAGATACACATTGGTAGGCAGGTAGAAACACACCATACACCCTCAAGAATCTCTGTCAAGTATAAAAAACTTCGCAATAAATAACAATGGTGAGTGGATAAACCCTCCAGTTTGCAATAACTCTCTCTCTCTCTCTGATGTGTATCTCTAGTAATAACTCCCGAGCTCTCAAACAGGATCATGTCCCCCTTAGGGGTGGTTGGGGTCCTTAAATATCCCCCACACCATCCTCGAGGCAACTCAGTCATTAAAGACTATGAAGACATCCCTCATACTTTATGTCACAACATTAAATGCCTGGTGCACTAGTTGCCTCCATGTCATAAACATTAAATGCCAAGACATGCCTTTTGCCTAACCACTGTGTATCAGGGGGCAGTTGTCGCAGGGGTGGCTCACCAAATGCCTGACAGGCCCAAATACCATGGTGGTTTACTCAAGTGCAAGTCTGACATTTGTTTGGCTGGCTAGTGACATCACCTACAGTAGATGTGACATTAAGTAGAGGGCTGTTTGGTTCATAACTCAACACCCGATGGAACTCCAAGCTGCTCTGCTTGAGGTTCCACGGTCAGGGTCCTTCGGTATTTTACCAGGTGTATCTAAGATGGTCAGGACAAGCCCCAACGGTGCCTTACTTCTCAATCCTCCGAACCAAGTCCCTCTAAAGTTCCCACGGTGAGGTCATTCGATAGAGCATGAAAGCTCTCCCAGGCCCTGCCAATCCTGGTCTCTCGTAAGTACCGTTTGACCTCACACAAACTCATTCATTGTTATTGTTACGTCATTATAACCATTATAGCTTACAGTCATCAATAATGAAAATACAATATGACTAATACAACAAACTAAAATATGTGCTGCCGCGCCAGGCTGCCTCACTGAGTTGCCACGCTTGAGCTGCCTCGGTTGCTTAATCTCAAACACTGTTGCTAATTAGGGGTTTGTCCCTAATCTTAAGATTACCTTCAAGCCCCCTCTACATTTTCCCCCTCATGGGGGGATTTGTTGTGGGAACAAGAAATGCCTGCACGAAAACTTCTCAATCCGATGAACCTTATCTAAGCCGAAGCGCCATTCTCATTGGGGCTGGGGCGAAGGGACATCGATGCTTTTTCCTCGTGCTGATCTTCAACCGTTCTAGATTTAATATGCAAAGTTCTTCCAAAAGACCTAGTAACCTTCTCAAATACTCGTTTGGACTCCTAGTAAATGAAATTATCCCCCGTGGTGCTTCGTTGTGTTCGATAAACGTTTTGACATGTGGGATTTTCTTTGTTAGAAATTCATTGGGTATGTCTGACAAAAATTTCTGGCGCCAAAACTGAAGCTTGTTGGAGAAGGCAACGCTTCTTGTTCTCTATGCGTCACTTCATTAATGACGTGGCGTTGTCTTTTCAACTGCCAAAATTCTCCCCGAAGTGCCACGTGTTCATGTGAAATGATTGTAGGCGGCCATGCACGTGCGAGGGTGGGGAAATCTAAACGCCGAACTCGAAATTTCAAACGTCCATATCCAACACTTAACCTTTCTTTTCTCTTACTTTGCTTTCATCGTCTTCAAGCTTTCATTGTCTTTAGAGAGAAAAGAAACTGTGAGAACTCCATTGTTGTTTTGAGCTCTTACCTCCCGACTTCTTTCTTCTATTACCATCTTTATCTCCACTGGTGCTCGTGTTTCTCCATTCTCGTTAACTTCCATTTCTCTTGCTTGAAGCTTTTCTCCTATCTTATCGTCTTTTTCCATGGCATCCTCCAGCAACCCCGCTATCTCTGCTATCGGTGCTCTGTCTACCACCACTACTTCTGCCTCCGCATTGGGTGTTGCCCGCCAGGAACAACTGATGTTTTATCGTCGCTCTCCTATTTTTGGAGAAGCTGATGATTTTGCTGTTGCCTGCAAGACTGTGTATTTTTCTTCTAAGTTTGACGCTTTACTGTTGGGTGATGAAGACTAAGATTATTTCGAGTGGGGCTTTCTTCCTCCAGAGGGGACTCTGCTATTTTGCTTGGAGCGAGGGGACTTCCCATGGTCCCATATTGATTTCGAAGCGCTCGGGGGATCTCCTGCCCACTTTGCTACCTGGAACTCTCATATGCAAAGTTCTTATGCTGATATTCTCACCAAGCTTGGGCTGTAACAAGCTAAATGGTTTGGTGAGTTCACTCTTTCAAAGAACAATGCTGCTCTTCCTATCCTGGTCTCTCGATGGAACGTTACTACTCATACGTGCATCGCTGCGTGGGGAGAGTTCGCCATAACTTTGGAAGTCGTGTGCGAGCTCCTGGGCCTTGATGCAACAGGTCATGAGCCTTATACCGATGAGGCTCTTGATGCTCAAGAGACTGCCGATCATTTGGAGTTGGATCTTATATGCCGAAGCTGCATTGGTTCGTCCAACAAAGCTACTTTCTCTCCCTTGACTAATTATTTCTTCAAGGGTTCTGGTGAAGGCAGTTCTTCAACAGATGCTCCTGGTCAAGGTACCCGGTTGGAACTTCCTGCCTATATTCTTGTGATTCTCTACCATTTCCTTTTGATGGGAAAACCCAACGACCATCCCCGAAGGGACCTTATCAATATGTCCCTTCGTTTGGCCCGAGGCATAAAGCTTCCACTGGCTGCAACTGCCTTGGGATCCCTTCTACACCTGGCTGGACAGGACTTTTTTCGACATGGAACGATCACTTGGACGTTATAACTTGGCCAATTTTGCCAACTACATCCTTCTAACTGCTTCCTTTACTTTTGTTTCCCTGCCGTAGCGGCCAAAACCAACTGCCCTCCTTCGAGGGAGATAATTCTGCCTCCACGGTCCTTTATTTATCGCAGGAGACAAAGACGAAAGGAGTTAATATCTGTGATCGACCGTTTTGAGAACTTTGTCATGAGGCCTTATCAGGGGGAAATCTTCTTTCACACTTGTGGATTTTTTCAACACGAAGCAAGAGTGGTACATGTCCCTACCATGGATATTGAGGACCCCTCGTTGGATGTGGTCCTTCTGTTCTCCTCAGGATATCTGCCTTCCTACACTGAATGGGGATACACTAGTGAGCACTATAACCCCAACCGATGCAGCCGCCAGTTTGGGTTTGACCAGGGGGATCCACGCCCAGTGTTTCAATCGTCAAACCCTAAGGTCTCCTTTAGCAAGGCGTGTTCTCTTTTTTCTTCTACCGCTGCGTGGGGGATAAGTTCTACCATGGCTGGGCGAGTCACCATTCCCAGTATTAGTAGACAAGAGGATGTGACCCCTATGTTTGCAACAAAATACTGGCCGAAACAACAGGCTGAAATTGCTGAGTTCGTTGAGGGAGATCCAGTGTATCCTCCCATTTCTTCTTTTTCTGCCTTAAAGTTGGGGCTAAAAGGAAAATCCGTACTTGGGGTGGAATTCCCTCTAAGTACGACCCCCAAGGCACCTCCCACTGAGCTTCCCCCGCTTTGTTCCATGATCCCAGTCGCTACGCGCAAGCCCCAAACCCCTGTAACTCCAAATAAGGCCGCCCCTTCAACTGAAGCTACTACCGGCGAGGGGCCTTCTCAACCACCTGCCAAGAAGGCAAAAACGGCCAAGAGTGGGACATCAAAGCCAAAGTCTAAGTCCTAGAAGCCCCAGAATCCCATGGCAGCCCTCCCCATAGCCTCCATTCCACCCCCCATGTCTGCCGAGGTGGCTGAGCGCATAAGGAAGGAAGCCCAGGAGGAGATAGATCGGATTAATGCTGAGTATAAATGGCACGCTGTCGTTGTTCCTCCTTCGGTTTCTTTTCCCACAGTGGTGGTTAATCCCACGGAGCCACCAGCAAGGAGGAGAAAGAGTTCAAGGGTTCCTCAAGATGTTGGTACTAGTGCAGCGGGGACAAGGAAGAAGACTCTAGGTACCAAGTCTCAGAAGAAGCAAACTCCTGAGGTGCATCGAAATCCTGAGGTGCATCTCACTCTTGCCTCCTCTGTTGTTGCTACTCCTCCTTCTTCGCCTATGGTCATATCTTCTCATTCCCCTTCTGGATCCGAGGTATGTATGCTTGATTTACTCATTCTCTTTTTTGCTTAAGGCAGGCTGCATTTGCTTATTTATTCTTGATAACTGTGGTGCAGGGGATTGAAATGGAAAGACCAAACCCCCTAGTCCTCCCATGAGCCCTTTTATGGGGGGACTCTTCGGTGTTTCGCGTACCGATGTGACTCCTCCCCGTTCCCCCATGACGGGGCTCACTTATTCTCGCTGTTCAGGCTCCCATCGTGCTAGGGAAGCTGTTGTGGGAGGTGATGCTGTTGAGCCTGCGAGTGACTCTTCGCCACCAGAGGTAACGCAACCCGAGTCAACACTCTCAGTCCCATCTGATTTACCTACTCCACCTGAGGTTCCTCTTCCCATTGTTCTTGTTGAGAAAAGCGAGCCCGAGGTATGATTTCCTCTACCGTATATTTTTTTTATAGTGTCTTTTCGGTCCCACACCTTTTATTTATTTATCTTGCTGAACCTCGAGATGTTTTGGGTGCCCCAGGTTGAAACATCCTCGTTGTTAGCTAACTTTCTTCTTCCAACGATGTTGATGAAACCTCTGACCACCATTCCCCTTTTTAGTGCTATAACCGAGGTAAGTAACACTTAGAGATACTTCTTCATTTTTTTTCTGTACTTACTCCTCTTCTCTAACACTTGCCCTCATGTCACAGTTTTCTCCTGATCTTGTACCACCTACTTATCTTGGTGGTCCTCATGCAGTCAAGGCCAGGGTTGGTGCTTCTGCTCAGCGTAGTGGTGCTTCTGCGCCCCTCCGTGTTGGGCCTTTGTTTGGGAGCCCATCATCTTCTCCCGATGAACCCCATATGCTGGCCTTGGTGCCTTATGTTGGTGAGGGCGTCTTGCCGAGTGTTGAGGCTTCTACGACCAGAGACCCCGTTATGACTTTTGAGGCAATGATACCGTCCCCAACGGTTCCTGTCCCTGCAGCTACCACAATGGCTCCCGTTCTTGCCCCTGTAGTGACTGAGGTATAAATATATATATATATATATATATATATATTTTTTTTTTTTTTTTTTTATTTTTTATTTCTCATTAGCTTCCACCTTATAATGGTGACTTAACAATGAAAACGCTTGTTAAGATTTTCATAAACTCCACCTCATAACGGTGACTTAACAACGAAAATGCTTGTTAAGATTTTTCATAAACTCTACATTATAACGGTGACTTAACAACGAAAACACTTGTTAAGATTTTTCATAAACTCCACCTTATAACGGTGACTTAACAACGAGAACGCTTGCTAAGATTTTTCATAAACTCCACCTTATAACGGTGACTTAACAACGAAAACGCTTATTAAGATTTTTAATAAACTCCACCTTATAACAGTGACTTAACAACGAAAACGCTTGTTAAGATTTTTCATAGACTTATTATGCCTTCTACCTCTTCTCAGGTTGCTCGGGAAAATTCTCCCCCAGCTCTTTCGCCTACAGGCTCACCTCCTCAGGAAACTGCTGTTTCGGAAAACTCTGGTCATGATGATCAAGGTTCCACGACTGGTGCTGCAGCGGAGAGCAAATCTGGGTACGAACTTCTCATTCCTGACCTGGCTCCTCACTCTTTCTGCCTGATGGTGCTTCGGCAGTCTCCTCAAATGCCTGCCAACCACCACTTGGTGATCTAACAACTGGTGAATAATCACCCCGATACCTTCACATCAGATTGCTTACATTCCAATATTCACGTGATGAGTCACAGACTTCAAGGCATGGCGATCGTTGTTGCTGAAATTTCCAGTACTCCTACTGCAAGCATTACCAGATCCCTCCTTAACCGATTTCTGGGTTTTCTGAGGGAGCTGGGGCATGATGGTTTCCGTTTTGACTGGCTCTAACCCATTTGAAGACTTTGAAGAACTAGCAACTGATCAGCCAGAGGGAAGTATTACGAAAGCATCAGGAGGACCAGCGAGCAGAGGAAGCTAAGTTGGTCACATTAGCGCCCCTTTTGGAAGTAGTGGATCAAGAGGTAAAGGATGCCGAAGAAGCCATGTGTCTGGTCAAACTGAAACACGAGAGAGTCCTCATTGAATGTACACAAGTGCAAAAGAGGCTTGAGGTTTCTATTAACGCCCAACGATATTTCACAGCAGCTTCTTCGGGCCTTCCTAAGGATTTTTTCTCTTCCTCAGATTTATCGTTTCTTTTAGGCTAATTCCTTCTTGTATACATATCCTCCATCTGCTTCTATCTATGTAATTCTTGGGTGATAACTCCCAAATTTTTTGTAATACTCCATTGTTTATGAATGAAAAATGTATATTTTCCAATTCTTCCATGTGTTGTGATTGCTTTTGTATGTTATAAATTCCTATATGTCTGTAATTCTTTCGTTGAGTTCAAATCGTAACTAAAACTTGTATATTCATAACAACAGCCAGTTGTAATAGTGTTTCACACTTGATTATTTACACATGATAAGCCTTCAGCCATTTATTGTTAATCTTAAATGGCCTATCTTCCTCTAACTTCGAAATTAATCAATAACCTGAATCATGAGCTGCCTTCACAACGAAAGATCCCTCCCAGTTGGCTGCAAACTTAGGTAGAGGAAGCCCCCTGATGTGATTCACTGCTGCTTTCAATACGAGGTCTCCCTCCAGGAACTTCCTTGGTCTCACCAAGTTATCGTATGCCCTTGAGAGTTGTTTTGTATACATTTGAAAGTGTTGCATCAAATTATCTCTGTGTTCATCCAACGCTTCCAACTATACATGTCTATTTTGAGGGATCATGCTACTTCGCAAGGCATATCGAGCAGAGGGAACTTCCAACTCCACTGGAAGGATTGCCTCAACCCCATAAATAAGAGAGAACGACGTGTATCTTGTGGGTTTTCGCTTGGTTGTTCGATAGGCCCACAAAACAGCTGGTATCTTGTCATCCCACGCCCTTAAAAAGTCTTCCATCTTCTTGGCCAAAATTTTAACCAAGGTTTTGATAGTTGCCTTGGCCTGACCATTTCCCTTTGGGTATGCCACCGTTGAAGTGTGATGAACAATGGAGTACTTGTTCGTGAGCATTGTTACTTCGGAATTGACGAAGGGAGTCCCGTTATCTAAAAGAATAACCTTTGGGATCCCAAAACGGCAAATGATGTATTCTCTGATGAAGTTGCTCACCACCCCAACCGTTGCTCTTCTGAGTGGTATCGCTTTGACCCATTTTGTAAAGCACTCCGTTGCTACCAGTATCCATATCTTGCCTCTCGAAGAGGGGTGTATTGCCCCCACTAGGTCGAATGCCCAAGTATGAAATGGATAGGGTGTTGATAGAGAGTGTAATTCTACCGATGGGGCATGGATCATACTTCCATGAAGCTGGCAAGCTTTGCATTTTCGAACGAACTTAGTAGAGTCTTTCTTCATTGTTGGCCAATAATACCCCAACGTCATCAACTGATCATATAACTTGGCCCCTCCTATATGGGATGGATCGTGCGCTTGCTTGAGGACCTCAGCTGCTTCTTCCTTTGTGATGCAACACAATGGCCTGTTGAAGTACCCCCTTTGATAAAGCTGCCCCTCTTGTACAAAGAACCTTGGGGCCCTTCGCCTCAGGCCCATCGCATCCATTTTCTCTGTTGGGACAACTCCATCCTAAATGAAGTCGATATAGGGCTGCCTCCAGTCCGTTTGAGTTTCAATGAAATGGCACTCAGCTGCTTCGAAAAATAGCTGACACTTATCGCACTTCCGTTGCATCTCTGCCGCATCTTGCTTCATTTTAGGCCAGAAATACCCCTCTCTTTGGATTCTCCTATATAGAGGTATCTCAGTCGTTTCGCAGTGTTCCTCGTGTATTTTCTTCAACCTTCACTATGCTTCCTCTAGGCTGATACATCTTGACAACCATCCCCTGGCATTCTGTAGTAAAGATTTCCCTATTTCGTAAAGTATTAGGCTAACTCTCTTAATCCCATAGCTCCTTCGCCAGACTCCAGTTGCTTCCTAATCTCTCCCCTCCAGTCCGCGTCCTCCTCCATCGGTAGTATGGACTGTACCACCGATGGAGCTGTCCTTCGTTGGATCACAACGATAGTCTTATCGTTCATCATGAGCATTTTCTGGGCGATAGTGGCATAGGCGTCTGGATGGCGGTTCATCGTTCTGGGATGTCTTCTGATCCTGGTCCTATGGAACTGGTTGAGAAGCCTCTGAATGATTGTTCTGTATGGTGCCAAACTCATGTGCTTCAACGCATATTCTTCATTTACTTGCTGAATCACTAAGTTCGACTCACCCTTAATGCAGAGTGAATGAATTCCCCTTCGAAGAGCCTCCAATAGCCCAACACCAACGCCTCGTACTCTGCTTTGTTATTGGAATAAGGGAAATCTAGCTTGTAAGAAAGGCAAATCTCCTCCATTCCTTTTGAAAGAATAACCCCCGTTCCTTCCTTCTTTTTTGCCGAAGATCCATCGAACTGCATCGTCCATTCTTCCTCAATTGTATCCAGATAATTAGCCTGAAAATCATCTCCTGGAATGTCTTCCTTGGGTGGCTCGAAGGTTCCTGAAGGGAAAATGGCCAACAGACCAGCGTACGCCAGGCTTTTAATCGTGCGAGGGACCACGCACTTCAAGTCATATTCAGAGAGGATAAGTAACCATCTAGCTGTCCTGCCAATCAATATGGTTCTTGCAAGCAAATACTTAATGGGGTCACATCTAGTTACAATATGAATTATAAAAGACAATATATAATGCCTAAGTTTTTGCGCTACAAATTCTAAGGCCAAATAATGCCTTTCTAAGCTATTGTATCTGACTTTCAGCCCATGGATGATCCTGCTGAGGTAGTAAATCGGCTGTTCTTGCCCGTCCACTTCTTGTGCCAGTAGAGCTCCAACGGACCTCGTGGTTGATGTAAGGTATAGATGCAATGGTAGTCCTGCCTGGGGAGGAACCATGATTCGTGGTGAAATGAGCAGTTTCTTCAGCCCTACAAGAGATTCTCGGTGAACCTCCTCCCACCTAAATTTCATGTTCTTTCACAATAATTGCATCAGTGGGTG
This sequence comes from Sambucus nigra, assembly GCA_949130495.1. Taxonomy (NCBI): domain Eukaryota; kingdom Viridiplantae; phylum Streptophyta; class Magnoliopsida; order Dipsacales; family Adoxaceae; genus Sambucus; species Sambucus nigra. The sequence goes on from OX422219.1 coordinate 197,734,972, forward strand.
TGTTATTTCGGCCAATCCATGCACAAATCTTCTAAGGTAGGAGACTTTACCGAGAAAACTCTTCAGCTCCTTTGCTATTTTTGTACATGGAATCTCCAAGATCCCCCGCTGCTTATCCTGGTCCATCTGCACCCCTTGTCAATCAACCACGAAGCCTAGAAACTTCCCGCTCGTCACTCCGAAGACACATTTTAACGGGTTCATCCTCAATTTGTACTTCCTGCATCAAACAAACACATTCCTTAAGTCATTCATATGGGACTCCTCCTTCTTCGATTTGATGACCAGGTCATCCACGTAGAACTCTACAAATTTGTGGAAGAAGTCATGAAAGATGGCCATTATTGTCCTCTGGTATGTAACTCCAGCGTTCTTGAGTCCAAACGACATCACCTTGTACATGAAGTTGCCCAACGGAGATCTGAACGTCGTTTTCTCTGTGTCGGTGGGGTCCATCTTGATCTGGTTGTACCCCACGTATCCATCCATGAAGCTATACATCTCATGACCAGTCGTGGCATCTGTCAAATTATCGCCGAAGGGTAGGGGAAACTCATCCTTGGGGCAAGCCCTATTCAAATCTCTGAAGTCCACGCAGATCCTTATTTGGTTCTTGTCTTTCTTCCCCACTGGCACAATGCTGGATTGTAAAAGGGATGTTGTATTGGCTTGATAAATCCTGCTGTCAAAAAATGTTGGAGCTCCTCCTTAATCTTGAAGTCTAGTTTAGGTTTTTAAGTCCTTATTGCCTGCTTCAACGGAATAGCTGAAGGCATCACGTTCAGTTTGTGGCAACTCACTTCTTCTTCCAGCCCTTCCATTTCAGTGTACTTCCATGCGAAAACATCTATGAATTCCCGAATCATCTTAACCAAGGCTTCTCGTTTCTCCTCCCCGAGATCTTTTGAGATAAAGATAGGCCTTGGATCTTCCCCTTATCTTGCTAAGTTTAGCTGATCCAACTCTTGTGCCTGGGGCCTTGGTTGATCTACCATGTAGTTTGGTTCTTCGGCGACATCTTCTACGAACTCCTGTATGCTGGAGTTGTCTATCACCATGCACTGCTCCCGTCGATCCACCAAGAAACACTCATACACCGGGTCAACCTCATCCTTAGTCTCTTCGGCTGCCCGTTCACACCGTTATAAGCGGTACACCACTTTTCCTTCTTCAGTGACAATTTTCTTGCATTGCCTGCTGGTAGCTATTTCCACGACCTTCCTCTTCTTCTCTCTGGAAGCTTCAGCGATTATTTCCCCCGAGAAGTGGCTTAACACGCTTTGCCGTTGGACCTTATGCTCCATCGGGTTTGTTCTAGGCCTCATCCTGTCTTTGAGTTTCTTCGGGATCTTTTGGGGTCGAGGGATCACCTGATGGGCTTCTTCGGTCCTCACCCCTTCGTTACTTCCACCCTCTTTACCTTGCTCATTCAAGGTCCCCATCCTCTCTCTAATAGAGGGAACCCATGCTCCCTCCATTATCCTTGTCAGGACTCGCACATCCTCCTCCAACTCTGTATAAAATGCTGCATCCACTAAGTGTGCTTCTTTGATAGCGAAAGGCCTCTTCGTAGCCCTAATGGTCACTTCTGTTCCCTTGATATTTGCCTTGGCACATTGATGGTAAGTTGAAGGAACTAACCCTTGGCTGTGCATCCACACTCTCCCTATTAGTAAATGATAGGAAGTTGCACTTTCTATTACATGGAACTTGACGTGGGAACTCAGATTTTCCATCACAATCCCAACATTCACATACCCGATGGATTTGGAAGATTGATTGTCATAACCCGAGATTACCAAGGGCATGGGAACAAACCTTTCTTTCGGAATGTTAGCCGCGTGGAAGGAGTTGATCGGCATAATATTGATGGAAGCACCCCCATCCATAAGAGTCCTTGCAAAGCTAGCCCCGTTGACGCTAGCGGTTACGTACAAAGGCCTATTATGGGGGAACCTTACAACACTATCTGCATCGCTGAAGGTTACTTCTGACAGAAACTTCTTCACCAGCCTAGTGTAATACCCCGTATTTTTATGCTTTCTAAATTTGGGGATTTATTAAATTTAATGTGACTTATTAATTTAATATAAATCCGTAAATTAATTATTGCTAATTACTAACGTGACGAGAGTTAGTAATTATTGAAAACTTGTTGAATATTACTAATGAGTAAAGTAATATAATATTGGTACTATTAAATGTCACGAGTGAATAAAATGACAATTTTGGAAATTTGAGTCGGGACGCGCCCGTGTCGCGTCCGGACTAAATATTGATTTATAAAAGTGAATAAATTATAAGTCACCCGTATGGTCATTTCAAGTGCGCCAAAGTGTCCGGAAGGGTCGAGATAGTAAAAAATATGTACCCGGGGGTTTAGTTTGGGTCTAGAGGCATTTTTAGGCCTATTTAGCACCCCGGGAGGGCGTTTTGGACATTTCGTAATTTTGGGTAATTAAACCCACGAAAATTACAAGGTTATTACCTTCTAGGTTTAACATAACCAAAATCAAGTGACGGCCATTGGATAAGGAAGGGGAGAGCTTGCCAAGGAATTCTAGGCCGAAAACCCCTCCGTTTGCGCCGCCGTCGCCGCCTAACGAGAGATCACGTCGCACGGATCGTAACTACACTGATTTCAGCAAAAATCAGAGACCAAAAATTCCCAATCAAGTATTTATCTTGCTTAATTTCGTTAGTGCATCATTCATGTTAGTCTAGGGTTGATTATGGTGAGTTTCATAGAAGAAAACCCATGTTGGAGATAGGAAAATTGCATGTAGTAATGATATAAATGATAATCTGGAAATCCCCTTCATATGTAGAGGTTGAACCACGGATTTATGATGGATTAGAAGTATAAATTCTGGAAAAAGGTTGATTAGAACAAAGTTAAAGAAATTTCTAGGGTTCATGAGATTTATATAAGTTTTGGCCCTTTAATCCATGGATATTGATGAAAATTCACATGCTTTACGTGGAAGATTGTTAGTTTGGGTTTATAATGTTTGTAGAACAAATTTCTGGGAGTTTGGGTGTTAAAAATCTGGATTTGGATGAGGTTGGATGATATAACCCGTAACTGGTTTTCCTGCAGATTCTCCATACCTGTTTGATCGATCGATCGAACCAGGAGTGTCGATCGATCGACGCATCGATCGATCGAGCTCCTGCCATCAATCGATCGACCCCTCTTGGCAGACTCATATTTCCTTTTTTTTATAGCTGAATTCAATTTAAATGAGTAATAATCCTTGGACATCCTTATTAAAACATTTTGGGAGATAAAGAAGACCAGTAGGACTTATTGATAATATGAAATCTTTAATGTAAGATGAGATTTACATTTTTCGGGGATGTTTACATATAAGGGACAATGGAACTAGGTATAAAAAGGGGGAGATGAGTAAGGTAGTTACGTTGGTAAATAAATGAGTACCTACTGAAATTACACTTGGGAGGATAAGAATCCACGAGTGTCACTTAATAAGTTGGGGTAATTCCACAAATTAAAGTAAGAAACGAACCGTTATACGTGATAACTAAATAACGAGAAATAAGGATAAATATCATAATTATGGGTTATGAGATGTACCTAAATTTGATGTGGTAATAGTAGTATATTTATATGACTGTGTTTATGCATATACTATATACGTGTGAAAACCATGCCCGCGCTACTTGCTATCCCTGAGGTTACCGCGTTGGGACAGTCTTATCTCGATGGGACCTTTATGGGGGATATTGACTCGTACCCTAGAAGATAGAAATCCTTCGGTACAGGCTATCGAATCGATAGTTCAGATGGTCCTAAGAGACGTGGGGGCATGTGCCGACCTCTTAGAGACCTATGCTTCGCCTCAATATTGTTTGTGTTTGTATTAATACAGTTCGAGAGTGATTAGGCACATATTCTTCACATTTATCCCCTTAATTTCAGTATTTTTATGATCCTATGCAGTGTAAATAGCTTGGATTTGTCTCGTATTTATGCTACTAACCTATTTTGGAAAGTATTTCATGTTTTGTGTATTTCTCATGTGCTTTATAGGTATTTCATGCAAGTTAGTGCGAAGGAGAACTCAAAACAGTGAAAGAAACCAAGAAATGGAGAGTTGAAGGGAATTTTCGTAATTTTGCAGCCTTAGTCCGGAGGTGGGGCCAACTAGAAAGTTGAAGAGCTCTAAATTACAACAATATTGGAAAAAATGACACCTCAATCCGAGCTACGGTGAAGTAGTTACGATGTTTTGAAGTTGCGCGATAATGAAGAGAAATGGACCAGAAACCAAACCGATCCGGATGGAACAGGACCGATCCGGGTCCGGACCGGTCCGGTAGTGCGAATTGCTGGCACTAATTATGCAGATTTTGAGGTGATTAGCTGGTGAAAACTTGCGCAACAAGCGATTCTAGCTGTCAAATTTGTGCTACTTGGTGCTATAAAAGACCAAGCCCTACCTCATTTCAAGGGGAGACGAATTCTAGAGAGTAGAATAGAATTTTAGAGAGAGAAAGTAAGATTTTAGAGAGTTTTCTTAGTTTTTCTTTACATAGAATTTTTCATAAACCCTAGTTTGTAAGGTTGAAGAAGAAGAATATTTCTGGATTCAATCATCTCTCTTCCCTAGTGCAGATTTCAAGTATCAAATTCCATTCTCTTAGTTAATCTCAATTTTTATTTTCAATTTAATCATCTTTTCTTGTTTTGTAATTTTTGTTTTTACCATGTTTCTTAGATCCACAATTATATGCATTGTTATGAAATTGTTTCCCCATAAAATCATGTCTAGCTAAATTTTCAAGGGTTTGGGTACATGATCTCATTCCGGTATAAATTACCTGTGTAGAAAATAGAGGGTAAATTAAATATTGACCAAATCGTGTATGGAAATTCTACGAACATAGCCGACCTTTTAATCTCTCTTGCCCTAGGTACTTGGGATGTTTAAGAATGCTATGCAAGTGTAATTTTCCATTCACCGCTTTGTATTTGCCTTTGATTTCATATGATGCGGGCAAGATCCTTCATATATGTAATGCTTAGGATATATAAAGACTGGATTTAGTAAAAAAATTCAATTTACAATTCTAGTATTCTATACGGTAATTTGTTAAGGTTTGAGGGATTGTACCCCACCCTATTTTTTCTCATTTTCAAATCTAATTTCTTTACAATTCTTAGTATTTTTGTGCACATTTTATTTCATCACCAATTGGAAATTTAAACCCATCAATCATCTTTTTCTTTTCTTTTATTTTAACATCAACTTTAGGATTAAACTACCTTACCTTTGTCGTCACGTTCACACGTCCTAATTCCCTGTGGATTCGATACCCAGACTCGCCACTATACTCCTTAAGAAGTGTAGTTACAAGTTTAGTTTTTTTTTGTATTGAGGTTGGAAGACGATAACAACGACTAGCGTATTACACGGACGCTCGGTTTTTCCCCTCGATCAAAATGGCGCTGTTGCTGGGGAATTAGGTAGACTTTATGTTAGGTTAGTTAATCCCGAATTTGACCTTAAAAAAAAAATCTCATCTCATCTTTCATAAGTTGTTCATGCAAACTCCTCTGTTGTCTCCAACCTAATTTCACGAAATCCCTTTGCTGAAGCTAACTCTGACAATTCTCATACTACCGACGTTCCACACTTTTGAGTCAAACACTGAGTGAGGGATCTGAATTGTTGGGTAGCAATAGGTCGGTGCACGGTAGTGTTGGTATTGGTGCTGGAGAGGAAGAGATACCATATCTTCCTATGAAAGATCTTTTATTTCCGGAGCGAACTCTTACCCCTGGTTGCATTTTACTCCCGTATAATGCTGGTCAGTTCCACTTTCAAAATGGGATGATTCAAATTCTTCCCACATTTCGTGGTATGGATTCTGAAAAGCCATATCTCCATATTCGAGAATTCGAAGATACATGTGAGACGTTTGGTGATCAAGCCTGCCCACAAGATGTTATCCGATTAAAGCTTTTCCCTTTTTCCTTAAAGGATAAAGCTAAGACTTGGCTATGGTCTCTACCCCCGAATTCTGTTCTATCCTGGAGAGATATGCAGACTAAGTTTCTCTCAAAGTTCTTTCCGCAACACAAAACCAATTCTGTCAAGGCTCAAATCCAAGGTTTTTGCCAAAATGACAATGAAGCCTTTGATAAGTGTTGGGAATGTTTTCAGGAGTTAGTTAGCGCTTGCCCACATCATGGGTTTGAGAAACATCATCTCATTTCGTTCTTTCATCAAGGGCTTACTTTGGCGTCTAAACAACTTGTGCAGACAATGTGCGAAAGACCATTTTGGGAATTAGACTCGAGCGATGCTGAGGCTCATTTGAAATACGTAGCAGAGACTACGCAATCATGGGATGTTTCTGACCCCAACAGCCAAAATAAAAATCGACAAGTGTCCAATTTGCCAGCAGCTTCCGGTATTTATCAATTGGACAAGGACACTTTGTTAGACCGTCGGCTTGATCAGTTTGAAAAGAGGATAAGAGACATCCTTGAGGTTCGGTTTAGAGAAGCTACTAGACATATCTCAGCTGAAAAAGAAGAGGTGTGTTCCATTTGTGCGGCGGGCCATTCTACCAAAGGATGTCCGGCAATATCCGCTTACAAGGCAATGCACACTGAGCAAGTGGAAGCTATAGGAGGGGTTAGCGGACATTTTAGTACACCCCAGGGAAACGCGTACAATTCATCTTGGAGGAATCATCCTGGTGTAACACATATGCAGCCCCCCATGCAATCACCATCTCCTGGTTCATATGTTACCCCACCGAGGCGATCTCTTGAGGACAACTTAAATCACCTCATCCAATCTCAAAAGGAGAACAGTGCTAAGTATGATCGAATGTTCAATGAAATACATACTAGCATCTCAAGGTTGCAAACTGCATCGAATGTCCAAGAGAAGGGAAACTTTCCTGCTCAAAGCCAACGACCTCCCCAAGGACAAACCAGTGTTGGCACTACATCCCACGACCATCGAGAGCAATTTAGTTCTATTACCACTCTACGTAGTGGGAAAGTAGTTGATTTGTCACCTCCCCCACGCACTACATCTAAAGATAAAGAGGTTTCGCTCGACACAAGAGAGGCCGAAGATGCCCCTTTAATTGAGAGTGAGGAGGAGGAAAACACTAGTGGACCCAAGGCCATCACCCCAACCGCTTCCCCATACCCTCAACGGTTGGTCTCTCACTCCAAAACGACCTCCCGTGATGAAGTTCTGGAAGTCCTTAAGCAAGTAAAAATTAATTTACCTTTTCTCGAGACTATACAGAGAATTCCCGCGTATGCTAAGTTTATGAAGGACTTACTCACGGTGAAACGTAAGCGAAAGGTAAACCAGAACGTCTCTTTGGCCCAAAATGTCAGCGCAGTCTTTTCGAGTGACTTTCCATTAAAATATAAAGATCCAGGTGCACCCACTATTTCGTGTATCATGGGGAAGAACCGAATCGAGAGAGTTCTAATAGATCTAGGGGCGAGTGTTAACATTATGCCCTATTCCATCTATAGGCAACTAGAACTGGGGGCCCTTAAGCCCACAAATATGACTCTTCAGCTCGCGGATCGTTCTATGAAACTTCCTCGGGGAATTATTGAGGATGTGATTGTCCAAATAGACACTTTCTACTTCTCGGTTTATTTTGTCATTTGGGACGAAGAACCCTCCGTTCTCCCAAGTAATCATGTTCCCGTTATCCTTGGCCGCCCATTTTTAGCTACAGCTAATGCTCTTATCAATACCCGAAGTGGGCGTATGCAATTAACTTTCGGGAACATGACCCTTGAAACAAATATCTTTAATAATTCCAAGATAGAGGGTGATGAAGGGGAACCGCGAGGGTTAGATCTTTTGGGGGAAGCAAACGAGCAAGAAAGAACTTACAAGGAAGAGCCACTAGGGGAAGGTTGTGTTACGCACAGTGAGAGGAGTGGTTGCAACATCGAGAGTAAGTTAGGGGATGTATGTTTAGTTAATGCATTCGAGAGCATGAGTGAGCCCATGAATAAGAGTGAAAGAGGAGATTTAGAGTGTGTCGGGAGAGGCTCGTCGAAATACTTAGAGGAAAGAGAATGGCAGGACACTATCGATACATTTCTCCTCGATTACCACCCACCCACACCACCCTATTATTCGACGAGTGAGCACGAAAGGCAGAGAGCTAGAGGAGTTGAGCCTAGCAGAGTTTGAGAGCGAGTTCGGACAGGTGGATGCAAGCCTAAATGTTGAAGTCCAATCTTTCTGGGCCTCATTTCGTCATTTAGACGAAGGCGAGTGGGAAAATAGAATTGATGAATTTCTCCTTCCCAAACCTCCACCCATACCATTTGAGTCTTCGGAGGTACTTGAAGATACGACTCAAATCTCGTCCGACTTAGAGACCAATCCACGTTCTACACAACAAGAGGATCCTTTTTCGGTTTATCATAATGCATCTCCCGGTCTTTCCTTTATCTATGGGTACGGGCCCAATTTGTTCCGGCTATTCATTTATGTTGGTAAGACGGGAGAGACGAGGAGCGCATCGTACCCAGTGAAAGGGGTCGGGTGATTTGTGGAGAGAGATGAGAGGTCGTCGCACCCCCGACGCGTATGGGGTGATTTTTGTTGTATTTTTGAGTCATGTATAAGTGTTATATTGTGTCTTGTTGCATTTTAATAATTTGCTTGTTTTATTTGTCGCACTTATTCTTTTTCTTCTTTAGATTTTAATCCTTTTGATTGAGGACAATGCAAAAGTCTAAGTTAGGGGGGTGATAAGTGCGTCTTTCTAAAACTTTACAAAATTTTAAAATGACAAAAAAAAAATTGAAATTTTTTTTGAAAAGCCAAAAATATTTTTGTTCAAAATAAATAAAAATTGGAATTTAAATTTTTCAAAAATATCACCTTTATTCTGTTTGAAGTCTCAAATTGTTAAATCAAAATGCACTAAGCCAAGATTGACCAAAGATGGAAATTGAAAGAAAATTGACGACTTAACGAATAAGTGTGGAGATTAGTCCAACCCAGTGAGATTTCGAGCCTTTCAATTTTTTATGAGTTTTTAAATCAATCCGAGTTTATGATTAACTCAAAGTTCTTTTCAGCATTTTAATAAGTCGTTGATGATCTCAATCCTTTGTTTTGATCGGTTATGGGAAATGTGTGAAATGTTGTCTCGAAATTCGGGCTAAATATATCTCTAAACTTAATTAATCTCGAGATGCATATGGTAATGTGATGAGCAATTTGGACAATGAAGTAGGCCCTCGTTTGTTACCCAAAAATATTAGCCATAAAAAGTTGTGAAAAATAAAATTATCCCTTTGCAACCCAAGTTGAGCCTAATAAAATATTTTCCTTTCGTTTGATAACCCAAAAAACCCAAATAGCCCGGAATTGTGAAAATTGAGAAAATTCATCAATTAAGTCCAAATTGTGCGATAAAAAGGGGCAAGAGAAAAACAGAAAAAAAAATGCTCAAAGAAAAAAAAAGAAAAAAAAAGAACGAGAAAAATGAGCAAATGCCCGAAAAAGCACTAATGGACATCATAAGGACATTTTCCAATTCCAACATTCCCTACCATTTCCAGTTTTTCCCCGTTACACCTTAACCCCAAGAAAAGTCCTAACCGAGTCCAAATTGCGAAATTAATTACCGCGTGGAGAGCTAAGACATGAAAAGATAATATGAGAGATTAAATGGTGTGAATTAGAGGTGATGTTCCCCTTTCCTAATAACCGTACTCCGATGATGAGATCTGTTCAACATTCCCTACCATTTCCAGTTTTGTATGCATGAATTTGTGTCCATTATATTTACTCTTTATATCATGCATACCGAGAGAAAATAACGACAATCCGAGTGATTCGTTTGTGAGTGCATCCGTAAGAATTTGAATCAAAATGAATTTTCGGAAAGTAACGTAATGCTCAATCGGTGGAAATTTGAGGTTTAATTTCTGGCTTTGCACACACACACTATGGTTTGAGACATTTGAATATGAATTTATGGTGATTATTTTTTGAAAAGTTTAAATTGTACAATTTTTAAGTATTTTGATATTTATTTGAGTCAATAAAGAATTTTGTGGGTATATTCATTGCAAACCCTCATGAGACAAAACTCGTCCTACTAGGGTAACCTAGGGGTTTAAAGGCTTATTGCATATGCTCAATGCAATCGCTTGCCTGCGAAAGTGGAATTTTATTTTAATAAAGGAATTTTCAAGAGTTGAGCCTTGATAGGATTCTTTTACATTGCTCGGGACGCGCAAAGTTCTAAGTTAGGCGGTGTGATTAGGCACATATTCTTCACATTTATCCCCTTAATTTCGGTATTTTTATGATCCTATGTAGTGTAAATAGCTTGGATTTGTCTCGTATTTATGCTACTAACCTATTTTGGCAAGTATTTCTTGTTTTTTGTATTTCTCATGTGCTTTATAGGTATTTCATGCAAGTTAGTGCGAAGGAGAACTCAAAACAGTGAAAGAAACCAAGAAATGGAGAGTTGAAGGGCATTTTCGTAATTTTGCAGCCTTAGTCCGGAGGTGGGACCAACTAGAAAGTTGAAGAGCTCTAAATTACAACAACAGTGGAAAAAACGGCACCTCAATCCGAGCTACGGTGAAGAAGTTACGATATTTTGAAGTTGCGCGATAATGAAGAGAAATGGACCAGAAACCAAACCGATCCGGATGGAACAGGACCGATCCGGGTCCGGACCGGTCCGGCAGTGCGAATTGCTGGCATTAATTATGCAGATTTTGAGGTGATTAGCTGGTGAAAACTTGCGCAACAAGCGATTCTAGCTGTCCAATTTGTGCTACTTGGTGCTATAAAAACCAAGCCCTACCTCATTTCAAGGGGAGACGAATTCTAGAGAGTAGAATAGAATTTTAGAGAGAGAAAGTCAGATTTTAGAGAGTTTTCTTAGTTTTTCTTTACATAGAAATTTTCATAAACCCTAGTTTGTAAGGTTGAAGAAGAAGAATATTTATGGATTCAATCATCTCTCTTCCCTAGTGCAGATTTCAAGTATCAAATTCCATTCTCTTAGTTAATCTCAATTTTTATTTTCAATTTAATAATCTTTTCTTGTTTTGTAATTTTTGTTTTTATCATGTTTCTTAGATGCACAATTATATGCATCGTTATGAAATTGTTTCCCCATAAAATCATGTCTAACTAAATTTTCAAGGGTTTGGGTACATGAACTCATTCCGGTATAAATTATCTGTGTAGAAAATAGAGGGTAAATTAAATATTGACCAAATCGTGTATGGAAATTCTACGAACATAGCCGACCTTTTAATCTCTCTTGCCCTAGGTACTTGGGATGTTTAAGAATGATATGCAAGTGTAATTTTCCATTCACCGCTTTGTATTTGCCTTTGATTTCATATGATGCGGGCAAGATCCTTCATATATGTAATGCTTAGGATATATAAAGACTGGATTAGTAAAAAAATTCAATTTACAATTCTAGTATTCTATACGGTAATTTGTTAAGGTTTGAGGGATTGTACCCCACCCTATTTTTTCTCATTTTCAAATCTAATTTCTTTACAATTCTTAGTATTTTTGTGCACATTTTATTTCATCACCAATTGAAAATTTAAACCCATCAATCATATTTTTCTTTTCTTTTATTTTAACATCAACTTTAGGATTAAACTACCTTACCTTTGTCGTCACGTTCACACGTCCTAATTCCCTGTGGATTTGATACCCAGACTCGCCACTATACTCCTTAAGAAGTGTAGTTACAAGTTTAGTTTTTTTTTTGTATTGAGGTTGGAAGCCGATAACAACGACTAGTGTATTACACGGACGCTCGGTTTTTCCCTTCGATCAGAGAGCGATTCCGAACTTGTATTTCCCTTAGTACGAGTGATACGGGGACTGGATAGCAGAGTATGCCCGCACCATAATTATTATGTGGGGTGCCGTTAGAATATATATATATATTAATTATATGAGTATTTAATATATATATTTAAATTCTGGAATCTGGGAACTACCTACTGTGTATTGGTAAGTAAGAAATGAATAATTATTTCAATTTGGGAATAAGTGTTTGAAAAGTATAATATATTGCTGAGAGACTTTATTAGTAAATAAGGTTAATGAGAACTATGTTGTTAAAGGAAATGAACCTCTTAAACAATTGAATTTTCCAGTTTAATCTTACAAACCACCTAAGATAAGATAAGTTAAACCGTTGGGAAGATTAGTGCGATACGCGTGCACATTAGAAGAGAGGTGAGAATTTCTCAAGGGAGTGTCGCACTAATATGTTGTTGAATTGTCAAGTAAACATTTTAAATACTTGCTAAACAAATTTTAAATTATTTTTACATTCGGGATCTGACCCGTTTCCATTTTCTTTTCTCTCTTGTATATATATGTATGTATTACAGGTGCCCAGCCACAGGGGCGTCTTGCATAGGGTCCTTTGGAAGGAATGAGCTGCAGCTTAGGTGGGAGTTGCAGGCCTCTTGCTTATACGACCTCATTTCTTGATTCCACTTCTAGCATTTATTTTATCCAGTTGGGCATGTGTCGCCCTTTTCCATTATTCTGTTGTTTTATTAGATATTGAAATTCATTTATTTCCAGTATTTTCACTTTGGGATTTATTATTGTCAGGATGTTTTCCTTTAAGTCTTAATTGTTGGGATTTTCTCAGTTGGATGTTTAATTAATTGGATTGTTTGTTCTAGTATAATTGTTGGTTGATTCTTAAATTATGAATTATGTAAAGTTTTAAAATATTGGTTTTGAATAAAATTTGGAAAGTAATATCTAAAATGGTTTTGACACTTAGCTTAATTATTTAGGGTGTTTAAATTGGAAAGTTTATTTTGACGACAGTGATGCTAAGAATGAACCAACTGTTCACCTTGATTTTAATTTAATAAAGGAGTGATCGCCCGGTATTTAATTAGGCGGGATGTCACACCTAGCCATGGGTCCCCTCCACCTTAGCGAGGGGACTGCGTTTCTTCTTGCAATGTCCAAAATCGCTTGAGTTATCTCCATTCTGCTCTCCTTCGGGATCCCTACTTGATCGAAGAACCAAGTGAACTTTGGTGACTTTGAAACTGCACTATACTCTATGATTGGGTCCGTTTCCCCACCTTCAATGCTGTATACGTCTTCTACGTGTTTAGCGCTTGCTTCATCGTAGGCTAAAACTACATTAGCCATTCCCGTGGTACAATGTTCTAGAGCTTCTTTGAGCTCCTTCTGCTTCATTGTCAACCCTCCTCCTTCTTTTTTTACCTCCTCATCATAGGCCATCACCAAATTGGCCCGGTGTGCTCGAAGTGGGTTATTGTTAATGTTCTATGGGGGGATTTGCAATGTCCCCGCCTTCATGTACTTGTCGATGATTCTTCGCAGCGTGAAGCATCTCTCTGTTGGATGGTGGATCTTTCGATGAACCTGGAAATATTTGCGACCAACCCTCATCGCAGCATCGGGTTCTTCTACCGGCACGCCTTTTGGTTTATAAACCGTTCCGCCTTGGACCATTGCGTTATAACAACTCACAACCTCTTATATCGTACAAGGCAACGGTGGCGGGTCTTATCTGTCTCTTCCAAACTTTCTCTTGTTGTCCTTCTTCGGTGCCTTGCCCCCATCCTCCCTCTCGATGTATCCTACCCGTGAGGGCTGGGACCTTCCCCCCGCGGGTTGTATCGGCTGCCTGAACATCATGGGAGCCACCGCCGGGTTGAACCACTAAAGGGATGTTTCTTACGGATTTTAGGAATGCTGAAAAATTTCCCTTGCGCATCTCGTTGATAAGGTGGCAAATATACTCAGGAAGTAGTCCCTCATCACAAATCTGCAACAACTTGGCTTCCTTGGCTTCTTCCCTTACATCGAGGGACATTTCCCTGAACCTTCGAATATAGGCCACCACTTCTTCTCCCGGTGTTTGATTCTCCCTATCGAGTTGGGTGAGGGTGAACTCATCTTCTGCCAAGAATAACTTTTGGACAAACAATACATGCATCTACTCCCACGTAGAAACGTTGTTGGGAGTCAAATGGGAGTACCAGGTGTATGCCTTGTCGGTTAGGGATATGGAAAACTCCCTCAATTTAAGCTTCTTATCATTACAATATGCTCCTAAGTGTTCAACGAAATGCTTAATGTGCTCCTTTGGGTTCCCACCTTTTCCTGTGTATTTTTCAAAGATAGGGGGAATATAGTCTTTTGGGTAAGGCTCATCGTTGTATTCTTGAGGGTAAGGGGTTCGTAATTCATCGTAGATCGAAGCTACCTCGCCCACAGATTGCGAGGAAGCCTGCATGAGCTTCAGCATCTCCTTTCTCATTTCTTCCATGGGCGATGGGGAAACCACCAATGGGGTTACAGGAAGAACGCCTGTTAAAGCTAGAGCCATCGTTATTGCTGGCGCCGTTGATACTCCGGAGGGTATGGTTGCTGGGATCATTCCAGTAATACCAAGTTAATGACAAGTTTAGATTATAGGATGGTACTTTAGATTATAGATGGAGGCGTAACCTCTTTCGAGTATGGTAATGACAAGTTAATTATCCCCGGACCTTGGATTAATGATAGGACATACAAACACAAACCCAATGAAGATGAAATCAGTTTAAACTCAAAAATCTCTCGTGTATAACTTAGGAGATAGTAATGATCTTTATAAGTAACTTAGGTGGAGGGAGAGAGAAGTGAGCACCCTAGATACACGTTGGTAGGCAGGTAAAAACACACCATACACCATCAAGAATCTCTGTCAAGTATAAAAAGCTTCGCAATAAATAACAATGGTGAGTGGATAAACCCTCCAGTTTGCAATAACTCTCTCTCTCTGATGCGTATCTCTAGTAATAACTCCCGAGTTCTCAAACAGGATCATGTTCCCCTTAGTGGTGGTTGGGGTCCTTAAATATCCCCCACACCATCCCCGAGGCAACTCAGTTATTAAAGACTATGAAAGACATCCCTCATAATTTACGTCACAACATTAAATCCTTGGTTCACTAGCTGCCTCCATGTCATAAACATTAAATGCCAAGACATGCCTTTTGCCTAACCACTGTGTGTCAGGGGGGCTGTTATCGCCGGGGTGGCTCACCAACTACCCGACAGGACCAAATACCACGGTGGTTTACTCAAGTGCAAATCTGACATTTGTTTGGCTGGATAGTGACAGCACCTACAGTAGATGTGACATTAAGTAGAGGGCTATTTGGTTCATAACTCAACACCCGATGGAACTCCAAGCTGCTCCGCTTGAGGTTTCATGGTCAGGGTCCTTCGGTGTTTTACCAGGTGTATCTAAGATGGTTAGGACAAGACCCAACGGTGCCTTACTTCTCAATCCTCTGAACCAAGTCCCTCTAAAGTTCCCACGACGAGGTCATTCGATAGAGCATGAAAGCTCTCCCGGGCCCTGCCAAGCCTGATCTCTCGTAAGTACCGTTTGACCTCACACAATCTCATTCAATATTATCGTTACGTCATTACAACCGTTATAGCTTACATTCATCAATAATGAAAATACAATATGACTAATACAACAAACTAAAATATGAGCTGCTGCGCCAGGCTGCCTCGCTGAGTTGCCACACTTGAGCTGCCTCGGTTACTTAATCTCAAACACTGTTGCTAATTAGGGGTTTGTCCCTAATCTCAAGATTACCTTCAACCCCCCTATACACATACTATCTCACATTTGTATGTATAATATTTCTAAACTCTGCTATAAGAAGACATGATCTTCCATATACTAGCCGTCGTACCAAACACACCAACTTATCTCGTTATATGAATACGATCCCTAACTTGAAGCCTATTCATTTATTTCTCTTTTGATATAAATAATCTTCCAACATAGATATATCTCCAACATTAGGGTTATCACCCAAAGTTTAGTGTAGGAAACCATCACTACACATCTCATCTATATCCGAAAGTACATTAATATCTTCAGTACTAATTTCGACTATTGGTATGCACATAACTAATAGTCTATAAACCACAAGCTCAATCTTAAATTCATCCCATAATCCCATCACTTAGGGAAATAACACACTGATATATAATCACTATCCCGACTACGGTTCAATTACTCCTATGAACCCCTAAATCTTATTGCGTTTACAATCTATTCCTTAAGTAAACCTTACTAAGGATACGCGACCCCTCTCTCTATTCGGTCCCCAATTGATTTTAAGTAGAATCCTATCACTGTAAGGATTCGATACAATTATCGGCATACTATTACATGTCATACCCTCACGACTCTCTCAAGGGACCTTAACCGTATATCATAACTATGCTCATTTATGACCCCTAAATAGAACTCCCATTCTCAATGAGATTCCCCACTATATCGATATGATCCTCTCCAATATATATGGATATAAGTCCCCAAGATAACTCGATACGTACCCGTGGTCCCATCATGAGAGAAACTTATAATAAATCTCCAAAACATCTCTCTTACATCATATAATCATGTCCCAAATCAATAAACGCAACCTAAAAGGGTTAGAAATCATTCTAGAGAAAATTCACAAAATAGCCCTGTTTCCGAATCGATTCGGCCTGGCTCGAATCGATTCGGTCTCAAGGGCGAATCGATTCTCTCCAACTAACAATCGATTCGGTCCAAAGGACCTGGGACTCTGTCTCAAGCTGAATCTATTCGCCTTGGGTCCGAATCGATTCGGTCATGCAGACCTGCCACTTTTGCCTAAACCGAATCAATTTTCTTGGGGGGCGAATCGATTCGGGTTTGCAGACTAAAAAAGTTATCTTCTTCTTCATGAAACCCACGAATTTAAATCCCTAAAATTTCACTTCTAACCCCTAAACCTTCATCAAATCCTGATTCTAAGCCACTAAATCATCCCTAATTTGATCCCATCCATTTCTACACCATCAAACCCATATATAACCATTAATATCAAGATTTAAACCACAAAAATCTAGGTTTTTATATTAATATGCAAATCCAATTATTTTTTCCACAAATTATGAAATGAAATACACAAATGAAATATTTAACAAGATTAAACACTTGCCTCGAAGTTGTAGAGGTTGATCCGTCCCCGGGATCGCGTTTGGGCCGAAAATCTCCAAGTTTTCTTCCTCTGTCTCTCTCTTCCTTTCTTCTTCTTCTTCTTTCTGTCTTCCTTTCTTTTTCTCTCTTCTTACAAATGAGAAGGGATGAAATCGTAAGGCCTTAAATCCCTTAAATCATAAGTCCTAGTTTTAAATATTAATACACACTTTAAATGACTCGTTTACTCCAATTCGAGTCAAACATACTTAAAAATAATCCGGAACGAACATAAAACCCAATGACAGTAATTTTGACTATCTCGACCCATCCAGAACCAATGGCGCACTCAGAATTATCATTCGGAATACTTTGTAACGTCGTCTATTTTTGGACTTCAATTTCCAATTTTTAAAATTCTCCAATTTAAATAAATTTTATTTCTCCCAAAAATTTAATTTTTTAGTCCCAAATTTGTGGGGTGTTACATTTATTAACCTCCATCCCGAGTGCTTTCTCCTAATTTGGCATGGGTCTTATATTCCGTGAATCATTGTGGTCTCATGGACCAAACAATGATCCATGACATTGTCTAGTCTTGAACCTCCACAAATTACCACAAATTCATGTCCCATGTGTAAGGACATAATTTTATAAATGTCCGGGGTATAATCTTGGAATTTTCTATTTGTCCTAGATCACAGTTTGTATGTCTGATACCGCTACATTCGGCACATAAACACGTTCATCCACGACGGCCTTGATCCGAATCCATGCATCCATCATCTTCACATGTGCATCATGCTTCATGCGACGTGCTGCTCAACCGTTCCCACTACTCCACTTCGCATTATTGGTAAAATGATTTATTGGAGTTGTTTATATTTGCATAAATATTTGGGAATTTTTAAGAACATATTTTTTCAAAGTTCGATTTATTTTTATCAAAAGAAATTTTTTTTCTAAGTGTAGAAGCGGAGTGCCTCGGTCGACGATCTCGTTCAAACGACATAGCATTGTCGTTCGCGTGAGATAGGCATGTCGCGTGATCTTGTTCGAGAGACACCTGTCTTTTGTTCGAGCGACATGCTTATCTCGTTCGAACGCCGCCGTCGCCTTGATTTTTGTATAAATATCTGGTTAATTTCTACACGTTTTCTAAGACTTTTTCACAAACGATTTCTGCGATTAACAGCCCAGAAAATAGACTTCAACTTTTAAGGTTTTATACCTTATTTATTCACATAAACACTCCTATCTATGTATGTGAATATTTAAACCTTCAAGAGGATCGTTTTACTCATCTAGAGTAATTTGTGGAGGAATCGTTCTCTTCTTCATTGCTGCCCACCTGGAGTTCTTGCGGGAGCTTCCAGCCGACGACATTGAAACTAACACATGAGGGTATTTCGTATGTCACACTTATTTTCATTGTAATCCGTGTAACCATTTTTACAAATTATAGTGAAAATAAAAAAGGTTATGCCCCTTTGGGGGACTTTTCCTCATTTGTGTGTTTTGTTTGTGATTGATGGTTCTTGGATGATCATATTGATTTCAATCACACCTAGATATATGTTTAGGATTTAATTGAAAAACTGAGTTTAATTAAATAATTTCTTAATTTGAACAAAAGCGCACTCTTCATCATGTTATCTTTTAGGACGTTGTCTTATCTCAAGTAGCGTATGGGCTGCACTGCGCCTTCCTTCTTCTCTATGAAGTCGTTTTGGTGCCTAGGCCGAACTAGTTTCTCGAGGTGGAACTTTTGTGCTTTGTATTTTTTAGCCTTATTACTATGATCTTTATGATATTAACATTTTAGTGCCATGTTCCTCTTCTTCGGATCGCTAAGTATCTTCTTGGCCATTTGAAATACTACTTCCTTTTGATCTTGTAAAAGATCTTATAAATTGGTTTGGAGAAAACTGTGTTAACTGCCTTTAATGACTTTTTAACATCCTCTTTCTTGGCTCCTTTCTGCTTCCCATTCTGATTCCTTCCTAATTTTTTGTTCCCCCCTCCTTATCCTCATTTTTAGGCTAATTTTGTCGCTATCCATCCTTCCAACTCTGGTTTTTGTATTTTTAACCTTGGCATATTTTTCAATCCTAAGCATGAGGTCATCGAACGTGATGGCATCCCTCTTAGTAAGGGACTAGTAGAGCATGGAACTGCTTGATAGGCTAATTTTGAAGGATCCACTACGACTTTCTCGATGCAATCCTCCACTTCATTATACACCTCCTAATACCTTCTTGTGTACTCGCGAAGTGTTTCCTAGGGATTTTTCTTCATCATCAAAAGTCACCTCATCCATTTTAAAAAGGGTGATGCTAGTAATGAATTTGGTTATGAAAGATGTATCCAGTTACTTAAAGGAAGCTATCAAGAGGTGTGGAAGATTTTCATGCCACTTTTGGGAAGTGTCTTTAAGACTCGAAGGGAAAATACGACACATCAATCCTTCGTTAGTGTTCCATAAAGTCATCGCCTGACGGTATTGCCTGACATGATAGGTGGGATCAGTCTTCCCCTCATATATATTGAATCTTAAGGGAACAAACTTCTTTGGAGGTTCAACATCTTTTATAGATCGGATAAATAGTTGCTTCACACAAAAGATGAATGATCTTCTGACGAGCTTCTTGGTAGTACGAGATCCTTGATGGGATGGATGTCTCTTTACCTCCCTTCTGATAAAGTAATAGAGCACCCTATCTCCTCGTTGATTATTGGGGCGTGGTATACCTTTAGGGGACCTTTGGTGAGGAGAATATTACTTTTGTTGCTATATATCCCACCTCGACTGCGAGCTCTGCTCCACTCATCCAAAGTATAAGCATTCATGAGCGATAGCTATGTTTAGGCTTCTCCCTGTGGGGTTTCTCCTCTTACTTCTTTAGGAACCACATGAGTGCATCATTTTGCTTATATTGGAGCTTGTTAATAGCCTCTTCAACATGAAGGAGCTTCTAATAGTATTCAATAAGCCTTGAGACATGGTTGGATCACTCAAGCTCATCACTATTCACTGCCCTATCCTTCTGAGGATGATAACTAGCATCTGAGGATTGATAATACTCTCAAATATCATATCTAACCCTCTGAGATGGGTGGGTTAGTTGATGGACCTCCCGGTTGTCGTAATCTCTGCGAAAGAGAAGATAAATCTTTGGGTCTATATAAGTGTGCTATTGATGGCCCTCTTAGTTATTCACGTTCATATGATTTGGGTTGTGTGAGTGAGACAACTCAGAGTTTTAGCTAGTGATTCAAATCTATTTTCACAGACGGTGCCAATTGTATGTGGTAATTTCCTATAATGTTTGTCTATAATGAACACAATCTAAATATGGAAAAATACTCGAGGATGAGGATTAAAAATCACACAACACATGAATATATGTGGTTCGATAATGTTCCTATGTCCACGGGATTTAGGATTTCTATTTTATTAAATTAGAGAACAGGTCGATAGAGTTATAGTAATGTTTGACTTTGTAATCTCACATGCCCGTTACCAAGAGGGGCATGCTTACATTTATAAAGGATCTTAGGAGAATCCTAAGATCCATTTACGACTATCCCTAAAAGTTCGAACCTATCTCTTATTAGTTTAAGTCATCCCAATGGATATACATGTGGGAGTCATGTGTGGTATGGATTCTTAATTGACTTGATATGCTAGAGTATTATAGTCCCATGATGAATGCATGCAGTTCATATTCCATCACAACTTTGGTCCCCACAATTTCCCCAAAGCTCAATGTCACTTTGAGTCACTAGGCTTTATTATGTCATGATCGGATGGAAACTTTGATGAGTTGTCGTGCTAGAGTATATGCTAGTTTGATCGAAGGGTAGTCTTATAAATATCCTTAAAATTGATGGGTCTTTTTTATTGAGTACTTCAAGGTATGTTGGTAAATATTTTCCCTTTTTTTCTTTCTGATAGTAAACCACCACATCATCAATCGTCTCACACTATATAATCACAATTTTTTTGGGGAATTATGAGGGCACTTCCAAACACAAGTTGATGGTTCCAATACTTTTGCTCATTTTCTAGTTCATTTAAGAAACTTGTGATCTTCAATCTTTTAAAGGAGATATTTTTATTTTTGTCACTTTATTCATTTCACTATAAGAATTTCTGTAAAACCCTTTCTTTATTTCACTATTCTTCGCCTTCTCTATTTAGTTATTTCCTTAAGCTTGTAATCTTTAAACATGGTGTACGTTATTGATGAAAATACATTAGAAGAATTTAAGCTTAGTCATTAAATCCACGTATGCGTATTAGTAGAATTAATTAATGGTCCTTATGACCTTTGCACCCTTCCTGAAGTCCACTAGTTTTCTTCAATATTTATTGCTGAGTGCAGGCTCACTTTCCCCTAAAATTGCTTAATTTTTGAGTTTTTTTCAATACTTTGATGTCGTCCCAACCCAAATTTCCCCAAACACACGAAGGATCATTAATGGGATCAGTCGTATTAATGAGTTGTGTGGTACCCATCTCGGTATTATTGAGATCATTTACTATTACTAATGGGTGATGACTATTGAGAATATTAACTATATGAAGACGAGGGAGGCTAATCGGTCCCTGATTGTGAACCTTCCTAATTCCAATAAAGATTATTGGGATTACAATCTGATAGTGAAAAATTGGTAATGCTCTCCCTTCCCTGAGGGTGGAGGATGTGAAAGGCCAAGATGCCTTAGGGAAGGGAAAGGAATGGTTTAGAAATAATTTTGTTGCCTTTATGATTCTTCCTTGATTGGTGCTAATGTTTTGTTCTTTTCTCTTTTTCTTTTTGCAGTGAAGAGCAAGAAGAATATTCCTCATGATAATGACGTTAATTTTATTGATCTTAGGTAAATTGGCCCATTAACAGCGAGTTAGGGATGTTGAACATATAAGGTAGGTGATATTTATACTCGGTTAAAAGAGTCGATAGAGGGAAGGCCGTTCATCCCCATCATTCTGGACGACCCACAAACCTCCACTTCCCTTGACTCAAAGAGGTCAAATTATCCTAGGAGGGCACATCCCCCCAAAATTTAGAGAGGATGATTTATCTAAGGAAATCACATCATCCTCTTTTGAGCCATTTGATGTTTATTCGGTCCCTTCCTTCGTATATCCTAGGGTTATAACAAAGTGAAAAGTCACCAACTTGATCGCTACGAACATAAGTGTTGTACATGTTGATGCCATTTCTCATCCTCATGCTTGTCCATCGAGCAAAGAGAAATAACTTGCACGGTCGGAGAGAAAGAAAAGTGATATTGGGGGTTCTATCAATCCCATGTAACTTAATTACTGCCCTTCCAAGGATCACGAGAATCTTTTGAAAAGGTAAAAGAAGGATCACCTTCCCTTACTAGAGATTATGGGGAATAAGGTTGCTTATAAGGGCAAGGGTGTTGCCTGGTCTATCATTGCTCATCTCAATTCGTCTAGGTACTTTACTAGATTTGGGATTTTCCTTATGAATAGGGCTACTTTCTACACCTTTCCCCATTTTTGTTTATTGGAACACGCCAACCACAAGCTTTCCCTTGCAATTTGATCGCCATTATATTGTTCCTTTATGTCCTTCTTTTATATTTTTCTCATGTTTATTCATCTTTTTATTTTTTAGTTCTTAATTGATTACTCGTAGGTCCCTAAAATTTAACTTTTAACAAAAACTTTTGCTTGAGCGGAATTAAGTTAAGGATGAATGAAAACCAACTTTATCTTTTTATGACAAACTCTTTTTCAATTTTATCAAACCAAGTTGTGACACAAATGACCTTAACCAAATGTTATCTTGTTTAACCCTAAGCATGAAACTAGTGATTAAATTAAGTAAAATAAAGTAAAACAATACTCACAATGCCGATGCACAAGGAAAAAACCCAATTAGGAAAAAACCTCGGACGACCCAGGCCAGACAATCACTATGATAATGGAATTACAAATTCAGACGGTAGGCTTATACAACGACTCGACCCACCCATGAGACTTGACACTCCTATGATCTTCTACCGATCTTCACAATGCCCACATGGAAAGTAATTTTCTCCCATGATGCTCATCCACAACAGTCGCCTCCACGAATGCCTCGGTATCCATTGATACAGCCTTGTGTCGTCTACGATATCGAAACTGGTATCCGTAGAATCTTCACCGCAAAACCATCAATGGATCTTCAATAGAACCTCAAACTTGGTGCCAACAAGATCACAAGAACATATTATAATGAAAATCTCGGATCTTGAAACTCTAAGGTTGTTTTATGGTGAAAACACTTTAGAAAACTTTGTGCAAAAACCTTTCTGTATGGTAAAATATTTTCGCACTACACACATTTTGAGGAAACTGACCATGCCTATTTATAATTATTTTAAGGCAGTGGGGGAATCCCGTTCGAGCGAGATACTGTGTCGTTCGAACGACAACAACACTCGTTCGAACGATAGTGCTTGTCGTTTGAACGACGTCTCCCAGATTTAGAGTTTTGAAGCATCCAACTTTGAAAACAGAGTTTTAGTTAAACCCAACTCTTATTCAACTCTAATAAACATTAAAAACACTTTTAAAAACAATTTAAAAACATTATCTTTTAAAAATAACATCCTTATTTTTGTAAAATAAAATTCCGAGTTACATTAACATTATGCATTCATACTTGTGTGGTCTTGAAAATGCAATTAAACATTGAAGATGAAAAATTGCACCAATTAATCTTCAGAATGATTTATTTCTTGTAGCTTTGCCACAACATCTTCAATTAGATATTCGACAAGTCATAATCTCGTAGTGATCGGGAAATAAAAATCTACCTATGATTCAAATGTGTTTTGTTCCGTGAATAAGTTAAAACTACATTAAGACTCAATTGGAAATTTGGTCCTTATAAATCTCCCCCTTTGACTATTCCGGGACAAAACCAACAGTGAAGTGCCTAAGCTGGGCCGTCAAGCTGTGTGACGCCTAAATCCCATCCCATAAACCCAAAAATGAAAAATACATCATAGTACAGGATAAGATTCTTCAACAATGGACCGATAAGTATGAAACTGTCTCGAATGTTTGAATGTGATGTAGCCTTGGTATCTTGAATCTTTTTAAGCATACCTACATACATGAAACATACAAATACCCAGTGAAATATCAAGGATCAAATGATATAAATCAATATGAAAATGCGCAAATCAAAACTCAGAATCATTTGTTATGCGAGTAAACATGATACCAATATGTAAACAAAACTCGACTCTCACATAAAAACTCCCCCTACATCACATACATCTCTCCCCCTTTTTACCACGAATAGACAATCCGGTGAAAAGATAAACAAATATAGCATGAGATATATCATTATGATTAAATTAGCATGAATAATAGCTAGATAAACAGAAACAACCAGCTAAATATGATGAAGCAATGTCAAATCAGTAGCTAGCAAATAATGAACCACAAAAAAATATATCAATCTAAGAAGGTGTGATTAAAGGAACTAATGTAAAAAAATATGACAATGATCAAAGTAAACTGCATAAATAAAAACCTAGTACCAAAATATGAATCAATAAGCAACAGGGTACTAAAATAGACATCAACCAGAGAAAGTCAAACTACTCAAATAGGATGTCATTCGAACGAGCCTGGGGGTTGTTTGAACGAGAAGCGACGTCGCTCGAACGAAACTGTATGTCGTTATAACGACACAATCAAACTTTCACAGTCTCCCTAGAAAATTAAACAGTGTTTCCCAGTGGAAAAATTGTGTGAAAATTCTAACTGGAAGGGGCTTAAAACTGCGAAACAGTAGCAAAACATTAGTTAAACTAAGAAAGATAAAAAATCGAACAAGTATGAGTAACATGCCAACATAGTATCGATGTGCCTAAACATGATCATGGAGTGCATGTGCATGAACTAAAATCAATGAATCACAATTCCAACACATCGAAACGATCAACAAGCTCTAATCAATAATAGTCTATCATCAAATTTTTTTATTACCATATGTGACAATTAAAGTGTGATCTTAATGAACTAATTAAACATCATGCACACGAATTTGAAATTTTGACGATTCTACAAATAATAGCATCATGACACGAAGATTCAACAAAAAGGATTCTTTGTGCAAACCCGTTTAAAATTTTTAATCCATCCAAAAGCCCTCAAATATATCATAAATTTTTGAATGAACTAAACTAATTTGGCCCATTTTGGCATATGATTCCTTTTATTGCCTTATGAATTTTTTTGGGCTCTTTTAAACGGTGACTTTCACGACGAGCCAATTTTACTCTCGCATCCCTTTCCCGTACACTCATCATATTTTCAATATAGATTAAAATGGTCATGGGTAAACGGTTATTACATGCACACTTCCTCCATAATAGATGACAAAATTGAGGTAAGAACATATCACCAAACTCAAATATGCAAGAGTAGTCAAACATCCGTATAAACTTGTGCATGTGTGCAAAGATGGCATATATACAAAGTCGAATCAAAATGCATATCAACTTCGAAGCATCCCCATAATATAATGGTTAAGATCAATCTAAGCATCGATAATAATGACCAAATGTCCTAGACACATGGATAATGGAAGGAAAGGGGGTTCAAGCACACCAATATGCCACATCAAACATGTTTACTCAAGACACAAAAACACAATCGAAAATCTTTTTGGCTTTTTCAAAAAAAAATTGGACTCAAATAAAAGAACATTCTTTTTTTGTTTTTCTCAAAATTTTTCAAAACCGAAAATCTTTTTGTATGTTTCAAAATTTTTT
Source organism: Sambucus nigra (assembly GCA_949130495.1). Classification (NCBI taxonomy): domain Eukaryota; kingdom Viridiplantae; phylum Streptophyta; class Magnoliopsida; order Dipsacales; family Adoxaceae; genus Sambucus; species Sambucus nigra. Next base: position 197,760,850 of record OX422219.1, read on the forward strand.
CTTAAAAACAAAATCTTTTTCTATTTTTCAAGTAAGATGCAATAAATGAAAAATATAATACAATATGATTAACCCGGTAACACACTCAACCTTTAGATTTAGCATGGAAATAATCAAGTGCAACCAAATGAGAACCATGAAGTTTTATTCCTAAAGCTACCAAATCCAATTTCCTAACCCAAGTAGGTGTGTAACGACGCATGGGGGTGGGGGAATCGGGGAAACTTTATTCCTAAACTTCCTAAACTTACGAGGAGCATTCCTAAGGTTATAGCAAAACTTTCTAAGGTGACCTTTCCTACCACAAAATGTGCAAGTGTAGAGATGGTATGGAAAGTGACCTATACGTGGACCTTTTCTAACGATCCTATGTGGCTCTTTCACACGTTCGGGGGGAATGGGAACAACACGGTCATCAAAGACAATACCTCCCCTATCTCTCTTAATTTGGACAGTGCCTAGCATCCTATCCAACTTCTCACTTCTATCCTCCATGTCAAACTTAACTCTAGACGAGTCTCTCAAACTCTCCTCTAACTCCGTAATCCTAGACTCGAGTAGATGCCTAGACTCGTCAAACTCTAGCACCTCCTTTTTCAAAGCCTCCATCAAACCTTTAAGGGCATTTCTCTATTTCTCGAGGTACTCTAGCTTTTCCCTAAGCTTCTTATCCCGTTCCCTAAGATCCTCAATTAACGCATCACTATTTTCTACGACACGCTCTTTTAACTTAGCTTGCAATTTCAAGTTAGCCGTTTTCACCTTCACCGTCTCCTCAAACAACTCGCGAAATGCAACTTGCAACTCTCCAACGTCGATCTCCTCATCCGCGATATCATCACCCTCACCCTCTCGAGAAGCACTCTCAACAGCCTCAGAAGTGTCATGCACATGAGTATCCTCATAGGAAGATATATCGTCGTCGCTCACATGACATGCCATGAGTGCAACAAAGTTACGCTTAATGGGGGAATCCTCTCCCTCTTCCGGTTCACTTTCAAAGCAATGCCCTTTTCTTTCTTTGGCACTTGCTTGAACGTAAACATATCGAGTTCATAGGTTTGTAATTCACCTACAACCTCTTCTAGTTTCGATGGGTTAAACATACCAAGGGAATTCATAACGGTCACTTTAACATCAAACCTACTCGGCAATGATCGAAATTTTTTCTTAATCACTCGATTATCGAGAATCTTCTCACCTAGGTTAAACGCCGCATTAACAATAGTGGATAACCTAGTGTAAAACTCATCAAACGTATCACTCTCTAACATCTTAATCGTCTCAAATTGTGTTGTGAGATTTTGCAACTTAGATGCCCTAACCGTTCTCGTGCTCTCGTGAGTGAGTGCCAGTGTATCCGAAGCCTCTTTCGAAGTTTCACAAGTCATGATGCAATTATACTCTTCAGGTGTGACATGTAACGAAATAATGTTCAAACCTTTAGAGTTATACTGTGCAAGCCTATGTCCTGTCTCAGTCCATGACTCAATGGGTTTCAAACTAGTTACCTCACCCTCTCGTGTGATAGGTGGTGTCCAACCTTTTTCAACAGCTAACCAGACACGCTCATCAATGGATTTTAAAGGACTTCTCATTCTGATTTTCCAATAAGCATAATTAGTGCCATAAAAAATAGGAGTGCGAAAACTATCATAATTTCCAAAATTCATGCTTACAAGCACAAGGGATCAAACACAATAAAAATGTATTTCTTGCTCCGCTACCAATTTGTAGGTCCCCAAAATATAAATTTCAACAAAAACTGTTGCTTGAGCGGAATTAAGTTAAGGGATGCAAACCAACTTTCACTTTTTATGACAAACTCTTTTTCAATTTTATCAAACCAAGTTGTGACACAAATGAACTTAACCAGATTTTATCTTATTTGACCCTAAGCACGCACCTAGTGATTAAAGCAAGTAAAATAAAGTAAATCAATACTCACAACGCCGATGTACGAGGAAAAACCCAATAAAAAAACCTCGGACGACCCAGGCCAGACAATCACTATGATAATGGAACTACAAAGTCAGACGGTGGTCTTATACAATGACTCGAACCACCCACGAGACTTGACGCTCCTCTGATATTCTACCAATCTTCACAATGCCCACATAGAAAGTAACCTTCTCCCACGATGCTCGTTCACAACAGTCGCCTCCACGAATGCCTCGGTATCCACCGATATGGCCTTGTGTCGTCTACGAGGTTGAAATCGGTATCCGCCAAATCTTCACTGCAAAACCAGCAATGGATCTTCAATAGAACCTCAAACTTGGTGCTAACAAGATCACAAGAACATATGATAATTAAAATCTCAGATCTTGAAACTCTAAGGATGTTTTATGGTGAAAACACTTTAGAAAACTTTGTGTAGAAACCTTTCTGTATGGTAAACTATTTTTCGCACTGCGCACACTTCGAGGAAACTGACCACGCCTATTTATAATTATTTTAAGGCATTGGAGGAATCTCGTTCGAGCGAGATATTGCGTCATTCGAACGATAACAACACTCGTTCGAATGACAGTGCTTGTCGTTTGAACGACGTAGCTTGGATTTAGAGTTTTGAAGCATCCAACTTTGAAAAAAGAGTTTTAGTTAAGCCCAACTCTTCTCCAACTCTAATCCGTCCTCATCAGCTCTAAACGGAGTGTAAACATTTAAAACACTTTTAAAAACATTTTAAAAACATTTTCTTTTAAAAATAACATCCTTATTTTTGTAAAATAAAATTCCGAGTTACATTAACATTATGCATTCATACATGTGTGATCTCGGAAATGCAATTAAACCTTGAAGATGAGAAAGTTCACCAATTAATCTTCGGCATGATTTATTCCTTGTAGCTTTGCAGCAACGTCTTCAATTAAATCTTCGATAAGTAATAGTCTCATAGTGTCCGGACAATAAAAATCTACCTATGACTCAAATGTGTTTTTTTTCAAGATTAAGTCAAAACTACATTAAGACTCAATTGGAAATTTTGTCCTTACATTACGATTAATTATTGGAGAGGAATGACCGGATGAAGGAGTCCTCTGTTGATGCTTAGGTCGTATTTGAAGATTTACACAAATCTCTTTCAGCTTCTAGACAGTTTGACGAGATCCAGTAGTCGAGAAAAAGAAGCTAGATGAGAAGTTTAAGAGGTTGAAGGTTAACAAAATCATTCTTTAGAAGAATATTGATGATTCTACTTATCTTATGACCGTTGCCAAGAAGGCCAAAAAGGATGCCAAAAATGCGAAGGATGAGGTCGACCTCGCCAAGACATAAGTAACTGAGGCTAAGGCCAAAGTTGAGGAAGCTTTGGCTAATGTAGTGAAGACTAAAGAAGTCTCTTTCACCCGTGATTGGGATAAGGCCTTTGCGAATTATGAAAAGCATATTTGCTACCTTAATAAGGTACTTTTTAGGAATGGTTGGGATGAAGATCTTGTCAAGGCTAGTTCAACTGAGGGCTTATACCTCTTCAATGAACATCATCCAGGCTCCCCCTTAATTTGAAGAAAAAGTTGGGGAGGTTGTTTCAAAGGATAAGGCTACCGATCAAACTCAGACAATGATGAACGAGCTATTGATCTGAACCAGACGACTGCTGAGCAGGCGATCGAAAAGTAAAAGGTCGAGAAAATAACTTTTTAGTTTTTTTTTTCTGTTAAGGAAGGTTATAATTTCTTCTTGGTTTCCCAATAATGTAGTAGCACACCCCAGTTATAATCCATTTTAATGGAATTAATGATTTGATTTGATTGTTGTCATTTTCTTTGATTTTTTCACGTCTTCTATTTATTTAGAAAAATCATATATCTAACCACTTGTTCATGCAGTTTAACGTCAAAGTTGTAGTGCTGGTAACTGTTTAGAGTGACTTTTAAGAAAGACATAGGATATTATATCTTGATGGTCGCGCTGAAGATGACGAGGACGACGAGCTTGATGAGCACCTTGGTCCTGATGTGCCAACTCTAGCAAAAGAGGCATATTTCATCAGGAACTTGCAAATAATGATGACTTTCACAACATGATTTTTAATGCCCAATGAATCCACAAGGATTCGTTCTTCAATATCAAAGACGATTTTGAACAAAAGCTTACCAAATTGACTAGAAAGAGCGGATTTGATGAGAGACTAGCCGCTATGGAGTTTGCTCATTCAAGTGAAGAATTTATTCCGCACGCCAAATTAGTGGGTTCTAGAGAGGTCGCCATTATCCTTGAGAAAGAGAGCAATGACTTGAGGGTTGAGATTAAGAGAATTAAAAAGTCCAGGTCGAGCAAACAAGTTTTGGATGGATCTTACTTTCAGGAACAAGTTTTGGCTGACATTACTTTTAGGAAGAGAGGTGCGGTCTTCCTTCTAAGGGGAGACGTAAAATGGCCTTGCATAAGAGATAAAGAGGACATGGAAGAATTTTCTTAGTAAAGTATCAACCATTAAAAGTTTGACCATAAAGGTTAATCGCCTCACATTCTAGTTCCAAAAACAACCTCACCATGTTTGGATGGATGGCTATGATGAGGTCTTCTTAATATAAATCCTGTCCTATGCATTTATTGGAATGTTGGTTATAATAATGGTTGGCTTAATGCCCTTATTGTGGTGAAAATCTATAGGATTCTGAGTTATGGTATTGGTATAATCCAAGTTGGTTGGATCACCAAGATCCTCCTTACAAGCTCGATGTGTTGTGGATCCCAACAGATGACATTCGATTAGTCTTATCAGGAAATACCTTGGCTACTACAGAATTGATGGAAATGAGGAACTCTACCCACCTCAACACTTGGTTAACAGGGTAAGTCCAGGTGGGATGCCAAGGATCAGAGATATGACTACAACTGTTACTCTTTATGCGTTGGATGTTCCACCTACTAGAGTTAGGAGTTCAGCAAATGATCCATCCCGGTCGTGTAATGGATCAATCCATATCCACCATTTTGTTGTAAATTGTTTAATTTTCTAATTTCCCTATAATAATTATAAGTGTTAATGGAAATTTTTACATTTTTGCTTCCTTATATGATGTGTGGTGTTTTGGTGTTATCGTTTAGGTGATGTTGTCACATCTAACCTTTGGCCTAGAACTAAATAAGCAAAAATGCACCTGCTTGTGGGGTCATTCCCCAACTAGTATTTTTATCACCTTGCTAGTCATGGATGCCTAAGGTTTTCCAGTAGGCCTTTCATCGGTTGTAAGCCATTGTTCATGTTTTTTTATTCTCTAAAACTCTTTGTGTTGGCCAAACTATATATAGAGTTGGTTTTTGATTTCTCAACTAGTTAGTCTTAAAAAAAGACATTTCTGAGAGAAGACGGTTATCACACGAATAAGTTGCATGTTAGAGAGAATTCATTCAACTAATTAGTTTTTTTTTTATTAAATACGCAACATGAAACAGAACATGGAGATAAGTGCAAGAAGTTTAGAGTAACACCTTAACGAAACTCTAAAATTATAATAAAAAAATAAATTATCATAAACTAAAAATATAAAAGTAAAACTTCTTTAAATTGGCTGCATTCCAAGATCAAAAAACCTCTCCTGCCTCCATTATTTCTAAGTGGTAGGCTCCCATTAGATCATCATAGATGACATTGAATGGGCCTCCCAGTTAGGCCCTTTAATTGGAGGTTGATTCTAACCATAATCTTTCTCAGCACGTAGTCTCTGACCTTGAAGCCTCTCGCTTTGACCCCCCCCCATTGAACTAATTATCCAACTGCTGCTGGTAGGAGAAAAGTTTTACAAGATCCAATTCTTTTTTTTCATCGACTAAGTCAAGTTATGATCTTATTGATTCGTTGCTGAGATATTTATCTTCTAAGGTTGAGTTAATTGTTGGAATACCTACTTCTAATGGGATCACTGCCTCCATTCCACAAGTCAAGGAAAAGTGTGTTTCCCCCGTTGATCGCCTAAGTGTTACTTAAAATGCCAGGAGAACATAGGGGAGTTGGTCGACCTAAGTGGCTTTTGCTTTTTCTACTAACTTCGGATTCCATCGAGGATTGTCTTATTAGAAGCCTCTGCCTGCGTGTTACCTTGGGGGTAGACCACTAAATTGTAGTAATGTTTGATACTATGCTCGTTGATGCGACCAAAAATGTGTCTAGTGTGCATGCTATTAGGCTCAAGTGCAAGCCTATCGCTCAAGTAATAATTCGATAAGTCGGGTATCGATCCTCAGGGAAACAGAACGAATGAAGTCATAACGATGGTGGAAAGACAAAGGTAACCTAACTTTGACTCTAAAAAGAACGAAAAGGTGATTTGAATTGTGAAATAACTACAAGTATATGCTAATAGGAAAATCAGTAACTATTGAAATTATAAATAAATGAAATGCAATTACTCTAATTAACTAACGGACTAATGACGATTTGACTAAAACTTTAACTATGAAATGAGAAGGATAGGTCGGGTTACAATCCCCCACACCCTAGTAATTCACTTTGTAGGATACTAGATTTAGAATTAAAACTTTAAATGAATTCGGTTCTTAATGCTCCTAAGTATTAAATATACGAGGGATCGTAACCCGCACAGTATGTAAGCAAAGGATGAATTCAAACCCGATTCTTAACACTCCTAAGTATTACATATATGAGGGATCGTAGCCCGCACAGTATGTAAGCAAAGGATGAATTAAAGTGGTATCGTATTAACTACGATACAATTCATCTAAGATTTTAATTCCAATTTCTATTTCCACTATCATGAATTACATCGGGGGGGGGGGGGGGGGGTTCATGCACCCCAACCCTTGAAAACTTAGTCGGGCATATTAAAGCTAGAAGAAAACATGTTTTGAATGAAAGAAAACATTTTTACTAACAATTGAAGGTGAAGAAGAATGAAATTACTACTAAAGAAGTAACTACTATAATAATGAAAGCAAGAATTGGAATAAAATTTCTTGAATTGCAGATGTGTAATCAAAGATATAAAATTGTTTTTTTCTCTTCTAAGCTAATTACAATGCTTCTCTAACGAATTAGAAGCCTCCCCTAATGTCTGGGAGGTATTTTAAATTTATACCCTACGAAAATTATAAGAGTTGGATGCATACAAAACTCTATCAAGAAGAAGATCATTTCAAATGTTGAAACCCGAATTGATCCTTTTTTCTTAAAATCCGGATTGGTCCGCTAGATAGGTCTTTATGCAGTGAAATTTGGGGGCCGGATTGATCCGTTGTTTTGGAAAATTGGATTGGTCCGGTAGATGAATTTTTATTCAGAGATCTTTGGTACCCGGATTGGTCTATTTTTCAAATAAATCGGATTGGTCCGGATTGGCTTCTCAATTTCTCTTGAATATTTATTCAAAATCTCTTGATTATCTCACATCTTCGGATCTTCATAACTTCTATTCTAGAAGTCGGATTGGGACGCAGTTTCTTCTTATGCATTCATAAATTCAATATCTTCGACTTTTATTTTGGGTCTTCAACCGGATTTCTGGTGAAAATTATGTTTTTGCCCTTTTGATTCATCCTCTTTATTTTCTCTTGGTTCTTCCGGTTTCTTTCTTTCTTTCATGTATTAACTACTTGTAAAATTAATAAGAAATACATGAAACTCGGGATACTTGTTACACGAAATTGTTAGCAAAGATATGAGATAAACTAATTCATTTTACGTTGTCCGAGGTAATAAAAGCCTATAAATTAGGGGATAAATTTGGAAGAATTTATGCCTAATAAAAACCCTAACTTAGAACTTTTATTGGCCCGAGCAATGTAAAAGAATCAAAACATGATCCAACTCTTAAAATGGGATTGAATACCTCTTTCGCGGGCAAGCGATTGCATTTAGCATATGCAACAAGCCTTTAAACCCCTAGGTTACCCTATTAGGATGAGTTATGTCTCGTGAGGGTTTGCATCGAATATACCCACAAAATTCGACTCAAAGAAAACTCAAAATATGTAAAAATTGTATAACTCAAACTTTTCCAGAAAATAGTCATCATCAATTCATGTTCAAGAGTCTCAAATCATAGTGCGTGTGTGCGGAGTCATAAATTTAACCTCGAATTTCCACCAATTGACAATTACGTTACTTATCTAAAAATTCGTTTTGATTTCAAAATCTCATAGGATGCTCTCACAAACGAATCTCTCGGAAAGGTGGCTATTTTCTCTCGGTATGTGTGATTTATAAAAGTAAATGCATTAGAACTAAGTTCATGCACACAAATAGAAAGAAGGAATTTTATGATAAAACGGATCTCATCATCGGATTACGGTTATAAGAAAACGGGAACATTGCCTCTAATTCATATCTTTAATCACTTTTATTATCTTTTTGTGTTTTAGCTCTCCACACGGTAACAAATTTTTCACATTGGACTCTGTTAGGACTATTTCGGGTTAAAGGTGTATTGGGTAAAATGGGAATGGTAGGAAAATCTGGAATCGAAATTTTTTCTTATGATGTCCATTTGTGATTTTCTGAGCTTTTGCTCATTTTTTCTTCTTTTTCTATTTTCCACGCTTTTCTTTTCTTGCTATTTTTGTTGAGCATATCTATTATTTTCTTACCCTTTTTATGCACTTTCCGGACTTAATTTATGGGATTATTAACTTTCAAAATTTCGGGCCAGTTGGGTATTTTCTGGTTGTCAAACGATAGGAAAAAATTTATTCGTCTCAATTTTGGTTTACAATAGGGATAATTTTTCGCTACTTTTTCTGGCCAATACTTTTGGGTGAAAAATCGGGCCTACTTCATTGTCCGAAATACTAAATGCATTACCATATGCGTCTCGAGATTAATTTAGTTTAGAGATCTATTTGGCACGTTTTTCAAGGCAATATCACACACATTTTCCCTAACCGGCCAGAGTGAAAGAGTTGAGATCCTCGACGACTTGTTAGAACGCTGATTAACTCAGATTGATTTATAAATTCACAATAATGAAAGGCTCGAATCTCAGCGGGTTTGTTAATCTCCACATTTATTCGTTAAGTCGTTTTCGTTCGCTCAATTTCCATCTTTGGTCAATTTCGACTTTGTGTATTATGTTTTTACAATTTGAGACTTTAAATCGAATTTTAATGAAATTTTTGAAAAATTTGAATTCCAATTTTTATTTATTTCGAAGAAAAATATTTTTGGATTTTTAAAAAATTTACGATTTTTTTTTAAAATTTCTGGGAATTTTTGAAAATTTGTAAAGTCTTAGAAAGACGCACTTGTGACCGCCCCCTAACTTAAACTTTTGCATTGTCCTCAAGCAAAAATGACTAAAATCTAACTCAAAGCGAATTACAAGGGCGAATAAATAAAATGAACAAATATGAAAAATGCAGAATTTATATAACGGACCAACATGTGTTACAAACGGAAAGGAAATCAAACAATCATGTGAAAATATCCAACAATTAAACACCACTTTTCAGACCAAAAAAAAAAATCACTGGGTCGGGGGGTTGGAGCTTCCGGGCACGCTGGGGTCATACAGGTCATAGAAGAAGCTTGGAGGGGGTCCACCGAAGTTGAGTTCATACATGTGAGTTTGGAGACGGTGCATCATGCTTGTATCCCTTCAGTAGGCCGCTTGATCCCTTTGATATTCTGCTTGGTCCCTATTGTATTATGTGAGGAATCCGTCAAATCGGGTTTCTACCGCAGAGAGATGCCGAATAATTTTTGCATTGGCGGGTGAAAAATCATAATCTTCACCACTGTCATAATTTGCATCTCCCTCGCCCATCACAATGTCTTCCTCCTCTTCGTCGCTGCTCTCGTCGTCATCGCTCTCATCCACTTCGTCTTCACTATCCTCCTCTTCGGTATTAATAGTCTTTTGTGCCAATTGGGCTTGGAAGTGGGCTTGTTGTCTTTTACATTTGGTCCGGGTAGTGGCCCCAAAAGGAGTTAGGAGGTGCGGGAAATCTTGAGGGGTGCAATTCTGGTGTCAGCTAATATGGATATGATGAGCCGAGGGAAGGGGAGAAGGGTGATGCCCTTTTCATCCATGGCGGCAAAGAATATATCCTTATAAATGCAAGCAACTAGGCTAATGGGGATGTTGTGGTCGAAGAGGTGGTGTACTAGGGTGGCTTGACGTGGGCGCATTACCGAGTTATTGCCCGTGGGGAGAATGTTGGCCCACACGATTTTGAAAGTGAGTCTCTATTTGTCGCTTAGCTGGCCCATCGGGTAGGTTTTGGTATTCCAATTAGCATTGGGGGCAATGCGAGACATGCATACGTCTTTTTCAAGCGGGGCAAGAGGGTTGGGGTATATGTATTATTGTGGGGTCGGGACATCCTTGGCAGCCAACTTCTGGGACAGAAGTTCCAAAGAGAAAGGGATGCGAATGCCGCCAATGTAACCTTTAGCCACGTGGTGGCCGGTGCGAACAAGGGAGCCATAGAAGGTGCGTACCGCGTTGGGCCAGACCGTGTTATGAGGTTAGTTGAGGAAACAACACCAACCCAAGCCATGAAAAGAGCGGTGACAGAATTAGGCATGTCATTCCAAATGACTTGGCGCTCAATTTGGATTTTGCGAGGTTGGTTGAAGAAACGTTCACACTACCTTTGCTCTTGATGGGAGCGGTAGCCGGTGGCGCCGTCACTGAGAATTTTGACGGAATCATATTTTTGGGGAGGTGGTTGATTGACCATGGTTATGGGATTGAGTAAGAGTGCTGGGCAAAATTAGTGAAATAGAAGAGGAGAGTGAGTAGTGGTGGGGGAAATGGGGTGGGGAAGGTGTAGATTTTATAGGTGGTGATGGGAGAGGGTGGGGGAGAATTTGGAGGGAAAAGGGGGAGGGATTTGGGAGGGAAAAGGTGTAGTTGGAAGGGAGGGGACGAAATTGGGAGGGAATTAGAGGGATTGGGGTAAAAGGGGGTGAACCTAGGTAAAGCAAAGAGTTGCAGACACCAGGCCAATCCGGGTCCACAGGATCGGATCGATTCGGGTCCTGTATTTTTTTATTTTGATTTTTACCAGACCGCAATTTACTCGGAAATAGATGAAGCCGATAGTTATAGAGGAGTACCTTTTATCCTGGTTGAAACTCTTTTCGCCGAATAATCTTATCATGTGCTAGTTTCATCCGGGCTTTTGAAATCTTGGCATTCTCATACGCATCATTGCGTATCTCCTCTAACCCATTTAGTTGAAGCTTGCGAGCTTCACCAGCTTTGTCCATATCATAATTTAACCTGTTAATTTCCCAATATGCTTTGTGCTCTAACTCAACGGGAAGATGACAAGGTTTGCCATACACAAAGCGGAATGGGGACATTTCGAGTGGGTTCTTGTTAGCGGTACGGTAGGCCCATAGTGAATCGTTCAATCGAAGGGACCAATATTTCCGATCGGGATTGATGGTCTTCTCTAGTATATGCTTGATTTCATGATTAGCCAACTCAGCCTGCCCATTCGTTTGCGGGTGATTTGTCATTCCAACCTTATGCATGACACCATACTTTTTCATAAGTCTTTCAAACGGCTTGTTGCAAAAGTGGGTGCCGTTATCACTGATTATCGCTTTAGGTGCACCGAAGCGATAAAGTATGTGTTCATGCAGGAACTTTATCACCACTTTATTGTCATTAGTTTTGGTAGCTATAGTTTCCATCCATTTACAAATATAGTCCACCGCGACGAGGATTAAGTACCCAAAGGACGGGAGGAAAGGGCCCATGAAGTCAATACCCCATCAATCGAAAATCTCAATGATGAGAATTGGGGTTAATGGCATCATGTCTCATCGGGTAATCGCTCCCATCCGTTTACACTTGTCGTAAGATTTGCAACAATTGTTAGCATCCCGAAACATTGTGGGCCAGTACAAATTGCTTTGGAGAATTTAGGGGTTGTCTTTTTCATGAAAAAGTGGCCTCCACATGCTTCCGAATGACCGAATTGGATGACTTTTGGGATTTCGTCATCCAGTACGCATCGTCGGATGATTTGATCAGGGCAATATTTAAAAAGGAATGGATCATCATAGAAAAATATGCGCGACCAAGTGATGAACCTCTTCTTTACTTGCGATGTCCAATCGGGAGGGACGCCTCCCGTGACAAGATAATTCACTATATCCACAAAACAGGGCAAAGAAGAGGTGGCAAATAGTTTCTCATCTAGAAAATACTCGTCTATGGGTGTAGGATCACTAGGTACGTCAGACGAAAATTGTGATAAATGATCGGCAACGACGTTTTTTACTCCTTTTTTTAATGTTTAATGGAGAGATTAAACTCATGTAGGAGTAGGATCGACCTTATGAGGCGCGACTTTGCATCTTTATTCGCAAGTAGATATTTTAAAACCGCCTGGTCGGTGAAACAAGTGATGGGGGAACCGATAAGATAGGATCAAAATTTGTCGAGAGCGAATACTACTGCTAGCAATTCCTTCTCCATGGTGGACTAATTGAGTTATCGATCGGTAAGAGTCCGGCTAGCGTAGTAGATGACATGAGCCTTGTTATCTTTTCTTTGGCCCAAAACAGCCCCTATCGCATAATCACTAGCATTACACATGAGCTCGAAAGGTAAGGACCAATCCGGGGCTTGCATGATGGGAGCGGACACAAACATGTTTTTCAATTTTTCAAAAGCACTTTGGCATGCTTCCGTCCACTCGAATGGGGTGTCCTTCATAATAAGATTGCTTAAGGGTCTAGTGATGGCGCTAAAGTCCATAATGAACCTTCAATAAAACCCCGCATGGACCAAGAAGGAGCGCACGTCTTTTAGCGATTTAGGTGGGGGTAGGTCAGCTATGACATCTACTTTTGCTCTATCAACCTCGATCCCTTTGGATGACACGATGTGGCCAAGAACTATACCCTCAGTTACCATGAAGTGACATTTTCCCAATTCAACACTAAGTTCTTTTCCACACATCGGGCTAGTATTTTCTCAAGATTGGCTAAAATAGGTCGAAGGAGGTGCCAAAAACACTAAAGTTGTCCATAAACACTTCTAGCCCTCTCTCAACCATGTCACTGAATAATCTTAACGTCCTCCTCGAGGTGAATCTTATGGGTGCAAATTAGAGGGTTTATCCCCTTTAAATCAGCTATACACCAACTAAAAGCACTTTGGTTCTTCCTCAAAATCTTCAATAGCTTACCCTCCTGCTCTTCATCTAAACTAGAGGAGACAATAATAAGAAATGTATCACTTTCACCTAGGAAAGCATATTTAACATTGAATGTGTCGCTAGAGGGCACCATGCGTGCTTACCTTGGCGGCAACTCTTCGAATCGAGAAACCCAATTAACGCATGCTCGTCCGATGATCTCTCATTGAGTAAGCTTCTCAACTCCTCTATCTCCCTCTCAAACTCGGTGTAGGCTCCCTCACTCTCATGACTAGAAGCTAGGCAAGCTTCTAAGGCGTCTCCACAGTAATTTTCCTCAAAGTGTTCTTCTACAATCTCCTCAATTAAGCTCACCGCGTGAAGATCATCTTCTTCCCCTGCTTGTTGGTCTATGTTGAAGATGTTTATTTCTAAAGTCATATTCCCAAAAGTGAGTTGCATCTACCCATTTCTAGTATTGATCACTGCATTAGACGTAGCTAAGAATGGGCATCCAAGGATGATGGGAGCATGATTTTTTGAGGCAAAGGAGGGATCCATGTCCCAAATGACAAAATCTATCGGGAAGTAGAAAGTGTCCACTTGGACTTTCATATCTTCAACTATACCTCTTGATATCTTCATGGTTCGATCCACTAACTGGAGAGTGATCCTTGTGGTCTTAAGATCACCCAGATCAAGTTTCCTATAAATCTAATAAGGGAGGATGTTGACACTTTCCCCCAAATCGAGTAACGCTTTTTCGAATTTGTTCTCTCCAATGGTGTAGGAAATCATGGGTGCACCAGGATCTTTATATTTAGATGGGAGATCATTTAGAAGGACCGAGCTCACATTTTGTGCTAGAAACACGTTCTTCTTTACCTTCATCCTCCTCTTGTCTATCAATAAGTCTTTTATGACTTTTGCATCGGATGGGATTTGCCTTATTGCATCGAGGAAAGGTAAGTTTAATTTCACGTTCTTTAGCACTTCTAGCATATCTTCACTTATGGTCCTTTTATGGGAAGGAACCAATCTTCGATGAAATGGCGCAGCGGAGGGAGGTTTTAAAACTACCTCGAGCTCACTAGTGTTCTCATTTTTACTCTCATTCAAGGAGATATCTTCGGCCTATTTCGTATCGGGCGAATTCTCCTTGTCTTTTAAAATGTCATGTGGGGGAGGTGATAAATCAACAACTCTCCCACTACAAAGAGTGGTTACAGCTTGGCAGTGCTCCTGCTGTTCTGTAGAGGTGGAATTAACACTAGGTTGACCTTGGGGAGGTCTTTGGCCTTGGGGAGGAAACTTGCCCTTCTCTTGGATGCTCAATGCGGATTGCATCTTGGAGATGTTTGCATTTATTTCAGCGAACATGCGTTCATATCTAGCATTGTTTGCACCTTGAGAATTTATGAATTGGTTCATTGTATCCTCGAGGCTCCTCTATAGTGGAGCTACATATGGAGCTGGAGGTGGTGGTGCTTGTTGGTATTAAGGAGGATGTGGAGGTAGGACAACTTGTGAATGTGGGTTCATCGCAGCTTGTGGTTATCCATAGTTAAAACCAGGATGGTTTCTCCGCGACGGGTTGTACGAGTTCCCATGCAGGGCATTAAAATTCCCCTTGAATCCTCCTATAGCATCCACCTACTCGGTGTGCATGGACTTGTAGGCAAAAATCGTCGAGCATGCCTTTGTGGAGTGGCCCGTCTCACATATAGCACACACTTTTTACTTCGAACCATGGCTAGATATGGAGATGTTTCTCAACCGACCATCAAACCACTCTTTCATATCTCTCTGAAACTGATCGAATCGACGGTATATTAAGGTATTGCTATCCAAATGGTATAGAATGGATGTAGTCTGATTGATAGATGGTTATATAGGTTAATCTTGGTTAGGATTAGATGTGTCCCATGCTTGAGTAGTCTATGCGACATACTTAAGATGGGCCTCGACATCACATGAGTTTAAATCCCCACAGGGTCTTTCACACATTATTTGCACAAGTTGTTTGGAATCTATACTCAACCCATTATGGAAGAAAGATATCACTAAGTGTTTGTCAAAACCATGATGGGGGAATGCTCTTACTAACTCTTGGAAATGTTCCCAACATCTGTCAAAAGACTCATTATCGTGTTGTCAGAAAGCTTGAATTTGAGTTTTGGCAGAGTTGGTCTTGTGCTGTGGATAGAATTTTAAGACAAACTTAGACTGCATATCTCTCTAGGAAGTGACGGAGTTCGGGGGGTAGATACCATAGCTAGGTCTTGGGTTTATCCTTTAAGGAAAAAGGAAAAATCTTTAGGCGAACGACATCTTACGTGCAAGCATGATCACTAAATGTGTCACACGCCTCTTCGAACTTATGAATATGCAGGTATGGTTTCTCCGAATCCATGCCATAAAACATAAGGAGAATCTATATCATCCCATTGCGAAAGTGGAAATGACCAGCATTATACGGAAGTAAAATGCAACCAAGGGTGACAGTCCGCTCAGAAAAGAGTAAGTCTTTCATGGGACAATAGGGGAGATCTCCCTCTCCACTACCGAAACTCGCTGCGTCATACATCGCACTCGCACTCGCACTCTCTTCAAATGACTCCGTGTACTCACTCAGTGTCCTAGATGTGTGACTCAAAGTTTGACTCAAGGTGTAGCTACTGATAGAGTGCTCAGGAGTAGGAATTGGAAACAAGAATTATGGAACGCGAGGTGTGTGGGGGCTTCCAGAGTTGTACTCAACGATTGAATTTTTGTGGATTCTGGCTGGAGTGTTGTGAGGAGTATGAGTATGTTCAGGATTTTGCATTAAAGGCTTTTGAGAGATGATGAATTATTTATTTATTTATTTTTTTTGATTTTTTTGGTCAAAGTTTTAGATTGGATTGATCTAACCTAAGTCTACCTAAATCACGGGCAACGGAGCCAAAAACTTGACACGACCACAAATGTGTCTAGTGTGCGTGCTATTAGTCTTAAGTGCAAGCCTTTCGCTCAAGTAATAATCCGATAAGTCGGGCACCAATCCTCAGGGAAACATGACGAATGAAGTCGTAACGTTGTTGGAAAGATGAAGGTAACCTAACTTTGACTCTAAAAAGAACGAAAAGGTGATTTGAAATGTGAAATAACTACCACTATATGCGAATATGAAAATGAGTAACTAATAAAATTATAAATAAATAAAATGCAATTACTCTAATTAACTAACGGACTAATGCCGATTTGACTAAAACTTTAACTATAAAATGAGAAGGATAAGTCGGGTTACAATCCCCCACACCTTAGTAATTCACTTCGTCGGATACTAGATTCAGAATTAAAACTTTAAATGAATCCAGTTCTTAATGCTCCTAAGTATTACATATATGAGGGATCGCAGCCCGCACAGTATGTAAGCAAAGGATGAATTAAAACTCGATTCTTAACACTCCCAAGTATTACATATATGAGGGATCGTAGCCCACACACTATGTAAGCAAAGAATGAATTAAAGAGGTATCCTATTAACTACGATACAATTCATCTAAGATTTTAAATTTATACCCTACGAAAATTACAAGAGTTGGATGCATACAAAACTCTATCAAGAAGAAGATCATCACAAATCTCAGGACATATCGAATTGGTCCGACTAATAACTGGGTTGGTCCATTTTTCTTAACACCCGGATTGGTCCGCTAGATAGGTCTTTATGCAGTGAAATTTAGGGGCCGGATTGATCCGTTTTTTTGGAAAATCGGATTGGTTCGGTAGACGAATTTTTATTCAGAGATCTTTGGTACCCGGATTAGTCCATTTTTTAAATAAATCGGATTGGTCCGGATTGGCTTCTCAATTTCTCTTGAATGTCTCTTCAAAATCTTTTGATTATCTCACATCTTCAGGTCTTCATAACTTTAATTACAAAAGTCAAATTGGGACGCCGTTTCTTCCTATGCGTTCATAAATTCGAGATCTTCGACTTTTATTTTGGATCCTCAATCAGAATTCTGGTGGAAATTATGCTTTTGCCCTTTTGATTCGTCCTCTTTCTTTTCTCTTGCTTCTTCCAAATTTTTTATTTCTTTCATGTATTAACTACCTGTAAAATTAATAAGAAATACACGAAACTCAGGATACTTGTTAGACGAAACTGTTAGCAAAGATATGAGATAAACTAATTCATTTTACGTTGTTCGAGGTAATAAAAGCCTCTAAATTAAGGGGTAAATTTGGAAGAATTTATGCCTAATCACTCGTCGCAAAAGCTTTGGAAGAGGCTGCTCTCAAAATGAGTTATTTTATCTGTGATGAAAATTCGAGGGATGCTAAACCGTTTTATGATGTTCCTCCATATGAACTTAGTCATATCAACACCTCAGATGTTTGTTAAGGGTTCACCTTCTGCCCATATAGATAAGTAGTCAGTGTTCATAACAATATACATCTACTGCAAGACATGGGGGAATCGAGCTGACGATGTCAAGGCCCCACTGGGTAAATGGCCAACAACTTTTGAGGGACCTTAGGTCATTTTTTGATTGGTTTACTAATGGTGAAAAGAGTTGATAATTCTTGTATTTTTGAAAATAGGCAACTACGTCCTTTTGTATGTATGGCCACCAGTATCCCTATTTCATTGGATTAAATTCCAGTGATCTACCCCTTGTATGGCTACCATATATCCCTTAATGAATATCGAATAGTGTCTCTTAGATGTTGTCCGGTTTCACACATTAGAGGTAAGGTCTTGAAAAAGAGCACCGATAAAGTTTTTATCTGTCCCCAAGTGGAAACGAGCAGATTTTAGTCGTACCTTATGTGTTTCTTCCCTATCGACTAATCGGGCATTTTCCATTTGGTAGTGTATGATCGGATCCATCCATCTTGAGGTCCTTCTCGCAAACTATGGATGATCTAACAACGCCACTAGACACCGCCATATTCAAGTACAAAGGGTCTCTATCTTCTCGAATGGTCAACACTGGTGGTTTACTTAGATAATTATTTATTTCTTAAAGGGCCCTGGTGCATTTGTTATTTCGTACTTCGTTTCTTTCTTTCTTAACTTCTTGAATTTTTTTGACAATTCTCTGAGGACTTAGATATGAAACGGTTGAGGCTAACTAATATGCCAGTCAATTTTGTATCTCGCGCACAATCTTAGGGGGATGTACCTTCCCGATGTCTTTAATTTGGTCGAGGTTTGCCTCTATACCTCTTTAACTAACTAGGTATCTAAGGAAATTTCCCCATTGTATCCCAAAGGATCAGTTCATCTCGTTTATCTTCATCCTATAATAATAAATCACTTCAAATTTTTTTTCCAAGTCTGTAAGGTGATCCCCCTTCCTCCTTCTCTTTACAAGCATGTCATTAATATACACCTCCATTGTATCTCTTAATTTCTCCTTAAAAATATTTGTCATAAGTCTCTGATAGGTAACCCTAGCATTCTTCAATCTGACTGGCATCAACTTGTAGTCATATTGCCCAAACCTGATGAGGAACGAGGCCTTTTCCTAATTGAGGGCGAATAAAGAGATTTGGTGGTACCCAGAGTAGGCATCGAGGAAGGTCATGCGCTCATGGTTAGCGGTGGCATCGACCAACTGGTCTATTATTAGTAGAGGAAACCTATCCTTCGGGCATGCAAGTTTTAGGTCAGTGAGGTCTATGCAGATTCTCCACTTTTCGTTGCTCTTCCTTACGACTATAGAATCTAACATCCATTTGGTGAATTTAACTTCTTTTATCGACTGTGCCTCTATAAGTTTCCCCACTTCCTATTCAACAAGTTTGGACTTCTCAGGTTCAGTTCATCTATTTTTTTATCCTTTAGTTGATGCAATGGATCCACATGGAGCATATGACACATCACTTTCGGGTCTATTCCTAGCATGTCATATGGACCCCATGCAAATATGTCTTGGTTGACTTTGAGGAAAACAACCAAATCTTTTCCTCTTTCATGATTGAATTGACAATTATGAACGTCTTTTCAGGTTGATTATCATCAAACACTACCTCTTTCATTAGTTCCATAACGCGATCGATAAGGGAAACCCTGGTTTCCTCAACATCGAGTCGGAACTTTTTCTATTATTTGGAAGTCATGGATCCCTCCTCTGTCTATACTTATTTTTCCTTCTTTTTCTCTTACTTAGGTCCGATGGTATCTATACAAATTTTTTTGGCCAAGGCTTAGATCTTGCGTATCTTTGATCTCCTTTGTCAGTGATGTAATTTATTTTCCGATGGTAGGTGGATGGTACATCCATAATGGCATGTAACTTCCCTCTACTGAAGATAACATTATATGGGAGTCTATGACCACTATGATGAACTCAATAAGATTGGAAATCCCTCCAGCTTGGATAGGTATAACTACCTTTCCTAAGGGCAAGGTCATTCTTCCTACAAATTCGACCAATGGAATAGTAGCTTCTTGTAGGTCTTCTGCATGTAAGTTCAACTGATTGCACATTTTGAGGTACATTGATTTTTAGGAGCTCCCTTGGTCTACCAGCATCTTGTCCACATCCTAGTTGGCAACTCTAGGAGTGATGAAAAGAGCGTCGTAGTGGGGTGTCTTCACTCCGATTAAATTTTTATCAGTAAAAATAATGTGCTTCATGTAATCAATGTCCTCTAGTTGATGGCATTTTCTCGAATGAGCTTGGATGCGTCAATCTGAAAAGCTTCCACGACTGTCATGAGATTCTTAACCTCCATCCTTAGGGTATTCCCTCTGATTTGTCTTGAGTTTGATTCTACATAAATTATTACGGTCTCTTGGTCCAAACAGTCTTACAAGATGCTTTTTGGTCTCGAAACTCCATGAATTATTGCATATTAATGTCCAATGTCATCTTCCAGGATGTTTTTTAGTCTCTGGTCATGCACAGGTTGCACTGTACATTTATTTTTCTTTATGAATTCATTTGTATCCCGGGCCGTATGACTACGAGCACTGCTGTATTATAGTACCTTGGGTCAGGTGATGGTGCCACTTTGGTATGCTGAGAGAGCAAGACGATTTTACTCTGTGCCATGTGTAGGTGACCGCTTCGATGCTCCTATAAACAGAGATAGGATTATATCTTGGGTCGAGAGATGATGACACTTTGGCATCCTAAGAGAGCGATACATGCTTACCTTGGGTCATGCATTGGTAACCGCTTAGGTACTCCAGTAGATAAGTTTATAATAATAGATATGGATATGGATATTACATATGTGGATATACACATAAAAATATGTTCTCTATTTATATATATACACTTGGGAGGTATAGAACAATTATTTATGAATGTTTAATTGTAATGGAAAATATGTAATCACGGGGTTCACTTGAGGCCAGGATTAGATGCATGTGATATCTTGAATTGTTGGATTTTAGGATAAACTAAAAGATACTAAAAGATAAGAAGAAGATTAATAATTATATCGTAGTCAAGAATCAGTTATATTCTTATACTACTTAAACTTGCTATTAACGTATCATATTAACATTTTTCAGGACATAGGCCATGTGTGAATCTGCACCCCTGTTTCAGTCATGACCTTCTTCTGAGATGTCGAGGCTACATGCTCACTCTCATTATTACTCTTTACACCTAATTAATTCAAATGTTCGTGAATGTTGATGCACTTATAGTTACACGATGGTATTAGTATTGTCGATTATTTTGGTATCAGAGTATGTAGTTCACCTATAGTATGTTTCAATTATTTATTTTACGCATTTAGTCTTTAGTTCCGTTATGATTACAATGATACAAAATTATTTTTGACTCCTATACTATTTATTTGAGACTTGATCAACCTACTGTATATTTTATGGAGTGTCAGAGTTAGTATCGGAGTATTCCAGGTTCTAGTGTCCTAGGGATCTTGAGTGCTTCCATCACTTTTTTGCATTGCATTATTTAATTATTTAAAGACTTACGTTTAGGATTTGTATTCTCTATAATGACGAATGATTAGAGAATTTTGCACAATTGTTCCAAACGAATGACTTAGAGCGATCAAAGTGCATCTGGAGTGTTCCTTGTTTGGATTTATCTTGCGAGACATCCTGAACACAAAGTTATTATCGATCGAAGTTATAGACCATTAGACGTGGACCTTTGGAATATGTTTAATATATGCTTCGAGGGGAAATGTTTTCACTCATCATCCATCACGGTAAAAGGAGCAAGTGAAAAACCTAGTATGAATGATCTCATGGTAACCAACATGAGTAGGAGGATAACTATCTTTCTCTGTCTGCATTGGGAGGGATTGATACAGAAGCAAAGAAAACTATTCACAATTTAAGTTCGAGAAGACTTTGTGGATATGGAATAAAACTTACGTGATGAGTCTGGTAGATATTATTGGGTAATCTGTTATCCACCACTTACTTTTAGTTTATTGAAGTTATCTTCTAACATCATCAAGACCGTCATAACTATTTAAAGGATAGAGTTTCAGAAGAATGGGAAGACAAAGTCCAAAGGCGACCCAAATTACTAGAGATAGTGTAGCGTCGACCCGAGTAGAGATGACCTCACTAGAAAAGGAACGACATAAGGGGAGAAAACCCTAGGGGTATATAAGAGTAAATAATATGATATAGTATGGCGAGAAGATCCAAGGACATTATGAGAATTGAGGTTGTGGCCAATGAAAGTTGGTTCAACTAGATAAGTTTTAGCAGTAAGAAAGGCCATAAAGCCAAGGTCATTAGGTCCGCCAGTATAGTCACCATTTAGACAGTTCTTATAGAGGTAAGTATTACGCTAGTGGCGATTAAGGCCACTCCGTTACTAAAATCTTAAGTGCCAACTAGTCATTGAGGTACCACCGAGGATGGTTATAAGTATGTTTATGGCTTAAACACATGAGTCTTACTTAGACATCAAGGAGTTATTGTTCTTTATTAATTGCGTAGTTACCATGATTATGAGATATATAGATGTTACTATCGAGTTGTATTTTATATGGATATCCCAGTGGTTGGGGTCTACCTTATGGCATTATTGTAGAGACGTGATAATTTGTTAGTCAGCTTGAGTGTTCAGCCTCTTTGTTGATTTAGATATGTGGTCTTATGATTCACACTATTTACTTTAGAGTAGTAGTTATATGTATTACACTTATATCGACTACCTAGACTAGGTTTCCATTATTTCCACTTTTAGGAAGGGAATGTTTCTTATAATTATGCACGGGCCCGAGGGAGGGTCTAATACATACTTATATTATATAAATGCGACTTTGTTATAGGAGGTCACCTTATCATTAAACTTGATACCGATTGTTCAGGAGTTTACAGACATATTTGATGAGGTAACATGATTAAAAATAGGAGAGAAGTAGAATTTTATATAGATTTTGCATTGGATACTAGGACCATCGCGAGGGCATAGCCCGAATGACTTCATTAGAAATAAAGGAGTCGAGTGAGTTAGATTATAAGTTTTTCAGCCAAGGGTTCATACGAAGGATGAGGTCTCCACAAGGATCCAATTTTGTTTGTGAAGAATAAGGTTGGTTTGCTCCGATTATGTGTGGAATATCGGGAGTTGAACAAGTTCATGATACATTAACAAGTATATGTTGCCTCATATCAATGAACTATTCAACAAGTGAAGAGTGCATCATTTATCTCCCAATTTAACTTGCCCACAAGGGATCACCAATTACATATTTAGGAGGAGGACATTTCGTAGATGAATTTTTGTGCGATGTAGATCAAATGAGTTCCAAGTCATGCCATTTGGGTTGATCAATGCACTAGCAATGTTAATAGACATGATGAATTATTTTTTTAATCATTCTTAGATTGGTTCATCATCGTATCTATTGATGACATTCAAGTGTGTGCTCGACCGAAGGAGGAGCATGTGGATAAACTATGATTGTCCTCTACGTGTGAGTTTTGGCTTCAAAAAGTATAGTTCTTGGACACTGTCGTAATTGATATTGGGACTTCAATGAATCCTATTAAGGTTTCTACAGCGGTAGAGTGGGGACATCCCATAATTCCTATGGAGGTTAGGAGTTTCTTGGGATTTGAGGGGTACTATAGGAAGTTCATTCAGGTTTCTCGCATACGGAAGTGACACTGAGTCACCTCAGCTGAAAGGGGGTAGCATTTGTTTAGCATATATTGTAAGACATAATTTGAAGAGATGGAGGAAAAGATCACAACATGCGTCCGTCCTTGCATTACCGCGCAATGATGTGGAGTAGTTAGTATATACAAAAGCATCACTCCAGGGACTAGGAGGCATATTAATTCAAGAGGAGAGGCCTATATCTTATACTTTTCGAAATCTTAAGCCTACGAAGGGAAATTATCCCACTCATGATATGGATTTGGTAGTAGTAATCTCTATTTTTTATAAGATAAACTCCGGACAAGTGTCTTTAGCCTTAAAAAGAGTTGACAAGGTCATGACGCAGAACAAGTGCCCATTACCACATGTCATCGACCTGTTGGATCATTTGAAGAGAAATGTCTTGTTGGGATGAGTTCATCATCAGTTTTAACAATGAAACATTGATGAAGCTGAAGAAATTATAGTAGTTGAAGCCGTTACACCCGATTTTGGGTTAAGTTCGATTCGAATTCAAGTGTGGAACATTATCAAGGAAGGTATGAAGGTCATAACTAGGAAGAGTACCATTCAACATTAATGAAAATAGTACAATTTTAAGAGAAATTTTTGTATTTGAACGTTTGAAGGTACGGAAAGTAGTTTTGGACAAGGCGAATGTTTTGGATATTACTCAACATTACAAAAGTAAGTGGGTATATAGTAAATAGAGGAATTCGTATGATTGGGGAGATGAATCAGCTATGGATATAGTTATGTCGAGAAGGGGATTCTTACACTATAAAAAGGTAGAGCACTAGAGACATTCAAAGAGTTTCAGGGTTCAATATACCAGTATAAAAGTGGGAGAGTATACCTAGCGATTTTCAATAGGGCTCACGGGTTCTAAAAGGGTCATAGAATTAGTATGGTCATATGAGTTAGATTGATCACGTTTATTAAGAACTAAGATTTAACTAGTTGTTATGTGAGAATATATTAGGGTCACATCGTGAAGAATGGTGTTCATAATAAGGTATATAAAGATTATCGGAGTAGGCAAAAGGACTTTTGTGACGAAAGAGAACATGGGTTGGGGTCAAAGAGTTAGCTCAGGTTCTTTTGAAAACCACCTCAAGGATGGATATTACAAAATTGAATTCCAAAGTGAAGTTGACATTCCGACATAGGGGTTCGTTCCCATACAAGTGGATATGGTGGGGAGATATCATTTGACCACACCTTATCACCCTTAGTGCGAACACGATGTTGATATGAGTGAACAACATAGGAAGTCTTTGTGGTATAAGTTGATATTCTAACATTTGTACTAGTTGGTGGAGGGTAATCCAAACGCGATTTATGATGAAAGACCTTAGTGCATATTATCTCATACGATTAGTAGATTATGTGAAAAGTATGAGGAAATTATGGAGGGGATATTATTAAATTTTTGAGTATAATGAATTCAAATTTGGAGGACAGAATTCCTTGCTTTAGGGAAGAGGAACCTGTAATTTTAATGCATTGATTAAATACTGAAATTGAATAATTATGATTTTATGTGTCTGTAGTGACACGTGATGTCACTATTTATATTTGCATATGTGTTGTATTATGTGTATTTTATTCGAAATTAAAAATTGACCTAATACACAATAATGAATTAATAATTATTTGATTAATAATTTAATAATGATTTTTAGGATTCTTACAAATTAAAATATGAGAAAGTTGATTTGTGTAACACCCCGTATTTTTATTTATTATTTTAATTAATTAATTGGAATTTTCGAGAAAAATAAATTTTTGAATTTTAAAAATTTTATTGGCTAAGTATGTTGGTTATGATTTTAGAAGAACAAAACTTCAAGCGGAATTAAAATCGGAGTTAAAACGGATTTTATATTGATTTTACAATATTTTTGCCTTATGGCATTTTTTGGGCAAACTGTCAGTTTTTCGGGGTGATCGATCGATCGACGGGGGGGTAGATCGATCGACCCTCCCAGAAAACGTGCGCTGTAAGCTGTTTTATTAAGAGTTTGTGTAGGATTATGACTCCTAATCACTATATAACCTTGTTAATCCTTAGGGGGACTTCTCATAATCACTTTTTCTCCAGTTTTTCACCAGAGAACACTTCCAAATATTTTTCCTCTCCCTCATAATCATCAACCTTCAACAAAATCAAGTTTTTGTCACAAGTTTTGGCACAAGTTTTTGAAGGCTTAATTGGGGTTTAATCAAGATCGTTCAAGAACACTCTTTTACTAATTTTTCGAGAGGAATCCAGATTTCTAATCAGATTTTCAACACGACCTTCACAGGCATGAATACTCTATTCTTTTCCTTTAGTATTATGCGTTTTAAGTGTCTCCTAAACACTTAATTACATGTTTTTCTTAAAAATAATTAGTAACTTAATTAGAAAAATTGAATACTAATTATGGGGCTGTTTTTATAAAATCTTTTAATCTGAATAATATTCATAACCCTTTGGGTACGTAGGATTGATGAGCGATTTTGGGTTTTATTGGTCTAGGTTGCATGTAGAAAAATTCTAGTTTTAAAATAAATGATTTTTGGGTGCGTACAACTCATGTAATACATATAGAGATAATAAAATTTGGGTTTTGATATATGTATGATGAAAACTTGGTATATTTAATTTAAAATAATTAAATGAGATTATTTGGATATTGTTGGAATTGTGATAATTAAATTAAAGATTTAATTGAATTGGACTATCATGCGTAGTTTATATATTGATTAATTATGCTTGTTTTGTGTGACTTGTTGGTATTATGATGTTGCCTTTGTGACGACGGGTTGTTGGGTATAATTTATCTCCCTATATTTTAGAATGCCTCTAGGTATGGGACTAGTGGGTATGCCTTTTGATGATTTACGCCTTCTAGGTATGGGACTAGTGAGGGTAGATTATCGCGTTTTTATCATCTTGAGGGTGAGCTGATTTTTCTTACTTTATCGTCACTACGGTAGTTTAAGAACGAGACTAAGTTAAGATTTATGTTAGAAAATCCTCCTATACATAGGATAGGACGTATTGATAACTTGGGGACCCTTATGTATGGGACTAAAGGGTATTTTGAGGATCTCACATCGATTAAAAAGGGTGGGGTAATTCAAATTGTGAAATTGAGAACTTGAGAATTAATGCCTAAGATAAAAACGGGTATTAAAATTTGTGGCGACATAATGTGTCGGGGCCGACAGTTTAAACGGGTCAGAGGACGATTTATGTCGTGTCGTGTGTGGAACCTTGTCATGTGTCGGGGCCGACAGTAAACGGGTCAGAGGACGATTGATAAAGGGGAACCTTATCATGTGTCGGGGCCGACAGTAAACGGGTCAGAGGACGATTGACAAAGGGGAAGTGTGACACTTTAATAAAAAGTGAGAACGATAATAAAAGTTGGTTAATTTAATTAAATTAACATCGTGGGACTTGGGAATTTAAAATCATATTGGTGTGCCTTTATAAATGGGGATTTTTGCGGGTAGATAGTAGATTATAATTATCGCGTTTAATTATCCCGTTTAATTTAAAATATTCTATTGTGATATTTATTGCGTATAATGCTACTGTCTGGATTCAAGGATCCTATTTGAGGAGAGTAGTGTGTATTCTTGCTCAGGGCTTTGGCTCTGACCCATGCGTTGACTAATATTTTTCAGGATTAGAATTGGAGAAGCTGCATAAGTTTATCGGAGTTATCATTTGGAGGTGCAGCTGGAGCTGATTTACTTTATCGCTTTGTTTTAGTTTAGACTTTCTTTTCCAGTCGTATTTCAGTATGAGACTTCATTGGAGTTTTATTGGGCCATTCGGTTCCAAAGTTGTTTAAAGGATTTATGTTGGATTATTCTGATTTTTGTTATTCAGGTTTTATTTAATCATTATTGGAGATTGTATTTTTGGAGTTAGCATGTGATGGATCTTTTATCGCTTAGTTATTTGTGATTATTTGAGATTTATTCAATTATTTATCTTATGGACTGATTATTTATGTCTCATATCTGTCTCATGCTAAGAATGGTATTTTATTTAGTTCACGCCCGGCATAGTTCGGCGGCGGTGGCTGGCCACCCCGTCTGTCGGATTTTGCGGGGTGTGACAGCGGCTGGTTTGGAGATGGGGATACAGAGAGGGGCGACTTTAGAGGCACAGCAGCGGGGTACACCCATTTCAACTTGGGATAGGGTGAGAACTAGTTTCTTTAAGGGTAATCCTCCCACCTTTGGAGGGGGATCTGACCCAACGGTTGCTCACCAGTGGAGGAGAGATATGGAGAGGCATTTGAGGATGGTTGACCGGACGGATGTGCAGAAACAGATGCTAGCAACTTTTAAGCTGACAGGGGATGCGTTACAATGGTGGGAGAGTGCCACCACATCTGAGGAGAGAGATCAGTTGGGATATGCAGAGTTTCTGATCAAGTTCAATAATAAGTACTTTCCGTATGCAATTAGGAACGCAAAGAAGAGGGAATTTATGGATTTGGAGCAAGGTTCAAAATCAATTGTCGAGTATGAACAGGAATTCACCAACCTATCTATGTTTGTACCAGAGGAGGTTAGCACTGAGTTTAAGAAGATGGAGTGTTTCATTAAGGGATTGTCTTGGTCGATTAGGCAAATGGTGTTGGGGAATCCGGCATACACTACTTATGCTCAGGTGGTGGATGTCGCAATGTTGTTATGGCAAGAGAAGGCCAATTATCAAAAGAAGTTAGGAAAGAGACAAGTGTCTAATGGACAGGCAGGTGAGAATGAAGGTCGCAATGATCAAACATGGAAAAGACAGAGGACCAATCAGGAACAACAAAGTCAAGGAGAGGATCAAGCCAATACTAGGCGTTTCGGACCTTTTAGGGGTGAATGCTTTATATGTGGAAAAGTAGGACATCCAGCGGCAAGGTGTTACAAGAGAGTGGGCCAACAAAACCAAGGAGAACCCGCCCAACAAGGTCAACGTACGCAAGGTCAACAAGGGCAAGGAGTTCAGGGGCAGCTAGGACTGAGGCCTCCAGTCTTAGCAACAGCTAGCGTTCAGGGGGCGCCAGCAGCAACAACAGCACCGGCAGCGTCAGGTGCGCAAGGGGTGGTCACTACACCAACCAATCTCAGTTATGGGAGGTGCTATGTGCCACAGGTTCAGTCAGAGCAGGATAGGTTGCGTGGTTAGTGGAATATCGCGGTAAGTAATACTTTCTTAGATAATTATATATGTAGGATTTACATATCGTATTTTTGTTAAGGATTACGTTTGGGTGGTTTAGGTGTATGGGCGCCTAATTATGGTATTCTATGGGTAGGCATATGTGAGCCTTATTTTTTTTTTGCGAGATTTATGTATTGATGTGTATGCTTCGTCTAATTTCGAGGACGAAATTCTTTGCTAGTGGGGAAGTATGTAACACCCCGTATTTTTATTTATTATTTTAATTAATTAATTGGAATTTTCGAGAAAAATAAATTTTTGAATTTTAAAAATTTTATTGGCTAAGTATGTTGGTTATGATTTTAGAAGAACAAAACTTCAAGCGGAATTAAAATCGGAGTTAAAACGGATTTTATATTGATTTTACAATATTTTTGCCTTATGGCATTTTTTGGGCAAACTGTCAGTTTTTCGGGGTGATCGATCGATCGACGGGGGGGTAGATCGATCGACCCTCCCAGAAAACGTGCGCTGTAAGCTGTTTTATTAAGAGTTTGTGTAGGATTATGACTCCTAATCACTATATAACCTTGTTAATCCTTAGGGGGACTTCTCATAATCACTTTTTCTCCAGTTTTTCACCAGAGAACACTTCCAAATATTTTTCCTCTCCCTCATAATCATCAACCTTCAACAAAATCAAGTTTTTGTCACAAGTTTTGGCACAAGTTTTTGAAGGCTTAATTGGGGTTTAATCAAGATCGTTCAAGAACACTCTTTTACTAATTTTTCGAGAGGAATCCAGATTTCTAATCAGATTTTCAACACGACCTTCACAGGCATGAATACTCTATTCTTTTCCTTTAGTATTATGCGTTTTAAGTGTCTTCTAAACACTTAATTACATGTTTTTCTTAAAAATAATTAGTAACTTAATTAGAAAAATTGAATACTAATTATGGGGCTGTTTTTATAAAATCTTTTAATCTGAATAATATTCATAACCCTTTGGGTACGTAGGATTGATGAGCGATTTTGGGTTTTATTGGTCTAGGTTGCATGTAGAAAAATTCTAGTTTTAAAATAAATGATTTTTGGGTGCGTACAACTCATGTAATACATATAGAGATAATAAAATTTGGGTTTTGATATATGTATGATGAAAACTTGGTATATTTAATTTAAAATAATTAAATGAGATTATTTGGATATTGTTGGAATTGTGATAATTAAATTAAAGATTTAATTGAATTGGACTATCATGCGTAGTTTATATATTGATTAATTATGCTTGTTTTGTGTGACTTGTTGGTATTATGATGTTGCCTTTGTGACGACGGGTTGTTGGGTATTATTTATCTCCCTATATTTTAGAATGCCTCTAGGTATGGGACTAGTGGGTATGCCTTTTGATGATTTACGCCTTCTAGGTATGGGACTAGTGAGGGTAGATTATCGCGTTTTTATCATCTTGAGGGTGAGCTGATTTTTCTTACTTTATCGTCACTACGGTAGTTTAAGAACGAGACTAAGTTAAGATTTATGCTAGAAAATCCTCCTATACATAGGATAGGACGTATTGATAACTTGGGGACCCTTATGTATGGGACTAAAGGGTATTTTGAGGATCTCACATCGATTAAAAAGGGTGGGGTAATTCAAATTGTGAAATTGAGAACTTGAGAATTAATGCCTAAGATAAAAACGGGTATTAAAATTTGTGGCGACATAATGTGTCGGGGCCGACAGTTTAAACGGGTCAGAGGACGATTTATGTCGTGTCGTGTGTGGAACCTTGTCATGTGTCGGGGCCGACAGTAAACGGGTCAGAGGACGATTGATAAGGGGGAACCTGATCATGTGTCGGGGCCGACAGTAAACGGGTCAGAGGACGATTGACAAAGGGGAAGTGTGACACTTTAATAAAAAGTGAGAACGATAATAAAAGTTGGTTAATTTAATTAAATTAACATCGTGGGACTTGGGAATTTAAAATCATATTGGTGTGCCTTTATAAATGGGGATTTTTGCGGGTAGATAGTAGATTATAATTATCGCGTTTAATTATCCCGTTTAATTTAAAATATTCTATTGTGATATTTATTGCGTATAATGCTACTGTCTGGATTCAAGGATCCTATTTGAGGAGAGTAGTGTGTATTCTTGCTCGGGACTTTGGCTCTGACCCATGCGTTGACTAATATTTTTCAGGATTAGAATTGGAGAAGCTGCATAAGTTTATCGGAGTTATCATTTGGAGGTGCAGCTGGAGCTGATTTACTTTATCGCTTTGTTTTAGTTTAGACTTTCTTTTCCAGTCGTATTTCAGTATGAGACTTCATTGGAGTTTTATTGGGCCATTCGGTTCCAAAGTTGTTTAAAGGATTTATGTTGGATTATTCAGATTTTTGTTATTCAGGTTTTATTTAATCATTATTGGAGATTGGATTTTTGGAGTTAGCATGTGATGGATCTTTTATCGCTTAGTTATTTGTGATTATTTGAGATTTATTCAATTATTTATCTTATGGACTGATTATTTATGTCTCATATCTGTCTCATGCTAAGAATGGTATTTTATTTAGTTCACGCCCGGCATAGTTCGGCGGCGGTGGCTGGCCACCCCGTCTGTCGGATTTTGCGGGGTGTGACAATTTGATACTTTGAGTTTACGTTTGGGACATGAAGAATGTTGTTTAGGATTTATAATGATATGTTTTAATCCCTATAGGATAATATATAGCTTGGACTAGGTTTTAGACTAATTGGTTATAGTTTTGGGCTTAATGGGTCAAGGTTAATAAAGGGTCCAACCCTAATTTCGTGGTAAACAAGATAAGAATAGGGCTAGTCTAGTTCATTTTAACACTTTAGAGAGAAAACCCTAAGACTATATAGAGGCTAGAGAGAATAGATAGCTTAGAGAAGAAGAATCGAAATAATTAGCTTGGAAGGAGAAGAAGGAATTGGGAATTGACTTGGAATTCACCACCTTAATTTAAAGGCAAGTTTATTTAGTATATTTATATATTTATATATTTTTTTTCACTATAATATAATTATTCATCGGATTCTAAATCTAAATATAGAACACTTGATTTAAATAAATAAATAACAAGTTTTGGATTTGAATTTATTAGTAAAAATTAGGTTTTTATTCATAAAAGGATTTTTATTCATTTTTCATGCCTTTTGGGTTGTATTTAACAAATTAATGTTACAATTGTGTATACATGAAGAATTGAGTAAAGGCCCATTGATTATGGCATAAATGGATCGAAAATTTGGGACTTTAGAATGAAATTTTAACCTAGGGTTCTAATTCTGAAAATACTTATAAATCCTTATATAAATATAGTAAACTTGTAAGTATATCCAAAAATCTGATTTGAGGGAGTTTGTAGGACAATTTAGGATATATGGAAGGTAGTAAAACCTTAAAAAAATGTTAATGGTGATTCTGAACATAAGGATCGTGACATGGGATAAAAGTTGAAGAATAACGAAATTCTAGGAGGATTTGTGGTTCAACCGTGCAAACAACCACTATTGTGGTCTATGCGCATGGGTCGTACGAACAACTAGGTTTTGGGCTGTGCGCACGACCAGGACAAAATTGGAATTTTGTTTATTAATTGGGTAAATAAGGAATTCTGAATTGAATTAGGAGACTTAGGCTTTTTAGATACCAATCTATGACCTTTAATCTTATATGTGAAATTAATTGGAAAGATAATAAGACTCATAACCTTCATGAAATATGAATAATCGTATTTTACATTATATGCAATATGTTGATTATTTAATACATAGGGGAGACATTCTTATGGACCGTGCAACGGTGACACTTTGGTATCACGGTATATAGGGACGGGATATACCCTATGCTATACAATGATGAGCAATACGGTATTATAATACCCTAGATTAGGCAATGACACCGCTTTGGTATCCCGAGAGAGCGATATGGGTTTACCATGAACTGTGTGTTAGTGATCTCTTCGGTACTCTGGTAGACATAGATAGTATAGTACACTAGGCTAGGTGACACGCCATTTTGGTATCTCTAGATAGCAATACAAGCTTTCCTTAGGCTGTGCGATGGTGACCGCTTTGGTACTCCAGTAGACAAGTTTATAAGTGTGTGTATGTGTGTATGTATACACAAATACTTGATAGGTATAAAACAATTATTTATGATTATTCAATTGAAGAGAAAAATATATAATCACGAGTTTCACTTGGTGCCGAGATTAAACGCATGTGATATCTAAGATTCTTGGGTTTTAGGATAACCTAAAATCTACTGAAAGATGAGAAGAATATGCATAATTATATTGTAGTCCAGAATTAGTTACATTCTTATACTACTCAAGTTTTTTGTTAGAACATCATAATAACATTTTAAGAACATAGGCCATTGGTGCACTCGCACCCCTAATTCATTCGTGACCTTATTCTCAATTGTTACTTTTACTGGATGTAGATGCCAAGCCTGCGTGCTCAGTCTCTTTATTATTCTTTGCACCCAATTGCACCAGATGTTGGTGTATGTTGATACAATTGTAGTTACGCGATGGTACTAGTGTTGTTGATTATTTTGGTATTAGAGTATATGGTTCACCTATATTATGTTTTAGTCATTTATTTTATGCATTCAGTTATTAGTTTTATCATTCTTAGAATGGTACCAAATTGTTTTAGACTTCTATATTATTTATTTTAAATTTTACCCACCGACTTTAGATTTTATGGGGTGTCACACCAAAGATCATTCTTTGTGTAATTGCTTTTTGTCCCCATTTTGGGTTGGTGGCGACATTTCTCTCCATCTGTCCGAGTTCTCTGTAATAGCTAATGTGATAGGATTGAATCTGGTTGAGCCTTAATGATACCCTAATTCACACTTCGTTCTTTAAAGCTCTCCTAACTCTCACACTACCTCCAAAGTAGGTAAGAGATCCCAAGTCTAGCCATGTGCCTTATAAAGCCTATAGTACTCTAAAGGGTGAGCTATAGTACTGTGGCAGACCTCAGTCACACATTATTATGATTTGGAAGGTCAATTATTCCAGCATACCTCCTGAAGAAAACTTAGAGACCACATCATCAAAGTTTGTAAGGACACAAATTTCCAATTGAGTCCTTTGTAGTTTTGGCTCAATTCCGGACAAAAAAGTTTGAGTCATAGGATAGAGTTATTGACCATCTTTCCAGCTTATGACATACTAAAGTTGAATACGTACGACCAAGTTTAAAACTTCATCAAAATGCTGAGTTTATTGTGCCTCGTTTCTACGTCATCAACATGGTTCCATTGCTCATAAGGTATGAATGCTTTTTGAATATATATATATATATATATATATATATATATATATATGAGATTGGAACAATATTTATATGGGTGTACTTTGTTTAAACTTTTGTTTATTTTTAGAATGATTTTATTAAAACTTAAAATAAAGTATATAAAGTTTCTCGGCTAAAAAATAGAATTTTATACTTTCTGGTTTTTCGTTCGATATTGTCGTTCGAACAAGAATGTCGTTCGAACGAGTTTGTCAACGAGTTCCCACATTGGCCACTGGAATGTCGTTTGAAGTGTCGTTCGAAAGAGAATGATTTTTGAACGAGATTTATAACGAGTTCACACTGGAACTTCGTTAAGAAGGCTTGTTCGAACGAGACTTCGTTCGAACGAAAATCTCCTTCGAACGAGTTTTGGCGGGAACAGTTTATTTGGCAGTTTGAGCAGTTTTTTCCCACTTTCCCACTTCTTTTCCCACTAACTTTTTGGGAAAACTTAATATGTGTGGGAACCAACCTTTTCTAATCAAAATTTTCACATCTTTCCATCTCCAAGAGAGAGTTTGAGAGCAAAATTCAAAGTACAAAAAGCTCATTGTTTACAGTGTTAATTCTTTCAAGAAAATCCTTAAAACACTTTTGTTTACACCCAAAGTTTTTTATCCAAGTTCCTTTATATATATACATTGCTTGGAGTTTTGGCACCAGTTTTTCTCTACCACATTAAAGAGAAGTTTGGGTTTGCTTCTATGTCCCACAAATAAGAAATTTGTTTTTCTGCGGAATTCTCACATGGTGAAAGCCACCATGTGTGGTTGACGGTGTACCTATTATCTCATTGGTGAATTCCAAGATTCTGATGGAGCTCCGGGGTTGTCGACTAGGCGAAGGTGTTTACAAGAAGACGCGTCAAGCTTGAAAGGGGTCGAGTCGAGGAAGTAAGTCACCTGTCTTGTAATTGTAAAACCATACTAAGTGGACTTAAGTCTAGGGCCGTCCGAGGTTTTTTTCCCGTTGTGGGTTTTTCCTCGTACATCGCGGCGTAGTGATTCATTGTTTATTTTATCTTTTGCAAAACTCACCTAGAACGCATGCTTAGGTAAAAAGATAAAATTGGTTTAAAATCACTACTTGTTTAATTTGGTGCTAAATTAAATTTGGGTAATGTTTATGCTCATTTAATTCAAGTGATTTAATTTAATTTGATAAAATTGGTTTGGCCTAATTTGGTAATATTGAAAATATGACTTAGGCAAATTTTTAGGACTTGGGTTGAATTAATTTGGTTTAAGTGAAATTTAAATTGTGTGTGTGTTTAATCTTGTTTCACTTGGTTTAATTTTAATTTGAAAAGAAATTAAAATTTATTGTTTAATTGAACCATCTTTCCCTTTCGCATCTCATGAAAGAAAATTACTCTTTTCGAAGTTAAAAAAGGTTTTAAAATTAGGGGCCTATCTCACTTTTCAAATTGGTATCAGAGCCGGAGCGCTAATTTATCGCGTCAAAGATCCGTTGTTCAGCTTCCATCATTTTTGTGATCCTTGTATTTTTAAGTGGTTCAATTTTTACTCACTCTCAATTTTTTTGTATCTCTCGATGGGACGACTTAATGATAATTTGTCCATTTCTAATGATAATGAAGTTTTTTCTATTCGAGAGGAATTTAATGAGCTTAATAAGTGTAATGAAAAATTAAGAGAATTAAATTTGAGATTTGCAAAAAGAATTAAATTTCTTGAAAATAAAAATTCTTGTTTTAAAACTAAAGTTGAGTTTTTGCAAATCTCCCTAACTCAAAAAGATATTTTTCATGAAAAGCTCTTGGACATAAATCACAATTTTAATATTTTAGAAAAGTCTAAGAAAGAGAGTGATAGTCGAGAAAAGACTCTTAGGGACAATTTTGCTCACATTGAGGGAGAGCGTGATAACCCTCTAGGAGTTATAGAAAATTTAAAAAAGGAGTCTCGTAAATTTGAGGAGTCTAATTTATTACTTGAGTCCAAAATTTTAAAAATGAAAAATTATTTTCAAGACTCGAGTAGTTGTGATAATGGTTCTAGCTCGTCTTGTTCAAATACTTTCGTTGCTAAAGCTAAGACCATTGTTTGTTTTAGAGGTCGACTTTATCCAAGGACTTTAGAAAAGGGCACACCGTAGGTATGATTCCTCATGTTTTCACTTGCTTGCATTGTGGTAGGAAAGGTCACCTTAGGTCATTTTGTTTTGATCTTAAAAGAAGTCCAAAAAAGTTTATGTCTAGCATTTCATTTGTTCCCAAATCCTATCATTTTAAATATACATCTATATGGGTTATGAAATCATTTTTAGACGCGCTAGATATTAGATTTGTTGATTATCATTTGCTTTCACATGAAATCTACCTTGCAAAATCTAAAGGTTGAATGTGTTAGTTTTATTTACATACTTTAGCTTTTGTACTTGATGCTATATTATCATGCTAAATGTATGCTTGTTTAATCATTTTCTAGTCTATGCTCCATGCTTAATCATATGCTAGAATAATGATTTTTGTTTATCTTTTGTATTATATTTCCTTCATTTTTGTTTGCATTAAATGTAAAATACAAAAACATTTTTGTTTATCATTTGGGTTTTATCTCTTGGTAATTTATGCTTAATGAAAAATTCAAATGGTTTCTGTTTATCTTTTGAGTATATATTTTTATTTTTGGTTAAAAATTTCAAAAACTCAAAAAGATTTTATTTTGTGTGTATTTTGGTTTTACACACATTTTGTGGCATATGTTAGTGTTTGAATACTCATTTCGCTTCCATGTGACTAGAACTTTTGGCTAGAATTTTAATCCTTAAAATGTTCTTTATCATGCTTACATGGAGTAGCTTAAGTTTGACTTTCTTAATGGATTCACTTTTATATGCCTTTACACACATGCACGAGATTTTTAAACCTTAACGTCACATGTTATATTTGAGCTTTGTGAGATGTTCTCCTACCAATCTTGTCATCTACATATTTGTGACCTAGAATGACTAGTGCATGTCAAAATCCATTGCACGTGAGATTTGTGTGATATAAAAAATTAATATATATAATTGCACGATGAAGAGCTCCGAAAGGATTTATTATCCTTTGCGAAAAGTAAGCCACCGTTTGTTCGGACCTAAAAGAAATATGTGGTCCAAAGGCCTAAAAGAAGATATGGCATTAAAAAGAAAAATAATTGCCAAGGCCTATGTTTAATTGATATATTCATTCAAAAGAATAATATATATGCTTATTGAGGGAGTTTGGATGGTATATCAATGGTTTGCACAATGTCCATTTATCTTAGCTACGCTTTCATTGTCATGACTCTATTGGTTTGTAGAATCATCAACATGCTAGGCTTGTATGCATTATGTCTATTTGTTCATTAGGTCACTTTATCCTGTCACATAAAGGCTAAATTCTAGTTGATAAAGTTTTGCAATAAAATGCGAACTACATGAACACGTTTAAGTGATTGGGTTTTAATTCATTGGTATCTTGTTCACACCCCAACACTTCCGTTTCCATATGACACATTTATACTATAAGAGTGTGGAAAATCTTATGTTATTTAGTTTTGTGTCATTTTGGTGTTTCTATCTATATGTGTGTATTTATGCTTATCTTGTATCTATTATGTATACATATATATGATATTTTGTTTAAGTCTTTGCCATGTTTATGTCACAACCCAAACCCAGTGTCCATACTAATCATTTGTTATAAGAATAATTGGATCATAATCTTGAGCCCGTTGGAATATAAATCATTTATCAATATTTTTCTGCATAACGTGCATAATGAACATAATATTATTCTTATACCATAATGAAATCAATATCAGAGTCATAATTAAGCGGACATACAATACTATGATTAACTATGATAAAAATTCACAATCATTAACTCAATCCATACTAACACAATATATACAATGTGCGAGTATATTAAAATCTTCAATGTGACAATGATAAAATCCCCATACTTAAACCCCAGCTCCTTCCAACGGTTCAACTTTCAAAGTTACCGGTCATATGGTATCCTAGCTGGCAGCATATAAACCTGAAATTATTAAAGTATGAACTGTAAGCATTAAGCTTAGTGATGTACTCCTTCCCTACAATGAAATAACAATTCTATATCGAATATGTGGATATAAAATCTGAATAATTCTGCCCATTGACAATAACAAATCCTGGATCATAAGATCCAAATAATTCTTCCCATTGGCAATAACAAATCCTGGAACATTAGTTCCAACAAATACTTGTCATAAGACAAATCAAATCATTGGATCTTTGTCCAATTCCAATCCTAGATCATAATATCCAAACAAATCCTGGATATTTGAATATCCAAACAAATCCTAAATACCGAAGTATTCAAAAAAATCCTGCTCTTAGAGATATATTCATATATTTGTATATATGAAACAATTATAAGTACACTCACCTTGACAGTTTAACTGGCTTTTCCCTTGCGTTTATCCGGTACTTGTTCAATCAGCTTTTCTTCCCTTCCTATCATTCTTACAATATTAGTATCATCATAATAATATTAATAATCCAAAGAATGATTTAAACATAATTCATTCCATAAGCATCATATGATTTCATTCAAATCATTTATCACAAGTGAAGTTCCATCCAAATTCATGTTAATATATTTAACATATCCAAATCATAGACCAAATATACATTCATTTATTCTTCGTAACTAAATACTTATCATATTAGGATTCTAATACAAAATACGGTGAGTCATTTCAAGTTTCCTAGAGTGAGATATGCCCATTGCTTTACTACCCCGCAAATCTGCCCTATTGGCTCCTCTATTGTTCAATCAACTTTCAAGAATTTTCATAATTTTTATACAACATAAATTTTTATGATATTCTTCTCAATATCAGTAAACATATTGAATAATAAAAAATTAAAGTTTCCTAATTTTTAAGGTTCATTTGCTATGTCAACCAAAACATCGAACTTATGGTATGCATATTTACACTTTTGGGGCATATTTCATACCCGAATTAAAATCATCACCCAAGGTTCATTTCTTGGTATTTGCACATGAATTTAGGTTATGTGACACATATATGAGTCCATATTAATCTCCAATTGTAATAAATCAATTCCAATAAGTATACAAAAAGATACGAAAATTTGAATAAACTAGGTTTCTAAACAAAGCAATTTTAGGGTTTTGTACATTCAACATAACTTAAACTTTCATCTAACCACACATATATATAAAGGGCTAAAAATTTAATAAACAAATGATGATTTCTATCATCTGAAACATTAATATAATAAAAATAACAAGATTTGAGGTTAAGATTACCTTTGGGACTTTTATGTAACTTTTACGGATTTTTCTCTAATTTTCTCCTCACTTTTTCTTCCTAACTTCCTAATTCTCTTTCTTTAAGATTAAAATCTCTCATGGCTGAATTTGGATGAATAAGGAGGTAATTCTAAGGGTTTGAATTCGGCGAAATCCACCACCCTTCCCAACCAATGAAAACAAAACATTTGTTGCGATAATAAGCAAAATACCACTTAACGGATGGACTGTTTTGCCCTTGTTTCATAATTTTGGTATAACTTCTTACTCGAACCTCCGTTTAACATATTGTTTGTTGTGTTACAACCCTAAATCACCTGTATACAAATATCTAGCTTTCAACTCAAGTCAATTATTAGGTTATAAAGGTCAAAACTATCCTTAAACATGAACATTCCTATCGAAAACTTCAAAATCTCACATTTGTAACTAATTCGATATTTCATGCTTTATGAATCTAGGATTAGACTAAATATAATGAATTAACATTATATATACTAATAACAAATTATCCATATCACATAAGCTAATCACGATTTAAACATAATTTATCATAATTATATTCGGGTTGTCACAGTTTAGCTAGTCCAATTATGCTTCAATTCATAATTGGTACCTTGTTTGTTGCGTAGTTTGTTTGATATCACATGCTTAGAATATTATTTGTCATTTTGGTATCATTTGTTTTCACATCATAGTTGGTATTCATTTGTATGGATTAGTTATGATTTTGTTGCCTATGTACTTTAATGTTCTCATCACTTTATGCACTAATGCTTGTTTAGCTTGCTATCCCATTCTATTTATCCCTTGTTTACTTTAAGGGGTGTATTTGCTTTAATTGGGGAAGATAAGTTAATGATTTGATTCTTTAGAATTTTTCTATTCCTGAACAAAAAGGGGGAGTATGATAGGGGGAGAAATGGTATCTATTCCTATTATAATCGTATCTTAGTTTAGGGGAGATTTATCTTAGGGGGAGACGTCTTTCTAAGTAGGTCATTTGTTTGATAAAGGAAAGAATTAATTAAGGGGGAGTCTTTATTTATATTGCATTTAATATTTTAATATTCCCTATGCATTTAATGTGTTTGCTTAAGTGTGCAAGAATTCTTCTAAATGGCAACGTTCATCATCGGGCAAAGATATGGATCCTTGGGCTGTTTGAGTCAAGCTATGTATTTTTATTTTGGGTGGGACATTTTTGTCAGTCCAGTAGAGCTTGACATCCCTTTAGGATTTTCATTGGTTTTTGTCCCAAAATAGCCAAAGGGGGAGATTTATAAGGACACAAATTTCCAATTGAGTCCTTTGTAGTTTTTTTGGCTCAATTCCGGACAAAAAAGTTTGAGTCATAGGATAGAGTTATTGACCATCTTTCAAGCCTATGACATACTAAAGTTGAAGACCTAGCGGCTAAGTTTAAAGCTTCATCAAAATGCTGAGTTTATTGTGCCTCGTTTCTACGTCATCAACATGGTTCCATTGCTCCTAAGGTATGGCTGCTTTTTGAATATATATATAGGAGCTTGGAACAATATTTATATGGGTGTACTTTGTTTAAACTCTTGTTTATTTTCAGAATGTTTTTATTAAAACTTTAAAATAAAGTATATAAAGTTTCTGGGCTAAAAAATAGAATTTTATACTTTCTGGTTTTTCGTTCGATATTGTCGTTCGAACGAGTTTATCATTCGAACGAGAATGTCATTCGAACGAGTTTGTCAACGAGTTCCAACATTGGCCACTGTAATGTCGTTCGAAGCGTCGTTCGAACGAGAATGATGTTCGAAAGAGATTTCCAATGATATTTCTAACGAGTTCACATTGGAACTTCGTTAGAAGGCTTGTTCGAACGAGACTTCATTCGAACGAAAATCTCATTCGAACGAGTTTCGGCGGGAACAGTTTATTTGGCAGTTTGAGCAGTTTTTTCCCACTTTCCCACTTCTTTTCCCACTAACTTTTTGGGCAAACTTAATATGTGCGGGAACCAACCTTTTCTAATCAAAATTTTCACATCTTTCCATCTCCAAGAGAGAGTTTGAGAGCAAAATTCAAAGTAGAAAAAGTTCATTGTTTAAAATGTTAATTATTTCAAGAAAATCCTTAAAACACTTTTGTTTACACCCAAAGATTGTTTATACATGTTCCATTTATATATATACATTGCTTGGAGTTTTGGCACCGATTTTTCTCTACCACATTGAAGAGAAGTTTGGGTTTGCTTCTACATCCCACAAAGAAGAAGTTTGTTTTGCTGCGGCATTCTCACATGGTGAAAGGCACCATGTGTGGTCGACGGTGTACCTATTGTCTCATTGGTGGATTCCAAGATTCCGTTGGAGCTCCGAGGTTGTCGACTAGGTGGAGGTGTTTACAAGAAGATGCGTCAAGGCTTGAAAGGGGTCGAGTTGAGGAAGGAAGTCATCTATCTTGTAATTGTAAAACCATACTTAGTGGACTTAAGTCTAGGACCGTCCGAGGTTTTTTTCCCGTTGTGAGTTTTTCCTCGTACATCGCGGCGTAGTGATTCGTTGTTTATTTTATCTTTTGCAAAACTCACCTAGAACGCATGCTTAGGTAAAAAGATAAAATTGGTTTAAAATCACTACTTGTTTAATTTGGTGCTAAATTAAATTTGGGTAATGTTTATGCTAATTTAATTCAAGTCATTTAATTTAATTTATTAAAATCGGTTTGGCCTAATTTGGTAATATTGAAAATATGACTTAGGCAAAGTTCTAGGACTTGGGTTGAATTAATTTTGTTTAAGTGAAATTTAAATTGTGTGTGTTTAATCTTATTTCACTTGGTTTAATTTTAATTTGAAAAGAAATTAAAATTTGTTGTTTAATTGAACCATCTTTCGCTTCCGCATCTCATAAAAGGAAATTACTCTTTTTAAAGTTAAAAAGGTTTTAAAATTGGGGGCCTATCTCACTTTTCAAAGTTCCATCCTGGCTTGCACTTAAAGCAGACCTTAGATTAAAGGAAAAATGACCTATAATGGGCACCCAGATCTCAGTCCTAGGATGCAAAAATACATAATACTTCAGGATCAATTTCAAGCATGTCTATGTACCTTTCAGAGACCTTAGGTCTCTAATGAGGCTCCTGTAAGAAATATGGTGTATTGGGTGGTAATAAGAACACTATTTCACCTACCACCCCTATGCGACTCCATGTGCATTAAATTCTACCATCATCATTAAATGCACACAATAACGGAGGCAGTCCACTTGCAAATACTTTTCCCAACACTCCACTTCTTTCTCGCACTGTCAGACCTCAGAACTGTCAAGGTGATAACCTAGTCATTCTCTCCCCAATAGTTCTCTTGTAAATATAAAGCTTGTGTAAGGTGAAATGGGATTGATCTAGAGAACTGAAAGTGGTTAGAAATTTAAACAATCAGACTCACAAGATTTTTAGAATTAGGTATGTGTTCCCACCTTAATTTACACTCATAACCTACTATTATGAGCCGATATTTATACTTAGATAAGTTATAATTTTCATAAACATTGTACATCTTGAAAGAGCCCTAAAACAATACCTATACACCCTCAAAGAATTTATTAAGTTACTTCCTAAGGTCTTTTGTACCGTTAACAAATCTTGAAAGACTTCAGACTCCCTTGACTAAAGCTTTAGGTGTATTTCGATTCTATTAGGACCTTAAAGATAGATAACTAATGCAACTGAGAGAACCTAATCCAACCCGAATTCTAATCCTAGTCCATTAATTATAATTAATACCACTACATAATTATAATTACAACTCCACTCCTTAACTCAAAATTATATCTTGAACTCCTTATTATTAATTACTTAATTCTCCCCATGTTAAGGTTATGATGGCCATTAATAAAATAAATTACTGATAACTTATATGATTAACTTCTTTATTCCTTGAGCAGTCCAACTTAATTATTTCGAGTGCTAGATTAATATAATCCACCTTTAGGGTTTGAAACATACAAAACTTATAAGCATCTCAAGGAGGTATCATCTATCTCTATACCGAGTTGTGGATCCATCCAAAAAAGGCTTTCACAATACATTAATCACCATTACTAAATCTATCAATATTATTGATCCAATAATGAATCTCACCCAATAGGTCAAAGTAATAAATAACTAGTGCATGTGTCCATCAATCATATCCTGATTAAGAGCCTTAAGTAAGCGTAATATTCATGATGTGTACATTGTCTTATAAAATAAGTATAAATACAATGACCTCAAAGTGGTCCCATTCAATACACGCAAAGTATACTAGCACAATAAGTTGAAACTATAATGTGTTTCGTAATCAAGATTGACTTACTACAATATTATGCTACAACCCTACTGATGGTATGTCCAGTTCCATATAAGAATTTGAACGATACAACTTATATTCCACAATAACTAGTGATCTGATCCTTTGTATGTAAGTCGTAATCTACACACTAACACCTACTAAGTAGAATAAAAGACACCGGTAATATATAAAATAATGCAAACATTATGTCCATGGACAATTCTCATTAAAATAGCAAAAATCAATTTACTTCAATAATAAATCCATAACTAAAACTATTACATAAATCATGGTTCTGGTCTACTGCTCTAACACTATACTAGAGACGTATATGACTTATAATACAGATGTCTACCTATATAGTCATATTTGAGATTCGTGTATTACATATACTGGAGACGTTATTGGTATCGTGTATTAAATATATTTTATTATTGGCATGGGATAGTCAAATGTGTATAGATTTGAGTTATAATCTTGTTATTGGTATCGTGGTTATTTTGGGAGAAGTACCTTAGCGTTTGAGACCCTAGTACATCATGTGATTCCTATTGAAAGAGATTATTATATTATAGTTAACAGTAGAAATTAAAGAAAGATGGTGTAAGAATTTTATCATATTGAATGAACCGCGCGTTGTTTTAGGTTGTTGGGTTGGGTAACTAATAACTTAGAATATAATAAATCACGAGAGGAAGATGTTTAGTTAGTGGACTAATTTTAATTATAATTGTATTCTATGTGGGCTTATTGTTTATGTTTTCTTTTAAAAACTATTTTTACATTATCTTATTGCGGTAGTTTTGGTGGACGTGGGTTCTGTGGCCATATCGAGATCTTCCCACCTCTCCTGGTCGCTATCGAGGGGGATAAAGAGGGAGAGATAAAGGTCCCACGCCCTTCTCTACATCGGGGGTGCTTCAGCCAATGTCGATTTTAAGATTATGTAAAGAGATAAAGTCACCAACCTATTTTGTACAAAATAGGCAAATGATCATGTAGTCTCCTCGAGAGAGCGTCATCAAAGAAAAACTCATGCTTGCAAAACCAATAGATCAGAGGTTCGACGGATAAGTTACGAAATGGGAAGTTAGGCACCCATCCTGCCCTTTCAGTCTCTCATGGGATCATGTTACTATTTACCTTGACTTCTCTGTGAAGTGTGTATGCGTGTATATATAAGTGGAGATCAGAATCGCTCGACTCGTATCATGGAAAATATGGAGTGAGTTTATCCACAGGAATGTTCCCACAATAATAATTAAAAAATATGATGTGTGCGCTTATCGAGATGTTAATCGTTATGATGAAACGATAATATGTTTTAGATAAGATGTAAGTATTAATCACAAGTATGATATATATATATATATATATATATATATATATATATATATATATATATATATATTTGAATAATATAAGATAATATAGGGGAAAGATGAAAATATGAAAATAGGACTCAAGTCTCAGGTTTTAGCCCGAAATGCCTAAGTAGCCTATAAAGGCATCAAAGTCCATGTAGTTCACATGAGGCACAAGGGTGGGGTTTATCCCATAGATTCAAATGGGAGTTTATAATATGTGTGTGTAGAAAAGATA
The DNA here is from genome assembly GCA_949130495.1 of Sambucus nigra. Lineage (NCBI taxonomy): Eukaryota > Viridiplantae > Streptophyta > Magnoliopsida > Dipsacales > Adoxaceae > Sambucus > Sambucus nigra. Next base: position 197,805,777 of record OX422219.1, read on the forward strand.
TTTTTTAATTTTGAGAAAATGGTTGAGGAATCTTGTCGAAATTTATAGGTGTAACCCTCTTTTTCTTTATTTTGGATTTTTGTATAGAAAATAAATTATGTGCAATATAACTAATAAAGGATGAGATATTAATCTGTATGATCTAAAGTAAAGCTAAATTATGAATTTATATAACTAATGCGAACATAAAGAAATTTAACGAGATAGAAGGATGTTTGGACCTTCTTTGGAGACTTGAAGTTTGATCTTGATTATTGATGAACTTCCTTGCAAGGTGGGATGGATGTGGGATAAGAGAGAAGGATATTTTTGTTAAATTGGGTATGAAAGTGATGAGAATGAAAGACGGAGAAGAATTTCACCGAAGGAAACATCGCTGATTGCAGAAGAATGTTGCTGAGATCACTGAAATGAATGGTTCTGAGTTGCCTTGGAAGGTGAGCTCATGGTCTCCTTATGTAGCGTAGGGGCACTATCGATAGGTAGGGAAATGGACCTGCCAATTGGCAGTCTCATGCAGATTTTTCAAAAAAATGGTCCTTAAATACAATCCGTATGTCCAAATCATGCCAGTGCATACCGTTAGAAAAAGTAACTTAGAGACCTTTGAGAATCCCTTGGACTGGTCTCGGGTCCCGGAGTTGACTTTGGGTAAAAAAGGGCTTAGAAGCACCCGTCGGTCCTTTGGACAAAAGATCATCGGATGATGATGGATTGTTCACCCAAACCGCTAGTCTAAATCATGCATGGGGCATACCGTTGGAAATTTTATGTGAGGTACATTTATGTTCCAAAGATCTTTGCTCAGTTTGGAGAGTTGACTTTGGTCAAACGGGGCTCGAAAATTCCCCAATGACCCTTCAGAGTAAAATAGATCGTTCGTATGTATTGTAAGGCTGATTCGCACATAGGGCCAAACATTAAAAAGGATATTTAGTGCCCTTTGAAGATTCATTCAGTCTTGTTCGCGTTGAAGAGTTGACTTTGGTCAAATGGGGCCTAGGAGCACCTGATGGTCTTCCGATCAGTTTTTAGGGAAACGGATCATTCGTTCGAGCTGTTATGCCATTTCACACATGGGGTGGACACGAAATGAAATTTCTTGAGTTGCATGAAAAGATTCATTTCAACAAAAATCAGGGTATTTTATGTACATTTTCAATTCCTTACCTTACTCCTCCTATCTTTTCTTTGTCTTTGCACTCACTCCCTTCTCTTTAGACGTCGATCTAGCCACTGTCTTAGTCGACAACGCTCGAGAAGGTAGATCCATTATAAGGAACCAAAAGAAGACTTAAAGTGATTAGCATGCGCTATTAAAGATGTAGGTGTTGATTTTCATAAAGCAAGCACCTCTTTGTTTCTAGCCATACTCAAATAGGATGTGGGGAGTAGTTTTTAAACAGAAGAATGGCGAGAAAGAGGAATTGATTCAAGAAAAAAAGTGTCGAATTGGAAGTAAAGTAAGAAGGAAGGAAGTAAGGAAGAATTAATTCAAATTTGTTTTTTGAAATTATTATTCAATGCAATTCTAACTGATCCCTGCGACCATTAGGTTAAAAGCCCAATGCTCTACCAAAAGAGATATACACCAAAAAAATATGCAGTAGTAAATAAATATTGGTGTGGAAAAGAAAATAGGGTGGGGTTGGGTCTGGCCTTATTCTCATCATCTGGCGCTACCTGATTATCTGGGAGAGAGATCCCTTTCCCACTCGGGCTGGGTAAATAAGGTAGAAGCTCCCCCAATAGGTAAAACCATATCCACATTTGTGAGATAGGGCATGACTTCAGTAGTGTTTTAGTTCCCTTCGAAGATTCACTGATCTTTCACTCTGATGATAAAGTTGATTGGGATCAAATCGGGGTTCGAGAACTCCCGGTGGCCTCGAAATCAGTTTTTAATAGTAAAATGGTCCGTTCATCCAAACCATTTTATCAATTCATGCTTGGGGTGGACTATGGAAAGGGGATTTAGAGCCCTTCGAAGATTCATTCATCTTTTTCTCTGACGATGGAGTTGATTGGAATCAAACGGGGCTCAGGAGCGCCCAATGGTCTCTAGATCAGTACTTAGAGCATGACCTAACGTTTGTAGTGAATGTGGAGGTGCTAGGGACCTAAGGGGAGACTTGGGGGGGGGGTCCAAGGATGTGGTGTCTAGAGATCCCCTCGACGAGTGAGCTTTAACAAGTGAAAGCCGTCAAATAGACACCACATGATGTTTGGGAAAAAGGTCAATTTTGTGGACCTAAAGGGATAAGGACTACCATTTCAGAGGGTCGAGGTCAATTCTGGGGACCTGTGGAAATGTTGGAGATGGACGATTTTATAGGCCAAGGTAAATTTTGAGGACCTAAGGTTATGTCGACCCGTTCTCAGGGTCGAGGTAAATTCTTAGGACCTTAAGTGGGAGTGACAAATTCTGAGGGTTAAGGTGAATTCTGAGGACCTTAAGTGGGAGAGAACAATTCTGAGGGATGAGGTCAATTCTGTGGACCTTAAGTGTGAGAGACCAATTCTATGAGCCGAGGCCAATGCTGATGACCTTAAGTGGGAGCGACCAATTTTGAGGGTCAAGGTCAATCTAAAGACCTTAACTAGTAGCGACCAATTCTGGGGGTCGAGGCCAATTCTGAGGACCTTAAGTAGGGGGCGGCCAATTCTAAGGGTCGAGGACAATTCTGAGAACCTTAGGTGGAGGAAACCAATTATGAGGGACGAGGTTAATTTTGAGGATCTTAAATGGGAGCAACCAGTTTTGATGGTCAAGGTCAATTATGAGGACCAAAAGTAGTAGCGACCAATTCTAAGGGTCGAAGTTAATTCTGAGGACCTTAAGTGGAGGCGACCAATTCTGAGGGTCGAGGTCAATTTTGAGGACCTTAAATGAGAGAGACTAATTCTGAGGGTCGAGGTCAATTTTGAGGACCTTAAGTAATAATGACCAATTCTGAGGGCAGAGGTTAATTCTGAGGACCTTAAGTAGGGGGCGACCAATTCTGAGGGTCGAGGTCAATTCTAAGGACCTTAAGTGGAGGCGACCAATTCTGAGGGTCGAGGTCAATTCTAAAGTACTTAAGTAGTAGCAATCAATTCTGAGGGTCGAGGACAATTTTAAGGACCTTGAGTAGTTATGACAAATTATGAGGGTTGAGGCTGATTCTGAGGGATTTAAATAGGGAGCGACTAATTCTGAGGGTCAAGGTCAATTCTGAGGACCTCAAATGCGAGCGACCAATTATGAGAGTCGAGGTCAATTATAAGGACCTTAAGTAGTAGCGACCAATTATGAGGATTGAGGTCAATTCAAAGGACCTTAAGTAGTAGCAACAATTTAAAGGGTCGAGGTCAATTATGAAGACCTTAAGTAGGAGCGACCAATTCTGAGGGTTGAGGTCAATTCTGAGTACCTTAACCAGGAGAAATAAATTCTTAGGGTCGAGGCCAATTATGAGGATCTTTATTGTAAATGTGAGGGGCTTGCTATCTGGGGAGTCTTTAATTTACCCCTTTTGAGATTCCATTGGGGAAAAGGCATCTATCTGGGGCTCATGTCTTTTTTGTAAGAGATAGCTTTGCCGGGGGAGTTAAAATTCTTAATCTGAAAATTTTGTTGGGGAAGAAGTTGATGACTTGAGGTTTTGGTATTCAGCTGAGGAATGTGCTTATTGGGGAGAGATATTAGGTTAGGTATTCTAGCTCTATTTGGGGAAGTTAGAATTTTTCTGGGAAAAAGTTGAATTCCAAATAGGATATTATGTATCCCTGCTGGGAAGCATTTGATTTCTACTGGGGAGTTGTAATGAGTTTTTGGGATGCGGGTGCATTGATTTTTAGGGTTTAAGATGGGGATAAAATGTGGCATTAATCCTGCTAGGGATTTGGGAGCTTAAAAAATCGTTTGCTTAGTGAAGAAATGTTCCAATATTCATTTGGCAATTTTAGGAATTTTTAAAATTTTCTATCTTTTTTTAGGATTTTGTGTACGAAATTTTAGGATGTGGGGATGTGAATGACCTTTTACCCTTGGAGGATAGCTCCTCGAGATACAAGGGTGATGGGTCAGCATGATCAGATGCGACGGTTGATGGTGCGTGAGTTTGGGTACATCTGGTACCTGGGAGAGAGGGTTGCTGAGCGGATTAGGTGACATCCAATTCTATTTCTTTCCCTTTAAGACTTTCTTGCAGATTCATCATTGATAAGGGGAGCTTGGCGTTGATCATATTGCATGTTTGATGTAGAGGCATTGCACCTTAATAGAGACTCAAAACGATAAAGATATATGCATATTTCGTTTGATTATCTTGATTTAGTGCCTTACTCTACATGCACTTTAATTTGCTATTAAATTTTTTTTTGCTTTCAGAAAGAGTGGGAAAAGTGTGTTTTTTGGGAATTTTTGAGTAGAAGATGGCCTCGGAGGCTTGATTGAAAAATATCTTCCCTTTTGAAGATATTTATTTTTATAAAAAGTAGGAAAAATGAGTTTGTTGGAATTTTTTAAATAGAGGAAGGCCTTGGCGGCTTGGTTGGAATTTGGACGAGGGGATAAAAAGCTTAATGGTAAAGTGGGGCTTGTCACCTTCGTTGGATTATGCTGAATATTGTGTGTTGAACAGACTTTAATGATGTTGGTTTTGCTGGAGATGCTGCTCTGGGCCTAACTTCGAAGCTATTGCAGGTGATCGGGGACCTGATAGTGGACCCTCAACTGTCTTCCATTATAGCATGGATGTCATATCGCCGCGATCGTATGGCGGTGATACTGGTAGAGACACTAAATGGTCTAGATGCTTGGCATTTAGGTCGTTCTAATTTTTTGAGAGGAGGTCCGTTATGATTTTCATTTGGCTGGATGGGATATTTCGTTTAGCGGTCCCCCTGAATATTAATTGGCAGTTGTGCCAAATTTCTTAACTCATTATTTCATCAGCTTTGGCCCAACCCTAGAGAACTCGGTAAATTGGTTTATGGTGCACGGAGCTCAATGTTTGCGTTGGTCGGTTCCCTAGTGGGGGGAGTTGTAGACCATTCTCAAACTGGGGGAATACAAGTATGTTCGGTTAGTTGGTCTCTGACAATCCTCATTATATTTTCCCTAGAGGCTCCTAGGTCAAGTTGGATGGGAGAAAATTGTTCCCTCCCATACCCTAGATTTTTTTCCTATAGAGGATTTTACTGATGTCTTGCGCATGCGATTGGTATCTTTATGGGATAATCGTCGATCGTCGAATCTCCCTTCTCAATCTTTTGTCAAGGTTTGGAATTTTTTGGAGATATGAAGTGGTTGTGGAAGAGGGTAGTCGCTAAAATCTTGGAAAAAGAGACCGGGCAAAAATGGTTTGCCATGTTTGACACTATGGAGGGGGCGTAGTGCTTTCCTCTAAGCTGGTTTGATTTTATCATTCCATGGAGTGCCTTCGGTATACTATCCAAGCAGGGGAAGTTTGGGGGCCTTAAGGAGTAAATGATGATGATGGGGCTGGGTCTTCTAACAGCTGTTGATAGGGTCTTTTGTGAAGCTGGTGATTATTTGTGAAGCTTTTGTGATGGTTATCTGTTTGGTTATTTTTGATTTGTTTTTGGTTTTGGGGAATAAATTTGGGCAGGTTTGGCTAGCTTGTTTTTAGGGGTAGTTTGGTTGGATTTATTTTAGAACAGTTTGGTTGTTGGGGGAAGTTGTTTGACTCCCTCTCGTGTACTTGTACCAAATTTTCCCATAATGGAATAAAAAGGATTTTAATTATCTTGTTGTGCCTCTTGATGAGTTTTACATTTGAATTATCTATACCAATTGCTAAGGCATGCATAATACTTTTGTCATGTAAATGATGAAATGAACCGTCGTTCTCGGTGGTAAGAAAAGAATAACATTTTATGAAAAAGAAGGGGACCGTGACCATGTAAAGCCTATGAGCTGCTTATGTACCTCTTGGGGTTTTGAAAATTTTTCGAGTGTCATTTTTAAGTGAGAAGTTTTTATAGGATCAGGTTCCACATAGTTCTGAGTAGAGGGAAATGAAGAATTTTTTTAAAAGGGGGATGAGAGGAGTCGTAGTGCGCCGAGATTTCGGACTAAGGGTAGAATTTCTTAAGACGGTCCAGGTTGATTGGACGTTCCATCTCTTATTCATCAAGGTCAGTGAGTTAAGCGGCGCCACCGAGCATGATCTTCTTTACGATGTAGGGGCCACTCCAATTTGACTTGAATTTCCCTCTGGGGTCCCAAACGGGTTCTATGATTTTTTGAGAGCTAAGTCCTCTTATCGGACACCACGGGCCTTAACTTTCTTGTTGAATGATCATGATATCTGACAATGGTATCCCTGTATATGATATAGAGCCTTTAGCCTCCTTTCGTCTAAGAGAGACAATAGGTCGAGATGGCTCTGATGCGAGTCTTCCTCATAGACTTTGCTTTCAATCATGACGCATAATGAAGGTATTTCTAGTTCATCGGGTAAGACTGCTTCCATGTCGTATACCAGAGAGTAAGAGGTAGGCCCAGGGGATACCTAGACTGAAGTGAGGTAGCCCTAGAGGGTGTAAGGTATCTGATCGACCCAGTCTCTACAAATCTCACTCATCTTACTGATGATTGCTTTGAGGTTCTTATTGATGGCTTTAACTGCACCGTTGGTTTGTGGTTGATAGGAAGAAGATTTGTGTATTTGAATCCCATACTCGCGAATCAACTCTGTGACTTCTGCCTTAAAATGTAACTCGTTGTCTGACATTAGCTCAGGCGGGACCCCGTATCGGCATATGATGTTCTTTCAGATGAACTTGGATTTATTTTTGGCATTCATCACTGCGTATAACTCGACTTCGACCCATTTGGTGAAGTAATAAATGGCAACCAGGATGAACTCATGCCCATTAGAGGCTTTGGGTGTGACTTTCCCTATGATATAGATGCCCTATATGGAGAAAGGCTAAGGAGAGGCCATGTTATATAATTTCCATGGAGGCGAGTGTTAGAGATTGGAAAACTATTGGCATTTGAGGAATCTACCGACATAGGAAGTACAATCCTTAACCATGATAGTCTAATAGTAACCCCGTCGAATAATCTTCTTGGAAAGCATAAGGCCATTCATGTGGTGTCCACATTCCTCGCTGTGGATTTTCTGCATCATTTCTTCAATGTCATCCCCTGCGATGTAGTGTAAGTGGGTTTTATCGAAGTTTATCTTGAATAGTGCTTTACTGCAGACAATGTATTGGGCAATGAGTTTTCAGAGGGTCACTTGGTCTTTTTTTTAGCATCTTGGGGATACCTACCATTCTTGAGGAAGCACCAAATGTCGTAGTACCAACTCTCGGTCATATCAGAGTCCTCTTTTGTGATGAGCTCACTATGGTAGCAGTGGGTCAATTTCACTTGTTTTTGGACTAAGAAAGGGGCCATCGTTATTCCCTCAGGAATGTCGACCATGGAGGCTAAGGTAGAAAGGGCATCGGATAGGTTGTTCCTTGCTCGGGGAAAGTAGTGGAAGGTGATATCTCAAAATTGGGAAGCTATCTCTTGTAGGTGGGCATGGAAGGGTAAAAACTTTTCGTCTTTGTTTTTCCATCTTCTAAGGATTTGGATGATGATGAGGGAAGAATCCTCGTAGACATCTAGGCACTAAATACCTTTCTTGAGAGAGAATTTGATGCCTACGATGCATGCTTCGTATTCGATCATGTTATTGGTACAGGGAAAATCTATCTTGATGGAAATGGGAGCGTGAGAGTCATCAAGGGCGATCAGGAGTATCCCAATGTTGTATCCTTTGTTGTTGGCAGTGCCATTAAAGAACATTTTTCATTGAAGGTCTTCCCGAGAGGTGCAAAGGATATCTTCATCGAGGAACTCAGAAATCCACACATTAGCCTCCTCCATAGGGTAGTTAACAAGGTAACCGGAGATGGATCTCCTTTTTACAATTTTCTACATGACATGCACAGTATCAAACTCGACTAGAAGCATTAACCATAGAGCCATTTGGATAGATAGGATGGGTTTATCGAGTAAGTATTTGATAGGATCCATTCGAGATACAAGTCTAATGGGAAAAGTGTTGTAATTTCTCAGTGACCCAGACAAGGGCAACACATGCTTTTTCTAAGGCAGTGTAGTTGACTTCGTATCCAACCAATTTGTGATAGAGTAATAGATGGCCCTTTCTTTACAGGATTCTTCAAGGTATTGGGCTAGCAGATCCCCAGTTTTGGTATCTATTACGATCAAGTATAGGAATAGAAGGCGACCAGGTTACGATGGCATGAGTACTAGAGGTCGGGTTAGATATTGCTTGTTTTGGTAAAAGGCTTCGTAATAGTCCTCATTCCAGATCTTGGTGGAATCCTTTCGGAGGAGTTTAAAGATGGGTTCATAATTAGAAGTCAACTTCCTGATGAACCGACTGATATGCTATAATTTTCTTAAGAATCCCCGAACTTCCTTCTCTGTTCGGGGTGGTGGCATTTTGAGTTTGGATTTCAGTTTGGTAGGATACACTTCAATTCCCATATCGCTAACCATGAATCCCCAAAGCTTTCCTTTGGTGACGCCGAAGACACACTTTTGTGGGTTAAGTCACATATGATATCGCCATAGTCGTTCGAAGAATTTTTAAAGGGAAGGAACATGAACTTCTCGAGTCTTAGACTTAATGATCATATCACCCACGTAGACCTCGACCTATTTATGTATCAGATCATTCAAGATGGTTCTGGCAACCCTTTAGTAGGTAGCCCCTGCATTTTTGAGATCGAATGGCATTACTGTGTAATAGAAGGTCCCCAAGGGGTGATGAATGCAGTTTTCTCTTGATGATCAGGCTTCATCTTGACCTAATTATATTCGACAAACCCATCAATGAATGACTTGAGAGCGTGACTGGCCGTATTTTCCATGATCATGTCGATATTAGGCAATGGGTAATCTTCTTTCAGAGAGGCTTTGTTCAAATACCGATAGTCAACGTGCACGTAGACCTTTAATCCAAATTTTTGGTATGGTTACAATGTTGGCTAGCTATGTGGGATATTTAACCACTCGAATGAAGCCTACATTCAACTGTTTGACCACCTCCTCTTTAACCTTGAACAATCATTCGGTGCGAAGCTTTCACAATTTCTGTTTGATCGATTTACATTTTGGGAGAGTTAGAATTTCGTGCTGAGGTATTTCAGGATCAATGTCGGGCTTGTCATCACAGGACCATGCGAAGACGTCTACAAATTCCTTCAGTAGTTCTTCAAGTTATACGCACTCATGCTCGTCAAGGGTGGACCCTATCCTAATCTCACACAATTGGCTATTAGAATCGAGATTGATAAAAATAGTTTCATTTTTATTAATTTGAATGCAATTATGTTTTTTGTTATTAACCTTATTAAGATTAGTTAATAATTGTTCATTTGCAAATTCATCATCATCAAGTTTGATTAAAATCAAGACAATTAATGTAAGGCATAAAAAAATACTCAAAATCTTTATTTATTTTGTTCTCGAGAAAAACAGCGTTGAGAACTTTGTCAAAAGCGGTATCAATTACATTGCTATCAGAAAAAAGAGGAACAAAAAAAGAGGAAGAAATAGTATAAACATCTGAGTTAGGTTGCATTTCAGTAACTAGAACTGGTATACCATTCCAATTAGGGAGGTCTTATCAGCAGTCTTAGTTAGGATTGATGGATCCAACGATGTATCACTTGAATGGATCATACAGAGCATCAGTCCTAGTGTTTGCAGATTGAATGAGTCCTCGGACTCACTTCCCTTGGAAACCTCAGTAATAACTCTAGTCTTCTCAACAAGTGGTTGCACATGATGCTGGGAACTTTTGACCCATAAGTAGTTGTCTTAGAAGAAGATCTCCATCCCTGGATTTATCTTCTTATTCACATGATCATACCATGGATTGGTAAAGCCACAAAATGGAAAATCTTCACCCTATTTGATGAATCTTTTGTTGAAAGAATCCCCCCAAACAGTCTTGGTACTTTCTAAACTTCACTTCAATCGGGATTCCCGGAGCATTCTGAGTTCCTCTAATGATGGTTGATAACCCATGCCACATAAATAAAAGGCCTTCTTCAGGTCAATGGGTTCTAATATCCCCTATTAGTGTCATCTCAATCCTAGTCTGAGCATGAAGTGCATATTCTTGAACATTTGTATCACATTAATATTGTCGTGAGAGGACTGTACTCTAGATAGGCTCGATCTTTAAAATAATCCCTTACTTGGAGTGGAAGTGGTTTGACTTAGAATCCAGATAGAAGCATGCCATTTTACACATGATGTATCTCTAGTATCGGGTTACTAGTGCTTGCATTCTCAGTATTATCAACATAGCCCAAGATGGTGATGACTTTCCCCTTGGCGAAGAACTTCAGTTTTTGATGGAGAGAGGAAGATACCCCCTTGATGCTGTGAAGCCACAATTGACCAATAAATAGATTGAAACAATTAGGTATGTTGATAACTTGGAACTAGGTAACGGGATTTATAGGTCCAACCCTTATTGTAAGCTTTATTGATCCCATCACCTCTCGGTGAGTGTTGTCATAAGCACGCACTGGGGCAAAAGTTGGAGCAAGGTCTCTTACTTTCAAATCTAGGCATTTGAAGGTTCTAAATGGGAAAACATTGAGTGCTGATCCATTGTCAATGAGTGAGAGCGATATTGTCTTCCCTGTTACCTCAATAGAGATGCTAAGGACATAGTTGTGACTATGTCCAAATTTTGGGATTTTTCTTCAGAAAAGGAGAGCATTTTAGTAGAGGTTAAAGACCCGACCAGGTTTATGACTTCTTCTAGAGTGGTGGAAGGAGGGACTATGGACTCGATAAGTAATTTTATCAGAGCATTTCGGTGTAGCTGGGAAGACATAAATAGTCCTCACAAAGTGATGCTGGCCTGAGTTTTCTTGAGATAGTTGAGGATATTGCTTTCCTCAATGGACATTTCTGGCATGAGGAGTTTCTTTACAACTACCTTTAATTTATTTGTTAGTGATGATTGAGGATTTGAACTCTTGTAGTTCCTCCCAGATATTTTCATATGGTTCACAAAAGAGGGGATAAACAAAAACATTATTTCTTCATCTATCTTGGGTTATTCGTCCACTTTGTTGATCTCTCCTAGCAGATCTTCAAATGATATCATCCCGCATATACTAATCACTGGGTTAGACCTTTCCTGGCTTGGCTATTCATCTGCACTATCAAACTTGTCTCCCCATCTGGTGGCAACGATATCGTCTTTCCATGAGAAGTCAATGCACTCCATAACTTCTACAACTTCTATATATAAATCCTCCCACTCAATGGGGAGATGCATAAGTGAAATGACCAATCGACCTTGTAGTTTCAAAGCATCGAGTAACTCGGATATACTGCAAATCTTATTGGTCTGTCAGAACATGCCTGTCAGCATCTGTACTACATCATCCAAACTTACTTTGCCAACGGGTACCACCCAATTATCTGAATCTCGAGCCCATTTTCGACCTTCCATAAATAGTGTGCTAAACTCTTGGAAGTCAATGGTCATTTCTTAGGTAAATTTCAGCCCAAACTCTAGGAGTTGGTTTAGTACCACTGGAAATTCCACATCTTTTCCCCCAGAACGGGTATGAATTACAATGCATTCTTTTTCAAGAAGTGACAGAGCTTGGTCGATAAATCAGGTAAGGTGTACGAGAAAATATAGCCAAATTTTAAGGGATTAAGGTGAATATATGGGTATAATGGGTGATTTACTGGTTATAATCTAGGTACAGGGGTCAAATTATGGATCATTTTCTAGGAAGATGGCATTTGCATGATTTGGGAGTGGATTGTGAGTGGCGTTAGTTTTAGAATTAGCTGGTGGGGCGATGGCACCTCGGTCAATCAGACCTTGGATTAGATTCCGAATATGGAAGCACTGATTAGTGGTAAGGCCAAAATTTTGATGGAAATCACAATGGGCGTCGGGTTTGAAATTTTAGGGAAGTGGGTTTGGTAGTGGATGAGGTTCCAATGGCTTGATGAGATTTCGGATCAATAGGACTTTGTAGACTTTGGAGAGGGGATCATGAAGCTCGGTGTATTATTTTCTTACTGGGTAGCACGACTTTCTAGTGACCACGAGGTAGTAGGATGTTAAATGCTGTTAATAGTCTAGACTGTAGCAGGCTTCTCATATTTTCTTAGAGTGAACTGTCCAGATACTTTATTTCGCTCAACTTCTGTCTTGGTATTACTTTCTTTAATCTCCACTCTTGCTTCTCGGAGGTCTAAAAATGTGGGTAATATTTTCCTCCCATCATCACTCGGACATGGGTTAATAAATTTTTCTTCACAATACTAACTTGCTCCTCTTCGAAAGGACGGTTGGTGATGGTGGTCTCTTTCTCCCTCCACCTGGCTATGAAATTGTTGACAGTTTCTCCAGGGTCTTTATTGAGAAGTTCTAAATGATGATGTGTAACCTCTAACTCCTTATTGTATTTGTACTGCGACATGAATTCATGGACAACATCCTCCCAACAGTGAATTCTGGATTCCTCGAGGGATAGGAACCAATAAAGAGCGTTGTCTTTCAAAATCTGTTGGAACATCTGGGTCATTATATCCTCGGAGGCACCTATGAGAGTCATGGATCGATGGTAACTTCATAGATGAACAATTGGGGGCCCTCTACTCCAAAACTTCTCATTATTAGGGGTCTTGAATTTTTCCAACAACCTTTCTATGGGGTAGGGAGACATATGGGTGTAATCCATGTAGTTCCCGGAGATTCGAACCTGGCCAATTTTTTTTGGTTAACAGCTTAAAGTCCTCCTTGACCTTTTTTAACTCTTCTTACTTCAGATCAATATGTATTGGTAGGTTATCCCTTGGTTGGGCAAGATTCAGGATAGGGAGCTGAGCTGGTGGCGACCCATTGGCAGGAGGGTCATGCGAAGCGTGCTGATATTCTTTCGAGACCCAAATAGGCTCATGAATGGGTGTACCCATAGCCCGAGGGAAGAGGACCTCGAGCTCTTCAGGAATAGGGACCCAATTTCGCCGCATCTGATGAACCTCGGTTTGATGGTTGTAAATCTTAGCGGTAAGTTGGACTAGGACCGTCATCAAATTAGATTGCACATTCGACACTTGGTCTGCGTTTTCCATGGATGGTTGATAAAGGCGGATTTCGAACTTAGAGGAAGTAGAGGGATAACTGATAGAGCTTTAGGGTGGTTCGATAGAAGACCAAAGCCAATAGGGAGCCAGGCCAAGGGTTGGGTATGCAATCGACCTGAGAAGGAAAATGATTAGAATTTATTTTTGAAATAGGGAAGGAACAAAAACAAAAAAATATTTTTGATATTTTTTGGAAAGGGAAGGACAAAACATTTTTGGTATTTTTATTAAAAAGGAGGAGAAATGTTTTTGACACTTTTGGTAGGGAAGGAGCGAAAAAAATGAGAGAAAAGTCTCAACATGATTATTATTATGTTTATGTTTTCACTTGTATTAGGTTTACCTAAATGCAAAAAAAAATGTCGGACGGAACCCGAGCTTGGGAAAATTAGGTTTAAAAATACGTAAAAAATGGCTTGACTTGTTGCCAGGCCCGTGGACAAGGTCCCATTTTGGAAAAAGACAATCATGCGAAAATTTGGGCAACATTCTGACCCGATATTTTAGCAGAGTTTCTGGTAGTAACCGACAAACTAAATATGAGTGCCCTAGGTTTGACGCCTATATGAGGTTATGCAGTTGTTGGGTTAGTGTAAAGGTTCCCCCTTTTGGCATGACTTCCATGATATACATCTTGATTTTGAGGGCAATCGGTACGTGTGGACAAGCCATTTGATATACCTGAGTGTACATGAATTTCCTCATTATATACCTCGTGGTGATAGTACGTGTGAGAGAAACTTCAATATACTCGACGTTTATGAATGACTTCCCTTCTATATACCTCCTGTTATAACTTCAGTTAAGCGGTACGATGCTGGGGGAGTCGTTAGATATATGTCGAAAGTACTTGGCCAATGAAAGGTGATATTCATATTGCTAGCTAACTACGCCCTGCTGGACCAGCGCCCATCGCAAAGTGACCCCCCAGTACAGGACAATAATTTTGGTTAATATCCATGCTCTTGGTGACGTAGTGTGCAAAATGCATGATTCTTGATTAGTATATTAAGGAGATAGTATTTTATTTGGCATGATGAGTACTATACTAATAAAGAAGAATGTACAAGTATCATGAAAAGTAAATCTAATATGGAGCATGAAGATTACACTAAGTATGGATATGTGAGAGTGAGTGATGTGTGAATATCTATAAGTGAGTGTGTGGTGGTGAATCTAAGCATGGATCAACTACAAGTGGTGTGTGATAAGTGTAAATGAGCATGGATATATACAAGTGTGGTAACTAGAGGTGTGTGCTAGTGACACCTAAGCATGAATATTCTAAGTGGTGTGTGTAACATGTGGTTATAAGTGAACCAATATACATGTGTAGGTAGTGTGAGGTGTACATGGAGAGTATTTACGAGTGTGTGAAGTGAAAAGTGAGTGAGAGGTGATATAAAAATGAGGTGGATGTATACAAGAAATAATAAAGGAGAAAAAGGGAACATACATGTAGGTGCATACGCACACAAGCAGAAAATGATAACACCCATAAAAATAGAGTCTAGCCCACTTAAGTAAGTGTCCCCATCGGAGTTGCCATTGTGGCCATCTCGAGATCTTCCCCCTCTCCCCGGGAACTATCGGGGGGATATAGAGGGAGAGATAAAGGTCCCGTGCCCCTCATTACACCAGGGGTGCTTCGGATAATGTCGGGTTTAGGGTGATGTAAAGAGATTGAGTCACCAACCTATTTTGTACAAAGCAGGAAAAAGAATATGTCGTCGCCACGAGAGAGTGGAATCAAAGACAACTAATGCTTACGAAACCAATAGATCAATGGTTCGTGTGCTAAATTACGGAATGGGAAGGTGTTAGGCACCCATACCGCCCTTTCGGTCTCTCATGGGCTCATGTTGCAATTTTCCTTAATTTCTTTGTGAAGTGTGTGTGTGAATGTATATATATATATATATAAATGGTGATCGAAATCGCTCGACTCGCATCATGGAAAAGATGGAGTGAGGTCATCCACAGGAATGTTCCTAAAATAATGATTCAAAAATATGATGTGCGCTTATCGAGATATTGATTGTTATGATGAAATGATAATATGTGTTAGATAAGATGTAATTATGAATCACAAGTATGATATATATATATATATATATATACATATAATATTGGATAAAATAGTGGAAAAATGAAAATATGAAAATAGGACTCGAGTCTCGAGTTTTAGCCTGAAACGCCTACGTAACCTATAAAGGCATCAAAGTCCTGTAGTTTTCATGCGGCACAAGGGTGGGGTTTATCCCGTATATTCAAACGGGAATTTATTATATGTGCGTGTAGAAAATATATTTTTAGTTGTTAGAAAACGTGATAAGGAATCCCGTCGAAATTTATATGTGTAACCCTCTTGTTCTTTGTTTTGAATTTTTTTATAGAAAATATATTATGTGCAATATAACTAATAAAGGATGAGATATTAATGTGTATGATCTAAATTAAAAGCTAAATTAAGAATTTATATAACTAATGCGAACATAAAGAAATTTAAAGAGAGAGAAGGATGTTCGAACCTTCTTTGGAAACTTGAAGCTTGATCTTGATTGTTGATGAAATTCCTTGCAAGTTGGGATGGATGTGGGATGAGAGAGAAGGATATTTTTGTTAAATTGGGTATGAAAGTGATGAGAATGAAAGACGGAGAAGAATTTCACCGAAGGAAACATCGCTGATTGCAGAAGAATGTTGCTGAGATCACTGAAATGAATGGTTCTGAGTTGCCTTGGAAGGTGAGATCATGCTATACTTATATAGGGTAGGGGTACTACTGATTGGTATTGTCCTTATCTTTCCTATTGGCAGGTAACTCTAGACACAATGCCGATAGACAGGGAAATGGACCCGCCAACTGGAAGTCTCGTACATATTTTAAAAAAAAAATCATAAAACGCAATTCGTAAGGCCAAATTGCGCATGGGGCATACAATTAGAAAGATAATTCATAGACCTTTGAGAATCCTATGGTCGCTCCAGGGTCCGGGAGTTGAATTTGGGTCAAACGGGGCTCGAAAGCGCCCGTCGGTCCTTTGGACAAAAGATTGTTGGACACCACGCATGAGGAGGATCATTGGAAAAGTTATGCAAGGTAATTAGATGTTCCAAGAGCTTTGCTCAGTCCAAAGAGTTGACTTTCGTTAAACGGGGCTTGAAAGAGCCCGGTGACCCTTTGGAGTAAAACTGATCGTTCGTTCGTACCATAAGGCTGATTCATGCACGGGAAAGATCGTTGGAAAGGGTATTCAGTGACATTTGGAGATTATTTTAGTCTCATTCGATCTGTTATGCCATTTTATGCACAGGGCGGACCATTGGAAATGGATTTTCAGTGGCCTTCGAATATTCATAGAGATTTTTCTCTGACAATGAAGTTGATTGGGATCAAATCGAGGCCCGAGACAGCCCGATGGTCGCTAAATCGGTTTTCGATAGTAAAATGGTCCATTCATCCGAACCGTTATGCCGATTCCTGAATGGGGAAGACCATTGGAATGGGTATTCAGAGCCCTTCAAAGATTCGCTGAACTTTTTCTCTGATGATGGAGTTGACCGAAATCAAATGGGGCCAGAGAATGCCTGATGACCTCTAGATCAGTACTTAGATCATGACCTAGGGTTTATAGTGAATGTCAAGGTGCTAGGGAACTAAGGAGAGAATTAGGTGGGTCCTAGAATTTGGTGTCTACAGGTAAGTTAGAGGAGAAACTCTAAAGACGTCCCATTTCTTATTCTTAAGATTGTAGGAGCCGAGAAAGTGTAGCTCGTTCTATCATCATACTCTTTTATTTTCATTCAGGTTGTACATGTATATTTTTTAAGAGTTGGACGTTTTCGTAGTTATATATTTTATATTCAAAGATGACTTATTTGTCATTATTGGTATAAGAGTTAGTTTTTTGCTGATTCAGTATTTCATTATCTTTTCATTGTTCATTCAATTTTGTTTTTTTTTTATATTAAGAATGTTACCTAAAGTTTATAATTCCAGTAATCTTCTTATATTAAACTTGATCAATCTATTTATTAATTTTATGGGTTGCCATATTTGGCTTTAAAGCATTCCACGTTCTAGTGTTCTAGGGATCTTGAGTGCGTATATCACTTTTTCACGTTGCGTTCTTTGACTACATTATAGATTGTAAATTGTCATGTGCAATACTGATTTAAATAAATTCGCAAATTCCAACCACAAACTTATTTAATTAGAGTTAATTTTTAAACAAAGTTAATTAAGCCCCTAAACATACAACTACGTGTGTGCGTGTGTCAAACCATCCTAAGCACAAATATGCTAACTCACAGATTTCAGGAAAAATCCCTTAAGGGAAAAGCCTTTATTTCACTGTAAAGCCTAGAGTCAGTAATGGATTCCACGCAGTGAATCCACATGAACCGCAGTCTAATCTTCAACAAAGATCCACACGCAACGAACCTCAATGACCTCAGTCTTCAGGTGTAGAGACGCACTCCACAAAGATTAACAATAACAAAGTTTTGTTCTTGGGTTCCAAAAGATTCACAAAAGTAATTGGGAATTTTGTGCGAATCAAAAAGTTGTTTGGGACATAAAAAATTAATGTCTTGATGTGTTTGAACTCTCAAAAATGTTTTCTCAAAGCTTTAAAAAAAATACACCACTGAAATACCTATTTATAGAAATCTAAAAAATCTGAGGCGGTGGAAAAATTTATCGGCAGAGAACCGGTCTGGGTAGAATTTCTGTCGATTTGGTTCTTTCTATAAAAACAAACCGGCCTGGGTAAAATGGCATCGGTTTGATTCGATCCTTGCAGTTATAAATTCTTTTATAAAAAATACATCGGTTTACTAAAAACATTTTAGAAAAAATTCCCAATACTAAAATGAAAGTTTTATGGAATTTAAAACTGAATTTTACCAAAGTTAATCTCATCAAGTCTTTGTTGAAGATTTCTTGATGTTCGGATCTGTCTTGATGCGTGTTTGAGCTTGAACTTCTCTAACGGGAGTAGTGGCATACAACATACACTCATGTAACATACGAACATGAGAAAAATGTCCTTACAAATCCCCCATATGTTTATGCCGGTACAAACTAAAATCATCCTAATTATCAAAATCAAAATGACATATATAAATCTAGCCTACATGAACCCATAACTGGAAAAATAAAAATATAAAGTCTTCAACATTTCACTTCAACTCTTCAACAATCTTCCAAAATTTCTTTGTTGTTATCAGGGTGGGCAAGAATGATCTTCAATTGTCCCTACACACATGAGATAAGAAAAAAAATACCTTCATGATTCTTCTAGTTTGATATGAGATAGACATAAATCAAATCAATCAATATAAAACTCAAATATTCACCATAATGCAAAAAACTCCCCCATTAAAAAATAATTCGATCTCCCCCTTTTTAGTTGTCCGAAATAGACATGGAAACGAAGAAACAAAACAAACATGGAGATGTCATGACAAAAAATCATATAAAATATGAATCAAACTACGCTTATGCAAAGGAGTAACCCAAAAGCTTCCACAACCTATTTTTTATTTTTCAATTTTTTCAAACAAAAATGCAAAAATAATTATACAAAAATCACGCACCATGAATTTACACTAAGTCAACCAAATCATGGAAATAGAATGAATTGGTGTGAACATATTCAATAGGCAAATCAACGCAATCAAACATAACATATGTGCACGATGCATACGTGTACTCCTATCGATAAAATCTCAAAATCGTCATTAGGTGTTAAAAGTGTTGAATTTAAATGACATCGACTCACTCCATCAACACATCAAAGTCAATAATTATTCTCACACCAATAACGTCTAAAACTATGAATGATTTTTCAAGGCATTGTCAGGACGTGCAAACCCATTTTTCATTTATTTCCATCCAAACTCCCTCATAAATAATAATCATTATATTTTTCCTTTTTGAGGGCCCTTTTTGGAATATTTATCTTTTCATTGCCTTTAAATTTTTCTAGCTCTTTTAAATGGTGGCTTTCATGGCGAGTTAATTTTGAACTCTTGCAGCCCTTTCCCATGAATTGCTCATCATGTTTTGTTGCAATTAAATTCCTCACGGTAAACGATTTTTACATGCACTACTTCCATTGTCAAGTTTTATGACATATGATTCATTTTAAATATAGAATTGAGATGACAACACTCCGACCAATATGTGATAAACAAGTACAATAATCAAAAAAATCCATGCAAGTGTGCATTAAAGGAACTCATGAGTCAAACATGTAGGTAATATCAACAAATCACATCTCACTGACTCCAAACATTGTAAAGAACAAATGAAATGATGACGCATATTAAAACACTATAAAATCGTCATAGGATATGGAATGAAATTGTGACTCGGTCATCCTAAATGCCCATTCATATTCGGTGTAAAACAAATTACAAAAATCTTTTTGACTTTTTCCAAAAATTTTATCAAAATAAAATCTTTTTGGCTTTTTCACATTTTTCTAAAAAAAGTGAAAATCTTTTTGTATTTTTTAATTTTGTTTTACAAACAAAAATATTTTTGGTTTTTCAAAAAATATAACAAAATGGAAAATATAAATAGAAAATGATACACACTAGAAATAGGCAAAAATATCATCATGTAAATCATCCTATGCTAGCAAACAAGTTTAGACCTCAACTGGTAGGTGTGGTGGAGTTTTTTAAAGATGGTGACATCCTATGAAGAATCTCCATCAAGCCATGTGAAGTCTTGATTAAAAACTTTGCCTGCTCCCTAGTATGTGCAAACTCTCTCGTGTAGTAATTCGGAGCGTCAGATGTGGGTGCGTTCGTGTGAACACGTATAGTACCATGTATAGTAGTAAAACGTGATGCATAACCCAGCTTAAAACAAAACTCTTTACGGTGTCCTCTCTTCTTGAAGTGTGTGCAAACATAAATAGGCCTAGGTACACCTCTCTCAGAACATCTACTACGGGCTCTCCTAACAGGTACAGGATGCCTAGGTGGGTCAGGTCGAGATCCACGTGCATCAATAACAAACTCAGGAACTAGCTTGGGTACTGCATGTGAAGTGGATGCACCGTCATGACCTATTACTAAACTCTCACCACTACCCAAAATGGGATTGAGAACCATCTTTCGTTCCTTCTTAGATGTGTTCTCTAAAGTGACTTTAACCTCCAGGGAGTGCTTAAGATCTCTCTATAATTGTGACACGCTGGTTATAAGTTCACGCTTTTCCTTATTTAAAGAAATCAACTTCTCACTCAAAGAAACCTCCACCTTCTCGAGTTGAGTTAATTTAGACTCAAACACCTTCAAAATCTGTAACTCTCTCTCAAAATAAATCAACTTAAGACCTAGTTCCTTATTCAATTTCTTCGTTTTCAAGGTCTCGGCTCACAAATCTCTAAAAGCCTTTTGGAGTTCACTTTCACGCTCACTTTCTCCCTCACTCAAAATAAACAAATCATCCTCGGGAGTCTCACAAACACAAGTGTCCTCATCGCCATGGGAAAAACTAGGTGTGATCTTGTGACTAGCTAAAAAGGCAACAAAATTTCCTTGTGAGTTTTCATCCCCGGTATCACTCACCTCTTCCTCACTATCACTAAGGGTGGCTAGCATTGCAACTTTCTTTCCCTCTCTCCTAAGTCTAGTGGGACACTCAAACGACTTACGCCCTCTGCCCTCACAATCAAAACATGTCATTTTTTCTAAATCTCTCTCACCCTTTTGCTCTTTCTCACCGCTTTCTTTGGCCTTATCTTTCTTTTTCTCAAAAAACATTTTATTGGAAGAATTTTGTTTTGAAAACTTGAGAAACTTTTTTAAAAGCTTTGTAAGCATGTCCATATTAAAATCAGACTCGTCCTCAGACTCGGACTCACAAAATCTCACTTTTTTTTTCTTATCACTCGTGGACACTTCCTTTCCCTTACTAGACTAGGACTTAAGTGCTATCCCTCTATCCGTAGGTTTGACAGTGTCAGGGAACATTTCAATCCCATTCGTTCGGAGGTATCCTACCAAATCTTCTTGATGATGATGAAAACAACACCACCCTTCAAGGTGTTTGTAAGCTCAATTCAATGTCAACAATGGCAGCACAAGGCATATAGAAGGTATACATACACAATAGAAGGAGATGAGGAGAAGAAGATTCACAATAAAATATAAGTGGTTCAGCCAATTAGGCCTACGTCCACTGTGCAAGTGTATGATGTGTATCAATGTGTAAGGGATCTAATGGCCATAGATACAATCTCTCAAGCTCCCTCTCTACTGTGTATTTAAATAGAGTTTCAGCTAGGGTTACTAATTTTCTCCCCCCTCACAAGGTAGAGGATGACCTCTATATATAGTACCTAGGGGTTGTAATGTACCCCCATGCATGCAATGAGCATGTGTGTGTTGATCTAGCCAATATGGAGAAGCCATCTGTCACTGTCACATGTAGAGAATGATGATGAAATATTCTCCCCACGTGTGGGGAATGATTTGTTATAACTAACTTGTGTCCACGTGCCCTTATCCAAATGTCAGGAGGTGCTCGGCCATCTCGCTTAGTCATGACCTCGGCCTGGTATAAGCCGAGGTTGATAAAGTCCAGTTGCTCATTCAATCTGAGATGGGCCATGAAGGTCTCGGCTTTTGTTAAGCCAAGATAACGGATAGGGGTCGGCCTGGGTAGAGGTTGAGCTGGCTTGTTCTTGGAGCATCGACTGATATCTTGATGAGGTTGGCCATGGTAGAAGTATGACTTCCTGCGACCCCGGATAACCACCGGCCGAGGTCGTAACATCTAGCTGAACTGTAGTGCCGCTGTCCCGTATGCAGTGCCCCTTTTGATGAGGTTGGTGGCAGTGTCAGCCTGGGACGACCTTGCTATGGCCGAGGGCTGATGTCACGGACCCAAGGCTTTCCCAGCACCGACTACATCCTCGGCCGAGGTTGATGCCTCCGAGCCGAGGTGACACTAATAGCATATCAATCACCCCCAGCCCTTAGTTACATGTGAGTGAAGGTGACTATGGGATCTCCAAACCTCCGAGGCCTTTCTCCTATGAGCCAATGTTCGCTTGACACTTGTCCATTGCTGAAGTGTGGCTTGCTTGGCAAGCATGTGTTGTCAGTCGCCCTTTGGGGCTCCCAAGGCAATGATGGGCCTTGGGACACATGCCTGTATATTTTAGGGTTTAAACCCTTATTTTTCCCTCCTTCTTCCTCAATTCTCTTTCCTGGCACGATTTTACTTCAGCAGTTTCTCTCTCTAAAGGGCATTTTCTTCACGATTTCACTTCAGCAGTCCTTGGTGGTGATTTCCTCGCCTTTTCTTCGCTTTCCCTTATCGTTTCATGTTCAGGTATCTTCTTCCCTTCATTTATCTTCATTTTCTCTGCTTTTTCCCTTCTATTTGTGTTTTTCGACGAGTTTTTGAGTTTTCTGATGAGGCCTCCATAGTTTCAGGCTAACTGTTCTTGCTAAGTTTGGGTAGTTTGATCTTTAAATTGCTTTATTTCCTTATCCAATCTTGTTTGTCGTTTGATCTTTAAAGTGTAGTGCCTGCCTCTGATGCTCAGACCCCTCTACCAACTTCTTGAGGAGTTACCTTCTCTCAGAGAGAAGACTTTAGAAAAAATTAGACAAATAGAATGGTCACAGGAGGAGGCTCGTAGGTCACAAGAATTCCGTCTTAGACCCATCTTTCCACCACCCCTGAAGGTAATATAACCTGATCCATTGGAACCTTTTAACCAGGTAGAGGTCCCTGCCGAACTAGTACCGATGTCTGAGTCTGAGTCTTCCACCTCAGACCCTATGTCTGTGGATTCCTTCCAGGAGGCCATGGACTTCACAACTCGGCAAGATCAGGCCCCTGATCAAGCCGAGGTCTCTAGCCGGGCCTCGTCCCATAATAATTTGAGCACCTCGTCCTCTTCCTCAGAGGTTGAGATTGTTGAGCCGAGTGTGGCTATTCCCCCCATTCTTGACGCCATTCCTCTGTCGGCCGTCACCGGGGCCGAGTTCGTTCGGAGGTTATCGAGTAATCCATCAACGTCTGCTCCGACCGACGTTGAGCAAGATAATGATGACGATGATGACGCTGAGAGTGATGTCGAAGTCTCTGAGGCGACCGAGATCGAGAGTACCATTACTGAGGTAGACCTTCTTTGCTTCAGATATTTGTACTCCATCATCCCCTCTATAAAGCTTAGAAGACCTTTGAGGGAAGAGAGGGCTTACCGTGGTCGAGATGGTGAGATCTTCTTATACGAGCAGATGTTCAAGTTAGGGTTTCGTTTACCCATTCATCCTATTATTAGGTCCATCCTTTCCTTCATCAATTTGGCCCCTTCCCAACTGTCCCCTAACTCTTAGACGGTCATAATAGGGGCCATAGTCTTGTGAAGGGCTGTCCACCACTCAGACCTTCCATTTCAGGTCTTTGTTGGTTGTTATGTTCCCTCATCTACCAAAAATCATCCGAGATACTATCATTTTGTAGCTCGGAAGCCTGAGAAAAAGATGATCCAAATAACTCAAAGTTCCAACCACAACTGGAAGCCTCAATACTTTTTCGCTTTTGGGCCATGGGAATTTGGTCCATGTGTTCCCTCGTCCTTGCTAGAGCCGAGGATGCCCCTGAGATGGGGTAAGGTCACAATGTGTGCGAGGGCCGACCCTGGTCTGAGCCTGCAGAATCTTCAGAAGGTGAAAGACCTTCAAGATCAGGGGATACATGGTCTGCTCGTAAAATTTGAACACTTGATGACCCCCCACTACCTCTCTGAGATCGGCCTAGGTGGAAGTCCTCTTGCCGAGTTTGGTAAGCGTTTTTTTTCCAAGTTTAACCTCTGAGTTTATTCGTATTTGATTCCCTAACTCAGATCTATTAATTTTTGCAGAGCGCCCAAAGGATATTTCAGACGAGCTTTGGGAAATGGCTGCGCCTAGCTTGACGAGGCTTGCAAAGAAGGCAGGTCTTAATTCTCCTCCTCCAGCTCCCTCTACCTTAAAGCCCCAAGCCACGAAGAAGAGGGATCCTACTGAACATGCCCCTGAGGATAAGAGGCAGAAGAAAAAGAGTGTTGATTCTGCCACCCCAATCTCTTCAGCAGACGCTTTATCGGTTCATCTAGAGTAATTGAAGATTACTGACAGCATCATCGGCCACAGTCTGCAGGTCGTGGATGCCTTCGGCTCTATAATGATCGAGGCCGATAAGCGTTTCTTTCGATCACTGGATACTCCCTTGCTGATTGAGTTCGGCATCCACAGATCCATTCAGGTATGACCTCATATTTCCTTGTAATTTCCAAGTGTAACCTCTGATTTATCTCCAACTTATTCATGATCACAAAATCTGAAGGGCTTGGCAGCTATGCACCACCTCTCCAACTGGACTCTGAGGAAGTTGCCCCTCATCCAAAAGGGTCAAGAGGCCGAGAAGGTGCAAAGCACTCTGAACGCAGAAATTGACCGCCCAAAGTCTGAGCTGGGCGAGTCTGAGAAGAAGGTGAAGGGGTTGGAGAAGGAAATCTATCAGCTTAAGAAGGACCATGTTGTGGCTCTGAAGGCCAAGGACGACGTTCTGCAGCAGAAAGTCAACTCGGCTGCGAAGGCAGCCCTCGATGATGCCTCTGAGGGGATAATAGCTGAATACAAAACTTCTGATGAATTTATGATCTTTGGCTTTGAATACCTCGAGAGAGGTATCAAAGCTACTACCAAGTGGGATGCTGCCAAGGAGAAAGAGGCTGGCAATTTGAAAGCCTCTGATTTCTTAGGCCTTGGTTTTGCTAATCCTCAGCTTACCCAGGCCCTTCAGGAGGTTGAGGAGGAGGTTGCCGCGCCTGCCGAGACTGCAACGTTGGATGGCACAGAGGTTGGAGGGACATACCACAATGATGACATTACCGAGGTGACCAATGTCGTCCAGCATGACCAGGCCGAAGACACCAGTATTCCCCCCTCATACCCTTGAATTCAATTGTGAAGCTTATTTATAACCCCTGAACATTTGTAATCTCTGAATGAACATGGTTGACTCATTTTTTGAATCTTGTAACCTCTGAATATTTGTAATCTCTGAATATGTCAATCTCTGAGGGGAATCATTTACTTCATTTTGTTAAATGTTTATGATATTTTAGACCTGAAGCTTGTGCAATGGAGTCTGCATGCACTAATTTAGTAATCTTACCTCAGACCTCGTCACCACTGAGTGGTGTTATAAGGGTCTGAGGTCATCACCTAAGATGTTATCCTCATAATCAATCTCACCAAACTAATGATGTTAAGGGTCTGAGGTCATCCATGTTATGGTGTCTGAGCTCAGAACTCGTCACCACTGAATGGTGTTATGAGGGTCTGAGGTCATCACCTAAGATATCATCCTCATAATGAATCTCACCAAATTAATGATGTTAAGGGTCTGAGGTCATCCATGTTATGGTGTCTGAGCTCAGACCTCGTCACCACTGAGTGGTGTTATGAGGGTCTGAGGTCATCACCTAAGATGTTATCCTCATAATCAATCTCACCAAACTAATGATGTTAAGGGTCTGAGGTCATCCATGTTATGGTGTCTGAGCTCAGAACTCGTCACCACTGAATGGTGTTATGAGGGTCTGAGCTCATCACCTAAGATGTTATCCTCATAATGAATCCCACCAAATTAATGATGTTAAGGGTCTGAGGACATCCCATTATGGTGTCTGACCTCAAACCTCGTGACCACTGAATGGTGTTATGAGGGTCTGAGGTCATCACCTAAGGTGTTATCCTCATAATTAATCTCACCAAATTAATGATGTTAAGGGTCTGAGGTCATCCCATTATGGTGTCTGAGCTCAGACCTCATCACCACTGAATGGTGTTATGAGGTTCTGAGGTCATCACCTAAGGTGTTATCCTCATAATTAATCTCACCAAATTAATGATGTTAAGGGTCTGAGGTCATCCCATTATGGTGTCTGAGCTCAGACCTCATCACCACTGAATGGTGTTATGAGGGTCTGAGGTCATCACCTAAGGTGTTATCCTCATAATTAGTCTCACCAAATTAATGATGTTAAGGGTCTGAGGTCATCCCATTATGGTGTCTGAACTCAGACCTTGTCACCACTGAATGGTGTTATGAGGGTCTGAGGTCATCACCTAAGGTGTTATCCTCATAATTAATCTCACCAAATTAATGATGTTAAGGGTCTGAGGTCATCCCATTATGGCGTCTGAGCTCAGACCTCGTCACCACTGAATGGTGTTATGAGGGTCTGAGGTCATCACCTAAGGGGTTATCCTCATAATTAATCTCACCAAATTAATGATGTTAAGGGTCTGAGGTCATCCCATTATGGTGTCTGAGCTCAGACCTCGTCACCACTGAATGGTGTTATGAGGGTCTGAGGTCATCACCTAAGGTGTTATCCTCATAATTAATCTCACCAAATTAATGATGTTAAGGGTCTGAGGACATCCCATTATGGTGTCTGATCTCAGACCTCGTCACCACTGAATGGTGTTATGAGGGTCTGAGGTCATGACCTAAGGTGTTATCCTCATAATTAATCTCACCAAATTAATGATGTTAAGGGTCTGAGGACATCCCATTATGGTGTCTGATCTCAGACCTCGTCACCACTGAATGGTGTTATGAGGGTCTGAGGCCATCACCTAAGGTGTTATCCTCATAATTTCTGACATAAGTGCACAATGTAGCAAGAATCATCATGGGAACTGATCTTTTATTAATAACCTCTTCATAAAAAGATGGTACATTTACATAAAACTCTTTGCAACATCATATGTAATACTTCTTTAGGTGATCAACATTCCATGGGTTAGCGAAAGGTTCCCCTTCTAGATTTTCTAGCCTATAAGTGCCGGGCACAACTTCTTCTGTCACTTTGTAGGGACCGTGCTAGTTTGGATGGAGCTTATTTGTTTTCTGTAAGGTCTTCTTTAGCACTAAGTCTCCCACTACGATGGGTCTTGACTTCACCCTCTGGTTGTAGAATTTTGCCGCCCTCTGTTGGTAGGCTGCTTGCCTGACCTCTGCGTCTTCTCTTCTTTCTGCAATTAGATCTAGGTCCAGCCTCCTCTCTTCCCCATTTTTATCAGGGTCATAGGTCTGAACCCTGTGAGTAGGGATCCCCACCTCTGTTGGTATGACGACCTCGGAGCCATGTGCAAGCATGAACGGGGTTTCTCCTGTAGGTGTCCTTGCCATGGTCCTGTAGGCCCATAACACAGCGTAGACCTCTTTAGTCCATCTTCCCTTCGCATCTTCTAACCTCTTCTTGATTCCCTCAAGAATTTTTCTGTTCGTGACCTCGGTCTGACAGTTTGCCTAAGGTCGGCTAGGAGATGAGAAGAACTGCTTTATCCCAACTCTTAAGCAGTACTTTTCTAAAGAGGAGTTCTTGAATTGGGTCCCATTGTTCGAGATGAGAGTGTTTGGGAGGCCATATCTGCATATGATGTTCCTCTAAATAAATTATAAGGTCTTCTTATCTATGATCGTTATCATCGACTTTGCCTCCACCCACTTTGAGAAATGGTCGATGGCAACTATCAAGAATCGATAACTGTTGGCAGCTCTTGGTAGGGGTCCTACTAAGTCAATCCCCCATACTGCAAATGGACATGGAGAGGTGATTGACGTCATAAGTTGATGAGGTTGGTAAGGACTAGTGGCGAATCTTTGACATTTATCACACCTCTTCACGTGAGCTACAGCATTTTTGGCCAAGGTTGGCCACCAGTACCCCTGTGTGATGATTCTTTTGGCCAAGGATCATCCCCCTATGTGGCTAGAGCAAGAAACTTCATGAACTTCCTGTAAGACCCGGGGAACTTCCGTGGGATGCACACATCTGAGGAGAGGTAATAGAAATCCCTTCTTATACAAGACGTCTCCTATCATTGAGAACTTGGCAGCCCTATATCTCAATTTCCCCCTCTCTAGCTTAGACTCAGGTTGCTCTCCCTCTCTGATATATCTGACGAGGGGGTCCATCCACGAGTCTCCTAGGTTCAAATTGTGATAAGGGTTACATACCTCTTCTTCCTCGATGGTCTCCTTCCCCAAGATCTCAACCGGAACTGTCCTTCTGACCTCTGTCTTCGTCGCCGAGGCCAATCTTGCCAATGCGTCTGCGTGGCTATTACTTTGTCGAGGTACTCTCTTCAGTTTTATCTCTTCAAAATATTCTAACATCGTTCTCACCCTCTTCAAATACTTAACCATCCTTTAATCTTTGGCCTCATAGACCCCCAATACTTGATTGACAACTAACCTTGAGTCACTGTGGAGTAGGAGTTGCCTTACACGAAGAGTCTTTGCCAATGAGAGACCTGCTATCATGGCCTCATACTCGGACTCGTTGTTAGAAGCCTGGAAGTTGAATCTCAAAGCGTATTCAATGTTGGCACCATCTGGAGCTAAAAGTATCAGCCCTGCACCGCTTCCAATGTCACAGGAGGAACTATCAACAAAGAGACTCCAAATGTCTGTATCTGATGAGAAGGCCCCTTCTGACATGACTCCTTATTTGAAGAGGTACCGATCTTCTTCGTTCTCCGCGACTCTGCTCCTGGCACTGTTGGATGTGACCTCTCCCTGATCTCGGAAGATGTTTGTGCCGTCTCTTCCTGATCTCGAAAGATACCACGGTTTATCTTTTCAACACCCTCTAGGACATTCTCTGCCTTGGCCTCTTCCCATGTGAACTCAGCAATAAAGTCTGCGAGGGTTTGCCCTTTGATGGCTGTCCTAGGTTGGTAGGTAAGGTCATACCCCCTAACTCAATGGCCCAGGTCATCAATCTCTCGGACTTCTCAGATTTATGTAGGACCTGTCTTAGTGGGGAGTCGGTGAGGACAACCATGGAGTGGGCTTGGAAGTAAGGCTTCATCTTCCTTGAAGCATGTATCAGGGCGTAAGATAAATTTTCCATGCGAGGGTAATTTTGTTCAGAACCTTGAAGGGCCTTACTATTGAAATACAGAGGCCTTTGGATCCCAGTGTCTTCCCGTATTATGGTTGCGCTGATGGCTCATTCAGAGACTGCCAAATACACGTACAATTTCTCTGCTGCTACAGGCCGAGATAGCAATAAGGGAGACCCCAAGTAAGACTTGAGTTGGTTGAAAGCTTTTTTGCACTCTTCGTCCCATTGGAAGGCCTTTCTAAGTACTTTAAAGAATGGAAGACACTTGTCTATTGCCCTGAAAACAAATTTGTTAAGTGCAGCCACTCTCCCCGTAAGTCTTTGGACATCTTTGATACTCCTCGGTGTCTTCATGTCAAGAAAAGCCTTGATTTTCTTAGGGTTCGCTTCAATCCCTCTCTGGTTGATGATAAATCCTAGGAACTTCCCATCTCCTACTCCAAAGACACACTTCACGGGGTTGAGTTTCATTCTGTATGAGTCCATAATATCGAAGGTCTTCTCAAGATCTGCTACATGAGTGGAAGCTTTCAAGCTCTTCGTTAGCATATTGTCTACATAAACTTCCATAGTCTTACCTATTTGCTCTTCGAACATCTTATTCACAAGATGCTGGTATGTTTCCCCTGCATTTTTCAGACCGAAGGTCATCACTTTGTAGCAGTACGTCCCTTTGTCGGTAATAAAGGCTGTCTTCTCTGAGTCTTCAGCATCCATGAAGATCTGATTGTATCCTGAATACGCATCCATGAAGCTCATGAGCTCATGTCCTTCTGTAGCATCCACCATCTGATCTATCCGAGGTAAGGGATAGCTGTCTTTTGGACAAGACCTGTTTAGTTCAGTGAAATCAACACACATTCTCCACTTCCCATGGGCCTTGGGCACGATGACTTCATTCGATAACCTCTCCGAATATGTGACTTCTCTTATAAACTCTGCCTCTTCTAATTTTTTGACCTCTTCTCGGATGATGTTGTACTTCTCCCTGGAATAGATTCTTCATCTTTGTTTGATAGGCCAGGCATCTTTGGTCAAGTTGAGCTTGTGACTCATGACCTCAGGGTTGATGACTGGCATGTCTGTGTGACTCCAAGCGAAGACACTCTGCCTCCTTCTTAGGAATTTTATTAGCTCTTCCTTGATTTCTGACTTTAGGGCTTTGCCGACCTGGATGGTTTTTTTTGGCTCGTCCTCATTGAGGACGATGGATTCTACCTCTTCCGTGGCCTCTCCCTTCTTCAACTTTATCTCATCTCTTGGGTCAAGCGTATCAATGCTATAAGTGGTGGTTCCCCTCTTATGGGCCTCTCTCTCTTCGGCCGAGTTGAAGTAACATTCTCGCGCTATGGTCTGGTCACCTTGCACTTCCCCTACCCCATAGGGAGTCAGGAATTTTAGCATCTGATGGACCGTCGATGGCACATCTTCAAACTCCTTAAGGGCCACTCTTCCTATGATGAGGTTATAGGCCGAGAATACGTTCTCGTCCATTACGAAAATTTTTATCTTCCTCATTAACCTCTTAGGCCACTCATCACCCATCCGTACGTCCATCTCATACATGCCTAAGGGGTGGACCTTTTTGCCACTGAAACCTATCAAGGGGTGATGATAGGGTACCAGCCTTGCTCTACTAAGACCTAGGCTCTTGAAGCAATGCCAAAACATCACGTCTGCCGAGCTCCCCCCGTCTACGAGGATCCTCTGCACCTCGCACCCATGCACCCTTGTTGTTATTACCAAAGGGTCATCATGGGGGGCTAAGATACCTTTAAAGTCGAGTCTAGAGAACCCAACTACAAGGGTGTCCATATCCACCTTCTTCCTCTTCTGCATTGTATCGGAAGACATTAGATTTACAACTTTAAGCTTGGCCACTGCCATGTGAGCCTTCCTATCAGCTACTTCAAAGCCACCTCCTGCAAATCCTCCGCATATGGTGTCAACACCAAATGAGATCATACCAACCCTCTTCACAGGGGTGTTGTCATCTTTCGGAGGAAGATCTGGATCGTCTTCATCATCACCTTCAGAATCATTGTCTCTTCTGGCTGGGGTATTGTCAGGGCATCTGTCATTTATCCTTTTCTTTGGGTCATCTCTTCCCCCTTTAGGAGCCTTACCATCCACATACTTCCTCAACTTTCCAAATTTTAACATCTTTTCAATCTCATCCTTCAAAGCGAAGCATCTGTCTGTAACGTGGCTATGGTCCTGGTGGAACTCGCACCACAAGTTTTTGTTCCTCTTATGTGGTGGGGCCTTCAGTTTCTCTGGCCATCTCAGAGTCCTGTCATTCTTGATCTCGTTGAGGATGTGCTCACAGCTCACAGTTAGAGGAGTATAGTGAGCGAACTTGTCATCACCCGACCTCTTCTTTCCATCTTTATTTCTTTGGGACTTCCCACTACTACCGCGATTCTCATCCTTATATTTGGCGGTCATTGCCTCTTTTGCATTCATGACTTTTCCCGCAATTGCCCGTAGCTCCGCCATAGACCTAGGAGGGTCTTTCGTGAGTTTCCACAACAGCTTCCCTTTATTAATACCCCCTATGAGGGCGGTCATGGATATATTCTCTTCATAATATTCGACCTCTAGCTTATCTTTATTAAACCTGGTGATGTAGTCTCTTAGGCTCTCGTCCTTACCCTGTTTGACATACAACATGTGAGTAGTCTTCTTTTGAGGTCTCACCTCAAAGTAGAAGTTGTGGATGAATCGTTCAGCCAAGCCTTTGAAGTTCTCAATGGAGTTCTTCGGAAGAGAAGTAAACCAGTTGTGTGCTACTCCTGTTAAGGTCCCAGAGAAGTCCCTACACTTCATCTCATCGGGTATCGAGTAGATGTCTGCTGTCGACTGATACATCTCGATGTGATGTACAGGATTGGTGCTGCCATCATACTTGGGAGACACCATAGGAGGTTTGAATTTAGTGGGAGTTGGGAAGCTCAATATCCTAGCCATAAATGGAGAGCCCTCTGAGTAACCCCTTTGTAATGGGTCCCTACTTTTGATGAGGTCTCCTACCTTCTCCTCAAGGTGCTGGATAGAGTCTTTCCACGGTCTTCTGCCATCGACCTGGCCGAGATTTTCCCCAGCCACCTATAACGGATGGACTGAGTGTTCCCCTGCCACTGCATAACGTCAGCTGTTGACCTCTTCCTGGTCTCTGCCCCTTCTTTCACAAGGTCGGCCTTGGTCAGGCTGACCTTGTCTGTCCCCTCTTTGTGAACCGGCAGCACTTCTTGACCTGGATAACCTATGTCTTAGGTCATTCACTGGACCCAACCTCTCAAAGGCTGACCCTCTGCTCAATCGATCAAAAGCTGATCCTCGCTGTTGGGCCTCTTTAGCTCTTCGTCCAGCACATCCTCGGCTCTGTTGAAGAGGACGAACCGTATTGTTCGAAACCTCATATGGCTCCTAACAATCTTCCGGGGCCTCTTCTGCCTCTAGATCGTCATACCTGTCCTCCAGGCAAGGGTTTCCTTGCCTCCCCAGGCGTAAGAGCCTAGGGTCAGCAACGTCCCTTCTCCGTTGGGGTGCAGGATGGTCCTTCATTGGTGCCTGGGGTGGTCCCCTGGCGTCAGGATGAGGCTGAACATCCACCGAAGTGATCATATCCGGCGAGACTCCAGGTGGCCTTATCATAGTTTGGCTGAGTTGTGCAAATTGTTCCTGCATAGCTTATTGTGTTGCAGCCAAAGACCTCAAGGCTGCAGCTACCTCTGCCATTTCGGACTGGGGCGGCGCCTCACTGGAACTAGGCCCCCCACCTCCGAGTGGCAGAAGAGGCGGCGATAACTCTGGTGCCATGTGTTGCTTAGTGAAGAACTTAAGTATCAGGTGATCTTAATACCTTAAAGGACCTCTTTCAATGGTGAAACATCTCCACGCGAGGGGTGGTGCCTGGTTCACCACCAGAGTCTTCGGTGAGGTTAAGATGAAGAAGAGGAAGAGATAGCTTCTCGTTCCCACAGACGGCGCCAAAATGATGATGCTGAAAATAACACCACCCTTCAAGGTGTTTATAAGCTCAATTCAATGTCAACAATGGTAGCACAAGGCATATAGAAGGTATACATACACAATAGAAGGAGATGAGGAGAAGAAGATTCACAACGGAATATAAGTGGTTCAGCCAATTAGGCCTACGTCCATTGTGCAAGTGTATGATGTGTATCAATGTGTAAGGGCTCTAATGGCCATAGATACAATCTCTCAATCTCCCTCTCTACTGTGTATTTAAATAGAGTTTCAGCTAGGGTTGCTAATTTTCTCCCCCTTCACAAGGTAGAGGATGACCTCTATATATAGTACCTAGGGGGTGTAATGTAACCCCCATGCATGCAATGAGCATGTGTGTGTTGATTTAGCCAATATGGAGAAGCCATCTGTCACTATCACATGTAGAGAATGATGATGAAATATTCTCCCCACATGTGGGGAATGATTTGTTATAACTAACTTGTGTCCACGTGCCCTTATCCAAATGTCAGGAGGTGCTCGGCCATCGTGCTTAGTCATGACCTCGACCTGGTATAAGCCGAGGTTGATAAAGTCCAGTTGCTCGTTCAATCTGAGATAAGCCATGAAGGTCTCAGCTTTTGTTAAGCCGAGATAACGGATAGGGGTCGGCCTGGGTTGAGGTTGAGCTGGCTTATGCTTGGAGCATCGACTGATATCTTGATGAGGTTGGCCTTGGTAGAAGTACGACTTTCTACGACCTCGGCCAACGCCCGACCGAGGTCGTAACATCCAGCTGAACTGTAGTGCCGCTGTCCCGTATGCAGTGCCCCTTTTGATGAGGTTGGTGGCAGTGTCGGCCTGGGCCGACCTTGCTATGGACGAGGGCTGATGTCACGGACCCAAGGCTTTCCCAGCGTCGGCTACATCCTCGGCCGAGGTTGATGCCTCCGAGCCGAGTTGACACTTGTGGCATATCACTTCTAATTTTAGACGACTCAAATTACCTAAGGTATTCAAAACAGTCACTTTCGGGATAAAACATGTTGGCAATGATCTTATAATCTTTTTAACCACTCGTGCATCAAGTATGGGCTCACTAAGATTAAAACTAGTGTTGGCAATATCGAACAAACGTGCATAAAAGTCATCAAAACACTCAGTATCAACCATGGTGATAGTCTCAAATTGAGTGGTCAAATTTTGAATTTTAGGCTCTTTGACCATATTAGTGCCCTCGTGGGTGAGTTACAAAACATCCCACGCTTCTTTAGACGTGGCGCACATCATGTAATACCCCGTATTTTTATGGCTTTTAAATTTGAGGATTTATTAAATTTAATTTGAGATATTATTTTAATATTAATCCGAAAATTATTTTAATATTTACTAGCGTGACGTGAGTTAGTAATTATTGGAAATTTGTTGAATATTACTAGATGAGTAAAGTAATATATAAGATTGATTTTATTAAAATTGTCACGAGTAAATAAAATGGCAATTATAGAAATTTAAGCCGGGACACGCTTGTGTCATGTCAGGACTAAATTATTATTATAAAAGTGAATATATTATAAGTCACCCGTATGGTCATTTCGAGTGCGCCAAAGTGTCCAGAAGGGTCGAGATAGTCAGAAAAGTGTACCTGGGGGTTTAGTTTGCGTCTTGGGGCGTTTTTAGGCCTAATTGATATCCCGTGAGGGTATTATAGAAATTTTATATTTTTGGGTAATTAAACCCACGAATTTTCTTAGTATATATGAGCCATTTGGAGTTGTCTCTTAGGGTTAACAAACACAAAACCCAAGCCCCGCCATTAGAGAAGAAGGTGAAGAGATTAGAGAAGAAGTTGAAAAGTTTCCAAGCAATCCAAGGCCTAGAACTCACCCGATTGCACCGCCATCACTACCAAAACGTAGATCGTATGACGAGGAACACAACCATATCTTTTTCATCAACAAATCAGATCTTTGAATCCTAGGAAAGTATCTATCTTGCTTATTTCTAGTTAGTATTCCTTCCATGTTAGTCTAGGAATGAAAATCATATGTTTTAATTGAAGAATTATGTGTTTTGGAAGAGAATTTATGTGTTGTAGGGAGAATCTATGTAGTCTAAAATCGTGATCATATGTAGAGGATTACCCACGAATTTATTATGATATTTGGGAAGATTAAAATATAGGTTTGTGATTATTCATGCAAAAATTTGGTTTTATAAATAAATTTGAGATTAAACCCTTTTTTGATTGATTCGTTGAGGATTTATTGGTGTTGTTATGTTAGAACTTGTTTATATACATTGCTTATACATTTGGTTAACTTGGTTAGGAGTTTGGGATGAAATTATAGAGGTTTGGAGGGATTAGAATGTTTGAACCCGTAGGTTGAAAATTTCAAAAAACTGGGCAAGAACTGCTTGATCGATCGATCTATCGACGGTCGATCGATCGACCCCATTCCTTAATCGATCGATCCCTCCTAAAAAAGTGCATATTTTTCTCCTTTTAGTTTAATCTGGTTAAGATACGTAGGGACCCTTAATTATCATTTATGGAGTATAATGGGTTATGAAGAGGACCAGTAGGGTCTAAGTAGACTTCGTTGAGTGAAATTAATATGAGATGAAATTATGGGTTAACGGGGAGTTATTCATACATAGGAAATTGTGCATACATTTACTAAAAGATTGATACTCGTAAAGGATTTAGACCAGAAGGTAAGTGAGAGTATACCTACTGAAATTATACTTAGTGAGATATAATACTTTGAGAGATGAGAAGTAAGTCTGAAATAAATTATAAATGAGAATGAAAGAGACGAATCCGTTGTGCGAGATAATCGAGTAATTTGTGCTAAGAACAGATAATTATAATTATGGGTCATGGGCGCACCTAATTTAGAAAATGTGAATATATATATATATATATATATATATATATATATATATATATATGACTGTGTGACTGTGCATATATTATGTATCTGTGTAAAAATCATACCCGGGCTACTTGATATCATGGAGGTTTCCACACTGGGACGGTCTTATCTCGATTGGACCTTTATGGGGGATATTGACTCGTACCCTAGAAGATAGTATTCCAGATACAGGCTATCTAAAAATGATAGTCAGATGTTCTAAGAGACGTGAGGGTATGTGCTGACCTCTTAGGATTCGAAACTATGCTTCACCTCCATTTGTATGTGTATTGTGTTAATACAGTTCGAGAGTGATTCCGAACTAGTATTTCCCTTAGTATGAGTGAAACAGGGACTTGATAGCAGAGTATGCCAACACCATAGTTTTATGTGGGGTGGCGATAGTATATATATATATATACACACACACACTTTTATAAGGAAAGTTTCTACTGTGTGTATAAATAGTTAAGTAATGAATAAATTCTTCAACTTTATAACAAGTGATCGTGAATTTTGTAACGGTACTAAGTGGCTCTAAGTAGCGTAAGAATATGGAAGAGAATGATTTTCTAAAACTAAATATTATGGCCTTAGTACCTCTCGGGATAGAACTGTATAGGAGGATAAGTTAGATAGACTTATGTGGTCAGTAGTACGGTAGGCATGCATACTAGATGAGAGGTGAGAATTCTCAAGAGAGTGTCGCACACTAACATGGTGGTTATATTAGCCAATAAGCATTTTAAATACTTGCTAAACTATTTTTAAAACTGTTTTACACTCGGGCTCTGAACCGTTTCCTGTTATTTCTCTTTCTCTTATATATATATATATATATTATAGGTACCCAGTCATAGGGGAGTCATGCTTAGATTCTTTGGACTGGACGAGCTGCAGCTTATGTGGGAGTTGCAGGCCTTTGCTTTAGACGACCTCATCATTGATTCTATTCTTACTTTAGATCTCTTTAGTTAGGGCATGTGTCGCCCGATTTCCTATTCTATTTGGATTTTGTCATAGATTTATGTTCATTTATATTTTCAATATTCAGTACTCCTTGGGAGTTAACTATTGTCAGGATGATTTCATTTATGTTTCTTAAACTTGGTTTGGATTATCGAGATGGTTTAATTCTCATGTGTTAATGGCCATCCTTAGTATTTACGTGATTCTTAAACTGTTGGTTATTAAAAAGGTTTTTGTAATGGAATTTAATAAAATGAAAATAAGACTTTAAATTGTTTTAACACTTAGCTTAATTATTTAGGGTGTTCAAATTAGAAATATTATTTTACGACAGTGATGCTGAGAATGAACCAACCGGTCACCTTGATTTTAATTTAATAAAGGACTGATCACCCGGTATTTAATTAGGTAGGGTGTTACAGTCATAATACGTCGGAACTCTTTGGGGGTGACGTGTCTGAAAATTGCACTAAGCTCTCGTGAATTATAATTGTTCCACCTAAACTCATACTCAGTCCAGTCTGACACAGGTTTTAAATTTGTGGCATTATTTGTTGAAATGAGAAATCAAATACACGTTGTTCTCATATCAACATATCAAGTATACAATAGATATAAAACATGTAAAGAGACAAAACCCAAGATATAGAGTGGTTCGACTATTAAAATGAGTGTACATCCACTTTGTTGCCCTACTCTCATTATATATGCGTTGTTGTGCAAGTTTACAATGCCGTCATAGGCTTACAAGACAGATGAGAGAAAATAATACATGCCTGTAGTCGTTTCGGGTGAGATGACTATGAAGTAGGTGAGCAGCCCCCAAGGTGTATTGGGGGTGTATAGAGAGTTCGAGAGGGCTTTGACTAGTGTAGTAGTCTCGGATCTCTAGATCAAAACCCGAAATTAGAACCCCCCTCTTATCTCGAGATGTGGACCTCTATTTATAGGGGCGTGTGTGCTGTGCCACAGCCATGAGCACGTGACATAGTGTGGGGTAGTTGTGAAGGAAAGGATGCGGCCAGCTAGGTAGGTAGGATAGGTGCCGCACCCCATGTTGATAAAGGCTGTGACCCATATTAGAGGCAAACTTTTACATGCCGCGGTGTGTGGACTTTGGTGCATGCCTTTCACAGCTCTCACAACCGGGGTACTATATTTGTCATATCAATAAGCCCGCAAGTAGTAGTGCCAAATGGTGACTTGATGCCACGTCTTGATGCTTGACTGCCGCGGTGTATTATCTCTGTGGTGGCTATATAAAAAATAATGCTCTGTCTTATCGTATCCTCTTATATAAATGGAAACTTGCCATGGCCTTCATTACGTTTGCAAAACTTTGAGAGCAAATCAAAAGTGGAACTCTATCAGTTTTCCCTTTGAACTTTTTGATGAGCTTTTGTGGTGGAGCAAGGTGGTTAACTAGTGGTTCTTGATTTTGAGCATCCCCTTCTTATTGAATTCTGAGTAACTTTTGAACTTTCTTATAAAATTATTGCCTTAATCCATGTATGCGACTAAATAACTAGTTGACTTGTGAGAAAATGCGAACAATATTGGAACTTCTAATCTTGAGAATCAAACTAGGGTTAAAATGCTATTGTCCTTCGTATCCATGCACGAATTTCTACAATTTCTTTAGGTACCAATCCCCAATCAATCATGTGATGTTATTACTAAACTGTTTGAACAAACTGGGTTTGAACAATTGTGTAATATTTGAGTTTTCTATGAAGCTTAGGTGTTTAGCTCGGACTGTAATTTGAGAACTTGGGAATCCTAGATTGAGTCTACACCTTACCCCTATGTAAAATTTAATTTTTGGTCAAGAATACTGAGAACATGCTCCTGTTGTTCTTGACCAAAGCCCTTGAATCCTGAGTTTTAAAACTCTATGCGCATAAGTTTTGTTTGAATAAACTATTCAAGTATCCTGCCATAGCTGTGCTCCTTTACTATGGCCTTTAACAACTGTGGTTAGTCCCTAGACTGCTTGTACATGCCGTGGAGGTATGTTGATACTTATATATAACACCCCACGGATGCAGCCTTAACTTCTATAGCTATAGGATCAGGAATTTCTTTGTAGTCTAGAAATTTCAAGTCCCTTTAGTAGTAGTAGTAATTACACATGCCAATTTTATATAATTTATTGAATCTGTCCGCATTAGGTAGCATAATCATGTGCTATTTTACTACAGCAACACATCAATACTTCAACGATAAGCTTTTGACTTTGGGGTTTAGCATTTAACTAGTTGTCCCCAACCCTTTTGCCACTGAACTGCAGGACTACGACATATAAGAACATGCCTAAGGTTTCCTTTCCCAATAAAATAACATGCCACGGTATGTAGCTTATTTTTAGGATTCTAAGGATGAAACTTAGTGTAGATGGATGTAACCCTTGAAACTTCCATTTTAGCTTTCAAACATCTGCTATTATTATGTCATTATTTTCGCGGCCTCTAAGAGGATTCTTTGATCATATTGGCTGCGGCACCTAACAAAGAATTCTTTCTGCTTTTCAGGTCTTGCTGCAGCCATATGAGTTGGAATCCTGACGAATATCTAAAGGACTTTTGGAGAACACATTTTGGGTTTTCTCCTCCTAAAATCCCATCTGTGCATCCTCTTAAGACATTTGGACCTTGTCTGCTCAAAGATTGCCCAAATTTCATCGTTCTAGACTCTAAATTTATAGACTCTACTTGTAGGGAGAATACTGAGGCAACGACAATTGAAGAAGAAACCAACTCTAGTAACCATCCTGTTGATCATGGGGCCGTGACAGTTGGGCCTTCTGAGGCCAGGGATGCAGCTGTAGGCCCATATAATAGAGCTGAGAGACCCCATGCAGCCTTAAATGTCCGTAGTATCATGATTGAGGAATGGTTCAACCAAGTTGCTGAGGCATTTGAGTTTCCAGACAATGTGATTTATTCTGCACCTTCTGCGAAGCAGAGGCCATGCTATGTGATTGCTGATGATGGGGTCTGCTACCCCCTCCATGCTTTCGTATATGGGCTGCATCTGCCTGTGCCAGTCCCAATTAGGAAAATCTTTAATGCAATGAAGTTAGCCCCAACCCAATTAGATCCCAACGATTGGAGGGAAATTCTTGCATCTGCAGTGCTTTGGAAGAATAATTTCAAAAGGGAGATAACTCCCATGGAGTTCTTCCATTTTTGCAGACCAAAGGAGAACTCCATAAAGTTCGCTTGGTATTACTACTTTGACCTCCGCAACAATGAAAAGATCCTATATACTGGAAGACCTTCCAGTGTGAAGAACTGTAAGGGACAATATTTTTATGTTTCTAGAGAAGGGTGGGAGATCCACCCAGAAGAGTCAGAGAGAGAGAAATCACATAGGATGCCGCGACAGTGGGGATGGTTATCCAGGCTTGATATATAAGGCTGCAGCCTTTGAAAACATGTCGCGTCTGGTTTGGTAGTTTGCATTTGTCTTGTTTATTTTATTGTGTTACACTAATATTGACCTCTAATGCAGATCTTGATAATTTACACCTCAGTGAGCGGCAGGAGAGAAGAGTAGGAAGGGTCGTGGCCATAAGTGCTAAGGACAAAAACTTCAGCACTTTGGTGACTTTTGCTTCAATTTTGAGGGAGGCTACTTACCTAACAAATCCTTACCAAAAGTGATGGCCACAGAAGGTAATAATCCCCTCTTTATTCAAGCCGCGATAGTTACCTTTAAATCTTCAATTTTTAATTTTTACTTTATTCCTTTTTCAGGTGAGGAGATAGACAGAGAGCTCTTGGCAGCTCAATTAGCTGAGATGGATGATGACGCGACTGCCCTTAATAATGTAGTTAGGCAAGGAAAAAAGAGAAAAAGGGCTAAGGCCAAACTTCCTGCCATGGCTAACGTGGAACCCCAAATAAATCTCGACACACTAACTATGCAGGCTGAGGAGGCCGCAGCCCAAGAAAAGCTCGATGGCCAATTTGATGACGATTATGGCATCTACCTGGATGAGGAGGGTTTTATTCGCACTGATTACGAGCTTTAAGGTGGTCGTGGAGTGTCTCAAGCCTTCCAATTCTCCCCCTCCACCAGTCAAAGTGGCTGTAAATGCTAACTTGGCACCTCCTCAAAGTCGCTCCAGTATTGGTCCTGATGGTCATCCGTAGACTCAATTACGGAGGCAAGACCCATAATCATCCTGGGACACAACTTCCAGGGTGGTCCATAGGATACGAAAGGTTCCTGACCATATGGACCTGTACCATCTAGTGGAGGAGGATCATGAGCACCTGGAAGAATATTGTCACACCCCAAACCCAATATCCATACTAATAATTTGTTATTAAAATAATTGGATCATAATCTCGATCCCATTGGAAAATATACTCCATTTATCAATATTTTTCTGCACAATGTGCATAATGAACATAATATTATTCTTATACCATAAAATTCAATATCAGAGTCGTAATTAAGCGAACATACAATAATGTGATTGACTATGATCAACTCAATCCATACTAAATCAATATATACAATGTGTGAGTATATTAAAATCTTCAGTGTGACAACGATAAAATCCCCATTTTTAAACCCCAGCTCTCTCCAACGGTGCAACTCTCAAAGTTACCGGTCATATGGTATCCTAGCTGGCAGCGTACGAACCTAAAATTGTTAAAATATAAACCGTAAGCATTAAGCTTAGTGAGGTACTCCTTCCCTGCCACAGAATAACAATTCTATATCGAATATGTGGATATAAAATCCGAACAATCCTGCCCATTGGTAATAACAAATCATGGATCATAAGATCCAAATAATTCTGCCCATTGGCAATAACAAATCCTGGATCATAAGACCCAAATAATTCGGCCCATTGGCGATAACAAATCCTGGATCATAAGACCCAAACAAATCCTGGATATTTTAATATCCAAACAAATCCTGAATACCAAAGTATTCAAACCAATCCTGGATCATGAGACCCAAACAAATCCTGGATATTTTAATATCCAAACAAATCTTGAATACCGAAGTATTCAAACAAATCCTGCTCTTAGAGCTATATTAATATTTATATATGAAACAAATCATAAGTACACTCACCTCGACAGTTTAACTGGCTTTTCCCTTGCCTTTATCCGGTATTTGTTCAATCAGCTCTTCTTCCCTTCCTATCATTCTTATAATATTAGTATCATCATAAGAATATCAATAATCTAAAGAATGATTTAAACATAATTCAATCCATAAGCATCACATGATTCCATTCAAATCATTTATCACAAGTGAAGTTCCACCCAAATCCATGTTAATATATTTAACATATCCAAATCATAGACCAAATATAAATTCATTTATTCTTGTTAATTAAATATTTGTCTTATTTTTATTCCAATACAAAAGACGGTACATCATTTCAAGTCTCCTAGAGTAAGATATGCCCATTTATTTACCACATAGAAAATCTACCCTATAGGCTCTTTTATCGTTCATTCAACTTCCAGGAATTTCCATAATTTTTCTACATCATAAATTTATATGATATCTAAACCAACATCAGTAAACATATTGAAAAATACAAGATTAAAATTTCATAATTTTCAGAGTTCATTTGCTATGTCTAGCAAATCATCGAACACATGGCGGACATACTTTCACCCTTAGGGCAGATTTCATACCTGAACTTCAAACTCTCACCAAAGACTCATTTCTTGGTATTTTCCCATGATTTTAGGATATGTCATACATATAGGAGTCCAGGTTAATATCCAATTGGAATCAATCAATTCCCGTAAGTATAAAAAAATATATGGAAGTTTGAATAAATAAGGTTCCTAAACAAAACAATTTCAAGGGTTTACACATTCAAGTTTGCTTAAACTTGCATCTATCCATAAGTACACATCAAGACATGGAAATTCAGTAAGAAATGATTATTTCAATCATTTAAATAAGTAATACAAAAAAAGAGACAAGATTTATGGATGGAAATACCTTAGGGGCTTTTACGTAATTTTTCTATGAATTTTTCTTCAATTTCTCCTCACACTTTCTTCCTAAACTTCAAAACTCTCTTTCCTTAGGTTAAAACTATTCCATGGCTGAAATATGCTGAAGGAAGAGCTTAATTAAAGGGTTTTAAGTCGGCATAAGGCCACCCCCTCTTGGTTCAATCAAAATATAACATGTGGCATTACATAAAACAAAATATCATTTAAGGCTAAATGACTACTTTACCCCCTGTTCGTAAAAACACAATATATTCCCACTCGGATGTCCATTAGATGAACCGTTTGTTTTTTTATAAACCTAAATCATATATATAAAAATATCTAG
This sequence comes from Sambucus nigra, assembly GCA_949130495.1. Taxonomy (NCBI): domain Eukaryota; kingdom Viridiplantae; phylum Streptophyta; class Magnoliopsida; order Dipsacales; family Adoxaceae; genus Sambucus; species Sambucus nigra. The sequence continues at coordinate 197,849,102 of OX422219.1, forward strand.
TTTACACCTCAAGTTCATTGTTATGTCATAAAGGTCAAAACTAGCCTCCAACATGAATATTCCTACCGAAAACTTTAAAATTTCACATTTGTAACTAATTCGATATTTCAAGCATTATGAAGGTAGGATTAAACTAAACATAATTACTTACATTATATATATACTAATAACATATTATTCATATCACATAAGCTAATCATGATTTATCATAATTATATTCGGGTTGTCACAAATATGCCCTCCACAGCCTACTGAGGGTAAGGGCAACTTCGCTTTTTTAATATTCTTTTTGTAGCTCATATTTTGTTTCTAACATATAATTTTTTTTACAGGACGTGGATGTTGTGATGTCCCAGAGGCTAAAGTATGAAGGGATGTATAAGCTAAAAGACCCCGCGAAGAGGGTTCATGTTGTAGACTTGGAGAGTGCCAAGGCTTCATCTTTTGAGGTTGGCAAGCAATCTTTTACCACGATGCTCCAAGCTGCTTAAATGGACCTTAAAATTGTTGTCAAGGACAAGAATGATGATGATGGAAGAATGACAAAGACCGCTGTATCTCTTCAGGCTGAACAAGAAAAGGCTATAGAAGCTTCCAAACATGCCTCCAATCTTGAGACCTAACTGAAGGAAGGAACTTCAAGAGAAAAATAGCCAAATGGAGACTGAGCATGCCGCAACCAGCAAGAATATGGAGGAGTCTCACTCCTCATCCCTCAATCAGGCTGTAAAAGTTGTTGTGCCTGCATACAAAAAGTCAAAGGACTTCTTCCTCAATAAAAATAAGGCATACATCCGCGACTACTAGGAATTAAGATATAGGGTCACCAAGAACTTTCTAGATGCTAAGTACCAAATCATGTCTTAGGGTATTGGTGATGTTGAACACACTGCCTGTGTAGTCGAGATGATGGATACGATAGAGGAAAGGTCCAGGAAGAAGTTGGAGGAAGTCGTGGCGGAGGACGAGGAAACAGAGACAACTGCGGAGGGTGAAGATGGAGATGATGAAGATGATGATGCCTTGTAGACTTAAGATATTTTTTTCTTTCCTTTTTGTAATGTACACAGGGTTGTGACCCTTTAATATTTATGCAACTCCTTACTTGAGGCTACGGCCTCTTATCATTGTCTGACTATTTTAACCCCCTTTAATCAAGGCTGCGGCCTTTATCTGGAAATTGAATGATTTTTCTTTCTTAATTGCTCTACTTTGTTTATTCTTCTGATTTGTTTGCTTCAACATTTGAATTGTTTCTATCTCTAAACAACCTTTGATTACTTGCATGTACAAGGTCCATTTGAAAAAATTCTCTTCAATAACGTATGGACATAAGGTCGTGTCAACACCTTGTAAAGGACTCCTTGAAATAGACTGTGGCCTGTTATTTTTGGCCTTAATATTTTTCATATTTTTCATTTCATATTTGTTCATATCATCCCCCAAGAATCCGTGCCAAAGGAAAATGGCTTTGGGGCTGCGGCTTAGCTTTTTCGCCCTTGTTTTTCCCCTATTTTTCTAGTCTTGATGAATAGCGATTGAGCTGTCATTGATCTATGGATGGGTTGTTATCTTACCGCGACATTTGATCAATCATTCCTTTGGAGTTTATGATGTGATGTAGCCATCTGTTACTTGTAGCTTTCACATTCTTTTATATGCTAGTACCACAACACTTTTAGTCATTTTAATTGCACGGGACATCTTCCATGGCTTCGTTTAGTTACTTTACCGTGGAACCACTTTCGTAGCTTCTCTTAGTCACTTTGATCGGGTTATTATCAGGCCTCCTCAGCCTAGGTATTATAAACCTTCCCCAAGATAAATTTGGATATATATATATATATATATATATATATATATATATATATATATATATATATATATAAAGCCTTCCCAGGATGGGTATTATGGGGCTTCCCCAAGTCAATTCCCGAGTCTCGGGTGCTATAAATGGGCATTAATAGTCCTCGTGGCTAGTGGAAGAACCGTGAATCCTTAAATGCCTTCGATATTGCCTTTACGATTGTAAATATCATGTCCTTTGGCACTGTGAGGGACGTTGTGAGCCCATTAAGATAGTTTCTCCCGAGACAATCTGTTGTCTTCATTTTTAAATCTGTTTAAGACAAGATCCTTTTATGAGTTAACAGATAATGAAAACAAAAGAAATGAGAAATGGCAAAATTACCACAATTTCATATATTCATTTATTTATATATTCATGAATTTGTTAGGAAAATACAAAGTTGAAAGGAAACATTTCAATAGAGCTTCCCAAAGCTAAAATAAAACCGTCGTGGAAACTAAGGCAAATATGAGACACGCGACCCGTCAGACTAGGCTGCATACCTTATGCATCCTTCAGGAATCGCTGCAGCATTACCTACCTCACAAATCTTTTGATCTCATCATTCAGCACAAAACATTTGTCACTGCTATGTCCATGGCCTTTGTGGAAGCTGTAATATTTAGCTTTGTCCCTCTTATGAGAAGGGGACTTTAATTTCTCAAGCCACCTAAGCAATTTATCTTCTTTGATGAGTTCCAACACCTCTTCAACTTCGTAAATTAATGGAGTGTTGGATTTAAAGCCCCATTTTGTTTTTACACTTTCTTGTTTTGACTCCTTTTTGTGGCCAATTGTGCTGCGGAGGACTCTATGGCTGCGATCGTGATGGATGGGACAACAGCCTTTGGTGCTGCTGCATCTTCTAGCATTAGAACCCTTTGGGTCAGGAAGTTGACCTGAGTTTGGAGCGAGGCATGGATGTCATACAGATGATTGAGGTGATTGTACAACTGAGCGATCTTATTTTTCATCTTTGGACCTAGATTGGATTCTCCTTCCATTTATGCTTTGTTAGTCTTTAAATTATATATTTTTCTAAGACAAAGCTAACAGGGTGAGTAGCGTAAGAAATATAAAGAAATCATCTAGGTATAGTAACAAGGGGGTAGCCTGTCAATTTGCCAAGTTATACTACTATGGCCGCAGCATGCTGAGCATGCGAAGTCACTGCCGTGGCCTCTCCAAGCGAGTACCAGAATTGATTCCAAGGATAATTTTACTACATCCTCTCAGGAGATGAAATATAGCTATGCAGCATTCTCCATAAGGGCTGCAACACTCAGGCCATTTCTTGCCATGCCACATCCTGTTTTCTACTGCGTGATGTGATTCTAGTGACCCTCAAAGCTGGGTTCAAACCGTCTAGCAATCATGAAAAATAAGCCTACTAAGGGTATATTAGGGGAAGATCAATCCTCAAGTGCTCCAAAAATGGCGCAAACATGGTAGAAAATCCTGGATCATAGGCCGAGAAAGTAACAAACGGGAAAATAGAACTCATCCCTAGTTAACCATATTTATGAGGCTATTGCCTTTTCGCATTTTTCAGCGCTATCTAGGTGAGTTAGCATCATCGGGGTATATAAAGTATATTTAAGGTCATAAAAAGGAGACCCATAGACTGATCTGAATATATGTGATACCCATTTAAGGATGTATATACAAAATACGAGCTCAATAACCAAAATTCACCCATGAGATGATGACCCAAAGGATCCCCACGAATGAAATAAGGTGTTAAGAACCCAAAATGTAGAGAAGTAAGATTGAAATACCTCGGTTCCCACAGATGGCACCCAAATGTTGATACGAGAAATCATACACATGTCGTCCTCATATCAACATATCAAGTATACGATGGATATAAAACATGTAAAGAGACAAAACACAAGATATAGAGTGGTTCGGTTATTAAAATGAGCCTACACCCACTTTGTTTCCCTACTCTCATTATATATGCGTTGTTGTACAAGTTTACAATACCGTAATAGGCGTACGAGATAGATGAGATAGAAGAATACATGTCTGTAGTCGTTTCGAATGAGTTGGTGCTATTACTATGAAGTAAGTGAGCATCCCCCAAGCTGTATTGGGTGTGTGTAGAGAGTTAGGCAGGGCTTCGACTAGTATAGTAGTCTCGGATCTCGGGATCAGAACCCGAAATTAGAACCTGCCTCTTATCTCGAGGTGTGGACCTCTATTTATAGGGGGTGTATGTGCTGGGTTGCATGCCCTGAGCACGTGACACAATGTGGGGCAGTTGTGAAGGAGTGGGATCAGTAAGCTAGGTAGACAGGATGGGTGCGGCACCCCGTGTTGAGAAAGGCCACAACCCATATTAGAGGCAACCTTTTACATGCAGCGATGTGTGGACTTTGGTTCATGCCTTTCACATCTCCCGCGGTAGGGTTACTATATTTGTCATATCATTCTTTGTGGTTACAGTGGGAGGATTCCAACCTTTTTCACAAACTAACTAGACTATTTCATCGATTGCTTTCAAATGGGATTTCATTCGGTATTTCTAGTAAGCATAATTTGACCCATCAAAATTTGGGAACCAATTATATAAGTTTTTGTTTGGAAACATTGCGATAAATTTTTAAAAATAAGATTTTTCAAACAAAATCAATATCACACAATTTTTGAAAAAGGATCACTCGATAAATTAGAGTAACCTGCTCTGCTACCAATTTATAAAGTGTCGTGTGTGATATTGATTTAAATAAATACATAAATTCCAACCACAGACCTATATAATTAGAGTCAATTTTTAAACCAAGTTAATTCAACCCCTAAACATACAACTACATGTGTCAAATCATCATAAACACAAATATGCTAACTCAAAGATTTTAGGAAAAACCCTGAAAGGAAAAACCTTTATTTCACTATAAATTAAATCGCAATTTACGATCACAATGAAATTTGCAATATGTTAACCTCAAAAAACCTACATAGACACGCAACCTAGAGTTAAGAATAGATTCCATGCATCGAACCCACATGAACCGTAGTCCAATCTTCAGAAAATATCCACACGCAGATAACCTCAATGACCTCAGTCTTCAGGTGTAAAGACGCACTCCACAAAGATGAACAATAACAAATTTTTGTTCCTGGGTTCCAAAAGGTTCACAAAAATAATTAGGAATTTTGTGTGAATCAAAAAGATGTTTGGGACATCAAAAATTGAAGTCTCGATGTGTTTGAACTCTCAAAAACAAAAAAAAATAAACCACCAAAATACCAATTTATAGAAATCTAAAAAATCTGAGGCGGTGGAAAAATTATTGACAGAGAATCGGTCCGGGTAGAATTTCTATCGGTTCGGTTCTTTTTATAAAAACAAACTAGTCCGGGTAAATTGGCATCGGTTCGGTTCACTCTTTGCTGTTAAAAATTCTTTCATAAAAAATGCCTCGGTTTATTAAAAAAAATTTAGAAAAATTTCCCAATACTAAAATGAAACTTTTAAGGAATTTAAAACTCGGCTTTACCAAAGTTAATGTCGTCGAGGCTTTGTTGAAGACTTACTGATGTTTTGATCCGTCTTGATGCATGCATGAGCTTGAACTTCTTTGACGGGTGTAGCGGCATATGACATACACTAATGTAATATACGGACATGAGAAAAATGTCCTTACATAGATTTACCATTGAGAATTTGTATTCTCTACAATGACGATTATTTAGGAGGTTTTGCACCATTGCTTAGTGAATGATTCAGATAGGCCAAGTGTATCGAAAGGGTTTCTTGTTTATGATTTGGATAGGCCAAGTGTATCGGAATAGTTTATTATTTGGATTTTGCTTATGAAAAACGTAAAGTGATCCGATTATATGTAGAAATCATATATTAGTCACACATAAAGGACAAATTCTATTTAATCAAAATTTTATCTTGATTAATTAGGTGAACCGAAACATGCAAGATATTGAATCTAAATCAAAACAAACAAACCACAAACCAAGACAAGAAATGAGGAAAAATACCTTTTGGGCAAAACCTATATTCATCACTATTATAACTAGATATTACTTAAATGACAGAGAAAGATTTGCAAAACTTAGACTCCGCTAAGTGACACAACTTTGTCTTTAATCCTTGTTGCCAACATATAGCGATGCAAATCCAACGATGCTCCAAAATAAGCTCTACTTGCCTTGGTGTCCACCGATCAACCTTTAAAAACCGTATTTTTATCTTCATTAGTGGAGAATTAACTCCACAAGCAAATATGTTTTTCTAGGATTAATGAAGTGATCTAAAATCATCCAAGGGTGTGACACCCCATAAAATCCATAAATAGATTGATCAGGTCAACTATAAAAAATCACAGGTATAAATATTTTGGTAACATTATTAGCATAAGAATTAATCAAGAATCAAAATAACAAAGAGAATATAATGAAATATTGGATCAACACAAAACCAACGCTGATACTAATCACCAAATTCAATATCATAAGCCATCTTTGAATATAAACATACATGTAAAAGAAAACTGAAAACAAAGGAGTACAATACAACGATGAGCTACAGTTGTTTGACTTCTACAATCCTAGAAGTAAGAAATGGGACGTCGCTAAAGATGCTCCTCCAATGATCTCGCATCTACAGGAAGTACTGTAGCAGGGACCTTAAAAACATTTTTTTAAATAGAACATCAATAACAAGCCAATATAGAATAGGATTATAATTTAATCTGTGCCACATCATAATTACACATGTTCCTCATGTGTATTAACATATTTTAAGTTATTAGTTACCCAACCCAAAACCTAAAATATCACGTAGTTGTAAATCCTCAACCCATATGTAGCACATAGGATTAAAGATTTACATCTTTTTTCTTTAATTTGTAGTTTCTCATTTTTTTTATCTCTTTCATTATGAATCATAAGTTGTTGTAGTCTTGAACCTACCGTCGTCTCACCAAATAACCACTAAACTAATAGGAGGCTTATATCTATGCACATTTGACTATCTCATGCCAATAATACAATATACACATCTATTAGTATATGTAAAACAAAAATTTGAATTGTACGTATGTAGCTATACATCCCTACTATAGGTCATATTCATCTCTAGTATAGGGGATACACAAGTCTGAAACATAATCACATAGGTGGGCATCCCTGCTATAAGTCATATAAATATCTAGTATGTCATATAAACTTTTTCAACTATCTCTGGTACTACCACACAATAATCACATATTGTAGGAGAAATAATCTACTCACATCTAACATCTATAAAAAGGTACACACCCCAACATTTACAAATAAATGAGCCTTTCTCGCACCCATTCATAACGAAGTCCTACTCTTATTGCCTTTGGGGATCTCTCGCAGATAATAGATATAGTCTAAAGCCATCCCAAACCTAAGACCTCATCACGGTCAAGGGATAAACCACCATTTTTCATAAATCCTACCATACCCAAGACTTTATAAAATAAATCTCCCCTAAGACCATCTCTATCGCGTGTACCTAGACGTGTGATCCAAGGGTAAACTAGGACCAAGGAAGATCTCGTTTACTCACCGGGGTACCAACATGGTCCACATCGCACATGCCCCTTTTATGGAATCCTTCCTAGTACGATATGATATGATCACTCACACATGGTATGCATTTCACATAAAACACCCAAGTAATTTCCTCCCTCATAAGTAGGCTAAATCATACACATACAAAACCCTCACAAATGGGTTAAGGTAAAACACGTACACATACCGACCCTAACTCTATCAAGTTATACAAGAATCTATATGACAGAAAGGTATGTAACATTTTTAACCTTATATTCAACTCATAATATACTGACCGTAACCTCTCGGGTTCCCAATTCTAGGTGTAGTTTCACCTTACCACATATCCAAAATACTCACATCTACAACATCCACCTTAACTAGCCAAAGTTTAAATCTCCCAAGTCATCGCTTCTATATGTAAATCCACACTTAATATATATAAATCTATCAACTATAATAACTACCTTTACCCAAGTGTTTTCAAACAAATTTTGAGTCTCACCCAAAGGACAAACGCACCACAAATCAATCACGATGACTTTAACAGCCCATTCCAACAAGTCCAATACTCTAACTTATAAATTTCCAGTCACCAAACTCATTCGATACTCAGTCCTACCCTCGAATGCCAAATCCTCCATTTAACACTTTTAAATTAATGAATTCACAATTATTCCAATGACCTCAAGGACCAATCTTTAAATTCTTACCTCATTAGAATTTGTATCCATTCTATAAGTATAGAATAATTTAAGGCTAAACAACCTAACCCTAAGTACTAAACCTAAAAATCCAGCCAAATAAATAAAATCCTAAACTGGGCAAAACCTGCTACCGTAGATCGATCAACTCGAAACAGCCCAAAATCTCCTTTGTTACACGTTTCTTCATCTTCAACCGCCATTTTTCTTCATCAATCTACCATTAATGAACCTAAAAACTTCGTCCAAGAACCCAAACAAAATTCAAATGATAAGAACACATCATCTTTGCAATTGGAACCTATTTCTATCATCAAATCCTAAGATTTAACCCAAGATTTAACAAAAACTTAATTCAACATAACCCTATTTTATACAATTTTAAAAATTATCATGGATTGATTCATTTAAACATAGGGGTTTAATTAATTTATAATAGAAAACATCTTCAAATCATTTTCTAACTATTTCAATTCATATACATGAGGAAATCTATCATAATCAAAGGGGATTAACCTATTTACTAACAAGATTAGGTTAATTATTAAATTAATCAATTAAATTTTACAAATCAGATTTAAAAGATGTTTAGGGTTTATAATCCAATGAAATAGATATAATTTAACACATATGCAATCACATTTATTGATTGATTGAGAAATCAATCCCTAAATCCCTTAAACCTTTTTCCCTTTTAGTGCTCTCTCTCTCTCTCTATCCCTTATAATTCTTCTCCATTGTGTGATAACCCTAATGGTCTCTTCTAACCTTTTAATCTCGAAATTAAGTTTGGGCCCCAAATGGGACTCACCTAAAAGAGCCCCAAAACAACTCTAAATGACTTAAAACCATGCTCGAGCCTTATATTAACCTAATAGGCCTTTAAAGAATTGTTTCAAACTATAAACGAGCATCCTATGCGTCCGAAAAGTTAATTAAAAAATATACTCAAAACAAATAATTAATAACTCAATTATTTATTAATATCCGATACGAGTCCAAAAATTAATTAATCACCGTGTCTTAACCAAATTCTAATCCAACTTAAGTAACACATAACGATATAAATGGTGATATCTCTAGTCACAAGAAGCACCTATAATTAATTTCCAAAATTCAATTAGTTAAATAATAAGCATAAATATACGGGGTATTACATTCTTCCCATTTAAACAAGGAATTCCATCCTCGAAATTCGAATTCATTATACTCCTAGTTAGACATTTAAGAATATCAGAAAAAATATACTTAACATATGCCCTATCATTCATTATGGTCTCTTTTATCGTAAATCGCATCCAGCTATTTTTCAACCAAACTAATCTATTAATTATGCCACCAACTTGACAATCAAGGATTCTATATGTCATACCCCTGGAGAAATGCATTGTGCAACTTATGGTGGTAATGTGAGGTTAAACAAAACCGACCTCTCCCTATTTAAACCTTTTAAAAGGAACTTGATTTGATTTCCTACCCCCTATAGGACCTGGACCCCACAATTCTCATACTGGGGGTCACTAATAACACATGACCTCCCTCTTGAACTTATGAATCTTGCCTCCTATTATCCTCCATTTCCCTTACCTATTTCGGAAAAACTTCCTACTTTTAATTATGGACACACTATTCTGCAGTCTGTACTAATCACATCCTGTCACAAATGGCTTATTTAACTAGTAACTCTAATAAACTTGGTTAATCTATCTCTCATAATCCCAAATGGTCCCTTGTCCCACTTGGAACCCTTGAACCGTGTTATAATGAAATTAGTGTACTATCTTACCTCAATACTCGTACTCATTTATTTAATGTAAATTGAATCACCATATACTAGTGGTGGCCATGGGCCGAGCTTGGGCGGGCTAAATCTGGCTTGGGTTTAGCCTGTAAATGCCCGCCCAGGCCTGACTCGGGCCTCATTGTGTAATTCCAAGTCCACCTGAGTTCGAAAGCTTCTTACCCAGCCCTGGACACAAATTTTTTCCCTTAAATTTTATTGTTTAGCAAATTTATGACCTATTTTATTGTTTAACAAATTTATTTTAGAATGTACTCTTAAGACTAATAGTAAATAAAGTCTAAAATTGACATTTCTACACGTTCTCCATTTATATTCTTTTTTGTAACTTTTAACCTTAAAAGAATAAAAACTAAACTAATAAGATACACACACACACACACATACACACACACACACACACACACACACACACACATATATATATATATATATATATATATATATATATATAAAATCAATATTATATCTAATTATCGGTCCTCAGGCTTGACTGGACTCAAGCGGGCCTAAAAATACATGTCTAAGCCCGCCAAAAAAAATCGAGCCTATAAAATTTTTCCAAGCCTGGTTTGTGGGCCTATTTACCTTACCCAAGCCCTATTTTTTTCCTGGGAAGGATTGGATGGCCTCGGGCGTATGGCCACCCCTACCAAATACTCACCTTGGTCAAAACCACCTCTTTTACTTTGGAACCCCCTCGAAAAAAGTTTCCCCGAAAATGCAACCATCTCTTGCCCTCTCAAAGAAAGGACTTATTCAAATATTCCCAATAAAAATTACATACATACTCTTGGTACATTTCAACATTGGGGGATAAACCACCATTTGTCACAGATTTAGGTGTAAATTGCATCACGATTACACAATTTCCTCTTCAATGAGGTATTGTCTCAATTCATAGCAAACTACCCCTTCGTGCTGTTTAAAACCCCATAGTGACACGCTCTTGCCATATTGCACTAAAAATTTGCCTTCGCGATATACTCCACTCGATTGCATTACTAATGATAACTCGCCAAGTTTTGATTGTCAGAAAAGGACACTTTCCTCGACTGGTCCAATCGATCGTTGGTATGTAATATTCAACACTTGTCCCATATCTTGAAATTTACTTTTTCGTGGGAGGCAAAACTTCATGAACCATACCTATGTTGGAACTCACTCAAAGTAATATCATCCCCGAATGCTCGACTTGCTAAAAAATTATGGTGTTTACTCCCACAACATGTTTACTATCACTAACAAACTCAATTCCATGAAATTCCATCGTGGCGGATTTTTCTTCTAGTGCAATTTCTAAGATAAAAATAAATGTCTTACGTAGGTGATAACTCAATATCTATGTAAGTAACACGAGAAGAACCTCGGACTATTAGTGTCACCTCCATGAAGTCTTAATCCCATATAATGTACTCACATTAATACAATTACAAGCATAATAGACCTTTCTCCCAAGGCTAAGCATAACCACTCAAAGACATCTTTGACGAAACATGTCATAAAAAGCCTACCCACAGTAGTCGATATAAGAGTAAAACATAGATATGTACATAAGCTCAATAATAATATGGTGATATCTCATTCAAATGTTAATAAAGAGACTAAACCCAAGCCAATTAAACAAAGTTCGATGTCTCTATAATCACGATGTAAAGCACCCCATTCTCGATTGGGGCAACCACAAATACAAACTACTCAAAGTGAATATATATACCTCATAATCGTACTACACCCATATTACCAATAAGGAATGACAAATCTTTGATGTATAGGCCAAAATCATGCGCGAGAGCCATAAACGTACTCATACCCATTCCCCGGAGGTACTCTAAAAAGTTGGTTGCCACTAAGGAATATAATAACTAGGGCACCTTTACACGAGCATAACTTCTTCCTTTAAAGGATCTATCGAAATAATCCCCCCTGGCGGTCCTCCTGACCTTTTTCTTTGGTAATTTACACTAATATTGTCATCAGTTTCCCTTATCTCATAGGTCATAGCTCTGCTGGTCCAAATTCCCTTGTCCATACTGGTCAAAATAGATCACATTAGCCACTCTTGGAAACCTCTTAGGGTCCACTCCCCCTTACACGGTTCCTTCTGCTAATGAGGCCTCCATACTCGAGTCAATGTAACACTCTCTTTATTCGTTGGGCTTACTATGGCCTCGATCTTCCAAATCTTAGGGAGTCTATTCCCATAATTACTATAATACTCTTATTGATGTCAGAGGGTAAACTCAACCACCCGAGTGGAAGTGGTTAACAATGGGTTACCTTGTAACCCCTGCCAAAAAGTCTTTTTCGTACTAGATGATAATGTGAACATCCCATTTATCTTCTATATTTATCTCCCCCAGTGCATAGAGAAAAAGATGGTTAAACTCCTCCTCATACTGACCACCACATGGTTGCATATACAAGGTCTTCAAAATCTTACCTCAAATGCCGTTATAGATAGCGAGTGGACATATTTCCCCTCAAACCATACGCTAAGCACTTACTCAAGGTATTGCATCCAAAAAACCTTAACTCTCGATCGAAGTCAACCTCATGCACGGGACGCCTTATATGCAAAATCCAAACAAGGAATCTTCCTGATACACTTGGTCTAATCGAGTCATTTGTTAGGAAATAATGACTCAACCTCCTAAACGGTTGTCTTTATAGAGAGTACAAACCCTAAAACGATAATGCTCTAAAGTAAGAAAAGAACATTACACGAAAAAGTAACGGACACATTCAAGATCCCTAGGACACAAGAAACTGAAATGCTCTGATACTAAATGTGACACCCCCTAAAATCCATAAATAGATTGATTAGGTTACCATAAAAATCACGAGAATCATAACTATTGGTAACATTCCTAGCATAAGAAATAAAAATAAATCGAAAGAACAATGACAATATAATGAAATACTGGATTCACACAAAACCAACTTTTATATCTATCACCAAATGAAATATCATAAGCCATCTTTGAATATAAATATGCATGTATAATCAAACTAAAAACAAAGGATTATAATAAAATAATGAGCTATACTTGCTTGACTTCTACAATCCTAGAATTAAGAAATGAGACGTTGCTAAAGATGCTCTTCCAACAATCTCCCATTTAATGAATCATGTTTTTTAAAATTAATTAGGAAGATTAATTAGGGAAAGTGAAAGTAAATTCGGGGTTAGTTTTATCCAATCTAAAAATATAATTTAAGACTTGAAACAATCGCATGTTTAGATTAGTGTTTTGGGTTACGGTAGATTTGTGGGACAAATCACATGTTAGAATTAAAATATGAATTTGAATTAACGTTTTGACATGTAAATCATGATTTTATATGTGACTATGTAGAATAGAAGTTATTGTTGTATAACATTGTTAATACGCATGTTGGAATGGGATTATATATTAAATCATTAAAATATCACCAGTATTAGAATTAGGAATTGGACAACTTGTGTGACTATTTGGTAGAACTTGATTACTACATAATTAAATGGATGTGATTTGAATGGTATTAAAATCGTAGGATTATAATGTGAAATTAAAATATAATTTATGTAGAGATCGTTCGTGTTAATATCTCGATGTCATGGGAACATGGGGATTTTTGGAAGTAGTTGTACTTTCACTTTCTTTATAGGTTACTTTATACATATGGGACTAGTAAGTAGACTTTATTGTTGTTGTCTCCTTTTAGGTGGGACTAGTGAATGTATGCTTGTACGGTTGGGTATTTTCATAGGTGGGACTAGGTAGTACGCTGTTACGTTATTCTGTTAGCTTAGGAGCGAGACTAAGTGATAATTTTTGTAGGTATTCTTCTTAGGTTATAGACTAAGTAGTACTTATGGTTTGGTGATCTCTAGGTATGGGACTATGGATGGTTATTTATTGTGATACCCGTATTAAGGGTGGGACTAATTGAGAATAAGAGAATTAATAATTAATAATTAATTCCTATGATAGTAAACGGGTATTAAAATGAATTTGCGTCGCAAGTATGTACATGTCTAATGATGATTGGGCCGACGGGATATAGTGACATGGGTGTGTGTTGATGTCATGAGTATATGCAGGGCTAATGAAAATTGGGCAAACTGGCTATAATGACGTATCGTGCGTGGAACCTCAAGAGTATGTACAGTGCTAAAGAAATTGAACAAACTAAATATAATGAGGAGAATGGGTGTGGTGTGTAAAATTATTGGCACGCCAGAAGTATGTATAGGACCAACAGAAAAGTAAAATGGTTATACTTGTATCACGTTATTAAGAGTGGTTGCATAAATTCAATTAATAATTTAATATTACAATTTAATGTTGTAATAACATAATTAGATGTGAATAATAAGGTGTCTTAGCTATGTGGATTTTTATTGTTGTTTTACTTTACTCGCATATTCTTATCGTTTTAATTTAAAATAGCCTATTTTAATATTTATTTTGTATGATGCTTATATCTCAATTCACGGATCCTAATTGGGAGGAGTAATGGTTATTCATGTGGTGGGTTATGACCCATTGTATTGACTAACGTTTCAGGTATAATTACTGGTATATCCTCATAGGATGGATTGGAGATTTGTGGAGTGCAATTGAAATTCTATTTTTATTGCTTTTGTAGTTTAGATTTTTTATTCCGTCATTTTATTTATAGGACAATTATTTATAGATTTAGTGGGCTATTTGGTTCCAAAGTTATTTATGATTTCTATTTAAGTTGGAGTTACTCATGGATTATCTCATTTAAGTATTAATCTATCCTTTTGAGTTATCATGGTGATGGAATTTCTTAGGTGGATATTTATATTCGCTGGATATAATTTTGGATTGCAGCTTGAGGAAAAATATTTTTAATGTCTCATATTTCAATCTTTCAATCACATCCTTATAATTTTGGAAGTTATACGACAGGTGTTCCAAACCTTTTCCCTTAAAACATCTTTCAATCTAGGTCTTATTGATAACAAACACATCCTTATAAGATTAAACTCAAATGAAGATTATTCAAGAATGTGGATAAAAGACACTTGGTATGTTAGTCGATTCCCTATGAGGATATTCAAATGGACCCCAGATTTTAGATCTGACATCGAGAGTAGCCTATCCCCTACAACTCCCAATCCATTTTTTCTCCAAGTCTTCTCTATTCTCAATTGCTCAACTAGTTGGGAAGCCTCTAAACCTGGACTCATGATCAATATACCAAGTGTTTCTCGTGTTTGTATGGAACTTGATCTCCTAAAATCTTCTCCAAAAAGAGTATGGATTGGATGCGACAACAATGGGTTCTGGCAGAATGTCTTGGTGGAGAAAAAACCAAAATACTGCAAGAATTGTCTTAAACGAGGATTCTTGTATTTTTCTAATGTCTAAGTATGGAGAACAATCAAAGAAAGGTTAAGTGAACAAGGCAAAGAAGATAGTTCAGAGATATGAGAAGAAAATGATGGAGACTCAACAAGAAGACATAAACAAGGTAGATAAAGGAAAGCAAGTACTTGATTCTGATATAGTTATTACCAATGCAGTAACTATTTTTGATGAAGGGTATAAGAAGGAACAATGCATAAGTGACCACTTTACTGGTCTTGATGGCGACTTAACCCTTGAATCTATTTGTACAGATGGTTTAAACAAGGAGGTTCGTATAAATAATGATGTGGTAACTACTCTTGATGAAGGGAATGAGGAGGAAGAATGAATGAGAGGCCAAATAGAGGAACAACTAATTGGTCTAAATGGTGTTTTAACCAATGTAGATTCTCGCATAGATGAAACTAATAAGGAAAATCGAGTTCATACTGAAGACACAGGTACAAGAAGTATGGAGCATATTGAAATTAGTGATAACGAAGGGCCAGTTAAATGCAATATCATCTAAGAACACATTGACAGAATCAACAATGAAGAACTCAGTAAAGAACATTTCCAAATTATTCATCATTTCTCTTTATCTCCTAAAGGAACCTCCATTCCAAAATTTAAGAAGGATCCAGTGGCTAGGCCAATATACTTCACTGATGTAGAAGATAAGAATGGTCATTACATTCCATTCATTGAGGAACTTCAGCTCTTTGCAACGAATATGGATAAGAAACTCAGGTCAAACAACAAAAATAAGGAGGGTGGTGAAATGGATATGGAAGAAGTATCCCCCAAATCAATTCAGGAGACCAAACAAAGAATGCCAGATTCCCTATTCAGAAGGATTGCAAGAGAAGCTGTCAAAGGCATCAACAACTCCTACCCAGCTAAGTCTCAATGATTAATTTCTTAGTATGGAATATCAGAGGAGCCTCTAAAAAATCATCTTCTAGAAGACAAAAATTGTTAAGCAGAATCCAGAAGCTATCTTTTTTAGCTCTGCTTGAACCAAAGGTAAACTTTCTAAAAATTGATAAGTTTAAAATTAAATGGGGATTTGAGGGAAATTGTAGCAACATGAATGGAAAAATATGGATGTTTTGGAGGTTTGGAGTTAATGTTCAGTGTATTAACGATCACCCCCAGCATTTAACATTGAAAGTGATCCATCCTTTTGTTTAGTCCTCGTTAGTCATGACCATTGTCTATGCAAAATGTAACAGAGAAGAAAGGAAAAGTTTATGGGAGGAGTTGTCTTCCATATCAGAAATTTTCCAGCATGAGTCTCATATGATCATGGGGGATTTTAATGTGGTCTCATCTCAGATGGAAAAACTTGGTGGTAATGACATAGACCATAGAGCAGTGGAGGAACTCAACCAAGCTATAGAGGACAGTGGCTTAACTGACCTGGGATATGCTGGCACCAGATTCACTTGGTGTAACCATAGGAAGGAAGATGATTTAATTATGGCAAGGCTGGATATGTGTCTAGTCAATCAAAAATTCATCTCTGAGTTGGAGTCCTCAACTGTCAAGCATCTTTATATATCCACATATTATCATGATCCTCTCTTCATCTTTTTAAAGTCTAGTAATGACTCTTCCCGTAGACAATTCAAATTACAGAATATGTGGTTCAATCATTCTCAATTCTTAGACCTTGTTCAGAACTCGTGGAAGGAAGAAATGAATGGGTATGGCCTAAAATAATTTGTAAAGAAGCTTCAGAGACTTAAAATTGCTTTGAGATAATGGAAAAAAAGAATTTTAAAGATGTTTTTCAAACAATCAAAGATCTAGAGGATGAAAATCTGCAGCTGGAGCTTAATTATGAGCTTAATTGTTCTGATGAAAACAGAGTGGCTATGAATAAGGGAAAGGAGGATTTGTTAAATGCATATAGAAATGAGGAGGATTTCTGGAGACAAAAATCATCATTAAAGTGGCTCAAGCTAGGTGATTCAAATTCCAAATTCTTCAATCAGTATGTTAAAGCCAAGAAACATAAGCTACTGATTACATCTATTAAAAATGATGATGGTGTTGTTCTGGAAGATCAGGAGGATATTAAGAATCATATTTTAAGGTTATTTCCAAATCAACTACAATCTGATAAGATGTATTCCCAAGTTGATGTTTCTGCCATGATACTTCAGCACCAAGACCAGATGGATTTGGTGGCCTATTCTACAAAAAATGTTGGCAGGTAATTAAAAATGATCTTGTTAATGCTATTAACACTTATTTTGCAGATTCCGTTCTCCAACAAAGCTGGACTAGCACATCAGTGGTTCTTATTCCAAAAGTGAAATCCCCCAAGACTTGTGGGGACCTCAGACCTATAAGTTTGTGTAATGTCTCTTTCAAAATAATTACAAAACTTCTCATAATCAGATTATCTAAATTCCTCCCAAATCTTATCTTTCCAAATCAGAGTGCTTTCATTAAAGGCAGGTCCATCGAAGAAAATGTTCTTCTTGCTAAAGAAATGGTTCATAACTTGGGTAAGAAATCTCATGGTGGTAATGTATTGATCAAACTGGACATGGAGAAGGCATATGACAAGGTAAATTGGAGTTTTTTGATGAAAGTTCTTAGGGATTTTGGCTTTGGGGAGAGATGGATAGATCTCATCTGGAGAAGTATATCCAACAACTGGTTTCCAGTTATAATAAATGGGCATTCATGTGGATTCTTTAAGTCAACAAGGGGTCTTAGATAAGGGACCCACTTTCCCTCAGTCTTTTTATTCTTGCAGCAGACTTCTTGAGTAGAAGGCTGAATATGGAATCTGGTTCTATAAAGCCTTTTTATCTTCCAAGTGGCAGTCCCCTTATATCCCATCTTGCTTTTGGAGATGATCTCATAGTTTTTTGTAGAGGTGATAAGAGGAGTATTCTGAAAATCAAGGAGTTCTTTAATTAGTATTGCAATTGGTCAGGGTAGAAGATTAATGTATGGAAAAGTAACTTCATTATTGATTCAAAGTGTAGACCTCAATTCAAGACAAAGATTTCTGATCTAACAGGTCTTTCCTATAAAGATTTGTCTCTAAAATACTTAGGATGCCCAATTTTCAAGGGGAGGAACAAGGTCAAATATTATGATAGCTTAATCAACATCTTGAGAGCCAGAATAGTAGGTTGCAGTCAAACTTCTTTCTCCTGGTGGCAGAATCACTCTTAAAACATGTTATCTCATATATTCCTTCTTATCTTCTATCTTCTCTATCTCCTCCTAAAGCTGTGATTATTAAAATCCACTCTATTTTGAATAAATTTTTTTGGGGAGGTAATGATGTCCAATGATGGAAGCACCAATGGAAGAGCTAGGAGTTCTTTAGCAGAGATATTAAGGAGGGAGCGCTTGGACTTATAGACTTCAATAATCTATCTACAACATCCTTTATGAAGTTATTTTGGAAGATATCCACTGAGAAGTCTTTACGGTCTGATTACATGACGAACAGGTATAAAAATTGTAGCCAGGGTACTACTGGAGTCTCTCATACCTGGAAGAACCTAGCCAAGGTGAAAGAAACATGTAGAAAATATGATTCTGAAGAAATATCAGTGGTTTTGGGTTCTTGAAGTAACCAATCAATTTACCCTCAGCTCGGTTTATGTTTGTTGCAGAACTCACTATTCAATATCAACTGTCAGCACTATCATTTGGGATTCTAGTATTCTAAAAAAATGCTCGATTAACCTATGGAAAATAATTAATAATTGTCTTCCCATTGACTCATCTATTCAGGCAGTTGGTATTAAGCTATGTTCCAAATGTGTGGCATGTCAGGCTCATATAGAATCGTTAGATCATTTGTTCATTGATTGCCCAACAATCAGATCTGTGTGGGATTTTTTCTCCAATTTAATGGGGATTGATATGAACACATCCAATATCTCTTCTATTCTTCAAATATGGTGGATCAGATCTGGGCCCAAAGACTATTCTAAGTTTCTAGGTAAATGCATCCCAAACATTATTTGTTGGGAAATATGGAAAAGTAGGAATCAAGCCCTTTTCGAAAATGTTAAGGATGATACAAAAACTATTATACATCAATCAATCTCCTTTATCTCAGATATTTGCAAGGGAACTAGGGGTACAAAAAGTTTTCAACCTTCAAATTTGTAGGAATATTCACTTAGTAAAATTAATCAAGTGGAGTCAACCTACACCATCCTGTTTCAAGTTAAACACGGATGGGGCATCGAGAGGAAACCTAGGGCTAAGTGGTATAGGAGGGATTGTTAGAAATGACAGAGGTGATCTTATCTTCACTTATGCTAAGTCCGAAGGAATTGCCTCAAACACTAGTGTGGAAATTAAAAGCATTTGTCTAGGGATCAAGATGTGCTTGGACTACAACTTCAAAGATGTGGAAATTGAGTCCGATTTACTGTTCGTGGTGAACCTAATCAACAAAAATTGGAGACACCCATGGAAACTTCGGGAATGTCTCGAAGAAATTAAGGAGATCCTTTCGAAGAACAATTTCATCTTATCTCATTGTTACAGGGAATCTAAATGGTCGCTGACTCTCTTGCGAACCATGGGATCAATCTCCCATCCCTATCAATTTTTCATCAACTTATGGACCTTCCAATTATGGCTAAAGGAGCTGTAAAGCTAGACAAACTGGGATGCCATTACATTAGGTGTAGTGAAAAGAATATTTAGCTTTGTAATGGGGCTTTCATAAAGCCCCATATTTTCTTTTCAGTAATTTCTTTCATGCATCATTTGTAAGCTTTCTTTGCTTTAAGGAGTCTTTCCTCTCATTAATAAAATTCTTCCTGGGGGTTCTGTCCCTCTTATTTAAAAAAAAAAAGTTTGGTGGTTCCAGTGTTGGGGACCGGTCCGGTGAAGTCTCCATCGGTTCGGTTCTGTGACTTTTTATTCTTCTTCATTTTTTTCCTTGATTTCTTCTCAACTTGAAAGATCCGTAACTTTTCACTCGGGACTCAAATTTGGATACTGTTTCTTCCGACGTGCTTATGGACTCGAGGTCTTCAACTTTCCTTGGGTTCTGTGTTCGAATTCTTGGTGTAAAATTACTATTTTCCATTGACTTTCCTTCACTTGTATCTTTCTTGAGTTTGAGTTTCTCTTCTCTTCACTTATGTAAAATACCTGCAAAATATATGAGAAATATACGAAACTCGATGCACTACATAGAAAAGGTCAGTAGAAATAATATAAGATAAATCAACTCAATTTTACACTGCACAAGAGGGCAAAACCCTATAAATTAAGGGGATAAATGCGAAGAATTTATGCCTAATCAAACTCCTCTAACTTAGAACTTTGATCATCCTGAGCAATGTAAAAGAATCTAAGCAAGGTCCAACACTCAACAAATGTGTTATTGGGATAGAATACCTCTTTCGTGGGCAAGCGATTACATTTAGTGTATGCGACAAGCCTTTAAACCCCTAGGTTTTCCTAGTAGGATGAGTTGTGTGTTGTGAGGGTTTTAGTGAATATACCCACAAAATTCATTTTCAATTCAAAGAAAATTAAAAATAGTTAAAAATTGTACAATTTAAATTCCCCAAAAATTGTCACCGTAAATTCATATTCAATAGTCTCAATTTGTTGTGTGTGTGCGCGAAGCCGAGAATTTAACCTCTAATTTCCATCGATTGATCATTACTTTACTTTTCAAAAAGTCATTTTGATTCAATTTCTCACGGATGCACTCACAAATGAATCACTTGGAATGTGGCTAATTCTCTCAGTATGAGTGATATAAAGAGTAAATATAATAGAACACAAATTCATGCACACAAGTTGGAAAGATAAAAATTTTATGGTGAAAAGATCTCTTCATGGGAATACAATCATTGGAAAACGGGAAACATCGCCTCTTATTCACATCAATTAAGCTCTCTTCTTATCTTTTCGTGTCTTAGCTCTCCACGCGGTAATTAATTTTGCTATTCGGACTCGGTTAGGACTTTTTCAGGTTGAAATGTGTATTTGGGTAAAATATGGATTGTTTGGGAACTTCGAAATTGGAAGATCTTCTTATGATGTCCATTAGTGCTTTTTCAAGCTTTTGCTCATTTTTTTCTTCTTTTTTTCGGTCTTTCATATTTTTCTTTTCTTGCTATTTTTATTGAGCATTTTTCTTTTATTTTTTTTCTTACCCCTTTTTATGCCGTTTTTGGACTTTATTCATAAAATTTGCAATTTTTACAATTCCGAGTTAATTGGGTTTTTCGGGTTACAAATGAAAAGGGAAAATTTTATTCGGCTCAAAGTGGGTTGCAAAGGGAAATTTTTTCACAACTTTTTATGGATAGTATTTTTGGGTAACAAACGATGCTCTACTTCATTTTTCGAATTACTAATTATTTTTCCATATGCATCTCGAGAATCATTTAATTTAGAGATATTTTAGCGCGCTTTTCAAGACAACATCTAACATGTTTCCCGTAACCGTTCAAAACAAAGGTATTGAGATCTTTAACGACTTATTTAACCGCTGAAAAGAACTTTGAGTTAACCATTAACTCGAATTGGTTTAATTACTCACAAAAAGTGATAGGCTTGAAATCTCACCGGGATGGTTAATCTCCACATTTATTCGTTAACTCGTCAATTTTTATCTTTGGTCAATTTCGATTTAGTGCATTTGATAGTTTTATAATTTGAGACTTCATACTAAATGTTGGTTACATTTTCGAAAAATTTAAATTCTGACTTTTATTTATGTTGAAGAAAAATATTTTTGAATTTTTTTTGGAAATTTTGAAATTTTCTATTTTTTTCAAATTTTGGGCATTTTGTACTTTGTGAAAATTTTAACCGCATCCGTACCCCCCTAACTTAGAGTTTGCAAAGTCCCTATGCAAAAGGATTAAAATCTAAAATAAAGGAAACTGCGTAAAAATAAACAAAGGCAAAATGCATTTTTTTTTTTTGTATTACTAAACAAGGATTACAAGAACTTGAAAGATAGATACATATGGAAAGCAAAAATTAGCAACAACATCCTAACACTACTTATTGTGGAGGAGGATGAGAGGGGCCAGGGGCGTTAGGATTATAGGGGTCATAGAATTAAGTGGGGATTGGTACCCCCTCACTTACATGGAGCTCGTATATTTTCGCTTGAAGGTAGACCATCATGCTTGTGTCACAATGATAGGCCTCTTAGTCCGCCCTATAATCCCTAAAAAAATCCTAAAAGATCGTCTCCAAATTCTCAACATGACGAGTTAAGTCCGCTCCCACCGGCTCGTAATCCGAATCCTCCTCCTCATCGTATTCGGGCTCTTCCTCTTCTTCCATCTCAACATCCTCGCCCACGTTTGCCGCCGCTTGTATCACCTCTCTTTGGCATTCGCTTCGAGTACGGGATTCTTTCCCAATTGCCTTTGGGAGGTGAGGAAAGGTTTGGGAGGGTGAATTCTAGCATCAGCAAGGAGGGAGGTGATAAAGCCGGGTAATGGTAGGGGAGCTCGGCCTTTAGAATCCATAGCCGCATTCATGATATCGGCATTGAAAATGTGTGCGAGATGGATCGGGGTGGAGGGATCGAAAAGGTGGTATAGGAGATTGGCTTGCCTAGGACACATTGCTGAATCATTGGAGGTCTAAAGAATGTTGGCGCACACGATGTGGAAGGCAATGCGAGATTTTTCAGGAAGAGACCCCATGGGGAAAGTCTCTTGATTCCACGAGTGTCCAGGAGTGAGGCGGAGGATGCATGCCCCTTTCATAATTGGCTCGACATTTATTGGATAGTCATATCAGTTTCGGCTCGGGATGTCCATGGTGCACAATTTTTGGATTATGATATCGAGTGAAAATGGGATGCACCCCGTTCGGACGAGAGTGCCATAGAAGACTCGCACCTCGTCTTCCCAAACTTTGGCATGAGGCTCCCTTAAGAATCTACACCATCCCCTCGAGAGAAATAAATTATTGAATGATTTCAAAAGCTACGCCCATCTGACTTCGCACACAATATGCATTGATCGGGATGGGGAGACGAAAGTGTCACACTGCCTCATCTCTTTACGGGAGAGGGACTCGTTATTACCGTCGGGGAAGATTTCGATGGAGGTGTATTTTATGGGGAGTGGTCTTGCTACTCTAGTGTCTCTTTGACTAGAATTTTAATAGCAAAAAAATGATAGATAGAGAGTAAGAGAGACATGTATGGTAGGTGTGAAGTGAAATATGGTGAAGATGGTGTGTATTTATAAGTGGTGTGTGGAGGGGGAGGGATGAATTTGGAGGGAAAAGGGGAATGGTTTTGGAGGGAAGAGTGGGAAGGAAAGAAATTGGGACTTGGGGGGAAGAATTTTGGGAATAGGAGATGAACCTCTTGGAAAGCTACGAACAACTAAAGATATCTGAACCGGTCTAGTTCTAGGGGCGAACCGGTCCGGTCCTTTTTTATTTTTAGTTTTCTTGGGACCGAACCAGTCCAGGACACTAGTAAAGGTATTCTTACCTTCTCTTTTACTCTCTAAACTTAGACATCTTCTTGCTCATTTTTTCCTAGTCCTTCCAAAAATATTCCTTCCCAAGATTTAGCTACGAAATACGTGACAACTCCCCTGAAAAACTACTACGCTCTCGCGTCAATTCCTTCGCATTTCTCTCTTTAACGAACTTTCTTCCTAAAGACATATAATGACCTCTAATGACCCTAACCTAAAACTAACTAATATATATAAGGATCACCCCATACGCGTCAGGGGTGTGACGACCTCTCAATTTATTCTCGCTCAATCCCCATAAATGTGGTCTGACAACCAAATGGTGTCGGCTTCTTCAACACACGCCTATAAGTACATCTTTAGGCGTTGTTCGTTGACTATGAATGTGTCTTCCCCTTTGGATCTTCCAATTTAATGGCAACGTGGGGGAACACTTTTTTAACAAATAATGGGCATGTCCACCGTGAATGTAATTTACTGGCAAACAAGTGCAGACGTGAGTTGTAGAGAATCACTTTTTACCCCGAATGAAACTCTTTGCGTCGGATAATTTTACTATGTGTGAGTTTCATCCTTTATTTGGAGATATTAGCATTCTCACATGCATCGTTACGCATCTCTTCCAACTCATTCAATTGAAGCTTGCGAGCTTCACCGGCTTTGTCAAAATTATAGTTCAACATATTAATTTCCCAATAAGCTTTGTGTTCTAACTCCACGGGGAGATGGAAAGTCTTGCCATATACAAAGCGAAACGGGGACATCCCAAAGGGGGTTCTTGTATGAGGTTCTATAAGCCTATAGCGCATCGTTCAATCGGAGGGACCAATCTGTAATACCCCATATTTTTAATGATTTCAATTATGGGATTAATTGACTTAAAAATAAGAAATTTATTTTTAAATTAATTCGGATTTAAATAGATAACTACTAGCGTGACGAGAGTTAGTATTTATTGATGTTAATTATGTTGAATATTACTTAGTGAGTAAAGTAATATGTAATTATGAATTTATTCAAATTGTCAAGTGAATAATAATGGGAAATTAAGTCGGGAGATGCGTGTCAGCCGTGTCGGGACTAAACTTTATGGAACAAAAGTAATTATTTATAAGTCATCCATATGGTCATTTTGAGTGCACTAAAATGTCCGGAATGGTCGAGATAGTTAGAAAAGACTACCCGGGGATTTAGTTTGGGTTCAGGGGCATTTTTAAGCCAAACCGGCATCCCAGGAGGGTTAGGTAATCTAAGGTATCAAACAGAAAAGCAATAGAGACCGTTGGAAGAGGAAGGAGAAGAGATCCCAAGCCAAAAACCACCCATAGTTGCACCTCTTTCATAATTAACGCCACCGGAGTATAGATCGGAAGACGAGGAACGTAGCGATACCCTTCATCATCAAAGGATAACAACTACTGTTATACGGCAAGTATTTTTCTTGCTTAAATTCAGCTAGATAAATTATCCATGTTAGTAGAATATGATTAAGAAATAAATTTCATGAATGTAAAGGATAAATTTTGGATTAAATCATATTCTGGATAAGATTCATGATTAGGATTGAAGTACATTTATGGAAAACAAAATTTAATACATTTTAGGAATCGTTATGTAGAGGATTCAGAGTTTTGATCATATTCTTGAAGAAAAGACATAAACTAGGTTTTTGGGGAGTTAAATTAGAATTTAATTGAAAAGTTGATGAGTCTTGGTGTTTAAATCCTTCTTTTACATTAGAAATTGTCTATATGTGTTAATTTAATGTTTAACACCTTCATTTTGGAGTTTGGGAATGAATTAAGAAGGTTTTAGATATTTTTTATTGAGGAAACTCGTAGCCTTAATTTGCATAAAAAATCCAGGTTGATACCTGTATGATCGATCGATCGATCGACCCAAGAATGTCGATCGATCGACTGATCGATCGATCAACCCATTTCTTCGATCGATCGACTCCGCTGAAATTGGTGACTTATTTTCCTATTTAGTTTCAATGCAACCCCAACTTTTAAGAACCCTTAATGTTGATTAATTGAATATAATGGGACTTAGGTAAGGTCAGTAGGATTATAGTTAAGGCCCAAAAATTTTCATTATGTATGGGATTGAATGGGGAGATTTACAAGTGTTTTTTTAATGCGTTACGATTGGAAATTTTATGAATTGGAGTTTAATTCGGATAAATGATGACTTAGGGTTAATACCAGTAGTAGGGGGACACTATAATACTGAATTAACCTAAGGAATAATTGGGTGATTTTGTAAACCTTTGGGATAGGGAAATGTACTTGTATTTTTACGACGAGAGTTATGGCGTTAATTAAATTTATTTATGATATACGAGTTACAAATACAAAGTTTGAAACTTGTAGTATGGGATGTGTGAATGACAATATTGAACCTATAAATACTTAGGTTGAATGAAAACCTATTGTATGGATTTTTGTGTTTATGACTTACCTACGATACTTTCTATCACCGGGAGGTCTTGAAGGGGATAGTTTTGTCTTGAGGAGCACTTCAAGGGGATTATAGATTAGTACCTCAGAGCATAGGATCTAAGGAGGACTTATCTGTGAGTGGATAAGTTTATGTTATATGGGTGCATAGGTATGTGCATGACCCATTACACTGTGGTCCATGTTCACCTTCAGTTTGTGTGTGATTTGTGTTATTACGATTCCTGAGAGATTCAGAATCAATAGTCCTTATTATTTACGTGAGGTATCGGGGCTTGATAGCAGAGTATGTACGCACCATTAGTTTATCCTATGTGGGGTGCGATATTAGTATATATTATAATAGTGAAAATTTATACATATATACACCGTGCTTATTCTAATGTGTTGTTTGGTACAACATTATGATGATGCCACTATATATTAAATTTGTAAAAACTTAATAGATTAATGAGATACATGGAATCAATTAACAAAATATGAGGAACTACATAACATATATTTCTATTGTACGGATGGGAACAATAGGTTAGTTGGCATAGATGGAGACTGTTAAAATCTAGTCACGAAAGGGTAATAATTAGGCGTTAAGTGCGCACAATAGTTAAGGGGTGATAATATCAAGTGAGAGCCCGTGACTAACATGTATATAGTTATCTGGTATTTATGTATTTAAATACTTGGTGTTTTAAAATTGTTTTCAACTCGGGCTCTGACCCGTTAACTTTCAAATCCATTTTTTTGTAAAATATTTTTTAAGTTCCCAGCCACAGGGACGCTAAGCATATGAGTTCCTTTCAGTTGACGTGTTGTAGTTGTTGTGGAAGTTACAAGACCTTGGTACTAGACACCTCCATATTTATCCTTGATTCATTCAGACTTATTTATTCTAGTTAGGGCATGTTGCCCATTCTTTTTTAGAGACTGTGGGTTCCGACCTTCATTTATATTTCAGTTTTAGGATTTATTTCATTTCAGATTATTGTATTCGGGATTTAGACTAGAAGTGTTTACTCCTGACTCAGTTTATTTCATTATGTCGTTTTAATTCCTGTGAGATTTTTATTGGATGGTGGATGTTTAGTTAATCATTTAATTGCATGCATGTTATGTTAAAAAGATAAAATTTGATATCTAACTTTTTTAAATACTAGGTGGTTAGTAATTAATAAAAAAAATTGACAGTGATGCTAAGACTGATCCAACTGGATATTATGTTTAAATTTAATAACAGACTGATCACCCAGTATTTAATTAGGTGGAGTGTCATAGTGGTATCAGAGCATCAGGTTCTAGAGTCTTTGGGATCTATGTGGCTTATTATGCTTCCATCGTATATTTCTTTGATATAGAGCCCTATATTTAGGACAGTTGCTTGTATTCATTAATTGCGCATTTTACGTCTTCAGCTATTTTGAGATATTTACTATGGACATAAGAATCTACACCATCCCCTCGAGAGAAATAAATTATTGAATGATTTCAAAAGCTACGCCCATCTGACTTCGCACACAATATGCATTGATCGGGATGGGGAGACGAAAGTGTCACACTGCCTCATCTCTTTACGGGAGCGGGACTCGTTATTACCGTCGGGGAAGATTTCGATGGAGGTGTATTTTATGGGGAGTGGTCTTGCTACTCTAGTGTCTCTTTGACTAGAATTTTAATAGCAAAAAAATGATAGATAGAGAGTAAGAGAGACATGTATGGTAGGTGTGAAGTGAAATATGGTGAAGATGGTGTGTATTTATAAGTGGTGTGTGGAGGGGGAGGGATGAATTTGGAGGGAAAAGGGGAATGGTTTTGGAGGGAAGAGTGGGAAGGAAAGAAATTGGGACTTGGGGGGAAGAATTTTGGGAATAGGAGATGAACCTCTTGGAAAGCTACGAACAACTAAAGATATCTGAACCGGTCTAGTTCTAGGGGCGAACCGGTCCGGTCCTTTTTTATTTTTAGTTTTCTTGGGACCGAACCAGTCCAGGACACTAGTAAAGGTATTCTTACCTTCTCTTTTACTCTCTAAACTTAGACATCTTCTTGCTCATTTTTTCCTAGTCCTTCCAAAAATATTCCTTCCCAAGATTTAGCTACGAAATACGTGACAACTCCCCTGAAAAACTACTACGCTCTCGCGTCAATTCCTTCGCATTTCTCTCTTTAACGAACTTTCTTCCTAAAGACATATAATGACCTATAATGACCCTAACCTAAAACTAACTAATATATATAAGGATCACCCCATACGCGTCAGGGGTGTGACGACCTCTCAATTTATTCTCGCTCAATCCCCATAAATGTGGTATGACAACCAAATGGTGTCGGCTTCTTCAACACACGCCTATAAGTACATCTTTAGGCGTTGTTCGTTGACTATGAATGTGTCTTCCCCTTTGGATCTTCCAATTTAATGGCAACGTGGGGGAACACTTTTTTAACAAATAATGGGCATGTCCACCGTGAATGTAATTTACTGGCAAACAAGTGCAGACGTGAGTTGTAGAGAATCACTTTTTACCCCGAATGAAACTCTTTGCGTCGGATAATTTTACCATGTGTGAGTTTCATCCTTTATTTGGAGATATTATCATTCTCACATGCATCGTTACGCATCTCTTCCAACTCATTCAATTGAAGCTTGCGAGCTTCACCGGCTTTGTCAAAATTATAGTTCAACATATTAATTTCCCAATAAGCTTTGTGTTCTAACTCCACGGGGAGATGGAAAGTCTTGCCATATACAAAGCGAAACGGGGACATCCCAAAGGGGGTTCTTGTATGAGGTTCTATAAGCCTATAGCGCATCGTTCAATCGGAGGGACCAATCTGTAATACCCCATATTTTTAATGATTTCAATTATGGGATTAATTGACTTAAAAATAAGAAATTTATTTTTAAATTAATTCGGATTTAAATAGATAACTACTAGCGTGACGAGAGTTAGTATTTATTGATGTTAATTATGTTGAATATTACTTAGTGAGTAAAGTAATATGTAATTATGAATTTATTCAAATTGTCAAGTGAATAATAATGGGAAATTAAGTCGGGAGATGCGTGTCAGCCGTGTCGGGACTAAACTTTATGGAACAAAAGTAATTATTTATAAGTCATCCATATGGTCATTTTGAGTGCACTAAAATGTCCGGAATGGTCGAGATAGTTAGAAAAGACTACCCGGGGATTTAGTTTGGGTTCAGGGGCATTTTTAAGCCAAACCGGCATCCCAGGAGGGTTAGGTAATCTAAGGTATCAAACAGAAAAGCAATAGAGACCGTTGGAAGAGGAAGGAGAAGAGATCCCAAGCCAAAAACCACCCATAGTTGCACCTCTTTCATAATTAACGCCACCGGAGTATAGATCGGAAGACGAGGAACGTAGCGATACC
Source organism: Sambucus nigra (assembly GCA_949130495.1). Taxonomy (NCBI): domain Eukaryota; kingdom Viridiplantae; phylum Streptophyta; class Magnoliopsida; order Dipsacales; family Adoxaceae; genus Sambucus; species Sambucus nigra. The sequence continues at coordinate 197,878,697 of OX422219.1, forward strand.
CTTCATCATCAAAGGATAACAACTACTGTTATACGGCAAGTATTTTTCTTGCTTAAATTCAGCTAGATAAATTATCCATGTTAGTAGAATATGATTAAGAAATAAATTTCATGAATGTAAAGGATAAATTTTGGATTAAATCATATTCTGGATAAGATTCATGATTAGGATTGAAGTACTATTATGGAAAACAAAATTTAATACATTTTAGGAATCGTTATGTAGAGGATTCAGAGTTTTGATCATATTCTTGAAGAAAAGACATAAACTAGGTTTTTGGGGAGTTAAATTAGAATTTAATTGAAAAGTTGATGAGTCTTGGTGTTTAAATCCTTCTTTTACATTAGAAATTGTCTATATGTGTTAATTTAATGTTTAACACCTTCATTTTGGAGTTTGGGAATGAATTAAGAAGGTTTTAGATATTTTTTGTTGAGGAAACTCGTAGCCTTAATTTGCATAAAAAATCCAGGTTGATACCTGTATGATCGATCGATCGATCGACCCAAGAATGTCGATCGATCGACTGATCGATCGATCAACCCATTTCTTCGATCGATCGACTCCGCTGAAATTGGTGACTTATTTTCCTATTTAGTTTCAATGCAACCCCAACTTTTAAGAACCCTTAATGTTGATTAATTGAATATAATGGGACTTAGGTAAGGTCAGTAGGATTATAGTTAAGGCCCAAAAATTTTCATTATGTATGGGATTGAATGGGGAGATTTACAAGTGTTTTTTTAATGCGTTACGATTGGAAATTTTATGAATTGGAGTTTAATTCGTATAAATGATGACTTAGGGTTAATACCAGTAGTAGGGGGACACTATAATACTGAATTAACCTAAGGAATAATTGGGTGATTTTGTAAACCTTTGGGATAGGGAAATGTACTTGTATTTTTACGACGAGAGTTATGGCGTTAATTAAATTTATTTATGATATACGAGTTACAAATACAAAGTTTGAAACTTGTAGTATGGGATGTGTGAATGACAATATTGAACCTATAAATACTTAGGTTGAATGAAAACCTATTGTATGGATTTTTGTGTTTATGACTTACCTACGATACTTTCTATCACCGGGAGGTCTTGAAGGGGATAGTTTTGTCTTGAGGAGCACTTCAAGGGGATTATAGATTAGTACCTCAGAGCATAGGATCTAAGGAGGACTTATCTGTGAGTGGATAAGTTTATGTTATATGGGTGCATAGGTATGTGCGTGACCCATTACACTGTGGTCCATTTTCACCTTCAGTTTGTGTGTGATTTGTGTTATTACGATTCCTGAGAGATTCAGAATCAATAGTCCTTATTATTTACGTGAGGTATCGGGTCTTGATAGCAGAGTATGTACGCACCATTAGTTTATCCTATGTGGGGTGCGATATTAGTATATATTATAATAGTGAAAATTTATTCATATATACACCGTGTTTATTCTAATGTGTTGTTTGGTACAACATTATGATGATGCCACTATATATTAAATTTGTAAGGACTTAATAGATTAATGAGATACATGGAATCAATTAACAAAATATGAGGAACTACATAACATATATTTCTATTGTACGGATGGGAACAATAGGTTAGTTGGCATAGATTGAGACTGTTAAAATCTAGTCACGAAAGGGTAATAATTAGGCGTTAAGTGCACACAATAGTTAAGGGGTGATAATATCAAGTGAGAGCCCGTGACTAACATGTATATAGTTATCTGGTATTTATGTATTTAAATACTTGGTGTTTTAAAATTGTTTTCAACTCGGGCTCTGACCCGTTAACTTTCAAATCCATTTTTTTGTAAAATATTTTTTAAGTTCCCAGCCACAGGGACGCTAAGCATATGAGTTCCTTTCAGTTGACGTGTTTTAGTTGTTGTGGAAGTTACAAGACCTTGGTACTAGACACCTCCATATTTATCCTTGATTCATTCAGACTTATTTATTCTAGTTAGGGCATGTTGCCCATTCTTTTTTAGAGACTGTGGGTTCCGACCTTCATTCATATTTCAGTTTTAGGATTTATTTCATTTCAGATTATTGTATTCGGGATTTAGACTAGAAGTGTTTACTCCTGACTCAGTTTATTTCATTATGTCGTTTTAATTCCTGTGAGATTTTTATTGGATGGTGGATGTTTAGTTAATCATTTAATTGCATGCATGTTATGTTAAAAAGATAAAATTTGATATCTGACTTTTTTAAATACTAGGTGGTTAGTAATTAATAAAAAAAATTGACAGTGATGCTAAGACTGATCCAACTGGATATTATGTTTAAATTTAATAACAGACTGATCACCCAGTATTTAATTAGGTGGAGTGTCACAGTGGTATCAGAGCATCAGGTTCTAGAGTCTTTGGGATCTATGTGGCTTATTATGCTTCCATCGTATATTTCTTTGATATAGAGCCCTATATTTAGGACAGTTGCTTGTATTCATTAATTGCGCATTTTACGTCTTCAGCTATTTTGAGATATTTACTATGGACTTAAGAATCTACACCATCCCCTCGAGAGAAATAAATTATTGAATGATTTCAAAAGCTACGCCCATCTGACTTCGCACACAATATGCATTGATCGGGATGGGGAGACGAAAGTGTCACACTGCCTCATCTCTTTACGGGAGCGGGACTCGTTATTACCGTCGGGGAAGATTTTGATGGAGGTGTATTTTATGGGGAGTGGTCTTGCTACTCTAGTGTCTGTTTGACTAGAATTTTAATAGCAAAAAAATGATAGATAGAGAGTAAGAGAGACATGTATGGTAGGTGTGAAGTGAAATATGGTGAAGATGGTGTGTATTTATAAGTGGTGTGTGGAGGGGGAGGGATGAATTTGGAGGGAAAAGGGGAATGGTTTTGGAGGGAAGAGTGGGAAGGAAAGAAATTGGGACTTGGGGGGAAGAATTTTGGGAATAGGAGATGAACATCTTGGAAAGCTACGAACAACTAAAGATATCTGAACCGGTCTAGTTCTAGGGGCGAACCGGTCCGGTCCTTTTTTATTTTTAGTTTTCTTGGGACCGAACCAGTCCAGGACACTAGTAAAGGTATTCTTACCTTCTCTTTTACTCTCTAAACTTAGGCTTCTTCTTGCTCATTTTTTCCTAGTCCTTCCAAATATATTCCTTCCCAAGATTTAGCTACGAAATACGTGACAACTCCCCTGAAAAACTACTACGCTCTCGCGTCAATTCCTTCGCATTTCTCTCTTTAACGAACTTTCTTCCTAAAGACATATAATGACCTCTAATGACCCTAAACTAAAACTAACTAATATATATAAGGATCACCCCATACGCGTCAGGGGTGTGACGACCTCTCAATTTATTCTCGCTCAATCCCCATAAATGTGGTCTGACAACCAAATGGTGTCGGCTTCTTCACCACACGCCTATAAGTACATCTTTAGGCGTTGTTCGTTGACTATGAATGTGTCTTCCCCTTTGGATCTTCCAATTTAATGGCAACGTGGGGGAACACTTCTTTAACAAATAATGGGCATGTCCACCGTGAATGTAATTTACTGGCAAACAAGTGCAGACGTGAGTTGTAGAGAATCACTTTTTACCCCGAATGAAACTCTTTGCGTCGGATAATTTTACCATGTGTGAGTTTCATCCTTTATTTGGAGATATTAGCATTCTCACATGCATCGTTACGCATCTCTTCCAACTCATTCAATTGAAGCTTGCGAGCTTCACCGGCTTTGTCAAAATTATAGTTCAACATATTAATTTCCCAATAAGCTTTGTGTTCTAACTCCACGGGGAGATGGAAAGTCTTGCCATATACAAAGCGAAACGGGGACATCCCAAAGGGGGTTCTTGTATGAGGTTCTATAAGCCTATAGCGCATCGTTCAATCGGAGGGACCAATCTGTAATACCCCATATTTTTAATGATTTCAATTATGGGATTAATTGACTTAAAAATAAGAAATTTATTTTTAAATTAATTCGGATTTAAATAGATAACTACTAGCGTGACGAGAGTTAGTATTTATTGATGTTAATTATGTTGAATATTACTTAGTGAGTAAAGTAATATGTAATTATGAATTTATTCAAATTGTCAAGTGAATAATAATGGGAAATTAAGTCGGGAGATGCGTGTCAGCCGTGTCGGGACTAAACTTTATGGAACAAAAGTAATTATTTATAAGTCATCCATATGGTCATTTTGAGTGCACTAAAATGTCCGGAATGGTCGAGATAGTTAGAAAAGACTACCCGGGGATTTAGTTTGGGTTCAGGGGCATTTTTAAGCCAAACCGGCATCCCAGGAGGGTTAGGTAATCTAAGGTATCAAACAGAAAAGCAATAGAGACCGTTGGAAGAGGAAGGAGAAGAGATCCCAAGCCAAAAACCACCCATAGTTGCACCTCTTTCATAATTAACGCCACCGGAGTATAGATCGGAAGACGAGGAACGTAGCGATACCCTTCATCATCAAAGGATAACAACTACTGTTATACGGCAAGTATTTTTCTTGCTTAAATTCAGCTAGATAAATTATCCATGTTAGTAGAATATGATTAAGAAATAAATTTCATGAATGTAAAGGATAAATTTTGGATTAAATCATATTCTGGATAAGATTCATGATTAGGATTGAAGTACTATTATGGAAAACAAAATTTAATACATTTTAGGAATCGTTATGTAGAGGATTCAGAGTTTTGATCATATTCTTGAAGAAAAGACATAAACTAGGTTTTTGGGGAGTTAAATTAGAATTTAATTGAAAAGTTGATGAGTCTTGGTGTTTAAATCCTTCTTTTACATTAGAAATTGTCTATATGTGTTAATTTAATGTTTAACACCTTCATTTTGGAGTTTGGGAATGAATTAAGAAGGTTTTAGATATTTTTTGTTGAGGAAACTCGTAGCCTTAATTTGCATAAAAAATCCAGGTTGATACCTGTATGATCGATCGATCGATCGACCCAAGAATGTCGATCGATCGACTGATCGATCGATCAACCCATTTCTTCGATCGATCGACTCCGCTGAAATTGGTGACTTATTTTCCTATTTAGTTTCAATGCAACCCCAACTTTTAAGAACCCTTAATGTTGATTAATTGAATATAATGGGACTTAGGTAAGGTCAGTAGGATTATAGTTAAGGCCCAAAAATTTTCATTATGTATGGGATTGAATGGGGAGATTTACAAGTGTTTTTTTAATGCGTTACGATTGGAAATTTTATGAATTGGAGTTTAATTCGGATAAATGATGACTTAGGGTTAATACCAGTAGTAGGGGGACACTATAATACTGAATTAACCTAAGGAATAATTGGGTGATTTTGTAAACCTTTGGGATAGGGAAATGTACTTGTATTTTTACGACGAGAGTTATGGCGTTAATTAAATTTATTTATGATATACGAGTTACAAATACAAAGTTTGAAACTTGTAGTATGGGATGTGTGAATGACAATATTGAACCTATAAATACTTAGGTTGAATGAAAACCTATTGTATGGATTTTTGTGTTTATGACTTACCTACGATACTTTCTATCACCGGGAGGTCTTGAAGGGATAGTTTTGTCTTGAGGAGCACTTCAAGGGGATTATAGATTAGTACCTCAGAGCATAGGATCTAAGGAGGACTTATCTGTGAGTGGATAAGTTTATGTTATATGGGTGCATAGGTATGTGCGTGACCTATTACACTGTGGTCCATGTTCACCTTCAGTTTGTGTGTGATTTGTGTTATTACGATTCCTGAGAGATTCAGAATCAATAGTCCTTATTATTTACGTGAGGTATCGGGGCTTGATAGCAGAGTATGTACGCACCATTAGTTTATCCTATGTGGGGTGCGATATTAGTATATATTATAATAGTGAAAATTTATACATATATACACCGTGTTTATTCTAATGTGTTGTTTGGTACAACATTATGATGATGCCACTATATATTAAATTTGTAAGGACTTAATAGATTAATGAGATACATGGAATCAATTAACAAAATATGAGGAACTACATAACATATATTTCTATTGTATGGATGGGAACAATAGGTTAGTTGGCATAGATGGAGACTGTTAAAATCTAGTCACGAAAGGGTAATGATTAGGCGTTAAGTGCGCACAATAGTGAAGGGGTGATAATATCAAGTGAGAGCCCGTGACTAACATGTATATAGTTATCTGGTATTTATGTATTTAAATACTTGGTGTTTTAAAATTGTTTTCAACTCGGGCTCTGACCCGTTAACTTTCAAATCCATTTTTTTGTAAAATATTTTTTAAGTTCCCAGCCACAGGGACGCTAAGCATATGAGTTCCTTTCAGTTGACGTGTTGTAGTTGTTGTGGAAGTTACAAGACCTTGGTACTAGACACCTCCGTATTTATCCTTGATTCATTCAGACTTATTTATTCTAGTTAAGGCATGTTGCCCATTCTTTTTTAGAGATTGTGGGTTCCGACCTTCATTTATATTTCAGTTTTAGGATTTATTTCATTTCAGATTATTGTATTCGGGATTTAGACTAGAAGTGTTTACTCCTAACTCAGTTTATTTCATTATGTCGTTTTAATTCCTGTGAGATTTTTATTGGATGGTGGATGTTTAGTTAATCATTTAATTGCATGCATGTTATGTTAAAAAGATAAAATTTGATATCTAACTTTTTTAAATAATAGGTGGTTAGTAATTAATAAAAAAAATTGACAGTGATGCTAAGACTGATCCAACTGGATATTATGTTTAAATTTAATAACAGACTGATCACCCAGTATTTAATTAGGTGGAGTGTCACAGTGGTATCAGAGCATCAGGTTCTAGAGTCTTTGGGATCTATGTGGCTTATTATGCTTCCATCGTACATTTCTTTGATATAGAGCCCTATATTTAGGACAGTTGCTTGTATTCATTAATTGCGCATTTTACGTCTTCAGCTATTTTGAGATATTTACTATGGACTTATAGTCATGCTCCCTCTCTCCTCAGCAGTGGTAATAGACTCCCAGACGTGCAAAGTGAGCTCCTAGGAATGTCCAGCCCGAGCCACATCCAGCTCCGGCCCATGGTACGATGAATGCTGCGGTGGTTGCCGCTATCGTAGCACAAGTGGTAAATGCAATTGTATTCATAGTATAACAGAACCCACCCCAGGCGTAGGCGGTGGCACCAGCTCACGCATTCCCTTCTCTTGGGAGCGAGTTAGAGATGCCTTCCAAAAGGCACATCCTCCGGAGTTCGCAGGGAGTTTCTATGTTGTGGTAGCGAGCCAAAGGAGGAAAGACATCCAGTGGAACTTGAGGATGTATGAGTGCACTGAGGTCCAGAGATAGATACTAGCTACTTTTAAGCTAGTGGGAGTGGCACTGTAGTGGTGGGAGTCTATTACCACTGCTGAGGAGAGAGGGAGCATGACTATTCAGGACTTCTGGGTGCGGTTCGACCTCAAAAATTTCCCTTCCGCCGTTCAGACTGAGATGAGGCAGAAATTACTAGACCTCACCAAGGAAGGGAAAATCGTTGCAGAGTACAATGAAGAGTTTATGAGATTGATTAATCTGGTGCCAGATGAGGTACCTACCGAGGGGAAGAAATTTAGATGTTTATGGATGGCTTGAGTTGGAGGATTTGTCAGCACCTTTTGGGTAATATTTTATTGGGTACATATACTGATGCGCTTAACGATGCCCTACTACAATGCCATGATCACCGCTTCCGTGTGAAGGGAAGCAAACAAGCGGGGGAGTGCAGCCAGCAGGGCATGACAGGAGGTAATGGTGCCAGTGGGGCACAACCAGCTCGGGGTGAGAAAAGATAGGGTGAGCAGAGTTCCCATCAGGGGAACCCTGCTAAGAGGTTCAAATCAGGTGACTACAGGCAAGGACAGGGAGGTTTTAGACGGGAGCATCAGGGCCAGTGTTGTCATCAGGGCCAACAACGCTTTTAACAGGGCCAAAGGAGGGGTGATAATGGACAACAAGGCCGAGGATAGCAAAATTGTAGGGGAGGAAACTTTGGTGGTAGATGCTTTGGCTATGGTAAAAATGGCCACCGAAGTATGGATTGTACTGAAAGGGGAAAGGCTTCACAAAAATAGTTGCAGCAGGGTGCTCGATAAGAGCCCCAGCGACGAATCTTTCCAGCCACCCTCCCAGCACCACCACAGATGCCAGCCTTGATAGCTATTCCAATAGTTCCATTTCAGCAGGGACAACTATAGTATGGCCATGTTTACAATGTCCACCAGGCCATAGTTCCTCAGGCTCCACCCATAGTTGAGGGTATGTTTTCTATCCATGGGACTTTGGGGAGAATATTATTTGGCACAGGGGCTTAACACTCTTTCATTTCCACTAGATTTTCACGTGCTACGAGATTATTAGACACGAAAGATAGTACGGTTACTAGTGTAGATTCATCAATGGGATATGTGTCACTGATATTCTTTATATGTCGGGGCGTGGGTATAGAGATTGGGAGATTTATTTTACTTATCGATATGCTTGTATTAGATATGTCCGAGTATGATGCTATTATTAGTATGGATTGTCTAGTTACGTATAGAGCCATGATTGATTGCTATAGTCATATTATTGTGTTCGCCGTACCAGGTCAGGAGATGTTTTTGGTGACGATGCCTATTCCTGAGGGAGGTTCGTCCACCCATTTATATTATATAAAGGAGGAGACATCCAAGGAGGTGCTGATTCCACTTGATTTGATTCCGGTTGTTCGTGAGTTCACTGATGTATTTTAGGGCATACCAGGGCTACCGCCTAATAAAAAGATAGAGTTTGTGATAGACTTGATGCCAGGCACTCGGTCGATAGCCTGTGCACCTTGACGTATGGCTCCGACGGAGATGAGGGAGTTACTAGATCGGATCGAGCAGTTATTGGGATAGGGATTCATTTGTAGGAGTACCTCGCCTTAGGGTGCTCCCATACTATTTGTAAAGAAAAAAGATGGGTCGTTACGATTGTGTGTTGACTACCGGGCATTGAATAAGTTCATGATATGGAATAAGTATCCGTTTCCCCGAATCGATAATTTATTCGACTAGTTGAGGGGTGCTACCTACTTCTCGAAGATAAACTTGAGGTAGGGATACCATCAATTACGTATCAGAGAGCAGGGCATGTCTAAGACTGCCTTCTTGAAGAGATATGGATCCTACGAGTTTAGGGTTATGCCATTTGGTCTAACCAACGCACCGACCGTGTTTACGGACTTGATGAATAGGGTGTTCAGAGAGTTCTTAGATCAATTTGTTATTGTCTTCATAAATGACATCCTGATTTATTCTCAAACTGAGGAGGATCATGCCTAGCATTTGAGGAAGGTTTTGCAAACACTATGTGAGTACGAGTTGTATGCGAAATATGAGAAGTGTGGGTTCTGGCTAAGAGAGGTTTAGTTTTTGGACAATATTATTCCTGAAAGATGGATATCCGTAGATCCGGGGAAGGTGTTAGTGGTGAGGGAATGGGGGCAACCCACGACACCGACAGAGATACATAGTTTCTTGGGGCTAGCCGAATACTACAGGTGATTTATTTGGGGATTCTCGAAGATAGTGGGTTCGTTGACTAATTTAACTCGTAGAGGGGTGTCATTTATCTGGCATGATTCCTGCCAGTTGGCTTTTAATGAGCTCAAGGACAAGCTGACTTCAGCAACAGTTCTAGCACTGCCCAGGACGGGAGTGGAATACCTGGTGTATATTAATGCGTCCTTACTAGGACTTGGGGGTGTGCCTTAGCAGGAGGATAAGGCTATAGCTTATGCTTCCCATAAGCTTAAGCCTCACGAGAGGACTTACCCCACCCACGACTTGGAGTTAGCGGCAGTCGTGTTTGCACTTCGAATATGGAGACATTATCTCCCGGGGGGGGGGGGGGAATTTTGCCTATTCACAGATCACAAGTCACTGTAGTACCTGTTCACACAGTTAGAGTTGAATATGCATTAGCGAAGGTGGCTTGAATTAGTGAAGGACTATCAGTTCGATATCTACTATCACCTGGGGAAGGCTAACATGGTAGTGGATGTGTTAAGCCGTAGGCCAACAGGTGTAATGGACAAGGTGTGGAAGGTGAAATGGAAAGAACTGGACATCAGGATGCAGTTTCCCTCTCATTTATGTCAGTGATGATGGTTACACCAGATATCTTTACTAGGGTGATACAGGCTCAGGCAGCAGACTCGTTCTGTCTAGATCGAATTGTACAACTTCTAATCGAGGGGATAGACTTGTATTCTATGAGTTCAGATGGGTGCTTACGCTTAAAAAGAAGACTAGTAGTTCCATAAGAGGAGGATTTACGACATGCGGTGATGCCAGAGTCATACAGTTCATGATTTTTAGTACATCTCGGAGGGGATAAGATGTACCAAGATACGAGGAGACAATACTGGTGGAGTGGAATGAAGAAGGACATCACCGAGTTTATTTTGAAATGTGCCACTTCTCAGCTGGTAAAAGTGGACCACCAGAGACCTCCAGGACTCCTACAACCATTAGAGATCCCTATGTGGAAATGGGAGAGCATTTGCATGGATTTCATCACAGGGTTGCCTACCTCGCAGAGGGGTCACGATTCCATATGGGTGATTGTGGATTAGCTGACCAAGGTATCTCATTTTCTGCCAGAGTGGACCGATTATACTACGGGGTAGTACTCTCAGATCTTCATTGTCGAGATAGTGAGACTCCATGATGTGCCCCTTAATATTGTGTTCGATTGGGATAAGATTTTTGTGTCTAAATTTTAGCAGAGCTTGTAGGATGCCATGGGTACGGAGTTACAATTGAGTTCGGCCTATCACCCATTGACTGATGGGCAGACCGAACGGACGAATTAGATGTTAGAGGATATGTTGCAAATTTGCATCCTTGATTTTGGCGGGGACTAGGAGCAATATCTTCCATTGGTGGAGTTTTCTTATAATAACTCTTACTGGTATACTATTGGCATGGCTCCATTTGAGGCATTATTTAGTAGGCCTTGTCGTTCTCCAGCGTGTTGGCTAGAGGTGGGGGACAACAAGTTACTTGGGCCAGAGGTGATTGAGGATACTTCGGCCAGGATTAAGATGATTCGAAGTTGTATTTGAGTTGCTCAGGATATACATAAGAGCTACGCCGATGCTAAGAGGTTCTTTAGGGAATTCAGTGTAGGGGACCAGGTGTTATTATGAGTATCTCCTATGAAGGGAATAATGCGGTTTGGGAATAAAAGGAAGTTAGCTCTGAGGTATGTAGGGCCATTCCCTATTATTGAGCGGATGTGGCCAGTGGCTTACAGACTTGGATTACCGGAGCACTTGCATAGGATTTATGACGTGTTCCATATTTCTTCATTGAAAAGATATCTTTGAGATGAGTTGGCCCACACTCATATTGCTTTAGAGGAGATTGATATACAGCCCAATAGTTCCTACAAGGAAGGTCCAGTTGCTATCCTAGACTGCAGCGAGAGGAAACTGATGTCAAAGGTAGTGCCATTAGTACGTGTTCAGTGGCAGCATCATAATGCCAAGGAGTCTACCTAGGAGCGCGAGGATGAGATGTGTGATAAATATCCAGAGTTATTTTTACCATGTATACCCATAGTTTTCCGAATTTCGGGATGAAATTCTGTTATTAGGGGGGATGCATGTAATACCCTGTATTTTTAATGATTTTAATTATGGGATTAATTGACTTAAAAATAAGAAATTTATTTTTAAATTAATTCGAATTTAAATAGATAATTACTAGCGTGACGAGAGTTAGTATTTATTGATGTAAATTATGTTGAATATTACTTATTGAGTAAAGTAATATGTAATTATGAATTTATTCAAATTGTCGAGTGAATAATACGATAATTATGGGAAGTTAAGTCGGGATGCGCATGTCAGCCATGTCGGGAATAAAAGTAAATTATTTATAAATCACCCATATGGTCATTTCGAGTGCACCAAAGTGTCCGGAAGGGATAGAGATAGTCAGAAAAGTCTAGCCCAAGGGTTTGGTTTGGGTTCCGATGCATTTTTAAACAAAACCGTCATCCCGGGAGGGTATTTTAGACATTTTAATTTTTGGAGTAATTAAACCCACGGATTTCCTAAGTCTATATCAGCTGCAAGGATTAGGTATTCTAAGGTTATCAAACACAAAAATAATAGAGGCCATTAGAAGAGGAAGGAGAGGAGATCCCAAGCCAAAAACCACCCATAGTTGCACCTTTTTCCAATTAACACCACCGGAGTGTAGATTGGAAGACGAGGAACGTAGCCATATCCTTCATCATCAAAGGATCAAACCTACTATTATAAGTCAAGTATTGTTCTTGCTTAAATTCAGCTAGATAAATTATCCATGTTAGCAGAATATGATTAAGAATTCAATTTCATCCATGTAGAGGACAAATTTTGGATTAAATCATATTCTGGATAGGATTCATAATGAGGATTGAAATACTGCTATGGAAAACAAAATTTAATACATTGTGGTAATCGTTATGTAGAGGATTCAGAGTTCTGATCATGTTCTTGAAGAAAAGCCATAAACTAGGGGTTTTGGGAGTTAAATTAGAATTCAATTGAAAAGTTGATGAGTCTTGATGTTTAAATGATTCTTGTACGTTAGAAATTGTCTATGTGTTAATTTAATGTTTAGTACCTTCATTTTGGAGTTTGTGAATGAATTAAGAAGGTTTTAGAGATTTTTGGTTGAGGAAACCCGTAGCCTTAATTTGCAAAAAAAAAAAAAAAATAAGGTCGATACCTATTCGATCGATTGATCGACCCAAGAATGTCGATCGATCGACTAATTGATCGATCGACCCATTTCTTCGATTGATCGACTCCTAAAAAATTTGTGACTTATTTTCCTCTTTAGTTTTGATGCAACCCCAAATTTTAAGAATCCTTAATGTTGATTAATTGAATATAATGGGACTTAGGGAAAGCCAGTAGGGTTATATTTAAGGCCCGGAAGGTATCATTATGTATGGGATTGAATGGAGATTTACGAGTGTTTCTTTTAATTGCGTTACGATTGAAAATTTTATGAATTGGGATTTAATTTGTTTAAATGATGACTTAGGGTTAATACTAGTAGTAGGGGAACACTATAGTACTGAATTAATCTAAGGAATAATTAGGTGACTTCGTAAACCTTTGGGATAGGGAAAGGTACTTGAATTTATACAACAAGAGTTATGGCATTAATTAAATTTACGTATGGTATACGAGTTAGAAATACAACGTTTGAAACTTGTAACATGGGATGTGTGAATACTAATATTAAACATATAAATACTTAGGTTGTTTGAATACCCATTGTATGGATTTTAATGTGTATACATACGTACCATACTTGCTATCGTCGGGAGGTCTTGAAGGAGAGAGTCTTGTCTTAAGGAGCCCTTCAAGGGGAATTATAGATTGGCACCTCAGAGCATAGAATCTAATGAGGACTTATATGTGAGTGGATAAGTTTGGGTTATATGGGTGCGTAGGTATATGCGTGACCCATTACACCATGGTCCATGTTTGCCTCCAGTTTGTGTGTGGTTTGTTTTATTACAATTCTTGAGAGATTCGGAATCGATAGTCCTTATTATGTACGTGAGGTACCGGGAATTGATATCAGAGTATGTACGCACCATTAGTTTCACCTATGTGGGGTGAGGTATTAGTATATATTATAATAGTGAAGATTTATACATATATACACCGTGTTTATTCTACTGTGTTGTTTAGAAGAACGTAATGATGATGCCAACAAATATTAAATGTTTAAGGACTTAATAGATTAATGAGATACATGGAATCCATTAACAAAGTTTGAGGAACTACATAACGTGTATTTCTATTGTACGGGTGGGCACGATAGGTTGGTTGGCATATATGTAGATTGTTAAAATCTAGTTACAGAAGGGTAATAATTATATGTTCGGTGCGCACAATAGTTGAGGGATGAGAATCTCAAGTGAGAGCACATGACTAACATGTATATAATTATCTGGTAGTTATGCATTTAAATACTTGTTGTTTTCAACTCGGGCTCTGACCTGTTTACTTTCACATCCATTTTTTTTGTAAAATGTTTTTTACATGCCCAGCCGCAGGGGTGCCAAGCATAGGAGTTCCTTTCAGTTGATGTGCTGTAGCTACTGTGGAAGTTACAGGACCTCGATACTAGATGCCTCCATATTTATCCTTGATTCATTCAGAGTTATTTATTCCAGTCAGGGCATGTTTCCCATTCTTATTTAGAGATTGTGGGTTTAGACATTCATTTATATTTCAGTTTTGGGATTTATTTAATTTCAAATTGTTGTATTTGGGATTTAGATTGGAAGTGTTTACTCACGACATATTTTGTTTCATTATGTCATTTTAACTCCTATGACATTGTTATTGGATGGGGGATGTTTAGTTAATCATTTAATTGCTTGCATATTATGTTTAAAAGATAAAATTTGTCATCTAACTTTTTTAAATACTAGGTGGTTATTAATTAATAAAAAAAATTTGTCAGTGATGCTACGACTGATACAACTGGATATATTGTTTTAAATTTAATAAAGAACTGATCACCCGGTATTTTATTAGGCGAGGTATCACACAATCTTTCCGTCTAGGATCGACTATTTTTCGAGAATGATCTGGATTTCAAGATTTGTTAGCTCGGCTTGCCCACTCATTTAGGGGTGATAAGTCATCCCAACCTTGTGAACGACTCCATACTTTCTCATAAGTTTTTAAAACGATCAATTGCAAAAGTTCTTGCGGTTATTACTAATAATTGCCTTCGGAGAACCGAATTGAGAGAATATGTGTTCTTGCAAGAACTTGATCACCACTTTGTTGTCATTAGTTTTGGTATCTATGCCCCCTGCCCATTTTGACATATAATCTACCACAACGATGATGTATAAGAAACAAAATGAGGGAGGAAAAGGTCCCATGAAGTCAATACCCCAACAACCAAAAATCTCAGTGACGAGTATGGGGGTTAAATGTCATCATGTCGTGTTGGGGGATGGCTCTCATTCTTTGACATCTAGCACAAGATTTGCAATAAGCATTTATATCCCGAAATTTTTTGGGCTAATAGAGAGAACTTTGGATAATCTTAACGGCCGTCTTTTTGTCAAAAAATGACCTCCACATGCTTCTGTATGACAAAAGTAGATGACACTTGGAATCTTATCATCAGGTACAAAATGTTGAATGATTTGGTCCACGTAATATTTAAATAGAAATGGATCGTCGTAGAAAACATTGATGACCAAGTAATGAACTACTTCTCTTGTGGTGTCCAATCGGGAGGGACAGCTCCCGTGATAAGATAATTAACTATGTCTGCAAACTAGGGGAGAGAAGATGTGGAAAATAATTGCTCATTCGAAAAATATTCATCTATGGGTATGGGATCATTAGGCACGTCGGATGAAAACCGAGACAAATGGTCAGCAACGATGTTTTCTACTCCTTTATTGTCTTGTATAAAGAGATTGAATTATTATAGGAGTAGGATCCACCTTATGAGGCGCGGCTTAGCATCCTTATCGGAAAGGAGATATTTAAGGGTCGTGTGGTGAGTAAAAAAATTATTGGAGAACCGATGAGGTATGAGAGAAATTTATCTAGGATAAAAACTACTGCTAGCAATTCTTTCTCTGTGGTGGAGTAATTGAGTTGCAGTCCGATTAACGTCCGACTAGTGTAGTAGATGATATGAGATTTTTTGTCCTTTTTTTTTGCCCAAAATTGCCCCTATAGAGTAATCACTTGCATCAAACATAATCTCGAATGGAAGGGACTAATCAGGATCTTCCATAATGTGGACGAAAACAAGCTTTCTTTTCAATTTGTCAAAATCACTTTGGCTGGCATGCTTCATTCCACTCAAAGTAGGCATCCTTCATACGGAGGTTACTCAAGGGTCTAGTAATGGCACTAAAATCCTTAATAAACCTTCTATAAAAACCCGCATGGCCTAACAAAGAGCGCACATCCTTTAGCGATTTAGGTGGGGGAAGATCGGCTATGACATCTATTTTTTTCCTATCAACCTCAATTCCTTTGGACGACACGATGTGGCCAAGAACTATTCCTTCGGTAACCATAAAATGGCATTTCTCCCAATTTAGTACCAAGTTCTTTTCCACACATCGGGCTAACACTTTTTCAAGATTCGAAAGACAAAGGTCAAAAGAGGGGACAAAAACACTAAAGTCATCCATAAAGACCTTAACACCTCTTTCAACCATGTCACTAAAGAGACTAAGCATGCACCTTTTAAAGGTTGTAGGAGAATTCCATAACCCAAATGGCATACATTTATAGGCAAACGTGCCAAAAGGACATGTGAACGTTGTCTTCTCTTGATCAAGAACATCTACCTAAATTTGGTTATATCCGAAATAACCATCAAGGAAATAATAATATGGTGTCCTGCTACTCTCTCTAGCATTTGGTCGATGAATGGCAAGGGGAAATGATCTTTCCTAGTGCTCGCATTAAGTTTCCAGTAATTAATACAAATGCGCCACCCGGTGGTGGTATATTGGGGAATTAGCTCACCCTTAGCATTATCGACCATTGTCATTCTCGACTTCTACGGGACGACTTGTATAGGACTCACCCATTTTCTATTCGATATTGGGTAGATAATACCTGCGTCTAATAGCTTAATGATCTTCGCTCTCTCTACGTCGTTCATAGTGGGATTCAATCACCTTTGCATCTCTGTCGAGGGCTTGACGTCCTCCTCAAGATGGATATTATGGGTACAATTCAAGGAACTTATACCTTTCAAATTCGATATGAACCAACCAAAACAACTTTGGTGCTTCCTCAAAATAGATAACAGTTTACCCTCTTTCTCTTTATCTAGGCTAGAGGAGACAACAACGGGAAACGTCTCATCCTCTCCTAAATAAGAATATTTTACATTGGAGGGTAGTTTCTTTAATTCAGGTGTGGGTAATTTTTCATCAAAAGAAATAGTGAAAGACTCCCTCGAAGGTAATTCCTCAAATTTAGAAACCCAACTCACATCTCTCACATCCCCACCAGACGCTCTCTCATTTAATATCGTTCTCCTTTATCTTACCTCCTTCTCAAAATTAGTGTACGTCCTTTCACTCTCACTAATCAAAATAAGGCATGATCGTAAGGCATCTCCACTGAAATTTCCCTCTACATTCTCCTCAGTAAGATCCACTGAGTCAAAATCGTCCTCATCACCGACTTGACTCGCGATATTCAAGATATTTATTTCTAAGGTGATGTTCCCGAAAGTGAGTTGCACTTTCCCATTTCGAGTGTTAATCAAGGCGTTAGTCATAGATAAGAATGGGTGACCAAGAATGATGGGAACATGATTACGTGAGGTGATGGAGGGTTCCGTGTCCCAAATGATAAAATCCACCGGGAAGTAGAAAGTGTCAACTTGGACTATCAGGTCCTAAATAATGCCTTGTGGTATCTTCACGGTACGATCCACGAGTTGGAGAGTGATTTTTGTGGGCTTGAGGTCCCCCAAATCAATTTGCCTATATATGGAGTAGGGAAGAATGTTGACACTCTCCCCTAAATCAAGTAAGGCCTTTTCTATTCGATTTTTCCCAATAATGCACAAAATGGTAAGTGCACCCAGATCTTTAACCTTTGGTGGGAGGTTGTTAAGTATAACGGAGCTCACATTTTTTCCTAGGAAGTCGTTCTTTTTAACCTTTTGCCTTCTTTTCATCGTCAATGAGTCCTTAAGGACTTTAGCATAGGCGGGAATTTACTGTATAGCATCGAGAAAAGGTAAATTCAACTTGACTTGCTTAAAGAAATATAGCACGTCATCATGCGGGATTCCTTTTTAAGGAGGAACTAACTGTTAAGGGAAAGGCACAGCGGTGGATGGTTTCACTATGATTTCATGATCACTAGTGTTATTATTGTCACTCTCCTTCAAGGGGGAATCTTTGGCCTCTTTCGTGTCGAGCAAAACCTCCTTGTCTTTAGGTGTGTCGTGTAGGGGAGGTGATAAATCAACAACTCGCCCACTATGTAGAGTGGTAACTGTTTGACATTTCTCTTGATGTTCATTAGAAGTAGAGCTAGCACTAGTTTGACCTTGAGTAGGTCTTTGACCTTGGGCTGGAAACTTACCCTTCACTTGGATATTTAAAGATGATTACAACCTAGAGATATTCGCATTCATATCGGTAAGTATGCGGTCACACTTAGCATTGGTTGCATTTTGGGACTGGATGAATTGGTATATAGTAACCTCAAGATTTCTCCGCGGTGGGATGACATACGGTGCGGGAGTTGGTGCTTACATATGTGGTGCTTGTTGAAAATATGGAGATGGAGGTGGGGAACGTGGGAATTAGGATTTAACGCAGCATATTGTTGCCCGTAGCTAAAACTAGGATGGTTCTTCCACGAAGGGTTATAAGAATTCCCATGCAGGGGATCGAAATTACCCTCAAATCCTCCTATCGTATCCACTTGCTCATGTAGCATTGCTTTCTAGGCAGGTATCATCGGGCATTACTTTATTGAATTGCCCGCCTCATAAATAACACACACCTTCTCTTTTATTGCTCGGATGGATCTAGTTGGTTCTCTTAGCCTTGATCCGACTACTTCTCCCACATGGTAAAGTCCGAGCGCTGAAGGAGCGGTGGGAGTTTATCAAACCCGGTTTTGGGTGTTAGGATCATATGTGTCCCATATTTGAGTTGTCTCGGTGACAAACTTAAGGTTGGCATCTACATCGTGTTCATCTACTTCCCAAAACGTTCTCTCACACATTGTCTCGACGAGTTGTTTAGTAGATATGCTTAGCCCATTGTGAAAGAAAGATATGAGACAATACTTATCAAGAACATGACGAGGGCATGTACTAACAAGCTCGTTGAAACGTTCGTAACATCAATCAAATGGCTCATTTTCTTGTTGTCGAAATATTTGAATTTGAGCTTGAATGGAATTTGTTTGATGTTGGGGAAAGAACTTTAAGAGAAATTTGGACCGCATTTCCTTACAAGATACAATTGAGTTTGGTGATAAAGACCATATCCATGTTTTTGTTGTATCCTTCAAGAAGAATGGAAAAAGTTTGAGGCGAACGACATATTCTGTGCAAGCTTGATTGCTACATGTATCGCATGCCTCTTCAAACTCACGAATGTGGAGGTAAGGCTTTTTTGAATCCAAACCGAGAAAAGTGGGAAGAATCTGGATCATCCCATTTAGAAAGTGGAGTTGTCCTGCATTGCACGAAAGTAGAATTCACCCAGGGGTGACAATTCGCTTCGGATATAAAAGTTCTCTCATGGGATGATACGATATATCTCCCTTACCCATACCAAAACTAGAGTTATCCTATATGGCTCTCTCTCCAATTGATTCGAATTCCTCACTCGACACGCTCGGAGTGTGACTCAATGTGTGACTTGTGCTGGAGTTAGGCGGTGTAGGAGGTGGAAACTAGAACTGAGGAACGTTTGGAGTGTGTGGGCTATCGGGATTGTACTCTCCTAGAGTATTTTCGTGAATTTGGGTAGGATTAGATTGTGGAGTTTGTTGAAGATTGTGCACAAAAGGCTTTTGAGAGATGCTATATATTTTTATTTTTAATTTTTTTAATTTTTTTTTTGATTTTATGATTTTTTCGGCTTTTTAAGAATTGGAGTCAAATTTTAGATTAACTCAACCTAACCTAAAAGTCTACCTAATTCCCTGACAACGACGCCAAAAACTTGACACGACTTAAAAAGTGTCTCTAATGCATGCTACTTACGGTTCAAGTGCAAACTGGTCGCATAAGTAATAAACCCGATAAGACGGGGTTGAATCCTCAGGGAAATAGGACGTAGAACGTGACGGCGATAGGTAAGATGACAAATCCTAAGGTTGACTCTAAAAAGAACAAAAAGATGATTGATTTTGAGTTTTATATCTACTAACTAAATACAAATTAATTAAACTAATAATTAAACTACGTATGCAGGAGTAAACTAACTGTGACTGAACAACAATGAATGAGAAAAATAGGTTGGACTACAATCCCCAGAACCCTAGTATGTTTACCGGATATAAGAGCAATTTTAAATTAAATAATTAATTAAAACCATACTTTATTAATTTCAAGCATTACATATATGAGGGTACAAGACCACATCATACATAATCAAGAATAGAAATAAGGCAATGTCACAATAGCTTACACGAGCGTCTAATTCTTAAACACCCCGATTACCTAGGGCAAACGGGGTTAAAAGTCCTATGATGGTAGTACAAGTAATAAACACGATTCAATCATTTATTTAATTCAAAGAATCACTTTTATCTCCATGCAAACCACATTGGGTTGGGTTCATGCATCCCAACCCTTAGAAATCTAGTTGGACATTATGAAACTATGTTTAACCATAAAATCTATGTTTCATGAAATCATAATTGCAAGAAAAATGAGATTAAATATGCAAGGAAGGATTCTAACCAAGAAATAATGAATCACCTACTAAAAATATGAAAGCAATGAAGAAAAGATTACTTGGAATGAATATAAGTCTTGAATTAATCCAAATTGATGAAGAAAATATTGAACAATGTGAATCTTACACTTCTTGGTTTCAAAACCCTCTCAAAACTAACTAAAAAGAAGCCCCTTTATGTCTGATATGACAAAGAAATAAATACATCACGTTATTTGAAGTGTTTGAATCATGCACAACTCTTTTTAAGAGAAAAGAAAAATTGAAATTTCGTCCAGTCGAACCGGTCCGGTCTTCTCCTTCTTTAATGATAGAACCGGTACGGTGTTTTCTAGTTCAGTGGATCAATCTAGATGCATTTCCATCGGTTTGGTTTGGTGGTTCTAGTGTTTGGGATCAGTCTGGTGAATTCTCCATTGGTTCGGTTATGTGACTTTTTATTTTTCTTCCTTTTTCTCCTTAATTTCTTCTCAACTTCATAGATCCATAACTTTTCACTTGGGACTCGGATTTGGATATCATTTCTTCCTACATGCTTATGGACTCGATGTCTTCAACTTTCCTTTGGTTCTGTGTCCAAATTCCTGATGTAAAATTACTATTTTTCCCTTGACTTTCCTTCACTTGTATCTTTCCTTAGTTTGAGTTCTCTCTTCTCTTCATTTGTGTAAAATACCTGCAAAATATATGAGAAATACACAAAACTTGATGCACTACATAGAAAAAGTCTATAAAAATAATATAAGATCACAAGATGATAAAAGCCTCTAAATTAAGATGATAAATACGAAGAATTTATGCCTAATTATAGGTGAGACTCAAAACATAATTTTAATTACCACCACTACTCGGATCCACATGTATTAAATGTTCCCATCATCATTAAATTCACCTAACAATCGAGGTACTCCACCTACAACTAATTTTCCTAACACTCCACTTCCTTCCTTGCACTGTTAGACCTCAGAATTGTCAAGGCCATGCCTGACATCAAACCCATTCTCTCTCCAATATTTCTCCTATAAATAGGAATCTTGTTCAAGGTGAAAGGGGATAAATCTAGAGCTTTCAAAGAGATTTAAACATTTAAACAATCAGACTCACCAGAGTTATAGAATTACACTAGTGTTCCCACCTTAGTCCATAATCATAATCTATTGTTATGAGCATATATTTGTTTTTGGACCAGTTCCACTGTTCATAAACATTATATATATTTAAAGGTCCCTACAATAATACCTAGGCCCATTGGGAAAATTCCAATGACTTTTGAGTGGGCTGAGGTTGCCTCACAGTTTGTCTTACTATTGGGGCGAACTCTTTGAACTTGAGACATGTTTGGAGGAGTTAGAATGCATTGTTTTACATGAAAAGACACCAGTACTCCTATGAGGTCTCCCTGTAGGATAAAGATAACTTTCCTAAATGAGCATTATAACTGCCCACTTGTATTTACATAAAGAATCCTTCTAACTTAGTAAAGGTGAACACATTTGAGTAAGAGGTGTGTGAATGATCTTTAGTAGATTTTTCCCTCTGAGTTGAGGAAAACTCTACTTGATTGAATTTTCAACTCGTGTTCCTAGGGGAGCTCTCCATCTAGAAAGTGGGTGATGATCTATCCATCTAGCTTGGGGATATATTGAAATTCATGATTAGTGCTTTTATTCCAGTTCATTAATACTATATCGGTCAGTATACTCGAACTCAATCTCCCTTTTCAAATCAATGTCAATTATTTAGGCTTGTTTAGTTAAGGCATCATTATGACTGTTGTCATTCCTCAACAACTTTTAGATTTATACCAACTTAAAGGTCTTGAGAATAATTATAGCTTTATCTCGATATACGAGAATCTAAGGATCACTGGCCTCATATTACCTGCTCCATTCATTGTGATTAATAGGGAATAATATTGGATGACTATGTCTTGTGCACCACTAATGATCATTATTTTGAGGCCAATAATCATTATTTTTTACTCTAATTTGGTGTTGGACCCCTTGAATCCTATTCAAAAGGCTTGGTCCATGAGGGATCCTTGTGGAGTGATGAAAACAATTCCAACATTATTTCCTCTTACATTAGATTTCTCATTGATGAACAATCTCATGTAACTGTCTATTGTGTCCCAAGTTGAACATTTTTAGAAGTGGACTAAGCTTAATAACCTCTTTTTCAAATCAAACTCACAATATACATTTTAGATTTGTGTGCATTCATGATGCACTTGAAGGAGATTCTTCCCTCCTCATGATCTAAATTTTAGATCAAACTCGATTCCTAGCATGGGAACAGTAAGATTTGTGTGCACTCATAATGGTCATCACATTGTGGGTTTCAGGTAGTTTCCCATAGATGATGCAAAGTTATAGGGATTAAATCTTTAATAGTGATAAATACCATAAATGACCACAAATATGAACACAATAAATATTATTACACAAGAATATATGTGGTTTTACAGATCGCTCCTACCTATGTCCATGGGAAAGGGAGAGAGGGATGGTTTTATTATTTTTGATGGAGGAAGACTTGGAGTGTTGGATGTGTTTTTAAGAGTCCTATTCTGTATTAAAATGTTGTTACATTTTTAGTCCCTTCCTCGTAACAAAGGATCTTTATTTATAGATAAAGAATCATATCTAATATATACTATTGCCTTGAATATCCGGGTGAAGTTGGTATGTATCTCCATGATTATCCTTTAGGTTATTTGGTTATAATGGGATTACACCCACCTATATTATTGTTATCATTTGTAGATTTATCTTTATTTAGTCTCTAGTCAGTGGATGACTATAAACCATGACCTTAGACTATTTGATTTCCATATGGGAACTCGACCCATGATCCTTTCATCATAACTTATATTGATGTTATTTTAAAAGTATTCATAGGTGTAAACAAAGTTTCTTTTTAGAAAAGGGGGACGAAAACCCCATGCATATAATAAAAAAATAATGGGAGAAAAATCCTCTACCCGAAAGCTCATATCAAGAAGGGGGATATGGGCCTTACCTCTAAAAACACAAAAAGAAAAAACCGAACTTGCAATTTGGAAAAGCAATAAGACCAACAAATACAAAAATAGAACAAATGATGAGACTGTGAAAAATATGAAGGATCAGCCCAAGCCATCCCTAACTATCGTCGAGACTTCATTTTTTAAATACGACAGGTCACAAGGGACCTTGATAGACCCTTTTATAATCTTGAAAATAATTTTTGAGTCCAGTTCTGCAATGAGGTGAGTGAATCCTAAATTATTCTCCATTTGAATGCCATTAACTAGTGTATTGAATTCTACAAAATTGTTATAAGCAATGACATAATAGTCAGAGAAAACAGTAAGAAATATACCTCTATGATCTTTGATTAATCCTCCACCACATCCTGGGTTACAAATAGAGTTGCCATTAATGTTTAACTTCCACCAACCATTAGGTGGGTATTCAACTTGACCAAAAAACAAAATTTTATGTTCACTGGCCTAAATACAATAGATAGCTACTGTAGAATGAAGTTGTCATGGCAGGGGCAAATTTTTAGGTCTGTTAATATTTATTAGGTCAGCAACAACAGAAGACACATATTTAATGATGCATCTTGGATTTGGTTCAACACCTTCAAAGTGAGATTTATTCCTATCCTTCTATAATTCCTAACATATAATTAGAGGAATTATAAGCATTAGGATACCCTATAAATTGTTCCTCTTGCCCCAAAGCAGCCAAGCATTAAGATAGAGATGAACTAGTTTGTTTTGAATTGGAAACCTAAAAATATTATGAAAGAAATCCCACGCCTATATGGCAACTGATCTGTAGAGAAAACATGTTGAAAGATTTCAAGACTAGGATTATTTAAGAAACACATAATTTGATTCATTATTTCAATGAAGAATATTTATTAAGACTTTGATTGCGTCAAATACGATGCATTCAAAATTATAAAATGAGAATATTTAAATGGACTTATGAGTGTTATTTATAAATGGATTTCTTTATTACTTTCGTGTGGATATCCTTATACTTCTCCCCATTTTTCTATATAACAATGATATATATTCTCTATAATTAATGCCTTCGATCTCCCGCTAAAGTGGGATGCTCCAAATTCCTCTCTTACTCATCCAAGTCTATCTAGGATTTGCATTGAAATAGACCTAAATAAGTATCCAACTTATGGAATATGGATTTATATGGTAAAAATGGAAAGGTTTTTTTTTGGCAAAGATTCTTATAGGAAAATATTCCTCTCTTTTGTGAGAAATTATAGAGAAGGGTAAAAATAGTAGGGAATTCAAAATTAGAAGCATTAATGAAAAGTTTGTTCACCAGGAACCCAAGGTTAAGGAGGAGGAATTCCATTATCAATGGGGAAAGACACCATGGAATCAAGTGAAACTGGAAACATGGAAACTATGAAAGGATGAGAGATGAAGGAAATCTATAGGAATAAAAATACAAAAGAAACAATAATAATGGAATGAAATCTATATGAATTAAACAAAGAAGAAAACAAATTAGAAGAAGGGCAAATCATTCCTCCCAATCAAGATCAAGATAAATAAGATCATACAAATCAGTTATAGAAGATTGAAAAACATCAATATGATCCTATATCTCACGGGAGCATGAGAAGAATATGCAGGATATGAGTGTAGAAGAATAATATGAACAACATTATCACGATATGGGGAATATGAAAGAATATGGTGAAACATATAAAATTATAAATTATAAAGGCCCTATTGATCATTATGTGTGGATTGGAGTGTGAATATAGTGTCCAATAAGGACCATACTTTTATGTGTCGCTTGTTAAGGAACTTGTAGGAGGCGATGGAAGTAAAAATTAGCTTGAGTACTTCATATAACCCATAGTGACAAAACAAGTGAATTAGATCATGGAGGATATATTAAGATCTTGTGTCTTCGATTTCAAGGGGAGTTAGGAACAATACTTATCATTTGTGGATTTCGCCTACAATAATAGTCACCAACAGAATATGTTCATGGCATCTTTCGAGGCACTATGGTTGTCCTATTCCCTAGTATTTTTATTAGAGACGGGGCAAAAGGATATTAGGATTGGACTTCATTCAAATAACATCAAAGAAATTGTCTCTCTTTAAAATAATATGTGGACTGCCCAAAGTAGGCAAATAAATGTTTACAGTTGTATATCCGGTTTTGTTGAGGGTCTATTTCATTAAGTAAGTGATGAGATTTGGGAGGTAGGGAAAATCAGCATCCTTATATGTGGGACCTTGCACTATCATCGATCAAGTGTAATTAGTAGTGTGTAATCTTGCATTACCTAATCACTTACAACTTTTTCATGACCAAGTTAACATTTTGATGCTGAGAAAGTTATAATGATATGATTTGACCTATCGACATCTATCTTTATAAGAGATTGAGATTAAACTTGATGCAAGTTAGGAGGAGATACTATTATATATCTTAGACCATAAAGATCATGTTCTTTGTCTAAAGGTCTTTTCATTAGTGCATGTGTAGTAGAATTGCAACAATGATCAAAGTATACTTAAGAGCAGAAGAGAAAGATGAGTGAGAAGTATCATGAGCTCTTCAAGTCAGGTATGCGTTAAATTCTAAGGACATAATTTGTTTGTTAGGGGGAGGACTATAATACCCAGTGATTTTAACTATTTATTTAATTTATATTAAACATATGCGTTAATTGATTTATTAGATTAATTATTAAATTAATAGTTCTTACGTGTTGATATAATTTAATCGTGCGTTAAATAAATTAATTATGTAATAAATATTTAAAAAATTAAATTACATAACCCTCTTGTGTGTATTATGAATTTTATTTACTTTTTCTTAGCTTTGCTATAAATTCACTGGAATAAGGTTTTGGGTTTGACTCTTGAGGTTATTAGAGTTTCAAACAGTTCAAAATTATATGGGATTGGACCCCAGGGTTGGGTCACTCATCGGGCTAAGTTTGGAATGGCTTTGACTAGGTTCGGTAATCATGAGAGGGTTTTATTTTAGGGTCAAAAGGGTCCTGCGGATTTAGCTTGAATTAACATAAGATTAGCTTAAGCTAACATAATACAACACACTTAAAACTAGCATGTAGAGAGAAAGAAAATTAGGAGGAACTGGGAGGATGATGATTAGATAAGTGGGATGCTAGATGATGAGAATTCACCTCATATCAAAAAAGGAGAGAAACTAGTTTCTACTCTTTTCATTTGTTTTGATATAATTTTAGTAGTTAATATATTATAAAAAACCTAATTTATAATGTTAATCTCAATTCTAAAATGACAAAAATTGTTAGAATCTATTAATGAATTCGGTGAAATTTCATATGGGGGTTTTGGATGGACAAACTATGGGTTATGTTGATAATTGAGTAATGCGGCTTTGCTAAGATATTAATTTAAGATTAAATCATATTATATTCACTGTATCTAATTCAATTTTTTATTAATTAGATTAATTTGGTGAAGATGATGACCCAAATCAATGGATTATGGAACTAGGGTTTAAGTAGAGATTATTTCATAATTAGTTGGATAATTTATGTTGGATTTGTTAAATAGATGTTTTAGATGTTAAATTAGTAGCGTTTCTACCCATGAACCCTTATTAGGATCATACGAGAGTAATGTGATCTTGTTGGATTTTGAATTGGATTATTTTTTAGGGAAGTATTGTAACTATCTAGGACTGATCTTAAAAAATTAAATAACCCGAATCAATTCATGTTAGGTAAAAATTAATTTGGTTTGGATTAAGTAGACAAGTTGGGTTTATGGTGGGTTTGGTAGGATTTTGGGTGTATTTGATTCTAGGATACTAAGGATCATATATAATTATAATTTGGACAAGTAAGGAGGTATAATATGGTTAATAAGTGATAAACCAACATATATCACCTTGGGGAACCATTTGAGGGTTAAGTTACCAGTTAGGAACCAAATATATTCGTGGGAATTTTTGACCCGTTTAGGTTGTGTGTACACCCAGGCTAGTGATGTTGGTTTTGTATAGGTCTGAATATCTCGGTCCTACATGCTAAGGGCACTGTCTCCCGAGTTAATATAATAATGGCTAGATCATTCTATGTAGACATTAGTATGTGATATTACAGCTGGTGTGATAGCGTAGTGATTTCCCCTTTGTGTTTTAGAGAGTTCGAGAGTTAGTACCTTCTTTGTCAATACTAGTGGATGCATGATAGATCCCCAAAGGTGTACACCATCATGAGATTTTTTTAGGGTCGTATGGGTACCTTGTTCCTTATGGCCATGGGTCAGGAGTACTCATATTTATTTATTTGATAGTAGCACATTGTTTATGTAAATATTATCAATTATTTATATGTAAGGTCAAAATTTCAATGTGTCAATGCTTATCGTAAAATTTTGAAATATTGGCTTTATTATGTTTGGAAAACTACTTTAGTCATAAGTTAAAAATATGTTCAGTTTGTCCTTCAAGCCTATATATGTTGAAGACCATAACAACTAAGTTAAAGCGACATTAACTTTTGTGCTGAGTTTTATATTCATCCATATGATCTCAAGAAAATTATGAATATATATTATGTTTGATCCTTGGATTTCATTTTGGGTGTTTAAAAGTTTATTGAGGCATTTTTTCGTAAATGGATTATCACGAAAAAATCATTTTTAATTTTCATTCAAATGAGTTTTAACGATTTGGGTATTTTGCTCAAATGACCTTTAAATGAGAAGTTTCTTCCTAAATATAAAGTTCCTCGCGAATATCGTAGAATCTCGTTCAAAATGAGAATTGGGATGTTGTTCGAACGCCTTAATTTTTCATTTGAATTAGGTACCCAATATAATTTGAACGAGTTATTTTAGGATGCATGCCACCATATTTTACTATTTTTCTATAAATTAAAGGTGCAACAAAGTTTTTTTTGGAAAAGGGTTTCAAAAACATTTTTATCTATCAAACTAAAGGCCACCATTGGAAAGAGCTTTGGAAAAGAAAAGAAATGAAAAAGAAAAGAAATGGATTTGCCAATGCCAAGTTTAGATATTGATCATCAAAAGTGACATCTTAAAAAAGAGAGAGTAATTGAATATCTTATATTTTTTAGGGTGTTATAAGTTGAAGATCAATGGGTTTGAACAATGAGTCCAAAATTTTCATTTATTTTTAACGTTATTGGTTTGAGAATCATCAATTTTTTTCTAGACTTGTTTATATTTAATTAGTTTGTCCAATTGAGTTCACATTATTTGTCACATGAGACTAAATCTAAGTTTGATAAAAACTAATGCGATGAAATAGAACTCATTGGACTAACTTGAGTGGTTGGTATATATTTCTTCTATTTTTCGATCCATGCCCTTTCATTCTGTACCACATTTTCTTTAGACACATTTATGCCATATGGGTGTGGAAATCTATGTTTTGTGTGTCTTTTGTGGTGCTATACCTATATATTTATGTGTGTTCTTATATATATAATAATAATAATAATAATAATAATAATAATAATAATAATAATAATAATAATAATAATAATAATAATAATAATTGTTTTTGAATACTAAAAATATAAAAGCACATTAACGCTCCTGATTCTCTAAGAGAAAATAAAGGGTCAGGATTGATTCTCCAATTTCATTGTCCCACCCAACACAACCCTCGATAAACTCAACGTCCTTTTCCTCCATAAATTCATTTCCCCGACATTTCTCATTTTTATTTCTCTTTCATCTCAATCCATTCATCTTCTTCTATGTAAGTCTCTCTCCCTATCTCTCACACCAATTTTAGTTTTTTTCTTCTAGATAGGTTGTTGTAATGGGTATAGTTTTGTTGTTCTCAGATACTTTTAGTGTTATTCCCTGTCATTTATATTGGTTCAGTTTTAGGGCTTTAATAGATTTTTTTGGTTTAGGTTCTATTGTTGTGTTGTCTTGAATTTTTGGTGAGTTTTGATTTGAATTTGTTGTGGTTTAGGTTTTAAAGGTACTAACTACTAACTTAGTTTAATTTATTTGTGTGCGTGTTGCATGCACTGTCTATCTCTTATGTATACCATATATATATTTATTATTCTTCATATTTTAGGGTCTTGGGTACATTAGTTTTAGGGGGTTTTAGGTTTGTTTTGTATTTTTCAAATTATAGGGTTTGTGTCATGGATTTTGAGCCTTTCGGGTTTGTGTCATGGTGGGAACCATGATTTTTGACAATTTTTTTTACATTTTCTGCATATCTAACTATATCCATTTTTGTACAGATCCACATTAGGTAAACTTTCGCTATCTCTCTTGGATTGAGATTTTGTGATTTTTTTGTTCAAAATAAAGCTTTATAAGCCCTAATCTTTAGTTGGGAATCATGTGGTTAATAAGGATTTGACCATATACATGATACATATGCTTCTATATTTGATTTGCATTTGGATGTCCTTATATGATCTTTGATGTTTTCGAATTTGGGAATTGGTGTGTATATATATATATATATATATATATATATATATATATATGCATTTTCTTTAAATAATCTCTATTATGAATATTGGTGTTTTTTGCGCTTTATTCAGTGACATGCTTGATTTCCATTATGAATATCTGAGATTTTATATATGATTTCCTTAAGCCTACAACATTATATGGGTAGGGAAAGTCATTGCCACATATATATATATGCTTTGTTTAGTAAGATACACACCCATATGGCCAACATTTATGATGTTTTTGTTGTTGATTCTCTGTATGATCTCTGTTGTTGACACATTTGGTTCTTACATTTTTTCTGTTTCACAAATCACAAATGTTGTCCACTTTCCTAATGATCTAATCTTCCGTAGTTTTTTGCATACATCTTACTATTGTTGTCCACTTTCTTAATGCATCCCAAATTGCTATAGGAATAACATCATCACTAGGCTTCCTGTCTTCAAATCTCACTTTGTTTCTTTCATGCCAAATATACCAAAGAAAAAGGAAATCACCGCGATCCAAATGTTTAAGAACTCAAAGTAACATTGATAAACTGTTTATGAACATGAGTAATAGGTCTGTTAAAATTCAGGTTAACTTTAAAAAGATCACAAACACACCTCCATCCATGCTTAGCGAAATCACAATGAATGAGCAGATGATCTAAAGATTCAACAGCAGATGGTGTATCACATAAGCTGTAATAGGAAACCATAGTAATAACATGATGTTTTAATACTTCATCACAACACAAGACTTTCCAATCATGCAAAGATCTATTGGGGGAGTGTAAAGATGCCAGAATTTCATTTATTGCTTGAAATTGGCATCCTATAGATCTCAAAGTGTTATATATGTCTTTAAGAGTCAATACACCAGTTGATATTTTAGTTGAAATAAATTAATACGCCAGTTGATATTTTAGTTGAAATAAATCGGTCACTAGCGTTGTATCTATCCACATTTATAATATCTTGGTAAATTTCTAGAAGGGCTTGCTGGAATGGGAGAGGAATACACCACCTACCATTAATAATGAATTCATTAACTGTTCATTCTATATTTTTTATATGCACCAGTTAAGATCTAGGTAGTAGGCTAAAGCATATACAAGCCAAGAATCATGTCAAAAATAAATGGAATGACCATCTTCAATCCACTACAAAGTGAAATTATCAATAATAGGCAAAATATACTTGAAGCCATACCATAAATAAGATGAAATGAACTTTTGGACAAGTACCACTGCTTTTTTTTTACACATTTTCACTATGAAAGAGAAGTCATATCTAATCAATAATAGGCATAACAATAGGGCATAATGTATGTTTCTTATGCACTAACAAATTTACCAATGATAATATTTGTTTTGTAAAAATTCATTTGTTGTCCTGATCATTCGCCATACACTCCAATGGTAATATTTCTTTTGTAAAAATTCATTCATTGTCCTGATCATTCACCATAAGCTTATTCGAGTTGATATGTTGGGCAATCAATCATTTTGTGATGTAATTATAAACATGTTTATTTTATAAATCTTGGGGTGATCCCTGTTTTAAACTTGAAATATCTATCATTTGACATATGAAAACTCTTACAAGTTTGTTCAGTTTATCAATATAAGAATTAAATACACATGTTTGGTAATTATGGGAGGTTCTGAAAACAGTTCGAAATGGAGTTTAAATGTGTGTGAAGTTGTTTTTAGCCTTGTATTTCCAACTAAATTCCAAGCTAAAAAATAACCATATTTAGAAGGTGGCAGAGCAGCTAGGAGCTACGTGCTCGATAAAACTTGATGCATCGGTAATGCAAGTGTCCTGCACAGATTCTAGAATGGAGAAATTGTGTTGGGTAGTAAAGGACAAGAAGTTTCTAGTCCATCCACGATGGATAGAAGCTGCAAGTCTTGCGTTTTTTAAACAGTGTTAGTTGCTTGCATTTTTAATGAAGTCTTACATTTTAAAATCGTGTTAGTTTCTTTCTCAAGTATATACAACCTAAGTCTAAGACCCTCAAATTGGTTCCCATATTAGTGTTTCTATTTATTTTTGTGTCTGTTTTTCATAAAAAAAAAGTGGGTAAAAATCAGTGTGTTTGATTTGGATTAAGATGACGTATTTTGTTATTTATGAGTGTAAATTTTGAGACATAAATAATATTATGATGAATAAATTGACATTTTTACTACAAACATTTCAACATGTAGGAGGGTAGTGAGATTGGGGTCTATGAATAACTGGAAAGGGTGAGGTGTGACCCACTCCAATGGGCGTTGTCTGCAAGGTTCTCAAGAACTTCTAGAGAAACTTCTGATGAGACCTTATCCTTTTGGTAAAAATGGAGCTCAAGCTGGAACTCCCTCCCTGCAAGAAGATGAACTTCTAGAACAATAATAGTAATTTTCTCAAGAGGAGATCCTGAGAGTGATGGCTGTCAGTGGGGAGTGAAAGAACAAGGCACTTGGCACTTAGAGAGAGCAGGGAGAGAATAATAGAGAGGTTCTGGTGTGATTTTGTCAGAGTGACTTTGCTATTGATTTTTTCTATATGTCTTGACCTTTCCCGGGGGTCCTATTTATACTTGGGCACTAGGGTTGTGTTGACACTTTTGGAGCCAAAACTTAGAGGGTTGGTGAGGGACAAAGTTTGCAGTGTACTATTTGTCCCTACCTGCACGCAGCTCTGCTTGTCCCCTCTAGAAGATGCCCCCTGGTTCCAACCAAAGTTTAAAAGAAAATATGTCTTCTAATGGAGACAAAATATCTGATTTGCTAAATATCTTTTGAAACGGTAACTTTTGGTATAAACTTTGTAAACTTGAGGGGGGTCTCAAGGACCACCTCCTCTAAAATCTTTGTAAGATTGAGGGGGATCTTGAGGACCCCCTTCTAAAATCATTTTTCTTGAGAGGGGTCTAGAGGTCCCTTTCCTTTAAAATCATTTTATAAACAGTTCTTTTCTTGTGAGCAGCCAGCCCTTTGGCTGCTCACTTCACTTGTGACTAAAAGTGAGGATTGTGTAGTCTTGAGTGACTTCTGGGTCTTCCTACTAGTATTCTCTCAATCCTATAGTGCTAAGTGGTTGATCTTTCTCAATATACATTGTCCCTCAGCTGCTAAGCCAAAACTCCCAAGAGATCACAGCTGGCCTACTTGAGCCCTGTTTGCTCAACTAGGCAACCTGTACAAGAAAATAAGTGTTAGTACTTTTATTCTTTTTTCATGATGAGGGGTTGCTTATGGTAGACACCCCATCATCCTAATTTGGTTTTCTAGGAGCTGAGGGGGGAGGACCGTAGGGGTCCCTCCTCCTAAGTAAGTTTCTGCTGTTGAGGAACCCTAGTGGGGGGTTCCTTCTCAAACATCATTTTTGCTGTTAATGAAGCCTGTGGGGGTTTCTTCTTATATGTCATTTCTGCGGGGACCCTTGTGGTGGACTTTCTCAACTTGGACTTGTACAGTGGCCCTTGCGGGGCACTTCTCATATGTCATTTCTGTAGTGAACCTTGCGGTGACCCTTCTCAACTTGGACTTCTGCAGTGGCCCTTGCGGGGAACTTCTCGATTGTCATTTCTGTAGTGACCCTTGCGG
This sequence comes from Sambucus nigra, assembly GCA_949130495.1. Classification (NCBI taxonomy): domain Eukaryota; kingdom Viridiplantae; phylum Streptophyta; class Magnoliopsida; order Dipsacales; family Adoxaceae; genus Sambucus; species Sambucus nigra. Next base: position 197,912,286 of record OX422219.1, read on the forward strand.
TGGCCCTTCTCAACTTGGACTTCCACAGTGGCCCTTGCGAGGCACTTCTCAGATGTCATTTATGTAGTGACCCTTGTGGTGGCCCTTCTCAACTTGGACTTCTACAGTGGCCCTTGCGGAGCACTTCTCTAATGTCATTTCTGAAGTGACCCTTGCGGTGGCCCTTCTCAACTTAGACTTCTGTAGTGTCCCTTGCAGGGCACTTCTCAGATGTCATCTCTACGGTAACCCTTGTGGTGGACCTTTTCAACTTGGACTTCTAAGTGGCCCTTGCGGGGCACTTCTCAGATGTCATTTCTGCACTGACCCTTACGGTGGCCCTTCTCAACTTGACTTCTATAGTGGACCTTATGGGGCACTTCTTAAATGTCATTTCTGCAGTGACCCTTGCAGTGGCCCTTCTCAACTTGGACTACTGCAGTGGCCCTTGCGGGGCACTTCTCAGACGTCATTTATGTGGTGACCCTTATGGTGACCCTTCTCAACTTGGACTTCTACAGTGGCCCTTGCGGGGAACTTCTCATATGTCATTTCTAAAGTGACCCTTGTGATGTCCCTTCTCAACTTAGACTTCCGCAGTGGCCCTTGCGGGGCACTTCTCGAATGTCATTTCTGCAGTGACCCTTACGGTGGCCCTTCTCAACTTAGACTCCTATAGTGGCCCTTGCGGGGCACTTCTCAGATGTCATTTCTGTAGTGACCCTCCTAAACTTGGACTTCTACAATGGCCCTTATGGGGAATTTCTCAGATTTCATTTCTGCAGCGGACCTTCTCAACTTGGACTTCTGTAGTGACCCTTGCGGTGGCCCTTGCGGGGCACTTCTCAAATGTCATTTCCGTAGTGACCCTCACGGTGGTCCTTCTCAACTTGAAATTCTATAGTGGCCCTTACGGGGGACTTCTCAGATGTTATTTCCGTATGGACCCTTGCAGTGGATCTTCTCAGTTTAGACTTCTATCGTGGCCCTTGTGGGGAACTTCTCAAATGTCATTTTTGTAGTGACCCTTGCGGTGGCCTTTATAAACTTGGGCTTCTACAGGGACCCTTGCGATGTCCCTTTTGAAATATGGCACTTCCTTAGTGGAGGTACCCTCAGGGTTCCTTCTCTAATATGACACTTCTGTTCTGGAAGTACCCTGGGGTTTCCTTCTCCAATATGATATTTCTGTGGTGGAAGGACCCTGGGGGTTCCCTCAACCTCATATTTTCTGTAAGCTAAATGGGGAGTCTTTCAGGAATATAGTGGTAAATCTTGAAACACCCTTCTACATTAGCCCCTCGTGCAAAGTCTTTTGTGTTGGGTATACCAAAAGGCTTTGTACACCATAAACTTGGTTTCTTTATTTTGAGGTACCCTAGGCTTCCTTAATCATTCCCCTTGGGGTCATTAAATTATCTGTCACTTCATCCCAAGTTTTATAGATGAGTCCACTTATAGTGGACCTCCTTATTTGGCTATCAACTTGGGCGAAGTGGTTACTCACGGTCAGGCCCTCATTCTTGGCCTTCTTTTATGTCCTTCTACTATGTTTAGAGGGGTTACTCATGGTGAGCCCCTCGCCCTTAGCCTTTTTTTTTGTGGCCTTCTATCTTGGGTAGAGGGGTTTCTCAAAGTGAGCCCCTTGCCCTTGGCCTTCTTCTGTGGCCTTCCATCTTGGGTAGAGGGATTGCTCGCGATGAGCCCCTCTCTCTTGGCCTTCTTCTGTGGCCTTTCATCTTGGGCGAAGGGGTTACTCGCGGTGAGCCCCTTGCCCTTGGCCTTCCTCTACGGCCTTCTTTCTTGGGCAAAGGGAATGCTTGTGGTGAGCCCCTCACCCTTGGCCTTCTTCTGTGGCCTTTCATCTTGGGCGGAGGGGTTACTCACGATGAGCCCCTCGCCCTTGGCCTTCTTCTGTGGCCTTCTATCTTGGGTGGATGGATTACTCACGGTGGCCCCCTCGCCCTTGGCCTTCTTCTTTGGCCTTCTATTTTTAGCTAAGGGGTTACTCGCGGTGGGCCCCTCGCCATTGGCCTTCTTCTGTGGCCTTCTTTCTTGGGTAGAGGGATTGCTCACGGTGAGCCCCTCGCCCTTGGCCTTCTATCTTGGGCGAAGGGGTTACTTGCGGTGAGCCCCTATCCCTTTGCCTTCTTCTGTTGCATTTCATCTTGGGCGGATGGGTTACTCACGATGAGCCCCTCGCCCTTGGCCTTCTTCTGTGGCCTTTCATCTTGGGCGGAGGGGTTACTCGCGGTGAGTCCCTCTCCCTTGGCCTTCTTATGTGGCCTTCCTTATTGGGCAGATGGATTGCTCGTGGTGAGCCCCTCGCCCTTGGCTTTCTTCTGTGACCTTCTATTTCGGGTGGAGGGGTTACTCACAGTGGGCCCCTTGCCCTTGGCCTTCTTCTGTGGCCTTCTACCTTAGGCGGAGGGGTTACTTGCGGTGATCCCCTCGCCCTTAGCCTTCTTCTGTGGCCTTTCATCTTGGGCGGAGGGGTTACTCGCGGTGAGCCCCTTACCCTTGGCCTTCTTCTGTGGCCTTTCATCTTGGTCGGAGGGGTTACTCGCGGTGAGTCCCTCGCCCTTGGCTTTCTTCTGTCAAACTTGTAATCTTGGGAAGGTGGAACCACTCTAAGTGGATCCCCACACTCCAATCTATTTTATTATTTGTTCACTTTTGCTTGAGGACTTCTCAATATTAGCCCCCTCGTGCAGAAGTGTCTTGTAATGTTAAGAGACTTTTGCACAAAATTGTCGTACCTTTTATTTATACTTGGCAGTTGCTCAAGATTGTGAGCGCTCCGGTGCCCTTGGAGCCTTAGGTGCTAAATTTTTGTACCTTACATTTATACTTGACACTTTCTTAAGACTGTGAGCGCTCTGGTGCCCTTGGAGCCTTAGGTTCTCAACTGGCACACCTTATATTTATACTTGACACTTGCTCAAGACTGTGAGCACTCCGGTGCCCTTGGAGCCTTAGGTGCTCCTCTGGAGCACCTTATGTTTATAGTTGACACTTGCTCAAGACTGTGAGCGCTCTGGTTCCCTTATAGACTTAGGTACTAAATTGTTGTACCTTATGTTTATACTTGGCCTTTGCTCAAGAATATAAGCGCTCTGGCTCCCTTGGAGCCTTAAGTGCTAAAATGTCGCACATATACCTATACTTGGCAGTTGCTCAATATTGTGAGTGCTCCGATGCCCTTGAATCCTTAGGTTCTCAACTGGAACACCTTATATTTATACTTGGCACTTGATCAAGATTGTGAGCGCTCCGGTGCCCTTGGAGCCTTAGGTGCTCATCTGGAGCACCTTTTGTTTATACTTGGCCTTTGCTCAAGACTATGAGCGCTCCGGCGCCCTTGGAGACTTAGGTGCTAAACTGTCGTACATATACTTATACTTGGCAGTTGCTCAATATTGTGAGCGCTCCGGTGCCCTTGGAGCCTTAGGTGCTCAACTGGGACACCTTATATTTATACTTGGCACTTGCTCAAGACTGTGAGCGCTTCGGTGCCCTTGGAGCCTTAGGTGCTCATCTGGATCACCTTATGTTTATACTTGGCACTTGCTCAAGACTGTGAGTGCTCCGGTGCCCTTGGAGCCTTAGGTAGCAAACATTTGTACCTTATATTTATGCTTGACACTTGCTCAAGACTGTGAGCAAGTTGTAATTTATGAAGCTTCCCATCTATTTGCGGGGTAATTGCATATAGGATGAGTGAGTTCAAAGTTTTAAGCTACCCCTTTAATTGTGGGGTACTTGCATATATCCGAGCAAGTTAAGATTTGGAATCCACCCCTCTAACTGTGGGGTACTTGCATACAACTGAGCAAGTTAAAATTTTGAAGCTGCCCATCTGACTGCGGGGTACTTGCATATAACTGAGCAAGTTAAAATTTTGAAGTTACCCCTCTAACTGCGGGGTACTTGCATATAACTGAGCAAGTTAAAATTTGGAAGCTGCCCCTCTAGCTGCGGGGTACTTGCATATAATTGAGAAAGTTAAAATTTTGAAGCGGCCCCTCTAACTTGCATACATCTGAGAAAGTTAACATTTGGAAGCTACCCCTCTAACTGCGGGGTACTTGCTTATAGGCTCAGCAAGTTATGACTTTTTAGCAAAGCCCCACATGACTGTGGGGTACCTTCTAGCGCAACCCCATGTGACTTTGGGGTATATTTTTTTTTAGAGCAACCCCCTGTGACTGTGGGGTATTTTGTTATGAACATTCATTTCTTAGGGAGTAACTAGGAGATGGGGTTAGCCCCTCTCCTTCCCACAAACTTTGCATAAAATTTTGCATATATCATAAGTAAAGAAATAATTATTTCTTTATACTAAAAATTTCCCTTGATCTCCAGGGTCCTTGTTCCAAACTTTTCTTAGGAACATTTTTATCTTATAAAACTAACAAGTTTAGAGTGGGGGGGGGGGGGGGGGGGTTAGACCCGCTTCTCCCTATTTTCTGAAAACTGGTCAATTAAAATTTTTCTGGAGAACAAAGGTTAGGACTTGTTCTCTAGGCTATAAATCTGTATTGAATAATGAATAAAAAAATGTAGTGAATTTTTTTTTTATTATTATTATTACTAGGAGGATAACCTCCTATTGGTCCTGTTGGGTCTTAGGGACTTTACTCACTATAATTTTACTTTTGGGTTGAATATCCCCCCAAGTATGATGAGGAAAGTTCCTTATATCATGGGCCCTCTTCTAATCTAGTAGAGGTTCTACCCTTCTTTTAAGAAAAGAACACATAAATCTGGTGTACTCATCGCAAAATGTAGGTAAATGAGTCATGCACAAAATTTCAAGTGCCAACAAAAATAATGAGTATTACTTTTCTTCATTGCAGTCAGAGTTTATATTTCTTACAAGAAGTGTACTCATAAAACAAGAGCAGGCTATTCAAACTTTTTAAGAAAATGAAACTTGGCAGGAGTTAGGCATAATACCTTCTCAGTCGTAGTGGTGAAAATATCTGTAGACGACAGATTGAATTTTGGGGTGAAGACTTGTACGGGTCCCTCGCCACTGCCTGTAATCTTGGGGGTTCCTCACTTAGAAGTCCCACTCTTAGAAATAAATTTATCCGGGGTCCCTCGCGCCCACATGCCATTGAGGAAGGTTCCTCTCTTATAGGTTCCTCTCCTGGGGTATCTCGTTTGGCGGGATGGGTTTTGGTCTCGAATTGTTGGGGGCCACTATTGGTCATGAAGTCGAACACGGATCATTATCTGGTGCAATTACCTCATCGGGTATATTAATGATGGTTGGTGTCTCGCCAAACGATTTGTTTACAGGAGGTTCCTCGCTATTGTTTGAATTTGGGAGGTCATCGCAGTCGAATTTTCCATCTAGGGCCAATATGGTTGCGTCAGAAATCATTTTGAACCCTCATCAGCTGTTGGGTTCCTCTATGTCTGTTGTTGATACAGTCAGCGGTTCCTCATCATAAATGTCTTTAAACCCTTATAGCGTAATGGGTTCCTCGTGTTCCGCCCCATCCTTGGGGGGTTCCTCATCGGTTTCATTTTCATCAAGAGGTTCTTTTCAGATGTCATTTCCAAGAACTTGTTCCTCGCAAATGCCATCGTTGGTTGAGGGTTCCTCGAATTTTAGTTCGGAACTGAGGGGTCCCTCATTGGGAGTTACCATTTTCTCGGGTTCCTCGTCGAAAATAATTTTCCATGAGGGGTTCCTCGCACCCCCACTACACCAAATCTTCCGAATTGTCAAGGTCATTGACCTTGACAAATGCAACTTGTCAAGGTCAATGACCGTGACATTTTGAGGCGAGATAACTTTTTTTGTCACAGTCGTGTCACGGTCGTGTCGCGGTTAATGACCGTGACACGTTTGTCACGGTTTATAACCGTGACAAAGCCGTGACCCTTTTTAAAAAAATTGTCACGGTCATTGACTGTGACACGTCCGTGACAACTTTTGTCACGGTCAATAACCGTGACAATTCTTGTCATAATTTAAAAAAAATTTGCTGGGCAGTATGGCCACTGCCACTGCCCAGCAGTATATTTGTACCTGTTATAGCAACGTTGTACCTGTTCCAAACATCATATATCCAAACAAACTAAAGATAATACAAATATATATTCAAATAGAGACAATATGAATCACGATATAATTCAAATGTAACAACTTAAAACAATTCAATTCAAACTTAAAACAATTCAATTCAAACTTAAAACAATGTCACTACATGTCTGGTATATTATTAAAACTGAGGAGGTGAGTAGGCCACACGACATACGAATTGACGCACCCACTAATATACGTCGAGCCGCATTGTTCGCGCAACCACAATAGGTATTTCTCCTTCCCGGGTATGATATGCATGACGACCACCCTGGACTCCATCTCTTGAAGCGCACGTTCATGAACTATTCCACCCTGGACGATATTCGGGTCCCTCAACCACCGCCCTATCCGCTGGCCATCAAATACGTCCAATATGAACACTCTCGGCCAACCAAGTGTCGACATTGGTCGGTTGAAGGGCGCCAAATAGGGAAGTGGATCATCGAAGTACGAACGTGTCGGTGATGAAGCAGCGAGGTCCACATCCTCGTCATCCTGCGCCTCGTCCTCCCGCACCTCCTCCTCCACCGCCTTCTCCTTCCCTTTCCCTTTCCCTTTCCCTTTACGGTCTCCGCCCAACGTACGCTTCATGAATGCGTACATATCTTGGACCGTCGCCTCCAAACGGGACAGCTTCGCTTCGTGTGAATCCACCGTTCGAGCCAACCCGGTGTCGCTCGTCTCCAATCCGATGATCCTAGATTTGGCCACCCGCGAGCTCACCCCCCTTGTCCTCCCCTTGCGATCAGAGCCAAGAACTTGGCTGAGTGCATCTGTGGACAAAAATGCCTTGTCGGCATCAGACTGCGACTCATGCACTTCCTTAAGCTTTTCCTGAAACGACAAAAAGCACATGATTAGTAAAATAAGTAAACTAAAAAATTATAACGTAATTAACAATACTTAAACTGTCGGATTACTTACAATCATGGCCGCGACGCTCGGGGACACCTCCTTGTCCTTTCCCTTCTTCGTCCGAAGAGCCACATAAGTATCGAGCCTATGTGGCTTACCCCCTGGCCCACTCCCTACCCCCTGAAATAAAATAAAATAAAGTAAAATTAGTATCGGCCCCGCAAAGTAAAATAATGAAGAATAATATATTTCTGTAGTTATAGAAAAATTAAATCTTACCTGCATCCTATGCTCCACCTCAGCGTAAGAGGTCCAGCCGGAGTAGTGCACGTCCGTCTTTTTTGCCCGATCTTCCCTCCCCGATTGGCGAGATGCCAATTGTCGATCCTCGATCTCATTGTCAATGAACTTCTGCCATTGTGCCAATGAGATCGGCTCCTTGGGGGGGACGGATTCACGCCATTGGATAATCGACTCTCGTGTTTTCCCAAAGTACTGTGCCCGCATATTTTTTTCCACGACTTGAGTTGCTCCCTAATCTGCTCCAACACGGGATCGCGGGATCCAAGTTGAATTGTTCCTGTCCAACAAATACAATGTTAGTTGCGAATAAATATAAATATAAATATAAATATAAATATAAATATAAATATAAATATGAAATTGAAATTGAAATTGAAATTGAAATTGAAATTGAAATTGAAATTGAAATATTCATATAAATATAAATATAAATATAAATATAAATATAAATATAAATATAAATATAAATATAAATATAAATATAAATATAAATATAAATATATTACCTGTAGTGCCGCCCAAACAGCTAACTTGAGCTCATATGGCACCTCCTTCCAACTTATAAATCCCGGGCCGATGACCGTCTTTAGCAGAACGAGGGATCTCGCTAATATCTCCGATTTGTTCTCGACGGTAATCCCATATTTCCCATATTTGGGGAGCCTAGGGGCGGAAGATCCCTCGTCGCCTCCACTACCACCGACCCCAAACGACATCATCATAAACAGCATCATCATCTTCGCCTTAATATCTGAAGGAGACATTTGCTGTAAAAATAATCTCACACACACACAGTAGTGACTGTCTATTTAAAATAATCTCAATGTTAATTTCAGGTATTGAATTTCTACTATTGTTTTGTGCTTTTTATAAATCATACCCCACCCCCACCCCAACGTGTTTACGGTCTTTCATCACCCGTCATAAATTTTTCGGTCCGTGACTTACTGGCCAGTTGTCTTGGGTCTTTTAGTCCCTTAAAATTACTTTAAGAATTTTACCCAATCTAAATACCACATTTTCTTTCTTGTTATACACTTGAACACGTTTTGTTATTTAGTCCTTATTAATTTATCTTTGATGTATTACCAGCATCTTTACTTTTATAAACTTTATTTAATTTTCAATTTTAAGGACTATTTTCATCACTTAGTGTTCATCTAAGTTCTAGTATAACAAGTTCCCATAAAAATCTTTAATAAAATTCTCATATCTTCTTTCAATTTAAACACACACATAGTAGTGACTGTCTATTTAAAATAATCTCAATGTTAATTTCAGGTATTGAATTTCTACTATTGTTTTGTGCTTTTAATAAATCATACCCCACCCCCACCCCAACATGTTTACGGGCTTTCATCACCCGTCATAAATTTTTCGGTCCGTGACTTACTGGCCAGTTGTCTTGGGTCTTTTAGTCCCTTAACATTACTTTAAGAATTTTACCCAATCTAAATACCACATTTTCTTTCTTGTTATACACTTGAACACATTTTGTTATTTAGTCCTTATTAATTTATCTTTGATGTATTACCAGCATCTTTACTTTTATAAACTTTATTTAATTTTCAATTTTAAGGACTATTTTCATCACTTAGTGTTCATCTAAGTTCTAGTATAACAAGTTCCCATAAAAATCTTTAATAAAGTATTATCACAAATATAAACTAAGAGTGATAAAATAACTTTGAGGCATATAAATTAATTGTGACAAAGTAAGATTATGGAAACCTCACTTTTCTTTCTATAACTCTTATTTTATTAAACTTTAAATATAATTAGGGGTGTATAGAAAGAAAAGTTAAATAGGAATAAAAACAATATTTTTAAAATATGAAGGGCTCACCAATTTGATCAATTTTTTCAACAATATAGACTAATTGATCTTTATTATAAGACAATTACTACAAATTTATGCGCATCGCCCGAATTCAAAAAGTAATTTAATTACTAAAGTAATACTTTTTTTAACTTTAGTTATTCACCACAAATCTTAAAAAATATTTTATTTTTCATGCTTTTAGCAACTTCGGATGCCATTTTAACCCTTATTGTAGTTTTTTAGTTTTCATGCTTTTATTTGATGGATATAAAGTCATGTGATTATTTCACCATATAAAGTCAACAAAAAACGCCATATATGGTTTTTTTCTCCATTAGTATAAGTATATAGCAATTATTTCACACTTAAATCACATATTAAGCCGACCTTCATTTTTTTATGAAATTTGTAGAAAATTACTTATTTATTTTGAATGAAAATAAATTGTTATCCAATAGTTTTGGATATTATTTACATTTACATTTTTGGATATTATTTTTGGAAATTTATAGAAAATTACTTATTTATTTATATTTTTAACCCCCTACCCCCACCCTACCCCACCCCCTACCCCCCACCCTGCCCCCACCCTACCCCCACCCTACCCCACCCCACCCCATACCCCCACCCTGCCCCACCCCCCACACACGCATACACACATGCACATATATACACACATACACACATATATATACACACAAACATATATATAAATGGAAGAGAGAGAGAGAGAGAGAGAGAGAGAGAGAGAGAGAGAATTAAACCTGAAAGTAGAGAGAGAGAGAGAGAGAGAGAGAGAGAGAGAGAGAGAGCAGCATCGAGAGAGAGAGAGAGGGAGGGAACGGCGGGAGGGAAAAAAGAAGGGGGAAAGGGTTTTTGCTGGAAACATTGTCACGGTCATTGACCGTGATAATTCTTTGTCACGGTCGTGTCAAGGTCAATGACCGTGACATAAAACGCGTGTTTTTTGTCACGGGCAATGACCTTGACAAGGGTGGCCGGCTGAAAGGTGACAATTTTGTCATTTTGGTGTAGTGCCCGCGGGTTCCTCGGGATCGCCCTCAAAACCTCTAAGTTTCCTCGCATGTTGCTATTGGGTTCCTCGCTGCAAGCGAGGATTCCTCACTTGTACCTACTGTATTTATACTTAGGGGTTCCTCGCCTTTGACAAATTTGGGCAGTTCTACTAGCAAGGATTCCTCGCCAATACCTGTTCCATCTTCAATAAACTTGGGTTCCTCGTGTGCGAATGATTCGGTACTGAGGGGTTGCTCGCCCATAAAATTTCAACTATGGGACCCACCATTAGGGGTCCCTCACCAAGATCTACTACCACCATGGTTTCAGAGGGTCCCTCGCTAGTAGCTGTCCATACCTGTTTCCTCCCCACTCCCAAATTTGGGTGGGTCTATTATTCATACTTCCTCGCCATTTCCCATAGTGGGTTCAAAGTTCTTTATGGTCGCGGGTTCCTCATCAGGCGCCACTCCTCTGATTTGCAATGATGTGCCATCTTCCAGATGTGATAAGGAAAGGGGTTCCTCGCGCTTTGCCTTAGACACGGAGGGTTCCTCATCGAATCAACTGTTGGTGGCTAAGGGTGTCTCGACCTTGAGCTTTATCGAGTGTTCCTCATCTGTCGGAACAAGTGTTGGAGAGAGGGGGGTCTCGACCCCTACTTCTTTATTTCAAGAGGAGGGGGTCTCGATGTCTTCGGATTTTATGGGAATAGGTGTCTCGACCCGTGGAAGAATGGTGATCTCTTCTTCGCAGACTACCCATTTAATTAAGGGTTCCTCACGATCTATCCCCGTATCCGTGGGTCTCTTGTCAGAAGCGATGTCGGCGACTGATGGTTACTCGTGTGTCATCCTCATAGCTGGGGGTGTCTCGACTATTGACGATATTAGTAGGGGCTCCTCGCCTATTGATTTTTTTGCTACTGGTGTCTCTAAATCTGCCAATAGAGGGAAAGCTTCCAGCTGTGATAAGGGTGTCTCGACACCCACTTATGTTGGTTCCTCACACGTAGACTTCGCCTCTAAGGGTGTCTCGACATCTGCCAATGTTAGTAGTGGTTCCTCATGTTTTGATCTAGGCATAGAGGGTTCCTCGCCAAATCAACTCTTGACGGCTGGGGGTGTCTCGACCTTATGCGTTGTCGACAGTTCCTCGACTAGTTGTACTGTATTTAGGGAAATGAGAAATTTGCAATTTGAGTCAAGTGGGGGTGTCTCGACCTTTTGACCTCAAGGGGTTCCTCATCTGGATCCTTCTTGGCTGTGGGGTCTTCGATTGGATTTGTTGTCGCGACTGTGGGCCATATATCTGGGAGTTCCTCGCCAATCATTGCTGCCATAGTGCTGAAAGGGAATCCTCATCTGCAATGGGTTTGAACCCTTATTGTCAACTAGGTTCCTCGCTGGAAGCATCAAACAATTTGAGATGCGTTGAGATGGAGGGTTCCTCGCACATTGATCCCGTGGCTGTGGGTTCTACGCCCGCCTCTTCAATCTTTAGGGGTTCCTCACACACTGATTCCATGCACAAAGGTTTCTTGCGAGCTGATTCCACATCTAGGAATGGGTCGCAAATTGTCTTCACATGTGAGGGTTCCTCACGAACTGAGTCCATACGTGACGGTTGCGGGTCATTATTTACAGAGGTTCCTCGGCAATGGGTAATATATATATATTTAGGGTGTCTCACCGATCGTTAGCACTATGGGGGGTGCGCTGTCAGCCATGGGTTCCTCGTGACCCCCTTTTTTGGTGAGTTCCTCGCGACATAATTCCGCATTTGAGGGTTCCTCGCGAACCAAGTCTACACTTTACAGTTTCTGGCGTGTTGGCGGTTTGGTGCTTGGGACGAGGACCGTTGAGGGTTCCTCGCCATTGGCTGAGATGGGGGGACCCTCGCCAATGTTCAATACTACCAAGGGTTCCTCACAAGCCCAAGTGCACTGTCAGCCATGGGTGTCTCGCGACCCAATTTGTTGTTGGGCATACCTCGTTTGATGGTTCCTCGCCAAGGGATTTTTCACTATGGGTTTCCTCATCAATCACAACTTCTTCCCATGTTGGGGGTATTGAACATGGGAGGTTCCTAATCTGGGCCTTCTGCCACTGTGGGTTCCTCACTTGAACCAGTTTCGCTAGGGGTCCCTCGTGGGAACCTAGATCACCGACCGTTCTTCGCATGGGACTTCTTCTACCCTTGTTTTTTTTTTATTTTCCCCTAAACTTGATAAATTTTGATGGGATATACCCTGTTGGGTATGACTTCTCATTTACTTCTTGTAGGTAGGGGTCTTGCAACCCTTCGTATAGATGAGGACCCTCCCTCTGAGAGGACGAGAGAAACTTGCTGACCTCTTTAATAGTAACAACTTTGTAAGGTGATTCCTCTCAACTCATGCCCTTGGCTACTGGTGAAGACGGCATCACAACTTTATCCAACGCTGTACTCCGCGGCCGAGCTACTTCTATCGGGATCACCGCCGGAGCGACTACCCCTCCATAGGGGTTGTTGCTGCTATTACACAACCTTGACCCAAATTTGCCAAGTCTACTTTGTATTGTTTAAAAAAAACTCAAAAAACTTGCTCATAAGGTTGATGCCTGTTGCCGGAGCCGTTGTCGGTGAACTGGTCTTCCTTCCCTGAGGAGCAGGTACACTAGCTCCAGTTACCACTACGTCTTCCTGGATAGTCTGGTCACTGTGAGCTCCATTACTAGATGGAGTGTCCCAAAAAACTAGTTGTTTAGAAATGTGGAAGCCTTCTTTGTCCATGGAAGTGAGGATACCTCCCAGAGGAGTCGCCAAATGTAGGAGGGTAGTGAGACTGGGGTCTATGAATAACTGGAAAGGGTGAGGTGTGACCCACTCCAATGGGCGTTGTCTGCAAGGTTCTCAAGAACTTCTGGAGCAACTTCTGATGAGACCTTCTCCTTTTGGTAAAAATGGATCTCAAGCTGGAACTCCCTCCCTGCAAGAAGATGAACTTCCACAACAATAATAGTAATTTTCTCAAGAGGAGCTCCTGAGAGTGATGGCTGTCAGTGGGGAGTGAAAGAACAAGGCACTTAGCACTTAGAGAGAGCAGGGAGAGAATACTAGAGAGGTTCTGGTGTGATTTTGACAGAGTGACTTTGCTATTGATTTTTTCTATATGTCTTGACCATTCCCGGGGGTCCTATTTATACTTGGGCACTAGGGCTGTGTTGACACTTTTAGCGCTAAAACTTAGAGGGTTGGGGAGGGACAAAGTCTGTAGTGTACTATTTGTCCCTACCTGCAGGCAGCTCTGCCTGTCCCCTCTGGTAGATGACCCCTGGTTCCAACCAAAGTTCAAAAGAAAATATGTCTTCTAATGAAGACAAAATATCTGATTTGCTAAATATCTTTTGAAACGGTAACTTTTGGTACAAACTTTGTAAACTTGAGCGGGGTCTCGAGCAACACCTCCTCTAAAATATTTGTAAGCTTGAGGGGGATCTTGAAGACCCCCTTCTAAAATCATTTTTCTTGAGAGGGGTCTAGAGGTCCCTCTCCTTTAAAATCATTTTATAAACAGTTGTTTTCTTGTGAGCATCCAACCCTTTAGGTGCTCACTTCACTTGTGACTAAAAGTGAGGTGTGTGTAGTCTTGAGTGACTTTTGGGTCTTCCTACTAGTATTCTCTCAATCCTATAGTGCTAAGTGGTTGAGCTTTCTCAACATACCTTGTCCCTCAGCCGCCAAGCCAAAACTCCCAAGAGATCCCAACTGGCCTACTTGAGCCCTCCTTGCTCAACTAGGCAACCTGTACAAGAAAATAAGTGTTAGTACTTTTATTATTTTTTCATGATGAGGGGTTGCTTATGGTAGACACCCCATCATCCTAATTTGGTTTTTTGGGAGCTGAGGGGGGAGGACCTTAGGGGTCCCTCCTCCCAAGTAAGTTTCTGCTGTTGAGGAACCCTAGTGGGGGGTTCCTTCTCAAACATCATTTTTGCTGTTAAGGAAGCCTTGGGGGGTTTCTTCTTAAATGTCAGTTATGTGGGGACCCTTATGGTGGACCTTCTCAACTTGGACTTCTGCAGTGGCCCTTGCGGGGCACTTCTCATATGTCATTTCTGTAGTGACCCTTGCGGTGGCCCTTATCAACTTGAACTTCTGCAGTGGCCCTTGCGAGGCACTTCTCGAATGTCATTTCTACAGTGACCCTTGTGATGGGCCTTCTCAACTTGGACTTCTGCAGTGGCCCTTGTGGGGCACTTCTCAGATGTTATTTCTATGGTGACCCATGCGGTGGCCCTTTTCAACTTGGACTTCTGCAGTGGCCCTTACGGGGCACTTCTCAGATGTCATTTCTGCAGTGACCCTTGCGGTGGCCCTTCTCAACTTAACTTCTACAGTGGCCCTTGTGGGGAAATTCTCTAATGTCATTTCTACAGTGACCCTTGTAGTTTCCCTTCTCAACTTGGACTTATGCAGTGGCCCTTGCTGGGCACTTCTCAGATTTCATTTCTGCGGTGTCCCTTCTCAACTTGGACTTCTGCAGTGTCCCTTGCGGGGAACTTCTCAGATGTCATTTCTGAAGTTATCCTTGTTATGGCCCTTGTCAACTTGGACTTCTACAGTGGCCCTTACGGGGCACTTCTCTAATGTCATTTCTGTAGTGACCCTTACGGTGGCCCTTCTCAACTTGGACTCCTGCAGTGGCCCTTGTGGGGCACTTCTCAAATGTGATTTTTGTAGTGACCCTTGCTGTGGCCGCATAAACTTGGACTTCTGTTGTGGCCCTTGCGGGGCACTTCTCAAATGTCATTTCTACAGTGGCCCTTCTCTACTTGGACTTCTGCAGTGGCCCTTGCGGGGCACTTCTCAAATGTCATTTATACAGTGACCCTCACGGTGGTCCTTCTCAACTTGGACTTCTGCAGTGGCCTTTGCGGGGCACTTCAGATGTTATTTTCGAAGTGACCCTTACAGTGAACCTTCTCAACTTGGACTTCTGTCGTGGCCCTTGCGGGGCACTTCTCAAATGTCATTTCTGCAGTGACCCTTATGGTGGACCTTATAAACTTGGGATTCTGTAGGGACATTTGTGATGTCCCTTCTCAAATATGGAACTTCCATGGTGGAGGGACCCTCGGGGTTCCTTCTCCAATATGGCACTTCTGTGGTGGAGGGACCCTGGGTTTTCCTTCTCCAATATGACATTGTTGCGGTGGAGGGACCCTGGGGTTCCCTCAACCTCATATTTTTTGTAAGCTAAAGGGGGAGTCTTTGAGGGACCCTCACCCATAAATATAGTGGTGAATCTTGAAACATCCTTCTACACAACATATGTGCATTATGTTTAGCACATTGCGCCTTAAACAATTTTATTTCTTTTTGTTTAAGTATTGTGGTTCTTCAATTTTTAGTTGATGGTGTGTCCATCAGTGGGACCTACCAAATATTCATTTTCTCAATACAATCTAGGTAGTAATGAGAGAAACTCAACTCATGTTGGAGTTCATGGAAGTAATGGACCATACACCTCCTCCCCAGTAAGTTAGAACCCTACTTCTGCTACAACAGCGGGAAACTCAACTTCTAATAAGGATCTTCTTATTTCCCAGTTCAAGGAAAGTAATGCTAACATTACTGTGCAGCAGGTTAGTTTCTATTTACTGAGGTGGTGATGACTCTCAGTAATTTTTATGGACATGCCATCTTTCAAAGTTAGTATGACTGTGATCTTTCACATTTAATTTGTAAGTGGATATATTAGTCTGTATTTTTTTCCTTGGTTTAGTTTTATTGGTAGTGAATTGAGTTGATCACTATTTCTATTGCGATTATTAGGTACAACACATTGGAGTTGCAAAGGCTGCTTTGTTATAAGCAACGAGCACCCTAAGAAATGTATTACATCTTTATCATTAGCACGGACATCCACCATAGATGCTGGAGTTTTTAAAGCATAATGGTATATTTCTCATTTTAGCTTCTAAGAATAGTTCGGATAGTGTCCAAATTGATATGTGTCTTGATAGAGATATTGAGTTTCGAGTCCACACCAGTGTTCAAGAATGGTGTCGTTTCATAGAGGCGATGAAATTGTTCAATGCTTTTTTTTTGTTTTTAATCAAAGTTTAAATGCTATAACTCATCATATTTTTTCAATTTTCAGGACATTAAGACACTATAACTCATTATAAGGGCTCTGTTTTCATTTAGTATGCTTACAGTTATTTATATGTTCATTTATCTTAAATATATTTCATTTTTGTGCCTTGCCTTTTAATAAATCTATTGGACTCAAGAGAGAATGTACATACTTTATACGATGAACCTTGAATTTAGAGACGCATATGTGAATGACAACGGGCATTTAAGTTTTAACATTTTTTATTTCAAACCTACAAAATTGGTGTTTTAGTTGCATCATTTACAATCCAATTTCTTCTCAATGTGTCCCTTGATTTATTGTGTAGGTAATATTTGGTCTTCGAGTTCTACTCGATCTATGACAGATGGAGAGCATAAATGAAAGGAGTCCGGGAATTTAAAAACAAAACTGTGTTCATATGTATATTGAATTTTTGACAATTTTATGATTTATTAGTTAAACATTTATTTTGTTGTATGTTTTGTGAATGTTAGAATATGTAAATGAAATGAGTTATGATGTAGACATCTATATAATAAAGTAGAAAACTTATGTATGTCACAAGTTTGGTTCATGATGTCATCTATATGAAATTTTCATGGACTACCTCTTTTGCCCTCCAAACATTTGAGTTCCTCCTCTTTTGACACACTCAAATTTATTTTTCAATCTTCACCAAAATTCAAAAATAGGGGCAAAATAGTATTTAACACATTTTAATCCCTCAAAATTTGAAGAAAAGACCATACCTTCCTCTTATTCACTCCCATCCCTCATTATTACATTTTGGCAATAAATAAAAAAAACCTTCCTCAACCCCGCCCTTCTCTCTTCTCCTCGGTGCCGACCTCAGCTCTGAAGCTAAGGCTTTCAGAGTTTGGGTAGATTCTCTTCTTCGGCTTCTCTTAGGTGTCCTCGCGCTGCTCTTAGGTGATTTTTGGTGATTTTTTTATTTAAATTTTTATTTTCCGACTTCAATCTCTTTATTTATTCATATATTTGCCTTTTGCATTTACTGGAAGTAAAATTTTCTTTGCAGTGCAGCATCGAATGTTTGAATCGCACAATACTCTTCTGCGATTTGCCTCTCCACCAATGTTTTTGCTAGGTATAGTTAAGTTTGAAGTTTCTTTTATTTGTTCCATTGGGTTAAATTAACATGTAGAGTACATAGTTTAGGGTTCGAAGTTTGGTTTTCAAGCTTTAGGATTTTATGAAATCAGGGGTTATTATTTTCGGGTTCAAAATTTGATTTGGTGACTTTAATGAATTATTTTTTACATATATCATTAGTTCATTTGTGTTTCCCATTTGTATGCCACCCAAGTGTTTGTGAATATTCTCCATCGGACCGTGGGTAAAACCTTTTCTTTTCTTCGCTACATTAGTTCCTCTTAGCTTAATATCGGTTCGATGCCATTCATTAATGGTTTATAATGAATGTTAATGGAATCTGGTTTATATCCATGTCCAACTCAGTAGAAACATTTAGTTGTTGTTGTTGATTACCTATTACTGCTAAAAGTTTTCAATTTTATTGAAATAATCATTATACCATACAAACTCCATAGATTGATTTCCCTTTCCATTTACATTATGAGAGCTCATTGCATATGGAGAAGTTTCATTTCCAGAATCTACTGACATAACACCACCCTAAAACTTCTAGTAGTTTTCATTCAAGTGCTTCGAGGTTTTTGTGAACTGGGATGTCAAGATTCAGCCATGGCCTATAAACTGCAATTGGAGGAGTAAAATTTTTTGTTTCAGCATTAATTCATATGTAACTACTAGAAGTGTTTGGAAGATTCATAGGTTGAGAAGATCCATGTTCACCATTGCATGTTGGTTTATTCAGCCTGAGTGTATTATTAGCAGTAGTATAATTGACACTCTCTCTCTCATTTTGTTCTCTATATTTCTGCAGATGACTACCAGCATGGCGCTATGACAAGTCAGGTTCATTCATCAGCTTCAGCATTTCCCTGGGTTAAGCTCCTTCCGTGAGTATTCTAATGGTTTTCAAGAACTTTGGATGACGCTCTGGAGTCCATCTTATCCATTGCAATCTATTCTCACGCAACATACTGTTCTTACCTGTTATTAATTATAAATATAATTTTGTATGATTAAAATTTCTAAAACACCCACCTTAGTTAAATCTAAGGCAGAAAATCATGGTAAGTGGTGGTCTTTTAGTTTAGTTGTACTATTATTAAGACTTAGTTGATTGTCATTTATTGGGCATAAATATTGTATAATTATTCCCCTAATTTCAGTACATTTGTGAACCCGAGGGATGCAATCGATACGTATTTAACTCACATTTATGCTACAAACCTTCATTGGCAAGTATTTCGTGTTTCGTGTTTCTCCTATGAGTTTTACAGGATAATTATGCAAGAGAAGAAAAAGATAAATCGAAACCATGAAAGAAAAGCTAGGAAGGAAAGTTCAAGGGTATTTGGAAAATTCTGCAGCCGAATACCGGAGGAGGAGTCAACCGGAAAGTTGAAAAGCTCAAAACAACGAGAATCATGGAATAAACGGCATCCAAATCCGAGTTACGATTGAAGTTTTATGATCGATTGAAGTTGAGGAAAAATCCAAGAAGAAAAGAAGAAAACATGAACAAAAATTCAAAGTGTTGAAAAGAGGAAGAAGGCAGCCAAAAACCAGCGAAAGTTACCAAGCCCAAGTCGAACCGATTTGGGGTCGAACCGGTTCAGGGGTCCTGATGCGCAAAAATCTTCTCTTATTCTGATTGGTCCAAAGAGTTCAAAAATACTACAACTCAAGAAAAAACGTATTTATACGAAGCCAATGAGTTAGGAAAGGGAGTTCTTGATAGTTTTTCATAGTTTTTAGGGAGAGAAAAAGTAGAACATCACCTAGGAACATAGTTTTGGATTATTTTCTTCAAGATTGATACATTCCGGGTTTGTTTTCAAGGTTTTAATCCAAGTTTCATTTTTTTCATTATTATTCTTGCATAGTTATTTACCTTATTCAAGTCAACCAATTTCTGTGATCATAATACGTATTTGCATGTCTCAATATAATTTCATCATGAGTTCTTTCACATGCAACGTAATTATTTCATGCATAATTAGGTTTAACATGTCTGGCTAGTTTTATAAAGGTCGGGATGCATGAACCCAACCCGATCTGTTAGTTGCATGTGTATAAAATTAATCCTCTAAATTTAATGATTTATTACGACCGTATTGCGTAGAAACACAACCACTGTAGATCTTTGGATTTCGTTTGCTTTCGGGTAACTGGGATTCTTTAGCATGCAATGCAACTGTCGCTATCGCGTGTACCGATTTACTCATCCTCTGATTAAGTATGGTGCGGGCTTGAACCTCATATACATAATTCTTGGGAGTACTAAATTCTGGGTCTAATTTATCAATTAAATGTATGATTAGTTTTATATCTGCAATACACTAGGGTTGGGGGATTGTATTTTCTTCCTGTTTTTCTCATATAGTTTAAAGTTTGAAATCGTTCTTCGTCATTATTTTAGGTAGTTTAGAGTAGTTGCAATTTTTCATAATTTCATAATTGCATCTAGTGTAGTTATTCCACAAATCAAATCACATTTTTCTTTTCCTTTAGAGTCAGAGTTAGGATTTTCTTATCTATCCAACGTCGTTACAATTCCATTGTCCTATTTCCCTATGGATACGATTCCGACTTATCGAGTTTATTACTAACGCGACAAGCTTGTACTTGAGCCTAGAGAACGCACTTCTGAGACACATTCTTAGTCGCGTTAAGTTTTTGGCGCTGTTGCCGGGGAGATAGGTGGACTTAGGATTATACCGAGTCAATCTAAAACTTAGACCAAAAATTTCAAAAATCTAAAAACATATAAAAAAATTTGAAAAAGCACAGAAATATTCATCATTATCTCTCATAAGCTATTAATGCAAAATTTTGAACTCACTCCAACTCCCCATAATACTCCAACCCACATTCACGAAAATCCAATAATTGAGTACGACCCTGATAGCCCTCACACTCCTAACGCTCCATAATTCTGGGTTCCACCTCCCACACCGTCACACACAATCTCAAATAACACGTCGTTTTACTTCTTAGGACACACTTCAGAGAGCACTCCAAATATACCAAGTGAGGATACCGAATCTTTGAGAGAGAGAGAGACATGTCACAACACGATAGTGCAGCTGTCGACGAGGGAGAGGCCCCGTATCGCCCTTTGAGAGACGTCTTATATCCCGAGCGCACTGTCACTCTGGGATGCATTTTACTCCCGTACAATGCTGGGAAATTTCCCTTTAGGAATGGGATGATCCAGATACTTCCCTATTACTATGGAATGGATTCAGAAAAGCCATATGCCCACATCATGGAATTTGAGGAGGCGTGTGAGACTCTTAGCGATCAAACTTACACAAAAGATGTGCTCCGCCTCAAACTCTTTCCATTATCGCTAAAGGATAAGGCTAAATCATGGTTATTTTTTTTACCTCCAAATTAGATTTCATCATGGAACGAATTACAATCCAAATTTCTCAAGAAGTTCTTTCCTCCACATCGAACGAATTCCATCAAGGCTCAAATTGAAACTTTCTGATAATTAGAAAATGAGTCATTCGAACGATGCTACGAGCATTTTAATGAGTTAATTTCCTCGTGTCCCCATCATGGTTTTGATAAAACACAAATCATTTCCTTTATCCATAATGGGCTGACCATTAACTCCAAGCAACTTGTTGAAACCATGGGTAGTGGTCCGTTTGTCGACTTAGACGCCCAGGATGCTGAGCTTCACCTGAGGTATGTCGCCGAGACTACCCAATCCTGGGATACATCTGACCCTAATGCTCAAAATTGAAATCGTGAAGTGTCCACCACTCCATCGGCGTCCAGCTTATATCATGTAGAAAATAATTCTATAGTGGACAGTCAACTTGATATGCTTGAGAAAGGACTGCTAGACCTACGTGAGGAATGTGGAAGAGGACCAACTGGATCCATCCCGAACCCCGTCGAGAAGGTGTGTGTGATTTTTGAGGCGGGTCATTCAACTAAGGAATTCCCGATTATACCCACCTACAAAGTGATGCTTCAAGAGTAAGTCAGTGGCATAAGAGGTTTTAAGGGTAATTTTGGTGCCCCGCACGGGAATTCTTACAACCCTTTATGGAAAAACCACCCGGGTTTTAGCTATGGGCAACAACATGCTGCGATGAATCCTAGTTCGCATGTTGCCCCTTCTCCACCACCGCATTTTCAACAAGATCCACACATACAAGGACATGTGCAAGCACCACCACCTCAAGGAGCATACATCCCTCCACTGCGGAGAAGTCTCGAGGATACGATCAACCATTTTTATCAATACCCAGACTGCAACTAATTCTACGCATGAGCGCATGATGAACGACATGAATGCGAACATCGCACAATTGCAATCATCGTTAAGGGCAAGTTTCCTACCCAGGGCTAAAGACCGCCCCAAGGTCAAACTAGTGTTAGCTCCACCTCGACAGAATATCAGGAGCAATGTCAAGATGTGACCACTCTTCGTAGTGGGAGAGTCGTTGATTTATCACGTCCTCCACACGATGCAAACAAAGATAAGAAGATTTCGCTCGGCACGAAAGAGGCAGAAGATGTCCCCTTGAATGAGAGAGAGAAAGAAAACACTAGTGAGCCCGAGGTAGTAGTGAAACCACCCACCGCGACACCATTTCCTCAAAGGTTGATTCCTTCCCATAAAGGAAATCCCCGTGATGAAGTACTAGATGTGCTAAAGCAAGTAAAGCTGAATTTACCTTTCCTCGATGCCATTAAGCAAATTACAGCTTATGAAAAAGTCATCAAAGACTTGTTGACAGTAAAAAGGAGGATGAAGGTAAAGAAAAATGTCTTCCTAGCACAGAACGTGAGTTCCATCCTACTCAATGATCTCCCGCCCAAATTCAAAGATCCCGGTGCACCCACCATTTCCTGCATCATTGGAGAAAATAAAAATGAGAAAGCCTTACTTGATTTGGGAGAAAGTGTTAATATTCTCCCTTATTCCATCTATAAGCAACTTGATTTAGGCGACCTCAAGCCCACAAAGGTCACTCTCCAATTAGTGGATCGAACCATGAAGATCCCGAGAGGCATAGTTGAGGACGTGATTGTCCAAGTTGACACTTTCTACTTCCCGGTAGACTTTGACATTTAGGATACGGAGCCCTCCTTCACCTCGAGCAACCATGTTCCCATCATTTTTGGGCGCCCTTTCTTAGCTACGTCTAACGCAATCATCAATACTCAAAATGGGTAAATGAAACTCACTTTTGGGAACATGACTTTAGAGACTAACATCTTCCATATCGGCCAACAGACGGGGGAAGAAGATGATCTTCACGCGGTGAGTCTAATAGACGAGATCGTAGAGGATTATTTCAAGGAAACTTATTATAGACACGTCTTAGGGTCCTGTTTAGTGTCCATCCACGGGAGTGAGGGGACGTACACCGCATTCGAGAGGGAAGTTGAGGATTTGAGAGAGTTATTTGATGAGAGAGCGTCGGACGAGGACGCGAGAGATGTAAGTTGGGTTTCGAGATTGGAGGAATTACCACCGAGGGATACACTCATGGTTCCCTCCAACGAAAAATTTCAAACCCTCGAGTTAAAGAAACTCCCCTCCCATATTAAATATGCATACCTAGGAGAGGATGAGATATTTCCTATTGTTGTCTCCTGAAGCCTAGACGAAGAGCAGGAGGGTAAATTATTAAAGATTCTGAGGAAGCATCAAAGTGCTTTTGGTTGGTGCATTGCCGATTTGAAAGGGATAAGTCCTTTGATTTGCACCCATAAGATCCATCTCGAAGAGGATATCAATCCCTCGAGAGAAATGCAAAGAAGGCTAAACCCTAATATGAAAGAAGTGGAGAGGACTGGAATAATTAAGCTATTGGATGCCGGGATTATCTACCCAATCTCGGATAGCAAGTGGGTGAGCCCTATTCAAGTTTTCCCGAAGAAGTCGGGCATGACAGTGATTGAGAATGCTAAGGGAGAGCTAGTTCCCCAACGTACCACCACCGGGTGGTGCGTTTGCATTGATTACCGAAAACTCAATACAGGAACTAGGAAAGACCACTTCCCCTTACCATTTATTGATCAGATGCTTGAGAGAGTAATGGGACACCCTTACTATTTCTTCCTTGATGGTTATTCCGAATATAACCAAATTGAGGTAGATGTACTTGACCAGGAGAAAACAACCTTCACTTGCCCTTTTGGTATGTTTTCCTACAAACGTATGCCATTTGGCTTGTGTAATGCACCCGCGACCTTTCAAAGGTGGAAGTTGAGCCTATTTAGCGACATGGTCGAGAGAGGACTTGAAGTGTTCATGGACGATTTCAGTGTTTTGGCACCTCTTTCGATCTTTGTCTTGAAAAACTGGAAAAGGTACTTGCCCGATGTGTGGAAAAGAACTTAGTGCTGAATTGGGAGAAATGCCACTTCATGGTCACCGAGGGAATAGTTCTTGGCCACATAGTTTCATCCAAAGGGGTAAAAGTTGATAGATCTAAGATAGATGTCATAGCCGATATACACCCACCAAAATCTCTCAAAGGCGTACGCTCCTTCTTGGGCCACGCGGGGTTTTATCGAAGGTTCATTAAGGACTTTAGCACCATCGTTAGTCCCTTAAGTAACCTACTTATGAAGGACAACCCATTTGAGTGGACGGAAGCATGCCAAAGAGCTTTTGAAAAACTAAAAACCATGCTTGTGTCCGCTCCCATCATGCAAGTTCTGGATTGGTATTTATCATTAGAACTTATGTGTGATGCTAGTGATTATGCGATAGGGGTTGTTTTGGGCCAAAGGAAAGACAATAAGGCTCATGTCATCTATTACTCTATCTAGACTCTTACCGGACCACAACTTAATTACTCTACTGCTGAGAAGGAGTTGCTAGCGGTAGTCTTTGCCCTTGACAAATTTTGATCCTACCTTATCGGTTCTCCTTTTACTTGCTTCACCGACCATGCGGCATTGAAATACCTACTTGCGAAGAAAGACGCAAAGCCGCGCCTCATAAGGTGGATCCTAATCCTACAAGAGTTTATTCTCTCCATTAAAGATAAGAAAGGAGTATAAAATGTCGTTGTCGACCACTTATCACGACTTTCATCCGACATACCTAGTGATCCCATACCCATAGACGAATACTTTCCGGATGAGCAACTCTTTGCTACCTCTTCTTTGCCCTGGTTTGCAGATATAGTGAACTACCTTGTCACGGGAGCCGTCCCTCCCGACTGGACACCACAAGATAAGAAGAGGTTTATTACTTGGTCGCGCATGTTTTTCTATGACGATCCCTTCCTGTTTAAATATTGTGTCGACCAAATCATCCGACGATGGGTACCGGATGACGAGATCCCAAAAGTCATCCAATTTTGTCATTCGGAAGCTTGTGGAGGCCACTTTTAGACGAAAAAGACGGCCACTAAAATTCTACAATGCGACCTCTATTGGCCCATAATATTCCGGGATGTGAACCATGTTTGTAAATCTTGCAATAGGTGCCAAAGGATGGGAGCTATTACCCGACGAGACATGATGCCTCTTACCCCCATACTCATTATTGAGATCTTTGACTGTTGGGGTATTGACTTCATGGGCCCTTCCCCTCGTCCTTTGGTTTCCTATACATTCTTGTGGGGGTCGACTACGTTTCCAAATGGGTGGAAGCCATATGACCAAGATAAATGACAACAAAGTGGTGATTAAGTTCCTACAGGAATACATACTTTCCCGCTTCGGTGCTCCGAAAGCGATAATTAGTGATAATGGCACGCACTTTTGCAATAGACCATTCGCGAAGCTCATGAGAAAGTATGGTGTCATTCACAAGGTTGTAACGACTTATCACCCATAAATGAATGGGCAGGCCGAACTAGCGAATCGGGTAATCAAGAACATTCTGGAAAAGACCGTCAATCATACCCGAAAAGATTGGTCACTTAGATTGAACGATTCCCTATGGGCCTATTGTACCGCGTACAAAAATCCACTTGGCATGTCCCCATTCTGCTTTGTGTATGGAAAGCCTTGCCATCTTCCCGTGGAATTAGAGCACAAGGCGTATTGGTCAATTAAGGAGTTGAACTACACCATGGTTAAGGCCGGTGAAGCTCGTAAGCTTCAATTAAATGAGTTAAAAGAGATACACAATGATGTATACGAGAACGCAAAAAATTCCAAAGAAAGTATGAAACTCGCTCACGATAACATCATTCGATGCAAAGAGTTTCTTCCCGGATAAAAAGTTCTTCTCTACAAATCTCGGCTTCACCTATTCCCGGGCAAGTTGCGATCACGATGGTCTGGTCCATTCGTTGTAAGGAACCTTTTCCCTCACGGAACTATTGAATTAGACAATTTAATAGGGGGAAATATGTTCAAGGTAAATGGACAATGCCTAAAGCCATATTTAGAGGCGTGTGTGGAAGAAGTCGACACCGTTTGGTTGTTGGACCCCGTTTACGGGGTAGAGTGAGCTTAAAAAGAGAGGTCGTCGCACCCCCAACGCGTATGGGGTGAACTCTTGTGTACATTAGTCGTGTGTGAGTTAGGTATTTTTGAGTCTGGAGCATGGTTCATGAGAGGGATTGAGTAGCACACTTTTTGAGAGAGTTTTCACGTATTTCGAGAGCATGGGCGAGGCAATTTTAGGGCACCCGAGGGTCTAAAACATTTTTAAGGGCAATACGCACGAGAGGAGATCGGCGAGAACAATTAGATTTTGAGAGAAGAGAGAACCAAACCTTTCTAGCCAGCAAATTTCCCCGAACCCAGGTCGAACCGGTTTGGGGGGGCGAACCGGTTCGGGGTACCTGGCAGATTCCCCCTGTTTTCCAATTCATTCTCTTCCCTCCTTTTTTCCCTCCATTAATTTCACCACGAATTTTCGCCCTCCAAAACCATTTCCCCTCCCACTTTCAATCCCAATTCCTTCCCTCCTTCCACTCCCACTAAACCCATTCCCCTTTCCCACCAAAAATCCATTCCTAACCCCTATAAATTCACCCTCACCCCTCATCCATTTCTCACACCAAAATTCACTCTCCCTTTCCTCAATCCCATATCCTTCTTCTCTACACATCTCCCCCTCTCACCATGTCGCGTCCCCGTCTAGCCAACTTCCTCCCTAAGAAATATGATGATACCACTGTCCTTGATGAAGAGGGTAAGGGCGTGTTTCGAAGCCTCCAAGAACGCCATTTGGCTGAGAAATACTTCTCGGCCACGCTCCCAATCCACATCGAGCGTTTTGTTACTTGGGACCAGCTTCCCAGCGACTTCACCTCCCTATTCGACCACCATGGGTGGTGCTCTTTTCTCGCTCCTTCGAGCAATCACATGTTTGAAGTCACCATCTACCAATTTTATGCAACAGTCATTCGCAAATTCTCCACGCTTCACGAGGTATACCTCGACGATATCTCAATTCCATTTTTGGTCGCCATCATCGCGCGAAAAATGTGTGCCAAAGGGGTTATCCTCCCCGTGCCTTTCCAACACCCGACAAATGGTGACCTCCGCACCAAAGACGAATGCAACGCTCGAATGGCACCAGGGGAGGAATGGGTGTGGGACTCTTTTTCCATTGTAAGTCTTTTAGATACGGTGCGATTCACACACCTAATTTCTTGTGGAGCAATCCACCAAACCACTAATGACTCGGTGGTCCGGTTACGTCATGCTAACTTCCTCTACCACTTCCTCGACCCTGAGAGCACAATCAATTTGTCCCAAATCTTCTACGCAGATATCATCAATGCCACCTATGACGAGTGGGGTAAGGCCACACTCCCTTACGCTCGCTTCATCACGTAGCTATTAACGGATGCCGGGATAGAAGACCCCGGGCAGCAAATCCGACTCCCCCGCCCAATTGGCACCACCTCCACCACTCGGAGTGAATGCCAAATGTGGGTAGCTCACCCCGACCGTCCCATTATCGATGAGGGTGTGGGGAAGAAGGACATGATGATCCCATGATGGATGTGGGGGAGGAAGAAGAGGAGTATGGAGAAGATGATGATTCGAATTTTGAGCCCTCGGGGGCCAATTCTGATAGGCTCCTTTCGGTGGTGGAATCCCGGCTTGACGGGTTCATCACCCAATACAACCAAGATCAAGCCGCCTAGCGTGGGGACCAAGAAGCTTATCGGAGGGACACAAGGATGATGCACCAACTCCAAGCCCACCTCTACGAGCTCAACTTCGGCGGTCCCCCGCCATCTTTCCTTTATGATCTTTATGATCCGAGCGCACCTGGGTC
Organism: Sambucus nigra; assembly: GCA_949130495.1. NCBI lineage: Eukaryota > Viridiplantae > Streptophyta > Magnoliopsida > Dipsacales > Adoxaceae > Sambucus > Sambucus nigra. Next base: position 197,939,842 of record OX422219.1, read on the forward strand.
CTCACATCCTCCTCCCCACTGAAGCCTATGACTGTTTTGATATGTTTGTTCGTTATGTGTTGTCATAAGTGGATTTAAAATTGTTAGTTGTATGATCTCCCATCTCTTATGTAACACATGCTTCTACATTGTTATAATACAAGGATGCACTTTTGTTGAAATTTATTTGCTTTATTTTTTCGCACTTTTCATTCGCTTTGAGTTAGATTTTAGTCCTTGTTGCTTGAGGATAATGCAAAAGTCTAAGTTAGGGGGGGTCACAAGTGCATATTTCTAAAACTTCACAAATTTTCAAAAATGCCCAAAAATTTCAAAAAAAAAATCATAAAATGTTGAGAAAAAAAATCGGAAAATATTTTTCGTCAAAATAAATAAAAATTGGAATTCAAAATTTTTAAAAATATCATTAAAATTCAGTTTAAAGTCTCAAGTCATAAAAATTCAAAATGCACAAAGCGAAAAAGACCAAAGATGGAAATTGAGCGAACATAGGCGACTTAACGAATAAGTGTGGAGATTAACAAACCCGGTGAGATTCGAGCCTTTCATCTTTGTGAAATTTATAAATCAATCCGAGTTAATTGTTAACTCAAAGTTCTTTTCAGCGGTCTAATAAGTCGTCGAGGATCTCAAGTCTTTCACTTTGATCGATTTTGAAAAATGTGTGTGATATTATTTTGAAAAACGTGCCAAAATTGATCTCTAAACTTAATTCATCTCGAAATGCATATGGTAAAACAACTCGCATTTGGACAATGAAGTAGGCCATCGTTTATTATCCAAAAAGATTAGCCATAAAAGTCGTGAAAAATTCATCCCTTTGCAACCCAATTTGAGCCTAATAAACTTTTCCTTTTCGTTTGACAACTCGAAAAAACCCAAATAGCCCGGAATTGTGAAAAATAGAAAAGTCAGAATTTAAGTCCAAAAAGTGAAACAAAAAGGAGCAAGAAAAAAATTAGAAAAATGCTCAACAAAAATAGAAAGAAAAAGAAAAATAAGAAAAGCACAAAAATAAAGTAAAAAAAAAGAAGAAGAAGAAGAAAATGAGCAAAAGCCCGGAAAAGCACTAACGGACATCATAAGCAAAATTTTCAAAATTTGAAATTAAAACACCCAAAAGATAACAAAAGAGATCAACAAACGTGAATTAGAGGCAATGTTCCCATTTTTCAAACCGTATTCCGTTGATGAGATCCAATTATGATAAAATTTCCGTCTTTCTACTTGTGTGCGCAAACTTAGTTCCAATATATTTACTCTTTATATCACGCACACCGAGAGAATAGCCACATTTTGAGTGATTCGTTTGTGAGAGCATCCCGTGAGATTTTGAAATCAAAACGAACTTTCGGATAAGTAATGTAACGGTCAATCGGTGGAAATTCGTAGTTAAATTTTCAGCTTCGCACACACGCACTATGATTTGAGACTCTTGAACATGACTTGATGATGATTATTTTCTAGGAAAGTTTGAATTATACAATTTTTGTGTGTTTTGAATTTTCTTTGAGTAATTTTGTGGGTATATTCATTACAAACCCTCACGAGACACCACTTGTCCTACTAGGGTAATCTAGGGGTTTAAAGGCTTGTTGCATACGCTAAATGCAATCGCTTACCCTCGAAAAAGGTATTCTATCCCAATAATATTTTTAGAATAATTGTGAGTTTATTCTTTCTCTTTCACACTGCTCGGGACGCGCAAAGTTCATAGTTAGGGGGGTTTGATTGGGCATAAATATTGTATAATTATTCCCTTAATTTCGGTACATTTGTGAACCCGAGGGATGCAATCGATATGGATTTAACTCACATTTATGCTACTAACCTTCGTTAGCAAGTATTTTATGTTTCGTGTTTCTCCTATGAGTTTTACAGGTTAATTATGCAAGAGGAGCAAAAGAGAAATCGAAACCATGAAAGAAAAGCTAGGAAGGCAAGTTCAAGGGCATTTGGGAAATTCGGTAGCCGAATATTGGAGGAGGAGTCAACTGGAAAGTTGAAAAGATCAAAACAACAAGAATCATGGAATAAATGGCATCCAAATCCGAGTTACGATTGAAGAGTTATGATCGATTGAAGTTGAGGAAAAATGCAAGAAGAAAAGAAGAAAACATGAAAAAAAATTCTAAGTGTTGAAAAGAGGAAGAAGGCAACCAAAAACCAGCGAAAGTTCCCAAACCCAAGTCGAACCGGTTTGGGGTTGAACCAGTTCGGGGTACATGCGAACCGGTTCGGGGGTCCTGATGCGCGAAAATCTTCTCTTATTCTGATTGGTCCAAAGAGTTCCAAAAGACTACAACTCATGCAAAAACGTATTTGTACAAAGCCAATGAGTTAGAAAAAGGGAGTTCTTGATAGTTTTTCATAGTTTTTAGGGAGAGAAAAAGTAGAGGATCACCTAAGAACATAGTTTTGGATTATTTTCTTCAAGATTGATACATTCCGGGTTTGTTTTCAAGGTTCTAATCCAAGTTTCATTCTTTTCATTATTATTCTTGCATGGTTATTTCCCTTATTCAAGTCAACCAATTTTTGTGATCATAATACGTATTTGCATGCCTCAATATAATTTCATCATGAGTTCTTTCACATACAACGTAATTATTTCATGCATAATTAGGTTTAACATGTCCGGATAGTTTTATTAAGGTCGGTATGCATGAACCCAACCCGATGTGTTAGTTGCATGTGTATAAAATTAATCCTCTAAATTTAATGATTTATTACGACCGTATTGCGTAGCAACACAACCATTGTAGATCTTTGGATCTCGTTTGCTTTCGGGAAACTGGGATGCTTTAGAATGCAATGCAAGTGTCGCTATCGCATGTACCGATTTACTCATCCTCTGATTAAGTATGGTGCGGGCTTGAACCTCATATACGTAATGCTTAGGAGTACTAAATTTTGGGTCTAATTTATCAATTAAATTTATGATTAGTTTTATATATGCAATACACTAGGGTTGGGGGATTGTATTTCCGTCCTGTTTTTCTCATATAGTTTAAAGTTTCAAATCATTCTTCGTCAGTATTTTAGGTAGTTTAGAGTAGTTGCAATTTTTCATAATTTCATAATTGCATCTAGTGTAGTTATTCCACAAATCAAATCACCTTTTTCTTTTCCTTTAGAGTCAGAGTTAGGATTTCCTTATCTATCCAACGTCGTTACAATTCCATTGTCATATTTCCCTGTGGATACGATCCTGACTTACCGGGTTTATTACTAACGCGATAGGCTTGCACTTGAGCTTAGAGATAGCGCACTTCTGGGACACATTCTTAGTCGCGTCAGTCATTCTATTTATATCATGTTGTGGTAGTTAAGTATCATTTCCAAAATTTTGTTTTACAGGCATTGTGGATGACGAGCTAATTTTCATTCTCTCTGGACATCATCCTTTAGTGGGAGTTAAATGCTTGGAAGTTTTGGATGGTATATCTTATTTATCAACAAGCACATTACCATTGTGAGTGAGGTGATCTTGGATTTGGCTCATTAAATCTTAGAATAAGTGCAAAAAGAAATGGAGAGGCATGACCATGAAAGACGGAAGGAAGAAGAAAGGCTATTGCCTGAAAAATAGCGCAAGGAGGAGGGATACCAAAGAGAACAGAGGCTTGAAATGGAATAAAGGGAGAAGTTTTTACAAAAAGAATATTTATAGTAAGTCAGGCAGATTTTACTGTAAACTAAATGTTTTGTCTAAGAATTTAAATATAACCAAACATATGACCTTGCAGCTAATGACAGGGCTTATTGCTTGAAGAATTTTTAAAGAATCAATTGAACTTATTATTGATGAAAGAGTGGAACTCAAGGACTCAGCAATCTCAAAGAGGGGGTTGCTCTCAATTAAATCCTTTTTTCCCCTTATCAGATTTTTAGTAATCTTTCTTTTGTTAGACCTTCTTGAATAAGAGCTTATATCCAAAAGCTCGCAATGAGTTTGATCATATTCAAGGGCCGATTATCTATTTCACATCGCCCGATTAGCTATGATCGCCAGATGTATTAAAAAAATAAATAAACATCAACAGTCTTTGCTTTATATTGTGTAAGCAGAATCATAGTTTGATTAGGCCATATAACAAAGGGATAAACAATTAGTCTTGCGTCTATTATTGATCCTTTCAACTTTTACGCCATTGTCTTTTGAAGTTTCCAACCTTATGCATGCAGTTTCTTATATGTCAATTTTTAAGCATTTTCCACTATTTGATATACATGCACATTAGGATTTTGATACCAAAGTTATGTGTAATATACATTTGGACAAATTCCGTTAGTTTAACAAGTCAATTGTTATCTATGTAGTCTTTTTTTATTGTTGTAGATGCAAATTTGAATTACACTCATAGTGAAAGCCCACGTTCAAAGCAAAATTTGATCTATCTTATTTCTCTTCCCATAATTTTGATAAATGTTAAAACCTGACGTGGACCAGATGTGGCACAAGGTGGCAATGTAAGAATTGTAGACTGTTATTTTTCTATAAAACAGTCATTACTGATGCTATCATTTTTTTATCAACTTCATTAGGGTGATGCTTTCTGCCATTGTCATGGTGTACTACATATGGACCTGCTATTAAATCTTCTTCTGAATTTTTATTTTAATGTTTCCATACTCCAAAAACCATAATTATTACTTTAAAAAATTACATTTGTGTTAATGATAGTTTTATATTTCTTCTATTTTGGAGGTACATATTGTGGTGATAATTATTATGCAACACAAATAGATACGAGAGAGGTAATCACCAAGTAAGATCAAGGAATGTAAAATGACAATCACACAACAAAGGATGTATGCGGTTCAGCAAAGATGTGCCTACGTCCACGGTGGTGCAGTTGGTGTTATTTCTATATACTCCGGAGAGCAGTTATAGAGAATACAACTTGTCCTTTTCCCCGGACCTAGGGTTTAATATATACATGTACATTTTGGTGAATGGGGGTGTTGGATCCCCCCACGTCTTCCATCTCTCCCTATAGCCTCCCTTAATGGGAACGTGAGAAGAGACCGGGTCATAGTTAAACAAGAGATGGGGGGTCTAGACTTTGGGCCGCCAGAATTGGGCTACTCGTCCAGGCCCATTATCTTAATTTTGGGTACCAATAATTGCCCCTAAGTTTGTTGGGCCATGTATTGGTCTCAATAAATTTAAATGATTAGTTATAATGGCTTTTTTGTACATTGTGCAATTCTTCGAGAGTTGTGGAGCTGATTCTGGCGGCACTCGCTTCGTATTTTGTGCACTATGATTAGCAACACTTAAAGGTTTTCTGGAATAGCCACTTTTCGATCGTCGTTTCAATCTTTCCAGCACTCTTCCATTTCCTGTGAGATCTAGCGCTTTGTACTTTCTTCTCTTAGTCTCCATTCCCATTGCTTCCTTGTCGTTTGGGCTCGTGCTTCTTCATCGTTCGAGTCGAACTTCCATCTTATAAGTTTTCTATGCCTTTTCTTTATTCTTTCTCTTTTAATTTGTAGTTTCTAGGGTTTTCCAATGGCGAAGATTGGGAATAGGTCGGTCTCTGAATTTAGGAAGTTCTATAACATCCCTGAGTGGGTAGATATTAAGTGTTGTGCTTCCCCCCTAGAAACGTTAGAGAGATAGAAGATGCCCATTGGATCCATGTTTTGTTTCTTTCCCAGGGGGGACTCACTTTTCCTCCCAACGATCTGTTCTTGCACTTCTTTGGCTATTTTAATATTGTTCCTGCATAATGTTCGCCCAACGTGTGGAAAATAATTAATGGCGTCCATAGAATAAATCAGTTGTATGGTACTAGGTTAGGGCTCGCCGAGGTCTATTTTTGCTATTCTTTTTCTCGAACTAGCTCTGGTGTCCTCTATCTCAAAGCTAGGAGCCCTGACAGGGTATTGGTAGTAAATCTACCTGATTCCCATAAGGATTGTTGTCAATAAGGTTTCCTTGTTAGAAACTGGCAATTTTCTCCCAAATTCGAAGGGTTGAGTTCTGACAGGTTCTCTGTTCCCTTTTATGGGGAAGAATACATAGGTAGACTTTGCTCTGTTCTTTCAATTTTTGTTGATTTGTGCTCTTTCTGATTCTTCTTTGCTTTTCTTCCACAGTGAAGTCAAAGAACTTGGAACCCGCTCTCAGCGAGGTTCGTCTCTCGGAATTGGTCAAGGCTTGGAATATCAGGGAGCCTTTGGGTGACGGCGAGCATCCTAAGTCTTATACTTTTCTGCTCGATTACAAAAATGTTGTCTCCAGTTTTATAGCAAGGCCTGTGGATAGTATCCCCAAGTTTGATACCTTTGAAGAGACTGCTGCGGATCCTATCCAGTTGGACGAGGAGGAGAGTAGCTCTGAAAGTGATATTGTAGGTGCTGTAAGTAATTTGGGTGGAGGGAGCTCTAGTAGTAGCAGTTCCTCAGAATGTGGGGAAGTTTCTGAAGCTTGAGAGTCGTCGAGTACATCTAATAGTTCGAGCAAGGAGATGGCTCCTCCAAGATAAAATTTAATTCAAGATGATGATGACGAAGACCATATGCTTCTCGCACAGAGGTCGAAGAAGCAGAAGTCTAGCTCTGGGGCTGTGGCTACTGGTTCTTGGTCTTCTGCTCAGGAGCAGGAGAAGAAGAGGAAAGAAGAAGAGCAAGTAAGAGAGAGAGAGAGAGAGAGAGAGAGAGAGAGAGAGAGAGAGAGAAAAGGAGGAGGAGAGAAAGAAGGTAGAAGAGAAGAAGAGGTCGGAGGAGAGGAGAATAATGGAGGGGGAGAAGGAGGAAGAGAGGAGGAACATGGAGGCAAGGACGAAGGCTGGGCAAGCCTTGGTCCCGGTGTCTGCTCTGCCTGAGGGGGCTTCAGTCGCTATCTCTCCTCAGCTGGCCCCCGCGCTGCTCGAGAGAGCAGTTCTCCCTGCTGATCGCCAAAGGGCGTTGGGGTCTGATCAATTGGCCCTTCAGGCTAGCCAGAGGCTAGCTTTGGTAAGATTTCTTCTTTTCTCCCATGTTTTAATGAACTTCATTATTTCTTTCCTCTGATGTTCTCTTCTTCTCGTAGTTTATGACCGACTTCGCTGTGCTCTTTCGTTCTCGCGATGAGCTGGTGAAGAGAAATAATGAACTGAAGTAACAAAATAAAACCTTGAGGCTGAGGGGTATAGAGCTCGAGGCTAGTTTTAAGGCCATTGATGTTGCTCGGATATCATCTGATTTGTCCCTCGCTACTGCCAACCGGGAGAAGGATGCAGCAGTAAAGGAGTTGACAGAGCTGCGACAAGCCTACGACCTAGTTTGCTCGAGCAAGATGGCTGTCGTGGAAGAGAACAGAGTGTTGTCTGAGGAGCTGAAGAAAAAGGAGTCTGAGGCGGTCACTGCAAAGGAAGACTCATACAATTCTGGTTGCACTGCAGCATACGAGGATGCTGAAGTTCAGATAGGCTATATTAGTCATCTGAACTTCAAAAAGGGCTGGAATAAGGCCCTCATAGCTGCTGGAGTGGATGTTGCATCTCCTCTATTTGATGAACATGACCCAGGGCCGAGGCCAGTTGTAGATGAATCCCCTACCCCAGCTATCGAAGGCGCTGACCCTATCCCCCAGACGACCCCTGCTGACATTTCCCTTGTTGTGGAGACAGAGATTACCCCTGCTGAGGGTGGTGCTCCTACTTATGCTGACAAAGGGAAACAACCATCGACCTCTGGGCAACCTGAGGTTGCTAACTAGTTATCTTCTAGGATTACTTTGTATTTTCGCCTTTTCTGTCTGTAAACTTTCTTTTTGTTGTTCGATGTAATTTTAACCCTTATTAATTAAAAGGCTTCTTTTTCCCAGTGCACTGATTTGTCTTTTTCTCTCCCTTGCCCCTTTATTGCTTGTAGTTGGTTGATGTTGATGATTATATTCCTGCCACTTCCCAATTGGGAAGGATGCTGGGGCCCAATGTAAGCTCCTAAGTTCGCCACACTTTTGTGAGGATCTATAAGTCTCTGCAATTGAGGAACAAACGCTTTATAGAGCAAACAGAGCTCATCGCCAAGCTGAAGGACAGGCTTCAAGAAATGGAGGAGATCGGTGCCTCAGTCCAAGAGGAAGTTAATGCGTTATAGCGAAGCTATTAGAGGCTTCTGAGATCAATCAGGTCGGGGAAGTGCTTCAGCAGGAAAATGAAGCTTTAAGGAGAGAGGTCTCGCATCTTAGGGAGCATGCGTCGAGCATTTCTCCTACAGTATTGCAAGGCTCATCTTCATCGCAAGCTAGGACTGGCTTGAGTGACGTTCCTCCTGTACTGTGGGGTTTTAATGTTCCATCCGTTCTGCGAGCTGGCAGGAGCACCAGGAGCTGAAATAGGGAAGCGAAAGAGCTTTGAGATAGGGAAATGGGAGAGCTTCGTGGTGATGTCTAGCGAGCATATGTGATCGCTGCTGGGCTTCAAAGGGATGTTACTCGGCTGCGGCACCTGTTTAAAAAAGGACCTCGGCAAGTATGGGCCGACGGTTACGATCAGGGTTAGCAAGATGCTCCAACTAGGTTGACAGAGTTTGAGGAGCTCGCCTTCATCAGGGGATGGTTGAGTGCATTGAGGGAGATGCAAGTTCTAAGAAATTCAATGCTCTGGTATTGCCATGAAATCTCCCCCTCCACACGGATGCCCAATCCCTTTCGGAGGGATGATCAGTGGATACCTATTGATGCCATCCCTCGGCAGCTGCTGGAGTCGGATGCCAACGAGGTTGAGGAGGAGTTAGCCCCTCATCCTGATGACGGTCGACGAGCCCAAGTGGCTAACTACCTTTCTCAGAGGCCTCATCCCCATTAGGATTTAGCTAGTAGTTTCTCTGTGTATTTTTTATTGTGTAAATTCTTTGGGCGAGCTCGTCGACTAAACATGTATCACCATTATTGTAAATATGGTGGATTAATAAAATTTATGTTTTGGGCTAATTTAGCCGACTAAACAAGTGCATTATTTTATCCAAGTTCTTATTCCTTCGTGATCTTCTAAGTTTGTATTATCACGCAAGTGTCCTCCCAGTCCAGTATAACATCAGGATACCATTGTGCCCCACTTTACCTTTTAGGTCATGTCGTCACACTCCCTTAGGCCTAAGTGTGGCAATTGGCGAGGACACACCTGGTGTTGGATATTCCACCCGATCAGGATTTTATTTAACCAAAGAAGGTTTGGTGACCAGTTTAGATTTGGCCACTTTGCCTAAGGATCTCCAGTAGGGCTTCATATATTCCAGGGGCAATGTCAAGAGGTCTTTCGTGTTTCATAACGATAACCTGAGGAGGGACAATTCCCTGCTATGATGTGATGATCAATGTGCCTATTATTTAGAAAGGATGTGCGATAAAGCTTGTATAGCTGTTACTCATTAGAATGCAACCGTTTTAAATAACTTTCATTAATGACAAGGAAAATGAACTTCTAGTTTCATAACAATAGAAAAAAAGAAAGATCTAAAAATAGAATCTCTTGAGATTGGCTGCGTTCCATGCTCATGGTATTTCTCTGTCTTCCATCGTTTCCAAGTGATAGGCGCCCTGTAGATCGTCTCTTGTTATCTTGAAGGGTCCCTCCCAGTTTGACCCTAGCTTGCCATCTGATGGTTTTACTACGCTGCCCAGGACTTTCCTCAGGACGTAGTCCCCAATTCGGAATGTCCTTGGGTTAACCCTTTTATTATAATGTCTTGCGAGCTGTTGATGATAGTTTGCTAGTTTTACTAGGGCTAACTCTCGGCGCTCGTTCGCTAGTTCGAGCTCAGTGAGCAATGCTACATCATTATGGACCTGGTCGACAAGGTTGGATCTCATTGTTGGCAAACCTGCTTCTAATGGGATGACTGCTTCCATCCCATATGTTAGTGAAAATGGGGTTTCTCCTGTTGCTCGCCGAGGAGTGGTTCAGTAAGCCCATAGAATATGCAATAATTCATTTACCCATGCGCCTTTGGCTCACTCCAATCACTTTTTTAGTCCGTCGATCATAGTTCTGTTGGAAGCCTCAGCTTGGCCATTGCTTTGAGGGTAGGACACCGAACTAAAGTGGTGTCTGATACTGTGTTCGTTACAGAAACTCTTAAACGAGCCTCTTTCGAACTGAGTTCCATTGTCGGTGATGATGGTTCTGGGGATGCCAAAGCGAGTGATTATATTTCTCCATATGAACCTTACCATATCTTCATCTCGGATGTTCGCCAGGGGTTTCGCCTCGATCTATTTAGTGAAGTAGTCCGTTGCAACCAACAGATATTTGCGATTACCAATGGTGGTAGGCAATGGTCCCACGATGTCGATTACCCATTGGGCGAATGGCTATGGGCTGGATAGTGATTTTAGGTCGCTAGCTGGTAGGTGAACCATAGGAGCGTGAAGTTATCATTTCAGGCACTTACGAACATACATCGCAGAGTCCCTTTGCATATATGGCCACTAATATCCTTCCTTCATTGCTCGAAAAGCCAGAGACCTTCCTCCGATATGGCTTCCACAGACTCCTTCGTGAAGCTCATGTAGCACTTGCTCGATATTCCCTGGGTGAACGCATTGGAGGTAGGGTCCGAAGAAGGATCTCTTATACAAGTTTCCCTCTGGTGATAAGTGAAAGCGAGCAACTTTGACTCTTATTTGGTGGGCAGTTTTCTTGTCATCTGGGAGCGTGCCATCCTTTAAATAGTCCCTTAAGGGGTCCATCCAGCTGGGAGTTGATCCCACCTGGAGTACCTATTCCACGTCTGGTGACTTGCTATCACGGATGCTCGGATGAGTGAGGAAATCGATGGGGATGGTTCTTTTTAGGTCGGAGTCAACTGTCGAACTTAGGGCTGCTAGGGCGTCAGCATGGCTGTTTTGCCCTCTGGGAAACAGCTGGACCTTGATCTCTTCGAAGCTCGCCATTAGTTTTTTCACTAAGGTGAGGTAAGCTGCCTTTCTTTCATCTTTTGCATTGTAGTCTCCACTTATCTGATTGGAAACTAATTGGGAATCGCCGAACACTTGTAAATGTTTTGCTCCCAAAGTGTGCGCCTTCTGGAGGCCGGCTATTAAAGCTTTGTACTCTGCTTCATTGTTGGAGGTTGCAAATCCAAGCCTGATTCCTTGTTCAAGGATTGTTTTTTTTAGAGTAACGAGGATAATGCCTACCCCTGTCCCCTTTGAGTTGGAGGCTCCATCAACAAACAGTTTACAGGTTTCCTCTGTTTCTTGGTTCTCCTTTTGCGTTGTTGGTTGAGGTTGGTTGGAAAGTTCCTCGCCCGTGAATTCGGCTATGAAATCAGCAAGGATCTGCCCCTTGATTGCGGTCCTTGGTTGAAATTGGATGTCAAATCGCCCGAGCTCGACTGACAATTTAGACAGCCTGCCTGACAAATCCCCTTTCCTCAGGACTGCCTTAAGGGGGTGCGATGTAAGGACGATGATAGTGTGGGATTCGAAATAGTGCTTCAGCTTCCTCGAGGACACTACTAGTGCAAAGGCGAGCTTTTCTAGTGGTAGGTACCTCTGCTCGGCGTCAAGTAGGGTCTTTCTTGCATAATAAACATGGTGCTGGATTCCTGTAACCTCACATATTAACGCAGAGCTGACAGTGTGGTTGGAAACGGAGAGGTACCGGTACAAAGAATCTGTTTGCCATAGTATGATGAGCAGTGGTGGAGAGCTTAAATAATCTTTGAGCTTGACCAATGCTCGCGAGCAATCTGGGTTTCATTCTACTGTTTTGTTACCCTTCAGAAGTTGGAAGAAAGGCTTACATTTCTCAGAAGATTTAGAGATGAAGCGATTTAAGGCAGCGAGCATACAAGTGAGATTCTGTACATCCCGGATTGTTCGAGGTAGTTGTACCCTATTAATTGCATCGATCTGGTCTGGGTTAGCCTCTATGCCTCTCTTACTGACCAAGTACCCAAGAAATTTTCCTGACTGGACGCCGAAAGAACGCTTATTTGCATTAAGTTTCATTCGGTACTTCCTGAGGATTTCGAAGGTGTTTGACAGGTCTGAGAGGTGATTTTCTTTCTTCTTACTTTTAACGAGCATGTCATCGATGTAGACCTCCATGGTATTTCCCATCTGGTCCTTGAACATCTTGGTGACCAACCGCTGATAGGTTGCCCCTGCATTCTTGAGCCCAAAGGGCATGACCTTGTAGCAGTATAGCCCAACTGTCGTGATGAACGCCGTTTTGTCCTGGTCTGGAGCATATAAGGGGATCTGGTGATACCCTGAGTATGCGTCCAGAAAACTCATTCGCTCGCGAGCTACAGTGGTGTCTACTAGTTGGTCTATTTTTGGGAGGGGGAAACTATCTTTAGGGAACGCTTTGTTGAGGTCAGTGAAGTCGATGCAAACTCTCCACTTCTCGTTGCTCTTTGAAACTACTACTGGGTTGGATAACCACTTGGGGAATTGTACTTCCCATATGGATCCTGCATCCAGCACTTTTTTAACTTCTTTTTCTACCGCTTTAGCCTTCTCGGGTGCATTTCGCCGTGCCTTCTGCGTGATTGGTTCAAAGGTTGGATTGGCATGCAGCTGATGATAGACCATACTAGGATCGATTCCAGGCAGCTCGTATGGTTCCCAACACGAAAACATCTACATTGTGTCTCAGCAGAGTTGTCAATTCCTTTTGTTCCTGGTCGGTGAGAGATGCTCCAATTAAGAAGACTCTATTACTGTCGCTATCTCCATCCGTAACTTCTACCAGGTCCTCGACGACCCGCTCGGAGAGGAGGATCCTGGTCTCCTCTACTCCAGGTCTTTCGTACTTTAATTGCTATTTAGAAGGTGTTAGTCCTTCTTCAACTTTCTCGCTGGGCAGATCGACCTTCCTTTCTGGCTTTGGTCGGATGGCTGTTATGAAGCACCTTCTTGCCATCGCTTGGTCGCCATGGATCTCCATTACTCCTTGCTCGGTTACATACTTGAGTTTTTGATGGTATGTCGAGGAGACTGCCTTCATTGCATGAAGCCATCCCCTGCCGAGGATGGCCCGGTATGGCGAGTCGATGTCCACTACCAAAAACTCGATCATCTTGGAGACGTTTCCAGCGCGCACCGATAGTACAATCTTTCCCAGGGGTATAGTTATTTTTCCAGCGAAGCCAACTAAAGGGACAGTAGCTTCCTTTAGGTCGGCAACGCTTAACTTCAATTTTCTGAATAGGATGAGATACATTACTTCGGACGAGCTTCCTTGGTCAACGAGCAACTTGTCGACGTCAAAGTTAACAATCCTGAAGGTAATGATCAGAGCATCATGATGTGGGGTTCTCACTCCCACCATATCTTCATCTATGAAAACAATATGCTTGTTATAGTTGGCATCATCTGCTCGTCGACGCTTTCCTGACTGCGACTTTGCTGGGTCGATCTGAAAGGCCTGTATTACCGCTGTAAGTTTCTTCATCTCCATTCGAGATGAATTTCCTTGGATTTGTTTGGCATCAGATGCCCCGTGGATTACCGCGAACTCATATCCAGCGTCATCCTCGAGCACGTTGTCAGGTCTCACCTTTCTATTGGCAACCACTTTCTCTACCTTTTTCTCCACAAACTCGTTTAAATGCCCGAACTGGGCCAGCTCCTCGAGGTGAGACTTAAGAGCTTTGCAATGCTCAGTCTTATGTCCTCCCTCTTTGTGAAAAGCGCATCTTAGCGCATTGTTCCTCTTCAAGGGATCTCCTCCTATTTTCCTGGGCCACTTGATGAATGGATCATCTTTGATCTTCGCGAGAATTTTGTAAATTGGTTCTTTGAAGATGGTGTTGACCGCCTGAAATGCTTTCGACGCATCATTGTTCCCGCCATTTTTGGAACCATTTTTTCCCCCGTTATTTCCTCATTTCTTCTGGTTCTTAGCTTTGTCACTGCCCTTGGTAGTGAGTTTAGCTCGATCGTTTTATCCTGTACTGAGGCGGGTGACATCTTCCACCTTAGCGTATTTCTCGATGCGAGCCATTAGGTCATCAATAGTCATAGCCTCCTTCTTTGTCAGGGACTGGTCTAGAAGGGAAGAACTGGGTAGCCCAATTTTGAAAGAGACCACTGCCACTTCCTCCGAGCAATCCTCGATCTCATTGAACAACTCCCAGTACCTCTTCGCGTAGTCTCGGAGGGTCTCTTGAGGTGTTTTCTTCATTGTCAGTAAAGCATCCATCCTTTTGGGATGGGAGAAACTAGTGATGAATCGGGCCGTAAAAAGCTCGGCCAAGGATTTGAAACTCCTAATGGACCGGTGGGGGAGCCTTTCGAACCACTTCTGTGATACGTCATGCAGGCTCGAGGGAAAAATTCGGCACATTAGCACGTCTCGGTGGTTCCAGAGGGTCATGGCCTATCGGTATTTCCTGACGTGATCAATGGGATCAGTCTTACCGTCATAAATCTTGAACCTTAGAATGGAAAATATCTTGGGGGCTTCTTCTTTTTCTTCTTCAATTTCCCTCGTGAAGGGTGACTTCATCTGGGTTTTGAGAGCGCGCCTAGCGAGTTCTCTGGTCGATCTGGTACCGTGGTGGGCAGGATGTTGGTCCATCTCCCTACGGACCAGATTTCGTATGTTCTCGTTGCTGCGAGTAGGGCTCTAGTAACGGCGAGCTTTTCACAGCTCCTCGCGGAGGTCATCATCTGACTCGTCTCCTTCCACCTTTTGAGATCCTCACCTAGGGTTCCTTCCTCGGCTACGAGATTTGCTTGCCTGAGGGCTAGGAGTACGGTATGGACTTCTCTTTTTATCATGATGAAGCTCTCTCTCCAGTCTTTCCAGTCTTCTTTTCAGGCGAGCATTCTCAGCCTCGTGTTTGCGAGAAGACTCCCTTTTCTCGTGGAACCTTGCTTCGTATGCATCAATCAGTCTGGATATCTGCGTGGATCTCGCTGGTCCTTGGCTTTCTTCTGAGGCTGGGCTTTCTAAGCGAGCCCTCTGATCTGAACGTCGAACTTCAGATCTAATCGTGAGAGAAATAGGTGGTTCTTAAATATCCCCTGCCTGGGGAGCATTGCTACTGTGACCAGACATTTTAAACTCCTTTCTTGGTGTGGGCTCTTCTCATAAAAAGATGAACGCTTCCCACAGACGGCGCCAATTGTGGTGACAATTATTATGCAACACAAATAGATACGAGAGAGGTAATCACCAAGTAAGAGAAAGGAATGTAAAATGACAATCACACAACAAATGATGTACGTGGTTCAGCAAAGATGTGCCTACGTCCACGGTGGTGCAGTTGGTGGTATTTCTATATACTCTGGAGAGCAGTTATAGAGAATATAACTTGTCCTTTGCCCCAGACCTAGGGTTTAATATATACATGTACATTTTGGTGAATGGGGGTGTTGGATCCCCCCACATATTCCATCTCTCCCTATAGCCTCCCTTAATGGGAACGTGAGAAGAGACCGGGTCATAGTTAAACAAGAGATGGGGGGTCTAGACTTTGGGCCGCCAGAATTGGGCTACTCATCCAGGCCCATTATCTTAATTTTGGGTACCCACACATATGTATGTACACATTCAATTATCTGTGTAACAGATGTACTAACTATACTATATGTCTTTGTTTTGTAGGTACACACATCATTAATGCCCCTGTTTAAGTGACGCGAGATCCAAATTATGAACTGAAATGGAGAGTGACATACCATATGTTGTGATTGGACTTTTGTATGTGTACCTACTTTAACTCTCTTGGACACCTGATATAATGCGACTCATGTTAAAGTAGGTACACATAGATTCAGATGTGAGAAAATAGCTGAGATGTTCACGAGAGTTAAAGTAGGTACACATACAAAAGCCAGCAAATAAGAGCCGAATTATATCAGGTGTCCAAGAGAGTTAAAGTAGGATTATATCACGTGAGCAAATTGTGTAGACACCTGAAATATACCTGAGTTAAAGTACATACCTGATATCAGGTGTCTACTTTAATCCTACTTTAACTCTCAGCTCTGAGCCGCATTATATCAGATGTCTAGTTTAATCGTACTTTAACTCTAAGCTCTAAGCCGCATTATTTGCTCACATGAGTCGCATTATATCAGGTGTCTACTTTAAGTCTCTTGCAAACATATAATGCGAAGAGTTAAATCAGGTGTCCAAGAGAGTTAAAGTAGGTACCTGAGTTAAAGTAGGATTATATCAGGTCAGCTATACCAGGCAACTTTGATATAATGCTCACATATTTTAATTTCGAGTGTTATTTTCTTGTCATCATCAAACTAAAATGAATGGTGCTCTATTTTTTCGCTTTAATGGAATAGACCCCTCCATTTTGATATTAGGTGCACTTGGCATATGATTTATCTATATAAACTATAAAGTGCATTTTATGTTTAATTTATCATATATTTGTAATTGATCTCTCCTAATACTTTTTATTTATATTTTCTTATAAGGATTGTTTATTTAACTGTTTTTTCTTCTTATTACAGGGGTTAAAAAGTTTTGGATGCCAAAACCTAAAACCCTGGCTGGTCCCTTAGACATCATGATTTTAAAACTTTCTCACCTAAGGTTGTTAACAATTTTTATTCAGTACAAACTCAGTTTCTTTGGTGCCTTCAATAGTTTGTGGGGTAAGGTTGTGTAGCTGAGTCCGTGTCTGATTCCATATACTACATCTCTGGCATAAAATCGATATGTTACTTAAACTCCAAATATTTGAAGTCATTTTTAAATTAACAGAGAGGCAAGTAGCAAGAATGTGTGAATGTGTAATTTCAACCACCAAGTTTTGTTTTAGTTGATTCCAACGTACAAGTTCATTATACACTCCAAAATAGTCATTTGTTATATTATCTCAGATCTCTTTAACTCTTAGGAATTTGGGTCTCAAATATTTGGAATTCAAGTCCCTTATAAAGGTGTATAGATTTTGTATTCATATTTTCTTATTCTCATTCAAACATAGGCCGATACTAATGTTATTTGTATGCTTTTGTAGATCGTCTAACCTAAATTACATTTTCAATTTTGGGAAATGGTAGCTCCATTGATCGAAAACATTCTCAGTCGCATATAAGGCAAATATTCCCAAGCCACTTAGACTCGACAAAAGACAAATATTGTGGATCCCAGCAAAGAAATCGATCCAAGCACTACTTAGCATCTCACAGCGGATCGCAATCTTGGCTACAATTTGAAGAGTTGCAAATGTTGGTGGTGCAAATGCTGGAAAGAATAGTATCAATCCATTGTAGAATTTCTAAGATAAAATTTCAATTTCATGTTATATGATATTAACTTCTTCTTGGTCTAATGCTACACTACTTTGTGTAAATGATATTGTAAGTTGTTGAATGTATGAAATGTATGAAAAAACATCCTTTTTTGTGTGTGCATGGGAAAGTATAAACTGAATGTTTTTATTTGCCTCATTTAAAGTATGTTTACTTATCCTTATCCTTTTATGCATTCTCAATGTTCTCTTTATTATAAATGCATACCCCTCTTTGTAATAATTATGTTGCCATTAGTATTTAGGGCCACTGTTTTACTACCTTTATTATAAAAAAATAAAAACTATTTTATAAAAGTAAAATACACTTTTTAAAATTTAAAAATAACTCTTTTCCGAATAAAACTCTTGGGAAACTTTATTAATTTTTTTAAATATAGTCCCGTTAGGGATTTTAAACAAAAAAATGAGGAGTTAATAGCAATGGGGTGTAATGATTTTTTCTAAAGTGGGGTCCATTATTGATCTTGGACATATGAGTTCATTACACGATGATTCTTGACTTAGCAAGTTACCTTGTAGACTCGATTTCGAGCAACTTCAACTCGAGTGACTATTTTATTTAGTTTATAGAAGGTCCATGAATGACTATTTATTTGGTTGTTGAATTATTTTTTTTACACTTTAAACAAGTGGATAGTCCTATAATTAAATCGGATCAACTATTATTTTGTTGTTATTATGTTAACTTTCCCAAATATCATCGTGCCTTCAGGCACGGGCATACCCTAGTATGTTTATAAACAAGAGTGTTTAGTGTTGTTAATATTGTTGTTTCGAATTTTTTATTTCTTAAATAGGGTGGATAGTCAGTCTTATGAATAAAGGAATTTTTTTTAGAATTGTTTAGAGTCTGTGTTGTAAAATAAATTGATTTTAAATATTATATATATTTTATTGCAATTCTTTTTTAAATTTTAACATAAATGAGTATTGTTGTAATGTGCTTTGGTGATTTTTTTAGATTATAACTATCTTTATTGTATTAAGTGTACGGCCTAATGTAGTCGATATATCCTGTTTTTAGTTAAATCAATTTGTTTATACGAGGTCCATGACGGACTATTAGTGTTGGAATATTTTTTTTAACATGGTGGATAGTCCTACAAATAGAGAAAATATGCCTAAATCTTCTAAATTGTTTATACTTTTAATATATACAACATTTATTATTTACATTACACTTTCTTTTATTAGGGAATGAAATTTTTTCCGTTTTGCAATTATGTGCGTTGAAATTTTTTGTCATTTTGCGATTACATACTTTGAAAATTTTCGTTGTGCCTTTAGTCACAAGTATCAGCTAGTATATATATGTTTGGTTTGGTTTTAAGTCTTTGCATTAAATTTAATCCATGTCTGTCATATATGATTAAGTTGGTTTCATATGCTTTAAATTTTTATCAAATTGTTATCACATTTTCATTGTTTGGATTATTTGTGCTTGTATTGCTAAATTTATTTATCATTGCCATTTCATTTCACTTCACGTCGCATGAAATGATGTTTTCTTTATGATCACGTGTCTCACATTATGGGGGAGAGGTTGTTTCATTTTATGCACATTGCTTTTGTCTATACTTGAACAAAAAAGGGGATAAGTCTACCCTAAGGGGGAGTAGAATTCTTTAAGGGCGATATGTTTAACAAAGGGGGATGATTATTATTCATATGCGGTTTATATATTTCATATTCTATTTGCGTTTGAAAGGTGTGTTAGGTGTGCAGGTTTAAACACCGATGCGAAAAAATTTTACTAGAGCAAAGCTACTCAAGAGTTAGTGTCGCTCAAGTTTCAATTTGTATTTTCCTTTTTGAGGTTGGGGATTTGGTATTAGAGAACTTGATGTCCTAGTAGGTTTTTATTTTTTGTTTTGTCCTGAAATAGTCAAATGAGGAGATTTGTAAGGTCAAAATTTAAATGTGTCAATGCTTATTGTATAAATTTGTAATATTGGCTTTGGACAAAACTACTTTAGTCATAGGTTAGGATTATGTTCAGTTTGTCCTGCAATACTTATCATGTTGAAGACCATAAAGGCTGAGTTAAAGCGACATCAACTTCCATATCGATTTTGTCTTCATGCATGGGATCTCAAGAAAGATTTGGATGTATATTATATTTGATCCTTGGATTTCATTTTGGTGTTTAAAATTTTATTAAGGCACTTTTTTGAAAAAGTATTGTCAAGAAAAAATATTTTTGTTTTTAATTTTTGTTTAAACGAGTTTTAAACTCGTTCAAACGAGTTTAGGTACTTTATTCAAACACCCTTCAATTGACCTTCAAACGAGAAGTTTCATCCTAGAAAGAAAGTTTCGTACGAATCTCTCTGAAAGATCCTTCAAATGAAAATTGGGATATCATTTGAATGACTTGAGTTTTCGTTAAAATGAGGTGTCCAATGTCATTCAAATGAGTCTGTGCTTTTCTTTTGAATGAGTTGCCTTAGGATGTGTTCCACCATCTTTTACCCTTTTTCTATAAATTAAAGGCACAACAAAGTTATTTAAGAGAAGGGTTTTGAAAAAAGATTTATATATCAAACCAAATGCCTCTTGTAGCCTTTATTTACACCCATGTTTTGAGATCCAAGTTTCTACATAATTTTCTAGTTTGAGGTATCACATTTGTTTAAAATGTTCTTGATTAAAACTGGATTAATTGCTCACTCGATTAATTTAATTGGAAATTAAAATTGGTGCATTGATAATCCATATCCTTATTAGCACATTTTTCATTATATGACTAGGGTTTTTATTGGTATTCTTGTCCTTTTCTTCTATTAGAAATATGATAGAGCTAGTGTTAGATTGATGGCATTATTTGGATGGTTTAGATCAATTTACTTGTTTTAGTAATTGGGGGTTACAATAATGCCTCTTATATACCATGGGGACGATATGATTTATATTATTGTTAGATTTTACCTTTGATGTGATAACATAGAAAGTTTCTTGACGTGGGATTTTTCCATCTCGAGATGAACTATTTTCAGGTTCTAGTCAACAATATTAGCGTTCAACATATAGTATTCTCCAGTGCCACTCTGGCCTTTTTACTGCTAATGTAGGAGTTATTCTCCAGTGTCACTCTAGTTATTCGATTATATTTGAGTTATTATATATCTTATCTTGTTAGCTATTATTCTTGTTACTGTCTTCCTCCATGCTTAAAATGATAATTAATTATTAGATTTACCTTATTTATTATGCATAAGATTGGACCCCTTATGTGTGGAAAATATGAGGAGTCATAGTTAGTATCAGGGCATTGCATGTCCTAATGTCTTGGATCTTTGGGATTCATCCAATATATGTACATAGTTTTTTTTCTTTGAGTTGTCTTTATATAGGAATTGTACAATGTAACTTTTTCGATACTAATATTATGTTGTTTTGCCTTTTTAGATGGTGAACACACATAGAGGAGGAAATAAACATGTGTGGTTTTGGGAGGTTGTATGATCCTTATTGCCTTAATCTGATTGAGATTTTCCCCGATTACCCTCTAGATGATAGGGTAGCTAAGGAATTTACCTGGCTACACTCCAAAGGATAACATAACCTAATTGACTCTCATTTAATAATACTAAAGGATCTAAAAAATCTTTGCTACTTCTGAGAGGTGTTCACATTTTTTCTTACTCTTTAGAATCATACCGTCAATGTATATCTCCATGATATACCTCACTACTGTTTAAACATTTTTATGAGTTGCTCATACATTTTAAACTTTGAAAGGCATAACTGTGTAACAGTAAAGGCCAATTGTGGTGATGAAAGATGTATTTTCCTAGTCGGGTCTAAACAAAAGGATCTGATGATATCCGAAATAAGCATCTTGAAGACTCATTTGTTCATGGTTGGTTGTGGCGTCGACCAGTTGGCCGATATTTAGCATAGGTAAGTTATCCTTGGGAAAAAAATTGTTTAGGTCGATGAATTTAATGTAATATCATAACTTCCCATTAATTTTCTTAACTATGGTCATATTTGAAAGACAATCGGTGAATGGAACTTCTTTGATAGACCTTCCCTCCAAAAGTCTCTCGACCTGTTCTTGCACTGCCCTTGCCTTCTCAAACGTTGTTCACCATTCCTTTTATGTTATCGAAAGGAATGTTAGGTTAATGTGAAACTTGTTACACATTCCTTTAGGATTTATGTTAGGAATATCATATGACTTCCAAGAAAACATGTCTTAATTCTGCTTAAGAAAAGATACAAATGATTACTTTTCATTGTCATTAAGAGAGTTATCGATGAGAAATGTTGTGTGGGTAAGAGTTGTTGAATGCAACTTCTTATAATGGTTCCATGACATTTTCTGCAAGGTCCATGCTCATTATATATTCAACCCTTGTTCGGCCACACTTTAGCTACTATTTGGAAGGTTTAGCCCCTACGGGTTCTCCGACTTCTCCTTTTTTGTAATACCCCGTTTATTTATGCATATTTATTTTATTATGAAATTATGGAAAATGGGATTAATTAATTTAAGAGAGAAAATTTAATTTATAATTAATTCGATTTAATGGTAATGATTACTAGCGTGACGATAGTTAGTAGTTATCGAAAATAATTATGTTGAAATCATGTTGAGTAATAACTATGTTGAACATTACGTAGTGAGTAACGTAATAGATGGTTTCGGAAGTAATAATATGGCCAGGGACGAGATACACGATAGTTAAGATATAATTATTTGGGATGCACATATGAGTCACGTCAATATTAGACATTTGGGGTTTAAAAAGGTAAATTATTTTTATAAAACTCGAATGACTATTTTGAGTGCGCTAGTGTGTCCAAAAGGGTCAAAATAGTCAGAACGGGGGTCTTATTTGGAGTCCGGGGCATTTTAGCCCAAAACGACACCCCAAAGGGGTATTTTAGTCTTTTGGGATTTTTGAGTAATTAAATGGACGAAAATTAGGATTAAAATAAAAGCTACGTGGGTTAGAGGTTACTGTCAATTTTAATCTATGTGAAAGAGAGAGAGAGAGAGAGAGAGAGAGAGAGAGAGAGAGAACCAAGGAGGAAGAAGACTCCATTGGAGAACAAGGGCAAGAACTCAAGGATTCCCACTAAAAGTTTTGCCAAAGTGTAGATGGCGACGAGAGGATCAACCACATATCCATTTCAACCCGAGAATCAGAAGTCCATTCCAAGGCAAGTGTTTATCTTCCTAGTTTATTTAGCATATATTGTTCCTGCTAAACTCTGTTGATGATTTAGACATAATATGATGAAATTTGGGTTTCATTAGGTTTAATCGTAAAGGAACATTATATTTTGGTGATGGGTTGCATGTAGAGGATTTACCCCATTCGTACACTATTAAATCTGGGGCTTTTATGTACACATCACGAATTAAATTAATAGTTTTAATAATTAAAGTGCTGGGTTCATTATATGGTAATTCTTAGAGATTTTAGAAATTATTAGTTTCCCTTTTGAAAACATAAAGATTTGAACACAAATTTGTGTTAGAATTTACCCCTTAATGATTAGGGATAGTTTAGAACCATCTAAATTGATGTTGGATGAAATTCAGATTGAGTTTGAGGTTTGGAATGTTGGGAAAAACCATTTTGGGGAAGAACAGGGCTAGTTCGGAATTCTCGTTCGAAGACCTGCCCAGGTCATTCGAATGACCTCGTTCGAACGAGAATTACAACGAGTCATCCAACAAAATTTTGAGTTCATTCGAAGTGAGGAGTTCATTCGAACGAACTTGTTCGAATGAGAATCCCTTAACTTCTAACGAGATTTCAGAATACACTTTCTGAGTCCTATTAGGTTAAAAAGAATCCTAGGGTTATCCAAGGGAGTGAAATAACCTACGTGAATGATGAGTAACCTAAATTCCGAATTAATATTGAATTGGGAGTGTAATTATTCTCTGGATGTAGAAAGTTCATAGAACCGAGGAGAGTTAGGTTCAAGAGAGTATATACATCTATATATGATCTACAGAGAGGATAGAAATAATAATACTACTTACGTATTATGGTAATTGGGTTGTGTGAATGCCTATTAAGTTGTATAAGCTCAGTGCATGCTTATTACTTTCAATATTATCTGTATGACATACCTAGCTATTGGCTATCGAACGGAGGTTATTGGGTTTTGGATGACCATATCTTGTGTGCCTTCAAGGGATTTTGAGTTGTACCAATAGAGCATGGAACCTAGGTACAGGCTATCCATGAGAAAGATAGTGATGACAGTCGTATGGGTGAGTAGGTATGTGTGTAGCCCATTGACTTGGAACTATGTTCGCCTCCAATATGTGTATATGTTTTATTGGTTCCTGAGAGATTGAACCTATTGTCCTTCATGCATGAGCGTTGCAATGGGACTAGATAGCAGAGTATGCCTAGCACCAAAGGTTTCTCAACCATGGGTGTAGTATTTATATATATTTGTATGTAAATGTAGTGAGATTTTATATATGTATATTGAGTTTCTATTATGTGTTTCATATTAACCACTATAATAAAAGTATATACTTATTGGGTCACCAGTTGCGAATTAATAATGTTATAAGAATGAGTTAAAGTATCTTTAAAACTGTTCCTAAATAATAGGAATATATTGCTTTTGGTTTGTTTAGATATTGTATCCGGCATAGTGGTTATACTACGTATAGTCCGGTAGAGTATCATGACTAGTATGGGTAGTTAGGCTCGCTATGTGTGCACATTAGATGAGAGGTGAGCATCTTAAGTGAGTATTCTAAGTTAACATGGATAATATTTGTGCACTTGCTATATTTAAACTGTTTTCTACTCGGGCTTTAACCCGTTTTCCACAAAACTCTTTTCTTGTTCCTTTATTTAGGTGCCCAGCCATAGGGACACCAAGCTCAGGAGATTCCATTAAGTTGTCGAGATATTGCTACTGTGGAAGCTATAGGTCATTGCTAGTAGATTCTTCCTAGTTGTAAGAACATAATTCTTATCATGTACTTTTGTTTTAATTGGCTTAATTCCGGACAAAATATATTAAGTCTAGGCCAGTTTTAATTGTGGAGTTTAATGAGTTTATTTGAGCCTACGACAAAGTTCTAGTCCAAGAATGTACAATCTAAAGCGTTGAAGAAGATTTCAAGTCAAGAGGTGTTGCATTTGTTTAATATCACTTAGGTATGAATACTTATAAGCATTTGAGTAATTTTGTATATTGATTAAATGCTGGGTGATTTAAATAATTGGGAATTAAATCTTTTTATGTTTTAACAATATTTCTGAGTTGCAAAAAGTTTAAAGAAAATTTGAGGATTAATTTAAAAGAAATATATTAATTTAAAATACTATAGCTCGCTCGAACGAGATAGTAAGTCGTTCAAACGAAATTCACATGTCGCGCGAATGAGATCCTCATCTCGGTCGAACGACCTGCCGCCTCGATTTTTGTGTTTTCATTTTCTTAGACTTTGTGCTGCTCACTTATAAATAAAAAATGTATCTACGAAAGTTTGATAAGGCATAACAGTTTCAAAAACTTATTCTCATACAATGTTTCATTCATCCGGTGTTTATTCAAGGTCGTATTACTCAATTCCAAAGTTAGTGATGTTGAACGCGTTTACCGGAAGATAATTCATTCACTACACCGTTTTGAACTTTGTGAGAAGAACTCTACAACCGAAGAGTTGTGCCCTATTGTAGAGGGAGTTCTTATGAAGTGACTTATGGAGAAGACGTCTTCTTCTCTACTGCTGACCACCTGGAGTTCCTGCGGGAGATTTTAGCCGAGACATCGAAACCGACACTTGTGGGTATTTCGTATGTCACCCTATTTCATTGTAATCCGTGTAAGTCGTGTCTTACAAATTATAGTGAAATAAAAAGGGTTTTCCCTTCTGAGATTTTTCCTGAAATTGTTTCTTTTAACGCATGCTTTATTCATGGAATGGATTTAATCACTAAAATGCATGTTTAGGGTTTAAGAAGTTAAAATTGGTTTTAACTAAAAATTGGAACAAAGTTTTTTTTACCTAAAGGGTCGTTTCAAATTGGTATCAGAACGGGTTGCGCTAATTTATCGTGTGATCCTGATTTTTTAACGATTTTTTTATAAAATTTGACTTCTCACGTCATCAAATTGGTATCAGATCCTGCTGCACTATCTTATTGTGGTTGTGATCCCATGTCTTTAGGTACGCCTTTTGGTGGTTTTGATGATTTTAGAATTCACTTGTTTGAATCATCTAATTGGAAATCTCACATGAAAACTGCTCTTAAAAAACTAGTTAATAAGGGTGATTGTGAAAAGTGTCTTTGCTACAAAGGTTTTGGTCACAGGATAGATGAGTGTCCCACTAAACTTAGGGAGAATTTTAATAAACCAATTAATCGTGTTTCTTCCCTTAGTGATAGTGACCCAGAAGAAGAAATTTTTTTTGCTATTAAGCATGAACTTCCCACCTTTGTGGCTAGTCATGTAAGTGATAAAGACTTACCTTTGCATGATTCTTCCGTAGCCACAAACGTTGATACTCATGAGACTGAGGAGGAGGTGAGTGAGGATGAGATCCAAGACGAGAGAGATTTGCAAACTTCTTTCAAAGAATTGTATGGAGAAACTTTAGAAGCAAAGAAATAAAACGTGAAATTGGGAGCTATGTTGAAAGAACGTGCCATAGAAATACATAATTACAATGCTTTAATTGAGGATCTTAGGGCACAAGAAAAGAAAATTCGAGAGAAGCTAGAATATGTCGAGGGTGAGAGAGATAGTCTTCGGGGGTTGATGAAGACTATGAAAAAGGAAATTCTGGAGTTTGAAAATTCTACGCATTTACTTGAGTCAAGGATAGGTGAGCTTGAGGAAAAACTGAGAGATTCGAGTAAATTTAAGTTTGATTTGGAGGCTAGGTCTGAAAAGTTAGACAAAATCTTAGGCACCGTCAAAATCAAAGGTAATCGGCGTGGTATTGGCTTCGATAATCATGTCGCACTTGCTCCCAAAGCCAAAATCGTGCAAACAAGAGAGCCGCCTAGGAACTTTAGGAGAGACCCACCTAGGAACATAAGGTATAATCAGTCTATAGGACACGCTCCTCATCATATCTACACTTGCACTCAATGCGGTAGGAGAGGTCATCTTAGACAATTTTGCTACGATCTTAAGAACGCTCCTAGAAAGTCTAATGTCATTCCATTTCCCAATGCCCCTACTCACCGGTTCACACCTACTTGGGTTCGGAAGTCGGATTTAGAAGCGTTAGGTATTAGGCTTGGTGATTCTCGCATCATTGCTCGTGGTTCTCCTCATCTTTCGTCTTTCGATTGAGGTTGTTGGTTGGTTTGTCATACACTAGTATATACATCATGCGTTATATTTTGCTAGTGTTATGGCATGTTTCTAGTTCTTGTTATTTATTTGAGTCTTTTCGAAAAATACAAAAAAAATTTGCTTTTTATAAAAACTTTTGAAAATACAAAAAGATTTTTGGTTTTTGAGTCATGAGGTTACATGGTTGATATAGGATATTGGTGTTCTTTATTACCCCCTTCTTTCATTATTCATGTGGCTAGGACATTTGGTCATTATTATTAATGCTTAGAATGATCTTAACATTTGCACTATGGGGTTGTTTCGAAGTTGATATGCTTTTTTATTCGACTTTGCTTATATGCCATCCTTGCACACATGCATGAGTTTATAAGAATGTTTGACTTCTCTTGAATATTTGAGTTTGGTGAGACGTTCTTATCTCAATTTTTTCATCTATGCGTAAGTAAACTTAAGGAGGAGGTGTGCCTGTAAGAACCGTTTTTCATGAGAATTGATATTGAAAAAAATTATGAGTGTTTATGGGAAAGGGCTGCGAGAGTATAAAATTGACTCATCGTGAAATCCACCGTTTAAAAGAGCCCAAAAGAAAATCAAGGCAATAAAAAATTCATATGCCAATAATTGGGGCCAATAGGACGTTCTCTAAGTTGAGATTAATAGATATTTCTAAAGATCTTGATAAATTCATACATGTGAGGGAGTTTGGTTGGATATTAATTTAAACAGGTTTGCACCACGAATCCTATGTTGAAACATCGTATCATGACGCTATTGTTTGTAGAATCGTCAACAATCCGAACTTGTATGCATGTGGATTAAGTTTAGTTCATCAAACTCACACTTATTTTGTCACATATGGCTTTGATGAAGTTTGATGATTCCTTGCTATCAATTAGAACTCTTTGATCGATTCGACGTATTGAAATGATGACTCATTTGTTGTAGTTCACTCCCAATCAATCCAGTTTCATAATTGAGCACATTAGTACCATGTTAACATGTAATTCCCTTTTGTCGCTTTCTATCGTGTTTTCTGTTTTACAGTCTGTTTCTGTGTTCCTGGTACTATTTTCGGATAATTTTTTCACTGGGCAAATACTGAATGTTTTTGGGGTGTTTCTGGAATTTTAAATTTTCTCGTTCGAAAGACATCTTTTATCCCGCGAAGCTTTCGTTCAAGCGACATACTCAAGTCGTTCAAGCGACTTATCAAAGTCGTTCAAGCGACTTATCAAAGTCGTTCGAGCGACATCAAGTTAGATCAGGGTTTCACTTAAACACGTCGTTCCCACTTCTTTTCTCTTCGTTCACTCATACCCTTTCCATACTCAAGCGACATCAGTCCTTATTTCGCCATTGCTGACTTTGAAGCTTTGAGTTCTTCCCATTGTTGCTCCTCTGTTCTCCGGTGACTACCAAACCCTATTCAAACATCCACCATCTTTGCTCCTGGGTTTTTTGGAGACAGAACCTGCTCATAAAGATCGACGACGACCATTCCTGTTTTGTTGATTCTCCAGCATTCGCAGTTAGTTTTCCGGAGTGTGTTCCCCCTGAAATTTGCTCTAAGGCAATTTCTCTTTCACAGTGGTTCAGCCATTGTTGTCTTCTCCGATGACTGACCCAGTTGGTTCTCTCAAGTTCACCCCAATTCTCCAACCTTATTTCTCCGATGAGTAATTCCCATTTTTCGGTGATTTCGAGGTAACACTGTTCATGATTTTTTTTAAATAGTCATCTGTTTGCAAAAAAAATTGGTTGTTATTTTTAGAATTTCATTGCTGATTTTGATATGTTATTGTGGTTGGTGTTCGCGGTGGTTCAGTTGGATTATTGTACGAAGATAGGTTCTTAGGTGTGTGTGTGTTCCTCGATGACTGTTGCCTTTCACTCATCACACATTACACTTTTTCGTCATGTCACCTAGACGTCGTGGTGCTCCGATAGGATGACTCGATGCTCCACCACCCTCTGCTCGAGCTCAGAGAGCTCAGGCCAGTAGGCCCCCGTATTCCCCAGTGAGATGGGCCACTCATGCTGAGTATGATCACTACTGTTTATTGGGTCTACACATTCGGTCTGTTGTCCCGGAGAGGGTGTTTAGTTATGCTGAGTTTCCAGAGTTAGGTATTCCTCGTTGGTTATCTGATAGAGGTTGGGATTATATGTTAGAGGTTCGTGGGGTTATTTATCCATACATTGTCCGAGAGTTTTTCTTTCGCGCTTTTCCTCACGCTGAGGGGATCTTTTCTACTGTACGTGGCATTCCTATTCTCGTCATAGCAGATCTCATAGTTGCTTTTCTACACCTCCCTCGTGTCCTAGACGCAGTGTTTCCTCGTTATACCGACGATGGACCCACATATGATAATATTCTGCGTCATTGCTTCTGGGAGATTCCCCAGGCAGGTACTACTGTGTACCATTGCCAACTTTTTCCCGCCTTCCGTGTACTTAATAAGTTTGTCTCAGCATCCATTTATCCTAGGATAAATCATACTCAGATTGGATCTAACATTGTCTATTTCATGTATCACGTCTCTCAGAGGAGGGATATCGATCTATCGATGGCCATGCTTCGAGTTATATCATTTGTTATCGTCAGTGGTACCATCTAAGTCTTCCATTCTCTTCTGTATGGCATTCTCATCTCCATCATTTGCACTACTGTCGGGGTTCCTGTTTTAGAGGGTGATCAGCATCTCCCTTTGCCTTCCATTAATGATCATAATACTTTCACTCTTTCCGAGAGTCATTTGCCACCAATAGCGAGAGCTTGTGCTCCACCCCCTGAGGGAGCCTTCCCTGATGCTGATCCCTGTTAGCCTAATGATCACACTATCCCGAACACCTCCTAGTTTTCTCAACCACCACCCCCCACTCCTGCTCCCACTCGTCCTATTGAGGAGGAGGTTTATAGTTTACAGGCACATGTAGTTACTTAGTCCAGGATGTATGACTCTATCATGGCCAGATTTGATGCGGAGGCCAAAGCACGTGTTCTTACAGAGTCCAGGATGACAACATTTTTTAATGAGATGAGACAGAGAGAGAAATTGAGAGGCACATGATCCTCTGGACTTGGGCATATTTCTTCCACATACACTGATGATGTTGCTAATGATGATGATACTCCTACTGATTCATAGTTGTATTTATTTTATCATTGTATCTGAGACACTGATATTTCTGATGTATTTTATTCTCTCTGATATGATGTACTCTTTTGATCAGTTGTATATCTCTTGGTCTTATGACATGGATGTACAGTTTATTTTACAATTTTAGTGATTCTCGCATTATTTTTATGTTACTGCTATCTTTTGCTATTGATTATCATATTGATTTTGTTTCTCTAGACATGTTGTTCATTCTCATATATTCATGCTAGACTTGGTGTGTTTATCCCACCTTTTATCTATTCCAGGCAAAAATGGGCAGAGATATGTGATGTAGGGGGAGTATTTTTTATGATATATATATATTTGTTTATTCCTCCATACTTCACTTGGGTATCTGTTTGTGTCTCGTGTGTGTAGGTATTGTTTTCAGAGATTTAGATATTTGTTAATACATCACATTCAGAGACAAATTCAATTGACTGCCATTCAGAGACAGAATCAGATTCAGATGCTTGTCGTTTATTCAGTTTTACTATGTCCTGTACTTTTATATTTTCGAGCTTTGAGATATGACATGTATTTGTTTTTGGCATATAGCATCTCTATTTAGTTTTGTCCCGGAACAGCCAAGGGGGAGATTTGTAAGAACATAATTCTTATCATGTACTTTTGTTTTAATTGACTTAATTCCGAAGAAAATAAATTAAGTCTAGGCTAGTTTTAATTATGTAGTTTAATGAGTTTAGTTGAGCCTACGACAAAGTTCAAGTCCAAGAATGTGCAATCTAAAGTGTTGAAGAAGATTTCAAGTCAAGAGGTGTTGCATTTGTTTAAGATCACTCGGGTATATGAATACTTATAAGCATTTGAGTAATTTTGTATATTAATTAAATGCTGGGTGATTTAAATAATTGGGAATTAAATCTTTTTATGTTTTAAAAATATTTCTCAGTTGCAAAAAGTTTAAAGAAAATTCGAGGATTAATTTAAGAGAAAAATATTAATTTAAAATACTGTAGCTCACTCGAACGAGATAGTAAGTCGTTCAAACGACATTCACATGTCGCGCGAACGAGATCCTCATCTCGCTCGAATGACCTGCCGCCTCGATTTTCGTGTTTTCATTTTCTTGGACTTTGTGATTCTTAGTTATAAATAAAAAACGTATCTGCAAAAGTTTGATAAGGTAGAACAGTTTTGAAAACTTATTCCCATGCAGTGTTTCATTCATCCGGTGTTTATTCAAGATCGCATTACTCAATTCCAAAGTTAGTGATCTTGAATGCGTTTACTGGTAGATAATTCATTCACTACACCATTCTGAACTTTATGAGAAGAACTCTACAACCGAAGAGCTGCACGCTATTGTAGATGGAGTTCTTATGAAGTAACTTGTGGAGAAGCCGTCTTCTTCTCTACTGCTGACCACCTGGAGTTCCTGTGAGAGATTTCAACCGAGACATCGAAATCGACACCTGCGGGTATTTCGTATGTCACCCTATTACATTGTAATCCGTGTATGTTGTGTCTTACAAATTATAGGGAAATAAAAAGGTTTTGTCCTTTGGGGATTTTTCCTGAAATTGTTTGTTTTACTCCATGCTTTATTCATAGAATGGATTTAATCACTTAGATGCATGTTTAGGGTTTAAGAAGTTAAAATTGGTTTTAACTAAAAATTTGAACAAAGTTGTTTTTACCTAAATGGCACACTAAGGGTCGTTTCACTAGTCTATTGTCCTTTGTCTATCAGTTATTTACTTCAGTTGGACATGTAGTCCCCTCCTATTTTACATTCAGAGATTTAAATGTTTTATTCTGATAGTATACTTTTACTTCATGGTTATGGATTATTGCATGGGATTTTAACTGGATGTGTTTACTCCAGTACTTCATATTATTTCAGTTAGTTCTTTCCTTGTGCTTTTGTGATTGAGTGGTGATGTTTAATTATTTTCCTTTTTCGACGGTTACTGTTAATAAGATAAGATTTTGACATCAACCTTTTTAAATATTAGGTGGTTAGTTTTAATAATAAATCTTTCGATAGTGATGCATAATCTGAACCAACCAGATATTCTGATTTAATTTTATAAAGGACAAATCACCCGGTATTTAATTAGGCGGGGTGTCACAGGTGGTATTAGAGCATCAGGTTCTAGTGTCCTTGGGATTTGTCCAGTTTGTTATGTTTCCACGTAGCGTTCTTTGATATAGATCCCTATTGTTAGGACTGTTGCATTCTTTGTTACGTGTTATAGATTAAGTACTTCTATACGATGCTATGTATAGCCGGTAGAATTATAAAATTCATTTGAATTTCAGATGTTGCTTATGAGGGAGATACAAACTAACACCACTTAAGAAAAAAATGTGGGACCAGACCAACAAGTACAACGGGTACATCGGGAAAGAGCAGCAATCATTGAGATAGCAAATATTATGGCACAAGCAGTGACTACCGCAATATTACAGTACCAGAATCGCAGTGTACAACTTACAGGGGGCAAAAGAACAAGAGAAGTCGATCAATATGACAATTTTAGGGATAGCAACAATGAGAAAGTACTATCACAGCGGCGACAGGTTCCTCAAAGTCGTCAAGACCAATAGGACAATGGAAATCGCAGGAAGAGCCAAATCCACCAGGGTCAATAAAGTGAAGGATAGAGGACCTTCACAAAGAGGTGTTTTAAGTGTGGAAGCAATGGCCACAAATGCCAAATTTACCCGCAACGAGCTGGAGGACAACCTCGATCAAATTATCTAGGTAAGCTAGGCCATCAGGGCCAGCAGCGTGCTCAGCAGGACCAGTACAGTGGAAATTTTGTTAGAAAGTGTTTTATATGCGATGAACGGGGCCACTTCCGCCGAAGTTGCCCTCAGAAGGGTAGGAACCCGTAGCAATCGCAGGGTGCTCACCCAGAACCACTAAATGCCCAACATGGGGGAGCATGGATATTTACCCCAACAGTGCAAACTCCACAGCATCAACGAGGAGTACAATACATGCATATCTATAATTCTCAATATGCGGTTATGCCACTGATAACACAATTATCACCCGCGTTTAGAGGTACGATACTTCATTATTTATAACGCCTTTAAGATATAGTGGAAATCTTGAATAACTTTGATGCGTTATAATTTATTGTAATACTTTGAGAAATGTGGGTGTAAAATGTACTACAATCCTGATTTGCGAACTAGCTAACGATGGTTTGGGTGATAATAGACCGTTACAGTGATATTTTTGTGTTCGTTAGTAATTGTGCTAAGACTCACCTGAGAGGAGACGAGGATTCATTTATATATATATCTTTATATGGTTGTGAATAAAGACTTCGTGGCGTACGTCGTACGGTTATACCTAATCCCGGTGGGTAGGGATGTCTACTAAAGGGATTCAAGATTGGATGAAATATTTCTGAGCATGGGGATTATCCCATGGAACCATTGATAAATGTCTTACATCGTGAATAAACAGGTGTAACAAGGGAGGATATCGTAGCTACAATCATTAGGGTAAGTGAGCCTTACCTTATCGAATATTTGGAGTTACACGACCAGACTGTGCAGTTGTCAGGTCAAGGCTTCATTTGGAGGAATACCTCACTTTTGGGTACTTCCGTGTTAAGAAGAGGGATGGATCGTTACAATTGTGTGTCGATTATCGGGAGTCGAATAAAGTCACGATACAAAACAAATATATGTTGCCTCGAATCGATGACTTATTCGACCAATTGAGAGGAGTTGCCTTCTTCTCGAAGATTGACTTGAGATCATGATACCATCAGTTATGTATCAGGGAGCAAGATGTATTGAAGACGGCCTTCCTGACAGGATATGGTTCCTATGAGTTCAGGGTTATGCCTTTCGGGCTAACCAACGCCCTAGCCGTGTTTATGGACTTGATGAATATGGTGTTCAGAGAGTTTTTGGACCAGTTTGTCATCGTCTTTATAGATGACATTCTGGTTTACTCGCAGATCGAGGAGGAGTATGTCGAGCACTTGAGGCAGGTTTTGTCGACACTGCGTCAGCATGAGTTGTACGCAAAATACGAGAAATATGGGTTTTAGCTGAAGGGGGTTCAATTTTGGGGACATATCATCTCTGACAGAGGGATATCCATGGATCCAGGGAAGGTGTCAGCGGTGAGGGAATGGGGACAACCCACGACACCGACCGAGATACGCAGTTTCTTGGGCCTAGCTGGATACTACAAGAGGTTCATTCGAGGGTTTTCAAAGATAACGGGTCCGTTGACACACCTGACTCGCAAAGGATTGTCATTTATCTGGAGTGATGCCTGTCAGTTGGCCTTTGATGAGTTAAAAGACAAGTTAATCTCAGCACTAGTGTTAGATTGCCCAAGCCGGGAGTGGAGTATCTTGTCTACACTGATGCGTCCTTATTAGGACTTGGGGGTGTACTTCAGCAAGAGGATCAGGTTATAGCTTATGCCTCCCGTAAGCTTAAGCCTCACGAGAAGAATTACCCCACCCATGACTTGGAGTTGGCGACGGTCGTGTTTGTACTTCGGATTTGGAGACATTAACTCCTGGGGGAGAAATTTTTCTTATTGACAGATCATAAGTCATTACAGTACCTCTTCGCGCAGAAGGAGATGAATAGTGATAACTAGCTTTTTGGGTACGGTATATGTGCCGTTGTCATGCAAAAGCCACTCTCAAA
Source organism: Sambucus nigra (assembly GCA_949130495.1). Classification (NCBI taxonomy): domain Eukaryota; kingdom Viridiplantae; phylum Streptophyta; class Magnoliopsida; order Dipsacales; family Adoxaceae; genus Sambucus; species Sambucus nigra. The sequence continues at coordinate 197,974,209 of OX422219.1, forward strand.
ATTCCCTTGAGTACCTACAAAACTTGTCTAAAATAACTCGTATTGCGGTAAGTACGGGTATCAATCCAACTTTCAAGGTGAAACAATTAATGTGAAAACGTGCAATTCTAATTTTTTTATGAAAATATTTTTAATTTTTTTTAAAAAAAAATAATTTCAAGGGAAAAATTAACTAGCAAATGCTAAAAATTAAAAAATGACTAAATAAAAAAAAATGTGCAACCGAGTGTGAAATATGGTGAGAATGTCAAGAGATGGGATTACACTGCATTTTCAATTATTTTAATTTCTCATTTTATTAATTTGAAATATTTCGAGATAATATTAAATCGATAATCTAACTCTCGTTAAAATTATAAATTTAATAAAATCTTTTTCAGAAAATTAATATAAAAAATGTCACACGATGAAAAATTAGGACTATACTATTTTCGGAAAATTACCCGCTATGATCAATTTAACGAAAACAATAACAATCTTCAATTTTCAACACCGAATTAATATTCAAATTTTGGAAAAATCCATCTCTAGCTCGATTCCTAAATTCAAACATTAATTCGTTCAATTAATTTACTAACTCGTTACATAAATTAATTGGCGACAGTTAAAATTAATTTACCTAGAAATATAAAATTAATGAAACCAATCTAATAACATAATATAATTTTGGTGTCTCTTTAGAGAGAATTGACACCTGTCCACTCACATAAGGTTGCCACATGGCATATCTAATAAATGATTACCCATTAAAATAGAGGCTTTAAAAAATAGTCCCTACGTGACTTTTTCAATTTCAAAGATTGATGTACAGACTCCTCGGTTTCTACCTCTCTTTATATCTCCTTGAATTCATCCCTCCGCTCCAATTCATGTTCACGATCCTTCTTCTATTTTTCATGATGTTTAATAAGAATTTTGATTTTGAATCAACGAATGTATAGGATGAAGAACTGAAGGTGTACAAGTATACCCATTTAACTTATCTCTTTGTGTTATCTAAAAGTATAAAAATTAACCTCTGACTACAAATGGAGAACTACTCTCGGGTATCTTTCTCTGTATACATTTCTCATTTCTTTACTCTACTGATTTATTTAATTAGCTAATTAAAAATATAAATTAATTCTTCTTCTTCTATTTTTCTATTATGATGATGGACAGGTTGTTTGAAGATTTTTTTTATTCTGATGAATTATGGATAACATCTTAGTTTGGAAAAAAATTGACTCCTAAGGATCTTAGTTTTTGCCCCATACGGTGAACTACGTGAACTACCATTATTTATTTTATCAAATTAACACCACACACTAACAACTTATGGAGGAGGGAACAACATATGCATCTCCGATCAGTACCTCTAACATCGGCATTTTCGATCAGTACTTCCATCTCCGGCATAGATCGAAGCTGAGTTTTGTTCTTTTCACGATCTAAGTTTTCCATCTCCGGTCAACACTTCCATCATCATTGTTTTCTTTTTGTTCTTTTCACGATCTGAGTTTTGTTTAAAACATCCGATCTGAAATTATGTGTTTTAAAATACCTGATCTAAATTTTTGTGTTTTATTTTCAATTTTTTTGTAGTTGGATGTCATTTTTTGGGTGGAAAACATCTTTTTTGTTGTTGAAAATCATTTTAATTGGTGAAAAGCCCTTCTTTCCGGAAAAATATTTTTTTTACTGAAATCAGTTATATTTTTTCATTTTTTGCTGGAAATAATTTTTTTAGTTGGATATCATTTTTTGCGCGAAAAATAATTTATTTTGTTGAAAATTATTTTAATTGGTGAAAAACGTTTTTTTTTCTGGAAATATATATTTTTTAACTGAAATAAGTTTATTTTTTACTTTTTTGCTCGAAATAGTTTTTTTTGAAGTTGGATATCCTTTTTTGGGTGGAAAATAAATTTCTTTTGTTGAAAATCATTTTAATAGGTGAAAAACGTTTTTTTTGGGATATATATATTAAATGAAATTAGTTTTATTTTTTACTTTTTTTAATTTTTTTGTAGTTTGATATCATTTTTTGGGTGGAAAATAATTTTTTTTTGCTGAAAATCATTTTAATTTGTGAAAAACGTTTTTTTTCTTGAAATATATTTATTTTTACTTAAATGAGTTTTTTTTTTTTACTTTTTTGCTGGAAATAATTTTTTTTGGTTGGATATTATTTTTTGGGTGGAAAATAAATTTCTTTTGTTGAAAAACGTTTTTTCTCTGGAAATATATTTTTTTTCCTGAAATCAATTTTATTTTTTACTTTTTTGCTTAAATAATTGTTTTTAGTTGGACATCATTTTTTGGGTGGAAAATAATTTCTTTTGTTGAAAATCATTTTAATTGGTGAAAAACATTTTTTTTTCTTTTGCAAATATATATTTTTTGAATTGAAATTAGTTTAGTTCGGCTGTTATGGGTTTGGATTGTATGGGTCTACTATGTTTAAGGTACCTGGAAGTACTGGCTAGGGTTTTTTTGCCGTTGGTTTGGTTGTTTGACTGGAGGGGTGATCTAGGTGATGTGGCCGGAGGTTATGGTTTATTTTCATATTTCTTTTGGCTGGAAATTATTTTTTTCTTAGGAATATATTTTTTTCTTGGGTAGATTTTTTTTCTTTTATTGAAAATCATTTTTTTTGTAGAAAACTTTTTTATCTCTACAAATAATATTTTCAACCGAAATTAGTTTTGTGTTTTATTTTTATGTTGAAATTTATTTTGGGTGGAAAAATTTTTGTTATGCTGAAAATCATTTTTAAACAGTTTTATTTTAAAAAAAAGTTTTCTAATCATTTTTAAAATGTTTATAAAAAACTAATTTAAAAAAGTTACAGAAACATTAATTTAAAAAATTATTATAAAACATATTTTATAAATAATTATTGTTTTTAATGTATTGTCAAATGGATATTTGTGTATTGGTTTGCCAAAAGTACAATTCCGTCTTTTAAAACAAGGGTATTATTGGTATTTGAGTGTAGATAGTGAGGTGTTAGACGACTATTAGGTTAAACTGTTAAAATAATACTCATGCAATTATAATAAAAATTAACGTAACCCAAGTCTCAATTATTATAAACAAACGTATTTCAGACGGTAAATGATCCAAAATTTTATTACAATGTTATTCTATAAATTTTAAAAATGTTGCATTAAGAAACTATTACTTATACTTCTCATTTCACTCGCAGGTCTACACTGTCACACTTGGAGTTTAATCACCTTACATACGAATTTTAGTCTACCATGCATATCTAACTATTTCGACGGATAAATTTTTTGTAATTTTTTTGTAGAAATATCACTATTAACGACAAAACATTTATCATAATTTTGAGAAAAACACGGAACAACGTGTTTCAACTTCGTGTCAATTTCATGTCATTTCATATCATCTTTGTCTATTGTTTTCGAAATTACCACCCTTAATATAGCATAACTTGGATTATTTTTGTAGGCAATTCTAATATACCTATTACAAAAGATAATTATAAAATGCCCGCGCATCGCGCGGGGCTAAAATCTAGTTAATTAAAGTAACATCACACGTAGTGTATCCCACCCCTTGAACGGGGTGTTTAACCAAACATTCTCATTTTAGAATAAATAACTATCACAATAGCATTAATCAAAATTGAAACAAGAGGGAAAGAATATGATACGCAATTTTTTTCTTGTGTCAACTGTGCATAAACACGCGTCTCAATCTTCTCACAAATCTAGTACTTGATTACACCAAAAAGAATAAAAAAATAAACCTAAAATTTATTCTAAAACTAAAATAATTTTTTTGAAATTTTTTTATCAACCTAAACTGTAGGTAATATACACTATCTCTTTCTCTCTCTACGTTCTCTTTTTTTCTGTGCTGTGAGAGAGCTTTTTTCTTCTAAGCTTTCTTCTCTTTTAAATCCGTACCCACGATGTGTTTGATTTGAAGATATTTTTATGGGATTCATTTGGCTTGAGTCAAGATATGCACGTGAGTTTATTTGGATAAAAGGATAAGGGCTTGTTCCTATTTTAAAGGGATTTGGCAGGTGACAAAAATGTTTTGGCTTTGGAGGTTTGGGAAATGGGTTCAAGCAAATGGAGAAGTGGGTTTCGGGTTCAGCATAGGTCTCTGGTGGCCGGGTTCGACGAGTTTTGGTTCAGGCCGCCGCCGGTTTGGGGTTGGAATCAGGCTGGCGACGGTTCAGTTGTGCCGGAAATGGGTCTCGGTGGGTTGAAGGGTCCGATCGTGGTTGGCGGGTATAGAGGCGGTGGTTCCGGGGTTTGGATGGGTCGCGGGTAAGGTGGATAGATCGCAGGGGGCTCGAAGTGGCTCCGACAGATTCGATTATAGGAGAATGGGTACCCGGTTCGGGTTAGGACGAAAATGGGGCTGGTTGGTATGGTAGGTGTTGAGTTCAGGAGATTGGAATATGGGTTTTATGAGAGAGAGATGTGGGTTAGAGTGGGTATGGACGAGAGATAGAGAGTGGTAGGGAAGATGATGAATAGTGTAGTAGGGGTGTGTTTGGTTGTGTGTGTGAGTTTTAGTTTGTAAACAAAAATTAAAATTAACAAAACTAAAAAAAATAACATCCTAAAAAAACAACTCAAATAATAAAAGAAATAAAAATTAAAAATCTAAAAATCAAATCAAAATAAACTAAAGACTAAAAAAAATATCTAATAAAACTAAAAAAAACTAACATCTCACTAAATTAAACTAAAACTCTATTAAACCTAAAAAAATATAATCCTAATAAAATAAAACAAAAATAATATATATATATATGTGTGTGTGTGTGTGTGTGTGTGTGTGTGTGTGTGTGAAATCTAATAAAACTAAAAAATTAAATTCCTAAAAATAATCCTAATAAAAATAAAATAAAATAAAGATTAATAATTTAAAACTAATAAAAATCAAAATCAAAATAAAGAAATAGAAATAAAATAAAATATAAAAATATGCAAATAAATTCTAAAAATCCTAAATAATTCTAAAATAAATCCTAAAAATAAAACGACTCAAAATAAAAATCTATAAAAATAATAAAGGTACAAACTAAACATACACCGGGCTCGGGGTATGGACTGGGTTCAGTTTGGGCTAGGTTAAGGTTACGGGACTGTTTCGGAGCATCAGATCACATCTCAGCATGCTCAGAGTGGACTTCTCACTTCGCGGTCTCTTTGAATTTATTCGATGCACGCTTTTGACAACTTCTGAGTTGCAATTGCACTGATTTAGCATTATTTGTACCGCAACTACATATTGACCTGCAAAATGATAAAATACGACATAAGGCCAATTTCAATTAAAATGAGTGACTAAAATGCACATATTCGGGGCATAAATTATACACTTTTGGGTTCTTATCAAATAGCGTCAGCCCCAGTGGCTTGAGTTTGTGAAGGATTATCATTTTGATATCCAATACCACCCGGGGAAGGCTAACGTGGTAGCAGATGCATTGAGTCATAGGCCAGTAGGTGAGGTGGCCGAGGTGTGGAAAGAAAAATAGAATGAGTTTGGACACCACGATACGGTGGCTCGATCATTTATATATGTGATGACAGTTACGCCTCAGATTATTACAATAGTAATACAGGCTTAGGCAGCTGACTCGTTCTGCCAGAGTCAGATAGTGCAACTTCTGGCAGAGGGGGCTGAGTCTTATATCGTGGGTTTAGATTGGAGTCTATGTTTCAATGGAAGGTTTGTTGTTCCTGAGGGAGAAAACTTGAGACATGAGTGAGGACAGAGTCGCACGGTTCATAATTTCTGGTACATCCCGGTGGGGATAAGATGTACTAGGATATGCGGAGACAGTACTGGTGGAGAGGGATGGAGAAGGATATTTCTGAGTTCATCTCGAAGTGTGCCACTTGTCAGCTAGTAACGGTGGACCATCAAAGACAGTCGGGACTTCTACAGCCATTAAAGGTCCCTATGTGGAAATGGGAGAGAATTTCCATGGACTTCATCATGGGATTACCTACATCGCAGAGGGGTCACGATTCGATATGGGTGACAGTGGATCGATTAACCAAGGTAGTCCACTTTCTCCCAGTCAAGATGGATTATAACACAGGACAGTATGCCTAAATATTCATAGTAGAGATAGTGAAACTTCACGGGGTGCCTCTCAACATTGTGTCTGACAGGGATAAAGTGTTTGTGTCTTAGTTTTGGGAGAATTTGCAGGAGGCAATGGGTACGGAGTTGCAGCTGAGCATAGCCTATCACTCGCAAACGTATGGACAGATCGAGCAGAGAAATCAGATGTTAGAGGACATGTTGCGTATGTGCATCATTGATTTTGGCGAAGGCTGGGAGCAATATCTTCCACTATTGGAGTTTGCCTATAACAACTCCTATCAATTTACTATCGGTATGGCTCTATGCGAGGCATTAAACGGCAGACCTTTTCGTTCCCCAGCATGTTGGTTAGAGGTGGGGGACAATAACTTACTTGGATCGGAGGTGATTCAGGATACTTTGGCAAGGATGGAGTTAATACAGATCCGTATTTGGGTTGCTCAGGATTGACAGAAGAGCTACGACGATGCCAAGCGTTATTTCTGAGAGTTCAATATTGGGGACCAGGTGTTACTTTGAGTGTCTCCTATGAAGGGAGTTATGCATTTTAGGAAGAAGGAGAAGTTGGCACCTAGGTATATAGGGCCATTCCCTATTATTGAGAGGATTGGGCCAGTTACTTATAGACTTGGGTTACCGAAGCACTTGCATAGGGTCCATGACGTGTTCCATATCTCTTCGCTGAGGAGATATATTCGAAATGATTTGGCCCATACTCACATCACGCTAGAGGAGATCAACTTACAGCCTGATAACTCCTACGAGGAGGGGTCGGTTGCTATCCTAGATCGTAGCGAGAGGAGGTTGAGGTCAAAGATAGTACCACTAGTTTGCGTTCAGTGGAGGCACCATAATGTTGAAGAATGTACCTGGGAGCGCGAGGATGACATGCGTGAACGTTATCCAGAGTTATTCTTACCAGGTATACTTGGATTTCCAAATTTCGGGAAAAAATTATGTTATTAGGGGGGAAGTATGTAATACCCCGTATTTTTACGCATATTTATTTTATTATGAACTTGTGGAAATTAGGATTAATTAATATAAGAGATAAAATTTAATTTATAATTAATCCGACTTAATGGTAATAATTACTAGCATGACGAGAGTTAGTAGTTATCGAAAATAATTATGTTGAAATCATGTTGAGTAATAACTATGTTGAACATTACATAGTGAGTAGCGTAATAGATGGTTTTGGAAATAATAATATAGTCGGGAATGAGATACACGACATGTAAGATATAATTATTTGGGACGCACGTATGATTCACGTCACTATTATACATTTGGGGGTTAAAAAGGTAAATTATTTTTATAGAAGTCGAATGACTATTTTGAGTGCGCCAGTGTGTCTGGAAAGGTTGAAATAGTCTCAAAACACTACTCAGGGGTTTTAGTCTTTTGGGATTTTGAGTAATATATATATATATATATATATATATATATATATATATATATATATATATATATATATATATATATATATATATAGAGAGAGAGAGAGAGAGAGAGAGAACCAAGGAGGAAGAAGACTTCATTGGAGAATAAGGGCAAGAACTCAAGGATTCCCACCAAAAGTTGCGCCAAAGTGTAGATCGCGACGAGAGGATCAACCACATATCAATTCCAACCCGAGAATAAGAAGTCCATTCCAAGGCAAGTGTTTATCTTGCTAGTTTATTTAGCATATATTGTTCCTCTTAAACTTTGTTGATGATTTAGACATAATTTGATGAATTTGGGTTTCATTAGGTTTAATCGTAAATGAATATTAGATTTTGGTGATGGGTTGCATATAGAGGATTTACCCCATTTGTACACTGTTAAATCTGGAGATTTTATGTACAAATCATGAATTAAATTAATGTTTTGAATAATTAAAGTGCTGGGTTCATTATATGATAATTCTTAGAGATTTTAGAAATTATTAGTTTCCCTTTTGAAAACATAAAGATTTGAACACTAATTTGTGTGAGAATTTACCCCTTAATGATTAGGGATAGTTAAAAACCATCTAAATTGATGTTGGACGAAATTTGGATTGAGGTTGAGGTTTGGAATGTTGGGAAAAATGATTTTGGGGAAGAATAGGGCCAGCTCGAAATTCTCATTCGAAGACCTGCCCAGGTCGTTCGAACGACCTCGTTCAAATGAGAATTCCAATGAGTCATCCAACGAAATTTAAGTTGGTTTGAAGTGAGGAGTTTGTTCAAACGACCTTATTTAAAAGAGAATCCTTTGACTTCTAACGAGCTTTCATAATACACTTTTTGAGTCTGGTTAGGTTAAAAAGCATTCTATGGTTATCCAAGTGAGAGAAATAACCTACGTGAACGACAAGTTTCCTAATTAATATTGAATTGGGAGTGTAATTATTCTCGAGAAGTAGAAAGTTCATAGAACCGAGGAGAGTTAGGTTCAAGAGAGTATATACATCTATATATGATGGATAGAAATAATAATAATACTTACGTATTATGGTAATTGGGTTGCGTGAACACCTGTTAAGTTGTATAAGTTGTGTTCATGCTTATTACTTGGAATATTATGTGTATGACATACCTAGATACTGGCTATCAAAAAGAGGTTAACACATTGTGCACGACCATCTCTTGTGTTCCTTCGGGGGATTTTGATTCGTACCACTAGAGCATGGGACCTAGGTACGGGCTATCTGTGAAAACGATAGTGATAACGGTCATATGGGTGCGTATGTATGTGCGTAGCCAATCGGGTTGGAACTATGTTCGCCTCCAATATGTGTATATATTTTATTAGTTCCTGAGAGATTGAACCTATTATCCTTCATACGTGAGCATTGCAATGGGACTAGATAGTTGAGTATGCCTAGCACCAGGGGTTTCTCAACCATGGGTGCAGTATTGTTATATATTTATATGTAAACATAGTGAGATTTTATATATGTATACTAAGTTTATGTTACGTGTTTCATATTGGCCACTATATTAAAAGTATATACTTATTGGGTCACCAGTTACGAATTAAGAATGTTATGAGAATGAGTTAAAGTATCTTTAAAACTGTTCCTAAACAATAGGAATATATTACCTTTGGGGTGTTTAGATATTGTATCCAGCATTGTGGTTATACTACATACAGTCAGGCAGAGTATCATGACTAGTATGGATAATTAGGCTCGCTAGGTGTGCACATTAGACGAGAGGTGAGCATCTCAAGTGAGTATGCTAAGTTGACATGAATAATATTTGTGCTAATTAACCAATTTAAGCACTTGTTATATTTAAACTATTTTCTACTCAGGCTCTGACTCATTTTCTACAAAACTCTTTTTCTTGTTCCTTTATTTAGCTGCCCAGCCACAGGGACACCAAGCTAAGGAGATTCCATTAAGTTGTCGAGCTGTAGATGTTGTGGAAGCTATAGTCCATTGCTAGTAGACGCTTCCTAATCCATTCTCCTTTATCTATTAGTTATTTACTTCAGTTGGACATGTCATCCCTTCCTATTTTAAATTCAGAGATTTAGATGTTTTATTATGATAGTAGACTTTTACTTCATGGTTTTGGATTATTGCATGGGATTTTAACTGGATGTGTTTACTCTAGTACTTCATATTATTTCAGTTAGTTCTTTCCTTATGCTTTTGTTATTGAGTTGTGATGTTTAATTATTTTCCATTTTTGATGGTTACTGTTAATATGATAAAATTTTGACATCAACCTTTTTAAATATTAGGTGGATAGTTTTATTAATAAATCTTTCGACAATGATGCATAATCTGAACCAACCGAATATTCTGATTTAATTTTATATAGGACTGATAACTCGGTATTTAATTAGGCGGGGTGTCACATTTTTCTTCTCTTGGTTTGTCCTGATGGATATCATAATACATTGCCGAGAAAAATCTTGATTTCCACGTATCTTAATTACCCTGGTTTGGTAATGCATTTGAGGTTTTGATGGTAGGTATATGGGACTGTCTTCATTTGGTGTATTTATCCTTATCCATAAATTGAATTGCACGATGATTCAGTATCTACAAAAAGATATACAGTCACCTTTTATATGCTTCTTGTTCATACTCGAAACACAACCTTTCCTAATGGCATTGTCATCTTTCTAGAAATTCGACTAAATGAATGGTCCCTTATGTTAGATATTCCATTCGTAAGTTAAGTTGGTTACACAACTTGAGGTGCATAACCTCTAGTGAGCTTTTCTAGTCAACTACTATCTTATCCATATCTCAGTTAAAAACTCTGAATGTAATTAATAGTGCATCATGATGTGGAGTTTTGACTTCGACCAAGTCTTCTTTCTTGAAGACTATACACTTGGTGTAGTCTATTCGTTGATAGTTTCTAATAGTGGGATTGGTCGGGTCTATTTGGAAAGCCTCCACTACTACAGTGATCTTATTTAACATCATTCTTATAGGATTCTCTTCGATTTTATTAGGATTTGAGGCTTTGTGAATTACTGCAAACTTATGTTGTAAGAACATTATTTTATTATTCGGCTTACATTTGAGTATGTCGTATACCGCTACAACCATTGAAGAATTGTTTAAGATCATTCATGCGTCGAGACAGATCTGAATATCAAAAAATTTCAACATTTAATCCTCCACGAGATTAATTTTTGTAAGGTTGTGTTTAAGTACCTTAACAGTTCACTTAGAGTGTTGGGATAATTTTTCTAATATATTTTCTAAGTGTTAGAGCGGAGTTTTTCGTCAAAAGTATTTTTTAAAATTTTGAGGCGGAGTTATTTGAAGAAATTAAAATTTTGATTTTTGGAACAGTCGTTCGAGCGACACCAGGGGTCATTCAAGTGACATCCCTATATCGCACGAAGCTGTCGCATGAAGTCGTTCAAGCGACTTATGTTTCTTGTTCGAGCGACGTGCCTTTTCGTTCAAGCGATCTTTTGCCTTAACGTTTTTATAAATAGCATGTTAAATAGTTTGTTTTGGTGAACAAGACCTGAGAATTCTGTCGTACGAAAACTACTTTGGCAGAAATGTTTGTCTTCTCACTTTTGAGAGTTTTAGAGTTTAATCCTTTTTGTTTTCATTTCACAAAATGTCCCAATCTTTATTTGAATTGTTTTGGAGCCTAAGATATAACTTTGTTTAAGTTTTATCTTGTAGAGAGGGTAAATCTATGGCTGACGACTGAGTGTCGATTGGGAGTTCTCAAGGTTGTTCCTGGATGATTAGGACTGCGTGTTCTTCTAGACTGTTGCGGTTGTTCCATTGCTGACTCTAGACTGCATGTCTATGTGATTGTTCAGAGGAGTGATCATTGCAGATTTCATTATAATCTTTGTAAGTTACAATTTACTATTTTATAGTGAAATAAAGGTTTTGCCTGAAAGGGATTTTTCTTGAAATTTGTGAGTTAGCAATTTTATTTGTGATTGTTTGGCACACGCACGCGTAGTTGCATATTTTGGGGCTGAATTAATTTGGTTTGAAAATTGACACCAATTAAATAAAGTTAACTTGAAAATTTACGAATTCGATTTAATCGCTATCACATGACATTCTCAAATTGGTATCAGAGCAGGTTACACTAATTTATTGTGTATTCCTATTTTCGCAAAAATTGTGTGATATTGATTTTGTTAAATATATTTTGTGAAAAATCGCAATTTTTTCGATGGAGTACTTATGTAATCGGATGCCACCCTTTGATGACACGAGCACAGTTTTGATGATTTAAATAGTTTGAATCTGACGTTTGCTAAAAGAATTTATTTTTTGGAAAAAGAAAAATTATTGTTTTAAATTCGCGATGGATCTTTTGCAAACAATTCAAAATCAAAGAGATTTTTATCATGAGAAATTTGTTTCTTTGGACCACGAATTTAATGCTTTAAAATTATCCAAAAAGGAGAGTGATGATAGAGTCCTAGCTTTAAAAAAAGAATTAGAGGATCTGAAAAATTCTAGGATTTGTGTTTGTGCCAAAGTGGATAAAAATATTTTACTCGATGGGTTTGTGGAATGTGAGGAGACTCTTACGGATAAGTGTGCGTAATTTAAAAATGAACATGATAAAATTCTAGGATTTATTTAAAATTTAGAGAAGGACTCCCTAAAATTGGAAGATTCTAATTCTTTGCATGAGTTAAAACTTTTGGAGATGAAAAATGATTTGACAAACTCGAGTAGTATTGATAGCAATGGTAATGGCTCATCGTGTTCTCATCTTTCAAGTGTTAAAGCCAAGACCATTATTTGTTTTAGAGGGTCAATCAATCCCAAGGACGTTAGAAAAGGTAAACCCATAGGTGTCGTTCCACCCGTTTACGCATGTTCACATTATGGTAGGAAAGGTCACCTTAAGCGTTTTTGTTTCGATCTTAAAAAAGGTCCTAGAAAATTGAAATCTGGTGTTCCCTTGGTTCCCAAAACCCCCATGGGTCGTTGCAAACATATTTGGGTTAGGAAATCACTTTTAGAGGCACTAGATGTTAGACTAGTTGATTATCGGTTGCTTGTTCACGATTCTTCTCTTGCTATATCATATAGATGATTGTGTCCGCATATTTTTCATACGCTAGTTGTGTTTCATGATATATTCTTATTAGTGTTATGACTTGTGTACCTTTTGCATTATATTTTTGTTTTTTATAAAACTTTTGAAAAATACAAAAATATTTTAATTTAATCAAATTTGAAAAATCCAAAAAGAGTTTTGTATTTTGTTTACACCGTTTATGAATGGACATTTAGGATGACCGAGTCGCGATTTCATTCCATATCCATGTGACAGTTTGATAGTGTTTTGATATGCATCATCATTTTATTTTTGTGCTTTACAATGTTTGGAGTCATTGAGATGTGATTTGTTTTTACTACCTACATGTTTGACTCATGAGTTCCTTTAATGCACACTTGCATGGATTTATTTGATTATTTTACTTGTTTATCACATGTTGGTCGGAGTATTGTCATCTCAATTCTGTCTTTAAAACGAACCATATGCGATAAAACTTTACAATGAAATTAGTGCATGTAAAAATCGTTGCCCATGAGGAATTTGTTTAATTTAAAAAAATGATGAGTGAAACATGGGAAAAGGGATACGAGAGTACAAAATTAATTTGTCGTGAAAGCCATCATTTGAAAAAAGCCCGAAAAAATTAAAAGGCAATAAAAAGATATATATGCCAAAAAGGGGTCACCTCAAAAGAAAATGAATGCATAATTATTTATGAGAGATTTTGGATGGAAAATAAATCAACGAGTTTGCACGTCCTGACATCGTCATGAAAAATCATTACATAATCTTAGACGTTGTTGGCATGGGAAACATTCTTGACTTTAATTTGTCGATTAGATTGAGACGATGTCATCTAAATTCACATTTTTCGACACCTAAGGACGATTTTGAGATTCATTCGTTAGGAGTACACATATTCATCATGCACATATGTTATTTTCTATTGAATATGTTCACACCCATTCATTCCGTTTCCATGATTTGGTTATATTAGTGTAAATTCATGATGTGTGGTTTTTGTAAAATTATTTTTGTACTTTTGTATGAAAAATTAAAAAATCAAAAATAGTTTGTGGAAGCTTTTGGGTTACTCCTTTGCATGAGTGTAGCTTGATCCTATTTTCTATGCATATTTATCGTGACACTCCATGTTTATTTTTTTTATTCGTTTCATTATCTATTTCGAACAAATAAAAAGGGGGAGAACGAATTATGGGAGAGTTTTTGCATTATGGGAGAGATTTAAGATTTTTAATATTTGTTTGATGTTATGTTTATCTCATATCAAGCTCAAAGCGTCACAAAGGTATTTTCTTTGTCTCATGTGTGTAGGTAGAAAATTGAAGATCATATTTTGCACACCCTGATGAGAAAAGCTTAAAGATTTAAAGATTTGAAGTTGAAGATTTTGAAGAAACATTTTTTACTTGAATTTTTTATACCTTTTCAGTTTTGGGTTCATGGGAGGTTATTACATTTGTATAGGAAATTTAATTTGATAATTCGGATGTTTTTATTTTGTATCGGCATAGACAGAGGGGGAGATTTGTAACGACATTATTTTATTGTCCGACTTACATTTAAGTATGTTGTATACCGCTACAACCGTCAAAAAATTGTTCAAGCTCATTCATGCATCGAGACGGATCCGAATATCAAAGTTCTTCAACATTCAAGTCTGAAAGGTTGTGTTTAAGTACCTTAACGGTTCATTTAGAGTGTTGGGATAATTTTTCTAAAATATTTTCTAAGTGTTGGAGCGGATTTTTCGTCAAAAGTATTTTTTAAAGTTTTGAGGTGGAGTTATTTGACGAAATTAAAATTTTGATTTTTGGAACAGTCGTTCGAGCGACATCAGGGTTCATTCAAGCGACATCCCTATATCGCGTAAAGCTGTTGTGTGAAGTCATTCAAGCAACTTAAGTTTCTCGTTCGAGCGATGAGCCTTTTGGTAAAGAAGTCGTTCAAGCAACTTTTGTTTCTTGTTCAAGCGATCTGTCCGCTTAACTTTTTTATAAATAGCGTGTTAAACAGTTCATTTTGGTAAAGAAGACCTGAGAATTTTATCCTACGAAAACTGCTTTGGGGAAAATGTTTGTCTTCTCACTTTTGAGAGTTTTAGGGTTTAATCATTTTTGTTTTCCATTCATAAAATGTCCCAATATTTATGTGAATTGTTTTCCAACTTTGATCGTGCCCTAACTCATTGTCTTCCAAGACATTATCCTACTTTGATCCTGCTCGGCTGGAATTTTTCCATTCTTTTTCTTGATAAATCCATCATGTTATACTATACATCGCATTTCTTCTTGGTGTGATTTAAGCGCCATGTAATCCTATGTCATGTGCTCGTGCTCTTTATGGTAGGTGCATCTCATGGTTGTGCTTCTTTTGGATTGGTTCCTACCATCTTATTCGGCCATTTGAATTATTGTTGATCCTTGATCATGGTCAAGATCTTGTATATTAGTTCCTTAAAAACTATGTCGATGGTGTAATGATCTTTGATGGGATCTAACTTCACATATCCCTTTGATTCGTCATTTTACTTCTTTCCTTCCTTTTGGGAACAATCTCCTTGTCTCTATTTTTGTTTGTCATTGGTAGATCATTTGTATTGGTTTGTGCCTATGGCCACATCTTCAACTTAAGTATATTTTTCAATCTTGTATATTAAATCGTTGATAGTTATTGCTTCTATCTTTTTATCAGAATGATACAACATTGGGTTATTCAGCAGGCTATTTTTGAGTGAGGATATCGTAACTTGGTCAGTATATTCTTTCAAATCATTATAAACCTTCCAATATTACATGGTGTATTCGCATAAGGTTTCCTGGGGATTTTTCTTCATCTTTGTATGGATTTTACTCGTGATAAATCTTGCAGTAAAGGCTTACGCGAGTTTCTTAAAACTAAAGATGGACTTATGGAATAACTTCTCGAACCACTTTTGCACTATGTCCCCAAAAATTATGGGAAATTTCTATCAAACCAAAGGATCAGTATTATTTTAAAGTGTCATGGCTTGGCGATATTGGCGAACATGGTCGATGGGATCTATATTCCCAAATCTAGGCATGGTGAAATTTTAGGTGGTTCAAAGTCTTCAATTTCCAAAGAAAATGACGACTTCATTTGGCATATGAGGTCTCTTTTGGGTAGTTATATGGTGGTCCTGGATCTTTGGTGACTCGCGTGGTCATCCTCTCCCTTCATATGAGATTACGAAGGTCATCCTTACCTCGAGAGTTGTGTAACACCCCTCCTAATTAAATACCGAGTGATCAGTCCCATACCCAATTAAATCAGAATATACAGTTGGTTCATTCTTAGCATCACTGTCGAAAATATTTTCCTACCACTTAATACTCAATTAAGTTGGTGTTAAAAACTTTTCAATTTTAATTTAATAAAATTTCATTTTACCATTTCTAACAATTCCACACATTCCATTCCACAACAACATAACTGAATAAATATCACAATAGAATTTAAATGCAACTGGAATAAACTTTCCAGAAAATATCACAATATATAAATTCCAACAATAATAGATGTATCACAATGACACGAGTATAAAATCCTGACTCAGAAAGAAGAGATATATCAAAAATCGTCTTGGGCGACATGCCTTAAATGAAAGATCATTACAGAGTATGGATCCAATAAATGAAGGCATTTAAACAATACTACATAGCTCGTCAACTATCATAATCCTCTATGGCTGGTGTCCCTGCGGCTTGACACCTGATATAGAAGATACAAGAGAGAAAAGAGAATATGCAAAGAAACGAGTCAGAGCCCGATGGTAAAATAGTTTTGAAAACAGCAAGTGAATAATTGCAATATTTATCACTTATAATATACATGTTTGTAACGAAATAATTTTATAAATGTCCGGGGTAGAATCTAGGAATTTTCTATTTGTCCTAGATCACAGTTTGTATGTCTGATATCGCTACATTCGGCACATCAACACGATCATCCACGACGGCCTCGATATGAATACATGCATCCATCAACTTCACACGTGCATCATGCTTCATGTGACGTGCTGATCAATCGTTCCCACTACTCCACAATGCATTATTGGTAAAATGATTTATTAGAGTTGTTTATATTTGCATAAATATTTGGGAATTTTTCAGAAAAATATTTTTTCGAACTCTAATTTATTTTTATCAAAAGCAAAAAAAATTCTAAGTGTAGAAGCGGAGGGCCTCGATTGACGAGCTCATTCAAACGACATAGCACTGTCATTCAAACAACATAGACATGTCGCGCGATCTCGTTCGACTGACCCATATGCTTCGTTCGAGCGACATGCTTATCTCGTTCGAACAACGCCGTCGCCTCAATTTTTGTATAAATATTTGGTTTCTTTCTACACCTTTTCCAAGTCTTTTTCGCACGGTTTCTGCATTTTATCGTCCAAAAAATATACTTCAATTTTTTAAGGTTTTATGCCTTCTTTATTCACATAAACACTCCTATATATGTATGTGAATCTTTAAACCTTCAAGATGATCGTTTTTACTCATCGGGAGTAATTTATGGAGAAGCGGTTCTCTTCTTCATTACTGCCCATCTGGAGTTTTTGCGGGAGATTCCGACCGACGATATCAGAACCAACACATAAGGGTATTTCGTATGTCACTCTTATTTTCATTGTAATCCGTGTAACCATTTCTTACAAATTATAGTGAAAATAAAAGGGTTTTCCCCTTTGGGGGATTTTTCCTCATTTGTGTGTTTTGTTTATGATTGACTATTCTTGCATGAGCATATTGATTTCAATCACACCTGGATGCATGTTTTAGGATTTAACTAAGAAACTGAGTTTAATTAAATAATTTCTTAATTTGAAGAAACGCGCACTCTTCAAATTGGTATCAGAGTCTGTTGCATTAAGTTATTATGTTTTGATCCCGATTTTGCACAAAAATGGCTTTTGGTGGTTTTGATGATCTTCGATGTCAGCTTTTTAAAAAAGTTGATTGGAAAATTCAAACGAACTCTTGTTTTAAATATTCTATTAAAAATCACTGTGAGAGGTGTCCTTGTTGTGGGGGTATTGGTCACACGTTAGATGAGTGTACCACAAATTTAAAGAAGAAATTGAATAAACCGTTATCTCGTGTTTCTACCCTTAGTGATAATGATTTAGAAGAAGAAGTCTTTTATGCTTCTAGGCGAGAGCTTCCCATCCGTGTGATTAGTGATGATAGTAAGGGTGATGGGAGTGAGGATGAAAGTGTAGATGAGCGTGACTTGCAAATTGCTTTCAGTAAACTTTATGCTGAATCTTTGAAAACGAAGAAAGAAAATTTGATATTGAAACCTCAATTGAAAGAGTGTGCCATAAAAAATAATGATGTTTTAGTTGAAGAACTTAGGGCACGTGAGAAAATTTTGAGAGAGAAGCTTGAGTACGTTGAGGGTGAGAGAGATAGTCTTCGAGGTGTGATGGAAGTTATGAAAAAGGAACTCTTAGAGTTTAAAGACTCTATGCGTTTGCTTGAATCTAGGATAGGTGAACTTGAGGTGAAATTGAAAGATTCAAGTAAAGTGAAATTTGATTTGTAATCTAGGTCTGAAAAACTTGATAAGATTTTAGGCACCGTTGAGATCAAAAAGGACAGGGGTGGGATTGGTCTTGAAAAATATGTTGCACCCATTCCCACACGTGCGAGAGAACCTCCTAGGATCATTAGGAGAGACCCACCTAGGCAAATTCAGAGAGAACCATCTAGGAATCTGAGGAGAAGGCCACCTTTAGGCAGCACTCACCGCCCGATTTACACTTGCACACACTGAGGTAGGCAAGGTCATCTTAGGTGTTTCTGCTATAAGCTTTTGAATGGACCTAGAAAACATAAAAAGAGAGTCACGCCAGTTCCCAAAACCCCCACACTCCGTTACACATCAATTTGGGTCAGAAAATCGTATTTAGAGGATTATGGTCTATTTGTTCATGATTCTCATTTGCTTGCACATGATTCCTCTCTTGCCATATCATATAGATGATTGTATTTGCATGTTTGTCATACGCTAGTTTTTGATTCCTGATATTTATGTTTGCTAGCGTTGTGGCATGTACATTTTGTATAAATTTTGGCCTTTGAAAATTTTTGAAAAATACAAAAAGATTTTATTTTTGATAAAATTGTGAGAAAATTCAAAAAGATTTTTGTATTTTATTTGCACCGTTTATGGATAGACACTTAGGATGACAGAGTCACAACATCATTCCATTTTTTTCATGTGACTATTTGATAGTGTTTTGAGACAATAGGTAAATTCATCCATGCGCTTTATAATGTTTGGAGTCATTGAGATGTAATTAAGTGTTACTTCCGACATGTTGGACTCATGATTTCCTTTATTGCACACATGCATGGATTTGTTTGATTATTGTGCTTGTCTTATCACATGTTGGTTGAGTGTTTTCACTTCAATCATGTCCTTAAAATGAACCAAGCACAATAAAACATGATAAGAAAGTTGTGCATGTAAGAGTCGTTTGTGAGTTTGTGTGCTTTGTTTGAAAACGGTGAGGGGCTACGAAAGTTTATCATTTATCCTTTGCGATTAAGCCTCCGTTTAATAGGAACTAAAAAATTGAGAAATTTTATTATCCGGGGTCCAAATAGGTTTAAAAAGAGCCCGAAAAATTTAAAGGCAATAAAAATAAATTCATGCCAATTATGGGCCAATTAAGTTTTTGCACCAATTCTCCAAAGTTTGAGAATTTAGTTTATACACCTCTAAAAGAAAATATATATGAGGGAGTTTGGATGGAGAATTAAAACGGGTTTGCACGTCCTTGAAAAAGAGCTAAATAGGTTTGGACTTTATTGGTGTGGAAATCACTTTGACTTTGATTTGTTAATTTGTATAAGACGATGTCATCTAAATACAATTTTATACCTAAGGATATTTTTTGATGTTCATTCGTTAGGGGTACACATATGCGTCATACACATATGATTGATTGAGTTTATTTACCTATTAAATGTGTTCACATCCATACATTCCATTTCCATGACTTAGTTGTTTTTATTTAAATCCATGGTGTGATTTTTGGTATCATTTTTTTGTATGAAAAATCAAAAATAGTTTGTGAATTTTTTTGAGATACTCCTTTGGATGTGCGTAGTTTGATCCATGTTCTCTATGCATTTGTTCGTGACACTCCATGTTTTGATTGTTTATTCTTATTTGTCTATTTGGGGACATCATAAAAAGGGGGAGAAAGAATTATCATGTTATGGGGGAGTGTTTTCATTATGGGGAATGATTTACTCTTATATCATTTCAAACTCGATGCGTTACGAAGGTTTTTGCTTTATCTCATGTGTGTGGGTACAAAGATTGATGATCAATATATTGCACACCCCGATGAGAAAATCTTTGAGAATTTCTGAAAAGACACAAACTTGAAGATGTTGAAGTTTGGTTGATGACATGTCAGTTAGTATTCTCAGTTTGAGGGTTTAATGAGGATATTATCTTGTATGTCATTTGATAATATAATTTGGATTTTTATGTATGTACTGGCCTAGACATATGGGGATATTTGTAAGGACATAATTTTATAAATGTTCGGGGTAGAATCTATGAATTTTTTATTTGTCCTAGATCACAGTTTGTATATCTGATACCGCTATATTCGGCTTGTCAACACGATCATCCACGATGGCCTTAATCCGAATCCATGCATCCATCATCTTCACACGTGCATCATGATTCATGAGACGTGCTGATCAACCGTTCCCACTACTCCACGATGCATTATTGGTAAAATGATTTATTGCAGTTGTTTATATTTGCATAAATATTTGGGAATTTTTCAAAAAAATATTTTTCGAAGTCTAATTTATTTTTATCAAAAGCATAAATTTTCTGAGTGTAGAAGAGGAGTGCCTCGGTCGACAAGCTCGTTCAAATGACATAGCATTGTCGTTCAAATGACGTAGACATGTCGCGCGATCTCATTCGAGTGAAACCTGTCCTTCGTTCGAGCGACATGCTTATCTCGTTCGAACGACGTCGTCGCCTCGATTTTTGTATAAATATTTGGTTTCTTTCTACATGTTTTCCAAGTATTTTTTGCACATGATTTCTTTGTTTTACAGCCTAGAAAATAGACTTCAACTTTTTAGGTTTTGTGCCTTCTTTATTCACATAAACACTCCCATATATGCATGTGAATCTTTAAACCTTTAAGAGGATCATTTTTACTCATCTGGAGTAATTTGTGGAGAAGCCATTCTCTTCTTCATTGCTGCCCATCTGGAGTTCTTGTGGGAGATTCCAGCCGACGACATCGGAACTGACACCTGAGGGTATTTCGTATGTCACTCTTATTTTCATTGTAATCCGTTTAACCGTTTCTTACAAATTATAGTGAAAATAAAAAGGTTTTGCCCCTTTGGGGAATTTTTCCTCATTTGTGTGTTTTGTTTATGATTGACTATTCTTGCATGAGCATATTGATTTCAATCACACCTAGATGCATGTTTTAGGATTTAACTAAAAAACTGAGTTTAATTAAATAATTTCTTAATTTGAACAAACGCGCACTCTTCAATGTTAGATTATCAGACTCTCTCTTGAGATTCTCACCTCTCATATAGAGTTCACACCTAACGTACCTCTAAGGCATCCTAGTTATAGTTCCCACGCTAACTAGATTAACCACATGTATCCATTCTTTATAGACCAAATTATTCCCATGTATTAACCCTATAATACATATAATGATGTTATAAACATATATATCCATTTAGATTCAACATGGATAAATCCCTTATTAATTCAATTCAATCCAGTGTTCTCATACGTAACTATCTTACATTTTTACTTTAGCCACATAGTAAATATCATCACATGTATATATATACATTCACTATATTATATATATATACACTATATTGCACCTCGAGACACAGTTGCGGTACTGCATTACTCTGCTATCTTGCCCCAATACACCTCGTCTCTGTATAGGGGACTATAGGTTCAGTAAAGATTCCTCTAACCACAATTATCAAATAAAAAATAATGGAGGCAAACATAGTCCTAAGCCTTTGGGCTGCGCACATACCTACGTACCCAAATGACCATTCTATACCATTGTTCTTACTAATGGTAATCGACCTAAGTCCTATGTTCTCGAGCGACAAGTCAAAGGTCCCATATATTCATCAAGATAAGACTGCCCTCATGCGTATACCTCCCGTCGATAGCAAGTAAGCTAGGTATGTCATACACATAAATTATCACTCATTCAAATAGGCATTAGCATCTACCTATATAATACTAGGAATTTATCCTATCCCCAAGTACCCGTCGTATTTCTTGAATGCTACCCGTACTTATAATCACGATTATCACCATACATTTATTATGTAGTTATTACTCACATGATCTTTTATCCAACCAAAATACTCGTATATATCCTCAATATTACCCATACTTGCTATAACAACTATTTTCCTCAAAATATATAATAATTATGTAGATATCTCTCACAAAATTTAATTCTCAAATCCAAATAATTTTCCAACATTAACCCAAGTCCCTTGTTCCTTGTTAATGTACCAAAATTAATAAAATCTCACCATGGGACAAATTACCATTTTCCAAACTTTTTTTTTTGTTTTGATAAAGGTATATTCTGCCATAAATATAAAATTACCATTTTGAGGCTTTTCTGCTCCGATTTTGAAAAAACTTAAAACCGCAAAGTTGTGCAAAACGTGATTTTATACACAAACACGCTTCCTCCTAAAACAATCCTAAAATTATCATACAATGTTTGTCCTTTTCAACAATTTTTGTCATGTGTTTTATCCATTTTCTTTCGCATCAAAACCAACACAAATCAATCCAAAACTTCTCCTAATTAATCTCAATTGATATAGCAAGATATATGATCAGTTTTTTTTTTTTTTTTTTTTTTTTTTTAGAGAAGAGGGACTATACCCCCACATTTATTATAATAATGGAGAAAAAACCTCTCCAAGAACTACATGTTGAATAAAATTAAAGAGGCACAAGGCCCAAAGCTAGAGAAAATAAAATTGGGATTTTATACTAATCCCATTACAAAGCCTCAAAGTTTAACTAATCTAAAATAAAAGAAACTAATCTTGTCAAGCATGAAAGCTCCTTTGACCGTCTGTGGAAGATCCTTCACATCCTCATAGGTTTTAATTCCTTGTAAATTAACTCCAACATTAGCTAATCTATCAGCAACCATATTTGATTCTCTATAGCAATGGCTAATCGAATAATTAACACTTCTAAGCTCTGACAGAATTTCTTCAGTTAGAATCTTTAAACGCCAAGGCGGTTTCCACTCTCTTTTGATCAATTTTACCACAAACAAAGAATCTGACTCGATATCAACTTCTGAAAAATTCTTCTGCATACATAACTTAATACCAAGACTTAGACTTTTAAGCTCCATAATAGAGTTAGATTCAAAATCTTCTTCTTTTGCAAAAGCAAAAACCAATTCTCCTTTGTCATTTCTCAAAATTCCACCTAAACCCCCTTTTCCAGGGTTGCCTTTGCAAGCCCCATCAATATTAAGCTTGAGTCTTCCACTGATTGGAGCATCCCATTTAACTTTAACACACTGCATCATATTTGAGCAAAAATTTACTCCAAACACCTCAATGTATTCTTGAGAAAAACTATTGCACCTTCTCTCAAAATAATGACTTTTGCATATATTAGAAATCAAATTAACAACTTGATTCTTAACAAAATTCAAATTACATTTAATTCCTTCATATAAAGATCTATTCCGAGCCTTCCAAATTTCCCACATCACGGCCATAGGAATAATTTTACTCAAGAACTGATCTGCATCAGACCTTCCAGCCTGCATCCACCAACTAAGAATAACTGTAGACACATAATTCCTATCAATCTTAATACCCATCAAATTCGAAAAGTAGTCCCATAGATGAGAAGCAACTGAGCAAGAAATAAATAAGTGAGCATCATTTTCTTCATTATTAAAGCAGATATGACATCGCGATCCCATTTTAATGCCTAACTGCTTCACATTTTCGTCAGTAGGAATACACTTTTGAATAATTCTCCACACTATAATAGAGATTTTGATAGGAATTTTCGAATCCCATAATCTACTGTGAACAAGAGAAGTAGATGAATGAACCTTTAAGCACTCATATGCTGAAGATAAAGAGAACACACCAGAATTTTCAGCCTTCCAAATCAGATTATCATTCACTGAAACCATCTGCTTTGAACACTCTTCCTCTACCTGCTTCATATGTCTCCAAGTCAGCGATCCCCCTTTTCTAGTGTTCCAGTTTTTATACCTGTTAGCACAATATTTAGACCACAAAGAATCTTCAGTTTTAAGCTTCCAATACATTTTCATAGAGGAAGTCTTAGAGAGAATTCCAAAATCTTTGAAGCCTAAACCTCCTTCGTCTTGATCTTTGCACAAATCAACCCATTTCTTCCACTGAAATTTCCAACCTTGATCTTCATTTCCACCCCAGAAAAATTTATTCAACATCCCATGAATCTTATTAATCACCATCTTCGGAGGATGTATAGCAGCTAAAAGGTAGAGAGGAATGGATGACAGCACATGCTTTATGAGGATAAGTCTACCACCTATAGAAAGAAGCTTAGCCTTCCATCCTGCAATTTTACATCTCAATGAGGAAATTAACTCATCATAGTATACCACCTTATTTCTTCCTTTAAATAACGGACACCCCAAATATTTAATAGGCAGGTCTTTTGCATTCAATCCAAGAACTTCAGACACCTTTGATTTAAATCTATGAGGCATATTAGAGTCAATTGAAAAGGAACTTTTAGAGTAATTAATTTTATGACCCGAAGTCCTTGAGTAACTAAGAAAAAAGGCCTTGATGTTCTTCAGACTCCTTTTGTCACCCCTGCAAAAAATGATCACATCATCTGTAAACGCCAAGTGAGAAATTAAAGGACTTCCACTTGGCAGGTAGAAAGGATTTATCACTTTATTCTCCATCATAATATCTAACCCCCTGCTTAAATATTCAGCTGCAATAATAAAAAGGCTCGGGGATATAGGATCTCCTTGCCTAACCCCTCTATAAGACTTAAAGAATCCATTTGGCTGACCATTGACAATAATAGAAAACCAGTTGTTTGATATACTTCTCCAAACCAAGTCAATGAATCTTTCTCCAAACCCAAAACCTCTGAGAACTTTGATTAGAAATCCCCAATGAAGTCTGTCATATGCTTTCTCCATATCCAGCTTTATGATGACATTTCCACCATGATTCTTCTTTCCCAGATTATACACCATCTCTTTGGCTAGTAAAATATTGTCTTGAATTGATCTGCCTTTTGTAAATCCGCTTTGATTAGGAGATATGATAATAGGCAGGACCTTTGCAAGTCTTGTACATAAGATCTTAGAAATAATCTTATAACAAAAATTGCACAGGCTTATAGGCCTAAAATCCCCACAAGATAACGGATTCTTAATTTTGGGAATAAGCACAATGGATGTTGAAGTCCAGCTTTTAGGCAACTCAGCACCTGCAAAAAAAGAATTAATAGCATCTACCAGGTCAGTTTTAATAATGTTCCAACAAGAAAGAAAAAATTGCCCCCCATAACCATCAGGTCCTGGAGCTGAATCCGGACTCAAGCTTTTAATCGCCTCCCATACTTCTATCTCACAGGTGAACTCTTCTAGATCTGAGTTAATCTCTTGGTTGACCAATTTGGGAATGAACTCTGCCTTGTATTCTTCAGAAAAATTCTTCTCAGGAGTCAATTGGTTTTTAAAGAACATGATAATATGATTTTTAATGGCATTCTCATCTACAATCCAATCCCCTGACTCGTTTTTAATCCCAGATATATGAAGTTTTTGGTTTTTAGCCTTTGTACTGGAGTGAAAAAATTTATTATTAGAATCCCCTAGCTTCAACCATTTAATAGATGACTTTTGCTGCCAGAACATCTCTTGAATCTGTAATGCTGATTGGAGCTTAGCCCTTCCTCTACTCAAAGCTTCTCTATTAGTATCCGAGCTAGACAGTTCAACATTAAGTTCTAATTGACATATATCATCTTCTAAGTCCACCACATTTTGATTAACATCCTTAAAGTTATCCTTACTCCATATTTTAAGAATACCTTTTAGTCTTTTCAGCTTCAAAGAGAACTCCACAAACCCGATGCTTGAATGGGATCCCTCCATGACTCTTCAACTATCTTATTAAATTCTGGATGTGTTGTCCAGAAGTTAAGAAATTTGAACACAGAAAACCTTACCACATCCTTATTTGTTACTGACAATAGAAGTGGAGAGTGGTCTGAAGAAGTTTTGTTTAGATGCTTAATTGAAGATTTGGGGTAGGAAAGCAACCATTGGTTGTTGTATAGACACCTATCGAGCCTAGCCATAATAAGATCAACCTCTCCTCTGTTATTACTCCATGTAAATTTGGATCCGAGATACCCCATATCTAGAAGCCCACAGCTATCCACTGCTTGGTTAAACTCATTAGCTGCTACTGCATCAACATCATTTCCACCAACTTTTTCTTCCTGACTTGCCACAATATTAAAATCCCCCATAACAATGAAAGGCATACCAGCCATATCAGAGGAAGCCTCAGCCATTTGACTCCAAAGATCTCTTCTATCTATTTTATTACATTTAGCATACACTACTGCCACACACACCTGACATTTAAGACCTGGATGCATCACCTTCACAACCAGTAATTGTTCATGATCCACAACCACCTGGGCTTGAGTATTGAATCTCCAAAAAAACCAGATTTTACCATTACAGTTACTAAATCCTCCTTCGAATCTCCACTTCATTTTATACATATCCACCTTAACTTTATCAACCATGGGCTCTAGCACAGCTAACACAGGTATTTTGAAAATTCTGCAAAGGGAATTTATTCTTCGAGAAGTTGATGATTTCCTTGCACCTCTAATATTCCATACAATGAAATTTAACATTGGGATTTGGAAGGATTGGAGTTTCTGCTAACTTTGGTATGGGATCTAGTACATCTGCTGAACATTGGATCTTGTTTTTTCTTTTTGCTTTCACCCAAACTGCCACTGATAATTAATTCTTTGCTTTGGAAATTCTCCTCCTTTCTCCCCCTGCTCCTTTTAATCTTTTGTTCCATCTTATCAGAAAACATAATCAATTCCTCAATCATAGGAACATGATAATCCTTATTTTCTTCCCCTGCAGACAAGTACAATTTCTGATGATCTGTAATATGTTCTTCATCTAAATTATCAGCGCTACAATTTGACAAACAATCAGTGTCCCCCACATTAGAATCTACTCCTAACAGATCTGTACCTCTATTCAAAATATGCAGCCCTATCTTTTTCTTTGATTTTTTCTGAAAGACCTTCCATTGAGAATCTTCTGCGACTACTGGATCCTTGATTATTAATTGTCTCCCTTCTTCTACGAGATCATCACTGACTTTATCTTCTGCCTCATCTTCAGTAATTTCTATAAACTGATCACCATATTTAGATTGCACCTCATTAACTTTGATAAATACTTTATTTGAATGAGTTGATTTGATTTTCTCATTACCTTCCAAAATTCGTTTGGGATCTCCATTTATTCCATCTTTGTCAATCTTCTCTACAACATGCTCTATATTCTTAATCCGATACTCAGTCTGCTTATTCCTTAAAGTGTGGGATTGCTGCCCCATATTTTCAAAGCCATCTTTCATCATACCTCGAGCCTGATTCACTGGTTTAACAATGCAATCCATCTCCATATGACCTTTCTTTAAACAAAAATTACAATATTTGGGCACATTCTCCACATGAATTTCTTGCCAAAATCCCTTCTCCCCACAGCCTATCCATACTCTCTTCGATATTGTCTGCGTAACATCCACTTCAACACATACTCTTGCAAGACTTGGTCTATTGATTTCCAGCGTCGACGTATCAATTTTTAGCGGTTTACCAATGAGTTGAGCTATAGAAAATAAAGCAGGTTTAGAAAAGAAATGAATTGGGAGTTGTGGGAGAGAGATCCATATAGGTGCAATACTACTTTCAATATCTGGCCTGAAATCAATTGTCCATTTAAAAACCCTCATTGGATGTTTCCCTATGTACCATGATTCTCTTAGCCACATGCGAGAGAAATATTCTTCACTATTCAGCCGAATAAGAACATGTTTTTGATCAATCAATCCAATACTAAAAGCTGTTTTCAGAGAGAAAGATTGAAATACCTTTCTTATGAATTCCATTGATGGCCTTCCGTGAGAAAACTTCCCTACCAGGGAAAATTTGAAGGGCTGCGCCAAAGATTCAATTTCTTCTGGAGTGAATAGGATCGCTGGTTCACCTTTAAAAGTTGATGGAGATTTCATTGAGACTTGCACTTCAGAGGAAGAAGAATTTGCTACCACCGATGTAAAGGACTTTTTCCATACATTAGGTATATCAGGAGGTTTAGGATCCACGTTTGGAATTCTTGATGATGAAGCCATGCAAACCCTAGTTAGGGTTTACGTAGAGAGAGAGAGAGATAGAGAGGTGTGTGGTCTAAGTCATTTAGAATGGAATTTTGGATCAGTTTCTAATAATCAAACAAACTAAAATCATTAAATAGTTTGGATTAAATCCTATTATTCCCAGAATTCTCATAGGTTCTTATTTCTCCAAAAATCATAATAACTCAGATTTCTTTTATCATTTGAAACCAAAAATTCATGGATTAAATCATTTAAATAGAAAGAGATTTATTCTATCTAATTTTCATATCAAGAATAAATTTTAAAAACTCTATAGTTCATCCTTAAATCATGCAAGTTCATACTTCTTACTTAACCTATGTAGCATGTATATTGTAAGCAATAAAATAAAGCAGGAATTACACTTGCCTTAATTATGTAGGTCTGATCCTTTAGTGATGATGGTGTAGAATTCATTCCTTATTTTTTGGCGACTTTTCGGTGGTGGTGTTGGTGGTAGAAGATGGTTAATTCCCTTTGGCTTGCCCCAAAAGTCTCTCCTCCTTCCTAAGCAACCTCTTCTCCTCCCAAGAAACTCTTCACTTTCTCTCACACTAATACCTCTCAAATGTTTTGTGATAAAATGAAATGAACCTACATTCCTCTAATATATCACCTTTATAATAAGACAAATCCCGAAATTACTATTCACCTTCCAAATAAAATGACTAAAATGCCCCTTCAGAGTGTCCTTTCATATCCACAGTGACCCGAGACACAAATCCAACACCCGAATAGACTTTTCTGACTATTTTGATCCTTCCGGATGCAACGGCGCACTCGAAATGACCATAAGGTTAATATAAATAATGTTTCCTTTTTTATTTATTTAAATTAGTCCTAACACGTCCCACACCACGTCCCGACTTAAGTTTCATAATTATCGTATTAGTAACTCGCGGCAATATAAATAACATCATATTCATATATTACTTAAATATCACAAAGTAATATTCATAATCATATATTTCAATATCCACGATTAATATAAAATCCGGATGAATCCCGATTAATTAATGTATAATTAATTCCAATTAGTCCCATTAACTTTTAATTTAACTCATTTTAAAAGTCATAAAAATTATGGGGTATTTCAAGTTATTGGGGAAATCTCTCATTTTTGGTGACCTACTTTAAAAGGAGTGAACTAGGTCACGTTATGAAGTCCTTCCTCTATTGCGATTTTTACTTTATGTGGTATTGGGGTGTGAGTGATCTCCCGGTGCTTACATTTATCCCTATAGATTTCATGTTTCATCCTATGACATTAAAGGCGCACGTTCTCTTCATGTTAGTGTCATGTGGATGCCTTATACTCATGAAGATGTTGATTGTAAGCGTATATAAGTTGGACATTTGGTTAGATCATGGTATCTCATTGCTTTCTACCATTTTCTCCATGGATGGGATATAGAGAGAGTTGGGGGTACTCCAGTTTTGGTTGGGTTCTAATCACAGATATAATCCTGGGAAAGACATGTTCATTTTGGTCATCTTGATGATCATCTCATATTATGGTGATTGTTAATTATTTGAATGATACATAATCAATGTTGGCTAGTACGGTTGATAAATAAATCTTGCTTCCCACTGATGTTATCAATCGTAAGTAGCAAAATTATACAAGTTAAGATTCAACACACAACAAGTGAACAAATTCAATAAATTAAACATACAAAAGACAGAATATATATGTGATTCAGAAAGTTGTCTACGTCTATGGGAGGTTCTAATTTTTTATTAACAAAGTTAGAATGCTCATGATTATATTTCCATTCTCCCGAGGGCTATGTTTACAATTATATGAAAAAGTAACTGTGTCTTAAGGAACTCAATAAATGTGTTGGTTATCCCCAACTTGATTTAGACATATATTCTCCTTTGATTCTCATAGGTCAGCGCCTTCTACTAGTATTTATCTTTATGGATGTGGATGAGTATGATTGATGAATCAATGGGTCATGTTCCATCCTCTCACATGTGGAGGATTATTTCCCTCGCACTATGGGCTAGGTTTTCGATCATTCTAGGTAGTGTTTTGTTCTCATTTGGAATCCCATATTAGTCCTTTTATGAACCTGTAGTAATAGGGGGATATAAGTGATGTTAACCCTCATTAATTAGTCACTTTTACCTAAAACATAGATCCTAGAAACTTATGAGTTTGGGAGATCTTAAAGAAGTTTTTGTAGAGCAACCAGGAGATCACAAGCGATATGATCATTCACCTTCATAATGAGGCAAGAAATATCTTGCTTTATCATTGTGTAATATTCAATTGTTTATGTTTTAATTCCTTTTGATTAGTCAGGGATTAGAAGCATGTTTAGAATGAAATCCTATTGTTTATCGTGTTTATACTGTGCTAATACGGATTGGTGTTGTAAATTGTTATTGGGTATTAAATCTGATTTTGTTTGATTTTATGTTAAAAACCCTTGTTAATATGTATTGGTATATTATTTTGATGTTAGAACTCATGTATAGGAATGATCTCTACATGTTGATGATATTTTTCGTAATGAGACTTAAATAATTAATTGTCTTAAAAGTTAATATTTTGAGGCATCATTCTTGGTTGATTTGAAACCTGTGGTTTAATGAATTAAAATGTAAATCCTTAGGATTAATCATAATGTTTGGTTTTAAATCAAAGAAGTTATGAACATTGAGGGTGAAAACTGAATTAATTAGAAAATCATCGAATTCATAGAAGGTTTGGGCGAAGGGAAGAACCCCTGCTATAGCTCGGAGTCAGCCTGCTCTAGTACCATTAGGGGACTCTATAGTAGTTGGTGTAGGCCACTATGGAGTTTCGGTAGTTTAGGTAGAGGAGAAAACCTTGTTTTAATTTTACTTTATTAGTTTTTATATATATATATTCATTTAATTAATTTTGGGTTTCTTTGGAACTTAGATAAATTTTAAATCGATTATATACACACACACACACACACATAGAGAGAGAGAGAGAGAGAGAGAGAGAGAGAGAGAGAGAGAGAGAGAGAGAGAGAGAGATTTGTATATATAATTAGGGATATAGTGATCTTAGTCAAATACCTAACTTGGGACATGGGGTGAAAGAAGATACGAGTAATTAGAGAATCCAACTTTATATAAAACTGGAATTTTGTTATTATTTTTTCAAGAACTTATTTTTTTCTTCTACATGATTTTTTTTAGTCTATAAACACCAAAAAACTCCCAAGCCCACTGCTTGGTATTTTTTATTCTTTTTAATGATTTAAGAAACACTTTTGCAACTAATTGAAGATATAAAATCTTAAATCAAATTTCCCCCACATATTACTATGAAATATATGGTGGTGTTGGATTTGGTTGCAATCAAAAGTTGCTGAAAGTGATGACATCGGTGAGTCGATTATCGACAGTTGAGATCCGAGACACGTTTGCATAACTCGTAACCAAGAGTCAAAGTTACGGTGGAGATTTGATCAGACTCATCAATTTCATTTATCGGTGGATACCTAGACCCAAGGGTTGTGGTTATCAAGTCAAATCTACAGTTGTTTGATTACTTTGATTTTCTGCCATCGTTAATTGCTATCACCTCATATGTATTTTGGACCTCAATAATTAATTTGGTAAATTATAAATTTTGACTTAATTAATTTAATTAGGAACAAATTAAACTGATAATTTAATCTGCACCATATTTAGTTTTATTTTAATTAATTCATATTGTATTAATAATTTTTTATCCTGAGGTAAATTATTAATCGGAATTAAAATTGATAACAATTAATTTTGGGATTAATTAATTTATAAATCCATGGGTATTGTGGGAACCAAAGTTGTGATGGAACAAAACCTGCATGCGTTCATCATGGGACCACAAGCTTCTTATGTACATGATCAATTGAGAACTTATGTCTCACAGGACTCCCATGTGTGTATCCCTTGGCATGGCATAAACTAGAGTCTCGATGGCACATGACTTTCACGTGTTTAGCATGGGACCAAAAGTTTCTTGTGTATCAAGTCAATTGAGAATCCATATCACATAAGACTCCCACATATATATCCCTTGGGACGGCTTAAACTGATAAGAGATAGATCCAAAAGTCTAGGGATGGTTATTAATGGAGATTAGGACTCTCCTAAGCTCATTTATAAATTTAAATCGGCCCGTCTTGGGGATGTCCATGTGAGGTTGTAACGTCGGGCAGTACTATAACTCTATCGACTTGTTCTGTAAGTTAATAAAAGAGAAACCCCAAATCCCATGGACATAGGCACATTCTCGATCCACATATCACTACACCAAATCCTGCGAATGGTCATGCCCAGTTGGTCACGGCCCAAGTCCCTGACCAGCTGGTCGCGGACTTGGGACGTGACCATCTCAATTTTTGGCATGACCATATTCATTACCACACTGAGTCATGGATGCTCTGGAGGTGGTCACGGCCCAAATCCCAGACCACTGTGGGTTACGGACTTGGGCCATGACCAGGTCATGACCATTTTGGCGCTAAATTTGAGCCAAAATTCCCTCCAAACCTGGTCGCGGATGGATCACGGACTTGGACCGTGACCATAGGTATGACGACGCACAACACACATACATATGGGGTCACGGCTGGAGGCCGTGACCATTTCTTGGCATGGGTCACGGCTATGGGCCATGACCAGTAGGCAGTAGACCACGCAGCTTAGCTTCATTAATTGGTCGCAGTTGGTGGGTCACGGTTCTAGGCCGTGACCAGGTCATTCTTAAAATAAAAAAGGCGCCTCTCATATTTCATTCCCCCACCTTTTCGCTGATGGCCCGTCTCTCTCGTCAAAGACCATGGTCGCCTCCCATTTTTGTGCTACCACGCACAAAAATGTGCAAAGAGTGAGTGATTCCCATTTTTGTGCTGCTCTGTAGAGGTTTCCATCTTCGTTCTCATCTTTCCATTTCCAGGTACGCCCCTTCTTTTATCGTGTTTTTAATTTAGGGTTTCGTTTTGGGTATTGCTTGGTTGTTGGCTGGTAATTTAACCGAAGTTGGTCAATTGGGCATCATCTTGAGTAGTTTCGGTTAAATGAAAATGGGATATGACTATGAGATGAAATTATATTCGCACAGATTTACATCAGTTGAGAGTTTCGGTTAGTGTAAGTTTTATCGTTAACTTTCTATAATTGATTTAGTTTCATGTGTAACATACCTTAAAAAATTGTCATTTGTGTCTATCTGCTCATGTAATAAATTTTCTTTTTCATTTTTGTTTTGTTTTGCTAATCCAGAGCATGGTTCTTAAAAAATTACTGTATATATTACAGTCACACTTACTGGAATGGTAACTAACTGTATTGTCATGTAACTCTTCATGGGGTCTTAGAATGGACAAATAAAAAATGAGGATAGGTTATGGTGATAAGTTCAATATATTGGGCTTCAATTTAGGTTAGGTTATGGTGAATTTTATTATTTCAAAGCTCAGTTTGGATTATGATCTCTCAAGGGTATAGAATGTTCGAATTCTATTATTTCGGAGCTCATTTTTTATTTGTGCATCGTGTATTGTTTTCTAATTTGTTATATGTTTTTTTCTATTTTGCAAATCTAAGTAATTTTAGGTGCCACTATCCATGTATATGATCTTTCTCTATTTCTCTACTAAAGTTTATTTATTTTTTCATTTGATTTGTATGTTAGTTTAGTTTAAAAAAAATGTTCGATGTTGTTTGGGGGTTTCAATTATATGTTCTGTGAGTTAACGTTAGTGTTTTTAAATAAGGTAATTGGAGTTTGAAATTATAGTTTTGGTTTAATTATATGTAATTTGGATAAACGACTTCCACCCAATTTGAATGCAGATTAACAATTAAACATGAAATCACAAAAATTTAGTCGTATGATCCTGAGAGAAATATAAACACTAATTAAGGAGAGACAAAAAAGTTTAAATTTGTTGATCCCTTTTTAAGAGACCTCTCATCTTAGGGTTAACAAATTTAAATTAGAAATAAAATACAACTAATTCCATTTAGTTTATGTTTTTCGTATCAACTGAAGTAAGCCCACCCAGTCTAAATTAGAAATATAATAATTGATTGAGACATTATTTAGCAGACCATGGGTACCACTTAGGTTATCCACTTGACGTCCAGAGACTGTCATACGCCATCGCAGCCCAAAGACTGTCCACTTGACGTCAAGAGATGGGCCATTTAGTGGTTATCAAAGAAGAAATGTACTTCAACATCATAGAAATTTTCTTCAACTATGAATTCGCTATGTTTTGGAGAAATGTAGGATTCTTCAATAATTTGTTCTGTTATAGAGCCGCTTTTAAAGTGTGCAATAATGTTTTTATTGATGCAGGAAGTTCGAGGTTTTTGTTTCCACATTACTCAACCATTATCTCCAATTGCAACGCCGCTAGTTGATGGAGCATCAAAGAAGAAGCATTTACTTCTTTTAGATATTAAGGTAGTTTTTGGGAAATTCTAATATGGATCATTTTGTCCCTTTTTTCAAACCAAAATTGCTCTATTCTTCAATTGTATTTTTGTTCAGTCATCTCGTCGTGTCTAATATTGATCAATTAGACATAACCTAACCTGCGAATGGTCACACCCAGTGGGTAACGGCCCAAGTCCGTGACCAGCTGGTCGCGAATTTGGGCTGTGACCCACTCAATATTTGGCGTGACCATTTTTATTACCACACAAAACTATCCATGCTCTGGAAGTGGTCACGGACTAAATCCCTGACCACAGTGGGTCACGGATTTGGGCCGTGACCAGCTTGGCGCCAAATTTCATGCCAAAATTCCCTCCAAACTGGTCCCGGATGGGTCACAGACTTGGGCCGTGACCAAAGGCATGACGAAGCAGAAAACACACACATTAAGGGTCACGGCTGAGGGCCGTGACCATTTGTTGGTGTGAGTCACGGCTATGGGTCGTGACTATACATCATTCAAACACCAAGGCTGTTAGAAAAGGGTCACGCATAGTGGGTTACTGCTCTAGGTCGTGACCAGATCGAAATCGCCATTGTCCTCCAAGAAAATCACGCATAGTGGGTCACGGCCCCCGGTTTCAGAATACGACGATAATTTGCATATTTCTTGACTTAGGCTTAAAAACATGGCGTTAGAGGGTGAAAACTGAAACAGCCCCCGAACTGCCCTGTGGGTGGCGCCAACACCTCCCACGGGACCAATGTAATTCGTAGGAACTGCCCCCGCAGCCGCGGGTCTCCCGGTTTGAGAGTACGACGGTAATTTGCATATTTCTAGACTTAGTCTTAAAAACATGACGTTAGAGGGTGAAAACTCGAAACAACCCCCAAAAGGCCCCATGATTGGCACCAACACCTCCCACGGGACCAATGTAACTTGTAGGAACTGACCCCCCCGCCGCGGGTCTCAAAACGATAGTAATTTGCATATTTCTACTTGGTTACTGATAATTTTAACTCATATATGCAATTTTTCAGCTTGATTAAATTTTTTGTAAAACTATTTGGTAACTAATATTTTTTTATATATCCTATCATTTGTAGGATTTTTGCACGCGGAACAAATGAAGGATGTAATGGTCTACAGCATGAAATTTTTTTATATGTTGTGGACATTCAGGATTTTATTTTTTGTGTTACAGTCGTGCGGGCTTTTATTGTTTAGTTTTATGACCGTGCGGGCTTTTATAATTTGATTGTTGAATTTTATGGCCGTGCGAGCTTTATAATAAGTAGGTTTTACGTTTACAGGTTTTGGAATGTCAAGAAAATAGAGGAAATTCTGCCCAATGTTTTTTGGGTCTGTGAATTATTAAGACGCTTAATATTTATAAGTTTGTATATATATTTGTTTATTAACAACGTTCTTGATTCGCAATTTGTGATGGGACCCCCAATTTTAGGTGCACTAATAGGACCCCCAATTTTAGGATTGGACCAAAAAAATACATTTTTTTTAAATTATAGTTAAATATGGTCATGG
Organism: Sambucus nigra; assembly: GCA_949130495.1. Taxonomy (NCBI): domain Eukaryota; kingdom Viridiplantae; phylum Streptophyta; class Magnoliopsida; order Dipsacales; family Adoxaceae; genus Sambucus; species Sambucus nigra. The sequence goes on from OX422219.1 coordinate 198,010,353, forward strand.
ACTTTGTCCATGACCATTTTTATTTTTTTCATCACGCATAAAAATGGTCGCGGACTTGGGCCGCGACCATTTTTTTTTATATTTTTTGTCATGGTTATGGGTCACGGCCAAAGTCTGCGACCATTTTTTTCCTTTTTTTTTCGTCACGGTCGTGGGTCACGGACTTGGACCGCGACCATTTTTTTTTGTCACGGTTGTGGGTCGCGGACTTTGACCGCGACCAATTTGTCACGGTTGTGGGTCACCGATGAGGATCGCCACCAATTTTTTTTTTGTCACAGTCGTGGGTCGCGGATTTTGGCCGCGACCAATTTGTCACGGTTGTGGGTCACGGATGAGGACCGCGACCAATTTTTTTTATATTTTTTTTCACGGTCGTGGGTCGCGGACTTTGGCCGCGACCAATTTGTCACGGTTGTGGGTCACGGATGAGGACCGCGACCAATTTTTTTTATATTTTTTTTCACGGTCGTTGGTCGCGGACTTTGGTCGCGACCAATTTGTCACGGTTGTGGGTCACGAATGACGACCGCGGCCTGTCATGGCATGGATCACGCCCAAGTCCTCGACCATCTACCGTGACCCCCTCTCGGCCGTGACCATTTTTTGGTCACGGACTTGGGCCGCGACCCACGCAAATGATCACGCCCGAAATGGTCACGACCCAAGTTCGCGACCCACACTTTTGGTCAGGGATTTTGGCCCCGACCAATCGCCAGTTTTGGTGTAGTGTATATTCCTGTATTTTGTGATTTTCTATCCTCCCCCTAAAGTATTTTTCTTTATTTAGCTTGTGTGCATTGAATACAAATGATAGAAAGAAGTTTTCAGTACATTTCGTCGTTGCTTGAAAGTCCTTTAATCAAAACCTTAAAATACCAACAAAATAATATCAAATTAAAGTGTAGAGCGGTAAGTAAGGATGTCAATCCACATCAAGGGGTAAAGCTAGAGACAAATTTAATTGTAATTCATTTTTCTTTTTCTTTTGGGCTTTTTTTACCTTTTCTAAAAAAAATTTAGCTTTTCAAATATTAAAACAATTTGGGGGTGAGAATGTGAATTAACACTAAACAAAAATGAGAGATGAAAACAATTAACTAAAAAGTGACTAAAATGAAGAAAAAAGTCTAACACAAAAATAAGAGATAAAGTGAGATAAATAATAGTGAGAACAATCAAGGAGTGGGATTACACCAAAATTTTTAGCTATTCTAACTAATTAATTTAATTATTTGAATTTTCCCAAATTAATATCAAAATTACAAATCAACTCTCGTTGCAAGTGTAATTTTAATAGTAATCTTTTAGAAAATTAAGTTTAACCCCCCATAACTCTAGAAAATAGATCTACAGCGCTAGAATCGATTTATCAAAATTTATTTAAATCTAAAAAATGAATTTTAGAGTTGAAATTCAAGGAATAATACAACACTTAAGAAACCCCTATCTCTAGTTCGAATCTAAAATGGGTATTATAACTTAGAATTTCGATTTTCTCTCGAAAATAATTTATCCTCTCTCGAGGCGTAAATTTAAGGGTGAGGGATAAAAATTAATACTCAAAGGGAATTTTCAAGTAATCAAACTAATTAAATTAAAATAACATAAAATAAGGGTTCCCCCCACCCTTTGAAAGGGGATTTAGACTAACATGATATTAAACATGATGAATAAATAATCAAAGTCTAATAAAATGAAATAGAAGAGAAGAACAATCAAACCAAATCTCTTTAAGTGAAATTGGACTTCAACCCTTGAAATTCCACATCATCCATTCAATTCAAGCCTCCAAATGATTTTTAATAATAAACGCACACTCAATTGAATTTCTCATTAATTTATCACTCACTAATCTCTAACAAAAATAAAAATAAAATAAATAAAATAAAACTATTTACAAAATGTTCTATCTAATTTATTTTCTACTCTAACTCTCTCTCTAGAATTCTCTTGGTAGCTATTCAAATGGTCTTGAGTCTTCATTTATAACGGACAATGGAGCAAGGGTAAATTTGAAAATAGGTTAGGGGTGTGCATGTGGAAGAGGTGTATCATGGATTGTGTGAGGTAATGAGAGTTTGATGGAATAAAAATCAGATTTGGTTATGGAGGATGAGAGGTGTGAGGGTAATTTTGGGAAAAGGGGAATTAAGTTAGTTGGGGGTAAAATGGGTAAGGGTTAAATGGGGTTTATTAGGCACATGTGGGTTTTTAATTTTATTCTTGTTTTGGTTGTCTTGGTTTTATACATAGAAGAAAAAATCGATTTGGACATGGGACCGATCTGCTATGGGTTGAAAGGTAAGGGTAAATCGGGTCGACTTCGTACTCGAATTGGACAAGTTAGGAAGTGGGTGGGTCTAGCTCGCGGGTCCTCTGGTGGGTCGCCGCTAAGTACGGAGTGGAGTTCGGGTTGTGAACTCGGGTTTGCAAGCACCGGGGATAGAGGAGGGTCACGGACGTGGCAGGTTTGGGACTCTCCGGGTCTAGGGTTGTGGCTGATTTCGGGGGTCACGGTTTTACAATGGGGTGGAGATGGTGGTTGATGGAGATATATAAGGTGGGTTTGGTTGTTGTAGAGCAGAGAGAAATGGGTTTTAATGGGGGTAAGAGGTTGGTTATGGGGGTGGTTGGGGTGGATTTTTGGTCTTGGTTTAGTTAGGAGGTATAAGGTGGTTTTAATGGTGGAAAGAAAGAGGAGAGAGAAGGAGGTGTTGGGTGAGGGTATATGGAGTTAGGGTGTGGGTGAGATGTATGTTTAAGGGTGTTAGTGTAGGATACGTGTGTGTGTATGTGTTTAATTCGTGACACCTAAAAATAACACTAACTAACTAAAAATTAAAATTATTAAAATTAAAATCTAAAAATAAAATCATACTCTAATAATAAAATAAAGACTCAATTAAAAAATGAAACTAAAAAGAAATAAAAAATAAAAATCTATTAAAACTAAAACTAAATTTCTAAAAAGAAAATGTAAAATCTAATAAATCTAAAAATAAATGAAATCCTAAAAAAACTAATCATAATAAAATAAAACTAAAAACTAATAAAAATAAAAATAAAATTACACTAATAAAAATAAAATAGAAAATAAAACTTTGAAATTCTAAATAAATCCTAAAAATAAAAACGACTCAAACTAAAAATATAAAAAATATAAAAAGGCATAAACTAAACACACAGGCTTGGGGAAATGGTTTGGGATAGGATTAGGCTAGGGTAAAGTTATGGGAATGGGAAATTAGCTCCATTTGATGTGCATTTGCCTCGAAATAATGCTTTTTGAACCGCAAATGAAATCAAGCCTGCACATTGAACAATTAAGCGCATAAGACCTAAATTTTTGAGAATTAGCAACTAAAAAATGTCTATTCGGGATATAAAATGTACACTTTTGGGTGCTTATCACACCACCCCCAAACAGAGCGTTGCTAGTCCTCGAGCAATAAGATAGAGAGAAAGAGAAAGATAAGAAGCCAAAAGTGTACCACGTTCACGAGCACTTACGATTGCACTTAGCAAGTGCAACAAGCCTTTAAACCTATAGGTTGCCCTACAGGACGAGTTGTGTCTCATGAGGGTTTAGAGGGAATTTACCCACAAAATTCTTATTTGCAAAGATTTATTGAAAGGCAGTCAATCTCTTATTAGACATAGAATAATCGCACAATCCATCACATGAGAAATATTTTCAGAAATACAAGCTAGAATGTGTAAAACAAAATGTAGCTAAGTAAATACTCAAGGAACATCCTTCCTATAACTCAACGTGTGTAGTGTGAATCAGTCAAAATGGGTCGAGCATCACAAGAGTAATTCCTAGATTGCCTTTTCGAAATCAACACTTCAACTTCAAAATCTCACTGGATATAACTCTCCCAAACGAACTCTCGAGATTAGGGTAAGTGTAGCGCTCTTGTGTGGGGGGGAGGTGAGTAAATGTAAGCAAGTTCAAACGTCTCACACACATATAAGAAAGAACGTACATTAAGAAAGAAAATGATCTCATGAAAGAATGCTAACCACAATAGTGAGAACGTCGAGTTATTCACCACGTTGACTTTCATTTTCCCGAACACCTAGGGGAACATGGATGATAATGGGTGAGGGGAAAATGAAATGGGATATGTGGGATGAGGTGAGGTAGGATAGGATGGAATGATGATATGATGGATGGACGGTGGATATTTGAGAAGAGTGTATTACTCTTTGACGAACACATGTCTTGACTGTAACTTTCTCTTCTTCTTTTTTTCTTTTCTCTCTTTTTTTTTTCTATTTTTTCTACTTTTGCTATTTTTTTTCACTGTTTTTTTATACTCTCAACACTGAAGACATTTAACATTTCGAAAAAAACACTCTTTTTCTCAAAATAATGATGGATGATATATAAATGGAGTGTGGAATGTGGATGATGTGGGGAATGTGTGGCAATATGGAAGAATATGGTAAGGTAATGGATGAAGTACACGGGTGAAAATATAGTGATCGGGACAAACATCAAGACACGTGCTTTTTACAACTCAAAAGTGATGCTATTCTCAGTGATCAAGCCAAAAAATTTAATGAAAAATAATGAGATCATACAACGATTTAAGTGAGGACCCAAACGAAGTTGAATCAACTTGTGACTCAGAGATTGCGTAAAACACTCTGAAAGGGTGAAAGGCACAAATCTCACAATCTAAAGTCTCTACTAGTGATCCTTAAGGTTTTCTTGAGAATTATAGTAATCTTCAACTCTAAATCGTAGTGACTTGATAAGTGCGCAAATTTTGTTGAGTCTAGAAATTCATGGTGCAAAATGCCTTGTTACCTATTACATAAGCTATTTAAAAAAAATATAAATCCTCTAGCTTGATTCCTAGACTTAAAAAGATGGATGATTGAAAATTCACATCAGATGAAAAAAACTGCACGAAATTTTAAAAATCAGGTTTAAAAATAAAAAAAAATCAAAAGTGGTACAATTTTGATAACATTCTCCACCCCCAAACAAAAAAGGAACAACGTCCTCGATGTTAAGTAAAATGATTTTTAAAATTGAGAGCATAAGATAGGAAAGAGATTACCAGAATCAACCGCAAATGAAGTGAACAGATGTAGCTAAGATAAACCTAAATAAAAAGTAAGATAACAAAAATGCGTACAAGTCAAAAAACATGATAGAGCAGTGGGTGGTGTGACACACCACCCCCAAACAGGATGAGACTAGTAAAAGAAATGCAGGCAGCCTCCCGGTAGCGCTAAGTTTAATGTCTTCAGCCAGACCGATGGAATCTCACCCTAAGGATAAGAACGATGAAAGCGTGGGGCAGCAGAAGAAGGGGTGATGAGAATCATCCCCAAACAAGACCGAAGCATCATCCTTGTTGGATAAAGGCCAAAAGGGTCAATGCACTTGTATGGTAAAGTGCATCACGCGATGCAAAGCATCTGTGGACCATGGGTGGGTGGGGATTAGGGTAAGGGTTATGAGGTATCAGACACAGGCCTTATTGAGCTTAAAGGTGAGGGCAACAAGGGCCTCATAATAATGGTGCTCAAGCTGGATGGGGAAGAAAAATGGATTGGCTAGTGGGATGGGATGGGGCTCAGAAAAATTACACGATCGTTCTATGAATGGGCGATGATAATGGTCGCGCTATGACACATCAGGAAGCTGATGGAAAGGAAAATCAACACCACCAAGAAGTGGTGTTCATAGGGTAACAATCTCAATGTCATGGAAGTGGAGAGTAGCACCACATATACTCTCATGGATGGTGGAGGGTGGTTTTAGGTAAGGATCTAAAAATGCAGATAGAAACTTGAAATGTGAAAATCAAGATCCAAACCAGGTGGTGGGGTAGACGGGACAATGGGTGGGTTGGGTGGGATAAATGGTGGAGGAAGATGATCCAACTCAAGCGTGGGAGACACACACTCTTCATGAGGCACAGAATGATCCTTAAGGGCACTCGCAAGAGGAAGTGTGATATCTAAAGATGGAGTGGTCATCTTTTCCACAAAAATATCATCGGTGAATGTGGTGGGTGGGTAAGATGAGGCATAAAGATTTAAGATAGAGGAAACACTAGAAATATCAAGCTCAAAGAGAGTCATGCATGGTGGGACATCATCCATATCCGGATAGGTAGGAACTGTCTCAAATTCTATCTCGAGAAAATGGTGAGAACTCATAGCCGGAGCTAACCTAGGATAAATTGGTTCCTCGGGAACACAAGGGATAGGTGTAGACTCGGGCATTGTTTTGGATTCGACGGGAAAGGGAAGGTGAACCTCAATGGTAGGTTCATTTGGACAAAGAGGGATTTGATCAGTCTCACTATCTTCAGATAAGTCAACACAAATGTCAAGTTGAGGCCCGGACCATAGAATGGTCTCAACGTCGAGATTCTCGAGAGGATAGAGTGGGTCAAACTTAAAATTCGTGTCACAAGAGGACACATCATCATCATACTCAGGTGCAACAGTGGGTGGATGCATGGTAATGTCTGACTCTCTTGCACAATCAATTTCATTAAAGCGTTGTTCAATCCTTTGGAGGGCTTCATTTTGAGTTTTGAGTGGATTGCTCTTGCTTGAGTATGAACTTTTGCAAGAGGCTTTATAGAGCGGATGTGGATGGTGGTGGAGTGACGGGTGGTGGTGGTGGTTGAGGTGGACACAACTCGCTATAATCATGGTTATAAGGAGAATACTCATATGAAGTGTGAGGAACATGGTCAAGTTCAGCATACATGAAAGGATCGCCTTCGTGATGGACAAATGGTTGATAATCGTTGGGTGAGTAGTGAGGGAACTGATCCTGATCGGTGCACAAGGTTGCCATGATGACTGTTGGAACGTGTGAGGATAAGGAACATCTGGTTGGGATTCATATTGCATGGAAGGGTTATCAGGCCTCTACGAATAGCTAGGGTACTCACACAACTTAGGATTTGATATATCGGGATAGTAGGCCGAGATGGGTTCCGCAATAGTGTCATATGGATACACATGCTCCATGGTGGAATCGTAGGGATATGACAAGTAAGGACACTCATGGGACAAGTGATCGGCATAAAAACAATGGATGCATGACAAGGTACGCGACACGTTGACACTTGTCACTGAGGGTGATGGAAAATGAGGTCTTGCATGGACGGGTCAAGAGTATTTTCAGTACTCATGAGAGAGGTGAAACCACTAAAAATATCATAAAGATACGGCTCGGTATCACTCTCACACGTGTCGCGTGTCAATGGAAAATGACCAAAGTAGTCCCGTAAGGGACGTTCTTCGGCCATGTGGAGAGAAATATTTTTTTGGAAGTTTTAATTTTTTTCAAAAGGAAAGAAAATATTTTTGATTTTTTTCTAAAAATTAAAGAAAGAAAATATTTTTGGATTTTTTTATAAAAATAATAGAAGAAAATATTTTTGGAGTTTTTTTTTTTGGAAGAAAAGATGGGAAAAAATATGGACTCTTGATTGTGGATGAACCAACTAAAACCGACTACCGAAAAATGAATTCGACATACGCAAGCCAAGGAGAAATCCTAACTAGCACATAGCCAATTTTTATCTTTGAATTTAGTGAAAGGGTAGTCAAATTTTAATTAAGTCCGCGAGCGATAAAAAATCACGAAATTTATCTTTGTGATCGCCTTTGAAAAATATTCTCCTATTGGGCTACCTAGTTAATTGATTTTAAATTTAATGATGGTGAGGGTAGCACACAATGGTAAGCGAGTGAGTCGGGTGATGAAATCCCTTCTCGTGAGTGACCAAGTGTAGGTCTTAGTCAATTAATTCATCACACCATTCTAAAATAAATGTGAGAATAAAATCAAGTAAGAGAACACAAAGCACACAAAATAATTGACTCGCTAACAGGAGAGGCGCGAGGGTTTAGAATTGTACCACCCACGGTTTTTAGGCCGTGGGGTGCAGAAAAATTTGAGTCGACCGGGGGGAGATCACGCCAATCTCAATCGGCCCTGGGAGTCCTACCGACCCAAGGTAGAGAGGCTTCTAAATCCTCTCCTTTGAACGCCCTCTCTCTACCTTGTCCAGTTTCCCTATCACGCTTGTCTTCGATTATTACAATTATTAAAATGAAAAATAAAATAAAGGTGTCTCTATGCACCGCAATACAAGCCAAGAATAGAATAATCCTAATACAAGCCTTTTAAAAATAAAGAAAAATGATACGAAAAATCAACAAAGTATGGGAAATAAATGAACTACAAAATGAAATCCGCTCCAAGTGCTTTACGCTCCCAAGAATAGCAACAACGCTATTTGATAGAAAGAACTTTTCGGTATATTTCGTCGTTGCTTGAAAGTCCTCTAACCAAACCTTAAAATACCTATAAAATAATATCAAACTAAAGTGTAGCACATCAAGGGGGTAAAGCTAGAGACAAATTCAATTGTAATTCACTTTTATTTTATTTTTTGGCTTTTTTTACTTTTTCTAATTTTTTTTAGCTTTTCAAATATTAAAACAAGTTTGGGTGAGAATGTGAATTAACACTAAACTAAAATGAGAGATGAAAATAATTAACTAAAAAGTGACTAAAATGAAGAACAAATTCTAACACAAAAATAAGAGATAAAGTGAGGTATATAATAGTGAGAACAATCAAGGAGTGAGACTACACCACAAATTTTAGCTATTCTAACTAATTAATTTAATTATTTAATTTTTTCCAAATTAATATCAAAATTACAAATCAACTCTCGTTACAAGTGTAATTTTAATAGTAATCTTTTAAAAAATTAAGTTTAACCCCCACAACACGAGAAAATAGATCTACACTCCTTTTAATTAATCACTCACTAGGATTGATTTATCAAAATTTATGTAAATCTAGAAAATGAATTTTAGAGTTGAAATTCAAGGATTAATACCACACTTAAGAAACCCCTATCTCTAGTTCGAATCTAAAATGGGTATTATAACTTAGAATTTTGATTTAATCTCGAAAATCATTTACCCTCTCTCAAGGCGTAAATTTAAGGGTGAGGGATAAAAATTAATATTCAAAGGGAATTTTCAAGTAATCAAACTAATTAAATTAAAATAACATAAAATAAGGGTTCCCTCCATCCCTTGAAAGGGGATTTCTCCTAACATGATATTAAACATGATGAACAAATAATCAAAGGCTAATAAAATGAAATAAAAGAGAAGAACAATCAAACCTAATCTCTTTGACTAAAATTGGACTTCAATCCTTTAATTTGCACATCATCCATTCAATTCGAGCCTCCAAATGATTTTTAATAATAAAAACACACTCAATTGAATTTCTCATTAGTTTATCACTCACTAAACTCTAACAAAAATAAAAATAAAATAAAATAAAACTATTTACAAAACATTCTACCTAATTTATTTTCTACTCTACTAGAATTCTCTTGGTAGCTCTTCAAATGGTCTTAAGTCTTCATTTATAGTGGGCAATGGAGCAAGGGTAATTTTGGAAAAAGGCTAGGGGTGTGCATGTGGGAGATGTGTGTCATGGATTGTGTGAGGTAATAAGAGTGTGAGGGAATAAAAATCAGATTTGGTTATGGGGGATGAGAGGTGTAAGGGTTAATTTTAGAAAAAGGGAATTAAGTCAGTTGGGGGTAAAATGGGTAAGGGTTAAATGGGGTTTATTAGGCACATGTGGGTTTTTAATTTTATTCTTATTTTGGTTGTCTTGGTTTAATACAGAGAAGAAAAAATCGATTTGGACATGGGACCGATCTGCTATGGGTTAAAAGGTAAGGGTAAATCGGGTCGACTTCATACTCGGGTTGGACAGGTTAGGAAGTGGGTGGGTCTAGCTCGCGGGTCCTCTGGTGGGTCACCGCTAAGCAGGGAGTGGAGTTCGGGTTATGAACTCAGGTTTGCAGGCACTGGGGATTGAGGAGGGTCGCGGCGATGGCGGATTTAGGACTCGTCGGGTCTAGGGTTGTGGCCGGTTTCAGGGGTCACGGTTTTGCTATGGGGTGGAGATGGTGGTTGATGGGGATATAAGGTCAGTTTGGTTGTTGTAGAGGAGATATAAATGGGTTTTAATGGGGGTAAGAGGTTGGTTATGGTGGTGGTCGGGGTGGATTTGTGATCTTAGTTTGGCTAGGAGGTATAAGGTGGGTTTAATGGTGGAAAGAGAGAGGAGAGAGAAGTAGGTGTTGGGTGGAGGTTGAAGATGATGGAAGGGGTGATAGTGTGGGTGAGGGTATATGGAGTTAGGGTGTGGGTGAGGGTATATGGAGTTAGGGTGTGGGTGAGGGTATATGGAGTTAGGGTGTGGGTGAGGTGTATGTTTAGGGGTGTTAGTGTAGGATAAGTGTATGTGCGTGTGTGTGTTTAATTTGTGACACTTAAAAATACCACTAACTAACTAAAAACTAAAATTAATAAAATTAAAAATCTAAAAATAAAATCATGCTCTAAAAATATAAAAAAAGACTCAATTAAAAAATGAAACTAAAAAGACATAAAAAATAAAAATCTATTAAAACTAAAACTAAAATCCTAAAAAGAAAATGTAAAATCTAATAAATCTAAAAATGAATGAAATCCCCAAAAAAACTAATCCTAATAAAATAAAACTAAAAACTAATGAAAATAAAAAAAAATATTATACTAATAAAAATAAAATTGAAAATAAAACCTAGAAATTCTAAATAAATCCTAAAAATAAAAATTACTCAAACTAAAAATATAAAAAGGCTCAAACTAATCACACGCGGGCTTGGGGTAATGGTTTGGGCTAGGATTAGGCTAGGATAAGGATATGGGAATGGGAAATTAGCTCCATTTTATGCGCATTTGCCTCGAAATAATGCTTTTTGAACCGCCAACGAAATCAAGCCTGCACATTGAACAATTAAGCGCATAAGACCTAAATTGTCGATAATTAGTAACTAAAAATAGTCTATTCGGGGTACAAAATGTACACTTTTGGGTGCTTATCAACGAACATTGTAGAAAATTACCAACTATAATTGGCGTCGTCTGTGGGAAGTGATTAGAGTTCTTTGCCACTAACTAAATCACTGAGATGTCTCACTCAACCAAACCAAATCATATGAACATGAAGGACCAGGAGCATCATTAGCAACACAGTTATGGAGACCCAAAGGATTATCCCCCTCGACCACGAAGATTACAACAACCAAGAGAGTCGTCAACTGACCCCTTCCTCTCAAGGGGTTAAATATGGTATTTATGAGTATTATCAGTCCTCAAATTCTCATTATTGTCCTCATTAGGAGAGGATAGTGAATAATAATGACCTTGAGCGATCCAACCAAATCTTAAGGCTCGTCGAAAACTATGAGAAGAGCCTTCAGGGTGAAAGGGCTACTAATAGGCTCCAACAGGAGAAAAATGCCGCACTCTAGTGATGCCTAGAGAAGACATAGAAAAACTCCCATAAAGAGAAGAGTAAGCATAGCTGCCGCTCATGAACTGCTCGCCATCAAGAGAGCAGAGCTCATAGCGTAGGAAGGATTATCGAAAGACAAAAGGAATATTCTCTTCACCGAAGGTCCCTTAAAGGGAGATCATTCCATAACTCTAGCCAGGAGATATGGAGCTTTATTACTTTATCATAAAGGAGTTAGAGAGACATTCATCCCATCAAGGATCTCATACTACCAAGGATATCATTAGAAGAGCATTATTCTTTCATATGAATTAACCACTTAACTGATCTACAGAAGACTTTGAGCATCCCAAGAAGTTATCCCCACTAAGGTTTAAGATATATGAATGGAAGACTAATACCACCAATCACGTCAAGCAATATCACTAGAAAATGAATATGTGGAACATTAACGAAAGATTGATGTGTCAGATTTTATCCTCTAGTCCTGGAGACACTTCTTAAAAGTTTCTTGAAAATCTTTCACATTTATCGATAGCTAAGCAACTGGTTGAATCCTTCATAGCCAAATTCATTACTAGTAGAACCCATTCCAAGAAGATGGACTCACTTCTAACAATGAAGAAAAGCCCCAGGAAACACTCCGTGAGTACTCTACAAGGTACTCGGAAGTGAACAATGAAGTGGAGGACTACACTAAAAAAGTCGCAGTGGCATCCTTCAAAATTAGTCAATCAAGCAGTTCCATGCTCTACTAGTCCCTTAGAAAGTGGGAGGCCATCACGTTCGACGAACTCATGGTTAGGATTGAAAAATATGCCAAGGTAGAGAATACGATAACCAGAGTTGGCCAAGATGGACAGTGATAAAAGTAGCCCAAGGGTGGGGTTAAGGAGGGTCGAACAAAAAATTATGAAGGAACTAGAATGGGAAGTAAAGAGGAGTTAAGAAAGAGGATCCTGAAAAGTAATTCAAGGAAGTTAGAACAGTGTTCTATTAACCAATTTATAAGATCTATTACAAGAGAAAAAGGCGATAGTAATTCAAATGTCTTGCGAAGATGTTCAGTGATTTGAAGAAGAGGAACCTGGCACTAAAATGTGCATATCATAAAGGTCGTAGTTACAAGACTCAAAATACAAGGCACTAAAGTCCCACCTCGAGGAGCTAGTTTAGTCTGGGAACCATAACATGTCTCTATCTAGAGGGATACCGAAGTAGCACTGTCACAGGGTCTATAAGAATGTACCCTATAGGATGTATCTCACATTATCAATATGGCCAGTGCACACGGATCAAAATAGTGGTCGCACACAAGGATAACCGTGAAACCTCCTAGAATTTTATTTTTCTTCAACTTTTATCCCCTTTCACGACCATTGTATTCAGAACCACCATTAACGATTTGTTTTAAGGTTTTACTATATCCCATATACCCTAAATTGTCCTACAAACTTCCCCAAATCAAATCCTATGATATCGTTACAAGTTTACTAGATTCCTATAAGGATTTAGAAGTATTTTTTAGAATCAGAACCCTATGTTTAAATTTCATTCTAAAGTCCCAAATTTTCAATCCATTCATGGAATAATTAAGGGGATTTTACTCAATTCTTCTTGTATGCACAATTTTAACATCAGTTTGTTAAATATAACCCCAAAGTCATGACAAATTGAATCAAATTCCATCTATGAATAAAAGTCTAATTTTTAATAATAAATTTCAATCCAAAACATATTGTTTAATTATCTAAATCAAGTGTTTTTCATTTAGAGTTAGAATACAATGAATAACTATATTCTAATGACAAAAGAAATCATTTAAATATACTAAATAAAATGGCCTCTAAATCAAGGTGGTGCATTTCAAGTCAATTGCCCCAATTCTTCTTTTCCTTCCAAACCAATTATTCCAATTCTTCTTCTTTAAGCTATCCATTCTTTCTAGCCTATTTCTAGTCTTAGGGTTTTATCTCTAAAGTAATAAAATGAACTAGACTAAGCCTAATCCCCCTTTTTATCTTATTTTCCATGAAATTACTATTTGGGCCATTTATTAACCTTGACTAATTAATCCTAAAACCATTACTAATTAGTGTAGGACCTAGCCCAAGATCTATACTACTCCGTAAGGCTTAAAACTCATCATTTTAAGTCTTAATCAACATTATATATGTCACAAACATCTACTCAAAAGATCAAACCAACTTATTAATATTCTAATTTGTACGAATCCTAAAAATCATTATTAAATTATCGATTAAATAATTATTAATTCATTACCGTGTATGAAGTTATATTTCAATATCGAATAGAATACACATAACACAACACATATGAAAATATAAATAGTGGCATCACATATCACTGTAGGCACATATAATCATAAATAATAAATTTTAACATTTAATTATTGCATTAAAATTATGGGGCATTATATTTGGAGAGCCCAAGACACTTGGATTTAGGTTCAGCATGTGAAAGAATTAGGTCAAGCATGAGAATTGGGTTCGATCGAGGTGATGGATTCTTTAGACTAGGAAGAACCTCAACTGTCAGACCAATAGAAGAGGGTAGATACACAATTAAACCTCTATGACCTAGGATCATGGAAAGGTTTAGTAGATGAAGCACATTCGACCATCTGGGACCAATCAACTGATGCCCAAGGGACACATAGATAGAGAACATAGGGAAGAATCTTGGCAATTAGCTACTAGGGGAGCCATTTGCTCGACCAGATCTAGAAAAAGTGTACAGAGCTTGGCTAGATCCTAGTATATCTCTAAGTAAGATCAAATTTCAACTGATAGCAAGCAATTAGCAGAGAAGTCGATGAAAGTTGAGAAGATAGACATGGACCAGCCATGGAAAAGTTCCATCCAACGATTAGAAGAAAGGCTGGGAGATTTTATCTAAACTAAAAACCCTTTGTAGAGGAGTTTTGTTGAAAGATCTCCCTTTTATTGCATTTATCTTAAGTTATCCAACCCTAGAAAATTTCAAGCAGCCTATGATCTCACCTAGATATGATGGAAGACTAATCATATTTACTGTATTGAACCGTATCAGGATACTTCTGACATTTACTCCGTGACAAATGAAGTATAGCATTTTCCATCACATTGATATGGCCAGCTCATGTGTGGTATCTAGGGCACCCTAGGGGTAAATAACTAATTTCAAGCAACTTTTTTATCAGATTATCAGTAATTTATATTTAAGAATGAAGCCTAGAAAGAGAGTGGCTAACTTGTTCAGTGAAAAATGATAACAAAATGATATGACCAAGGAGTTAGAGGTAATGGACTATAATGAGAAGATAGTAATCACTACCATTATGAGTGGCCTTCTTCCAAGAAAGTTATATTGGGCACATGGAAATGAGCCTCTTATTATGATGAATGAATTCCTGGTTAAGTCTGGGAAGATTATGAATGATTAAGAGGCCATGGCAGCCAAAGAATCTGGCCAAATAAAATACGATGATGTAGGAAGCTCCAGTAAGAAGGATAAGTCCAAGAAGGATAAGTAGGATAAAATCAAGAAGTTTGATGAGTATACACCCCTTGTTGTTAGAGTACATCACATCCTCAATAAAATTCGAGGAAGTGGAGAATCCTCATAATCAACAATCAGGAGAGCCGCTTGCTCGACCAGATTGAGACAAAGTGTGCGAGGCTTGACTAGATCTGAACATACCTCTAGAAAAGAATATAGTTTGTCAGATAGCAAGTAACGATATGAGAAGTCAATGAAAGTAAAGATGATAGATATACACCATCCATGGAAAGGCTCCATCTAGCAATTCGAAGATCGGTTGGGATATTTGATCAAAAATAAAAACCATTTACTAAAGCGTTATGTGGAAGGATATCCATTTGATGAACCCATCTCAATCTGTTCATTGCCATCAAAGTTCAAGACACGTGATGGGAAGACTGATCATATATAGAAGTACCACTTCTGACATTTACTCTATACATAATGGAATAAGGTATATAGTGTTTCCTGCACATTAATGGGGTTAGCTCATACGTGGTACATGGGGATCCCTAGGAGGTAAATAACCAATTTTAAATAGCTATATGATTAGTTTATCAGTAATTTATGTTTCAAAACAAAGCGTGGAAATAAGGTGTCTCACCTACTCGGTGCATCATAAGATTAAACAACGAAACATTAGATGTAGTGGACTATAATGAGAAGATAGCAATCACCACTATCATAAGTGGCCTTATACCGGGAAAGTTGTGTTGGGAACTTATAAAGGAGCATAGCACTACAATGGAAGAACTCCTAGATGAGGATGGGAAGATCATGAACATCGAAGAGGCTATGAAACTAATGAATATAACAACATGAAATCGGATGCTGAAGGAATCTCAAATAAGAATGATAAATCCAAGAATGTGAAGCAAGATAAACCCAAGAAGTTTTGTGAGTATACACTTCTTGATATTGGGGTACATCACACCCTAGATGAGATCCGAAGAAATGAAATATTAAGATGGTCAGATGTAACACCCCGTATTTTCATGCATTAAATATTAATTAATTCGGGAATTCAAAATTACTTGTTAGTCAAAATTTTAATTGAATTAATTATGGAAATTTATATTTAAATATTAATCGGGAAGTGAATGATTAATATTTAGGGAAATTTAATTACTAAGTGAATAGTAATAATGTATTTACGTCATTTCGAGTATTAATGACGGGATATGTACTTATTTCAGCCGGGAGTCAATATAGACTAAATTGGGTATGAAATAAGGATTTTTATAAAATAATTCGAATGCCAATTCTGAGTGTATGGTTGAGTTCGGATGAGCCGAGATAGTCAAAAAAGTGTACCCGGGGGTAGAAAACGGGTCACGGGACGTTTTTAGGCATAGCCGGACCCATACGGGGGCATTTGGGTCACTTGGGCTTAGCCAATTAGGCAAAAAAGGGATTAAGGTTAATTAAACAATTATAAGAAATAAGGGAATGGCTGAATTGAGTTTAGAAAAGACTTAGTGGTTTAGGAAACCCTAATGGCAGTCAAAGGTAAAGTTGGGGATCACAGGAGAGCCAAAAAGAGTCATCTTCAACCTTGGGCATTCACAACTCCAAAATCAGACTCTACGAACCCTAAGGCAAGTGGTTAACTTGCTGTAGCATTTAAAGTGTATTTCAATTCATATTCATGTGATGTGGATAATCAAAGAAATTCGTTTTGGGATCTAAAGGGGATAAACATGGGGTTTTGTAAACCATGAATTTGATTTCTAAATTGAGTAGAAATTCATATACAATCTGAGTTTTGTATTTGTATCTAGTAAGATGTGTAAACTCGGATGAATTAGAAATGAATTTGTGTTATGAAATTCATGTTTAATTGGGTTAAAGATTAAATTGGATTTTACCCCAAACTCGTGGAAACAGTAGAGAAAGTAAATTAAATGATGTTTTTGGACTTTAGGGAGGTTCCATATAAGGTGTTTGATGTTTGTTGTCGATGGCAAAGCTTAGTTTTCAGTATAGAAGAAGCTAGGGTTTGGAGGTGTGCGTCAATGCCTGAAACAGCCAACTCGGGGAAGACGAGGACCTGATCAATCGATCGATCAAAAGTGGACCATCGATCGATCGATGGTCCGAAAACTTTGATAGTTCACCCAATTTTTAATATATTGGGAAATTAAATAAAAATTCTTCCATGCCTTAGTTTTTGAGTAATTAATATATGGGTTTAAATCTAATTAATTGTGAATAAAAAGTAATTAGTATTTAAGGGCAACTTGGTGTGACATCGTGATTAAAATTATTTAGGATTTGGAAGAATCTAGGTGTGACACACTAAGGTTAAATTTTGGAAAGTTTGTTTCAAAATGATTAATTACGGATTTAGTGGACAAGTCCGGGAATAATGGTTGAGCGATACCGAGATGTAAATTTTATTTAGGTGAAGGCTAAATAATTTAGAGTCGGGGATTTAGACTCGATGATGTTTTTATTTCAGGCACGAGAGTAAGTCCGAATATATTGGTTAGGGCGATACCAAAAGAAATTAATATGCAAATTAATTAATCATTAGAGTTGGGCCATAAACTCATAACAAAATGGAATAGGCTTGTGTCACGGACTTAGTACACGGTGTAGCTGGGATGTTATATATATATACGGTGTGTGATGGTATATATAGTGTGTGTGCATTAATATCAGTGGATATATATTATTATTATATACTCTAGTGCTATAGGGGGAGGTTGCGCGT
This sequence comes from Sambucus nigra, assembly GCA_949130495.1. Classification (NCBI taxonomy): domain Eukaryota; kingdom Viridiplantae; phylum Streptophyta; class Magnoliopsida; order Dipsacales; family Adoxaceae; genus Sambucus; species Sambucus nigra. The sequence goes on from OX422219.1 coordinate 198,027,992, forward strand.
AGTGGATGAATCCCCTAGCTTGAGGAGTAGGGCAAGTATAATCCCAGGTCATAGCATCCGTTATATGGGTGAGGGGCATCTCACTTTCAAGGAAGGAATATGACCGCCTCCAACATGTATGTATTAACCAATTTAGTAAGCGATTCTGACTTGGGGTAACTAGGTTATGTGAATATACCTAGTGGGATAGCACTTTAGAGGATTTATACCCGGTGAAACTTTACTCGGGGAATACTATTATTAAATGTTATTTCATTATGTTTGTGAATACTGTAATATGATTAAGTATATAATTAGATAAATAATTATATACGGGCTAATTAATACAAAGCATGAGTTGTATTATATGTATAACAGATGTGGAAGTTATATGAAATTAAAAAGGGAAATGATTTAATTAAGTTGATGTTGATAATAACTTAAAAATCATAATTAAGGCATACTCGGTTAGAGTAGGGTGTTTGTAAGGGGTTATATAATTTATCTGGTCATAAGATGAAGAACTAGGTGAATTTATTTAAGGCGTTAGTAGTGCACATTAGAGGAGGGGTGAGGATGTCCTCAAGGGAGTGCGGCACTAACTAAAATATGGAGAGCATGCATATTTACTTATTACTGTAAGTTAATCATTTGCTAAATATTTTTCAAATTTTTTTGTGTACTAACCCTTGCTATAAAAATTTTTAAAAACCTTTTAGGTGTCCAGCCACAGGGACGCCAGGCTTAACTCATTTTCAGGGATCCGTTGTTGCAGCATATGTGGATGTTGTTGGAGTTTGATAGACGCCTCACTCTTCCATTCTAGTATAGAGACTTCTATCAGTTATTTCGAGCATGTCGCTCACAGTTCTTTTAGTTTTTGTCAGACTTCTTGGGATTGATTACTTGTCTTTATTTTATAATTGTTGGAGTTTGGGGACGATGGTTTATTAAGTCAGTCATTTAATTATGAATGGTTGTTTCAGTTAATTGAGACTATTATATTGTTTTATTTCTGCATGAGTTTCATTTAAGTTAATGAAAAATAAAGCTTGGCACCAGTCTAATTTTCTCACTTAGGTGGTTAGTAATTAAAAAGGCGACAGTGATGCTAAGAATGAACCAACTAAGAAACTTGTTCTAACTTAATTTAGGACTGATCACCCGGGGTCAACTAGGCGGGGTGTCACATCAGAGAAGTTCAAAACCCCTGATAGCAGCGGGAATGGTGTGATTTTCACAAGGATTGTGGCCAGAAGACCAACAAGTGATTTTCCTCGAAGGATAAGATCGAAGCTCCAATCATTAGGGAAAAATTAAAGAAATATATTGATAAGTTTGTATGAGCTTCCGAACAAAGGAAGTCCCTAATCAAAGAAGATAATCAAAGTCTCCTTGTAAGCAAAAGTACGATCGAAAACACATACACAATCATTATAATCCCAATAAAGGTAGCGTGAGTGGTCTTCTAAAAAAGCCAAGAGCCCAAGGAAAATGTTAATATGATATTTATAGGGATGAACTTCATTACCATTGGATAAGCATGGGGCAGAGATAGAGATATCGAAAGGAAGGCATATGCAAACGAGGCCAAATCTTGTGAATAAAACTGTCGAGATAAATTTAACTTAGTGAAGGTAGCAAATAGCTGACCTCATAAGGTTAACATAGATTACTTGAAAATATTTTTTTCCAAGGAAAACCTTAGTCTCTTTTTGTGTCCTCATGACAACCCGTTGGTAATGAAACTCATGGTTTATAAGCACATTGTGCAGAGAATCCTGGTCAATAATGGGAGTTCAATTGACATCCTATATTATGAATATTTTAAGATATCAAAGTTGTTTAAAAGATATATATATAGACCTACCATAACCCATTTATCAAGTTCTCGGGGGAGAAAGTGTATCCCATATGAACTATTGAATTGGAAGTCACGACGGGGATATGTCCGACATATACTACATAAATGATAAGGTTTTTTGTCATTAATAAAAATGCGTCTTTGACCTAAAACATCATTTTCAGTAGGGTGGTCTTTGAGAAGTTGAAAGCAGTCATATTTATTGTGCATCTAGTAATAAAGTTACCCATAACTTTGGAGTAGGACAAGTCAAAGGTACTCAAGTGGTAGCAAGGGAATATTATTTTACCTCAGCCAAGGAATGTGAAAAGTTGAACACGACTTATCAAATTGAGACATTATACCCAAGGAATGAAGAAAAACTTTCCAAGGGAATCCTAGGTAATGAACATCCAAGGCGGATCCTCCATATCGACTCGTATTTGGACCCAAAGCTTAAAGAAAAGCTCATAGATTTCCTCGAATAGTAATGAAGTGTATTTTCATGGAGCTATGAAAATATGCATGACATTGACCTAAGGTGCTCTGTCATGAGCCTAGCATAGTCAAAGATACTAAAGATGTGAAGCAGAAGCAAAGCGTGTTTGATGAAGAGAGGAAATTCAACTATTGAAGTGGAGCTGGACAAGCTCAAGAAACAAAAGTTCATCAAAAATGTGAAATACCCGAGTTGGCATTTGAATGTTGTGATGACGATGAAGAATAATGGAAAGTGGTGTATGTGCATAGATTTCATAAAGTTTAAGAAGGCATGTCCTAAGGATAACTATCACTTACCCCGAATTGACCAGTTGGTCAATGCTATGGTCGGGGCACGACTTGCTTAACTTTATGTACACTTATTCAATGTACAATCAAACCTTATTAAAGAATGAGGACAAGGATAAGACCTCTTTCAAAACTAGTTGAGGCATATAATGCTTTAACTTTATGCCCTTTGGGCTAAAAAACGTTGGAGCAATGTAATATCAATTGGTTCACTAAATATTCGAGGAGAAGATTAGAAAGAATGTGGAGGTCCAAGTCAATGAAATGTTGACTAAAAGTAGGAAAGCGAACGACCACATTTGCGACCTCAGTTATAAATTTAATGTAATGGAGAAGTAGAAAATCTCGTTAAACCCAGTTGAATACGTGTTCGACATCCGAAAAGGAAAGCTTACTGAATTTATCGTTAACCAAGGGGTTATTGAAGAAAACCCTGAAAAAATTAAATCCCTCAACAATATGTTGTCACTAAGAATAAAGAAGGAAATTAAGAGTCTGATGGGTCGGATCACAACTTTGAATAGATTCATACCGTGGGCTACGAACAGATGTCTCGCGTTCTTCAAGGTCCTATGAAAAAACATCGAATGGAACGATGAGTGCAAGAATACATTTATATAGTTATAGAGGTATTTGAGGTCTCCTCTTATTTTCTAGGTCGATCCTCAGAGAGATGTTACACTTACACTTGGAAATTTTTGAATTAGTGACAAGCTTAGACCTGGTGAGGTGAAACAAAGGAGTGTAGAAATTAGTCTACTATACTACCAAAGGGTACATAAGCACTGGAATTAGGTACTCGAGGCTTCAAAGGCTGGCGTTGACATTAATTGAGGCATAAGTAAGGATCAAACTTTATTTCCAAACCCATACGATATTTGTGTATATTGATCAACCCCTCAGATAGGTTATCCACCAACTTGAGAAATCTAACAAGTTAATGACCTATGCGGTGGAATTAGGGGAGTTTAATATTGTGCACGAGTTAAGGACGTTGATAAATGGTCAATACATAGAGGATTTTATAGCAAAGTTCACTTGTAAAGAGGAGGCAAGAAAGAAGCAAGAAAAAATTAAAGTTATTCTAGTTAGAGGCCCAGAAAAATAGCAGAATCCTCCACTAGAAAATGAAATGAATTCGGGACTTAAATGAAAGAAATATTTAAGAATGGATCACTTTATACGGTGTCTTTGATGAAGGAATTCTTGTTTGGAAATTGTATGTCGATGCCTAATCATGTGCCAACGACAATGGTTCAGGCTTTACAATCATTAAACTAGAGGGGGCCCGCAAGGAATATAACTTGATTCAATTTTGAAGATTCTAATAATGAGGAGGATAATTAGGCCCTAGTAACAAGCCTAGGATTAGCCTCATCATTAGAAGCTAAAAAACACTCTCAACTCATAGTGACTCGTGGTTGGTTGTCAATCAAGTGCTAGGAATATACGAGGCAAAAGAAGAAGAAAATATCAAAGTGTCAAATAAAGGAAAATGTTATTACCAAAGTTCATCGCAATACAAAAAATGAGGATACCAAGAGCAGAAAAGTCAAGAGTCAATGCTCTGGTCCGTCTTGATTTTACAATGATAGCTGAATTGAGAAGAATTGTCTCAGTGGAGATCCAACTACATTGTAACATTAATGAAGAAGAGTTGAGGGTTATGGAGATAGATTTAGGGCTGTCGTGGTAGGATTCGATTAGATCACATACAAGGACTGACAAAGTTATGGCTGACCCCAAAGAAGCCCGGAGTCTATGTTATAAAGAATCTATATATGTGATAGAAAATGGAGTATTATTTAAGCGGGGATTTGTATTACTAGTCCTTCATTGGGTTTACCTTAATGAAGTGCAGAATCTGATGAATGAGGTGCATAAAGGGTCATATCAGGAAGATGTAACTAGGAGATCATTGGTTAAGGGGTGGCAACACAATGTTATTAGTAACCCATGATGAAGGAGGATTACGCATTTTATGCCAAAAAAATGATAAATGCCAACAATTTATTGTGATTTATCAAAAACCTCTAGAAACCCTCACACCCATAAATTCCTCTTGGCACTTCGCAATGTGAATGATAGACCTGGTGAGGCCACTTTTGAATACAAAAAAAGGTTCCAGTTCCTTGTTGTGGCAGTCAACTACTTCATAAAATGGGTGAACATCGAGACTTTGATAGAAATTAGTCAACTACGACCTTATGGTCTGTCTAGAAGAACATAATCTGTCGATATGGAACGCTATGTACTTTCAGTACTAACCACGGGACCTTGTTTGATAATGACTGGTTTGACAACTATTGCACTAAATCCAAGATTTGGGAGCTACATTCTACTCTAGGTCACCCTTAGGGCAATGGCCAGATATAAATCACTAACAAAACCCTCCTAGATGTGATGAAGAAACACTTATAAGATTCAAAGGAGAACTAGATACATGAGTTGCATTGTGTCATATGGGCTTACAAGATGACGCCCAAGACTGTTACTGGGGAAGATCCATTCAAGTAAGTTATTGGATCCAAAGTTATGGTGTCAACATAATTCGATTTTATCGAACCATAGGGTTTAAAACTTCAATTCACCAGTGAGTAACATCATGCGTCGGCTCGACCTAGGTCAGGTAAAAAAGTAAGAGAAAGGGCAACGTTGAGGATTTTAGTATATCAATAGATGATAATAAGGTTCTATAGCAATAGAGTCAAGCCGAGCCCTTTAAAAGAAGGTGACCTTGTGCTAATGAAGGTGATACACAAGGGTAATAACTTGAAGGTAAACTAGCACGAACCATATTTCATTAACTATGCAATATGCTCAGGTAAATAAAGATCGAAACCTTGGAGGGGGAACCTTTTAAGAATCCTTAGAATGTCGAGCACCTCCCCAAATATTACCATTAAGTCTACCAGATAGAAGAATGATAAGAATGTAATGAGAATAAGAAATGTAAAAGTTTCTGCTATCATAAATGAAAATTTTAGTCCTTCCCTATAAATTTTTATTGTTCAATTGACATGTCTTCTATTATAAATTACAAAGATTATTAATACCAATAGATGAGAAAGAATCTTCGACTAAAAGTATCTCAAGGAAGATGAGAAGAATTGACCAACTATAACAAAATCATATTTCTTGAATGGCCTACTCCTCTGGACATGTTATAATTAGAAAATTAGTTCATCAAGGAATAACCAGAGTTGTCACGATGTCAGGTTGGCTATGGGCCAACCTAATATACTAGTAAGTTTTTCAAAGACCGAGCAAACCTCATAATGGACAAGCACATTATTGGCCACAGCCAAAGTCTGCACAAACAAAAGTGACATGGGAACAACAAGTCAACTTTCTACTTAGAAAAACCTTATTCGGACAACATTTCATGAATACCTTAGTTCCTTTGCATAGAGTGAGCCTTGGACATTTGTTCATCCACCAATAGCTAGTAGTCAGAAGGCTTGGTCAACCACAAGACCAAGAAATGATTTAAACACTAGCAGGCCTAAAATAAAAAGCCTAAAACACTATTTTTAAAATGGGTGTAAAGCCAATTTTTCTAAAACATTTATAGATAAATAAGCCCAAAACATAAATATTATATATGGGGGCTAACTATTCGATCAAATAAAATTGTTAGGTATAAACTATGATCACACATTCAAATATCAAGATTGAAGGCCAAAGAAATAAATTCATTCAAACAAAATCTAAATAATAAAATACATCCATCAAATATTGAGACATAGAAATAGCGTGGAAAAATTTATAAGAAAAAAGTTTCATAAGAATTAAGCCAATGCAGGGCATGCTGAAGTGACAACGGTAGAAAGATCAATCACCATAGAATCCTGGCTAACTTCTTGAGCCATAATCTCAGGGTTCAAAAGGAGGTAGGCTCATTCGACATCAAATTGGTTGGGGCATCAGTGTTAGTCTCTTGGATAAGAAGATCCACTTCCATCTCATCACCACTATCTAAAGCAATTGCCTCCACATCATCACCCTCCTAGGCATTGGCGACCTCCGTAATATTAGGAAAATGCTTCATAACCCTATTTTTTAGTTTGTAATACCCATGTGCCAAGTAAGATATTTTCTCTAGAGTACACTTTGAAAAAGCCTTATAATCTGCAATAGTGAACTTGTAAGTCTTGGTCATGTTATCTTGTAGGCTCTAGATTATGGCTACATCTAACTTTGTCTTCTCCTCGACCTCCTTGAGTTTCTGCTCGACATCAAAAAACTTGTTAATCTTGTTCTTCAGCTCATCGTTGTCCTTAGTAGCGTCAGGCTAAGAAAAATATAACACCATACCCAAGCTAGTAATCGGAGTTCGAAGTTCCTCATTCATCTTCTTTTCATTATCAAAAGTCAAGGCATGCTACAAAAATATAGTGGCACGCTCTCGAAGGATCGTGGAATCTAGATATTATTGGAAAAAAAAAGGAAGGAATGGGAGATCGGTTGAATTCAAAATACCATAAAATAAGTAAAAACATTAAAATTTTAACTGGATAGATTTATGATGTGTTTAGCACCAGAGGATATCAATGTTCAAGGTCCTGAAGTACTCAAAGTCAGGACTATTCCCATGATAGCCAAGCAGCTCAAAAGAATTTTCCATATGACCCAAAATAGACTAATCATCTTTTTTCAACATCTCATAAGTGACAGGAGCATTAGGGGGGGGGGGGGGATACCTTATACAAAAGATCAACCTTCTTATGACCAGGAAACAAAGTCGAAGGCTCCGCTACCCTATTCTTAGGTTTGTCTTGAACCTCCACAACTTTCTTCTTACCCACATTAGCCTGTTGCTTGCGAAGATACGATGAGATGCCTTTTATTGCATATCCTAAGTAGAATGAATCTGAAAGACTGAGGTGGAAGGGGTAGATGTTGTACAAGAAACATTCAATAATTAATAAATAAATAACCAAGAAATTAGATATACTAAAACTTGTGGAATTTACATATCTTCCACAACTTCTGTCTCATCCTGGACCTGTGAAAAATGCTAGTGCCCAAGGCATGTATGGAAACACCACCAATTTTTAATTGTTTAATTTAACAAACATGCACCAAATAAACTAAGTGTTTACTTAAATACTTTACCAATATCATTTTACCCAAGCATGCGTATGGGTGATAATAAGAATAAAATAAATGTAAACCATAACACACTGATATACAAGGAAAACTCGTAATGAGAAAAATCAAACGGCCTAGATACACAACTCCACTATGATATAAGAAGTTATACAAGAATGACTTACACTTACTTACATACTCGATGCCTTAAAGCCTTGATGCGCTTTCGCATTGCGTGTAACCTTCTTTTCATTCACCAATGGATGTCTTCCAATGGCCACACTGTGCAGGAACTTCCTATGTCTCGATATTCCACCGATATTACTTGCACATGACTGGTCCAACGATCACACAATATGAAATAAGGTCTCCATTACTTGAAATGATCATAGTATGAAGAGAAAACATTTATGGTGCAACACATAAGAAATCTAAAACAAAAATATAGAAGTAGGATTCCGAATATCAAACTTGGGTGTAAACCAGGGTTTAAGAGCCTTTAGATTAGATTCAAAATTTCATTTTCATACGCTGAAAACTAATGTCAGCCCTAAGTATTTATAGAAACTTGAATTTAAAGGTGGAAGGTTCTTTGATGTAGGTTTGTTTGAACGGGAAACATAAGTTTGCTCGAACGACAATAACAACCTTTTTTTAACCAAAAACAAGATTGTTCTAACGACATAACTATTCTCGTTTTAAGAGAGATCGAACGAGATTATCTGTAAGCACATAAATGTCGCTTAAAGTCCTTTTGATTCTCATTTGAACGAGAAGACTAAACTTGTTTGAACAAAGTGAAAAACTCGTTTGAATGATTGTAAAAGTTCATTCAAACGAATTAAACCCCAAATAATTTTTTTTTCCTTTAAAATCCATTTACAAAAAATCTCTCAAAATATTTTATAAACAAACACCAAAACTTATCTAGGGATGAAACATAAATACGCATTCAACCTCATTAATATCCCTCAGATGATGAAGACAAAACTCGGTGCAAAATTTGAGCTATATGCAATGTAGATTTATCTTCGTCACTACGGTCTTCAAGACGCGTTGTAGGCTTAAAGGACAAATAAATCAAATCATAACCTATAACACAAATAAGTTTTGTACAAACATGAAATTAAGCCAAAATATAAAAAAAATGACTCGATTAAGAAAGTCGTCCTTACAAATCTACCCCTTTGTCTATTTCGGGATAAAACTCAAACAAAAATCCACTGGGTCATCGAGCTCACTAAGACTTAATCTCAACCCTAAAAGGAAAAAGTACAGATGCTTGACTGATACAAACATGAGTATATTTTCTCTCATGTAACCTTCGTTGCATCATTGCAAGATTGCACACTTAAACACACATTTCAAATGGAAATAAAATAAATAATAATATAAATCCGCATATGAAAAACCCTCCTCATTTGTCTAACAATCTCCACTTAAGATAGGACATCTCCCCTAAAGGTAAAAATCTCCCCCCGAGTTAAAGAGTTTAATACCATTTCTCCCCTTTTTTGTTTATGAATAGACAAAGAATAAGGTGCACGATAAAAACTCCCCCTAATGTAACACATGTAAGCATAAAGGAAGGCAAGTAATATCATGCGATGATGTAAAGTAAATCAAACAATGGCACACAACTTGGAAACACTAACATAAATAATCCACATAATGAACACATATGATACCAATTATGATGCAAAAATTTAAGCGTAATATACCAATGTAATCAATGAAATTTATACCAATATGATCAAGATGACATCTAAATATGACACACAACTGAAACATATAGCAAATAAGGATCAAATGTAAATGCAAAGTATATATATATATATATATATATATATATATATACCAATAAAGCACGTAAATAATATAAATATAAAAAAAACAAAATACACCAAACAAATAAGGTTCACACACTCGTATAGTATCAATATGTCCAAACAAAAGTCATACGGAGCAAAGGGGCATTAACTAACAATAAAAGAAATGTGACCCAATCACTCAAAAATGTCCAAGTAGTTTTATTTTACCGCGTTAACATATCAAACTTTGGTTTAGCCTCAAGGTGACAAATAAAGAACTTAAAATGGAAAAAACATGCACAATGAACACTAGCCTAGAAATTTTAATGATTTTCAGATCAATAGAGTCAAACATTTAAGCTCAACTAGGACTAATTGTGCAAACTCATTGATCTTCAACTTAACACCCTAAAAAATAAACAAATATCATTTTTTACTCTCCTTTTCTATTGAAGATGTCAAGTTTGAAGAATCAATGCAAACTTTTGGCCTTGTATATTTTTATTTTCCTTTGCCTCTCTTTTCTTTAGGCTCTTATTAATGGTAGAATTTCACACAAAGTAGATTTTTCCTTTTGTATCCCTTTCCCACTGCTCACTCATATTTTTCAAAAATAAGACCAAACTCATACAATGGTTCTTGTAAGAACAATCCCCCAAAGTCAAAATATATAACTGATAAGATTAATAGGAGAATACCTCACTTAGCTCATGCAATATAGGTAATAAAATCCAAAAGATCTCACGCAAAGTGTGTGTAGAGGCATATACAAAGAGAATCCACTAAGGAAATCAAAGTTAAAGTACTCCATGTAAGCCTGATTAAGAATAATAACCAAATGCCCTAGCCACATGGGAACATGGAACAAAGTGGATTTAAACAAACTGATATGCCAGACAAAATGTGCAAAGCCAAAATACACAGATCAATTTTTTTTTTGAGTTTTTCAAAAAAATTCGAAATAAAATGGCCCCAAAAAATAGATTATTATTTTTTTTCTTCATAAAGACCCAATAAAAAATAAAAAATATGCAAAATTCATACAACTGGACAAATCATATAACACGAACGAGAAAATCTAGTGTATAAAAACGTGCAATCACAATCATTCATAACGTATATCATGGGAATAATCATGTAATATGATGCGAGAGTCAACAAGCCTAATATTAAGTGCCTACAAATAAGATCTCCTATCCCACATGGGTGTAACATGACGAGCTAGGGCTTGGTGAATCTTGATGATACTAATCTTAGACTTCATAGGAGCTTTTCTAAAATCATAGCGAAAATGCCAAGGTGGCATTTCCTACCACAATGTGTTCAAGCATAGACACAAGGAATGTTACCCTTAGGTTGACCTTTTCTAACGTGCCTAACGATGGTTTGCTCTCTCAAAATATTGCTCTTGGCTATAGCACCGGAAGTATCATTATCATCAAATCCAATTCCAAAATTATCATCTTTGATTTGGATGGTGCCCAATATCTTATCTAACTTTTTCGGCATAGATTCCAAATAATATTTGATATGTCTCAAATATCTCAAATTGTCCTATAACTCCTTTATCATAAACTCAAACAAATGCTTATACTTTTCAAACTCCAAGAGCTCCTTTTTCAAGACTTCCATAAAAACATGAAAGTTATATCTCTTTCCCTCGATGTAATCGAGCTTCTCCATTAGATTCTTTTCACTTACCCTAATATCCTCAATTAATTTATCATTATCAATACCTATGGCACGTTTATGTTGGCCATTTTTAACTTCAACGACTCGGTGTACAACTCACGGAAGGACACTTGAAGCTCACACTCCTCTTTCTCTTCTTCTTATTCGTCTTCAACATTCTCCTCTTCACTATTTTAGTAATTTAAATAACGGAGATCAGAACTGTCATGCCCGTGATTATATTCATTAGGGGAAGACATTTCATCTAAGATCTCATGACTAGACATGAATGCAATATAGTTACTCTCAATGGGAGAATCGAGTTTCTATTTCGAGTCACTATCACTAAGGATATAATTGTATACCTTCTTCTTCTTCCCTTCCATCTTTATCCTCTCACGAGAATAATGCCTAAATTATTAGCATTCAAAGCACTTGTCATGGTCATCCACCTTATTAGGACCGTTATTTTTCTTCCTATCACGGTCGTTAAATTTTTTAGGTTCCTTTTCAAAACTATTATCTTTTCTAAGATTAAGAGACCTTTTTAACTTCATAGAAAACCTAGTTATCTCTTCAGCATCAAGCTCGTCGTCACTATCAAAATCTAATACATCCTACTTTCGTGCTTTCAACACCATTTTTCCTTCTTTTCATACGTTTTCTTCATAGGACACATGTTCAAATAATAGGTTTAAAGGTCACCTATAAGTTCTTGAACTCTCATAGTGTCAACACCATCTAGGGAATTTAGGACTATAATTTTGGCATTAAATCTTTCAGGCAATGACCTTAAGATTTTTTTCATAACTCTAGGGTCACCTAAGCTAAATGAGGAATTGAAAATATCCAACAATGTGACATAGAACTCATCAAAAGACTCGTTTTCTAACATCTTAATTGTCTTAAACTTAGTTGCCAAATTTTGTAACATATAAACCCTAATAGTATTTGTACCCTCGTGTGTGGATCATAAAATATTCCAAGCATCTTTCGTTCTCTCGCAAGCTATAATTTTTCTAAAATCTTTAATGGTCACGACCTAAAAAGTAGCATTTATACCCTTGGAATTAAAAGTCAAGGCATTCTTTACAAATGTAGTCTAATTGTTAAATGCTTTCAGAGCACCGCCTTCGGTGGGAGGAATCCATCAATACTCAATCGAGTTTCAAACATTATCATCGATCGATTTTAAGAAAAATAATATCCATGCCTTCCAATAGGGATAATTTGTCCCATCAAATAATGGAGGTCAGGTAATGGAACTCCCTTATCTTCTTAAATCCATCTAAACCTAAAATGTATAACATAAACAAGGATCAGACACAATAAACTAGTCCAACCCGCTCTAATACCAATTTATAAAATGCTAGTACCCAAGAGTTATATGGAAACACCACTAATTTTTAATTTTTCAATTAAATAAGCATGCACCAAATAAACAAAGTGTGGTCTTAAAAAGTTTACCAATTTTATCTTACCTAAGAATGTATACAGGTGACAGCAAGAATAAAGTAAATGCAAAACATAACACGACGATGTATGAGGAAAATCCACAATGGGAAAAATCTTGGATGACCTAACCACACATGTTCATAATACAAGAAACTTTACAAGAATAACTTAAACTTACTCACAAACTTGATGCCTTTAAGCCTTGATGCGCTTTCCTATTCCTTATAACCTTCTTTGCAGTCACCACTAAACGCCTTCCAATGGACACACAATGCAGGCACTTTCCACATCTCGGTATCCCACTGATATTACTTATCATGGTCTCCATCGCTAAAAAATGTTCATGCTATGATAAGAAAAAAAACTATCGTGCAACACATAAGATATCAAAAATAGATATTTAAATGTAGAATTATTTGTAAGGACATTTTTGTCCATTATCAATTTATATGTCGTACGCCGTTACACCGTTGAAGAAACTCAAGATCGCATCTACATCAACGGATCCGAATATCAAAGTGTCTTCAACATCATAGCCTTTGCGAGAATGAACTTGGTAAAAAAAAATTTTTAAGTTCCTTAAAGTTCATATTTATTATTGGGAAATTTTTATAAAATGATTTTTTTATAAAAATAAGAAGTAAGTTTTTTCAAGCAAAATGAGGCTTTTAAAAAGTTTTTTATTTTTCTGGGAAGTCGGACCGGTCCGCCTCCCTACCGGACCGATCCACCTCCGGATCGATCCGCCTACCTACCAGACCGATCCGCCTTGCTCAAGGTCCAGTACACCCCGGACTGCTTGCGAACCGATGCTGCCAAAATTTAAAAGAACCGGTCCGAGGTCAGACCGATCCGCCCCCAAGACGGACTGGTCCGCTTGGGATAAATTCGGCCAGATCTGTTCGAGATTTTTTAGGCTCAAAGTTTTCTTATTTAAACAAACTTCGGGAGTTGTTTTTCTAAGACTTTTCAAGACGATTTTTAGAGTCCTAAATACTCTAAGTCTTCACCTTTTTTTAGTCCCAAGACTCTTTTTGATTCACACACAAAAATCCCAATTACTTTTGTGAATCTTTTGGAACCTTAGAACACAAACTTTGTTGTTGTTCATCTTTGTGGAGAGATCTTTGAAACCGAGGGTTGCATGTCATTGCTGAGGGAGTCTCTACAAAGTTTTATGGTTGCTAGTCCTTGGAGGGTGTTGCGTGTATTCTCTTGCTGAGTTCAAGGCTGCGTGTCTTTGTGAGTTGGCTGCGCGTTGATCCATTGTAGATTTCTCTATGTAATTGTAAGTTGCGACTTGTATATTCATAGTGAAATAAAGGTTTTACCCGAAAGAGTTTTTTTCCTGAAATCTGTGTCTCAGCATATTTTTTGTGTCACATGCTTTATTTATTTATGGGTTGACACACGCACCTTAGATGCATGTTTAGGGACTCTAATTAAATAAGGGTTACTTGGAAACTTGCGAATCTAGTTTAATAAATTATCACACAGTTCGCCCTTCTCATTATTGGATCTCAAACTTGGGTGTAAATTAGGGTTTGGGAGGCTTTAGATTAGACTATAAATTTCATTTTCTCAAAAACCCTGTATGAACACTGATGCCAAACCTGAGTCTATATAGAAAACATGAATTTCTAGATAGCAAGTTTTTTTAGGCAGGTGAATCGAACGAGAAACAAGGGTTAATTCAAATGACACTAACAATCTCATTTTAACCAAAAATAAGGTCGTTTAAAGAAGACCGAACGAGATTGTTCTGCAATCAAATATACGTCGTTTGAAGCCTGATTAAATCTCATTTGAATGAGATGCCTAAACACATTTGAACGAAGTGAAGAAATCATTCGAAAGAAAGTAGTAGTTTCGTTTGAACTACAGTGAAAGTTTGTTCGAACGAAATTAAAACCCCAAACTATTTTTTTCTTTAACAACCATTTTACGAAAAAAAATCCTCAAAACATTTTATAAGAAACACCCAAACATATCCAGGGATTAAACATAAATATGCATTCATACCTCATTGAGATCCCTCAAATGATGAAAACATAACTTAACATTAAATTCAATGTGTACATAATGTCAATTAATCGTGGTGAGTACGGTATTCAAACATGCATCGTAGGATTGAAGGACTTATAACTCAAATCATATCCTATGACATAAATTTTTTTTGCCCAAACACGAAATTAAGTTAAAACATAAAAATTAACTCGATTTAAAAAATTTGTCCTTACAGACTGCATGCGACTTAGGTTTGAATTTTGGCATAATAGTAATCGAACTCATAAAACATATTCAAAGACAAGGGAGTCGGACAGTACTAGTCTACAAGTTTTCTCTCGGGGATAGAAATATTTGGAGCAACTTTCTGAGAGTGCGCTTCCGTTCAATGTCCCAACTTATTTAATTAAACTCCAATTTTTATATCCAATTTTTAATTACCCCTAAACATGCATATAAGTGATTGAAAGCAATAAATTTATCTAACATGCAATCCAGGAAAATCACAAAAGAAAATTTCAGGAAAAACTCCCAAAAAGGGCAAAACCTTTTATTGCATTATTTAATGTAAACCACGACTTACATGTACATATAGAAATACAATTTTTTTTACAGGAAAATACTCGTTGACCTTGGTTTGTTATCTTCAACAAGAGCTCCAACGAGAACTTCAAGAATCAGTAATGGAGATAGCTTATCTTCTCCACAAGTATCACTCCAAGATTGGGTAATTTCAATATAAGGGTTTCTCAAAGATTCACAAACATATATAGGGAGGTTTGAGTGAATCAAAATGGGTTTTGGCCTTAAATATGAAGACTTAAATTGCAGCAGGTCAGTAAAAGGTGGACTTAAAAAGTCTTGCAAAAATACCTAATGAAAGCAGGTATTTATAGGCGAAATAAAAAAAATCTAGGCGGCCGCGTGTCGTTCAAATGACATGTTCATGTCATTTGAATGACATCTCTATATTGTTAGATCCAGCTTTGAACAACCTAAGAAATAACATACCAAAAAACAAAATAGTACGTCGACGTTTGATGCACGGAAGTAACGAGCATTGCGTGACCTCTTCGAGCAACATGTCCATGTCGTTTGAACGACATGTCTAAGTCATTTGAATGACTTTAAGCTAAAATGTTTATTTTTAAATGCCAGCCTTATTTTTGAAAAAATGCGAACATTTATAAAATTGATTTAAAAAACCCCCAAA
Organism: Sambucus nigra; assembly: GCA_949130495.1. Classification (NCBI taxonomy): domain Eukaryota; kingdom Viridiplantae; phylum Streptophyta; class Magnoliopsida; order Dipsacales; family Adoxaceae; genus Sambucus; species Sambucus nigra. The sequence continues at coordinate 198,043,854 of OX422219.1, forward strand.
TATAATTGCAAAAATTAAGAACTCCAAATAAGAATTATACCATTAACATAGTGGAGTAGTGGAGATCGGTTGAAGTAGAACGTCACACATTGAAGATGATAAGTGCGAGATGATGAGCACGTTGCCAATGATTCAGATTGTGGCCATCATGGATCATGTTTAGATATGCCAATGAAGAGGTATATGATATATCAACTGTGATCTAGGACAACTTTGATAATTCCTAGACCCTAGCAGACAATCACAGTATTATATCCTTACACATTCACTGCTAAGTAAACGGAGATATGTAAAAGTATAATTTGAATTGAGAAAAAAATATTAAAAATAAGAAGAAGAGAAAGATACCAATAGTATTCGGGTCAATCCAGTCCCAAGGAACCTTAGCAGTTTTCCTCGTTTCCTTTGGGACGAACTCTCAACTTTCCTTGAGGTAGACAAACTTATGTTTCCATAAATAATTGTTTATTTGGTCTACCTTCACCAACTTCTTATTCGGCTTTCGGGGGTAGAGATAATAATATCCAGAAGCCTTGGAATTGTTTTTTATCCCATGAATATACCTAAAGATGTCTTCAATAATGTCAAAACCAGAGACACCCCTCTCATTAACTATTGCCCTTAAGATCGTCCTATGGGCATTAGGTCGATATGTGTTGGAGCCATACCATAATCCTTTAAAATAACCCTAATGATAGGGTTTAATGGAAGATGAATCCCTACAGCTAGGGAAAAAAAGGAAAGAAATCTCATCAGCATAAATTTGATCATAAGACCTTTTCATTATAATAAGGCATCTTATAGTTAATATCTATCAGAATGTTATATAAATGTTCTGAATCCATCAACTCGAACAAAGTAATGTCACAAGCATAGTTCACAACATCAATTTTTTAGGGATCATAAGAGTTGCTATAAGACAGAGAATGGGTAGCCCATCCTCCTCCTCCTTTGATGAATCTAAGGGTCTAAGGGGTACTACAAGTGGTGATTTATGAGGATTGGAAGGTTGTATACAATATAAGGCTTCCTTAATGGAATCCCCAATCACGAACATAGACTCAACAGAGGTTTAGTCGGCATATTTCTTCTCTTCTTATCACTTTTTTTACCATTATCCAAACTTATCTAAACCATGAACTCCAACCTACTATAATGGGTGTCTGGGGGATGAGGAGAAGATCTAACAAAAAATATATATCATGATCAATAAGTATAGGATCCTCGGGTGTGCACCATGAGGGGGAACAACTACTAAGGGTATGGGCCTGAGAGGCTCAATGGAATTCCTATTATTGAAATGATGAATTTGTCTCAACGCCCTCTTAACCTGCACAAAAACACTCCTAAACGGCCAAACGACTGAGAAAGGAGGAAACCTTAAAGGAATCTACTTTCACAAATGGAGAATTAGGCAAAAATCTATAAATCGATAAACTTTAAAGCCATCCAACTCAATGGTTATCTATATTTTAAAATCCACCAGACAAATACACAATCGATAACCCCAAATATAAAATCAACAACACAATTACAAGTACAAAAGCTCTGAATAGAGAAAATAGAAAAATTATGTGAAACCTTAATAATATTTGAGAAGTGGAATAAGAAGTAACTAATATCTCTGGAAATCAAAAGAGAGTAGAGAAGTCATAAAGGTAGATGGTAATGCCTGGAGAATGAAGAGAATATTACTAGCAATGGTGGAAATAATGAAGGAATTAGTTAGAAATATAAGAAGATTGAATATCGAGAAAAGGTTTATCTCTCTCTTGAGCGTGCATTTGAATATTTAAAGGCTACAAGAAAAAATAATGATTTAAACGAGTGATTAAAATACCCCTGGAAGAGAACTAGTTGCCTTTAGAAAAGGTGTGACGTAATGTACCTTGGAAGATCTGTGACAACCCCCAGATTACTTACATACTTCCCTACACACATGTGTTAATGATGTCATGTGCTCCAATAGATGATTAGCACATGGTGGACCCACAACCAAACAAATTTTCAAACCATACTAGGTAAAGTAATTGGTAAATGATGAGCCAATGGAAAATTGAGCTGAAAAAATTTGGCAGGATGGTAGTTATACTACGGTCTATGAATAAATGGATCTGGTGAGGCATGTCCCACTCAATTAGAAGTTGTCTTCAAGGTTTCCAAGGTCTCAACAGGAGATGGAGATGAAAATTATCTATTTTTGGTAACAATGGAATTTCTATGATTTCTATCTGAGAAAACAATGGTTAGCTATAACTTTACAACAATAATAATATCTAAGAAAATGGATAACTTGGAAGTGATGGTTCTTAGGGGTGAAGAGACAAGAACTTCAAATACCAAGGCGAGAGTGGGGGAGAGAATACGTTTTAGTGCTATTTTGACAGAGAAATAATGATACTTGTGTTGTTATATTTCGACCTTACCAAGGCTCTATTTATAGGGAAATATTAGAGTTAATCTAGCATGTGCACGCAAAAAGAATATTCTTTTGAGACAATATCCAAAATGTAATTTTTGTCCCATTTTACTGTTTGTCATCTATCCACTCTGACAAATGACATCTGGCACAACCCAAAGTTAAAAAGCAAATATGCCGGGCATAGTGCCAAAAAAATAATTTGGTAAATATCTTTTCATACAGTAAATTATTGAACAATATTTTGAAAGCTTGCGAGTGGCCATGGGGGGAAAATACTAGGTGAGCCACACCTTGGCTACTCACCTATTTGACTAAGTGTGGACTGTGTAAGTGAACGAGTGACCTCTTAGGTCCCTCCTATTAGTATTCTCTCTTTACCAAGATATTAAAGTGGTTGGGCCTTATCTTTCCCAATAAAACTTGCCTCTCATCCACCAAATCAAAACTCCCTAGAGATCTCAACTGACCTGCTAGAGCCCTGCTCACTCGATCAAGGCTACCAGTGTAAGAAAGTAACAATGTTAGTAATTAATCCAATATACAAACAAGTTTATAATTACTTAATTGTTCACATAGCATCCCCTCAATATTTTGGGTCTACTCGTATACTTTCTTTGTTGTCTTGGGGTTACTCATTGAGAACCCCCTTGCCAATCTTGAGACTTATATGATCAGGTGTCTCTCATTGGTCTTGGGTCCATTCATTGTGGCATCCTCTCGTTGAGTGACTTGTTGTGTCTTACTTTAGTTTACTTTGGCTCTCTTATGTATTGGACCCAGTCGTTGTGGCCCTTCTCGCCAAATATTCTACTTTGGATAAACATATGTCTTGGACCCACTCATTATGGGCCCTTTCATTGAATTTCCATTTTGGTCTACTCTATTTTTGTCCCACTCATGTGGCACCCCCTTGCCCTGTTGGGCTCATTTAATCAAAACTATTTAAGGGCCTGCTCGTGTAGTAGCCCCCTCATCTAGTCTTTCACCCACTCATTTGGCAATCACTCTCACTATTTTGTTTATTTGTGAGAACTTGAGTGTCGGCCCTCTACATTAGCCCCCTCGTGCAAAACTGTTTGTGTCGGTTAAGACAAAAAGTTTTGCACTAAACAAATCATTATCTTCTGGGAATTCGAGGGGTCTCTTCAGTCAAATCATTATTTTTGTTTGGAAATTAATGACCTTGATAGGTTTACCCTTCTAATGCCTCTTTTAGTGTCTCGAGGAGACACGTGTCTATTTGGGAATACTCATTTCAAGATTTGGGTGATCACTTTTATTATTTGTTGAGCCTTCAAACGTGCGCCCCTTTCGAGGTATATATATTTGTTTCAAAAAAATTAAACTCTACCTTTTATTTTCCTTCTTTCTTTCCAAAGTTTAGAGAGAAAAATAACTTTAGTCCCCGTAAACCCTTATTCCTTAATTACTTTTCTTCTTCAATATTTCACTATTTCAATGGCTTCATCATTTGTTGTATCATTTACCGTAGTTTACACCTCCATTAGTGAAATTCTCATGTGTTCTTTACCCATTTAGGTCACTATCTCCAACATAACTACCATTGGTTCCACCACGGTGGCCTCCTCCATGGCTATTTCCACCACCACTAGTCCTACCACCAGTGATTTCATAGCCCTCTCCAAGGGTCAAAGGGAATATCTCGAGAGCCGCTCTAAGAGGTAATTTACCACTTATTGCCTTGCTTCTTACTTTGGAGATAAGGACATTTTCATGCCCTCGCTCGAGAGATTTGAGACTGAATTTGTAAAGAATATCAATGAGCAGCCCCTTTTGGGTTTTACTGATTCTACTAACACTCCCATCATACTGGCTAATAGTATTTTGCGTGTTCGAGTGGATAGAGGTGACTTTACTTACTCTAATATTAATATTGATGGTTATGGTAGTGCCCCAGACGAGTGGTACCTTTAGGTAGATTATATCGTGATTGTACCTGCGCATAAGGCTATTGTTGAGCAGCTTGATCTGACCTGGAGTCTCACCATTTTGAAGACTTATACCATTGCAAAGCAAAACAACATTTTCAATCTTTTGGCATCTCGTTGGAGTGTTGACTCCCACAAGTTTGTTACTAGTTGGGGTGAATTCCATCACCCTTGAAGATATTTGCGAGTTGATAGGCCTCCCTCTCTTGGGAAGTCATGTGTTTACTGATAGTTATAAGGATGATACCAAGCGGGTCACATGAGAGAAACTCCACCAGGCCTTTTCTGAATGTCCTTGTTATGTGGCAATTAACAAGACAGTGGCCACAAAGCATTCTTTGGCTAAGTGGAAAAGATATTAGTTCAGGGACTTTGAGCTAACTCTAAAAGAGGGAAGTCCGGGATGGCCCAAATATCAACTCCCCGACCCACTAAACTGCATTTTTTATGACTTTCTTGAGTAGATTCCGGTTTCAACAGAGGCCTAATGACTCCCCTCGTGAATTTTTGTTCCGCATTACTGTTAGACTTACTCAAGAGAGGAATGTGCCTCTCGTAGCTCTTACTTTGGGATCCATATATACTTGGTTAGATCATTCCTATGTGGACATACAATGTGCACATGGTCGTTTTGATTTTATAAACTTTATTAATTCTTTTATTTTATGTAACACCATGTATTTTCATATAATTATGGATTTAATTATTTCTTATATTTTTAAATAACATCTCTGCAATAATTTAATTTATATGAGTTGTTAGACATTTAATAAATATTAATTATGTGAGATTAAGATTAAAATTTGTGTGGTAAATTTACTGAGTGTACAGTAAATAAAATGTAGTAAATTATTATACATCATGGTGAGTAATAACGACGGGACTATGTCATATCTCAACCGGGGGTGGTGTGTAGACTATACAAGGTCGAGATAGGAAATTTATGTATAGTGACTTGGATTACGATTTTGAGGTCACGGTTGGTTCCGAATTGGTCGAGATAGTTAAAATAGTGTACCCCGAGGGTAGTAATTAGGTCCCGATGCCTTTTTAGACATAATCGGGCCCATACGGGGGTATTTGTGTCATATAGACTTGGCATGCTAGCCTAATTTCGGTATTGGAGATTAAAAACCTGAGTATAAGAGTTTGAGGCTGCCATAACTAATATTCTAAACCCTAAGATATTGAAAGAAGAGAGAAGGAAGAAAGAGGAGAGCTTTAGGAGCCAAAATCAAAGTGGATTTGGGAATGCTATCATCAACTCGTCTTATACAATGTGTAATCAGACCCTACGAACATAGAAAGGCAAGTGATTAACTTGATTTTAATTTAATCTGCAAAAATTCATGTTCATATCATGGTAGGTGTAGAACCAAAATTGATTTGGGGAGGGTTCTCACATGAAAAAAGGGAATTTGGGGTTAATCTAATCTCCTGAGTTTAATTTGATGAAAATTTGATGTTGTGGGCATATTATAATTACTGAAAATCGAATCTTGTAGAGATATATGGGTTGGTTATACTTAATTTGGATTGGGGAATTAAATCTAGGGTTAAGTTGGGAGATTTGGATATAAAATCACTTGATTGATTTAATTGATGATTTTTAGACCAATATTTTCTGTTAGGATGATTTATGTGTGTTAAAATCATCATATTTACATCTCATTAAGTTCTATATGTTCTAAGGAAGGCTTATTATCATTTAGAAGAAGATAGGATCAGATTTGGGAGTTAATTCTCGATTTAGGTTTGCTGTGTTTGGACAGAGAACCATTTCGCCACATAACTGAATCGGTTCTAATTTTTGGGCGCACGAACTAGTTTTCTATAGGAACCAAACCGATTAGGCTATCTAGCAGTCATGAATTTGGGTTGTTTTGATGGTTTGGGTGATTTTCGGGAGGTTCAAGAGAATTCGTAAACCTATAATAATTAGAGAATATTATTAGGGCAATTTAAAAGAGGATAAACTACCTAGAGATGATAAGGTAATGAAAAGTTGAAAGAATTATAGTGAGATATATAATTGATGGTTAATTGTGAATTATGAACTGAGTGAGATGAGTTCATAAATAATTGAATAACGAGCTAAGTGGATAAGCTCGAATACTCTAGCGGGGTGGTGCTAGGTTGATTATTTAATTAATGAGAGTTTAATTAAATTAAGAGTCTGGGGATAGACTCAGGTATTATGGGCTAATGCTACGGGTGTTAGGCGCAGTTAGCCATATTTATTTTAATTTAAGAGTCAGGTATTATGGGCTAATGCTACGGGTTCAAGAGAATTCGTAAACCTATAATAATTAGAGAATATTATTAGGGCAATTTAAAAGAGGATAAACTACCTAGAGATGATAAGGTAATGAAAAGTTGAAAGAATTATAGTGAGATATATAATTGATGGTTAATTGTGAATTATGAACTGAGTGAGATGAGTTCAGAAATAATTGAAGAACGAGCCAAGTGGATAAGCTCGAATACTCTAGCGGGGTGGTGCTAGGTTGATTATTTAATTAATGAGAGTTTAATTAAATTAAGTATCTGGGGATAGACTCAGGTATTATGGGCTAATGCTACGGGTGTTAGGCACAGTTAGCCATATTTATTTTAATTATATATATATATATATATATATGTGTGTGTGTGTGTGTGTGTGTGTGTGTGTGTGTGTGTACTTTATAAATATCGGTGTGTGATATTTATGTGAAAACATACCCCTCACGTCATAGTACCCAGTATTTTATTATGTGATATATTTTTTAGGTAAGATGCTTTGGGTATGATTCGACCTCACTCTAGGGGAATATGACCTCTTCCAATAAGTTTGCGATATTTTTGCCAAAGTTCGGTGTGAGCTAATCTGACTTATGGTGATCGGATTTGAGTGAGTATACCTGGGATATGATAGCATTTTAAAGAAAATCATTTAGGGAGTTCTTATTCTGAAGGATGGTTATTATACGCGATATATGTGTGATTGTTGTAGTATATTTGTATGTATATAATAGAGTAGATAATTATATACGGGTTGAAGACATAAAGTGTGAATGGATTTTAAATAACTGGTGTTAATGTTATATAACTAATTAAAGTGGAAATGATTAAGTAAGTTAATGAGTGAAATAACTTATGAATCAAAGGGAGAAATTACTTGGGATAGAGTAGGGTGATAGAAATTTTTGTAACAGAACTAGTTAGGTGGGGTCGTATAACTAGTTTGGTTAGGAGGGAATCGTTAGGTGTGCACAATAGTTGAGGGGTGAGTAATATCTCAAGAGAGTGAGAAACCAACTTAAATATGGAAAGGCTTAATGAATATTTAATTGTTTAATATTAATTTCTTTCTAAATATTTTCAAAAGATTTTGGGATCTAACCCGTGTTGAAAATATTTTCTAAAACATTTTAGGTGTCCAGCCACAGGGATGCCAAGCTTGAGGACTCATTCCAGGGATGCGTAGATGCAATATTTGTGGAGGCTTGCAGGATTTTGGGTAGACGCTTCAGTTATTCATTCCTAGATTAGTATTATCATTCAGTATTTCATTTGGGCATGTTTTCCCTTCAGTTGATACATTCTTTTAGTTTCATTTATCAGGCGATATATTTGGATTCAATTTTACTTTTGTAGACTTATAGTTTGGATTATGTTTTGGAACCGATGGTTTATTCGGTATTTAACGTTAATTTATATATCATGTGATGATTCGGACTCTTATATATGTATGGATGAGTTAGACTATTTATATTCCCTCATATTGTTACGTTAATGATAGATAAAAATTGACACTGGCCTAATTTAACATAGGTGGTTAGTAATTTAAAAGGTTTTCGACACTGATTCTAAGAATGAACCAAATGAGATACCTGTTTATTTTGATAAGTGATTGATCACCCATGATTAAAATAGGTGGGGTCTCACAAATGGTATCAGAGCATCAAGTTCTAGAGTCCTTAGGATCTATGCGGGCTTACTATGTGTTTAGCGTGGCGTTTATTTGATATAGAGACATATGCTTAGGACTGTTGATTCAAAATCTGACTTATGTTCTCCTACTATTAAATATAGTAGATACGAATCATATACGAGTTTGGTTGGGCTTCCTACACTGCAAAATATAGGATGACCAACGAGGGCCGTTAAGAGGACTGTAGGAGGAGAGGCTCAGTCGAAGCCACAGAGGATTATGGTAACGGTGGCCGCAATATAATTCACCACTATTATAGTTCATGCAGTTGACATTTGGATAACCACTAGGGAGCAGTAGTTTTCCCCAAGTACCACCATAGAAAATGGTAGTGCAAATTCAGACTCACCCAGTACAGTCGGAAAGGGAGAGAGTCGAAGAGGTTTTTCTAAAAACCATCCGCAATAGTTCAGGAAAGTGCATAAGCGTGATTGGTTAATATAAGGGGATCATCCAAAAGAAATTGCGTACAATAGAATGCACTGACACAAATGATTAAAAAATTTGGACAAACTTTTTAGCTCATAGGAGCAGTATTGTAGTAATGGGAGTCAATCACCACATTCGAGGAGATATACCAAGAATATTGAGGAATTTGTGGTGTAATTTGATCGCAAATCCTTTCATCATCTATTTTAACAGAAATGCGAAGGAAATTCCCGCACTTATTATAAGGGGGTCGAATAGTGGCCGAACAGGAGGGACAATTTCTTGTTTAGCTAACTTCGCACCCGAAGAAGGGGTCTTTTAGTTGATGATGGATTCATGGGTAGAATACACTAAAATTTAAGAGAAAATCTTGTCAGGATGACTAATGGTGATGTCGTCAATGTCGTACTTTTGCAAGGACAATATAAATTCTTCCATATGAAGGGAGCTACTAGATTGGAGAGTCTAATCAGTAGAATAACAATGAATGTAATTGGTGATAGTGATGCACCACAGGGGGATACCCAATAGGGGACCCATTTAAATAATTCAGATCAAAGGAATTCGTACCAAGTGACAGTAGATTCAGTCAGGACCGTCAAGGCCAACAGTGTGTTCCACAAGGTTAGCAGAGCCAAAGGAACAACGGGGCTAGCAATCAGGGACAAGACTACTAGGTTATCCGAGAAAAGGATAACCTCGACATAACTAGGGAGGCTAGAGAGAGGGGATAATATAGAAAGTTGTCCTATGTGTGGAGATTAGGGTGACCTGTATTGAAATTGTCTGCAGCGAGTTAGGGGACATGAGCGGGATGCCCAGCACGGGAAATAGTTATAGAAGTTTTTGGTTCTATTTGGGTGAGAGTGTTATGTCTAGAAACATTTGAATCGCAAGTTCTATTAGAAATCGAATGTATGATTTTTATACTAGGGTGAATGGGGTATGCTCTGTGTGACATGAGAAAGTGACAGTATTTTTTTAGCACTAGAATCGCGCATGAGACGGATTTAGTGGGTGCATCGTTTATGTTACTATTGTTTATATATAGTTATCATTGAGTAGCGGGGCTCTCTTTGGTTCCATTTGTAGGGGAGAGGGTGTGGACATTGTGAGGCTATGTTTTAGTGGGTTATATCATTTTAATAGATGATATTCGAGTGTGAAGTTATCCTGGGTATGGACTGGTTAGCGATTGTTTAAGCGGTGATCGTCTATTACAGAAAGGCTATCGTGTTCGTTATTCCAGGGTAGGATGTCTTTTTTTGATGTCTCACCTAAAATAGGGTTGAGCTTGCGTCTATATTATATTATAAAGAAGACTTCGGAGAGTATATTTGCCTCATTATATTTTATCCCATTCTGTAAGGACTTTACTGATGTGATTCAGGTTATATCGGATTTTCTGTCTATCGGAGAGATTTAGCTCGTTATTGATTTCGCGTTGAGTGCTTAGTGATAGTGAGAGTGTCGTATCGTATGAATTCATTAGTGATATGATAGTGTATGATTATACTTATATGTATGGGGATAGGATTTTGGGGTATCCTAGTTATATGCTTTGGGCCTACAGAACTCGATGGCCAATAATTCTAGGTGATAGTACATCGAAGGAGTTCTTTATTTGAGTTTCGTTTACGGGACGTTCTATGCATGAACCATTATAAACTCAGAAAGTGGGGAGACGTTGTTGGATGCTAGGGCAACAATTTTGAAGGTTAATCATTGAACGTAAAGAGAAAACACTTTGATCTGAGATCTCTTATAATATATACGGCCAGTGGAGCAGGTAAGTCTTATGTAGAAAGCACTGGGGAACTTTTGTACCACTAGTTCATAAGTAGGGTAGCCTCGAGGAGAAATAGGTCGTGAATAGTATGGAAACTGAGTATAACCTTACTATATAGTCAGGCCGAGAGTGAGGGGTCGATCTTGAGATAAGAATGTTATGTATAAGACGTTAGTGATGATTATGCAGGAGTGCACATGATATAAGGTGTATGGGCGGCCTAGATAGTTTGATTTTTATAATCGTCCAGAATAAGGGGGTGTGGAAATATACGTGTTGAATGTATTCCTGTGGGCCAGTTAGAAACATAAGTGGAATGGTACGATGGACTGAACTCCATTTGACCAAAAAGGAGATAGTCCGACTATGTGTATATCAAGGAGAACTATTACAACCGAGGTAAGTAGAAAGACGGTAGGGAAACATGTAAAATATATCACTTGATAAGGGTGGACCCCACAAATTTTGGAAAGTAGAGCAGAGTTTTACTTAGTCAAATGCCTAGAGAGGCTTGTGCACAAATAAGATGTTGATTTTTATAAGATGAAAAAGAGCCCAGGAAGTGCGTAGTTTCTTAGCAGATGCACAGGCCATTGTTATGGTGAATCTCAAAAAGGTGAGTAAGAAGTTTCACGTAATGATAAATGTTGACCATGTCTATTGGTGTTGAGTGAGACATAGTCAAGTTGTCTGCAGCTGCACCACTTGTAGATGGAAAAGGTTGGTTCGAGGTTATCAACCTGCTTTTTGTAATAGATTGACGATTTCAGTGACGGAATGGATACGTAAACTGATAAAATTAATATTTGTGTTATAAAAATAGCGGACAGGTCAGTATTTCCTTTGAGTTTGTGGAATGGATTGACCAAAATGGAATAATTTCTATTCACTCTCGAGTCCCACCTCTAATCGGGTGTGTCAGGAGGCGATGGGGATGGAATTACAATTTGAACTAAACATATCACCCATAGGCAGGTAGTTGAATGAGATATGTGACTAAAATTAAGGAGAATACGGGAAATGCGTGTTTTGGATATATGGGTAATTGGGAGTATAAATTACAACTGGTAGAGCTACATGTGATGACTCGTAGAAGAATGTTATTTTCAAAGCATCTTCTGGGGCTTCATACGAAGAACTTTTCATCCACCCTTTGAATGGTTAAGAGAGGGGAATAACAATCTTCTTGGACCCGATGTGATTCATGGTCCATAGGCAATGATTGAGTTATTCTACATCATTTTCGTATAATTCAAGAAGGTGGTGAGAGTATGTCACCGTAAATCGAAGTTTAGAGTCTGACATGAGTGGTCATGTGTTATTATGGGTGTCTCCTGTGAAGTGAGTTATGTGATTTGACATCAATAGAAATTGACACCTATGGAAGTGGGGTCTTTTCCAACATAGAGATAATAGAGCCAGTGGAGTGTAGGCACGTCTTTTTGAAGCATTATTAGTGGATTCATGATAATTTTGCGTGTCATTATATAAGTAAGACCTAAAGGAATATATCGATATGTAAAAGTTTGAATGGACTTATCGTTAATTTTGGGTTGTAGTGACTAGACATTTAGTCGTAATGGTACCACTGGTGTGTTTATAGTGGAAATACCAAAATATTATTGCGAAGTAACTTTGAATACGTTTGGATTCATTGAGTGTAAGGATTCGAAGTTTTTAGTATTGGGCTTATCCTAATTTTGAGGACGAAATTCCTTTGCAAGAGGAGAAGTATGTAACACCCCGTATTTTTGGATAATTATGGATTTAATTATCTCTTGTATTTTTTAATTACACATATGCAATAATTTAATTTAAATGACCTATTAAATATTTAATAGATATTAATTGGGTGAGATTAAGATTAATATTTATGTGGTAAATTTACTAAATGTGCAGTAAATAAAATGTAGTAAATTATTATACATCATAGTGAGTAATAACGACGAGACTATGTCATATCTCAGGATGACTATACGAGGTCGAGATAGGAAATTTATGTAGAGTGACTCGGATGGATATTTTGAGGTCACGATTGGTTCCAGATGAGTCGATATCTTCAAAATAGTGTACCCGGTGTAGTAATTGGGTCTCGGGGCCTTTTTAGACATAGTCGGGCCCATACGGGGGTATTTTGGTCATTTATACTTGGCCCGTTAGCCTAATTTCGGGATTGGAGGTTAAAAACCTAAGTTTAAGATTTTGAGGCAGGCGTAACTCACATTCTAAATCCAAAGAGATTGAAAGAAGAGATAAGGAAGAAAGAGGAGAGCTTTAGGAGCCAAAATCAAAGGGGATTTGGGAGTGCTATCATCAATTAGTCTTCAACAAGATGTAATAAGAGCCTACGAACATATAAAGGCAAGTGATTTTTTTCTTTCAATTTAATATTCAGAAACTCATGTCCATATCATGGTAGGTGTAGAACCAAAATTGATTTGGGGAGGGTTCTCACATGAAAAAAGGGGATTTTGCGTGAAACTAATCTCAAATTATAATTATTGAAAATCGAATCTTGTAATGATATATGGGTTGGTTATACTTAATTTGGATCGGGGAATTAAATCTAGGGTCATGTTGGGAGATTTGGATATAAACCCATTTGATTGATTTAATTGATAATTTTTAGTCCAATATTTGATGTTAGGATGATCTATGAGTGTTAGAATCATCATAGTTACATCCCGTTTAGTTCTATACGTTTTGATAAAGGATTATTATCATTTAGAAGAAGATAGGATCAGATTTGGGAGTTAATTCTGGGTTTGGGTTTACTGTGCCTAGACAGCGAATCGGTTCACCATAGAATCGAACTGGCTCGGATTTCTAGGCACACGAATCAATTCACTATAGGAACCAAACTGGTTCGGCTATCTGGCAGTCGCGAACTTGGTTTTTTTTTATGGTTTGGGTGATTTTTGGGAGGTTCAAGAGAATTCATAAACCTATAATGATTAGAGAATATTATTAGGGCAATTTAAATAAGGTTAAATTACCTAGGGATGATAGGGTAATTAAAAGTTGGAAGAATTATAGTGATATATATAATTGATGATTAATTGTGAATTATGAACTGAGTCAGATGAGTTTAGAAATAGTTGATGAACGGGCTGAGTGGATAAGCTCAAATAATCTAGCAGGATGAGGCTAGGTTGATTATTTAATTAATGAGAGTTTAATTAAATTAAGAGTCGGGGGATAGACTCAGGGATTACGGGCTAGTGCTACGGGTGTTAGGAACGGTTTAGACGAATTTGATATATATATATAAATGTGTGTGTGTGTGTGTGTGTGTGTGTGTGCACACGCGCGCGCTGTATAAATATCAGTGTGCATGATATTTTTTTAAAAACATACCCCTCTAGTGCTATCATAGGAGGTTGCGCGATATGGGTGAATCCCCTGTCTAGTGGATGAAGGAAGAGTATAGTCCCCTGGTCACAGCGCTAGGTATTTTATTGTGTGATTTATTTTCGAGGTGAGATGTTTTGAGGTATGATTCGGTCTCACTCTTGGGGGAATATAACCGCCTCCACTATGTTTGCGATATTTTTACCAAAATTTGTTGTGAGCTAGTCTGTGTTGATCGGGTTTGAGTGAGTATACCTGGAATACGAAAGCATTTTAGAGAAGAGCATCCAGGGAGTTATTACTCCGAAGGATGGTTATTATACGTGACATACGTATGTTTGTTGTAGTATATTTGAACGTATCTAATAGAGTAGATAATTATATACATGTTAAATACAAAAATTATGAGTGTATTTAATATAATTGGTGTGAATGTTATATAACTAATTAAAGTGGAAATGATTAAGCAAATTAATGAGTAAAATGATTAATGAATCAAAGGGAGGAAGTACTCGGGATAGAGTAGGGTGATGGAAATTTTTGTAACATGAGAAGTTAGGTGGGGTAGTATAACTAGTTAGGTTAGGAGGGAAGCATTAAGTGTGAACAATAGTTGAGGGGTGAGCAATATCGCAAGAGAGTGAGACACCAGCTTAAATATTGAAAGGGTTAATGCATATTTAATTGTTGCATATTATTTACTTGATAAATATTTTTAAAAGGTTTTTGGATCTGGCCCGTGACAAAAATATTTTCCAAAAACTTTTAGGTGTCCAGCCATAGGGACGCCAAGTTTGAGGGCTCATTCTAGGGACGCGCAGTTGCAGCATTTATGGAGGCATGCAGGATTTTGTTTAGACATTTTAGTTATGCATTCCTAGATTAGGATTATGATTCAGTATTTCATTTGGGCATGTTGTCCCTTCAGTTGATACATTCTTTTAGTTACATTTATGAGACAATGTATTTGCATTCAGATTTACTTTTGTAAGCTTATGGTTTGGATTATGTTTTAGAACCGATGGTTTATTTGGAATTTAGTATTAATCTATTTATCATGTGATGATTCATACTCTTATATTTGTATGGATGAGTTAGATAATTTCTATTCCCTCATGTTGTTACGTTAATGAAAGATAAAAATTGACACCAACTTAATTTAACATATTTGGTTAGTAATTTATAAGGTTTTCGACAGTGATGCTAAGAATGAACCAAATGATATTCCTATTTATTTTTTATAAAGTACTGATCACCTGTGATTAAAATAATTGGGGTGTCACATTCTGATGGGATTCCTATTTGAGAGGTTCCCAAACTTTTCCCCAGAGCCTCACTCGCTGCCTAGCCCGATTGCTTGCATTGCAAAGTGGCAGAAAAAATTCCCCAAACAATCCTTTGGTTCACTTATTGACAATATTAATGAGTTTTATTTTCCCCTACTTCAAACGAGTGGGTGGTGTCTTTTCTTGGGGATTCTTTTCAGCTTCTTCTGGTACCTTCCTTTGCCCTGCTGATGTGGAATTAGTGCCAGATCGCCCCCACATATCTATTATGGCAATGGATTTTCCTTGTATTCTTCCATATCTAATTGAGGTTGGCCAAGGGGTGGAATTATATCACTCAGAACATGTGAGAAGGCAGTTTGATTATGACCAAGGGACTTATACCCCAAATTATCCTTCCAGACACTCACCAACAGAATTGTAATTGGAAGCATATGCTTACTTAACTTTCGAAGGGGATGATACAGAGGACTGATAACTTTGGTATTTTTTTATTCCCCCTCGTTCAGCCATTCATGCTTTGTCTTGTGGCAATTCCAAATCATGTTTATTAAAACTGCTTTGAAGACGTTCCATATAAGACTATCTCCACCCGGGTTCCTACTATTGATAGATATCTGTCCAAGAGACTCAGAAGGAGATTTTGCATCATAACACCTTTGTAAAAAAAAAACACAAGTAGGTCACCCCCATTTTGGTGAGGTCCTTATATAAGGAATCCATATATGCCAAGCATCCTGAGCTCCAAGGTTCAACCAATAAAAGGAAAGGCAAAAAGTAAAGCCAAGGCTTCTTCAAAATGTAAACACACAAGCACTGATGTTGTAAGGAAAAAATTTCCAATTGAGTCCCTGTATTGTTTTGACTTAATCCTGTGAACAAAACTTTGTTTGTCATAGGGAGATTTTTAATTTGTCACGATCCCACTTGGTCTATGACGTATTGAATAAAATTGAAGATGTTGCGGCAAAGCTTCAAAGATTTAATCATGTCGATGTTTAATTGGTGAAAGTTTAATCGTCTTTAAAGGTAATTGCATTCCGAGATGACTCAGGTATGAATGCGTATAATTAATGGTGCTCAGAATTGTTTTTATAAAAGATAAGGATGTAATTTTATAAAGAAAAATATTTTAAAATGTTTTTAAAACTGCTTTAAGTGTTTACACTACGTTTTAATTCTGATAAGCTCGAAAAAGGAGTTTGACTTTACTAGGTCACTTTAAAGAAACGTTTTAATTAAAAAGTCAAAAAGTCAAAATTCTCGCTGGTACGCCCAAAATATGGCTTGTGATTCAAGTGCAAATCTATCGCAACAAGTAATAACCGGTAAGTACGGAATCGTGATCCACAGGGATTGAAACACTCCTAAGAGAACAAGGTTGGGGTAAAGAGATTCTCTAAACATCACAAAAGTTAAAGTGTAAAAGATGATTTAATAGTTTGCAAATGTGATTGAGAGTGATCTCTAAACTAACATACTATTGATGATCAGATGATTAATTAATGATTACGGAACTATGAAAAGAACTAAGGTAAGCTTGAGTTCAAGAAATTAAAGGGATCGAGGATCATTCTCCCACCTCGGATTCACAAAGAAGGGGATTATAGTGCTTAGTTGAAATTAATTCTAATAGAGCATAACTAATTAATTCCGAACATCAACCATGTAGAGACTAAACTCAACAATGGAGGATTAGGGGATAATTAATTATTGCTAGATGGGTTGGGTTTGTAGTAAAGCTTCAAACACTAGCCCTTGCATGACAAGAGGAATTAAGAAGCTATGATACTCCAATACCAACACATGAAGTTCCATTAGAACAATTATAAACCAAACCCTAAATATTAAGTTCAAGCATCCAAGGTGGGATTTTGATCCCCAATCACAAGTCTAGCTACTCATAATTAAAACTAAACTACACATGCTAGTTAACAACATACTTAAATTAGTTATCTAGTTGAAACACAAACCAATACAAAGGATGGAATTAAATGCAAATTAAAGCTAGTGGAACAAGTAGAGATGAAGTAAATGAACCTTTCTTGCATTAATACCCACAATTCAACTAGAAATCAAGGCTTTACAAGTTGGTGAAAACCATAAATGAACTTGACCTAGGAGAGAGAAGAGAGTGTTTTTATCTATCACGAAATATCTAACCAAAGTAATCTATCTACCCAAGAGGAAAAACAAGGGATAAATCCCCCAAAAAATCCAACCAAAATGGCAAACTAGTAATAAGAGGAAAGCTGGAAATGCAGGGCCGAATCGATTCGGTGCCAAATCTGAATCGATTCGGAAGTGTAGAGAATTGCCCCTGCAAGTAACCGAATCGATTTGGTAGTACTGGCGAATCGATTCGGGCCTGCTGCAAGAAGAAGAGTTGCCTATATAGGCATTAGTTGTCCCATGCTTCACCGAAACTTCCATAACTACTTCGTTCGAGGTCGGATTCAAGCACCGTCAGAGGCCACGCGAAGATAAGAAGAAGGTATACCACTTCCGTGAAGAAAGCGGGAACAAAACCCGAGTGCTGAAATTACCAAAATGCCCCCGACTGTGCAAGTGTCAACGAAACTTTTCCGGATCAAAACCAAACTTCCCAAAATGCATTCCCGAGACCTATAAAAGCTCAATAAAGACACATACAAAGTATATATGATGATTTCAGGGATTAGTCAATAAATGAGTATAAGAACCGGGAAATACATGCACGGGAATGCTAGAATGTACAAATTAACGGGGTATAAAATACAGTAAAAGTGATGAATCACACCCCCTAACTTATACATTGCTAGTCCCGAGCAATGATGTATGAAGAAACAAGGGCCAACAACGCAACCAAAATATAAGAAATATGTACAACGAAGAAAAAATGCCACTTTCGTAGGCGAACGATTGCATTTAGCGTATGAAATAAGCCGTTTTTAAACCCCTAGGTGGCCCTAGGGGACGAGTGAGGTCTCGTGAGGGTTTCCAGGGATGACACCCACAAACATCAAATTAACTCATACTATGATACTGCAAAATCCAATGCGTAGATCAACAAATATCTAAGAAGCACAATTTATCAACAAAGTGAACTAAGCTCACACAAAAGACGGCAATTATCGGCATTAAACAAATAACTTCAAATAAAAATAGAAACCATGGAAATGCGAAATAAGCGGACACATGTGGTAATTTAGATTTGGCAAAACTTTCAAAATCCATATAAAATCTAAGGCATGCATACTCAAGTTCTCTCCGGTTGTTACACTCAACAATTGAAACACTTAAAAATGGGATGTAACATACACGGGACATGCGGGCATTAAGAGTAATTGTAAAGGGAAACTAGGCCACACACATGTCATCAATGAAGAACGTAATATAAAAGTGAAAAATACAATCTCATGAAAGGATATCGCATATTAACCAAGAGAAAAGCATTTGAACAGATTATCGCTAATGTTCGACCTTTGAATCACATCACCCTAGGATCAAATAGGACTTTTGGGGTTATATAATTTAGGCTAGGTTAGGGTTTGGAAAAGAAAGGGATGTGTGTAGGATCAAAGGAGATTCGGGAATATCGCGCGGGATAATGGATTTAATGGGAAATTAGGAATCGAAATCAAATTCCACAAGCAATGTATTCATGAGAGTGAGACCTTGATATTCATGCACAAGGGGAAATGGGAAACAACAAGGTCCCATTTTATTCGATACTTATTCTTTTCTTTGATTTTCTTTGATTTTCTTTTCTTTAATTTTCTTTTCTTTTCTTTTCTTTGATTTGATCACTCATAGCTTGATTGCAATCCATATAAACAACATCATTCAATCCCGGGAACAATCCCTAATCAAGGTACGGGAGGAGTAAATAAGGGTTTAGGACTCCAATGTGGAGTTGGACAAGGGATTTGGGGTTGAAATGAAAGGAATAATAAGGCTCAAGGGGGTTGACTAGGGGAAATATTTAAGGGAAACGTCAAGGTCATATGGGTTAAACAACAAGGGCCTATAATCCTTTCCTGGAGTTTCATGTGATTCGCGGAACTCAACACCATTGAAAATCATGCTCAAGTGATAAATCAGTTAGTATGAAATCAAATGAAAAGAAAATGAGATCGCCAACGATTTCATTGACAAGAAAGAGATAGAGTGGGTGTATACGCTCACAAATGATGATAAGTCTCAATTTTCACTTTTGTAAGGGTATAGCATGCGCCTTAGAATAACGAATTTGAAACACTTTTAAACCAAATCATAAATAATTATTTGTGTATATGCTCAAAGCTTCACAGTTTAATTTTATGATGCTATTCACAATGCAAACAATAACGGGCTAAAGGGTAATAAATCAATGACTCAAAGCATGCTTCACCGCTATACAATAGGATATGTCAATCATATAAGTAATCATAGTAGATTAAAAAAAAAAATTACTACTAACATGATAACTGGCATCACAATGGTATACCATACCCCCTAACTTGAATGAAACATTATCCCCAATGTTAGTAGGGATAAAAAGGGAAAAGGGGTATGAAAATAATCACCCCGTAAGGAGTAACTCGAGAACCGCGCAACGGCATGCCTGTTACAAGTTAGTACCATAAACAATAATATATACAAAAGAGATATATACAAGAACAAATATGAAACTGAAAATGTGTAACTTCATTAATAATTAAGAGTTGTGTACATGGGGAAAAATAAAACCAAAATTAGAAAATACAAGAATTGTACTCTCTCCTCCCCACACTAATACACAACTACAAAGCTACACACCCAACAATCAAAATGAACAACCACCCAAAAATTCAGCAGCAGAGAAAACAAGATGACCGCGGCCTACATATCGTCCGGATGGCGGCGGGGGGACTCGGGCGCCGGCGGGTCGCGAGGGGAATATGGGTCATAAAGGTACGGAGGCACATGAGCCTCGCCCCCTCGGAGGTGTGAAAATAAATCCATCTGCGCCCGAGTAATCATGGATATATCGCGCTCGTAAGCGCCCCGATAAGCAGAAAAATCGGCCCAGAACGATGCAAAGCTAGACATATATGTGCCCCGAAACTCGAAGAAATCAGCCTGTAAATCGTCCATCCGCACCCCAAGATACGCAATGGGGTCTAAAGTAGATGGGGCAGGAGGTGGGACGGGATGAGGTACTTCCGTAACATCCGGCATAGGAGCATTCGCAGCGTCAGGGGCAACAGAGGCATCCGGGGTATCAAAGGCACGCTTCTTCCTCCTCTCCCAATAGTCCTGCCCCAAGCTCTTTGCAATAGTCTTATCATTGAACACCTTGGGAAGCCGCGGGATCTTGTCGCTTCCCAAAACCTCACACCCGGCACTCCTACAAATCCGGGAAATCAGACGCGTGAAAGGAAGAGTTGTGGTTACCTTCTCGCTGTAGGTAGCATTCACAATTTGGTGCAATATGAGGGCGGGAAGATTGATGACCATGTCATCCGATAAGAGAATATACAGGAAGAGGGCCTGCTTGTAGCGAAGGACCACCTTGGTCTGAGTGGGGATGATGTAGTTAACCACGATGAGATGGAGGATACGGTGTACATCGGGCATGCCCGAAGTGGGGAAAGTTTCTCCCCCCCAAATCTTGCCGGGTGCAAGACGCGCAATGAGTAGGTCTTGCGAAAGCTGAGGCACGTCTGCAAGAACCGGGTAATGATATAGCTCAGGGTCAGACGCCCCGCTAAGGTGCGTAGCCAAGATCGTCTTCGAAATAGTGATCCTCCTCCCCCTCACATATGCCTCATACGCGCCGCCGCGTATTGATACCAGAGAAGCGTAGAAATGGTGCACGTGGTCCTCGTTGACCTCTCCTCTCATAGCCATATGGGCCTCCCAATTGAATTTTCCCAAGAATCGCCGCACAGAAGTGGGCATCTCCTCAACTATCACCTCCTTCTCAATAGCGATCGGACGACTGGTTTTGAACATGGCCCGATACCATTCCATCTCCTCCTTGGAACGAAAGGACTCAAAACCAGCCCCTCCCCGTCCAGTAACCACATAGGAGGTTGTCTTGGTGATCGAAGGAACCTACAAGGCAATTCAATTTGATACATACACAATTAGTGTAATGCATAAAATCAAAGTGTTCATGAAAATTGGGGATACTAGGTTCGGATGGTGTGCGTTGGGAAAAATGGTCGAGTAGATGTAACCGATGCACACCATACTCAAACAAAGACAATTCAACAGGAATGTTCGATAAAAGGTGCGAATATAGAGCATTAGCGCACAAAATCTTCACAGAGGCAATTTATCGAACACTTAGTGTGCATTGTATAGAAAGTAGGGTGAAAATGACATGTTTAATGTGAAACAACCCCAACAAATACAACTGAATCATCAAAGCATCATAAACAAGTTGTATTTGTTGGATTTATACCACAAACAATGAGATAACATGAAGCATTTGGCATAAAATTCGAATTTTTGAAATATCCCAAATAACCCTACTTTCTATACCAAGAACACTAAATATGAATTGAAAATGAATAGAGTGGATTGAAGGTTACCTTGGATGAGGAAGCCATGGATTGAATGTGATTAGAGGAAGGGAAATATTAAGGGAGAGGGAGAAATCATAGGGTTTTGGGAGAAGAGAGATTGTGAAGAGGAAAATAAGAAAATGGGGGAATTTTAAGTGACAGGGGAACCGAATCGATTCGGTGGAAAAACCGAATCGATTCGCAAATCTCAAATTCAATACTGGAAGGGGGCCGAATCGATTCGGTGGCAGTCCGAATCGATTCGCAATTGGAGACCTGAGACTTTTGATTTACCGAATCGATTCGCCAGAATTGCGAATCGATTCGCAAACCCAAAGCTGGCTACTGGAATAGGGCGAATCGATTCGGTGCTTAACCGAATTGATTCGGCAATGGAGACTTGAGTTTCTGCTTTGTTGAAACAGGTTTTTTTCGAGGGTGGTTGGATTGGGCAGCTAATGGGATGATTTTTGGACACTAAAGAGGGAGTTATATATGTACAAAGGGTCCGGGACAAAAATTTTGCACCCCGCACATGCCGGGGGATGCTCGGCACCAAAAACTCATAATTCCGACGTCCTATAGAGCCCCGTAAACGGGGTCGGACAATGGAATCGTGTCCGAACATGGGTCAAATGGTTCTAGGAAAGGCTTGAGACGCTGACCATTGACCTTGAACAACTTCCCATCAGATGGGTTCTCAATCTCAATTGCACCGTGATGATGGACGGTCTTAACGACAAACGGACCCGTCCATCTAGACCTTAGCTTACCCGGGAATAAATGCAACCTAGAGTCGTATAAGAGAACTTTTTGAAGAGGGTGAAATGTTTTACGGAGTATGTGATTGTCGCGCCTTCTCTTTCACCCTTTGCTTATAAATTCTCGCGCTCTCGTACGAATCGTTCCGGAGTTCATCCAACTCATTGAGTTGGAGCATTCGCTTCTTTTCGGCCTTGTTTAAATCAAAATTGAATTTCTTGATCGCCCAATAGGTCGTGTGCTCGATTTCTACTGGTAAATGGCATGGCATGCCGTACATAAGTATAAAGGGCGACATACCCAAGGAGGTCTTGTAGGCCGTACGATATGCCCATAAAGCGTCAGGAAGCCGAAGAGACCAATCCTTGCGGTCGGGATTGACCGTCTTCTCTAGGATGTGCTTGATCTCTCGATTAGCCAATTCATCTTGGCCATTGGTTTGCGGGTGGTAGGTAGTTGCAACTTTATGAGTTACCCCATACTTTCGCATAAGAGTAGCGAACGGAGTATTACAAAAATGCGTTCCGTTGTCGCTAATGATCACCTTCGGAGTTCCGAAACGCGAAAGCATGTGTTCCTTTAGGAACTTCAACACCACCCGATGGTCATTGGTTTTGGATGCAATGGCCTCGACCCACTTTGATACATAATCTATGGCCACTAGGATGTAAAGGTTACCAAAAGACGGCGGGAATGGGCCCATGAAATCAATTCCCCAACAGTCAAAGACTTCAAGTTCTAGAATGGGGGACATTGGCATCATGTTTCGATGGGTTATAGCACCTAATCTTTGGCAACGATCACACGAAACGCAGAATTTATGTGCATCCTTAAAAAGTGTGGGCCAATAAAGCCCGCATTGCAAGATTTTTGCGGTGGTTTTCTTGGAAGAAAAGTGGCCCCCACATGCCTCCGTGTGGGAGAAACGAATTACGCTCTCATGCTCATCATCCGGGACACATCTCCGGATGATCTGGTTGGGGCAATATTTGAACAGATACGGATCATCAAAAAATAATCTCCTCACCCAACTAAATAATTTCCTCTTCTCTTGAGGGGTCCAATGAGATGGAATCGAACCCGTCACGAGGTAGTTCACGATATCAGCGAACCACGACAGAGAGGAAGTGGAGAACAACTGTTCATCCGGAAAGAATTCAACGATGGGGAGTTGGTCCTTGGGTGCCTCAAACGTTAAACGCGACAAGTGATCCGCGACAACATTTTCAACTCCTTTTTTATCTTTAATAGTCAAATTAAACTCCTAGAGTAAGAGCACCCACCTAATCAAGCACGGCTTGGCGTCCTTCTTAGATAGAAGGTTTTTGAGCGCCGCATGATCCGTAAAACAAACTATGGGCGATCCCACGAGGTATGCCCGGAACTTATCCAAAGCGTAGACAACCACTAATAACTCTTTCTCGGTGGTCGAATAGTTCAACTGAGCACCGTTAAGAGTTCGACTCGCATAGTAAATGACATGGGGTTTCTTGTCACTTCTTTGTCCTAAAACAGCCCCAACCGCGAAGTCGCTAGCGTCACACATCAATTCGAAGGGTAAGGTCCAATCAGGAGCTTGGATTATGGGAGCGGTGGTAAGCATACTTTTCAAAGTCTCAAAAGCTGCTTGACACTCATCGCTCCATTCGAAAGGGGTTTCCTTGGAGAGGAGATTACACAAGGGTCTAGCAATCGAGCTAAAGTCCTTGATGAAACGGCGATAGAATCCTGCATGCCCAAGGAAAGACCTTACATCTTTCAGAGATTTAGGGGTGGGTAAGTTGGCAATGACCTCAACCTTTGCCTTGTCTACCTCAATACCATCTGAGGAGACGATGTGGCCTAAGACAATACCCTTAGTGACCATAAAATGGCACTTCTCCCAGTTTAACACGAGCTTTTTCTCCACACATCTAGACAAAAGCTTCTCTAGCATAGAAAGACAATGGTCATAGGAGTTGCCAAAGACACTGAAGTCGTCCATGAACACCTCTAGACCACGCTCTACCATATCACTAAACATGCTCAACATGCACCTTTGGAATGTAGCAGGCGCATTACATAGCCCGAAGGACATCCTTTTGTAAGAAAATGTCCCAAAAGGGCATGTGAAGGTAGTTTTGTCCTGATCCTTGAGATCAAGTTCGATTTGGTTATAACCTGAGTACCCATCGAGAAAACAATAATACGGATGGCCGGACATGCGTTCCAACATTTGGTCAATTAATGGATGGGGAAAATGATCCTTTAATGTCATTGCATTAAGTTTTCTATAATCGATGCATACACGCCACCCAGTGGTGGTGCGTTTAGTTATCAATTCCCCTTTTATGTTTTCTACAACGGTGA
The DNA here is from genome assembly GCA_949130495.1 of Sambucus nigra. NCBI lineage: Eukaryota > Viridiplantae > Streptophyta > Magnoliopsida > Dipsacales > Adoxaceae > Sambucus > Sambucus nigra. Next base: position 198,068,679 of record OX422219.1, read on the forward strand.
CTCCTGATTTCTTTGGAACCACGTGAATAGGACTGACCCACTTGCTATCGGATATCGGATATATGATATCAGCATCTAAAAGCTTAATTACCTCCGCCCTCACAACTTCCTTCATCACCGGATTCAATCCCCGTTGCATCTCCCGAGAGGGTTTTGCATCCTCTTCAAGATTAATTTTGTGAGTGCAAATCAAGGGACTAATTCCCTTTAAATCTGCAATTGTCCACCCAAACGCACCCTTGTATCTCCTTAACAAGTCTATCAGCCTTTGTTCTTCACCCGCCTCGAGGCTTGATGAGACAACAACGGGATATGTCTCATTTTCGCCTAAATAAACATATTTTTCACTTGAAAGGCAATTACTTTAATTCAAGTTTGGGGAATCGCACATCCGTGGGAACTTCATACGAATCACGAGGGGGTAAGTCCTCAAAAACACTACACCAATTAATATCATCAACACTCTCGTCCTCATCTAACAACAAGCTCATGAACTTGACCTCTTCATCATAAGGAGAATAGCTATTCTCCAAGTAAATCGGGTTCATAAGACATCCCTCTAAGGGGTCCGATAAATATGTAGCATCAAATTGTTCTTGTACCACCTCCTCTAGAAAGTCCACCTCATGGACTTCATCATCATAATCTCCCACATGGTTCGAAACATTGAAGATGTTCATTTCCAAGGTCATATTCCCAAATGTCAGGTTCATTTGGCCATTCCTAGTATTAATTAATGCATTGGAAGTGGCCAGGAAAGGACGACCGAGGATAATGGGGGTAGTTCTACTGCTAGTAGAAGTAGGATGGGTGTCAAGCACCACAAAGTCCACAGGAAAGTAGAATTTGTCAACCTGTATTATGACATCTTCTACTACACCCCTCGGAACCTTAACGGAGCGATCCGCTAATTGGAGGGTAATTTTTGTGGGCTTGAGGTCCCCTAGACCGAGCTGTTCATAGACATGGTAAGGTAACAAATTTACACTTGCTCCTAGGTCTAGCAAAGCCTGCTCAATTTTAAAGTCCCCTATCACACATGAAATGGTGGGACATCCGGGATCTTTATATTTAGGTGGTAATTCAGATTGAATTATTGAGCTAATGTTTTTGGCCAAGAAGGCTTTCTTCCTTACAAACAATTTCCGCTTAACAGTTATTAAGTCCTTTAAGAACTTAGCATAAGCGGGGACTTGCTTGATTGCATCTAAAAGAGGGATGTTAATTTTTACCTATTTGAACATCTCTAGTATGTCAGCGTTATTAACATTCCCCTTTTGCGCCAGGAGCCTTTGAGGGTAAGGCACGGGGCTAGGAAGCTTCGAAACCACATCCGACTCTAACGGGGCTTTCCCCTCTCTCTGTCCTAAGGAGGCATCTTCGACCTCTAATGGGTCGGCGAAACCTTCTTAACGACGGTGGGGACACTAGGAGGGGTGGGCTTATCAACGACTTTCCCGCTCCTAAGAACGGTCACAGCCTTAGCACTATAGGGAGGGGGGTTCGAAGTGTCATTGACACTATTTTTCCCCAATGCCTTTTGAGGTTGAGAAGGGAATTTTCCCTTCTCTTGGATACTCAAAGCCGAGGTCAACTTGGAGATTTCCTTTTCAAGCCTAGAATTCGTGGCTTGTTGAGAGGTTATGAAAGATTGAAGAGAATCTTCGAGGCTCCTCTTGTTCGGGTGAGAATACAATGGTATAACCGGAGGAGGTGGTCCCTGAGGGGGACCTTGAATTTGAGCTTGGGGTGGAGGAACTTGATTATATGGTTGTTGAAAATTATGAGGTGGGGGATAATTTTGATAATTCGGGGGAGGTGGATTTTGAGAATGTTGGGGCTACCCATAAGAGAAACCCGGATGGTTTCTCCACGAAGGATTATAGCCCTCACCTAAAGGAGTCATGTATTGTTTCTTGTAAGTGGCCATCGCGTTGGCTTGATCGTGAAGCATCACTTTATATGCCGGGATTGTTGGACAATCCCTTGTTGAGTGATCATCAACGTCGCAAATGGCACAAGACTCCTCTACATGTGAGGGAGAAGGATGGGATGGTTCCCGAGCTTTGGCATCCATTGCCTCGATACGCTTGGAAAGTTGGGCTACTCTTAATGACATATAATCTCCTTCGGCAAGGTGATATATCCCATGGCTAGACGAAGGTGGATTGGATGACCGGACATTGGTTTTGCTAGGGTCCGAAGTGTCCCACGCTTGGGTGGTCTCGGCACAATATTTGAAATGTGCCCACGCATCATCCGGATCCAAACCAAAAAACTCGCCGGAGCACATTGTCTCCACCATTTGTTTTGCATTGAGGGTAAGGCCATTGTGGAAAAAGGAGATTAATCTCCACTTTTCAAACCCGTGATGTGGGCACTTATGAAGTACCTCATTAAATCTCTCCCAACATCTCTCAAATGATTCACCTTCGGCTTGAGCGAAGGTTTGGATTTGACCCTTTAAAGAGTTGGTGCGATGAGTAGGAAAGAATTTCTTCAAAAATTGCGCTTGCATTTCGGGCCAACTCCCGATGGAATTAGGAGCCAAGGACCAAAGCCAAGTTTTGGCTTTGTCCTTTAAGGAAAATGGGAAGAGTTTGAGTCGTGTGACATCTAAAGGGCAGTTTTGATCGCTAAAAGTAGCGCACACCTCTTCAAACTCTCTCACATGAAGGTAAGGTTGTTCACTTTCCATGCCGTGGAAAGTAGGAAGTAATTGAATCATTCCATTACGAAAATGGAATTGCGTGGCATTGTAGGGAAAATGATACAAGACGGAGAGGTGGTCCTCTCCGGTTGTAAATAATCACGCATAGTCCTATAAGGGGGGTTGGGTGCAACCCCTTGACTACCGTGCTCACTAACATTGTCGGCCATTGTTGTAGGATCGGAGTGGACCCAGGTGTACGAAGAAGATGAGATCGAAGTAGAACGAGAAACTGATGGTAAAGGTCTCCAATAGTCCGAGGGCTCACTAGACGAGGGTTCGGGAACAGGATTTAAATTGCTACTACTCTCGTCTTGCATTTACAAGTGCTTTTGGATTGATTTTTGGAAACCGTGATGTCACGGTGACCACAGGGAACGATAGTGTAAAGAGAATTTCTAAACCCTAAGATAGTTGCCAATCCCCGGCAACGGTGCCAAAAACTCGGTACGCCCAAAATATGACTTGTGATTCAAGTGCAAATCTATCGCAACAAGTAATAATCGGTAAGTACGGAATCATGATCCACAGGGATTGAAACACTCCTAAGAGAACAGGGTTGGGGTAAAGAGATTCTCTAAACATCACAAAAGTTAAAGTGTAAAAGATGATTTAATAGTTTGGAAATGTGATTGAGAGTGATCTATAAACTAACATACTATTGATGATCAGATGATTAATTAATGATTACGGAACTATGAAAAGAACTAAGGTAAGCTTGAGTTCAAGAAATTAAAGGGATCGAGGATCATTCTCCCACCTCGAATTCACAAAGAAGGGGATTATAATGCTTGGTTGAAATTAATTCTAATAGAGGATAACTAATTAAGTCCGAACATTAACCATGTAGAGACTAAACTCAACAATGGAGGATTAGGGGATAATTAATTATTGCTAGATGGGTTGGGTTTGTAGTAAAGCTTCAAACACTAGCCCTTGCATGACAAGAGGAATTAAGAAGCTATGATACTCCAATACCAACACATGAAGTTCCATTAGAACAATTATAAACCAAGACCTAAATATTAAGTTCAAGCATCCAAGGTGGGATTTTGATCCCCAATCACAAGTCTAGCTACTCATAATTAAAACTAAACTACACATGCTAGTTAACAACATACTTAAATTAGTTATCTAGTTGAAACACAAACCAATACAAAGGATGGAATTAAATGCAAATTAAAGCTAGTGGAACAAGTAGAGATGAAGTAAATGAACCTTTCTTGCATTAATACCCACAATTCAACTAGTAATCAAGGCTTTACAAGTTGGTGAAAACCATAAATGAACTTGACCTAGGAGAGAGAAGAGAGTGTTTTTATCTATCACCAAATATCTAACCAAAGTAATCTATCTACCCAAGAGGAAAAACAAGGGATAAATCCCCCAAAAAATCCAACCAAAATGGCAAACTAGTAATAAGAGGAAAGCTGGAATGCAGGGCCGAATCGATTCGGTGCCAAATTCGAATCGATTCGGAAGTGTAGAGAATTGCCCCTGCAAGTAACCGAATTGATTCGGTAGTAATGGCGAATCGATTCGGGCCTGCTGCAAGAAGAAGAGTTGCCTATATAGGCATTAGTTGTCCCATGCTTCACCGAAACTTCCGTAACTACTTCGTTCGAGGTCGTATTCAAGCACCGTCGGATGCCACGCGAAGATAAGAAGAAGTTCTACAACTTCCGTGAAGAAAGCGGGAACAAAACCCGAGTGCTGAAATTACCAAAATGCCCCCGACTGTGCAAGTGTCAACGGAACTTTTTAGGATCAAAACCAAACTTCCCAAAATGCATTCCCGAGACCTATAAAAGCTCAATAAAGACACATACAAAGTATATATGATGGTTTCAGGGGTTAGTCAATTAATGAGTATAAGAACCGGGAAATACATGCACGGGAATGCTAGAATGTACAAATTAACGGGGTATAAAATACAATAAAAGTGACGAATCACTCGTGCGAACGAGAGCCTTAAGTCGTTCGAATGACACACATTTCGAGGCGGTGCTAATTTGTTATTTAAAGCGTGTTTCTATCAGAATTTTGTAAGTGTGCATTCTGGAAAACAGCATACGAACCAAAAACTTGTTTGCATATGTTTTCTAAGGTTTACAAAGCAGAAACACATCCTTAGAGTTTGCAAAGATCCGATTTATCATTCTTATATGCTTACATGATCTTGTGAAACCAAAGTTGTTTGTTCTACACATTGAACATTAGAGAGTTTTGTGGTGAAGAAAAGGGAAGGACTTCTTGTTCGACATCGTAGACGAATCATAGCCAATCGGTAGACACTAAGAGATATGTGTGTTGTGGATAGGTATCGTGGAAGACGAAATTTTTGCATGGGCATTATTGAAGAAGGGTAGAATATCAAAAGGAGCGTAAAGATCCGTGGGGATCGAGTCTTAGTGTAAGGCTAATCTGTCTTTGTAAAATCATTGTTCATAGTGATTGTCTGGCTTGGGCCGTCCGAGGTTGTTTTCCCGTTTTGGGATTTTTCCTCGTACATCCGGTGTTGTGAGTATTCTTTACTTTACTTTACTTTCTTTAATCACTAGATACATGTTTAGTACTAATCAAGATAAAATTGGTTGAAAGTAAGAATTGGGTCTTCACAACTTGGTTTGGTGCATAATTAAAAGTTGGATAATGTTCGATGAAAAATTTGGTTATGATTAAAAACACACATATTGGACACTCTTCAAATTAGTATCAGAGCTAGAAAATAATTTTTATTTGTTTTTTGATCCCACGTGTTTTCAAAAATGAATTCTGGATATAATGAATTTTCTCGAACTCCTATTTTTTATGGCACTAATTACACTTATTCGAAGATGAGAATGAGATGTGCTTTAAAATCTATTGATAAGCGTGTGTGGCTAGCAGTTGATAAAGGTTGGACACCCCCTGTCACTATTTTAGGTGAGGTCACTAGTTCAAATCATGTTGAGTAATGGACCGAAACTGAACAAAGACTTGAACAATATAATTCTAAGGGTCCGCATATTATTGCTTCACAGTCACACAGGAAGAATATAATATAATTATGACTTGTGAAACTTCAAAAGAGGCTTAGGATATTTTGGCAATCACTCATGAGGGCACTAGCACGGTTAAGGCGTCAAAACTTCAAAATCTCACTACACAGTTTGAGACCATAAGGATGTTAGAGAGTGAGACTTTTGATGAGTTTTATGCTAGGTTGTCCAATATTGTCAACACGTCATTTAACCTAGGTGAGAAAATTCTCGACAACCGTGTCATTAAGAAAATCCTTAGGTCGTTGCCTAGTAGGTTTCATGCGAAAGTGACCATTTTAAACTCCTTGGATAGGTTAGAGTCGGCGAAACTAGAAGAGATTGTAGGTGACTTACAAACCTATGAAATCGACATAATTACCTCCAAGCAAGTGACTAAGAAAGAAAAGGGTATTTCTTTGAAAACTCGGAAGGAGGAAATTAAAGTTTCGGATTTCGATTCCGATTTCGATTTTGAGGATGTTTCTTTGTTGGCAAAAAAATTTTAAAAATTTATTAAGTTTCAAAAGTAATCGGAAGATGCCAAAAAATTTGAAAAATTTAAGAACAACAAAGTAGATCCCACCTCTGAAGCACCTTATACCTTTGACTTGCTTAAGTCTATATTGTATAAGTGCTCAACTAATTTGGAAATAGTGAAAAAATTGGTTGTCTAACCTAGAATCCAAAGAACCTCAGAATCATTCTCTCTAATCCTCTTCAATGATCCAAGAAGGTATAAATTGAATCACACTACACACAATTAGAAGTGCATACATGTGTATATATTTCTTAAATTGAGTGTGTGTTAAATTCCCCTTAAAATGTTGTTTTAATAATTTTTTGGGAATTTTTAAACATTTTTAAACAATTTTAAACAATTTTAAAATAATGTTTTCATTAATAAAAATGTGTTTATAATATTTGTGGGGTTAATTTTCTATTTTGAAAACTTCAGTTTTCATTAGAATGTTTGTTTGGGTAGAATGTAAATGCGCTAGAGACTTCAGGGTACTGCCTGCAATTAAGTTTGACGCGCGTTTGTGAGACACTCACAAGCCAACACTTGCCTGATGTATCTGTTTGTGTTTGTTATGTGAGAGGGTTGGATGGTGCATTGCTGATCGTTGGATCAAAACTTATCGATGGTCTGCATGTGTTTTTAATCAATCCTGGTGCTATCTCTATGAACCAATCACAATCATCTTAACCACCGCTATTTCATAACCCTTGGATCAAGTCAAAGTTAGAAAGACTTGATCTCAGCCCTTGATTGCCTTCGTCGTTCCAGAATCTTCCCTCACTCCTATATAAATCCTCCACTTCTCAGCCTTTCAAGACTTTTGGGCATTGGTCATTTCTGAGAGAAAAAAATAGAGAGAAGAGAGAAGTGAGAGAGAAGAGAGAAAAGAAAAGAGAGAAGAGAGAGAAAAGAAACTGTGTTAGCCAAACCCTAACCCTAACCCTAAACACTTCAAACTCTGAATCAAACCTTCGTTTATATAACACCCCAAACACAACCTTGAGTGTTTGAGAGAGAGAGTGGTTTGTTCATATTGAAGCTGTAACCTCTTTGTCTATGATCTTGTTTACAACTTAAACATTCGTGTGAAGATCTGCATTTCTCTTTCATAGAAACTATAGATCTACACTCTGCATGTTACATTTCACTAGATCCGCATATTTCTTTCTTGATTTAAGAAAATCTTTACTGATTTAGTTTTGAAAATGTTTTATGGTTTCTATTCTTACGAAACTTAACCTTTACCTAGTTGGATTCACACTTGGAGATTTTCAATCTCAAAAATATTTTTAAAACCGAGATTGATTAAGATCTTGACCGATTTAGAAGCGAGATATCCGTGGAATCTGGGTTATATTAAAGGTCAAAAAGGTTTTTAGTTCTGTAAGAAAGAAAGAAAACAAAATCACAGCATATAGTCTTTATATGTATTTTCTCTAGGACTGTCTGTAAAACTAAGTGTGTGTGAGTTCATGCATGTTGATAGGAATCAATTCACAAACACTTAACACACTACTACACTGGAAGTGTTGTGAATAAGATCAAAGATCATTGAGTCGACATAAGGAAGCTAAAGTAAAGGAAGTTATCAAACTGGAAGAACATCATCAACAATCAGATCTATGGGAAGTTAGAAGGACACCAAGTGGGGTATATTCCTAAACTTAGAATAGGTTGATTTGTGTGCATGTATGTTGGATTGTTTGTAACTATTATTTGTTATTAGTTGATTTTTTACTTTTGTGACTTAGAAGTCATCGTGGATGTTTCCTCTGTTGGGAGAGGTTTTACCACGTTAAAAACTGTGTGTTTTTTATTATCTTCATCTACTCATCCCATTCTATAGTGTGCTGAATTTTTGAATCTGTCTTGTTTTAAAAGATGATTACAAAGTCTTGATTACTCTGGTACATAAGTTTTTTTGTAAACACACCTTGTTGTTTATAATTTTTATTTTCAAAAGAAAAGAGTTTCTTCAACAAACATCTCGGAGTTGCTTATATAGTTTAATCTTGTATTAAATGGCATTAGCAACGTTTTTCAATTGGTATCAGATCCCTGTTAACTTTTATTTCAAAAAGATCTTGTGTTTCTGAAATCGTTTTCTGAAAAACCTGACTATGGACGAGAAGAATGAAAGGTTTGGTAATCTGTCCAGACCTCCACTCTTTGATGGAAACAACTTTGCTTACTGGAAAGTAAGAATGGTTGCCTTCATCCAAGGGACTTTAGGAGATGATGTATGGGACATTATTGAAAATGGATACACTTATCCTACTAAACCAGCCACTGAAGGAAGTGATGAGAGGGTAAAGAAAATCTTAAGTGAGTTTACCCAAGAAGAGAAAACCATTTCTCGAAATAACAATAAAGGCAAGAATGCCATTTTTATGTCTATTAATGAGTATAAGTTCAAGAGAATCTCATCTTGTGCCACTTCTAAGGAAGCTTGGGACACATTAATCACTACCCATGAAGGAGACTCGAGAGTTAAAGCTGCTAAAACTCAAATGCTTACCCAACAGTACAACTCTTTGATCATGTCTAATTCTGAGTCTTTTGATGATTTTTACATGAACTTAACTGATATAGTCACTAAGTTGCATGCTAATGGTATTACTTATGATAGGAATGAGATTGTTTCTAAAATCCTAAGATCATTACCACTAAAGTTTGACAGCAAGAGGTATGCTATTGAGGAAATGAGTGATCAAAACCTTACCCCTGAGTTACTCAGTAGCAAACTTAGGACTGTAGAAATGGAATTAGACTTTAAGAAACAATTAAATCATTCACAAAGAAAACAGCCCAACTCTAACTTCAGGTTTTGCCTCTAAGATATCTAAACTTGAGACTAATTTGATCAACTCTGACTCTGATGAGGAGTGTGATATAGACAAACTAGATAATCAGATTGCCTTAATGTCTAAACAATTTAAGAAAATTGTTAAATTTAGAAACAAACAGGCAACTAAACAAGGCAAGCCTAATTATCCTACTCTGTCTAATCCCAAACCTCATGAGAGAGGTCTTGACAAACATCCTAAGGACAAAACTCCAGACCCACTATAGACCTTAAAAAGATTGAATGTTTTAGATGTGGGAAACTAGGTCACATTGCTCACGATTGCAGAGTTAATCTGAATAAAGCCAACACACACAATATAGCCAATGTCTGTAAAACTTGGAATGATTCAAGTGACTCTGATGAAGAGGAACTTGAGTCATCAAATGTACTTGACCCTTGCATGTCCTTTTATGCTAAGATCATTTACAATGATGATATACCTGTGTGTGATAATGATGCTCCTACTCCTGCTTGTGTGAATATTGCTTTGACTGGCCTAGATGCTTTATTATCTAAAAATGTTGCTAGTTCTAGTTCCGTGTGTGTGAGTCAAAGTGATCTCGATAACGACGATGTAAATGGGTGTGTGAGTACTAAAACTGAATCGTTAGGGGTCACTACACACACTTCACTTAGCGACTCAGACACAGATGACCTCCCTGATATCCATACTTTGTATGCTAAAACTCTTAAAAAGGGCACTAGACTGGAGAAGACTGTTAGAGACCTGACTAAGAAATTAGATGATCTAAGTCTTATTGTGAAGTTGAATGCTGAAGAGTACACTAACCAGTGTCTGACTCATCAATCTGAAATTGAAACTTTTGATAAAAAATTAAAAGAGTTGACTAAAACTAATGAAACCCTGGAAATGAAATACAAGGGAACATTATTAGAACTGGAGGAAGCAAAAACAAAGACAGCTACTATTTTCAAAAAAAAATTTAAGTTTGAAAACAATTCAAATTGTTTTACTAACTTTGTTGTTGACTCCAAGACCAATTCTGATGATAGAACCGGTATTGGATTTTGCCCTAAGAACAAACCACAAACTACAAATCTTTAAGCTATTAAGTTTGTGTCTGGGGGCAAAAGACCAATTGAAACATGTCCAGACTTTCATTTTATTAAAGTGGAATTTGATCAAAAGCAACAACAGAAAGACATTGTAGAGTCTAGTAATTCTAAGGCTGACACTGAACTTAAGACTAAATACGTCTGTCCTTTGATCAGAAAGGTTGATTCTACCTATAAGACCATACCTCCTAGGAATAGGACTTCTGAACAGAATGCTGTTAAACCCATCTTTAGAAGTTTTCCTAAGGAAGTTCATCCCTCGAGCAATCAATATTGCTCCTACTGTGACATTTATGGTCATTCCTTTGAAGGTTGTTATGTTAGGCGTCTAAACACCCCTGTGTACAACTCTTCTGTCTACAAGAACTTTAACTATTCTAGGAAAAATCGTAACCATTATGTCCTTCCTAGACAACCTGACAAAAACTCTAACTACAGAAATAGAAAGACCAAAACTAAGAGTTCATTTAAGAGAAAGGCTCCCAGAAACTTTCCTAAACCGAAAGCTCAAATTTTTCACAATAATCAGGTTGTTGCCCCAAATGTTTTTCAACAAAAAGTTGTATCTCGAAAATTTTATCAAATGAGGGCAAACTTGCGCAAAATTAAAACTAGAGCTATTTGGGTTAGAAAAGATGATCTTTTACCCCAAATGAAGTGTAACATTGTTATAACTGCCTTAAAAGCTGAACACACTTCATCTGGTTGGTACTTAGATTCAGGATGTTCCAAACATATGACAGGAGATGAAACAAAACTTTTAAACAAAACCAAATTTGCTGGAGGCAAAGTAATTTTTGGTGACGGAGTTTCATCCCAGATAATAGGTAAAGGAACCTTAAAAGAAGAGGGAATACCTACTCTCGAAAATGTACTTTTAGTTAAAGGCCTTAAAGCCAACCTCCTAAGTATATCACAATTTTGTGACTCTGACCATACAGTTACCTTTTCAAAGAACAATTGTAAAATTCTAAATGATAAAGGTAAATGCATTATTACTGGATTTAGAACACCTGACAATTGTTATACTGTCAAGACTGGTTCTGAAACCTGTAACATTGTCAGAATGGATGACAATGAAATATGGCATAATCATATGGGTCACCTAAGTTATGATATCCTTGGTAGATTGTCTAGTCAAGAGATTGTTAGAGGAATTCCTAAAATTAAACCTATTTTAAGTGTTGTCTGTGGTCATTGCCAGGAAGGAAAAATAGTTAAGACTTCGCATAGAAAAGTTAAAGACATTCTCACCTCTAGACCTCTAGATCTCATCCATATGGACCTTATTGGTACCTCCAGAACTGTTAGTCTTTGTGGACACAGTTATATCCTTTTCATGGTTGATGATTTCACACGATTCACTTGGGTTGCCTTCTTAAAACAAAAATTTGACACGTTTCTGAATTTTTTGAAAATTTTACTAAGAATTGAAAATGAGAAGGACACACAAGTCAATCGCATTCGTAGAGATAGAGGGGGAGAGTTCATTGACACAGGAATAGTTGAATATTGTGACTACAACGGTTACAAAGACGAATTCAGTGCCCCTAAGACTCCTCAGCAGAATGGTATTGCTGAAAGGAAAAATCGAACTCTTCAAGAGATGGCACATGTCATGTTACATGACAAATCTCTACCTAAATACTTTTGGGAAGAATCTATTACAATTGCATGTCATATCATTAATAGGGTTTACCTTAGGAAAAACTCTAAACAAACCCCTTATGAGTTGTGGTACGGTAAGAAGCCTAATCTGAAATATCTAAAAACTTTCGAAAGTCAGTGTTATGTTTGTAAAGACAGAGAACATCTGTCTAAATTCAAAACGCGTGGTGATAAAGCCATCTTCTTAGGATACTCTCCAAACAGTCGTGCTTATCGTATATACAATCTGCGTACTAAGACCCTTATGGAATCGATAAATTTAATTGTAAGCGACACTATTGTCGAAAATAAGATATCTGAATCACCTATTGTGGTTGAATCTGAAAATGATTTCAAAACTGATTCACCAGAAATAGATGACTCATTACCTATTGAGAGTCCAGAAGTACCTGGATGGGTCTCCAAATATCATCCCATTGACAACGTGGTCGGTAATCCTAATGAGCCAGTTCGTACTAGATCCCAGTTAAGAAATTATGCTAATTATGCATGTTTCGTCTCCCTTGTGGAACCAAAAAATGTTAATGAAGCATTGAATGGCACACACTGGATTTCTGCTATGCAGGAAGAACTTTTACAATTTGTCATTCACGATGTCTGGTATCTTGTACCGCGGCCTCAAAACAAAAATGTTATTGGGACACGTTGGATTTTTAAGAACAAATCTGATGAAAATGGGATAATCCTTAGAAACAAAGCTAGACTAGTTTCTCAAGGTTACTCACAAATAGAAGGAATAGATTTTAGCGAGACGTTTGCCCCTGTCACTCGTCTTGAATCTGTTCGACTTCTTTTCGCCATAGCTTGTCACTTAAAATTTACACTTTATCAAATGGATGTCAAGTATGCCTTCCTCAATGGAATTCTATCCGAAGAAACGTATGTAGAACAACCCAAAGGGTTCATTGACCCTAAACACCCTGACCATGTCTTTCGTCTAAAAAAGGCTTTGTATGGCTTAAAACAAGCTCCTCGAGCTTGGTATGAACGCCTTTCCAACTTTTTATTGGATAAGGGTTTTAAGAGAGGAGGAAATAACCAGACTCTCTTTGTCAAACATTTTGACAAAAACATTATTATAGCCCAAGTCTATGTAGACGACATCATTTTTGGGTCTACTTCAAACTCTGAAGTTAAATCTTTTTCTGCTATAATGCATAAGGAGTTTCACATGTCCCTTATGGGGGAGCTACAACTTTTCTTAGGATTTCAAGTAAAACAGAATTCTGGTGGTCTATTTGTCTCTCAAACCAAGTATGCCTTATATCTTGTTATGAAATTTGGTTTAGAGAATGCTAAAGTTGCCAAAACGCCTATGAGTACTACTGTTAAATTATGTAAAGATGAAACTAGAAAGTCAGTTGATTCCACACTTTATCGTATTATGATTGGTAGCCTACTCTATCTAACTGCCTCACGACCAGACATAATGTATGCTGTATGTCTGTGTGCTCGTTACCAGAATAACCCTAAAGAGAGCCATTTATCGTGTGTAAAACGTATAATAAAGTACATAAAAGGCACTCTCAATCTTGGACTTAGGTATACTAAGGATACCTGTAGCACCATCATAGGGTATACTGATGCTGATTGGGCCGGGTGTACTGATGATAGTAAAAGTACATCAGGTGCCTGTTATTATGTCAGCAATAATTTAGTAGGTTGGAGTAGCAAAAAATAGAATTGCACATCTTTATCTACGGCTGAGTCCGAATATATAGCTACAGGAAGTTGTTGTGCTCAATTGCTATGGATAAAACAAATGTTAAGCGATTATGGGATTAAAGAAGATCAATTATAATTGTATTGTGACAATCAAAGCGCCATTAACATATCTAAAAACCCGGTTCAACACTCGCGAACTAAGCATATTAAAATAAGGCATCATTTTATACGCGAACTTGTTGAAACTAAGGAATTAGAAATCCATTACCTACCTACTGATCTACAACTTGCAGACATGTTCACTAAACCTTTAGACTATAACAGATTTCTGTATTTGAGTAATTCTATAGGTATGGTATGCGCTGATTAAAACTCTTAAGACCTTAATTTTTACCCTTTGTCCATTTGAGACAAAATGGGGGAGAAATTTGAGTTTTACGAGTTCAATGTTTTTACCCTTAAGTCTATATTGTATAAGTGCTCAACTAATTTGGAAATAGTGAAAAAATTGGTTGTCTAACCTAGAATCCAAAGAACCTCAGAATCATTCTCTCTAATCCTCTTCAATGATCCAAGAAGGTATAAATTGAATCACACTACACACAATTAGAAGTGCATACATGTGTATATATTGCTTAAATTGAGTGTGTGTTAAATTCCCCTTAAAATGTTGTTTTAATAATTTTTTGGGAATTTTTAAACATTTTTAAACAATTTTAAAATAATGTTTTCATTAATAAAAATGTGTTTATAATATTTGTGGGGTTAATTTTCTATTTTGAAAACTTCAGTTTTCATTAGAATGTTTGTTTGGGTGTTGCCTGTAATTAAGTTTGACGCGCGCTTGTGAGCCACTCACAAGCCAACACTTGTCCCTTGCCTGATGTATCTGTTTGTGTTTGTTATGTGAGAGGGTTGGATGGTGCATTGCTGATTGTTGGATCAAAACTTATCGATGGTCTGCATGTGTTTTTAATCAATCCTGGTGCTATCTCTATGAACCAATCACAATCATCTTAACCACCGCTATTTCATAACCCTTGGATCAAGTCAAAGTTAGAAAGACTTGATCTCAGCCCTTGATTGCCTTCGTCATTCCAGAATCTTCCCTCACTCCTATATAAACCCTCCACTTCTCAGCCTTTCAAGACTTTTGGGCATTCGTCATTTCTGAGAGAAAAAAATAGAGAGAAGAGAGAAGTGAGAGAGAAGAGAGAAAAGAAAAGAGAGAAGAGAGAGAAAAGAAACTGTGTTAGCCAAACCCTAACCCTAACCCTAAACACTTCAAACTCTGAATCAAACCTTCGTTTATATAACACCCTAAACACAACCTTGAGTGTTTGAGAGAGAGAGAGTGGTTTGTTCATATTGAAGTTGTAACCTCTTTGTCTATGATCTTGTTTACAACTTAAACATTCGTGTGAAGATCTGCATTTCTCTTTCATAGAAATTATAGATCTACACTCTGCATGTTACATTTCACTAGATATTCATATTTCTTTCTTGATTTAAGAAAATCGTTACTGATTTAGTTTTGAAAATGTTTTATGGTTTCTATTCTTACGAAACTTAACCTTGACCTAGTTGGATTCACACTTGGAGATTTTCAATCTCAAAAATATTTTTAAAACCGAGATTGATTAAGATCTTGACCGATTTAGAAGTGAGATATCCGTGGAATCTGGGTTATATTAAAGGTCAAAAAGGTTTTTAGTTCTGTAAGAAAGAAAGAAAACAAAATCACAGCATATAGTCTTTATATGTAATTTTTCTAGGACTGTCTATAAAACTAAGTGTGTGTGAGTTCATGCATGTTGATAGGAATCACTTCACAAACACTTAACACACTACTACACTGGAAGTGTTGTGAATAAGATCAAAGATCATTGAGTCGACATAAGGAAGCTAAAGCAAAGGAAGTTATCAAACTGGAAGAACATCATCAACAATCAGATCTATGAGAAGTTAGAAGGACACCAAGTGGGGTATATTCCTAAACTTAGAATAGGTTGATTTGTGTGCATGTATGTTGGATTGTTTGTAACTATTATTTGTTATTAGTGGATTTTTTACTTTTGTGACTTAGAAGTCACCGTGGATGTTTCCTCTGTTGGGAGAGGTTTTACCACGTTAAAAACTGTGTGTTTTTTATTATCTTCATCTACTCATCCCATTCTATAGTGTGCTGAATTTTTGAAACTGTCTTGTTTTAAAAACTGATTACAAAGTCTTGATTACTCTCGTACATAAGTTTTTTTGTAAACACATCTTGTTGTTTATAATTTTTATTTTCAAAAGAAAAGGGTTTCTTCAACAAACATCTCGGAGTTGCTTATATAGTTTAATCTTCTATTAAACGGCATTAGCATCGTTTTTCAACCTCTAAGGATAAATTTGAGAAGACTAAGAGAGATGAGTAGGATAAGTGTTTTGGGTGTGAGGGGTACGGTCATAAAGTTAAGGAGTGTCCCACTAGACTTAAGAAAGAGGGAAAGCAACACATTGTCTATAATACCACCTTAAGTGGTAGTGATCCAGAAGAGGGAGAGAGTTCCCCCATTGATCCTAACGTTGTTGCGTTTATGGCATGTCATGTGAGAGACGACGATTATCATGTGCATGACACTTCCGAGGAGGTTTTGAGTGTATCCCATGTTAGTGAGGGTGAAGAGAGTGACGAGGAGGAGATAGATGTGAAAGAGTTACAAAATGCATTTAATGAGTTGTATGCCGAAACGGTGAAGGTGAAAAATGCTAACTCAAAATTGCAAGCTAAGTTGAATGAGCGTGCCATAAAAAATGATGATAGTTTGATTGAGGATATTAGGGCATGAGAGAAAAAGTTTAGGTAGAAACTAGAGTTTGTGGAGAAAGAGAGAGATAATATCCGTGGTTTGATGGAGTCCTTAAAAAAGAAGATTTTAGAGTTTGAGGAGTCTAGGCGTTTGCTTGAGTCTAAGATTCATGTGTTGGAGGAGAAATTAAGAGACTCGTCTAGTGTCAATTTTGATTTGGAGGCTAGGTCGGAGAAGTTAGATAAGATCCTAGGCACCGTCCTAATTAAGGGAGATAGGGGAGGTATAGGTTTTGATGAGAGAATTGTTCCCATTCCCCCCGCTCATGTGAGAAACACTAGGAAGGTTAGAAAAGGTCCACATAAAGGTAATCATTACCACCACCGCTACTCTTGCACATTTTGTGGTAGGAAAGGTCATCTTAGGCGTTATTGTTACAACCTTAGACAAGCTCCTAGGAAGTTTAGGAATAAAGTTACCCCGGTTCCCCAAACCCCCATTCTTCGTTTTACTCCTACTTGGGTTAGGAAATCGAATTTAGTGGCTTTAGGAATTAAACTTCATGATTCTCGTTTGGGTGCACTTGATTCTTCCCATGCTAAATCTAAAGGATGATAGTGTTTCCATGTTTGTCATATGCTAGTTTGCTTCATGATTTATTAATTGCTAGCATAATGACATGTGTATCATTTTTGTATTTTATTTTTCATTTGTTTGAATCTTATTTGAAAAATACAAAAAGATTTTGTTTTTGAGAAAACTTTTGAAAACCCAAAAAGTTTTTCTTTTATTTGAGTCAAAATATGAAAAGCCAAAAAGATTTTCGGTAATTATTTTTTAGTTTACATGTTTGATGTGGCATATTGGTGTGCTTGGACCCCCCCCCCCCCAATCGTTTCATTATCCATGTGTCTAGGACATTTGGTCAATATTATCGATGCTTAGAATGATCTTAACCATTGTTTATATGGGGTTGTTTCGAAGTTGATATGCATTTTGATTCGACTTTGTATATATGCCAACATTGCACACATGCACGAGCTTATATGGATATTTGACTTTTCTTGCATATTTGAATTTTGTGAGGTGTTCTTATCTCAATCTTGTCATCTATGCGTAAGTAGACTTAAGGAGAAGTGTGCATGTAAGAACCGTTTACCGTGAGGATTTAAAATAGTAAAAATGATGAGTGAAACCACGGGAAAGGGCTACGAGAGTTCAAAATTAACTCGTCGTGAAAGCCACCGTTTAAAAGATCCCAAAAGAAAATGCAATATGTTAAGAAAAGGGCCAAATCAGTTTAGTTCATTCCAAAGAAAACATGTTATTATTAAGGGAGTTTGGATGGATAAAAAATTTAAACAGGTTTGCACAACTAATCCTAATATTGAAACATTGCAATTTGACGCTATTGTTTGTAGAATCGTCAAATTTCTGGATTTGTGTGCATGTAGTATGTTTAGTTCATTAAGCTCACACTTTTATTGTCATATGGCTATGATAAAGTTTGATGATTTATTGCTACCAATTAGAGCTTCTTGATCGTTTCGATGTGTTGGAATTGTGACTCATTTGTTGTAGTTTCACGCCCATTCATTCCATATCCATGTTTAAACACATCGGTACTATGTTTGCATGTGACTCACATTTTAGTTTTTATGAGTTTTTGCATTTTGTGTTCAAAGCCTACTGTTTTAACACTGTTTTGCTTCTGTCAGGCCCTTCCTGGAATTTTTTTGTGGAAATTTTTTCACTGGGCAATATTTTATCTTTTTTGGGGAATTTGGAAAATTATGACATATCGCGCGAAGTCGTTCAAACAACTTCTCTATCTCGCATGAATGACAGTTGTACTTCATTCTAGTGACATCCTCAACTCGTTTGAGCGATGTCCCTGGCTCGTTCGAACGACTGGCTGATGTGTTGACTTGTGATTGGTTTGTAGTTCACTGGCTAATTTGGTATTTTTTGGTATTGCTGGAAGTTTTTCTAGACTAACTGGTTTATATGCAGGTTTTAATTGGCTCAAAATTGGATTTTTTGCATATATTTCGTTTATCACACCTGATTATATTGCTATATTCTTTGTGTGATTCCTTGGTTTACTAGCTACTGATTTGTCATTACATGATCATATTTAGATGGTTGTTTCATGATTATCTAACGTTTTCAATTCTCAAATTGGTATCCAATTGATTTAAATTGGTATATTCTCATGCTAGATACTTGGTTTGGTTTATCTTTTCACCGGATTGTCTATTCGAGACAAAAAAGGGGAGAGATGTATGTGATATAGGGGGAGATTTGTGGAGCGTTTTTATTGATATCTTTACATTGTTTAATTATATTTGTTCCTAATTGGTATCAAATAATTGCTCACATGTTTCAAATGATTTGTTCTAATTAGAAATATAAATTGGTTTCATTTGTTCCTCCATACTTCACTGTATATTTGTTTATCTGTTTCATGTGTGTAGGTATGTTTCAGCGATTCGAGATTTCAAGTCTACATCACATTCAGAGAGTTCATGCTTGTCAGTGCTACATATACTAGTCTGTGTCGTGTATTTTTTATTTTGGGTTATGCGATGGGATTTAGGCTCCATACGGCTTGACGCACCGGTTAGGCATTTCACTGGTTTAGTTTTGTGCCGGAATAGTCAAAGGGGGAGATTTGTAAGAACATAAATTTCCAATTGAGTCTCTGTATTGTTTTAACTTAATTCCATGAACAAAACTTTGTTTGTAATATCTCATAGGGAGATTTTTAATTTGTCACGATCCCACTTGGTCTATGACGTATTTAAGAAAATTAAAGACGTTGCGGCAAAGCTTTAAAGATTTAATCATGCCTATGTTTAATTGGTGCAAGTTTAATCGTCTTCAAAGGGAATTGCATTTCGAGATCACTCAGGTACGAATGCGTATAATTAATGGTGCTCGGAATTGTTTTTATAAAAGATAATGATGTATTTTTATAAAGAAAAATATTTTAAAATGTTTTTAAAAGTGTTTTAAGTGTTTATACTACGTTCTAATTCTGATAAGCTCAAAAAAGGAGTTTGGCTTTACTGGGTCTCTGTAAAGAAACGTTTTAATTGAAAAGTCAAAAATTCAAACTTCTCATTCGAACGACATTAGATCTCGTGAGAACGAGATACCCATGTCGCTCGAACGAGAGACTTAAGTCATTCGAATGACACACATTTTGAGGCGGCGCTAATTTGTATTTAAATTGTGTTTCTATCAGAATTTTATAAGTGTGCATTATGGAAAATAGTATACGAACCAAAAACTTATTTGCACATGTTTGCTAAGGTTTACAAAGCATAAACACATCCTTAGAGTTTGGAAAGAACCGAGTTATAATTCTTATATGCTTACATGATGTTGCGGAACCAAAGTTATTTATTCAACACATTGAACATCAAAGGGTTTTGCGGTGAAGAAAAGAGAAGGACTTCTTGTTCAACATCGTAGACGAATCAAAGCCAATCGGTGGACACCGAGACATACGTGGACGCGTGTGTTGTGGACAGGTATCGTGGAAGACGAAATTTCTGCGTAGGCACTATTGAAGAACGATAGAACATTAGAAGGAGTGTTAAGACCCGTGGGGATCGAGTCTTAGTTTAAGGTTAATCTGTCTTTGTAAAACCATTGTTCATAGTGATTGTCTAGCTTGGGCCGTCCGAGGTAATTTTCCAGATTTAGGTTTTTTTCTCGTACATCCCGCGTTGTGAGTATTCTTTACTTTACTTTACTTTACTTGCTTTAATCACTAGATGCATGTTTAGGATTAATCAAGATAAAATTGGTTTAAAGTAAGAATTGGCTTTTCACAACTTGGTTTGGGGCATAATTAAAAGTTGGATAATTTTCTGTGAAAATTTTGGTTTTGTTTAAAAACACACATATTGGGCACTCTTCAGATGTGTCAAACTTTGTGCCTGCCCAAGAAAATCTAGTTGTTTCTCCTCTTTCACCTGTGAGGACTTGAGCAGCTAAGCAGAAAAAGAGGGTGATTGAGCCCACTGATCCCTCTGTTGTACCAGACCAAGATTTAGATACTGACACTCTTGTAATTAAGGATAATTTCCTGACTATTTGTGAGCAGGTCTATGAGGCCCTAGGCATTCCTCTTTCTCAGCCTTTAGTTTCATCAATCCCTCTAACAGAAGGTACTCTAGTCACTTATTATTTTACTTAGTAAAACTATAAGCCATGCGGTTACAAATGCTTGCTCCTCACCTTGCTCATCTGAAGAGGAACTTATTGATTATGAAAGCACCACTTCCTATGATGACAATAGTTCTTCTTTAATTGACATTGGTATTTTTTACCTTGACAGTTGTGCTTTATTGCTAGGTTTCAGAGGCTCAGATGGTGATTATGATGACACCACGATATCTTTTCTCCTTCTATAACCAGCCCCACCACTGGACACTTGCCTTATGGACAAGCCCCTCTCCAGGGCATTATAAGTTTCTCAACTCACTTATTTCTATTATCTCTCTTTTATTTACTTTGCTTGGCCTTTTTCAATCTCTTGGTAACTTCAACTCTTTTTGTCTTGCGTTTAATTAGGTTTCTGTTATGGGGACAGGTGACCCCCTGGAGGTGAGGGCTACCCCCTCATCTACTACTCCCCCAGTTCCTCGAGCACACTTTCTCCTTGAGTGGAATCCCATGTTTGTCTCCTCTTTAAGACTTTCTAGAGAGGTTTGTACACCAAACTCTAAGACTTCTATCTTTATTATTTTTTAACTCTTTAATATTTCTTTTTAGGATTCTTTGCTTAAGTTTATTTATTCTACATGTTTCTTCATTGTTCCCAACTTCTACGAGGGTCTCCTCGGTGTCTACCCATCGCTTTAGGTATTCATAAATCTTTTCCAAACATCTTTAAGTCTTGTTACCTATGACTTTGGACTTATGCTGGTGGACTCACTTGTATATGTTTTCCTCTTTAACAGGTGACTGTATCACCCAGCTCCTTTATCAGGCCTCCTACTTCCTCCTTAGCAGGTAGTTCTTTAACTGGGCCTTTCATAATCTCTGCAGAGGTATTTTTCTCTTTTCATACTTTTTCCTTTGTGTATATACTTAGCTTTTATTTGTGACTAACATCACTCTATCTTTACTATATATGAACGTTAATTTGCAAGGCACTCTTTCGAGTGGCCCCTCAACTAGTGGGGGAATACTTCTACCCATAGGGGTGACTATTCATGGGTTGTCCCCCTCTAGGAGGATTTCCATTCCCAGAGTTTGTCTCCCAATGGAACAGGCCACAGGTCCAGCCCCTTCCTTCTTATCCTATTTATAGTGTGGCTTTGAGTGGGCATGTGTCACACGTTTTTTCTTCAACACGGGTAGTTATCTATATAGCCCTGTCACTTATTTGCTTGGCTTTTTATAATAAGCTTGCTTGTTACCAGGTTGGTACAAGCACTCCTACACCTATGTGTTTGATTTGATCCCATCTCCCCCTCTTAGGGTCCAGGTACTTGATTCTACTATTTCTGGTTTTCAATAGCTAGTTGTTATGTACTTTATTTTAGTGGTGGCTTACTTCTTTCTTATCTATGTTTTAGACTGGAACCATCACCTCCTTGCCAGCCGCTTTTGTAGCTGGTGTCCAATTTATCAGTTTCCTGCCACTCCATTTCAGGTATTTACTTCTTCTTTTGATTTTTATAAACTTGTAGTCTTTTTATTGGTGAATACCATGGATTATAATTGTCTCCTTTTCTCTAGGTGATCCCTCCGTAGGTCCCTACCCCTATGGACCCACTCATCAGTATACCTGCTAGCACCTCCTTACCAAAGGACTCTTAGGTATCCACTCTATTGTACTTAGTATTTCACCCTATTTGCTTTTTTACTTGTTTAAAATATCTTCGTGATCTATTCTGTCCCTTTATTTTCACGCTGGTGCTGCTGATGTCCTTTGTCTATGGGACATCCTGTGAGCTTTATTGAGATGACTCCTAGGTAATCATTTTAACATATCTTTTCTTTGAACTTGATTTTACTGTGCAAGTATTCATTAACACATCCATGTTTCCTTATTTTCAGGTTATTGCTACGAGTATTCCAAGGACTATGGAATATCTTAGGAGCATTACTGTGAGTGACATATTATACTGTCATACCTTAATTACCCTTTAATATTTTCTCCCTTTTTCATTCTTACTTTTACTGTGAAAGTACTCACCATCACTCTCATGTTCCATTGTTCTTAGGTTAGTGAGGCAAGTATTCCTATATCTATGGGAACAATCTGGGAGTGTCATAGTGAGCACCCCTTACCTGATTTACTTTTTCTTTTAATATCTTTTAGAGTCTTGATTTTTTTCTGACCAAGTGCTTCTACTAACATTACTTGCTTCCCATTTGTCAGGTCAGCACAATGAGTCAATGGGGATTTCCCAGGCTGTCTGGTTGTATGCTCACTCCTTTAGGCTTGGGAGTAAGTTATTTCCCAACATCACTTTTTTTTACCATCTCTTTTAGTTGATATTATTAAAGTTATCTTTTAATTCTTCTCATTTCTTTCTCCATATATTTTTTTTCACTAGCATGCGAGTGAGACTATGGAGGCACCTAGAGATAATGATCCCAACTCTGAGGCCACCCAGTCGGACAGAGCTAAAGAAGAAGAAGAATATAGCAAGGAGTTACCCCTACTTCATTTTAAGCCTAGTTATCTTAACATACACTATGATAACATTGAAGTGGAGGCTCCCGATATCTTCATGAGATATTTATGGCACGAGGAGTACCCAAAGAGATTCAAATAACACGAGCCCGAGGTCTTGGACTTGACTCTCAAGCACCACTCAGAGACCTTCACCTCCCAAAGCGTTCTCAACATTAACATCCTCACAATCCTCAACCTAAAAGTTCTCACTAGCTATGTGCATAAATTCTTATCTACTGCACCTATTGACCTCACTAATGCAGACACTCGCCTATTTTTAGCAGTCATTCATGACCTCTAGAGCTTCTGTTGGTGAAATCTCACACGTCTAACCAGGACAGGGTCAAACGATGCCATGTTGAGGCTACCAGACTTTATGGACAAATCTAGCTACTGAAGGCCAAGTTGGCCAAGGTCTTGGATGGTAACTCTAAGGATGATGCTCACCTGGTTAGGCTAGGGGAGGAGGAGTTAGATAGGTTAACCCTTCTCTTAAGAACTTTCAATCTCGAGAAAACCTCATTTTCCTCTTATCTAGTTGAAATATTTAAAGAGACTTCTCTCTTCTTCTTTTTATCTTCTATAATTGCAATGACTGCTCAATTTTGAGCAAGTCTTTTATATTAATGACAATGAGAACTTTTTTACTATCTATATTCTCTCTTTTATATTATATTTACTTAGACTTTTATCTGTTTGATGTGGACTGATATTGCATCCTTTTTTCTGTGGGAGTACTTGCACATAATCTGGCAAGTTATCTTTTATAACTACCCTATAATCTGTGAGGCACTCGTTCTATATGTCATTTATAACTAAATTTTAAATTTAAAGGGGAAGTTAAACCCCTCTCAATATCTTCAAAAAAATTATGTTATTTAAATTAATGACTCATTAGACAAAAGTAAGGTCACTATCTTACTTTTTTTTAAAACTTGTTCTCAAGATAAAATAAAACTAACATTTCTTATCTTACCAATGAAGAAAAATTGTATAGCCTTTATTATGTTCGGTATTTGAACTATTATAAGTGAAGGGACTTTGATCATTATACTTTATCCTTACGAGGTATATATCCGCCTAAGTTTGATGAGTAAAGTTCCTAAACCTCAAGACCCTCTCATAAACTTCAAAAGTTAAAAAGAATTTGCCCACAAAAATTTATAAGTCCAGGCAAAATTATTAAGCAAGAAAATTTGGGTGCATCCACTCGCATTCTTAGTGAGTGAATTCACAAGCGATATTGGAAGTAAGCACGAGATATTATTTCTAAAAGAAATCTCATGTATGACTGGTCATAAGGAACTGTATTCATTCATTTATCTAAAACAATATTTGTCTTTACTATTACAATAGTTTCTTGCTTAAAATTTACTTTACTACAACCAAGGTTCTAAAAAATGTGGGGCGTGATCGAGGCGTAGAGGCTAAGCCTTAAGCCTTAGAAGCCTAGGCGGGCCTTAGGCATAAAAAGGCATGAAAAGGCAATTAAGCCTTCTTAATATATTTTAATATTTTTTAACCATAACAAGGCTATTAAAATACTAAAATTCTACATATCATAAAAATATGTCTGAATATTTGCAAATTAAAATACTATTTGATTATTTTCGATGAGATAATGGTCCAGTTTATAAAAAAAATTCTTTAAAAAGCGATATCGTTTCACTAAAGCATTGTTATTTTTAGAAAAAAAGTGTGTCTTAAGGGTTTTACCAATAATAAGGCATAAAAATCTTAAGGCGGGGCATTTCTCCCAAGCCTCAAGCCTAGGCTGGTTTTTTAGAACAGTGACTACAACTAGCTGTTTTGGAGTAAACAACTGAAATAAAAAAAAAAGTTTTGAGATACCTCATGCATAGTAATTTTTCAGCCACTTGCGAATGATGGACTAGATAGATCTCAGGCTTTGAGATCTAGTAATAGCCTGACTTTCCTACTCCTCATAATACAAAAGATCCTTCCTAGTTTGTCTTGAACTTTGATACTAACATGCTTCTAAGGTTATGAGTGGATGCCCGTAAGACCAAATCTCCCACTTAGGACTCTCTAGGCTTGACCAAATTTTCATAAGCCCTTGATAGTTATTGGGTATAGACTTTGAAGTTTTCCCTATCTTTATCCCGATGCTCATCTAGATCCTGTTGCACATGCCTAGGATCAAGAATGAGGATATAGCTAAGATACACTCTAGCAAAAGGTACTGCTAACTCTATCGGTAAGACAACTTTTGTTTTATAAACTAGAGAGAAGGGGGTAAAACCTATTGTCTTTCTTTTTGAAGTTCTATAAGCCCACAAAACCATTGGTAACTTCTCATCTCATTCCCTTGGCAAGTCCTCCAGCATATTTTTTAATATATTAATCAGCGTCTTGTTCGTGGCCTTTTCTTGGACATTCCCCTTGGGATAAGAAATGGTGGAATTATTTTGAACAATCTTGTATTTATCTGTTAGGAGACCCATCTCTTTGAACACATATTGTTTCCCACTATTGTGAGAATAACCTTGGGAATGCTAAACATGCATTTTATATATTCTTTGATAAATTATTTCACTACTTGAGCATTAACCCTCCTTGAAGGGATCGTGTCTGCCCATTCTATGTATAGCTCCGTGGCAATAATGATAAAATCTTTACCGCGAAATGCCGGGTTGATCTTACCTACCAAATTGAACGCCTAAGTGTGTAACGGGTATAGGGCTAACAAACTCTGCAAGCTCACTGATGGGGTATAGACCATGTTACCATACACTTGGCACGCTCTGCACTTTTTCACAAAGCTAATAGAATCAGCTTCCATTATCAGCCAATAATACCCCAATGTCATCAACTAGTCGTATAATTTAGCATCGCGCATATGGGAAGGTTCATGAGATTTTTTTAGTACCTTCTCCATGTCTTCCCCAGTCATGCACTGTAATGTCTTCTCATTATATCCTTTCCTATAGATCCCCCTTCTCCAAAGTAGAAATGGGCAACCCTTTTCTTTAAGTATATCTCATCCACTCTTTCAGTTGGAAACTCTCCGTCCTTTTGGTATGCTATGTAAATCTTCCTCCCATCTTTAAAATTTTCTATAATGTTAGCTTCAGCTAGATGATCGAACTAGGTCTGGCACTTTAAGAAGCCCAGCTGTATATGAGTAGCCTTTGTGCTCATAGTGGGCCAATAATATCCCCTTGTTATAACCGTCAACAAAAGGGAATGTAAGTGTCTACGCAATTCCTCTCATGCATTACTTCGAGGCTTTTTTCTGCTTTTTCATCCCCAACACATCTCTCTAAAAAAAACCTGGACTTTTCAAATAAAGTGTCCCTTGGAGCAGGTGGTAGTTAACTAACTCGGACATCTTCATTTTACCTTTTCTTATTTCTAGTTGTTTCACGATCGGGAATATCCAAATTTCTAACTCCTCACATGGAAATAATGACTTCATTGTTGTTGGCACTATCCTCTGTCAGACCGTGATGGTGGCCATGATCGAGTGGAAAAATCGAGCGTCCGTGTAAATACGCTAGTCGTTGTTATCGGCTTCCAACTGCAATACAAAAACCTAAACTTTAACTACACTCTTGCGGAGTATAGTGGTGAGTCTGAGTATCGAATCCACAGGAATGTTTGATAGAATTTAATTGATTTATTACTTCTAAACTAAAAGTTAAAAAGAAGATGATGGTTAAAAAGGGAAAAAAAAAGTTAACTATGTATGCATGAGAAAACTAATTAAGATGAATGAGAAAGTAGGTTGGAATACAATCCCCTAACCCTAGTAATTTACCATGTAGAATACTAGAATTGTAAATTATAAATTTGAATGAATCCAGTCTTTATAGATCCTAAGCATTACGTATATGAGTTTCAAGCCCGCACCATACGAAATCAAAGGTAAATATAAAGAGGTGCTAAATAATTATACGCACATCGTATTCTTAAACATCCCAAGTACCTAGGGCAAGAGAGATTAAAAGATCTACAATGGTTGTAAAATTGTCTCGCACGATTCTTTCAAATTTTTAATTTAAATTCTATTTTCTATATAAGTAATTTACACTGGGATGGGTTCATGCATCCCAACCCTTAAAAACTTAGCTAGGAATGATTTTATTAAATGAAAACAAAATTCTAGATATGCAGGAAGTCATATGTCTATTATGCATTGAAAAGGAACTTGAATTGAGAAACAAAATTAAACTACAAGAGTAATTTAAACTTATAATATGAACAAAATTGAAAGTAGAACTTAGAAATACTTGAATGGAAGAAGGAAATCTGAACTTGAAACTTGAATCTTGAATAACTCTTGTTCAACTTACAAACTAGGGTTTCTAAATCCTAAGGAAAGAAAAATATGAAATTATATGCCAAAAGAAACTCCCACCTCTTCCTCTCCTTTATTACTCTAGGGCTTGGCTTTTTATATACCCAAATATGACTTTTATCATGCCTAGCCACATTTTACAACTAATAAAAAGGAATTATACAAGAAATTTTAAGAGTTGAAACTCTTCAACTTCCAGAATTTATTTCAACTTTGGTTTTCTGTCTCCAACTTCAAATGGGCATAACTTCTTCACCGTAGCTCGGATTGGGGTGTCGTTTTTCCCAATGTTCTTGTAATTTAGATCTCTTCAACTTTCTAGTCTTCCCCACCCCCGGAATATGGCTGTAAAATTATAAAAATGTCCTTTGACTTGTCTTCCTTTGTTCTCTTCCTTTCTTCCGGTTTCTTTCTTTCTTTTCTTGCACTAAATACCTGTAAAATCAATAAAAAAATACACGAAACTCGGGGTACTTGTTAGAAGAAGTCATTAGAAATGATATGGGATAGAGGAAAATCAATTACGTTGTTCAAGATATTAAAATTGCTAAATTAAGGGGCTAAATTCAGAAGAATTTATGCTTAGTCAAATCCCCCTAACTTAGAACTTTGCATGTCCCGGGCAATGTAAATGAAGTTAACCAAAGTTCCACTCTTGAGAATTCCTTTATTAAAATAAAATTCCACTTTCGTAGGCAAGCGATTGCATTGAGCATATGCAACAAGCCTTTAAACTCCTAGGTTACCCTAGTAGGACGAGTTTTGTCTCGTGAGGGTTTGCAGTGAATACGCCTACAAAATTCTTTATTGACTCAAATAAATATCAAAATACTTAAAAATTGTACAATTTAAACTTTTCAAAAAATAATCACCATAAATTCATATTCAAATGTCTCAAACCATAGTGTGTGTATGCAAAGCCAAAAATTAAACCTCAAATTTCCATCGATTGAGCATTACGTTACTTTTCGAAAATTCGTTTTGATTCAAATTCTTAGGGATGCACTCACAAATGAATCACTCGTATTGTGGTTGTTTTCTCTCGGTATGCATGATATAAAGAGTAAATATAATGGACACAATTTCACGCATACAAAATTGAAAAGAAGGAAATATATGGTGAAAAGATCTCATAATCAGAATACAGTTATTAGGAAATGAGAAACATCATCTCTTAATCACACCATTTTAATCTCTTTTATTATCTTTTCATATCTTAGCTCTCCATACAGTAATTAATTTCGCCATTCGGGCTTGGTTAGGACTTTTCGAGTTAAAAGTGTAAAGGGTAAAAATGGGAATGGACGGAATGTTCGGAATTGGAAAATGTCCTTATGACGTCCATTAGTGATTTTTCGGGTCTTTGCCCATTTTTCTCTTTATTTTTATATTTTCTTTTTTTCTTTTCTTGCCCTTTTTTTATTACACACTTTGTACTTACTTGATGAATGTAACACCCCGTGTTTTTATTAATTAATTGGAATTTTTGAGAAAAATAAATTTTTGAATTTAATAATTTTTATTGGCTAAATATGTTGGTTATGATTTTAGAAGAATAAAACTTCAAGCGGAATTAAAATCGGAGTTAAAATGGATTTTATATTGATTTTTCAAATTTTGTCCCTTATAATTTTTTGGGGCGAACTATCAGATTTTAGGCATTAGCGATCGATCGATGCCTGGGGGTAGATCGATCGAACCTCCCATAAAACATGACCAGTAAGTTGTTTTTAGAATTTGTGTAGGATTAGGACTCCTAATCACTATATAACCCTGTTAGTCATTAGGGGGACTTCTCATAATCACTTTTTCTTCAGTTTTTCACCAGAGAACACTTCTAAACATTTTTCCTCTCACTCATAATCATCAACCTTCTTCATAATCAAGTTTTTGACACAAGTTTTCGGAGGCTTAATTGGGGTTTAATCCAGTTCGTTCAAGAACACCCTTTTGCTAATTTTTCGCAAGGAATCTAGATTTCTAATCAGATTTTCAACACGATCTTTACAGGCATGAATACTCTATTCTTTTCCTTTAGTATTATGCGTTTTAAGTGTCACCTAAATACTTAATTACATGTTTTCTTAAAAATAATTAGTAACTTAATTAGAAAAAGTGGATACTAATTATAGGGCCATTTTTATAAAATCTTTTAATCTGAATAATATTCATAACCCTTTGGGTACGTAGGAGTCATGAGTGATTTTGGGTTTTATTGGTGTAGGTTGCATGTAGAAAAATCATAGCTTTAAAATAATTGACTTTTGGGTGCGTATAACTCATGTAATACATGTAGAGATAATAAAATTTGGTTTTTGATGTATATATGATGAAAAGTTGGTACATTTAATTTAAAATAATTAAATGAGATTATTTGGGTATTGTTGACGTTGTGATAATTAAATTAAAGATTTAATTGAATTGGACTATCATGCGCAGTTTTATACGTTGACTAATTATTCTTGTTGGTATTATTAAATATCATTGTGACGACGAGTTGTTGGGTATCATTGCTCTTCCTATATTTTAGAATACCTTCTTGGAATGGGACTAGTGAGGGAAAATTATCACGGTTTTATTATGTTGGGGGTGGGATGATTTTTATTACTTTATCGTCGTTACGCTAGTCTAGGTATAAGACTAGGTTATGATTTATGTTAGAAAATCCTCCTATACATAGGTTAGGACGTATTGATATCTTGGGGACCCTTAGGTATGGGACTAAGTGGTATTTTGAGGATCTCACATCGATTAAAGGGTGGGGTGTTTATAAATTTGAATTGAGAAATTGAGAACTAATACCTAAGATAATAAGACGGGTATTAAAATATATTGACGACATAATCAGTGAGGGCCGACAGTTTAAATGGTCCAACCGATATTTTATGTCATGTCATGTGTGGAACCTTGTTAATCAGCGAGGGATGACAGTTTAAACGGGCCAGCCGGTGTTTTGACGAGGGGATGTGTATTTTGGTGGAGAAATCACCCGAGGCGGGAGGACCGCCATAATAAAATGAGGTTATAATAAAATCTGGTTAATTTAATTAAATTAACATCGTGGGACTTGGGAATTTAAAATCATATTGGTGTGCCTTTATAAATGGGATTTTTACGGGTAGTTAGTGGTTTATATTTATCGCGTTTAAATTAGTCCGTTTAATTTAAAATATTCTACAGTGATATTTATTACGTATAATACTACTGTCGGATTCAAGGATCCTATTTGAAGGGAGTAGTGTGTATTCTTGCTCCGGACTTTGGCTCTGACCCATGCGTTGACTAATCTTTTTCAGGATTAGAATTGGAGAAGCTACATAAGTTTATCGAAGTTATCATTTGGAGGTGCAGCTGGAGTTATTCATTTTGTGGCATAGTTTAGTTAGACTTTCTTTTCCAGTCGTATTTAATTATGAGACTTAATTTGAGTTTTATTGGGCCATTCAGTTCCAAAGTTGTTTAGAGGACTTATTTTGGGATTATTTCAGATTTTATTTAATCATTATTAGAGAATGGATTATTGGAGTTAGCATGTGATGGATCTTTTATCGCTTAGTTGTTTATGAGCATTTGAGTTTGATTGAATTATGTATCTTATGGACTGGTTTATTTATGTCTCATATCTGTCTCATGCTAAGAATGGTATTTATTTACTCACATCCGGCGTAGTTTTGGTGGCGGCCGACGCCAGAATTAGGCGGGGTGTGATAATGAATTTCCAATTTTTCATAATTTCGGGCTATTTGGGTTTTTCGGGTTATCAAATGAAAGGAAAATATTTTATTAGGCTCAAAGTGGGTTGCAAAAGGATAATTTTTTTACAACTTTATTATGGATAATATTTTTAGGTTAAACAAATGAGGGCCTATTTCATTGTCCAAATTTCTAATCACATTACCATATGTATCTCGAGATTAATTAAGTTTAGAGATATATATTTGGCACGAATTTTGAGATAATATTTCACACATTTCCCATGACCGATTAAAACAAAGGATTGAGATCATCAACGATTAATTAAAATGTTGAAAAGGACTTTGAGTTAATCATAAACTCAGATTGATTTAAAAACTCATAAAAAATTGAAAGGGCGAAATCTCACCGGGTTTGATCAATCTCCACACTTATTCGTTAAGTCGTCAATTTTCTTTCAATTTCCATCTTCGATCAATTTTGGCTTAGTGCATTTTGATTGTTAACAATTTGATACTTTAAATAGAATAAAGGTGATATTTTTGAAAATTTTAAATTCTAATTTTTATTTATTTTGAAGAAAAATATTTTTGGCTTTTTTCAAAAATTTTCAAATTTTTTTTTAAATTTTTGAAATTTTCTAAAAAAACATACTTGGAAAGAACATGTGATCGAATCAATGAATCTAAAGAATAAACGGGAAGAATATCCCACACCCCCTAACTTAAATGTTGCATTGTCCTCAATGTGAATCAAGAACACAACATAAAGAAAGGAAAAGAAAGATATTACCCTAATGGACCAATCCCCGATGAGTGCGGGTCCATTGAAACTACAAAACATGATAGAACCAAGCATAACAAAAAGAATAACAAAAACTTTAACTAATTACTCTAAACTAAAAAAAAGGAAAAAGAAAGTCTAATTATATACAACCTACGATTTGAAATTCTAATAAGTTATACACTAGAAGTCAAAAAAATTGAGGGTTCACCCAAAATACAATTTGACTTTGAGGGGTAATCAGTGTACCCTCATTAGCATGCATGCCTCCTAAAAAATAAGAATTCCATTTGAAAAGCGGAAGGCATGTGTAACGCGGAAGAAATGAACCATCACCTATTAAAAAATTTAGGGGGATAATGAAGGATTTGGGTGCATAGGGGGACAAGTTCCATTGGGATCCAAGAAAAATAGAATCACCTCTCATAGATTTTTCAAGTAGTATGGGAAGTGGGGCACACAAACAGAAATAGTCCATCTTGGAAAATAATTCAAGCATAGAGTCATTGTTCTCAAAATCTTCTCCCATAAAATTTTCAACTAGATCTGGTGGAGTGACATGTCTAAGTGTATGGCCCGTAAGATGAAGCATCTCAAAATAACATTCCCATGCAAGAATCGGATCAACATCCTCAAGACATTCATCCAGTTCTTGTGATGGATTTAATGGTTCGATAAAAGTGGGGACACAAGGAGATAAATGATCTTCAACCTCAGTAGAGTTTGCAATATTTATAAGAGGTTGAAATTCAGAACTTGGATCACTCTCAATTATTTCATCCTCAAAAGTGTTAGGTGAAGTTCAAGTCTCGACCTTCTCTAAGTTGTACAAATAATCATTAAACTCCTTGCAAGTTGCTCTAGTTTTCAACTCTGTAGCAGCAAGGTCATCAGATTGCTTCTTGATAATAATCAAGAGTTCTTCCAAAGTAGGATTCCTTAGTTCTAGCACCTCGCATTTCTCATTTAGTTGAAAACATTCTTCAACTTCAAAAATATCGGAAGAAAAATCCTCATTGGGTTCAAATAATGCATCTAACTCTTGCTCCCAATAACGATTTTTTTCCTCGATATTCTTTTTCAAGTATTTCTTCTTCAAGCAATTCATTTTGATAAATTTGGATAGCCTTAGCACTGGGCTTGTATTTATAAGACTCATCTTTCGTGATATTGATCCAATGTTCATAAGTCTTGAGCACCTCCTCCTCACTATTATCATAACAATTAAAGCCACCAAAAGAGTTAAAGTAAGACATTTTAAATTGGGCAATTCAAGAACGTGACACCCATATATTTTTTTTATGTGTATTTTTTCTTGAAATTGTAAGTCAATTATAATCTATAACAAACAGTCCCCGGCAACGGCGCCATTTTGATCGAGGTGGAAACCGAGAGTCCGTGTAAATACGCTAGTCGTTGCTATCGGCTTCCAACCACAATACAAAAACCTAAACTTTAACTACACTCTTGCGGAGTATAGTGATGAGTCTGAGTATCGAACCACATGGAATGTTTGATGGAATTTAATTGATTTATTACTTCTAAACTAAAAGTGAAAAAGATGATGATGGATGAAAAGGGAAACAATAAAAAAATTAACTATGCATGCATGAGCAAACTAATTAAGATGAATGAGAAAGTAGGTTGGAATACAATCCCCTAACCCTAGTAATTTACCGTGTAGAATACTAGAATTGTAAATTATAAATTTGAATGAATCCAGCCTTCATAGATCCTAAGCATTACGTATATGAGGCTCAAGACCACACCATATGAAATCAAAGGTAAATATAAAGCGGTGCTAAATAATTATAAGCACATCGTATTCTTAAACATCCCATGTACCTAGGGCAAGAGAGATTAAAAGATCTACAATGGTTGTAAAATTATCTCGCACGATTCTTTCAAATTTATAATTTAAATTCTATTTTCTACATAAGTAATTTACATTGGGATGGGTTCATGCATCCCAACCCTTAAAAACTTAGCTAGGAATGATTTTATAAAATGAAAACAAAATTTTAGATGTGCAGGAAGTCATAGGTTTATTATGCATTGAAAAGGAACTTGAATTGAGAAACAAAATTAAACTACAAGAGTAATTTAAACTTACAATATAAAAGAAATTGAAAGTAGAACTTAGCAATACTTGAATGGAAGAAGGAGATCTGAACTTGAAACTTGAATCTTGAATAACTCTTGTTCAACTTACAAACTAGGGTTTCTAAATACTAAGGAAAGAAAAATATGAAATTATATGCCAAAAGGAACTCCCACCTCTTCCTTTCCTTTATTACTCTAGTGCTTGGCTTTTTATATACCCAAATATGACATTGCCCATGCCTCTCCAAATTTTACAACTAATAAAAAGGAATTATACAAGAAATTTCAAGAGTTGAAACTCTTCAGCTTCGAGAATTAATTTCAACTTTGGCTTTCTGTCTCCAACTTCAAATGGGCATAACTTCTTCACCTTAGCTCGGATTGGGGTGTCGTTTTTTCCAATGTTCTTGTAATTTAGATCTCTTCAACTTTATATCCTTCCCCGCCTCCGGAATATGGTTGAAAAATTACGAAAATTACCTTTGAATTGTCTTCCTTTGTTCTCTTCCTTTCTTTCGATTTCTTTCTTTCTTTCTTTTCTTGCACTAAATACCTGTAAAATCAATAAGAAATACACGAAACTCGGGTTACTTGTTAGAAGAAGTCTTTAGAGATGATATGGGATAAAAGCAAATCAATTACGTTGTTCGAGATATTAAAATTGCTAAATTAAGGGGCTAAATTCAGAAGAATTTATGCTTAGTTAGGTCACCTATTCCTCCATCCTTAACATCTGGGATATGGTTGCTAATGCATCTGGATGTTTGTTCATTATTCACACGTGCCTCTATATTTTTACTTTTAAAAATTGACCAAGTAACCTTTGAATGATTGACTTGTATGGGGCTAGATTAGCATATGTAAGTGCGAACTCTCCATTAACTTACTTTACAACCATGTTAGAGTCCCCTCATATGCATGACAGTCTAATTCCTCTCCTCAATGTCTCCAACATGCCAAGTATGAGAGCCTCATACTCTGCCTCGTTATTGTAGCATCCGAAATCCAGCTTGAAGGAAAAAATGAATTTTTCCTTCCATTTAAGAGTTTGATTCCAAACCCACCTGTCCCTTGAGCACAAGACCAGTTAAATTTCATCTTCCATTATTACATATCCTCTCCTAGACAGGATCAAAAAATTTCAACAGACAATTGTTCACTAGGAGGCTCAAAATTCTAGCTCGAGAAGTTAGATAATAAATCGACTACTGCTTGGCTCTTGATGGCCTTCGTGACAACACAATTCAAATCATATTAAGATAATATTAAAAAGCACCATACTGATCTACAACTAGGAAGGTTCATGACAATAAATATTTTATAGGATTGCATTTGATGACACTATGCACCGTGAATGCGAGTACATGGTGTCTTAGCTTCTGTGCAATAAAAACCAGGGATAAACAAGGCCTCTCTACCCTAATGTATCTGTATTTTGTACCTAAAATTACTCGTGATAAATAGTACATAAGTCGCTATATTCTTGCCTTCTCTTGGGCGCGCAAAGATCTTATGGATCACTTTGAAGTTTGATAAAGCATCAAGGGCGCACCAGCTTCTGGTGGTACCATTGTCGAGGGGGAAGTTAATATTGCATTTATCTTCTCAAATTCCCTCTTATGTACCTCTCCCCAAATTCACTTGGCTTTTTCTTTCATGATAGGGGAAAAGGGATGAGTGAACTCTGCTAAATATGGTATGAGCCTTCTTAAGTAGGAAACATTCCTCAAGAAGCTTTTGAGTTGACTTTGGCACTTCAACGGTGGCATCATTAGAATGGATTTTTATTTCTTCGCATCGACTTGTACCCCCGCCTGTTTAAGATAAAGCCTTGAAATTTTCCTGTAGTTACCCCAAAAGCGCACTTAGAGGGGTTCATCCTCATCTTGTACTTGCAACACCTCTCAAAGACTTTCCTTAGATCCTGCATATGTTTTCTTTCCTTCTTGAATTTTACCACCAAGTCATCCACGTAAAATTTCAATATGTCATGAAATATTAGCATCATTATACGCGGCAGGTGGAACCTTCGTTTTTCAATCCAAAAGGCATGATCGTATAATGGAAATCTTCTGAAGTGGTCTAAAAGCGGTCTTTTTTGCATCTATCGAATCAATTCTAATCTGTTTATTATCCACATATCCATCCATGAAGTTATACATTTCATGGATAGTTGTAGCATCTACCAGGCTATCAATGTTGGCAACAGGAAATCATCCTTTAGGCAAGCACAATTTAGGTCTTTAAAATTTATACAAACCCGTATATGATTCTTATCCTTCTTTACTACAGAAATAATAATTGAGAGACATGTTGGGTGCTGGATAGGATTGATGAATCCTGTTGCAAGTAAATTTCAACCACTGCTTTGATCTTCAAGTCTAGTTCAGCTTTGTAAGTCCGATGGCTTGTATCATCGAAAAATCATTAGGCAACACGTTCAGCTTATGGTAACTCACTTTCGAATCTATTTGGGGAATTTCCCGTGTATTTTTATATGAACGCATTAGCGAATTCTTTGAGCAAGATGATGGTCTCTTCCTACTTCATGGTACTCAAATCTTTTGAAATAAAAATGGGTCGCTCGTTACCCCCTTCTATTCCCAGATTTATTTATTCCAAGTCCTGGAGTTGCTCTCATGGCCCATCTTGTATACATTCTGTATCTTCCTCTAGATCCTCAACCTGCTCGATTATATGGGACTTATCAACCATAAAACATTCAGGTCTCGAGTCTACGCTTTCGTCCTAAAACGCCGCCCACATAGATCATTATAAATTGTAGATAACTTTCCCATTGTGAAAAATGTTATTTTACAAGTTCGGGGTGGCCTTTCCTCATCTTCAAATTTCCTATTTCCTATCTTTTTTCCTTCATAATAGGACACTTATTGGCCCAATCTCTCAGGCACTAACTTATTGATATGGTCTCCTTCCTTAGCCACGTGGGGTTCCTCTACCCCCTTGATAAAATATCTCCTATCTTCATCCAACTCAGTATAAAATGATGCATCAACCAGGTGGGCCTCTTCTACCAAAAATGGTCTTTCTATATCTTTTATCACAATATTTGTGCCGCAAATATTTGCTTTCATGCAATGGTGGAATATCGATGGCATAATGTCGTGCGTATGCATTCACACTCGCCCTATCAAGAGCTAGTAGTTGTTGTTAGCATTAATAATGTGAAACTTGATATTGGATGTGAAGTTTCTCAACTTGATCTCCACTTTTACATATCCGAGCGACTGTATCCCCCCACTATCAAAGCCGAGTATCACGAGTGGCACTGGCATAATTTTCTCTTGGGAAATATCAGTCTCACACAAGATGTTGGTGGGCATCTTGTTAATATATGCTCCCATATCCAGAAGTTCCCTTAGAAAGCTAATTATATTCACTATGGCTATGATATATAAATGATAGTTATGGAAGTAGGGTACCTACTTGTATGCATGTGATAATACTACTTCAGACGTGTATCTGTAAATTATCCTCCCTATAATACCATGCCAATTAAGAGAGGGGTATTTTAGATACTAAACTTCTTCCAGTATCTTCTTGGTGATTATTGTTCGGGTATCATGCATTACTTTGATCTGGTCGAAGAACAATTTAAATTTTGGGCGGCTCGCAATAGCTACTCATTCTAAATCAAGATAAACTTCATATGTTTGTGCATAACACACATATTCTGCTTCTGACGTTCCCCCTTCATCTAGAGTGAGGACTATATCCACTCTCCCTTCTGGGGGACTTACCCACTCGCCGTACTCATTTTCTTATTATTCCTTGTCCAGGCCAGCTAGACACTCTTCACACGCCTTTTCATTGCTCTATTATTCTTCAGGTTTACGGGTTCCTTCTTTATCGTTTGCCACCACCATGTTTGTTTTGCTATAATAATGGGATGATAAAGGATTTTCATTGATATCTAATGGTGGAATTTGTAAAGTTCCATTGGCCACTTGTTCACCAATTATTCTTAGCAACTAGTAGCAGCCCTTGGTAACATGCTGGACTCTCTAATGAAACTTGTA
This sequence comes from Sambucus nigra, assembly GCA_949130495.1. Lineage (NCBI taxonomy): Eukaryota > Viridiplantae > Streptophyta > Magnoliopsida > Dipsacales > Adoxaceae > Sambucus > Sambucus nigra. The sequence goes on from OX422219.1 coordinate 198,106,631, forward strand.
GAACTTTGCATTCGCTTTATCCACTCTGCTTCAAGGCAGTGGTGGTGGGACATCATCTCCAAACTTTCTTTTTTTTCAACACTCTTGTTTTTAAACCCCTAGACCCATTTCTTGCTTTTGCAGCTCCCATTAACATGTTAATAGCATGTCATTTAGAAACTTGAAACCTTCCTACTGTCAAAGGCACTTGTTCTCTCCACCCTTTGGGCCTGGGTCTGATGATTATTGCAATATTGTTTGATGCTCGAATAAATTCGCTAAAAGTACCATCCCAAGTTTCGTTCACTGGGTGGATCTTGTATTCCTCCAACAGTCCCTTAACACAAATTTGCAACAATCTAGCTTGTACTGCATCTTTGTGAACATCCAACACTCTTTCTTTGAAGCGTTTGATGTAGTGTATAAACTCCTCACCAGGCTTTTGCACCTCTTGTACAAGATGCCTTAAAATGAACTCATCCTCTGCCAAAAAGATTTTTTGTAAAAACTACCCATGCATCTCTTCTCAGGTGGGAATGTTAGTTGGTGCTAAGTGATAGTACCATGTGTATGATTTTCCAATGAGAGTTTTTGAAAAATCTCATAGCTTCAACTCTTTGTCATTTCCTTGCACATCTAGGTATTCCATAGACATTTTCATGTGCTCTCTAGGGTTTTCACCCTTCCTGTTGAATTTTATTAACTACCCTTTTGGGTATGATTTTTCATTGATGCTCTTCGACTTAGGGTCCTGCAGCTCCTCATACATGTGAAGGGAACCCGTTTGAGAGGAAAATAATTTCTTCACCTCCTCTATAATAACAACCTTAGAGGGTGACTCCTCCATGCCAACCTTCTTCATTGTTGGCGAACTTACTGACCTCTCCACCTTCTCCATCACATTTTTGTGTGGTGGATCCACCTCCACTGTTGTTGTTACTATTGTTACTCATACAGTCGCCATCCCAGGCATCACGTAAGTCTGGCCCAAACTTGTAAAATATACATTGTGTTGCTTTAAAAATTCAAAAAATATGCTCATTAAATTTATCCCACTTAGTGGCGTGGCCACTATTGCACTGGTCTGCCTCTCTTTGAGGGGTGGGTTCATTTGATTAAATCACCACAACCTCTTCACTAGTGGTTTTATTAGTCTAAACTCCATTACCAAGTGGAGTATCTTCAAACACTAGTTGCTTTGAAACGTTGTATCCTTCTTTATCCATGGCAATGAGAATACCTCCCTGGCGGAGTCGCCAAATGTAGGAGGGTAGATCTAGTGGGGTCTATGAATAACTAGATCTGGTGAGGCCTGACCCACTCCAATGGAAGCTATCTTCAAGGTTTCCAAGGTCTCAAGAGCAACTAGAGATCAAAACTATTTATTTATGGTAACAATGGAGTTTCTATGATTTTTATCTCAGAAAACAATATTAGCTATAACTTTATAATAATAATAATATTTAAAGACAAGCACTTCAAATACCAATGAAAGAGCAGGGGAGAGAATACTTGCTTAGTCTATTCTAATAGAGTAGCAGTTCTACTTGTGTTATTATATTTTGACCTTGCCCAAGGGCTCGATTTATAGGAAAATATTATAGTTTATCTAGCATGTGTGCGCCAAAAAAAATTCCTTTAAGACAATATCTAAAATGTACTTTTTATCCCATTTTACTGTCTATCATCTGTCCACTCTGCCAGACAACATCTGGCACAACCCAAAGTCAAAAAGAAAATATGTTGGGCATAGTGCCAAAAAACATGATTTCGTAAATATCTTTTCAAACAATAACTTAGTGAATAATTTTTTGAAATCTTGCGAGTGGCCTTGGGGTCCACTCCTTAATAACAAGTTTGAAAATACTTGGTGAGCCGCACCTTGGCTACTCACCTATTTGACTAAGTGTGGATTATGTAAGGGCATAAATGACCTCTTAGTCCCCCCTATTAGTATTCTCTCCTTCCTAAGGTATTAAAGTGGTTGGGCCTTAGCTTGCCTAACAAAACTTTCCTCTCGACCACTAAACCAAAAGTCCTTAAAGATCCTAATTGTCCTGCTCTATCCCTACTCGCTTGATCAAGGCTACCTGTGTAAGAAAGTAATAATGTTAGTAATTATTCCAATATACAAACAAGTTTATAATTACTTTATTGTTCATATAGCATCCCCTCAATCTTTTGGATCTTCTCGCATACTTTCTTTCTTGTCTTGGGGTTGCTCATTGAGCACCCCCTGTCCAGTCTTGAGACTTATTTGATCAAGTGTCTCTCTTTTGGTCCTGGGTCCACTCATTATGGAACCCTCTTATTGAGTGACTTGTTTTGGCTTACTTTAGTTTACTTTGGTCTTGGGCCCACTCATTGTGGCGCCCTCTCGCCAAATACTTTATTTTGGCTCTCTTTTATCTTGGACCCACTCGTTGTGGCCCTTATCACCAGATATTCTATTCTGGATAAAGATATGTCTTGGACCCACCCGTTGTCGCCCCTCTCGCTAATTGGACATTTTGGCGTGTTTTTATTTTGGGGAGACTTGTGTGTCACTCCCTCTCCCTGTTGAACTCATTTGATCAAAACTATTTAAGGGCCTGCTCATGTGGTAGCCCCCTCATCTAGCCTTGCACCTACTCATTTGACACCCCCTCACGTTATTGGATTTATCTGTGGTCGGTTCAATGGGTGCCCCTCTGCACATGTTGTAAATAATAACTTCATTCACTAAATATGATAATCATGTCCCCAAAAGACACTACTCTCCAGGGAATTTTCTACCTAAATAAGATCCTAAGAAAAGACTTGGGGGATATTGTTGTACCCTAAATATAGGGTGGCTCGTGGACTTGCCAGAAGGTAACATCTGGCATCAGCAGATATGCTAACTAGAGGCTTAACACATTAAAGGAGCCGAGGAACCCTAAGGTAGTCAGCTCGTATCATGCTCGGCTCGGCCTGGGTGAACAGACTTTCAAAATCCATTAATCAAAACTATTAAAGGAAATGTGCACCTTGTGATTGGATGATATCAATAACTTGATAAATGTGCAGTTAAAGGAGATATGCAAATATTCTACCCCATGTTCCAATAATCAACTTTTGATTATTCTCTCATCTAAATTGTAAAACGTGTTCTCACCTTACTTATAAAGGCGAAACATGTGTCCCCCTTCTTCTCTCTATATTAACAACCTATAAATATACATAAATGTTATGTGAGGTTTGAGGCTTTTACTTATGTTATGTACCTAGATTTAGAGAACTTGGGAACTTGTAAATTGTACTCTCTAATGGTGTTGGCCCGTTAATAAGTAAGCAAAACATCACTCATCGATGCAGACACCAATTTGGGTCTAACCATGTAAACTTGGTCCTTCCCTTTTCTCTTTTTACTCTTTAACTCTATTTTGTATTTTTATTTGAGTAGTCGTGTCTCTTATGTGGTTTATCAGCCATCATTTAGTTTATTTAACTAAGATCAACTCCATACCAATTTCTAGCGATAATAAGATTTATCATTATGAATTTATCGTGTTATTCTTTTTTTTTATTTTTTTTATATTATGAATTTATCGTAAGGCTTATCATTCTTATTAGTATCGGTACATGATTTATTAATATGTCATTAAATTAATTGATCATGTTATAATAAATTTTATTACTTGTAAGGGTATAATAATATATTTTATTCAATTTTCCTTCAATTAAGGGAATAAAAGTAATTTCCTCATGTTTTATAAACCCCGAATGAAACGAAAGAGGCTCCTATTAAGGGGGAGTTTGTTTTTACCTGTTAATGCATAATTAAGTTTAATTCAACATTAAGATGTAATATTTGGTGTTTGTTTTTTTATTTGTTAATGCAAAAATAGTTAAAATTCAGCATTAAGCACTAAAAGGTAAGAACTCCTCTAAATGCTTAATGATTAATGTTGAACATTTCTAAATGAAATTTTATTCCAATTTTAACTTTATTTTATTTGCTATACGACACTAACATAAAATAAATTAGTAAATTTTTAATAATAGAAAAATGGTCGAGTTAATTGTATATAACATTTAGAGCCAATAACTCTAAATAAACAAATACATTCATAGGTTCATTTAGATAAAAAAAAACATACTTTTCAACATTAAAAGTTCATCATTAAGCATTCAGAATTCAGCATTAAGAGGCTAAAAAACAATTGACCCCTAAAATTTTCCTCTCAAATCAATTGGCCAAGCGACAATTTTCAATCCATAAAATGAAATCATATTTCTATGGAAACATAACTTTGTACCAAACAGGGTGCTATGTATATATAGAAAATATAGCCGCGATCCACGATAAATGTAGGGGTGTGCATCGGTTTAAAACTGATATATTTGAAGATAACCAAATCCAATCCAATTAAAGTCAATTTTTTTAATTTTGGAATCTAATCCAATCTAAACGGAAGCCTGAATCCAATCTAATCCAATCTAATTAAAATTGGATTGGATTGGATCATTTTTTGTAATTGGTTTCGATCCTCTACTTTATACCTTATTACAGTATAATTAGATTAACTTTGGATTCCAATCCAATATAATAAATCTAATTAAACAAATTTAACACAATAAATTCAGTATTGATCGTTTAACCCTAATACTAATTGTAAGGTATATAAGACTGCAAACTATTAAGATATTTTAATTAACAAAATCACGTGTTTCATTTTTAACATATTTTATATATAGTAGGTTTGGACCGCTTTCATTGGTTCGTACAAATGCAAGACCAAGACAGGTCCAATTACAATTAGTTTTTTAACAAGAAAATCCAATTCGATCCAATTTAGGTCATTTTTTAATTGGGTTGTATTGGTTGGTATCATTGATTTAGTTTAGATAATCCATGTTCCTAGGTAGATGTATTTTTTTTCTAATTTTCCATCCTCCTTAAAAGTTTGACTTGTAAACATAAAAAATTGGTAAAAGAGATTTCTTATACCAAAAATTAGAGTAAAATACCCTTTTAGTCCCTAAACTATCTCTTTATTTTTAAATAATCCCCAATCTTTTGTTTGGTTAAAGTTAGTCCCTAAACTATATTATTTATTTCAATTTGAGGACTCAGTCCAACACACATCAATGATTTGACAAAATTATGTCACGTGCCCCTCACATGCCTTTATTGGGAGGGGTAATATATATTTAAAGCTTTCATTTCTCATTGACAACTGTTCATCATGCCAAAGTGCATGACAAAAACCTAGAGGTTAGTTTATTTTCGTTATAGTTATGGCTTATGGAGTGAAAGTTATGAGTTCTTAATGGTCAAGATGATCTAATCAACCCTGATACGATATATGATATGAGAAATTTTTATATATAATGGTTAGGTTAAGTTGTTACATTCATTTGCATATATTTTATTATTTTTTGATGACCCCTAATTTTTATTGAATATTTGGACCTAGAAATGTATTATTTATACATTGATGTTTTTTATTCGGTTATTCAGCAAAACCCTTATTTTTTCTCATATTTTTTTGTCTTCAGTTTGATGCTTGTCTCCTAATTTTACATTTTGATACTCGTTTCTCATTATGCATGTGTTATTATGGTTAGAAGTGAACTTTATTTCACTTTGGAATTGCATAATGCTGGTTGTTCTTAAGAGAATACATTGAAAGTTTATGTAGGTTGAATTGTAAATCATATTAACTTTTATGATTAAGATAATATGTCTCTCCAAGACATACTTGAAATGCTTAGAGAATTATGATGTCAAAAACCCAACTAATTGTGGCATATGGTCCCATATTTGGGTTCAAGATTTGGTTTGAAAAAAATAGACAATCATAGGGATGTTATTTAAATGTGTAAATGGATTCCCACATATAGAAAAGTTAGTGTGTGCATGGAAATCCGAGAAGATGAATTTTTCTTTGATTCTATTGATTTGGTGTTTGATTTTATTGAACTAGAATTATAAGAAGATGAGAACAATGACGAAACTCCTAGCTTTAAAGATGAATATGAAATAGGAGAGTTTATAGATGAGGTAAATGAAAATAAAACAAAAGATAAAACGAAGGGAAAGCAGAAAATGACTATAAATGATGATGAAAAAGAAGACAACCTAGGATTTGTATTTGATATGGGTGACTTTGACGAGCTTATTAGCTTAGGTTCATCTGGAGATGATGGAGCTAATTCATGTAAAACTAAGGTTAGATTTTCTGAGTTTGATACAAAAAAGATATGTCCAATCCTCAGTTTGAACTAGGGGAGAAGTTTGCAAGTCCAAAGGTGTTTAGATAAGCAGTCAGGTCAGAGAGTATGAAATTCAAAATAAAAAGGGCATTAAGTCCATAAATAATGATAGAGGAGTCGCCTGAAAGTTATGTGGATGAATGCTACACCAAAGAAAAATACCACAAAGTATATGAAAACATTATCATGCCATTGAATGACAAAGATTTGTGGTTTGTCTCTATAAAGACAACATAATCACCACCTAATGTTGAGCCTCATCCAATAAGACAAAAAAGGGAACAAATAACAAGGGGAAGTTAATATTATTGGAACAGAGCTAGTTAAATGAGGGGTTAATCAGAAATGTAACAAGTGTGGTTATTTTGGCCCCATATAAGGAGTTGTTCCAAAAGTAGTGAAACAAGTACAAATAGTAGAGGTGGGAATAGTGCCACCAAAAGGGGTGAAAATAGTGGCAACAAAAGAAGTGGAAGTATAGCTGCAAGTGCAGGTGGAAGTGCAGTTACAAGTGCAAATGTCTAAAAAATAGGTGGCCAGTAGTTCAATGCATCAACTATTGGAAGGAAAAAAATCAAAGTAAGTCCTCTCGATTCTGAATCAGTTTTGTAAACTCCGAGTATTCATTTTTGAAATTTTATTCTCTTATTTAAAGTATAAAACATGCAGGTGAGAAAGCATAAAAATCAAGAACCTAGTCAACCACAAAGTCAATAATCCCATATGCCAAATTAGAAGTAAATAGAATGGATGACAGTTTTTTTGCTGAGTACAGTTAACTGTTTTTAGATGTAATGACTATAGTTGGATGTTTTTTTTTTGTGATAAGAAGCTGTAATGACTTCAGATTATTTTGTACGTAATGTAATGACTTTGGATGCTTCAGGAATATGTTTCACAATTGCTAAAATTCTAAATTTCAATCATTGACAAGATAAATCAAAGGCAAATAAATTCTAAATTTCATTTATTGACTCATAACACTTCAAACTACATTTCATTCTAAACTTCATGATACTTGCATTCACTAACCTCATTCCAGAAAACAAACTCAAAATTATAATAATATATAACACAAACATAACCCATAATAGCTTCTCTCTCTTTCAAACTCTTCCATCTTTGAGAACTAGTTAAGTATGTCGTCCCATATGAAAATCCCATAACCACCATATTGCAAAAAACAAAGGAAAAATATGCATGCATTTTGTTACATTCCACCGAAATTATCCCAAAAAACTAGATAGAATGATAGATTAGCTCAGCATGACTTGGAATAGTTAGAAAACTTCTACCGATTTTGGTGGGTCCATGATAAATTTCTGTTGGTCAAATGACAACAGTAATTAAAAAAAACTACCATTTCTATCCTCCTTCTCTTTTATATTTTTTCTTCGAGAAATGAAGTGTTTGTTATGTTATAATGATAGAGTTTGGCACCAACATGTACGAAAATGGGAGGTTAAGAAGTTAGTTAACTGATATACATTTTAAATAAGGCAAAATTGGTAGCTGACATTATTCTAACAAATTTTAAATGGTTGTTGGACACGCAAATAAAAATTTATGGGCCATTTAAAAACTAAGCAGATAGTTTATGTATTCATAAAATACTGTAAAATGAACTACACTATTTATTTCTCCTGATGAAACAAGCTATCCATGTGGCACTCTCCTCTTTTCATTTATTTTCTCGCGTTGACCATTCCTTATCATTTTGTGTATAATTTGTGTAAACTACAAGGATCCTGAGTCCTTTATTAATGCTGCTTATATCCTCCCCCCCCCCCCCCCCCCCCAGTAAGTCCCCTTAAATCAACCATCGGTTGTATGTATAACTTTCCATAAACCCACGCACCCTCCCCTTTGCTCTACAATAGCCCTTTGCTCCGGAACCACTAAGAATGTGAAGAAGTCTCATAAAGGATGATGAAGTGGATCACACGTATATATTAAACACCCACCCGCCATGTTTTTCTCCACTTAAAAACTAAGGTACACTATTTTTCTTGAACTCTCCCCATTATAACCTCTCCTTTGAAATTCGTACATACCCTTTTTATTTTCTTTCACTTTCTCACTCTCTTTTTTTTGTTTTGCCCATAATGTTATATAGTTCTTAAGATTTTGCAGAAATTGCACTGACCAGTGTGAGCAAAATGGCATCTACAATGCTAGTTGGTGCCTTGACCCATGGAATCAGGGATGAAAATAATGATAGAAGGGCAATCGGTAAAACTTTTGTGGTTAAGACTTCAGTTCGAGTTTTTATTTGAAAAATGTTCCTGAGTGTTTTTAAGAATTTTTTTACTTGAAAATTGGATATTATGAAAGTTTAATTTTGAGTAGTATTATAAGAATTTTCATTGGGTATAAAAATGAATATTTATGGTTAAATTTGATTAATTAAAAAAGTATTTTCTTATAGTTTATTGTGGATTTGCAGGTGAATGTTAAGGGATTAACGGTTGAAGTGTAACTAATGCGGTCATCATTTTTCGAGCATTTTACGAAATTCGATTTTAAAAATTTGGATCAGCATGTTTATGCATATTCGATCAAGGTTGTGTTACATATGGAATCAAGCAATGTCATAGTTTAGCTGCCAATTGACACAACGGTTGACGATCTCAACCGTGGACTGACCATTATAGGAATGCAGTGTAATGGGTTCAGTGTTTTGAATAGTTAAACATAAGCTATATATTTATTTTATTTACTTTTTCGATGATGAATTTAAATTTTGTTTATGTAACGCCCCAACCTGGATTTAAGGGTTAATAAAGGATCAACCCGATCTGAGTTACGCGTTAATTTTGAAGTGCAATGAAACATCCAAAATAATGTTTTAGTCCAATTTTATTATTATTTAACATTATGATTATTAGCATGCAATTCAAATTTACAATCACTACGTGCTATGACCCAAGGGAAGTTCCCCTAAGGCCAAGTAAACAGAGCTAGTAATCGTATTTGTAAGAAAATACTTACCAGTAGGGCGCTCTCTAAGTACAGAACATCGTACAACCTACCATGACAAAAGGAGGGATGTGTACACAAATGCAATATAGGAACGAACGGTAGAAAAGGAGTACTCACATGCTACAATACATGCATGTGAAATATGTATATATCTACATATATACCTTTGAAAAATACATGTACTAATGTATTCAACCGTTTTATTCCAGAAATGTTATTTGATATCGTTTAACTTCCTTAGCTTCATAAAATCGTCATTTTGTATTATCATGCTTTGAAAACTAGCATTCATTCCCAATAACTCACGCATAGTAAAAAATTATCCTTTGTTTGAGAAAAAAATTTTGTTTACTTTCAAACTTTTATTACTCAACGTTAATTAACTCACGCCAGAGGTACCTAACCATTTTATTAGACTTTCATTCAACGCACGCACATTCCATGTTTAGAAAAATACTATTTTTCCTTTGAAAGCCTCATGTAACACACGCTTGGGTTATTTATGATTCAAACCTCATTAGGTAGCTTAAGCATCATTAAGTCACCTTATTTAACCATCCCATGTTACCACATGAACATTAATAAATTAATGTGTTATTTTTGCATTAATAACCTCCCCAGGACTGATAAAGAAGCATTGTTTTTTGACAAAGTGAACTCACCAAGCCATTTAGCCCGATGCGACCCTACCTTGGTGAGATTCATGGCATGGGAGCTCTGCATATGCGCATTCCAAGCAGCGAAGTTAGCAGGGGAGCCTTTAGGTCCCTCGAAATCAATATGGGACCAAGGGAAGTCACCTCGTTCGAGACGAAAGCGCAGAGTTCCCTCTGAGGGGAGGAAGCCCCATTCAGCTGAATCCTCGTCCTCATCACCAAGAAACAAAGAATCAAATTTAGCACTAAAAGTACAGGTCTTGCAGAGGCCATAGAAGTCATCACCCTTGCCAAAAATGGGGGACCAACGGTAAAAACTTAGTTACCCTTTACGAGCAACATCCAAGGTGGTGGCGCTAGGGCTGGCAGTGGTCGCAGAAGTGGCAGAGGTGAAGCTTGGTTGAGGAGTAGAGGTGGTAGCCTTAAGGATACTTGAAGAAGCCATAATAAGTGGTGCTGAAAGAAACATCTTGGTAAGGAAGGGCTATGGATGAAAATGGAGGAGTACATCCACAGGTGGTGGTGAAAGAGATGATGGGAAGAAGGAAACTAGGGAAAAACTTAGCAACACTGGCGCTCTGAGGGCTCTGTGGGTTTTCTCTCTTTGAGAATGACGGGAGTTGAAGACGATGAAGTCAAAGTAAGGGAAAAATGGCTAAGTGTTTGAATAATAGCCATTTGAAATTTTTAGGTCCTCCTTTTGAGTTTCCCACCACCACACGTGAAAAGCTGCCTATAATCATTTCAAACAGACATTTGGCACTTCAGGAAATTTCCTTACAGTTGAAAAGACAGCACCACGTCATTAATGAAGTGATGCATAGGGAATATAAAGGGTTTTCTTCCTAGGCAAGTTTGAGTTTTGGCGTCAAAATTTTTATCAGACATATCCAACAACTCCTAACGAAGAAGCTGTCCCAATGGTTCAAAAAAGCTATGATGTCCCCTTGCCACAAGTTCAAACATTGTTTAACTATGACTTAGCTACATCAGGGAGAATTTTTTTACTTTTTCAAACATGACAGAACGACGAGGTAGCAGAACCAAAATAAAGTTGTACCTTCAAATAAGGAGAATTTCACAAGTCTCAACGATAGGGGCACTCCCAACGAAAAAAACTCACTACCTACAACTATACTCCAAAATAGCACAAACGGGCGAATTTCACTTCCCCAGAGTCAAAATGGGTTTTGATAAAGTCAGCAGGTCTATCGGGAGAATTTTAATTAGTCAAGCTAGAATGGTTGAAGCTTAGTAACGGAAAAAAAAAGCGATGTCCCTTCGCCAAAGGGCTAATAAGCCACAGCACTTCGACTCACATACATCGGGGATAATTTTACCTTTTCCTAGAGGCGTTAAGCGCAGTGGTTGTAATGAAGGAAAAGATGCCAGAATTTTTTCACACAAAGAAGGTTCATCGGATTGAGAAGTTTTCGTGCAGACATTTCTTGTTTCCACAACAAATCTCTACACGACGGGGCAAATGTAGGGGGGCTTGAAGGTAATCTAGAGATTAGAGATAATGCCCATTAACAACAGTGTTTGGAATTAAGACAGCGATGTAGCCCAAACTGTTGTAGCTCAGCAAGGTAGGTCAAGCGAGGTAGTTCAGCATGGTAGCCCAGAAGGATCTTCCGGTGAAGAAGTTGACCGAGATAACTCACCCTTTAGTCCTATTGCTTTACTTAGTATTATTTTATCTCTTTATTTATATTGACCATAAGTTGTAACGATTATAATGATTTTTAGTGTGAGGTCGAACGGTACTCGCGAGAGACCAGGATTGGCAGGGTCTGGGAAAGCTTTCATGCTCTATCGAACGACCTCATCATGGGAACATTTAGAGGGACTTAGTTTGGAGGATTGAGATGTGAGGCACCATTGGGGATTATTCTGACCATCTTAGATACACCTGGTAAAATACCAAAAGACCCTAACCGTGGAACCTCGGGTGGAGCAGCCTTAAGTTCCATCGGGCATTGAGTTGTGAACCAAGCAACCCTTTACTTAATGTCACACCTAATTTATGTGATGTCACTAACCAGCTAAGCAACGTCAAATATGCACTTGAGTAAACCACTGTGGTATTTGTGGTTGTCAGATGGTTGATAAGCCACCTCTATGACGATAACCCCCTAACACACAGTGGTTAGGCAAAACGCATGCCTTGGCATTTAATGTCTATTATGCGGAGCTAACTAGTACATCAGGCATTTAATATTTGTGACATAAAGTACGAGGGATGTCTTTCACAACTATTAATGACTGAGTTACCTCGGGAGTGGTGTGGGGGCTATTTAAGGACCCACCCCAACCACCTATGGGTAAAGGGGTGTTATTTTTTAGAGTTCAGAAGTTATTACTAAAGGAGATTTATTACAAACCATAGAGTTTACTCACCCATCCCTGTCATTTTATTACGAAGTTTTAATACTTGACAGAGATCTTTGAGGATGATTGGGGTGTTTGGCTGTTTGCCAAGGTGTATCTAGGATGCTTACTTCTCTCTCCCTCTAAATGAGTTACTTCTGAGTTCATTATTATCTTCTGAGTTATACACGAGATATTTGTGAGTTCAAACTAAGTTTATCTTCACTAAGTTGTGATTTTGTGTTTTTTATTTAATCAATAGTGCGGTTAATTAACTTATCATTACCATACTCAAAAGGGGTTACACCTCCATCTAATCTAAACTACCCTCTTACATTTGGCGACTCTGCTGGGGAGGCATTCTTCTAAGTAATGAGTATGGCACAAGATAATGTTAATCGAAGACTTAACTTTGATGATATTCAACAAAATGAAGAACAAATGGCGATAGAGCTGGAGGCTTCGAGAGACGGAGCCCCTCGAGTGGAGGTACCTCCAGTTCAAATGGCTACAGGTGTTCCAGAGGTGACATAAGTTTCCACAAGCACTGGGTTGGGACCATCCTAAGTGCACTCCTCATGAATAAATTTTACGAGTTTTTACAAACTCCCGTAGCTTCAACGGTGTTGGAGGGATTTGAGCCAACTCCTTCGTAACACCAGGCGTAGCCCCAACGACCTCACCAAATGCAGTTTTGATACGAAAATTAGGTAGCTGGCGTGGATTAATCATATAAAGACACGTAGCACCTTACATGGTAAATACATATGCTCCTCGAGCTACTGGACATAACAAGTTGCATAGCGTGTTGAGCTACTCAGCATACAAAGCATCTGGACAGGGAGATCAAGCGACGACGGCACATTCAATGAACATTGGACTTAATGAACATTCTTGTACAGGTGTATATGTCTATTAAATAATGGCATCTTTTCTATTCATACTGATAGCCCCAAGGCCATAAATACATTATAACACTCCCCATAAGCGGGTAATTAATCTCTAGTAATAATCATCGAGATTAAGGCACACATTGGCAATACAAGAAGAGTGGATGCAGGCCATTTTTATAGGGCTGAACCACTTTAAAAATCTATTGTCTTATTTTCTTTGTTCCATTTTATCTGTGATTAATTAATTAGATCGAATCTAGTTTTTTACATCAACAGATTGGCGCCGTCTGTGGGAAACGACTATACGTAGCATTTTTTACCAAAACCTAATGGCGGAGATCCCAGAATCTAGTGCCCGGGATAATACCGAGGGCCCTTCAAATCCCTATGCTCCGCCAACTATCGATCAACATATAGGAATAGTAGCCAACTTGGCCCAAGGGCAAATGGCTATGCAAGAAACTATTCAGCAATTCATTCAGACTGTTAGTAATGGATCACCTACCCAGTCAGGACAACAAAGCGCTCACAGAAATACCCATCTGTCATCCTCAAGAACTAGACGTACACTATTCACGGATGTTTCTCAGCCAAGGCGCAGTGACACTCGTCATACTGAGAGGTCCAATGATCCTTCATATCAACCTGGACGAACTTCATCTATCAGAGATACAAATTCTAGACCTAATGTCACTTTAACTCCTGAGGGAACAAGCGCTCTGGAAAGGTTGAGCAGAGTCTCCCCTTTTGATCATTTGGGCCCTAGGAGGAATGGTAATCCCCCTAGGATTGCGTCGAGGAATACTCAACGACCAAATAATCTAAGGGATGGTTCTGCCCAATCACACCTAGGAACCCACAATGAAAGATCACAAGATAAGAATTCAGCGCGTTCTGTTGCTCGGGCAAATAGGCCCGCGGTTGCGAATGATGCATGGAAGGGATCCATTCAGAGATTGGAAAACCGGCTAGGGGAAATGGCTAAGGCCAAGAATCCTCTCCAAAGAACTTTTGTCCAAGGGTCACCTTTCGTGCAAACGATAGTGGATTTTCCCACGCCATCCAACTTTAAAGCCCCAGTAGTGACGCCCAAATATGATGGAAAAACTGATCCCATCCTCCACATAGAACAGTACCAGGCCGCTGCTGACATCTATGCAATTCCCGACGAGATGAGGTGCAGGGCTTTCTCAGGAACCATCACTGGATCAGCCCAGATATGGTATAATAACCTTCCTCGGGGAAAGATTTCTACCTTCCATTAACTGGCAGAGTTATTCATCGGAAACTTCTGCTTTGGAGCAAAGCAAGTTAAGATAGTAGTACACCTACTGAGTGTGAGGCAGAAGGCATGGGAAAGCACCAGGTACTACATCACTCGTTTTAATAACGAGAAGCTGGAATGGATTGACTACGAGGAAAAAATAGCAATAACAGCTCTAATGAGTGGTCTATTATTGGACAAGTTATATTATACATTGGCCAAAGATCCCCCTAAATCCATGGAAGAACTGATGGCAAAAGCAGCCAAGATCATGAATGTCAAAGAGGCCATGTCTACGAAGAAGGACCCTGGAACTAAAGTAGAGACCAAGGCTGAAAGTAAAGCGGAGAAGAAGGACCAAAAGCGCAATGGGAACGGCGAGCGACCAAAAGGCAAGGAGGCATTAGAGAAATCGAAGAAGTATTGGAATTACATGCCTTTGAAGGTGGATATAAACCATATTCTATAAAAGATTAAGAATAGTGAGGAGCTAAATTGGTCGGAGAAAATGAGGACAGACCTCGATAAGAGGGATAAGTCCAAATATTATGAGTTCCATAGAGATCATGACCACATGACCAAGCATTGCATAGCTCTCCAGAACGATATCAAAGCACTCATTAGGCGAGGAAAATTGAGTAAGTTCATTGATCACCAGAATAGTGGGAAGACTAGCGAAAGAGGAAGACAAAGGTTCAAATCTCCTCACCGACTAAGAGATTTCTACGGTATAGAAAGAAAGATTTCGAAAGGAGCCATGAAAACATGCCAGGGATAGATCCGGCTTTCCTATGCCACAAGCTCAATGTCAACAATGAGGTTAAGCCGGTGAGCCCGAAGAAGAATCAGGCAATCCAAGAAGAAGTCGAGAAGCTATAAAAGGTCTCATTCATCGAAGATGTCAAATACCCCGACTGGCTAGCCAATGTTGTTATGGTAAAAAAAAAAGAATAACCAGTGGAGGATATGTGTGGATTTCACTGATCTCAATAAAGCTTGCCCAAAAGAACACTTTCCCTTGCCCCGAATTAATCAGCTGGTGGACGCTACCTCGGGGCATGAGTTATTGAGCTTCATAGATGCTTACTCTGGCTATAAAAAGATTAAGATGAAACTAGAAGACAGGGAGAGTACTTTTTTATTACCCCAAGGGGAACATACTACTATAATGTCATGCCATTCGGACTAAAAAATATAGGCGCTACGTACCATAGGTTGATGAATAAAGTCTTCGCATAACAAATCGGTAAAAACATAGAGGTTTACGTCGATGATATGATAACTAAGAGCAAGAAAGACACTGACCATCTAGTTGACCTAGAGCAAACCTTTGATCAATTTGACAAACATAAGATGAAGTTGAACCCGACGAAATACATATTTGGTGTACGAGAAGGCATATTCCTCGGGTACATTGTCAATAAGCGTGGCATCGAAGTGAATCAAGACAAGATCAAAGCTTTGCTGGAATTACGATCTCCAACTACAAAGAAGGAAATGCAAAGCCTCACAGGACGTGTTGTAGATCTTAACAGGTTTATATCGAGAGCAACGGACAGATGTCTCCCATTCTTCAAGACCCTTAAGATAACTTTTGAATGGAACGACGAATGCGAGCAAGCGTTTCAAGAATTGAAGAAATATTTAGGGACACCTCCACTATTATCCAGGCTAGTTATGGGAGAAATATTATACTTGAACCTGGCTGTCTCGAAGAGCGCAGTCAGTTCGGCGTTGATAAGAGTGGTGGATGGAGTACAAAAACTCGTGTACTACACTAGCAAAGCATTCCGGGGAGCAGAAATTAGATATCCAAAGTTGGAAAAGCTAGCATTAGCTTAAATAGAATCGAGGGGAGGATGAAACCTTATTTCCAGGCCCATACCATAGTGGTGGACACTTATATGCCACTTAGACAGGACTTGTACAAGCGAGAAAAGTCTGAAAGACTAATGTACTGAGCGGTCGAACTGGGCGAGTATGATATTGTTTATGAGCCAAGCTCCTCACTCAAAAGGCAGGCGGTGGATAATTTCATCGCGGAATTCACTTACTCAGATACCCCCGACCATCAAGAGCCTAATGCAGAACAACCCTTGGACATTACGGGATCATCAAGGATGGTACCCGAGCAACTAACGTTTGCAGATTCATCATAAAAGACGAATAATGAGAAACAAACATCATCAAGTAATGGTTCAGTAGTGGAGAACAACGAAAGGAAGTACCAAATATTCCATCAGAGAATCTTTCAGACCAAGAATTTGATAATGAGATACCCGTGTGGAACTTGTATATGGATAGATCCTCATGTGCAACAGGAAGTGGAGATGGAATAATTCTTAACATCCCTGATGGATTGGACATCGAATACGGTCTGCGCTTTCAATTTGAAGCCTCCAATAATGAGGTCGAATATGAAGCCATGATAGTGGGCCTTAGTTTGGAAAAAACGTTGCACGCAGAGCTAGTAACCATGTTTAGTGATTCACAGTTAATTGTACATCAGATTCTAGAGCTGTATGCAGTGAAGGGAGACCTAATGTCAAGATACTACGCCAGAGCTAGGGAGATTGTGTCCACCTTCACCGTAGTTCAGTTACCCAGAATACCAAGATTAGAAAATGCCAGGGCTGATATATTATCTCGGCTAGCCTCAGCTACTCGCACCGAGCTACGAAGAATAATTCCTATCGAGATATTGGCAGAACGAAGCATAGATGAAGATTTAATGGTGAAATTCATTACCCTAGAGAGGGGACCATCCTGGATGGACCCCATCAGGGAATATATCGAAGAAGGGATTGTGCCAACTTACCAACTTGAAGCCAAGAGGCTGAAGTTCAAGGTTGCTCAATATGTATTGAATAATGGCATCTTATATAGAAGATGTATCATCACAAGTCTACAGAGATGTGTGCATCCCTCGAAAGTTAAAGATCTGATTGAAGAAGTCCATAAAGGCTCTTATGGAGCTCTTGTGGAAGGTCAAACTCTCCTATAGAGGATAACAACACAGGGATATTATTGGTCGATGATGAAAGAGGACTGCATAGCCTATGCGAAGAAATGCGATAAGTTCCAGCATTTCTCTTCTGTCCGAATAACCCCCAGGAATTATTAACACCCATTACATCCCCTTGGCCATTTGCTATGTGGGGAATAGACTTGGTCGAACCTCTGTCGACCACCAAAAGGAGGTTCAAATATCTGATAGTCATTGTTGACTATTTCACCAAGTGGGTCGAGGCCGAACCTCTTATAGATATATTGCATGAAAGGGTATACCAGTTTATATGGAAGAATATTATTTGCATATATGAATTTCCGCATGCCTTTATCACAGACCATGGAAACCAATTCGATAATGAGGAATTTGTTGCATATTATCATCAATCTAATGTTTAGAAGATCCATTAGGCGCACGGCCACCCACAGAGCAATGGACAAACTGAAGTGATGAACAGGACTCTGTTGAACGACTTAAAGAAATGATTGGATGAAGCAAAAGGAAATTGGATTAATGAGCTACATTTTATGCTCTGGGTATATCGCACAACACCCCGAACAGCTACTGGAGAATCACCCTACATGCTAGCCTTTGGAAGCGAAGCCGTTATCCTAGTTGAATTGGGCCTGCCTACCCACAGTTTACTTAATTTAGACTCTCCTATAAGCGATTTGATGAGACGCTTAGACCGCGACATGCTCGAGGAAGTTTAAGAAGATGCATCCATCCGGAACGCAGCCTACCAACAGAGAACAGCCATGTTCTACAATAAAAGAGTGAAGAAATGTAACCTTAAGGAGGCGGAGTATATTCTCAAGAAGGTGATTCAGAAGCATAACAAGCTAGAGGATAATTGGCATGGGCCCTACTGAGTAACTACAGTCGTTCTCCCTGGGACTTACAGAATAGAAACTTTAGAGGGGGGAGAATTTAAAAATGTGTGGAATGCAGAGAATTTGTGCAAGTATTACCAGTAATACAGATTTACATGTACACATTTCTCCTTACATGAATAAAAGTGTTGGTTTTTCCATATGTCTTCTTTTTGTTTAATTTTTGTTGGAATACTAGTGATACACACTACATCAATCCCGGTTGACCAACATCAGCAACCGCTAACTCCAGTTGGTCGACACCAATAAATTTGACCAATAAAGTTGGCATAACAATCATACAAGGCAAAGCTTGTTTGATCACGGATGATCTCAAGAGATATCCCAAACTAGGCAAAAAGATGGGTGACCTCACGAGGCATCTACTTTCTAGGCACCAAGGTAATCCCAACGCGATTACTACAACTAAGCAGGAATATGGGAGGAAAATCACCCCATTGCTTAGGCACTAATAAGTGATAAGTCACTACAACTAGGCTGCGAATGGGGCAAGTTCCATTGTTAGGCAAAACAAGACAAATTGTCCCTTTATATATATATATATATATATACACACACACACACACACATTCATCAACAACAATGAGAAACCCATCTCACAAAGTATGAAAAACCAATTGTTATATATTAACCACAAGCAGACCACATAAACATGAATTTTGTTCCATTGAATACAAATTTCCTATTCTATGGGTTTTTTCCCTTTGATTTTGTCACAGGTTCCATCCCGTCCGGAGGGTCATCTAACGCATAGGGAGAATTGATAAAGTTCATATCTTGTAGCATTATAATGTTGCTCGGACATGGCTGATCAAGAAAATGTTGAGGACGAGATATTTCAAACTCTGAATGAAGCTGGTAATCACCAAGATACCTAGAGATCAAACACCGAGGAATGGCACGAGATGGAATCCAGTTGACATCGAGCTTAAAGGGAGTAACTGGAAAGTCAAGTAATCCAGTCTCACACCAATCCCATAAGGATAGTCCTCGATCAACTTTCATTACACATAAGGCATTCAACCATCCCTATTTGTATCCCTCATTGTTGGATTATTGCAACCGAGCATCGAGGTGGCATAAAGCTTCATTGTATCCCGCCATCCAGAACTCCCTAGGCTGCTTGTGAAATTGATAAGTCAATCTCTCAAGTTCCTCGTGGATCTTCTTCACCAACATTTATTTACTCTCTAGGGCAGAGCTCCGGCCGGATAGTTGGTCAGTAAGACTCTGAATTTTTTTAGACATCTCTACCAAGACCTGATTTTTCACCATCAATTTAATGACTTGATTTTCAAAAGCTAGTTGGGTCCTCGTCTCTTCAATATTGATCCGACCAGCCCTTGCTCATCCACGGGTAGAAGGCCTCACTATGCTATGAGTAGACTGAGTAGATCCAGCTCGTTTCAAAATCTCTAACTTCTCTCTCAAGGCAGTGTTTTCGATTTCTAAAAAGGAAAAGTCTTCATCGTTAACTGTAACCAAGGCTCCCGAAGAAGATGAGGCAGTAGATCTGAGTTGTTTCACTTCCTCTTACAATGCAATATTTTCTAACTCTAGCAGCTTGGCAATATTCCCGTGCTCTTCGATCTCAAGCTTCAACACATTTTCCTTTTTCTCAAGGGCAGAGACGAACTTTTCATAGCCCGTGTCAGCACTCAGTTGTTGGTATTTTCTCTCATAACCTTTGTGTAAGAGAGCAGTGGACGTTTTGTGCTAAAGCTGGAGTTCCTCGATCGTCCCTTGAAGGTCTTCAATTATTTCGTAATAAGCTACGTTGTTAGCCACAACACGATTAAGCAAACACT
This sequence comes from Sambucus nigra, assembly GCA_949130495.1. Taxonomy (NCBI): domain Eukaryota; kingdom Viridiplantae; phylum Streptophyta; class Magnoliopsida; order Dipsacales; family Adoxaceae; genus Sambucus; species Sambucus nigra. The sequence goes on from OX422219.1 coordinate 198,126,726, forward strand.
TCAAGTATTGGTACGCATCAACTGCTCGCTCGGAAGCATCAGATCCAAGGATATTAATTATTTGGACCTCAGTAAAATCCGCATGACCCGCTTTGAAGTAATCATTACATTTTTTTCATCAACTTAGTGTCATGAGCTTATAAGAGTTCCATCCTGGAAATAAACTAGCAAAGACAAATAAAAACACATCAACAATGATACAAACAAGAGCAAGTCAAGGAGATATTCAGAGTAGATGATAACAACCCATTTTATTCATTATAAGAAGAGAGATTACAACAAAAGTTACAAGAAAGAGGAGAAAAGCAGAAGAACAACATAAATAAAGAACCGAGCAATGCTATACCTTCTCCTTATTTCCTATAACATCATCAGTAGGTTTGGATGAAGAAGTTGGTTGCTCGGGAGGCATTTGATGTTGCTCAGTAGAATTTAATGCTTGCTGAACTTGCTTTGAGGGTTGAGGAGCATTAGCAACAGGGACTTGTTCTACTAGCATCAAAGAAGATGTAATACCCCGTATTTTTATAGCTTTTAAATTTAGGGATTTATTAAATTTAATTGAGATAAATTAATTTAATTTTAATCCTGAAAGTTGTTTTAAATATTTACTAGCGTGACGAGAGTTACTAATTACTGAAAGTTTGTTGATATGTCAGATATTACTTATTGAGTAAAGTAATATGTAGAATTAATTTTTGTTAAAAATTATCACGAGTGAATAAAATGGCAATTATGGAAATTTAAGTCGGGACATGCCTGTGTCATGTCAGGACTAGATTATTATTATTATATAAAGTGAATAAATTATAAGTTGCTCGTATGGTCGTTTTGAGTGTGCCAAAGTGTCCGAAAGGGTCGAGATAGTCAGAAAAGTGTACCCGGGGGTTTAGTTTGGGTCTCGGGGCATTTTAGGCCTAATTGACATCCCGGGAGGGTATTTTAGACATTTTATATTGTTGGGGAATTAAACCCACGAATTTCCTAAGGATATATAAGCCTTTAGGAGTTTTCTTCTAGGGTTAGGAAACACAAAATCAAAGAACGGCCATTAGGGAAGGAGTTGGAGAGATTTCCAAGAAACTCAAGGCCAAGGACTCACCCGTTTGCACCGCCGCCACCACCAAAACGTAGATCGCACGACGAGGAACACAACCATACCATTTCATCCACGAAACCAGAAACTAAATTCCCAGGCAAGTATCTATCTTGCTTTATTTTTGGTTAATGCCTCACCCATGTTAGATTAGGATTACTAAGATCATGTTTTATGAAATAAATTATTAATTTAGAGACTTTAAATCGCATGTTTAGAGAGATTCCATATATTCTGGAAATACCCATCATATGTAGAGGATTACCAGCGAATTATTATGAGTTTAAGAATAAGAAATCTGGGAAATAATTAGAGGAATGTATATTTCTTTCAAAATTAGGGTTCTTAAAGATTATGTCAATTTTACCCCATTAATCCGATATCGTTGATGAATTTACACATGTTTCGCATAGGAAATCTTATATATATGTATATAGAACTTGGAGTACTATTATTTGAGAATTCTAGAGTCGTTAATGGAATTTTTGGAGAAATTGGAAGATGAAACCCGCAGGTTTAATTTTCAGTTTCGGGGCAAGAACTGCTTGATCGATCGATCGAGCCAAGATCATCGATCGGCTGATCGATCGATCGACCCCTTTTATTCGATCGATCGACCCCTCCTGGAAAACTACATATTTCTCATTCGTTAGTTTAATCCGATTAAAATGTATGGGAACCCTTGATTGTTGTTGTTGGAGTATAATGGGATATAGAGATGACCAGTAGTGCCTAGGTAGACACCGTTGAGTAACATTTTAGTGTAGGATGAGATTTTGGGTTAACGAGGAATGATTCATGTGTATAAGAAATGATGCGTATATTTAATAAAAAGATTGGGACTCATGAGGGAGTTATATCGGAACGTAAGTGAGTGAATGCCTACTGAAATTATACTTAGAATACTTCGAGAGGGAAGAAGTGAGTATGAAGTGAATAATAAATGAGAATACAAATAACGAGTCCATAATACGAAATAATCGAGTAAAATGTGTAATAACGGATAATTATAATTATGGGTCGTGAGCGCACCTAATTTAGCAATGTGGATGTGTGTGTGTGTGTATATATATATATATATGACGGTGTGATTGTGCATATATTATATATGTGTATAAAAAAATCATACTCGGGCTACTTGCTATCACGGGGGTTTCCACGCCGGGACGGTCTTATCTCGATGGGACTTTTATGGGGGATATTAACTCGTACCCTAGAACATAGGATTCCTTAGTACAGGCTATCTGATTGATATTCATATGGTCCTAAGAGATGTGAGGGTATGTGCTGACCTATTTGTGACTTGGGACTATGCTTCGCCTCCATTTGTATGTGTTTTATGTTAATGCAGTTCGAGAGTGATTACGAACTAGCAGTTCCCTAAATATGTGTGATACAGGGACTTGATAGCAGAGTATGCCAGCACCATAGATTGTATGTGGGGTGCAGTTAGCATATATATATATATATATATATATATACTTATATATGGAAACCTTGCACCATAGATTTTATGTGGGGTGCCGTTAGTATATATATTAAACGTGTAACTAATATATAAACGTATAGCTATATGAGAACTTTCTACTGTTCGTATAACTAGTTAAGTGATGAATAAATGTTGCAACTTTCTTAATGGGTTCGGGAACTTCATAACGGTACCGATTTTCTAATAGTATAAGAAAGCTTGAAGAGATTAAATTTCTCAAACTAAATATTATCACCCTGTTAATTCCTAGATAAAACTTTATAGAGAATAAGTGAGATAAATTTTTGAGGTTTAGTAGTACGGTAGACGTGCACGCTAGATGAGAGGTGATAATTCTCAAGAGAGTGTCGCATACTAGCATGGTTGTTGCATTAGCAGGTAAGCATTTTAAATACTTGCTAAACTATTTTTAAAACTGTTTTACAATCGGGCTCTGACCCATTTTCTGGTATCTCTTCTCTCTTGTATATATATATATATATATATATATATTACAGGTGCCCAGCCACAGGGGCGTCATGCATAGGTTCTTTGGATTGGACGCGCTGTAGCTCATGTGGGAGTTGCAGGTCTTTGTTGTAGACGACCTTTTCATTGATTCGGTTCTTGTTATAGTTCTTCATAGTTAGGGAATGTGTCGGCCATTTTCCATTCAGTATAGATTTGTCAGAGATGTATGTTCATTTATTTTCAGTATTAGGTACCCTTTGAGTATTAACTCTTGTCAGGATGATTTCATTTGTACTTTAAATTTGGTTTGGTTAATCTAGATGGATTAATTCTTTTGTGTTGATTGTTATCCGTGGCACTTATGTGATTCTTAAACTGTTGGTTATTTAAAAGGTTTTCAAATTGCAATTTAATAAAAATGGAAATAAAGTTTTAAATTGTTTTGACACTTAGCTTAATTATTTAGGGTGTTTAACTTGGGACATTTTATTTTGCGACAGTGATGCTAAGAATGAACCAACTATTCACCTTGATTTTAATTTAATAAAGGATTGATCACCCGGTATTTAATTAGGCTGGGTGTCACAGAAGACTCATCAGATGCGGCTCCATCTTCTTCTTCTTCAATAGTAGGAGGAAGTCCATTAGTGTGCTTTTGGAACAACTCTGAATCACCCACAACATTCAACTCTCTTAATGCTGCGACCCATCCATCCCTGAAGTACTTCAAACTCGCGTATTCCATCTGGAAAGTAATCAAGGTCAAGGCTCTATTCCACCCCTTATCCCAACCAGAGATGAATGATTTCTTCACCGCAGCCTTTCTCTTCGTCCTCTCAGAAGAAGCACGTTCCTCGGCAAGCCTCACCTTCTCTTCAAGGTCTTTCTTATGCCGTTTATCCTTTTCAAGCTTGCCATCAGTTTGTTTCTTACTAGAAATGGTGACTTTCAATTTTTCCTCCAACTCCTTAGAGGCATTTGCAGCTTGGTCACGAGCTGACTCTGTAGATAGAAGCTTCTTTTCCCACGCAGCTTTATCGTCATCGTATTTCTTTCGAGTGTCCTTTAAGGCTTGTGATAAGGCTTCTTCAATTCCGCCGGATGAGGTTGCAACCTTAATAGCCTCATCTCTCTCCAAGATACTATTAAAGCACGTCATAAACTGGAAACAAGAAACAAAGCTCAAATTAGAATGCTAATACAGTATATGGAAAGAAGTGTTAGGAATAATGATACTTACTGACGCGATATATTGAGCCACAAAATCAACGACCTCCTCCCGTGAAAGGGAACCACCATCAGCTCGATAATCCAGAATGGTCCAAGACTTGATCAAACTCCTGGCCGAATTCCGGGTAATGCAAGCTGGAGCGCTAATCCCCGAGGAAGGACCCCCAACATTAGAAGGTCGAGCAACAGTTTCTACAGGTCTCTCTATAATACCTCTCCTCAATCTCCTCAGAGGAGCATCTTCAATCAAAGATGCTGTCTCTTCTTGTGTAACAGCAGCACCTTTAATCAAAGGTGCTGCCTCTTTTGAGACAGTAGGAGGCTTCCTGCCGACTTCCTTAACAGGTTAAATTGTTCCTTTGGAGGAGATTCCATCCACTTTCTTTGTCCCTTCAAGTAGTACATCCCTTTTGCTCTTCTTCGCCCCTTCAGTATCAGGAGCATCCTTGGCAAAGAACGCAGGCACTCTCCTCTTGCTCGTCATCAAATCAACAACAGATGCACCCAAATCAGAAGAAGTCTCTTCGACACCTGCTTGAGATGTTGGTACTTGATCAAGATTTATTACCACATGAGGGGAAAGAGGATGAGCAATGAAAGAAGAGGTGGTATTTTTGTATCTCAGCAAATAAGAAGCAGCTCTAACGTGTTCCCCGTTAACTGATTGATGCAAACCCCAAATGAGTTTCAAAGCCTTTATATTGTTATCGCTCTCTTTTGGGGGCTTTCTTTTGTTATCAAATTCAAAAGAAAATATACATATCAGTGACACATTTTATCAAACATAAACAAAGCTAAATCAAATCATTGGAAATAACATATCCCATTGCCATAAAGTGGACACCTGGGACCTTGGTACACATCATTTCCTTTTAATGGAGGGTGTTGTAATTTTTTCATCACCACCCCATGATCAAAATAGTCCCTATTAGCATCGGGAAGATTGACTACTAAAGTTCTATTGGAAAACCTAGTTTTTAAATCAAATGTAGTATCACTGGTAACCCATTTATAACAAAATATAATTTCAGGGATTCCTAAATGGGTCCCGTGAATCTGGTTTAACCTATATACTCCATTAACTACCCTCCATGTATTTGGAGCTACTCTTGTAGGCACAATATCAAAATATTGGCAAAACTCCAAACATAAGGGATTAGGCGGAAAAGAAAAGCCACATTCAGCTATGAAAAGTGAGGGAAATCAATGCCCCTCAGCTAGAGAAAATAAATCAGATGGAGAAGGAGGTTCTTCTAGAATAACCCAAGAGGGAATCGCAAAGTCTGCTTGGAATTTATCCAAAGATTCGACACGTTAAACCATGATGACTAAAAGCAAAGAAAGAAGAAGGAAGAAATCCTTACAGAAATGGAGAAATCTGCTAAGGTGGACAATGGAAAGGACTATAGTATAAAAAAATGGTGTGAGAAAACACAGAGTTTAGAAATATAGAAGTGAAAAGTAGATGACGATTCTTTCCCTATCTCTTTTAAATGACTTACCTCGTGAAGTAGGAAAAGAAATGATTACTAGAAAAGACGATTGCATTTCCAGGGGATAAATGATGAAAAAGACGCAAATAACCAAGTGTCTGGCGCAGATTCAAAATATTTACAAATTTGCCATTTCGCGCTCAAATGACGACACTAGAGGAAAAGATCCTAAATGTTGGAGATCTGTGAGTAATCAATACATACAAAGGTGTTCGAGCAACTTTCGAATAAAATGTTCCACTCTCTCGTATCAAAACTCAACTACGAAACATTGGGGGATTTTGTTGATGCAAAAATTAGGTAGCTGACGTGGATTAATCATATAAGACATGTAGCACCTTACGTGGAAAATACGTATGCTCCCCAAGCTACAAGGCATGCCGAGCTACAGGACATAACAAGCTACATAGCCTGTCGAGCTACTCAGCATGCAGAGCATCTGGACAGGGAGATCAAGCGACGACTGCACATTCAATGAACATTGGATTTAATGAACATTCTTGTACAGATGTATATGGATATTAAACAACGGCATCTTGTCTATTCATACTAATAGCCCCAAGGATATAAATACATTGTAACACTCCCCATAAGCGGGTAATTAATCTCTGGTAATCATCATCGAGATTAAGGCACACATTGGCAATACAAGAACGGTGGATGTAGGCCATTCTTATAGGGCTGAACCACTTTAAAAATCTATTGTCATATTTTCTTTATTCCTTTTTATCTGTGATTAATTAATTAGATCTAATCTAGTTTTTTACATCAACAACGACTTTCGGATGCCTTATCCTCAGAAGTATAATGATGAGCCCTAACCAAAGGATTATATTCTTCCTATTTTTGAAAAATATACAGGAAAGGGTGGGAACCCGAAGGAGCACATTAAATGTTTCGTTGAACATTTGGGACTCACTGAAACAATAAAAAACTCAAGTTAAGTGAGTTTTCCAAACCCTTAACCGATAAAGCGTATACCTAGTATTCTCACTTAGCTCCTAAGAGTGTTTCCACGTGGGAGGAGGTGTATGTTTTGTTCGTTTAGAAATTCTTTCTCGCGAAAGATGAGTTCACATTGACCCAACTAAAGAGAGGGAAACAAAGACCAGGGGAAGATGTGGTGACATGCGTTTGAAGGTTCAAGGGAAGGTCCCTCGATATAGGGGAGGAGGCCAAATAATATAAACTATTGCATATCTGTGCGGAAGGACTTCTTCTTGAGTACATCTGCCATCTTATTAATGAGACGCGCGAGGAGACTTTTGAGACGTTCCTAAAAGCAGTAAGGAATATCTTGTTGATTGTACGAACAAACCTAGTGGTGTTGCCCATGATGTTTAGGCAGCTGATACAACCTTTGGGAGGGAGGTCTTAGACCCCACGGGTGGGATATACCGAAGGAGCAGATGGGGGAAAACTAACGAAGAGGGCCAATAAGAGAAAGTTTGGGAGAGATAGGGAGGATCCGCCACGTTGCCTTATATAGTGGAGGAGGTTGTCAGCTATTACAATGCCATGGGTCAAGGAGGAATGGTGTATGAACTAAAGGGCATCCCCGTCGGGGAACTAAACGTAGCAACTAGGGCGGATCCCAAATATTGCCAGATCCACCGAAAGATCCAACATCCAACAAAAATTTATTTCATGCTAAGAAGAATCATCGATAAATATGTGAAGGCAGGAACATTGCAAATCCCTCCGCAAAAATGTTAACAATAACCCACTCCCAGCACATGGGGCCAATCTGGTGGTGGCCTACGACGATGAGGTAGAAAGAGAAGCAAGGGAGCTAACAATGAAGGAGGGGGAGTTTGAAGAGTCTTTGGAAGACTGCACTAGGGGAATGGATAATATAGTGTTAGCTTACAATGAAAAAAGTGATAAACATGTGGAGGATGTATAAAACGTTGAAGGAGAGGAAGTAGATCAAGCTATGGAATACTATGCAGTTTTAAAGTCTCCAAAGTTTGCCTGGTTTTTCGACCAGGTGGGGATGCCAAAGGAAAGTAGATTGGAGATAACCCAGGTAATCCTTGATATTGCGAGGAAGAATACAGTCCCTTCGATGAGATGGAAGGGACCCATGCCCAGGTTTTTGAAGAAGTTTCTCTCAGAAATAACTTTCAACGATGCGAATAGGGTTGTAAGATTCCCTCATACTAGGCCACTATATGTGACTGCCAGCATCAACGGGGTTAGCTTTGCAAGGGCTCTTATGGATGGGGGAGCCTCCATCAACATCATGCCAATTAATTCTTTCCACACAGTTAATATTCTAGAGCAAAGGTTAGTCCCCATGCCTTTGGTAATCTCAGGTTATGAAAACCAATCTTTCAAGTCCAATGGTTATGTGAATGTTGGAATCGTGATAGGAAATCTGAGTTCCCACGTCAAATTACACATGATAGAGAGTGCAACTTCTAACCATCTTTTGATAGGAAGAGTGCGAATGCACAATCCAGGGTTAGCTCCTTCGACGTATCACCAATGAGCCAAGGATAATATCAAACGTATGGAGATCACCATTAAAGCTACGAAGAGGCCCTTCGTTGTCGAAGAAGCTCACTTGATAGATACAACATTTTACATAGAATTAGAGGACGATGTTAGAGTCCTAACGAGAAGAATTTAGGGAGCGTGGGTTCCCTCGATCAGGGAAAGGATGGGGCTTATAAATGGGCAGAATAACGAAGTTGTAAGAAGCAAATGAGTGATGGTAGAAGAAGCCCACCAGGTGGTCCCTCATCCCCAAAACATCTCAAAGCATCTCAAAGACAGAATGAGGCCCAGAATGTATCCAACGGAGCATGAGGTCCAACGACAAAGTGTGTTAAGTCAATTTTCAGGAGAAAGAGTTGTTGGGTCTTCTAGAGAAAAGAAGAGGAAGCCAGTTGCAACTGCCAGTAAACAGTAGAAGAAGGTTATTATCAAAGAGGGAAAAGTGGTGTATCGGTTATAATGGTGTGAATGGGCGGCCGAAAAAGTTGATAATAAGGATAACCCGATATATGAGTATTTTTTAGTGGATCAACGGGGGAAATGTATGGTGATAGATAACTCCAACATACATGAATTCATGGAGGATGTCATCGAAGAACCAGACTACATGGCAGATCAACCGAAGCCACAAACACAAGAGTTGGAGTAGTTGAACCTGACGAAAGAAGGGGAGGATCCAAGGCCTATCTTCATCTCGAAGGATCTCAGTAAGGAGAAATGAGAGGCCTTGGTTGAGTTGATTCGGGAGTTCACAGACGTTTTTATATGGAAGAACGTATAGATGGAAAGGATGGATGAAGAAATGAGCTGCCACAAGTTGAACGTGATGCCTTCATCCATTCCGATGAAGAAAGCAACGAGGACTTACAAGCCTAAGCTAGACTTGAAGATCAAAGAAGAGGTCCAATGCTTGTTGGCAGCAGGGTTCATCAAATAAATACAACACCCACTCTGGCTCTCTAGTATTGTCCCAGTAGGAAAGAAAGATAAAAATCAAATAAATATCTTTGTGCATTTCAGAGACTTGAATACGGCTTACCCCAAGGATGAGTTCCCTTTACCCTCTATTGATAGCTTTATAGATGAACGGCTAGTCATGATATGTACAACTTCATATATGGGTATGTAGAGTAGAACCAGATCAATCACGGATGTTGAGAAGACGGCATTTAGAACCTCGTTGGGCAATTTCATGTACAAAGTAATGCCATTTGGACTCAAGAATACTGGGGCTACTTATCAAAGAACAATAATGTCCATTTTCCATGACTTCTTTCATAAATTTGTGGAATTTTATGTGGATGATTTGGTCATCAAATCGAGGAAGGAGGAGTCCCATCTAAGCGATTTGAAGAAGGTGTTTACTCGATGCAGAAAGTATAAGTTGAAGATGAACCCACTGAAATGTGTCTTTGGAGTAACTAGTGGAAAGTTTTTAGGTTTTATAGTTAATCGACAGGGGATGCAGATGGACCAAGATAAACAGCGAGCGATCTTCGAGATGCCAAGTTCGGGAACGACGAAGGAACTGAAGAGTTTCCTCGATAAAGTCTCCTACCTTAGGAGATTTGTTCCTGGATTGCCCGAAATAATGCACCCGTTGATGCAGCTTTTACGAAAGAACACAAAATTCAAGTGGGAGGAGGTTCACCCGGAGTCTCTCACTGGGCTGAAGAAGCTGCTCATTTCGTCGCAAACCATGGTTCCCCCAAAGGCGGGAATACTATTGCAGTTATACCTCATATCCACCATGAGGTCCGTTGGAGCTCTGTTAGCACAAGAGATTGATGGGCAAGAACGGCCAGTTTACTACCTCGGTAGAATCATACATGGGTCATAGGTCAGGTATAGTATCTTGGAAAGGCACTGTTTAGCCTTAGTCTTTGTAGCGCAAAAACTTAGACATTATATGTTATCTTTTACAATTTATATTGTAACAAGATGTGATCATATTAAGTTTTTACTAGCAAGAACTATATTTATTGGTAGGGAAGCTAGGTGGTTCCTCATTCTCTCAGAATATGATTTGAAGTGGGTGGTCCCTCGCGCAATCAAGAGCCAGGCATATGCAGATCTCTTGGCAATCTTCCCCTCTGGGACGTTTGAACCACCTAGAGAAAGTATTCTAGGAGACGACTTATAGGCCAATCAATTATATGCAAGCGATGAAGAATGGACCATGCAGTTCGATGGATCTTCAGCAGAAAGAAAAGGAGGAGCATGGGTTATTCTTTCAAAAGGAATGGAGGAGATTTTTCTTTCCTAAAAATTAGATTTCCCTTATTCCAATAATGAAGAGGAGTATGAAGTGTTCGTACTAGGGTTGCTGAAGGCCCGTCGAAGGGGAATTCATTCATTTTGCATCAATGGTGATTCCAATTTAGTGATTTGGCAAGAGGATGGAGAATATGCATTGAAACACCTAAGTCTGGCACCTTATAGAACAATCATTCAGATGCTTCTTAACCAGTTCCATCGAACCAAGATCAAGAGACATCCTCGAATGATGAACTGCCATTCAAATGCCTATGCCACCATCGTTCAAAAGATGGTCATGAGGAACGATACAACTACAGTCGTGATTCAATGAAGAACAGATCCTTCAGTGGTACAATCAATTCTTCTAATAGAAGATGACTCTGACTGGAGGGGAGATATTAGAAAACAATCGAAGTCTGGGGAAGGAGCGATGGAGATGAGGGAATTAGCCCAATACTTTATAAATCGGGGAAACCTTTACTTTAGAAACGCAGGAGGATGGTTGTCAAAATGCTTCGGCCCAGAAGAAGAAAAGCGGAGGTTATAGAAAACACATGAAGAGAACTGTGAAACAAATAAGATACCTCTTTACAGGAGAATTCAAAATGAGGGATATTTCTGGCCCAGAATGAAACATGATGCAACAGAGCTACAATGGAAATGAGATAAATGTCAACTATTGTTCGATGCAGCTGAATGCCATTTTATTGAAGCTCAATCATATTGGAGGCAGCCCTATATTGACTTCATTAAAGATGGAGTTATCCTAATAGAGAAAATTGATGCGATGGAACTCAAGCGAAGGGTCCCAAGGTTCTACGTTCAGGAAGGGCAGCTTTATCGAAGGGGAAACTTCAACCAGCCATTGCGTTTCATCACAAAGGAAGAAGCGACTAAAGTCCTCAGACAAGCTCACGATCCAACTCACATAGGAGGGGCCAAGTTGTATGACCAGCTGATGACATTAGGGTATTATTGGCCAACGATAGAGAAGGACTCCGTTGAGTTCGTTCAAAAATGTAAGGCTTGTCAACTACATAGAAATATGATCCATGTCCTATCGGTGGATATACACTCCCTGGCAACGCCTTATCCTTTTCACATCTGGGCGTTTGACCTGGTGGGAGCGATACATCCTTCTTCAAGGGGGAAGATCTGGATACTAGTTACAATGGAGTACTTTATAAAGTGGGTTGAAGCAACACCACTAAGAAGGGAAACAGCAGGGGTAGTAAGAAACTTTATTAGAGAATACATCATTTGTAATTTTAGGATTCTAAAGGTTATTCTCTCTGATAACGGAACCCCCTTCGTCAATTCAAAGGTAATAATGCTCACAGACAAGTACTCCATGATTCATCATACTTCAACCGTAGCATGCCCAGAAGGAAATGGTCAAGTCGAAGCAACAAAAAAAATATTGGTTAACATTTTAGCCAAGACAATAGAGGATTTCCCAGGATCATGGGATGATAAGATACCAGCTGTATTGTGGGCCTATCGAACGTCTAAAAGGAATCCCACATGATATACTCCATTTTCCCTTATTTATGGAGATGAAGCAATTCTCCCAATAGAATTATAAGTTCCCTCTGCCCGATATACCTTGCGAAGTAGCATGCTCCCTCAGAACAAATATATGCAGTTGGAAGCGTTGGACAAACAGAGCGATAATGCGATGCAGCACTTTTAAATTTACACGAAGCAGCTCTCCAGGGCATATGACAACTTGGTGAGACCAAGGAAGTTTATGGAGGGAGACCTCGTCTTGAAGTCAGCAGTGAAGCACATTAGGGGGCTTCCTCTACCTAAGTTTACAGTGAATTGGGAGGGACCTTTCATTATAAAAGAAGCTCATGATTCAATTTATTGCTTAATTTCTAAGATGGAAGAAGACAAACCATTCAAGATTAACAACAAATGGTGGAAAGTCTATCATGTATAAGCAATTAAGTTTAGACCATCGTTGTATCTAGTTGTTATTGTTATGAATATATAAGTTATTTTTTATGTCTATTATTCCAACTTGAGTGGAGATGAAAGAATTGTAGAATATTATAATACACGCAAGAAGTTACAACACAAAGAAGTGGCATAGGAAAACATACCTCTTTTTCTTTCATTCACAAACTATGGGGCATTACAAGATTAGGAGTTATTGCCCAAGAATTACATAAGAAGAAAACGGAAAATGTGTACAAAAAATGAAAGAGTTCATTGGCCTAAGAGGAACCACAGGTCTGGAGCAGAGAAAAAATATCCAGACAGGCCCGAAGAACCTATTAGGAAAGACTGTTGGGCATTAATAGAACCCTTCAACCTTGTTTGAGCTTGTGTACGCTCAATAAGGAGTTTCTCTTATTTTAGCTTCGCCAGATGCAGAGCTTCTTCGATGTCCTATACCTTCTTCTTTGCAGCTTCAAGTAGAGGTGCCAGCTCGGGCAACTGGGCTTCCTCAGCCCGGTGATCCTCCCAATGTTTCTGTAGCAGTTCCCTCTGTATCTCTAATCGTTGGCTCTTCAAAGTGTTTAGGTTCCTAATCATCCAGTCAAAACTAAAGCCATCTCGGCTCAACTCCCTCAGATAGCCCAAGAATTGGTTGAGGAGAGTCCTGGTAACATTCACGATAGGAGTACTGACAATATCAGCAACGAAGATCACCATGCTTTGAAGCCTATGTTTCATCACGGGTATGTTGGAACACATAAAATCCATGGTGAAAGTCTCAGGATGGTGGCTAGCAAGCTACTCAATTACCAAATGATGGCTGGAAGGCATTTGAGGAGAACGCTGAAGGACTATAAGGTAAAAGTCATGATATAGGTTGGGTAGAGGAAGCTTACAACCAAACTCGCTATCAGCAGCAGCACCAGTTGTGGAACCTTAGTCGTCGTGACTAGATTCTTCTGATATAGAAGTTTCTCGATGGGGCAAAGCGATGGGTGAAAGAACTGATGGAGATCTCTCTTCCGCTGGAAAGAACTCACGAGCAACCTAAGAACGGGTAGAAGAAGTAATGAGTTTGATGAAAATCTTAACAAGTATTTTCATTGTTAAGTCACCGTCACTGGTGGAGTTTGATGAAAAATCTTAACAAGCATTTTTATTGTTAAGTCATCGTTACTGGTGGAGTTTGATAAAAAAATCTTAACAAGTGTTTTCATTGTTAAGTCACCATTATTGGTGGAGTTTGATGAAAAATCTTAACAAGTATTTTCATTGTTAAGTCACCGTTATTGGTGGATCTTGATGAAAATCTTAACAAGTGTTTCCATTGTTAAGTCACCATTACTGGTGGAGTTTGAGAGAAAATCTTAACAAGCGTTTTCATTATTTAAGTCACCGTTACCAGTGGAGTTTGAAAGTTTGAGAAATGAGACTGGTTAAGATTTTGTACATTGTCAAGAATAAAGGAAAAACAACGAGAAATGAATAGAAACTAGCGGAGTACCTCAGCAATGGCTGGAGCAAGAACACGAGTCACCAAGGAGGCCACAACGGCGGGAACTATTAGGGGCAGGTTTATCTCCTCAGAAGCCTTAACGGCACACTCAACTAAAGAAGCCTCAATGTACGGTAAAGCTCCTTCGTCAATAAAAGGTACCAATGGCAACATAGGAGTCCCACTTGGGGAGGACGTTTGACCTCCAAGTGATGCCCCAACATTAGTGGATGCAGAAGAATCACCACGTTGGGAAGAAAAATCAACGCTGGCCTTAGGAATGGGTAGACCACCAAGAGAAGTTGGTGATATAAGATCTGGAGAAAACTGCAAAGATGAAGCTGAGTGTTAGAAATGGGGAATAAGTACAAAATAAGGGAGAAATACCTCTAAGTTTAACTTACCTCAGTTATAATACTGAAGAGGGGAACTGAAGTTATGGGTCTTGTCAACAGAGGGGAAAGAAGGATGTTGGCCAACGATGAAGCTAGAAAGGAAGCTACCTCAACCTAAGATACATCAAGAGGATAATAATATTCACACAGTAGAAAAGATAAAAAAGAAATATTTAGAAGTGTTTAGCACTTATTACCTCGAGGGAGCTTGACAAAACAGGAATCACATTCAGAGGAACCACCAATGGTAGAAAAAGCTGGTGGAGTCTCCTCCGAATGAGAGGAAACCCCCACAGTCTCAACGACCACATCAGACCTCTGATCAGCCTCCTTCGGTCAACGGGAGGCCGGACGACATGAGTAAATAAGACCTATCATGGGCTAACGAGGAGGAGATGATTCGGTTATTGATTGGGCATAAATATTGTATATTTATCCCCCTAATTTCAGTACTTTTGTGAACCCGAATGATGTAACATATATGGATTTGATTCACTTTTATGCTTCTAACCTTCTTGGCGAGTATTGCGTGTTTCGTGCTTCTCCTATTGGTTTTACAGGTTAATTATGCAAGCAGTGCAAAGGAGGAAACAAGACTGTGCAAGAAAAGCTGACAAGGCAAGTTCAAGGGCATGTCGGTATTTTTGCAGCCCGATCCGGAAGAAGAAGTCAACTGGGAAGTTGAAGATCTCGGAACAACGAGAACACTGGAAGAAACGGCACCCAAATCCGAGCTACGGTTGAAAAGTTATGCTTAGTTGAAGTTGAAGAAAAATCCAAGAAAAGAAGAGAAACCAGAAAAAAATCTAAGTGTTGAGAGCAAGGCCAGGCTGGTACATGCGAACCCCACCCCGAACCGGTTCGGAGGGGCGAACCGGTTCGTTGTACCTCCGAACCGGTTCGCTGTACCTGACACGCGAATTTTGTATTTTATTCTGATTTATCCCCAAGTCTCCTAATAGGTTTTAAATACTGAATACTTGTGGGGAACGGGGGCATTAACCTAGGAGCAGCTTTTAGGGTTATTTTTAGAGAGTTTTTGAGAGAACAAAAGGAGATAATTATCTAGGAACATCAAGGGCGCAAATTACTTCAAGAATTCATTGTTTCGGGTTTGTTTTTGCAAGTTTTAATTCAAAAGTCTTGTTCTTTATTATTGTTCTTGCATGCTTTGCTTTCTCATTAGATTCAACTTGTTTTCGCATTCATAATACGTAGTTACATGTTTCTAGTCAGTTTCATCATGAATTCCTACACATGCAACGTCATTATTTCATGCATTAGTCAATTTAACATGTCCGGCTAGGTTTTTCAAGGTTGGGATGCATGAACCCAACCTGATGTGTTAGTGCATGCGTATAACGTCGATCCGCTGAATTTAATGATTAATTTAAATCGTATCGCGTAATTTCATAAGAATTGTAGATCTTTATATCTCGTTGGCCTATGGGTACTCGTGATGATTTAGAGTACAATTTGAGTGTAATTACCGCGATACCGATTTACTCATCCTCAGATTAGGTATGACGCGAGCTTGAACCTCGTATACATAATGCTTGGGAGTACTAAATTCCAGGTTTGAATTAATCGGATAAATTTATGATCAACGTTATCACTGCATTACACTAGGGTTGGGGGAGTGTATTCCCATCATGTTTTCTCATCATTTAGTTAAAAGTTTCAGTTTAATCCTTCATTCTTAATCTAGATAATTTATTTAGTTGCATATTTCATCATAATTCCATAATTGCGTTTAGTTTAACCAATCCCAAAAAGCCAAATCAATATTTTTCTTTTCTTTTTAGAGTCATCGCTAGGATTCCTCAATCTTATCCCGTCGTCACAACTCCGTTGTCCTTTTTCCCTGAGGATCGATACCCGACTTGTCGGATTATTACTTGAACGATAGGCTTGCACTTGAGCCTAGAGAGCACACACTTTAGAAACACATTCTGAGTCGTGTCAAGTTTTTGGTACCGTTGCCGGGGAATTAGGTAGATTTAGGATTAGATCGAGTTAATCCAAAACTTTGACTAAAAATTCAAAAATCCAAAAAAAATTATAAAAAAAAAAAAAAAAAAATTCCAAAAAGATTCACAATCATCATCTCTCCTGAGCTTAATGCAAAATTCTGAAACCACTTCCACACCTCATAATACTCCCACCCATATTCACAAAAATCATATAGTGGAGTATAACCCAGATAGTCCCCACACTCCAAACGCCCCACAGTTCTGGATCCCACCTCCCACACTGTCACACTCAATCTCTAGCAACACTCCCTTCTCCTTCGTAGGACACACGTCGTGCACACCCAGTGAGAGCGCCGAATCGTCGAGTGAGAGAGAGATGTCGCAGTATAGCAATGCAGCTACCGGTGAGGACGAGCCCCCGTACCACCCGTTGAGAGAATTTTTATATCCCGAGCGCACTGTCACTCCGGGATGCATTATACTCCCGTATAATGCCGGGCAGTTTCGTTTCAAAAATGGGATGATCCAGACGCTACCACATTACCACGGTATTGATTCTGAAAAGCCATACCTCCACATAAGGGAATTTGAGGACGTGTGTGATACTCTTAATGATCAAACCTGCACACAAGAGGTAATCCGCCTCAAACTCTTCCCCTTCTCGCTTAAAGATAAAGCTAAAGCTTGGCTATGGTCTTTACCTCCAAGCTCGATTCCATCCTGGAATGAGCTACAGTCTAAATTTCTCAAGAAGTTCTTCCCAACACATCGAACAATATCTATAAAGGCTCAAATTCAAGCATTCAGGCAACAAGAAAATGAGCCATTCCATCGATGTTATGAACGTTTCAACGAGTTAGTGGCTTCATGCCCCCATCATGGATTCGATCCATCGCAAATCATCTCCTTTATCTATAATGGGTTGAATCTTAACTCTAAACAGCTTGTTGAAACCATGGGAAGTGGTCCATTTGTCGATCTAGATGCCCATGACGCTGATCTTCACATGAGGTATGTCGCCGAGACTACCCAATCCTGGGATACCTCTGATCCGAACACTCAAAACCGAAATCGACAATCTACCACCGCTCCGTCGACGTCCGGTCTATTCCACGTAGATAAGAATTCTATGTCGGACTGTCGGTTGGACACCATTGAGAAAGGACTGCGAGACTTATGTGAGGTAGTTGGATCTATCAAAAATCCTATCGTAACGGTGTGTGCGATTTGTGAGGCGGGACATTCAACTGAGGAATGCCCGACGATACCCGCCTGCAAAGTAATATTACAAGAGCAAGTTAGTGGGATAGGAGGCTTTAAGGGTAATTTCAGTGCCCCGCACGGAAATTCATACAACCCTTCGTGGAAAAACCATCCCGGTTTTAGCTACGGGCAACAACACGCCGCAATGAACCCTCCTTCGCATGTTGCCCCTCCTCCTCCACAACAATTTCAACAAGCTCCACACATGCAAGGACATGTGCAAGCACCACCACCTCATGGAAATTATATCCCGCCACAGCGGAGAACTCTCGAGGATACTGTGAATCAATTCATCGCAAGCCAGACCGCAACCAATGCCAAGTATGATCGTCTCATTGGCGACCAAAATGCAAACCTGTCTAAGATACAATCCTCGTTGAGTGTTCAAGAGAAGGGCAAATTCCCTGCCCAAGGCCAACGACCTCCCCAAGGTCAGACTAGTGTTAGCTCCACATCCACTGAACATCAGGAGCAATGTCAAGCAGTGACCACTCTTCGTAGTGGAAGAGTCGTGGATTTATCACCTCCTCCACACGACACAACAAAAGACAAGGAGATTTTGCCCGGCACGAAAGAGGCCGAAGATGTCCCCTTGGACGAGAGTGATAAGGAAGACACTAGTGAGCCTGAGGTGGTAGTAAAACCACCCTCCGCATCACCATTTCCTCGAAGATTGATTCCTACTCAAAAAGGGACTCCACGTGATGAAGTGCTAGAAGTACTAAAGCAAGTGAAGCTGAATCTACCCTTCCTTGATGCCATCAAATAAATTCCAGCCTACGGCAAAGTTATCAAAGATTTGTTGACGGAAAAAAGTAGGATGAAAGTTAAAAAGAACGTCTTTCTAGCCCAGAACGTGAGTTCCATTCTGCTAAATGATCTCTCGCCTAAATTTAAAGATCCCGGTGCACCCACCATATCATGCATCATTGGAGATAATAAAATTGAGAAAGCCTTACTTGACTTGGGAGCAAGCGTAAACATCCTTCCTTACTCCATTTATAGGCAACTTGACTTGGGCGACCTCAAGCCCACAAAGGTCACTCTCCAATTGGCAGATCGATCAGTGAAGATTCCACGAGGCATAGTCGAGGACGTGATCGTCCAAGTGGACACTTTCTACTTCCCGGTAGACTTTGTCATTTGGGACACGGAGCCCTCCTTTAACTCAAGCAACCATGTTCCCATCATCCCTGGTCGCCCTTTCTTAGCTACAGCTAATGTAATCATCAACACAAGAAATGGGCGAATGCAGCTCACCTTTGGGAACATGACCTTGGAAACCAACATCTTCCACATAGCCCAAAATGCAGGGGAGGAAGATGATCTTCACGCGGTGAGCCTCATAGATGAGGTAGTAGAAGAGTACTTCGAAGAAACTTTTTGTGGCAACGCCTTAGAGTCATGTTTAGCGACGAGCTATGAGTGTGAGGGGACGTCTACCCACTTCGAGAGGGATGTTGGAAGGTTGAGAGAATTACTCGATGAGAGTGCGTCGGACAAGGACGTGAGAGAGATTCATTGGGTTTCTAGATTCGAGGAACTACCTCCGAGGGATACACATATGACTCCTTCCAGTGAAAAATTTCCAACCCTCGAATTAAAGAAACTCCCCTCCCATATCAAATATGCATACCTAGGAGAGGATGAGACATTTCCTGTTGTTATCTCCTCTAGCCTAGACGAAGGGCAGGAGGGCAAATTGATGAGAATTCTGAGGAAGCATCAGGGTGATTTTGGTTGGTGTATAGATGATTTGAAGGGGATAAGTCCTTTGATTTGCACCCACAAGATTCATCTCGAAGAGGATGTCAAGCCCTCTAGAGAAATGCAAAGAAGACTGAATCCCAATATGAAAGAAGTTGTAAGAACCGAGATCATCAAACTATTGGATGCCGGGATTATCTACCCAATCTCGGATAGCAAATGGGTGAGCCCTATTCAAGTCGTCCCGAAGAAGTCGGGTATAACTGTGATTGAGAATACCAAGGGAGAGCTTGTTCCCCAACGCACCACCACCGGTTGGCGTGTTTGCATTGATTACCGAAAACTCAATGCGGGAACAAGAAAAGACCATTTCCCCTTGCCATTCATTGATCAAATGCTTGAGAGAGTTGTGGGCCACCCTTACTATTGCTTCCTTGATGGTTATTCCGGATATAACCAAATTGAGGTAGATGTACTTGACCAAGAGAAGACGACGTTCACTTGCCCTTTTGGTACGTTTGCCTACAAACGTATGCCATTTGGCTTGTGTAATGCACCCGCGACCTTTCAAAGGTGCATGTTGAGCTTATTTAGCGACATGGTCGAGAGAGGACTCGAGGTGTTCATGGACGATTTCAGCGTTTTTGGCACCTCTTTCGATCATTGTTTAGAAAAATTGGAAAAAGTACTTACCCGGTGTGTGGACAAGAACTTAGTGCTGAATTGGGAGAAGTGCCATTTCATGGTCACTGAGGGAATAGTTCTTGGTCACATAGTATCATCCAAGGGCATAGAAGTTGATAGGGCTAAGATAGATGTCATAGCTGACCTTCCCCCACCGAGATCGCTTAAAGACGTGCGCTCATTCTTGGGTCACGCCGGGTTTTATCTAAGGTTCATTAAGGACTTTAGCGCCATCGCTAGACCCTTAAGTAACCTTCTCATGAAGGATAACCCGTTTGAGTGGACCGAGGCATGCCAAAGCTCCTTTGATAAATTAAAGAACATGCTCGTGTCCGCTCCCATCATGCAAGTTCCATATTGGTCCCTACCGTTCGAACTTATGTGTGATGCGAGCGATTACGCGATTGGGGCCGTTTTGGGCCAACGTAAAGATAAGCAAGCTCATGCCATCTACTACGCTAGCCGGACCCTTACCGGACCTCAACTCAACTACTCTACCACGGAGAAGGAGTTGCTAGCTGTAGTCTTTGCCCTTGATAAGTTCAGATCGTATCTTATTGGTTCTCCTATCACTGTCTTCACCGACCACGCGGCTTTAAAATATCTACTTGCGAAGAAATACGCCAAGCCGCGCCTCATAAGGTGGATCCTACTCCTACATGAGTTTAATCTCTCCATCAAAGACAAGAAAGGAGTAGAAAACGTCGTGGCCGACCACTTATCTCGGCTCTCGTCCGACGTACCTAGTGATCCCATACCCATAGACGAGCACTTTCCGGATGAGCAACTATTTGCCACCTCTTCCTATCCCTGGTTTGCGGACATAGTAAACTATCTAGTCACGGGAGCCGTCCCTCCCGATTGGACACCACAAGATAAGAAGAGGTTCCTTAATTGGTCGCGCATGTTCTTTTACGATGATCCCTTCCTTTTTAAATATTGCGCCGACCAAATCATCCGACGATGTGTACCGGATGACGAGATTCCAAAGGTCATCCAGTTTTGTCATTCGGAAGCTTGTGGAGGCCACTTCTCGGCGAAAAAGACGGCCGCTAAAATTCTGCAATGCGGCCTCTATTGGCCCACAATCTTTCGGGATGCAAATGGCGCTTGTAGGTCATGTAATAGGTGCCAACGAATGGGAGCCATTTCTCGACGCGACATGATGCCCCTTACCCCCATACTCATCATTGAGATATTCGATTGTTGGGGTATTGACTTCATGGGTCCCTTCCCCCCATCCTTTGGTTTCCTATACATCCTAGTCGCGGTAGACTACGTTTCTAAATGGGTAGAAGCTATAGCTACTAAGACTAATGACAACAAAGTGGTGATAAAGTTTCTACAGGAACATATACTTTCTCGCTTCGGAGCACCGAAAGCGATAATTAGCGATAATGGCACGCACTTTTGCAATAGGCCATTTGAGAAGCTCATGAGAAATTATGGGGTCGTCCAAAAGGTTGGGATGACATATCACCCATAAAAGAATGGGCAGGCCGAGCTAGCGAATCGGGAGATCAAGAACATTCTTGAAAAGACCGTCAATCCTACCTGGAAAGATTGGTCCCTTAGATTGACCGATGCACTTTGGGCCTATCGTACCGCGTTTAAAAATTAACTTGGAATGTCCCCTTTCCGTTTTGTGTATGGCAAACCTTGTCATCTTCCTGTTGAGCTCGAACACAAAGCGTATTTGGCAATTAAGCAATTGAACTATGCCTTGGACAAGGCCGGTGAAGCCCGTAAGCTACAATTGATTGAGTTAGAAGAACTACGCAATGATGCGTATGAGAATGCTAAAATTTCAAAGGAGAGGATGAAACTTGCTCATGATAGCATCATTCGAAGAAAAGAGTTTCATCCCGGGCAAAAAGTTCTTCTATACAACTCTCGGCTTCACCTCTTCCCAGGCAAGCTGCGGTCACGATGGTCTGGCCCGTTCGTCGTAAAGAACGTTTTTCCCCATGGAGCTGTTGAACTAAACGATTTAAAAGGGGAAAACACGTTCAAGGTAAATGGACAACGCCTAAAGCCATACCTAGAGGAGTTTGTGGATGAGGTCGACACGATTTGGTTGTCGGACCCTGTTTACGGGGTCAATTGAGCTAAGCGAGTGAGGTCGTCGCACCCCCGACGCGTATGGGGTGACTTTGTGTGTAAAATAGTCGTGTGTAAATAGGTTAGTTAGGAGTCCGGAGCCTGCGTTGCATGAGAGATAGGTTAGCACGTTTTTTGAGGGTGCTAGTACGCTTTTCGAGGTCGTATTCAAGGAAGTTTTTGAGAGCCCGGGGGTCTAGAAGGTTTTTAGGGGCATTATGCACAAGTTAGGGGATGACAGAGCACTTAGAAATGGAGAGAAGAGTGAATTTCAGTGATTGGACCAACCTGGTACCCCCGAACCGGTTCGCTGTACCTCCGAACCGGTTCGGAGGGGCGAACCGGTTCGCTATACCCCCGAACCGGTTCGCATGTACCTGTTAGGTTCTTCTCCCCTTTTCCTCCAAGTTCATTCCCTTTCCCTCCATTCTTTTCCCCTTCTTCCACCTTCGTTTTTCTTCCCTCCAAATCCTTCCCTCCTTCCCAAATTCATCCCAATTCATTCCCTCCACCCTCTCCTTCCCAACCTTTCATATTTCCCACCAAAAACACACCCCTTCACACCTATAAATACACCCCACCCCTCCTCCATTTTTCACACCAAAACATTCTCCCTCACTCTCTTCTCTCCCATATTTTCTCCCTCTCTCTCCCTCTTTTCCATCAAAATGCCGCGCCGCCCCGCTCCCCTCCCAAAGAAATATGATGAGACCACCATACTTGATGACCCGGGCAGGGGGGTATTCCGATGCGTCCAAGAACGCCATTGGTCCGAGATCTACTTCTCCTCCACGCGCGCCATTCACATCGAGCGTTTCGTGGATTGGGACACCCTTCCGGGCAAAGTCACCGCCCTTTTTGACCGCCGTGGGTGGTGCTCTTTCCTCGCCCCTACGTGCAATAACGTTTTTGATACCGCCATTCGTCAATTCTATGCGACCTTGGTTCGCAAGTCTTCCACACTTCACGAGGCTTATCTCGATGGTATCACTATTCCCTTCTCGGCAGCTCTTATTGCACGCAAAATGCGTGCCAAAGGGGTGATCCTCCCCGTGCCCTTCCAATACCCAAACAATGGTGCCCCACACACAAAAGACGAATGCGTTGCCCGCATGGCACCCGGGGCGGAATGGACACGCGAATCCTTCCCCATTGGTGGATTGGTCGCCACCGTCCGCTTCACTCACATCATTGTTTGTGGTGCCATCCACCAAACCACCAATGACTCGGTAGTCCGGTCCCGTCACGCCAATTTCCTCTACTATTTTTTGGATCCCGAGAGCACCATCAACCTTGCCCAAGTCTTCTACGCGGATATCCTCAATGCCGCCTATGACGAAACCGGCAAGGTGGCACTCCCATACGCCCGTTTCATTACGGAGCTCTTGATGGATGCGGGAGTGGATGAACCCGGAAACCAAATTCGACTTCCTCGCCCCGTAGGCGGCACGTCCACAACTCGAAGTGAGCGCCAAATGCGCGTGGCTCACCCCGACCGTCCTATTCATGAGGAGGACGTGGCCGAGGAAGCTCCCGATGACCCGATGATGGATGTAGACGAGGAGGAATTTGAGGATGAGGAGGAGGATTCCGATTTCGAGCCCCCGGGGGCAAACTTCGATAGGCGCCTTTCAGCGGTTGAGTCCCGTCTCGACGGGTTCATCAACCAATACAATCAAGATCAAGCGGCTTACCGGAGGGACACCCGGATGATGTATCAACTCCAAGTCCACCTTCACCAGCTCAACTTTGGTGGTCCTCCTCCCCCCTTCTTTTATAAACCATATGACCCGAATGCACCGAGCTCCTCCCACCCACCTCCCCCATGAGCTTTTATTGTCTTTATCTTTTGGTTTAATTGTTAGTGGTGGTAGGGCTTTCACATTGTTCACAGTTGTTTTTTTTCCTTTTTTTTATGTAACACAGGCTTCTATTTGTTATTATACAATCTTGCATTTTTTCATATTTGTTTGTTTTATTTTTCCGCACTTTTTATTCGCCTTAAGTTAGATTTTAGTCCTTTTTTCTTGAGGACAATGCAAAAGTCTAAGTTAGGGGGGGTCACAAGTGCGTATTTCTAAAACTTCACAAATTTTCAAAAATGCCCAAAATTTCCAAAAAAATCATAAAATTTTGAAAAATCCAAAAATATTTTTGTTCAAAATAAATAAAATTGGAATTCAAATTTTTCAAAAATATCATTAAAAGTCGAATTGGAGTCTCAAATTGTAAATATCCAACATACACAAAGCCGAAAGTGACCAAAGATGGAAATTGTGCGAAAAATTGACGACTTAACGAATAAATGTGGAGATTAACAAACCCGGTGAGATTCGAGCCTATTACGTTTTGCGAGATTTTAAATCAATCCGAGTTAAATGTTAACTCAAAGTTCTTTTTAGCGCTTAATAAGTTGTCAAGGATCTCAATTCTTTCATTTTGATCGGTTTTGAAAAATGTGTGCAATATTGCCTTGAAAAATGTGCCAAATTAGTCTCTAAACTTAAATTCACCTCGAAACGCATATGGTAAGCAATTGGCAATTCGGACAATGAAGTAGGCCATCGTTTGTCACCCCAAAAATATTGGCCAGAAAAAGTAGCGAAAAATTACCCTTTTTGTAACCCAAATTGAGCCGAATAAATTTTTCCTCTCGTTTGACAACCCGAAAAAACCCAAAATAGCCCGGAATTGTGAAAATAAAAAAAATTCAGAATTTAAGTCCGAAAAGTGCAACAAAAAGGGGCAAGAAAAAAAAATAGAAGAATGCTCAAAAAAAAGATAGCAAAAAAAAAAAAGAAAAGAAAGAAGAAAAAAATGAGCAATAGCCCGGAAAATGCACAAATGGACATCACGAATGACTTTTCCAATTCCAACCTTCCATTCCGCCTTTATTTTACCCAATGCAACCTTTAACCCGAAAAAGTCCTAACCGAGTCCAAATTGCGTAAATTGAGTACCGCGTGGAGAGTTAATACACCAAAAGATAACATAAGAGGTTAAATGCGCGAAATAGAGGCGATGTTCCCGTTTTTAAAACCGTAATCCGTTGAAGAGATCCCTTCACCATAAAATTTTCGTCTTTCTAAATGCATGCGTGTATTTGCTTCCATTATATTTACTCCTTATATCACGCATGCCGAGAGAATAGCCATAATCCGAGAGATTCGTTTGTGAGTGCATTCCGTGAGAATTTGAAATCAAAATGAACTTTCGAATAAGTAACGTAGTGATCAATCGATGGAAATTGGCGGTTATATTTCCGGCTTCGCACACACACACTACGGTTTGAGACTTGTAAATATGACTTGATGATGACTATTTTCTAGAAATGTTTGAATTGCACAATTTTTACGTATTTTGAATTTTCTTTGAGTCGAATTTTGTGGGTATATTCACTGCAAACCCTCACGAGACACAACTCGTCCTACTAGGGTAACCTAGAGGTTTAAAGGCTTGTTGCATGCGCTAAATGCAATCGCTTGCCCGAAAAAAAGGTATTCTATCCCAATAAAGTTTTTGAAGGGTCCTTAACTCATACTCTCATTCTTTTACATTGCTCGGGACGCGCAAAGTTCTAAGTTAGGGGGGTTTGATTGGGCATAAATATTGTATATTTATCCCCCTAATTTCAGTACTTTTGTGAACCCGAATGATGTAACATATATGGATTTGATTCACTTTTATGCTTCTAACCTTCTTGGCGAGTATTGCGTGTTTCGTGCTTCTCCTATTGGTTTTACAGGTTAATTATGCAAGCAGTGCAAAGGAGGAAACAGGACTGTGCAAGAAAAGCTGAGAAGGAAAGTTCAAGGGCATGTCGGTAATTTTTCAGCCCGATCCGGAAGAAGAAGTCAACTGGGAAGTTGAAGAGCTCGGAACAACGAGAACACTGGAAGAAACGGCACCCAAATCCGAGCTACGGTTGAAAAGTTATGCTCAGTTGAAGTTGAAGAAAAATCCAAGAAAAGAAGAGAAACCAGAAAAAAATCTAAGTGTTGAGAGCAAGGCCAGGCTGGTACATGCGAACCCCACCCCGAACCGGTTCGGAGGGGAGAACCGGTTCGCTGTACCTCCGAACCGGTTCGCTGTACCTGACACGCGAATTTTGTATTTTATTCTGATTTATCCCCAAGTCTCCTAATAGGTTTTAAATACTGAATACTTGTGGGGAACGGGGGCATTAACCTAGGAGCAGCTTTTAGGGTTATTTTTAGAGAGTTTTTGAGAGAACAAAAGGGGATAATTATCTAGGAACATCAAGGGCGCAAATTACTTCAAGAATTCATTGTTTCGGGTTTGTTTTTGCAAGTTTTAATTCAAACGTCTTGTTCTTTATTATTGTTCTTGCATGCTTTGCTTTCTCATTAGATTCAACTTGTTTTCACATTCATAATACGTAGTTACATGTTTCTAGTCAGTTTCATCATGAATTCCTACACATGCAACGTCATTATTTCATGCATTAGTCAATTTAACATGTCCGGCTAGGTTTTACAAGGTTGGGATGCATGAACCCAACCTGATGTGTTAGTGCATGCGTATAACGTCGATCCGCTGAATTTAATGATTAATTTAAATCGTATCGCGTAATTTCATAAGAATTGTAGATCTTTATATCTCGTTTGCCTATGGGTACTCGTGATGATTTAGAGTACAATTTGAGTGTAATTACCGCGATACCGATTTACTCATCCTCAGATTAGGTATGACGCGGGCTTGAACCTCGTATACATAATGCTTGGGAGTACTAAATTCCGAGTTTGAATTAATCGGATAAATTTATGATCAACGTTATCACTGCATTACACTAGGGTTGGGGGAGTGTATTCCCATCCTGTTTTCTCATCATTTAGTTAAAAGTTTCAGTTTAATCCTTCATTCTTAATCTAGATAATTTATTTAGTTGCATATTTCATCATAATTCCATAATTGCGTTTAGTTTAACCAATCCCAAAAAGCCAAATCAATCTTTTTCTTTTCTTTTTAGAGTCATCGCTAGGATTCCTCAATCTTATCCCGTCGTCACAACTCCGTTGTCCTTTTTCCCTGAGGATCGATACCCGACTTGTCGGATTATTACTTGAACGATAGGCTTGCACTTGAGCCTAGAGAGCACACACTTTAGAAACACATTCTGAGTCGTGTCAGTTATAGATCCACCAAAGCGTCCTCCCACGAAGGGACTGATTGAAGAAGAAGGCATTTCTTTATCAGCCTCCTGATAAAAATAAAAAAGAAAGAACAAGCGTCAGAAAAGAGAAGAAATTTCACTAATTTATAAATGACTAAGTGTGGAAGACTAACCTCATGATCAGAAGAAAAGTGTGATGCCACAACAATGGGCGAAGATGGGGGAGATGAATAAGGAAAAGCCCTCTCAGTGAAATCATCTGCAGTCTCAGGGATATCATCAATCAGTATAACCACAATAGGGGAAAGGGAAGTAGAACTCCTAGGAGAAGAGGCAAATGGGGTGGGTTGCACCGAAGAGGCTTATTTTTTACTTGTCTTGGTTCCCAAAGTTTTCCTCCTACCAGAGGTGCTAGTACCCGGGGGACCCCTTTTTCTTCACGAAGTCCCTTCAGTAGGATCCACCATGATAGTGGGAAAAGACTCAGTAGGAGGAACTGAGGGAGCAGTTTGTCAAAATATCTGTTGAAGTCGTTCAACCTCCTTTATAATAGCTTCCCGTACTTCCTCAGTCACATCAGCATTGGGATGAACAGAGGAAATGGGAAAAGCATCTATAGGGGCTTGGGACTTAGGCTTCAAAGAGACCCCACTCCTGGTCTTCTTTATTTTTTGCAAAAGGGGTTACGAGGGACCTTCACCAAAAGTTGCAGCGGCAGAAGTACCTCCAGCTTGGGGTTTAGATGTTGAAACCTTTTTGGGCCTTGAGGGTAGCAATGGGAAGCATGGAGCAGTGTGGAGAAATATGGAGGAAGCTCCTATAACAGGAATTAACTCCTTGCGACTCTATTTCTTATGGAAAATATATGATCGAGGGGGCAAAATGATTTCCCCAGAGGGAGGATGATTAGTTTTGGCCGCTATCGCAGGGAAACGAACATAGAGGAAGCTCGTCAAAACTATGGCATTCACAAAATTGGATAAGTTATAACGACCAAGGGACCATTCCATGTCCCAGTGGGTTCTGTCAAGCCAGGTATAGAGAGATCGTAAGGCTATGGTCGTTAGGGGAAGCCTGACATCCGAGATAAATGGATCGATATATTAATAAGATCCCTCTAGGTCTGGTCGTTTGGTTTCCCAAGCAAAACAAAGCAAGAAAGAATTACAAAAATGTAAGTTTCTAATTCTAGGGATGTACCTTGGCCTGGGGCATCTTCAGAAGAAACACCTTTAGAAGGATCTCAGAAGAATTAGTTTGTGAGGGGAGTGAAAGTGGATTTGTTGGAAGTACTATGCACCTTAGGCATATACGATCCAACGTTGAACGACTAGAACCGTCTTTGGCATCTAGTGCTTCATCAAAATAAGGCATGTCTCCTGTGGGCTCAAGACCTAGAAGTTCAAAAACATATTTTAGTGTCACGGTAAACTCGCCCCACACAGCTATAAAGGTATGGGTCATAACTTTCTAGAAAGAAACTAGGACTGATAGAGCAGCATTCTTTTTTAACAAAGTGAAATCGCCAAACCATTTAGCCCGATGCAACCCTACCTTGGTGAGAGTCATGGCGTGGGAGCTCTGCATATGCGGATTCCAAGCAACGAAGTTAGCAGGGGAGCCTCCAGGCCCCTCGAAATCAATATGGGACCAAGGGAAGTCACCTTGTTCGAGACAAAAGCGCAGAGTTCCCTCTGAGGGGAGGAATCCCCATTCAGCTGAATCCTCGTCCTCATCACCAAGAACCAATGAATCATATTTAGCACTAAAAGTACAGGTCTTGCAGAGGCCATAAAAGTCATCACCCTTGCCAAAAATGGGGGACCAGTGGTAAAAACTTAGTTTCTCTTGATAAGTAACATCCAAGGTGGTAGTGCTAGGGGTGGCAGCGGTAGCAGAAGTGGCAGAGGTGGAGCTTGGCTGAGCAGGGACGGTGGTAGCCTTAAGGACACTTGAAGAAGCCATAATAAGTGGTGAAAAAAGAAATAGCTTGGTAACGAAGGGCTATGGATGAAAATAGAGGAGTGGATGGTGGTGGTGTAAGAGACGATGGGAAGAAGGAAACCGGGGAAAAGCTTAGCAATAATAGCGCTCTAAGGGTCTCCTCTATCTAAGAATGTTGGGAGTTGAAGACGCTGAAGGCAAAGTTTGTAAAAATGGCTGAGTGTTTGAATAATAGACGTTTGAAATTTCTGGGTTCGCCATTTGAGTTTCTCACCACCACACGTGCAAAGCCGCTTATAATCATTTCAAACAGACACGTGGCACTTCGAGAAGTGTCATTACAAGTTGAAAAGACAGCACCACGTCATTAATGAAGTGACGCATGGGGAATAAAAAGGGTTTTCTTCCTAGGCAAGTTTGAGTTTTGGTGCCAAAATTTTTGTCAGTCATATCCAATAACCCCCAACGAAGAAGCAGTCCCAACAGTTCAAAAAAGCTACGATGT
This sequence comes from Sambucus nigra, assembly GCA_949130495.1. Lineage (NCBI taxonomy): Eukaryota > Viridiplantae > Streptophyta > Magnoliopsida > Dipsacales > Adoxaceae > Sambucus > Sambucus nigra. Next base: position 198,156,392 of record OX422219.1, read on the forward strand.
CCCCTCGCCACAATTCCAATCGTTGTTTAACTATGATTCAGCTACATCGGGGAGAATTTTTCTACTTTTTCAAATATGATGGAACGACGAGGCTGCAGAACCCAAACGAAGTTGTACCTTCAAATAGGAAGAATTTCAAGAGTCTAAATGATAGGGGCAATCCTAATGAAAAAACTCACTACCTATAACTATACTCCACAACAGCACAAACGGGAGAATTTTACTTCCTAAGAGTCAAAACAGGAATTTGAGAAAGTCAGTAAGTCTATCGGGAGAATTTTAATTAGTCAAGCCAAAACTGTTGAAGCTCAGTAATAGGAAAAAGTTGCGATGTCCCTTCGCCAAAGCGCCAATAAGCCGCAGAGCTTCGACTCAGGTACATCGGGGAGAATTTTACCTTTTCCTAGAGGAGTTAACCACAGTGCTTGTAATGTAGGAAAAAATACCAGAATTTTTTCACACAGAGAAGGTTCATCGGATTGAGAAGTTTTCATGGAGACATTTCTTGTTTCCACAACAAATCTCTACACGAAGGGGCAAATGTAGGGGGCTTGAAGGTAATATGTATATTAGAGGTAATCCCCCCATTAACAACAATGTTGGGAATTAAGGTAGTGATGCAGCTCAATAAGGCAGCGATGCAGCTCAAGCAAGGTAGTTCAGCATGGCATCCCAAAGGGATATTTCGGCGAAGAAGCTGACCGAGAGAGCTCACCCTTTAGTCCTATTGCTTTACTTAGTCTTGTTGCATCTCTTTATTTATATTGACCATGATTTCTAACGATTATAATGATTTTTAGTGTGAATTCAAATGGTACTCACGAGAGACTAGGATTGGCAGGGCCTGGGAGAGCTTTTATGCTCTATCGAACGACCTCGCCGTTAAAACTTTAGAGGGACTTGGTTTAGAGGATTGAGAAGTGAGGCACCATTGGGGCTTTTCCTGACCATCTTAGATACACCTGGTAAAACACCAAAAAATCTTGACCATTGAACCTCGGCCGGAGCAGCCTTGAGTTCCATCGGGCGTTAAGTTGTGAACCAAACAACCCTCTACTTAATATCACACCTACTTTATGTGATGTCACTAACCAGATAAGCAATGTCAAATCTGTAGTTGAGTAAACCACTGTGGTATTTGGGGTTTTCAGATGGTTGGTAAGCCACATATGTGACGACGACCCCCTGACACACAGTGGTTAGGCAAAAGGCATGCCTTAACATTTAATGTCTATGACACGGAGCTAACTAGTAAATCAGGCATTTAATATTTGTGACATAAAGTATGAGGGATTTATTTCAAAACTATTAATGACTGAGTTACCTCGGGAGTGGTGTGGAGGTTATTTAAGGACCCCAACCACTTCTGGGGAAAGGGTGTTCTTTTTTAGAGTTAAGAAGTTATTACTAGAGGAGAAATATTATAAACCAGAGAGTTTACTCACCCACCATTGTCATTTTATTACTAAGTTTTAATACTTGACAGAGATCTTTGAGGGTGATTGGGGTGTTAGGCTTCCTGCCAAGGTGTATCTAGGACGCTTACTTCTCTCTGCCTCTAAATGAGTTACGTTTGAGTTCGTTATTATCTTCTGAGTTATACACGAGAGATTTGTGAGTTCAAACTAAGTTTATCTTCACTAAGTTGTGATTATGTGTTTTGTAGTTAATTAACAGCGCGTTTACTTAACTTATCATTACCATTCTCAAAAGGGGTTACACCTCCATCTAATCTAAACTACCCTCTTACACAATGCATCAACTATTGGAAGGAAAAAAATCAAAGTAAGTCCTCTCAATTCTGAATCAGTTTTGTAAACTCCAAGTATTCATTTTTGAAATTGTATTCTCATATTTAAAGTATAAAACATGAAGGTGAGGAAGCATAAAAATCAAGAACCCAGTCAACCACAAGCTCAATAATCCCAGATGCCAAATTAGAAATAGAATGGATATCAGTTTTTTCACTGAGTACAGTTAATTGTTTTTAGATTTAATGACTATAGTCGGATGTTTCTTGTTAGTGATAAGAAGTTGCAATGACTTCAGATTATTATGTACGTAATGTAATGACTTTGGATGCTTTTGGAATGTGTTTCACAATTGCTAAAATTCTAAATTTCAATCATCGACAAAATAAATCAAATGCAAATAAATTCTAAATTTCATTTATTGACTCATAACACTTCAAAATAGATTCCATGCTAAACTTCATCAACTTACAATCACCAACCTTATTCCAGAAAATAAAATCAAAATTATAATAATATATAACACCAACATAACCCACAATATCTTCACTCTCTTTCAAACTCTTCCATCTTTGAGAACTAGTTAAGTATATCGTCCCAGATGAAAATCCCATAACCACCACACTACAAAAAACAAAGGAAAAAGATGCTTGCATTTTGTTACATTCCACCAAAATTATCCAAAAAACTAAATAGAATGATAGATTACCTCAGCACGACTTGGACTAGTTAGAAAACTTCTACCGATTTTGGTGGGTTCATGATAAATGTCTTTCTGTCAAATGACAATAGTAATAAAAAAAAAAACTACCATTTCTATCCTCCTTCTCTTTTATATTCTTTCTTCGAGAACTAAAGTGTTTATTATGTTATAATGATAGAGTTTGGCGCCAAAATGTACTGAAATGGGAGGTTAAGAAGTTAGTTAACTTATATATGTTTTAAATAAGGGAAAATGGGTAGCTGACATTATTCTGATAAGTTTGAAATGGTTGTTGGACATGCAAATAAAAAATTATGGGCCATTTAAAAACTGAGCAGATAGTTTATGTATTCATAAAATACTATAAAATGCACTACACTATTTATTGCGCTAATGTTGTATAGTTCTTAAGATTTTGCAAAACTTGCGCTGACCAGTATTAGAAAAATGGCATCTACAAAGCTAGTTGGTGCCTTGACCCATGGAATCAGCGATGAAAATTATAATAGAAGGGAAATCGGGATAACTTTTGTGGTTAAGACTTCAGTTCAAGTTTTTATTTGAAAAATGTTCGTGTAATGTTTTTAATAATTTTTTACTTGAAAATAGGATATTATGAAAGTTTAATTTTGAGTAGTATTATAAGAATTTTCATTGAGTATACAAATGAATATTTATTGTTAAATTAGATTAATTAAAAAAGTATTTTCTTATAGTTTATTGTAGATTTGCAGGTGAATGTTAAGGGATTGATGGTTGAAGTGTAACTAATGCGGTCATCAATTTTGGAGCATTTTACAAAATTCCTTTTTAAAAATTTGGATCAGCGTGTTTATGCATATTCGATCAAGGTTGTGTTATAGATGGAATCAAGCAATGTCATAGTTTAGTTATCAATTGACAAAACGGTTGACGATCTCAACAGTGGACTGACCACTATAGGCATGCAGTGTAATGGGTTCAATGTTTTGAATAGTTAAACATAAGCTATATATTATTTTATTTACTTTTTCAATGATGAATTTAAATTTTTTTTATGTAACGCCCCAACCTGTATTTAAGGGCTAATAAAGTATCAACCCGATCCGAGTTACGCGTTAATTTAAAGTGCAATGAAACACCGTAAATAATGTTTTAGTTTAGTTTTACTATTATTTAACATTATGATTATTAGCATGCAATTCCAATTTACAATGACTACATGATATGACCCAAGGGAAGTTCCCCTAAGACCAAGTAAATAGAGTTACTAATCGTAATTCCAAGAAAATTCTTACTTGTAGGACGCTCTCTAAGTACAGAACATCGTACAACTTGTCGTGACAAAGGGAGGGATGTGAGTCAAATGCTCAGTGAGATCATACACAAATGCAATATAGAAACGAACGGCATAAAACGAGTACTCACATGCTACAATACATGCATGTGAAATATGTATATATCTACATATATACCTTTAAAAATACATGTACCAATGTATTCAACCGTTTTATTCCAGAAATGTTATTTTATTTATTTAACTTCCTTAGCTTCAAAAAATCGTCATTTTGTATTATCATGCTTCAAAAACTAGCATTCATTCCCATTAACTCATGCATAGTCAAAAATTATCCTTTGTTTGAGAAAAACCTTTCGTTTACTTTCAAATTTTTATTACTCAACAGTCATTAACTCACGCCAGAGTTACCTACCCATTTTATAGGACATTCATTCAATAAACGCACATACCGTGCTTAGAAAATTACTATTTTTCCTTTGAAAGCCTCATGTAACACACGCTTGGGTTATTTATGATTCAAACCTCATTAAGTAGCTTAAGAATCATTAAGTCACCTTATTTAACCATCCCATGTTACCACATGAACATTAATAAATTAATGTGTTATTTTTGCATTAATAACCTCCTTAGGACTGATAAAGAAGCATTATTTTTTGACAAAGTGAACTCGCCAAGCCATTTAGCCCGATGCGACCCTACCTTAGTGAGAGTTATGGCATGGGAGCTCTGCATATGCGCATTCCAAGCAGCGAAGTTAGAAGGGGAGCCTTTAGGTCCCTCGAAATCAATATGGGACCAAGGGAAGTCACCTCGTTCGAGACGAAAGCGCAGAGTTCCCTCTGAGGGGAGGAAGCCCCATTCAGCTGAATCCTCGTCCTCATCACCAAGAAGCAAAGAATCATATTTAGCACTAAAAGTACAGGTCTTGCAGAGGCCATAGAAGTCATCACCCTTGCCAAAAATGGGGGACCAACGGTAAAAAATTAGTTTCCTTTTACGAGCAACATCCAAGGTGGTGGCGCTAGGGGTAGCAGTGGTCGCAGAAGTGGGAGAGGTGAAGCTTGGTTGAGCAGTAGCGGTGGTAGCCTTAGGGATTCTTGAAGAAGCCATAATAAGTGGTTCTGAAAGAAACATCTTAGTAAGGAAGGGCTATGGATGAAAATAGAGGAGTACATCCACAGGTGGTGGTGAAAGAGATGATGGGAAGAAGGAAACCAGGGAAAAACTTAACAACACTGGCGCTCTGAGGGCTCTGAGGGTTTTCTCTCTTTAAGAATGATGGGAGTTGAAGACAATGAAGTCAAAGTAAGGGAAAAATGGCTAAGTGTTTGAATAATAGCCGTTTGAAATTTTTGGGTCCTCCTTTTGAGTTTCCCACCACCACACGTGCAAAGATGCCTATAATCATTTCAAACAGACATGTGGCACTTCGGGAAATGTCCTGACAGTTGAAAAGACAGCACCACGTCCTTAATGAAGTGATGCATAGGGAATAGAAAGGGTTTTCTTCCTAGGTAAGTTTGAGTTTTGGCGTTAGAATTTTTATCAGACATATCCAACAACTCCTAACGAATAAGCTGTCCCAATGGTTCAAAAAAGCTACGATGTCCCCTTGCCACAAGTTCAAACATTGTTTAACTATGACTTAGCTACATCGGGGAGAATTTTTCTGCTTTTTCAAACATGACAGAACGACGAGGTAGGAGAACCCAAACAAAGTTGTACCTTCAAATAGGGGGAATTTCACAAGTCTCAACGATAGGGCCAGTCCTAACGAAAAAACTCACTACCTACAACTATACTCCAAAACAGCACAAACAGGAGAATTTCACTTCCCCGGTTACCACATGAACATTAAACAATTAGGTAGCTTAAGCATCGTTAAGTCACCTTATTTAACCATCCCATGTTACCACATGAACATTAAACAATTAATGCATTGTTCATGCAATAATAAATTATTGGATCAATACTATCCATTTATGCCTCTTTCATGAATATTCAATTCATTACTTAGCATTATCTTTAGTAAATTCGCCAACATGCACACCTATCACAACGCACGCACACCAATGGTTTCACGGAATTTCACCTTCCGGCACAGAGCGCCAAGTAAATGGCAGTTAGTTTGGGGTCTTTCACCACTCGGGACAGCATAGCCCTGCTTAATTATTTTTCCCGGTATCATCCAATATCATTATCTTGCCAATGTATTCAATATTTTCATAATGTTCACATTAATTTGTCTAATCGGGGCCAAAGCCAAAACCTTGGGCTTAACCGTGTATTTTCCATTATTCATTTAGAAAAAATTATTATGTTCCATTAAAGTCCCGTTTTCTACGCACGTGCTGATTTTTATACCGAAAATCATTTCCGCTTTCAGGACTTAAATACTTCTTATCATATTGGTGCTAAAATACTCTTTAACATTTTTATTTTATAAAAATGTCACACTTTAAGTAAATTACCAATTTACCCTTTTTCTTTACCAAAACTTGCAACCCTATCCTTTTTTTGTGTTATTCACCAAAAATACCCCTTTCGAATTCCAAACTCAACACTTAGGCATTTTAGTCATTAAAACACTTGTTCTACTTCTCACTTTGCCAAAATTACACATTTTGCATTTTAACCCTTTTAGTATATGAAATCACGCTTTTTACATATTAAAGTCTTATTTCTGATATTTAGAACTACACACTTTATTTATGAGTTATAACATTAAAACCCCATTTTAATAAACATTTACACATTTGACACTCTACATTTCAAACTTAGTGTTACACACTTTCATTATGACTTTTTGCATAAAGGCCCATACTTAGTCATTTTATTCACACTTAGTATTCTACACTTTCATTATTTACATTTTTCACCCAAAGTTTGTAATAAGACTACACTTTCACATATTTACACTTTTAACCCCAAAACTTAGTTTAATAAACTAAATAGTACACTTTGTAAATGTAACTTCATTTTCTCATTTCATAATGATTCATAAACATTAAAATCGTTATATTAATCTCATAAAATGGCACATACATACCAAGTGGTCTTCACATCAAATAAATCATTTATTCACCTTAAAACATGTTTTTAAAACATTTTATTTCATACAATATTTGTGAATAATGGGCTGAAAATTATCCATTTTTAAAACCCATTCAATCCTTCATTTTAAGTGCCCGTTTTCATATAAAATAGTAAGAATGATACTGTTGATACGAAAATTAGTCAACAGACGTAGACCAATTATATAAAGACACGTGTCATCTTACGTAGCAAATACATATGCTCACCGAGATACCTAGCATGCAGAGCTACTCTGCATCCCGAGATACCTAGCATGCCGACCTACTCAGCGTCTTGAGCTACATAGCATGCCGACCTACTCAACATGCAGAGCATCAATCCAAGAAGACCAAGCGATAATTGTACATTCAATGAACATCGGATTTAATGAACATTCTTACTGTACAGATGTATATGTCTATTAAATAACGGCATATCACCTATTCATACTGACAGTCCCAAGGCTATAAATACATTGTAAAACCCTCCACATGGGGAGGAGGTATCTCTTGTAATCATCATCGAGATTAAGGCAAACATCTACAATACAACATAGTGGACGTAGGCCATTTTATAAGGCTGAACCACTTTAAAAATACTGTCTTATTTTGATTTCATATTTATCTGCGATTAATTAATTAAATCAAATCTAGTTTTTTACATCAACAGATTGTCATCGTCTGTGGGAAATGACTGTCAGTAACATTTTTCACCCAAAATTTATCACCAATGGCTGAGATCCCAGAATCTAGTAATAGGAACAATACCGGGGTTCCTCCAAACCCCTATCCTCCCCCAACTATCAATGAACTTACTGGAATAGTATCCAATTTAGCCCAAGGGCAAACGGCTATGCAAGAGACCATGCGGTAACTCATTCAGACTGTTCGTAACGGATCACCTACCCAATTAGGTCAATGAAGCGTTCAGCGAAACACTCATCTGCCATCGTCAAGAACCAGACGCACACTATTCTCGAACATTTCACAGTCCATGCGCAATAATTCTCATCATACTGAGAGATCCAACGATCCTTCATATCAACCTGGACGGACTTCATCTGTAAGAGATACTGATTCTCGACAAAATGTTACCTTAACTCCTGAGCGAACAAGCGCTTTGGAAAGGTTGAGCAGAGTCTCTCCCTTTGACCGTTTGGGCCCTAGGAGGAATAAAAATCCCCTAGGATTGCATTGAGGAATTCTCAACGACCAACCGAGCTAAAGGAGACTTCTGCCCAATCACACCCAGCGACACGTGGTGAAAGATCCCTAGAGGAAAATTTAGCGCACTCTTTTGCTCGAGAAAATTGGCGTGAGGCTGGGAACGATGTGTGTAAGGGTTCCATTCAAAGACTGGAAGATCAATTAGGGGAAACGGCTAAGGCCAAGAGCCCTCTCCAAAGAACTTTCGTTCAGGGATCACCTTTTATCCAGGCAATTGTGGATTCTCCCACACCATCGAAATTTAAAGCTTCGGTAGTGACGCCTAAGTACGATGGAAAAATTGATCATGTCCTCCATATAGAATAATATCAAGCTACTTATGATATCTACGCAGTTCCCGATGAGATGAGGTGAAGGGCATTTTCAAGAATAATCACTGGGTCAACCCATATATGTTACAACAGCCTTCCTCGGGGCAAGATTGCTACTTTCCATCTGCTGGCAGAGCTCTTTATAGGGAATTTCTTCTTCGATGTGAAGTCGTTTAAGAGAGTAGCACACTTATTGAGTGTGAGGCCGAAAACAGGAGAAAGTACCAGGGATTACATCACTCATTTTAATAACAAGAAACTTGAGGTAATCGACTACGAAGAGAAGATAGTAATTATAGCATTGATGAGTGGTCTGCTGCCTGACAAGTTATACTATACCTTGGCCAAAGATCCCCCCAAATCCATGGCAAAACTAATGGCAAAAACAGCTAAAATCATAAACGTCGAAGAGGCCATGGCTGCGAAGAAGACTATTGACACTAAAATGAAGACCAAGGCTGAAGGTACAACGAAAAAGAAGGATCAGAAGTGCAATGGGAACGATAAGCGACCAAAAGGTAAGGAGGCGTTCGAGTAGTTGAAGAAGTATGTGAATTACACTCCTTTAAAGGTGGACATAAACCATATCCTGGAGGAGATCAAGAACAGTGAGGAGCTAACCTGGCCGGAGAAAATGAGGACAGACCCCGATAAGAGGGATAAGTCTAAATATTGCAAGTTCCATCGAGATCATGGCCATATGACCAAACGCTGCATATCTCTCCACAATGAAATCGAAGCACTCATTAGGCATGGGAAATTGAGTAAATTTGTTGATCGTCAAAATGGTGGGAAGACTAACGAGAGAGGAAGACAAAGGTCCAAATCTCCTCGTCGAACAAGAGATAACAAAAAAAGAAACCATGAAGACGATCCAGAGGATGACCCTGACCTCCCCAAAAATCCAAGGCAACCCGAACGCGAGGTATTTTCAATCCGTTTTGGATCATTTGAATGTAATGTGATTATAGGTGGAGATGCAGGAGGTGGGGATCACACTGCTGAAAGGAAAGCTTACCTCAATGAGGCCCAAGCTTGTTTTTATATACAGCACATAAATCTGACTGAAGATGATCGTCCAAGGAAGGTGAACAAGGATAACCTGGTCATCGGTTCTTCCAAAAATGACCTAGAAGGTGTCTTATATCCTCACGATGATCCCCTGGTTGTCAAGATGAGGATGAATGATGCGATGATCTCGCGAGTATTGGTAGATAATGGTAGCTCTACAGACATCATGTTCTACCTGTGCTTTGAAAAATTAAATTTGAAGTTAGCCCAATTGGAGCCATATCACAGAACCCTCCTTGGCTTCACTGGCGAGAAAGTTTTTCCATCAAGTTGGACATGCTTATTAGCACCTGACCCGCTTGTAGAATAGAAAAATTATATTTTTTTGTAATGGACAAGAATGTCCAATCAGCCTACAACATAATCATAGGTAGAGTAGGCTTGAAGAAATTTAAGGCAATGCCATCTACGGTACATCAATGCTTGAAATTTTTGACCAACTTCGGGGTTAGAATTGTGAAAGGCGACCAGAAAGTAGCTTGAGAATGCTACTATTCATCTGCCGAGCAAGAGGAACTGGAGGGTGCTAGGAAGAAAACCACCACCTACCAGGTGGAAGAGTCTGAAGATACAAAAGTTGAGACTTTGGATCCTAGGGATGAGTCCAAGCTTGTGAAGGGTCAGGTCGTTGAAGTTACGGAGAACATCATTCGGGATGATGAACGACCAGAACGGACAACTCAAATTAGTGCTTCACTAGATCCGTCAATAAAGCAGGAACTAGTGGCATTTTTATGGCAAAGAAAGCAAGATTTTTCATGGAGTCATGAAGACATGCCAGGAATTGACCCAGCCTTCTTATGCTATGAGCTCAACGTTAATAAGGAGATCAAGCCAGTGAAGCAGTGAAGAAGGGTCTTTAGCCGAGAGAAGAACCAAGCCATCCAAGAGGAAGTTGAGAAGGTACAAAAGGCCTTTTTCATTGAAGATTTCAAATATCCTGATTGGCTAGCTAATGTCATGATGGTGAACAAGAAGAAGAAGAATAACTAGTGGAGGATGTGTGTAGATTTCACAGATCTTAATAAAGCCTGCTCGAAAGATCACTTTCCATTACCTCGAATTGATCAATTGGTGGACGCTACCTTGGGGCACGAGTTATTGAGCTTCATGGATGCTTACTCCAGCTACAACCAGATTAAGATGAAACCAGAAGATAGGGAGAGTACTTAGTTTATTACCCCAAGGGGAACATACTGCTATAATGTTATGCCCTTCGAACTTAAAAATGCAGGTGCTACCTACCAGAGGTTGATGAATAAAGTTTTCACAGAGCAAATCGGCAAAATATGGAGGTTTACGTTGACGATATGCTAACTAAAAGCAAGAAAGCCGCCGACCATCTAGCTGACCTCAACCAAACCTTCGATCAGTTAGACAAATATCAGATGAAACTGAATTCGATGAAATGCATATTTAGTGTGCGAGAATGCATGTTCCTCGGGTATATTATGAATCAGGAAGGCATTGAAGCAAATACGGAGAAGATCAAAGCCTTACTGGAATTGAGATCTCCTGCCACAAAGAAGGAAGTGCAAAGCCTCATAGGCCGTGTTGAAGCTCTTAATAGGTTTGTGTTGAGAGCAACGGATAGATGTCTCCCATTCTTCAAGATTCTCTAAACAACTTTCTAGTGGAACGATGAATGCGAGCAGGCATTTCAAGAATTGAAGAAATATTTAGGGACACCTCCACTGTTATCCAGGCCGGTGATGGGTGAAAGATTATACTTGTATCTAGTTGTCTTAGAGAGCGCAGTCAGTTTGGCATTGATAAGAGTGGGGGATGGAGTTCAGAAATCGGTGTATTACACCAGCAAAGCCTTTTGAGGAGCAGAGATTAGATATCCAAGGCTGGAAAAACTAGCATTAGCTCTAATATAGGCGAATAGGAGAATGAAACCTTATTTACAGGACCATACCATAGTGGTGTACACTGATATGCCACTTAGACAAGCCATGCACAAGCCAAGAAAATCCGAAAGACTGATGTACTGGGCGGTCAAACTGGGCGGGTATGACATTATTTATGAGCTAAGGTCCTCACTCAAAAGGCAGGCGGTGGCAGATTTCATTGTAAAATTTACTTACCCATATACCTCTAACCAGTAGGAATCTAATGCCGAACAATCCGTGGATGTTACGGGACCATCAAAGATAATGCCCGATCAACTAACGTTAGTAGATTCATCAGAAGGGACGAAGAACGGGCAATAAGAATCATCAAGTAACAACCCAAGAGAGTGGAGAATGATAAGAGGAAGTTCCAAATATACCATCAGTGAACCTTATCAGATTAAGAGTTTGATAATGGTATACCTGTGTGGAACTTGTATGTTGATGGCTCTTCATGTGCAACAGGAAGTGGAGCCGGAATAATTCTTAATAACCCTGGAGGATTAGATGTCAAATACGCTCTATATTTTCAATTTAAAGCTTCCAATAATGAGGCCGAATATGAAACTATGATCGTGGGCCTCAGTTTAGCAAAAACAATGCATGCAGAACAAGTCACTGTGTTTAGTGATTCACAATTAATTGTACATCAGATTCTGGGGTTGTATGCAGCGAAGGGAGACTCGATGTCAAAATATCACGCCAAAGATATGGATATTGTGTCCACCTTTACAGTAGTTCAATTGATCAGAATACAGAGATTGGAGAATGCTAGAGTTAACGCACTAGCTCCGTTAGCCTCAGCTACTCGCATCGAGCTACGAAGAACGATTCCTATCAAGATACTAGCAGAATGGAGCATAGATGAAGATTTAATGGTGAAATTTATATCCCTAGATATGGAACCATACTGGATGGACCCCATCAAGGCATACATCGAGGATGGGGTTATGCCAGCTGACTAACTTGAAGGCTGAAGTTTAAAGCTGCTCGATATGTAATGAATAATGGCATTTTGTACAGAAGAGGTATCATCGCAGGTCTATAAAGATGTGTGCATCCTTCAGAGGTGAAAGACCTGATTGAAGAGGTTCATGAAGGATCTTATGGAGCTTATGTGGTAGGTCGGACTCTCCTACAGAGGTTAACGATGCAGGGATATTATTGGCCAATGATGAGAGCTAATTGCACAGCCTATGTGAAGAAATTCGATAAATGCCAATGTTTCTCTTCCATTCACAGAACTCCCCAGGCATTGTTAATGCCTATTACTTCCCCCTAGCCATTTTCTATGTGGGGCATAGACTTGGTCGGGCCTCTGCCAACCACCAAAGGAAGATTCAAATATCTGGTAGTCGTTGTCGATTATTTCACCAAATGGGTTGAGGCGGAACCTCTCATTTATATGTCGTACGAAAGGGTTTAGCAGTTTATATGGAAGAATATTATTTGCAGGTATGGACTACCACATGCCTTTATCACTGGCCATGGAACCCAATTTGATAATGAGGAATTCACTGCATATTGTCATCAATCCGATGTTCAAAAAATCCATTCTGCACCGGGCCATCCCTAGAGCAATGGCAAAACTGAAGTAACGAATAGGACTCTACTGAACGACTTGAAGAAACGACTGGATGAAGAAAAAGGAAATTAGATTAATGAGCTACACTCTGTGCTATGGGCATATCGCACAATACCTTGAACAGCCACTGGAGAATCACCCTACATGTTAGCCTTTGGAAGCGAAGCAATTATCCCAGTTGAATTGGGCCTACCTACACATAGGGTACTCAATTTTAACTCTCCTATAAGCGACTTGATGAGGCGCTTAGACCTGTACATGCTCGAGGAAGTTTGAGAAGATGCGACAATCAGGAACGTCGCCTACCAACAAAGAACAGTCATGTTCTACAAGAAAAGAGTGAAGAAATGTGAACTCAAGGAGGGGGATTATGTGCTCAAGAAGGTGATTCAGAAGCATAACAAACTAGAGGCCAACTGGCATGGGCCTTACCAAGTAAATACAGTCACCCTGGGACTTACAAAATAGAAACCTTAGAGAGGGAAGAATTTAAAAATGCATGGAATGCAAAGCATTTGTGCAAGTATTATCAGTAATACAGAATTACATGTACACATTTCTCTTTACATGAATAAAACTGTTGGTTTTTCCATATTCCTTTTTGGTTTAATTTTTGTTGGAGTACTAGTGCTACACATTACATCAATTCCGGTTGATCAATATCAGCAATCACCAACTAAAGTTGGTCGGCATTCAATGATCACCAACTCCGGTTGGTCGGCACCAATAAATTTGACTAACAAAGTTTGCATAACAATCATACAAGGCAAAGCATGTTTTATCACGGATGATCTCAAGAGATATCCCAAACTAAGCATAAATATGGGTGACCTCACGGGGCATCCATTGTCTAGACACCAAGGTAATCCCGACGTGATTACTACAACTAAGCAGGAACATGGGATGAAAATCACCCCATTCCTTAGGCACTAATGGGTGATAAGTCACTACAACTAGGAAGCAAATGGGGAAAGCTCCATTGTCTAGGCAAAACAGGACAAATTGTCCATATATATATATATATATATATATATATATATGCATTCATCAACAAAAATGAGAAACACATCTCACAACGTATTTCCAAGGAAATAAAACTTGCACAAAGACCAATTTGTATTTATTAAACACAAGCAGACTACATAAACATGAATTTTGTTTCATTAAGTACATATTTCCTATTCTATGGGCTTCTTTCCCTTTGATTTTGACACACGTTCCATCCCGGCTGGAGGGTCATCTAACGCATAGGGAGAATTGATAAAATTCATATCTTGTAGCTGACGCGACTGAAAATGTGTCTCAGGAATGCGTTCACTCTAGGCTCAAGTGCAAGCCTATCGCTCAAGTAATAATCCCAGTAAGTTGGGTATCGATCCTCAGGGAAAAAGGACAACGGAGTTGTGACGACGGGAAAAGACGGAGGAACCCTAACTCTGACTCTAAAAAGAAAGGAAAAAATGATTTGGTTTTGAAAATTGATTACAACTAAATGCAAGTATGAAATTATAAAAAAATGCAATTATATTAAATTACCTAGAATGCTAATGAAAACTGGTTTAAAATTTTAAACTATGAATGAGAAGAATAGGACGGGAATACAATCCCCCAACCCTAGTGTATTGCAGTTATAATACTAATCGTAAATTTAACTGATTGATTTGACCCGAAATTTATTACTCCCAAGCATTACATATACGAGGTTCAAACCCGCATCATACTTAATCTGAGGACGAGTAAATCGGTATTGCGATAATAACACTCGAATTGCGTTCTAAATCATCACGGTTACCCAGAGGCAAACGAGATATAAAGACCTACAATTGTTATGTTGCTACGCAATACGGTCGTAATCAATCACTAAATTCATAGGACTCATTTTATACACACGCAACTAAGACATTAGGTTGGGTTCATGTATCCCGGCGTTAGAAAATCTAGCCTAGAATGTTGAAAGTGATAGAAACAGTATTGGATTTGTAGAAAAACATGATTAAACTATGGAAAATTAATGGAATGATGTAAAACAGAATTAAAAAGAGGAAATAACTCACTAATTTTTACCAAAGCAATAACAACAGCAATGAAGAACACAAATTCTGAATTAACCTTCAATCTTTGGAATTAAACTGGAAATTGTATCTAAACTAGGGTTTGTTGGAGAAGAAAGGAAAAATCTATTATTCTCCCTAAAATCTTCGTGCCAAGAATGATAATAAAATGGGTTTATATACCCTACAAGACTCCAAGAGTTTTAACAGCACTAGGACTCTCCATTAGAGGAGAATTAGAAAATTAAAACTGCGACAGCCGGACCGGTCCCCCTCCTCCCCCGGACCGGTCCCAGGGCGGACCGGTTCTTTTTATTTTTGGCGGACCGGTTCTTTTATTTTTGACGGACCGATTCTTTTATTTTTTCCTTCTTCGGTTTGCTTATGATACGGGGTCTTCTGGAGTTTGGCAAAGCGGACCGGTCCGGGGTAGGGGCGGACCGGTTCTTTTATTTTTTGCGGACCGGTCCCAGGGTTTGACAACTTTTTCTTGGATTTTTTCTCAACTTCAAATTGGCATAACTTCTTCACCGTAGCTCGGATTGAGGTGAAATTTTTTCCATTGTTCTTGTAATTGAAATATATTCAACTTTCCAGTTGGCCCCACCTCCGAAATAAGGCTGAAAAATTACGAAAATGCCCTTCAACTCTCCGATTCTTGGTTTCTTTCACTATTTTGAGTTCTCTTTTCCATCTTTCTTGCACGAAATACCTGTAAAACACATAAGAGATACACAAAATACGAAATACTTAACAAAAAGGGTTAGTAGCATAAATATGAGACAAATACAAGTTATTTATACCACACGGGATCATAAAAATACCGAAATTAAGGGGATAAATGTGAAGAATTTATGCCTAATCAGTAGCATTCTGACATTGCTCGGACATGGTCAATCAAGAAAATGTTGAGGATGAGATATCTCAAACTCTGAATGAAGCTGGTAATCACCAAGATACCTGGAGATCAAACACCAAGGAATGGCATGAGCTGGAATCCAGCTGACATCGAGTTTAAAGGGGGGAACAGGCAAGTCAAGTAATCCAGGCTCACACCAATCCCATAAGGATAGTCCTCGATCAAATTTCATCACACATAAGGCATTCAACCAACCCTGTTTATATCCCTCGTTATTGGATTATTGCAACCGAGCTTCGAGATGGCATAAAGCTTCATTGTATCCCGCCATCCAAAATTCTCTAGGTTGTTTGTGAAATTGATAAGTCAATCTCTCAAGATTCTCGTGGAACTTCTTCACCAAAATTTCTTTACTTTCCAATGCAGAACTCTGGTTGGAGAGTTGGTCGATAAGACTCTGAATTTTTTTAGACATTTTTGCCAGGGCTTGATTTTTCGCAGTCAATTGAACGGCTTAATTTTCTAAAGCCAGTTGGGTCCTTATCTCTTCAATATTAATCTGACCAGTCCTTGCTCGACCCCGGGTAGAAGGCTTTGCTCTGCCACAAGCAGATGGAGTAGGTCCAGTTCATTTTAAAGTCTCCAACTCTTCTCTCAATGCAGCATTTTCAGTTTCTAAAAAGGAAAAACCTTCATCGTTAACTGGAACCAAGGCTCCCAAAGAAGAGGAGGCAGCAAATCTGAATTGCTTCACTTCCTCTTGCAACACAATATTCTCTTGCTCTGGCAACTTAGCAATATTCCTGTGCTATTCAATCTCAAGTTTCAACACATTTTCCTTTTTCTCATGGGCAGAGATGAACTTGTCATAGCCCCTGTCAGCACTCAACTGTTGGTATTTTTTCTCATAACCTTCGTGTAATAGTGCACTGGTTTCTTTGTGCTGAAGTTGGAGTTCCTCGATCATCCCTTAAAGGTCTTCAATCATTTCGTAATAAGCCACATTGTTGGCCACAACACGATTAAGTAAATACTTTAAGTATTGGTATGCATTAACTACTCGCTCAGAAGCATCGAATCCAAGGATATCGATTATTTGGGCCTCAGTAAAAACTATGTGACCCGTTTTGAAGTAATCATTACATTTTTTCATCAACTCAGTGTCATGCACTGATAAGAGTTCCATCCTGGCATCAAACTAGCAAGGAAAAATAAAAAGACATCAACAATGATACAAGCAAGAACAAGTCAAAGAGAAATTCAAATTAGAGGACAACAACCCATTGTATTGATCATAAGAGGAGAGATTACAACCAAAGTTACAAGAAAACAAAGGAAAAGCAGAAGAACAACATAAATAAAGAGCTGATCAGCTTTACACCTTCTCCTTATTTCCTATAACGCCATCAACAGGTTTAGACGAAGGAGTTGGTTGCTTCGGAGGCATCTGGTATTGCTCGGTAGAAACTGATGCTCACTGAACTTGCTCGGAGGGTTGAGGAACAGTAGCAATAGGAACTTATTCTACTATCATCATGGAAGACTCATTAGAGGCAGCTTCATCCTCTTCTTCTTTGTCAATAATAGGAGGAGGGCCATGAGTGTGTTTTTGAAACAACTCAGAATCATCCACAAGACTCAATTGTTTTAATTCTACGACCCATTCGTCCCTGAAGTACTTCAGACTTGCATACTCCATCTGGCAGGTAATAGAGGTTAAGGCTCTATTCCACCCCTTATCATAACCATAACTGAAAGATTTCTTTACCGCAACCTTTCTCTTCTCCTTCTAAGAAGAAGAACATTCCTCAGCAAGCTTCATTTTCTCCTCAAAGTTTTTCTTACGCCGTTCAACTTCTTCAAGCTTGCCATCAGTCTCTTTCTTACTAACAGCGGCGACCTTCAATTTTTCCTCCAATTCCTTGGAGGCACTTATGGCTTGGTCATGAGTTGACTCTGCAGATAGAAGTTTCTTCTCCCAAGCAGTTTTATCTTCCTCGTATGTCTTCCGAGAGTCCTTTAAAGATTGAGATAACCCAGTAAAAGCTTCTTCAATCCCGCTGGACGAAGTTGAAGCCTTGATAGCCTCATCCCTCTCCGGGATATTATTAAAGCACGTCATAAACTGAAGAAAAAAAAAGGAGCTCGGATTAGAATATGAATACAGTAGGTGGAAATGAAGTAGTAGGGATGACGACACTTACTGACGCGATATGCTGGGTCGCCAAATTAACGACCTTCTCCCGAGAAAGGGGACCCCCGGTAGCTCGATACTCCGGAATGGTCCAAGACTTGATCAAACCCCTGGCCGAACTTAGGGCAATAAAATCTGGAGCGCCAGTTCTCGAGGAAGGACCCCCAATATTAGAGGGTCGAGCAGCCATTTCTACAGGTTTATCTGTAAGGCCTCTCCTTAATCTCCGTAAAGGATCAACTTCAATCGAAGGTGCTGCCTCTTCTTGCATAATAGCAACACCTTCAATCAAAGTTGCTGCCTATTTTGGGATAGCAGGTCTTTCCCTGCTGACCTCCTTGACCGGAGAAATGGTTCCTTTGTATGGAGCACTATCCACTTTCTTCATCCCTTCAGATGGGACATCCCATTTGCTCTTCTTTTCTCCATTAGTGACAGGGTCATCCTTGACAAAGAAAGAAGACATTTTCCTCTTCTTCATCATTAAATCAACAATAGAGGTATTAAAATCAGAGGAGGGTTCTTCGTCACTTACTCGGGATGTTGGTACTTGATTAAGATCGATTACCACAAGAGGGGTAAGAGGACGAGCAATGAAAGAAGAGGTGGTGTTTTTGTATTTACAGCAAATAAGAAGCATCTCTAACGTGCTCCCCGTTAATTAATTGATGTAAACCCCAGATGAGTTTTAAATCTTTTATATTAATATCACTCTCTTTTGGGGGCTTTCTTTTGTTATCAACTGCAAAAATAAACATGAATATCAGTGACGCATTTTATCAAACGTAAATAGAGCTAAATCGAATAATTGAAAACAACCCATCCCATTGCCATAAAGTGGACATCTCGGACCTTGGTACACATCATTTCCTTTTAATGAAGGGTGTTTCTAATTTTTCATCACAACCCCATGATCAAAATAGTCCCTATTAGCATCGGGAAGATTGACTACTAAAGCTCTATTGGAAAACCTAGTTTTTAAATAAAATGTGGTATCACTGGTAACCCATTTATAACAAAACATAATTTTAGGGATCCCTAAACGAGTCCCATGAATCTGGTTTAACCTATGTACGCCATTAAGTACCCTCCATGTATTTAGAGCTACTCTTACAGGCACAATATCGAAATATTGGTAAAACTCCAAACACAGGGGATTATGCGGAAAAGAAAAGCCACATTCAGCTATGAAAAGTGAGGGAAACCTATGCCCCTCAGCTAGAGAAAATAAATCAGATGAAGAAGAAGGTTCTTCTAGAACAACCCAAGTGGGAATTGAAAAATCGTCTCGAAACTTATCCAAAGATTCGACAAGGTAAACCATGATGATTAAAGCAAAGAAAGAAGAAAGAGGAAATTCTCACATAGAATTTAAAAATCTGCTAAGGCGGATAATGGAAAGAACGATAATATAAAAACGGAGTAAGAAAACACAGAGTTTAGAAATCTGGAGATAAAAAGTAGATAATGATCTTTTTTCTATCGCTTCTAAACACCTTGCGTCGGGAAGAAGGAAAAGAAATTATTACTAGAAAAGACGATTGCGTTTTCGGTGGTTAAAAGATAAAAAAGATGCAAATACCCAAGCGTCTATCGCAGATTCAAAATATTTACAAATTTGCCATTTCGCGCTCAAACGATGAAACTAGAGGTTAACTTCCTGAGTGTTGGAGATCTGTAAATAATCAAGACGTACAAAGGTAATCGAGCAACGTTCGAGTAAAATATTCCACACTCTCATATCAAAACTCAACTGTGAAATATTGGGGGCTTCTGTTGATACAAAAATTAGTCAGCAGACGTGGACCAATTATATAAAGACACATATCTTCTTACGTGGCAAATACATATGCTCACCGAGCTACCTAGCATGCAGAGCTACTCAGCATCCCGAGCTACCTAGCATGCCGTCCTACTCAGGGTCTCGAGCTACATAGCGTGTCAACCTACTCAACATGCAGAGCATCAAGCCAAGAAGACCAAGCGATAATTGTATATTCAATGAACATCAGATTTAATGAACATTCTTACTGTACAGATGTATATGTCTATTAAATAACGGCATATCACCTATTCATACTGACAGACCCAAGGCTATAAATACATTGTAATACCCTCCACATGGGGAGGAGGAATCTCTTGTAATCATCATCGAGATTAAGGTAAACATCTCTGATTAATTAAGGTTGAACCACTTCAAAAATCCTTTGTCTTATTTTTATTTCATATTTATCCGTGATTAATTAATTAGATCAAATCTAGTTTTCTACATCAACAGATACTAATAAGTCTACTAGTACATTTAAAACCTTAATCAACATATTTTAAGCTCTAAATATTTTAAGTGAAAGTGCTCTTATCAAGACCAGGCATATGAATAAGGATGAGATTACATGCAAGAGTTTAAACACAGAAGCCAAAAATCAATATTTTGACTTAAAATTGCCATTTGCGTCACTTTTTTCTCTCCTGCACTAAATTTTCTTTTTTGAAACTTTTAACTTGAAATTCAAATTCCTTGCATTTTTTGGCTAAAAAATCATATTTACATTAGTCGTTTGGCCTTCCAGATTGTCCTGTACAAGACATGCAAGAATCGGGACATCCGTACAAAAGTATTTTTTTTCAATTTTTCTATTCATAATAATATCCCTTATAAATTTGTGAGTCAAAAAACATATTCATAATATTTTTTTACCCTCCGTGATGCCGTAAACAATGTGGGCAAGAAACGGGACCTCCGCGCAAAACATATTTTTTTTTTCGATTTGTCTTCACATGGTAATATTCCTTATATTTTTATGAGTCTAAATATATAGTCGGAATATTTTTTTGACTTACCAATTGTCTTAAACAATTCACGAAAGTTCACGTCCTGCGCGACACGTGCTGGCGAAAATTCGCCTAACATGGGTTTAAATTATTTTTTTCGAAGATGGCGAAGAAGATAAAGTTGCTCAAAATTAAATAATAAGTGAAGGTATGAAGATGATGATTGAAGATGAAATGGTCATCACATCAAACACATAAGAGACAAAGGTTTTTAAAGTGGTTCGACTATAAGGAAAAACCTGTGTCCACTGTTATTTTATTCCCAAGGGTTTACAATAGCACAATATGGGGGTAGAGAGAGAGGTGTGTAGAGAATTGCTTAGTTCAGATTATCTCTCGTGTATCTTGTGTATCGTGTCTCTTGTGTAACGTGTCTCTTGTCCCTTTGGCTAAGGGAATGCATGTATTTATAGTGATGGGAGTCCAATAGATGGAATGTCTTTATACATTTAGATATTTACATCTATATACAATAAACATAACTATTGGTCTTCTTGGGTGGTTGGTCTTCCTTGAGTTGGTTGGTATACCTTATTTTTGTTGGTATGCCGACCAACTGTCCTCGGGTGCCTACCAACTCTCCTCAGGTGTCGTGCAAATATAAATATTTCCACGTAGGATGACAGGTGTCCTTTTCTGACTGGTTCACGTAGACGGAGAATTTTTTCGTTAACAGAAGCCTCAACTGCTCCATGTTTGATGGTTTACTGAAAGGATGGAGTATTTATTCTGCAATGTTGCTCGGTGCTCATGCATAATAAAATTACTGATATGCCTTCTTAATTTGTTCAACATAAAGTGCACTATATTTTGTTCAATGGATGATTCAGGTTGATTGATGGTTGCGTTGGAGCTAATTTTTCTTGTAAGGAACTCTTGTTCGTCAAACGAACATGTGCTATGTATCACGCCTGGGAATCTGGATGCAGTAACTTCATAGTTTGTCGCTCGTAGCTTGTCATAATCTTCAAGTGTGTTGGTTGGTTGGTTGGTTGCTTGGTTGGTTGGTTAGCCGACCAACTGCCTTCTGTGTCGACCAACTGAGTACTGATTATCCGTGTTTGATTTTTCTGACCTCTGCTCCTTTGAGTGCTTTGTTGTTGCGACATGTTAGCTTTTGAACTCAATTATTCAATCTGATTAGTGCCAAGCTAGTGGTGGACTTTGAAATATTTTCGTACAACTTATTCTTTAATGTTGATCAGGGTAGCAATATTAGATATGTCCATTAATGTATATGTTAAATTTAACCCCTGAACTTCAATAGCATGTGCATAATAACTCCTGAATATGCCTCATGAACTTCAATTGCAAAACTAACTCCTGATCAAAAATAACTTCTGAACTTCAAAATCACAACTCCTGAGCAAAAACAACTCCTAAACTTCGAAAACATAACTCCTGAGCAAAAACGACTCATGAATGATGATTGGACGGGGACATGTTCCCTAAAATGACTTCCCAAGAACTTTGCATGTTTTCATTTCCAAACTATCCTGATGTGACCATATAAATAATTTTCCGACCAAGTAATTTTTGTTGAGTAAAACTGCTTTCAACACATAGCCCAGTTAGAAATGTATTGGCATTCCAATTAGGAATGTGATATATTCCAATTAGGAATCTGATTCTGGCATGTGCCATTGATTGGCGTATGTGGAGCTCAGTTGGGCTTAGGAGACTGAATAATAATGATGATACCCAAGAATTTGTCAAGACATGATAGAATGGTCCAATAATAAGCTTGATTGAGCATAATATATAATTTGCATCGAATATTCGTGCTAGTGAGAAATCCATATACATAATAGAAGAGCTGAGAAATCCAGATAAATAACAAGAGTGTCTACCATCTATCGGGCTTAATAAGAAATCCAGATAATAATAAGGAAGGGATCGATTGATCCTGCATTTTTAGAGAATAATAGATTTTCTAGGCATTCTTCAAACAGTAATATATAATCATGAAATTTATCTTCTGCTTAATCTCTGTACATGAATTGACGATTTGCCAATTTCTGTTTGTCTTAGTGTGCCTAAGCAATGGAATATTTATCCCATGCTCCTTCCTAGTTGTAGAGATCTTTTGATCACCCATAAGTGCCAATCTCTGTACATGAATTGATGATTTGCCAATTTCTGTTTGTCTTAGTGTGCCTAGGCAATGGAATTATTTTTATCCCATGTTCCTGCTTAGTTATAACAATCTTATTTAAATTGTCTTGGTGCCTAGGCAGTGGATGCCCCTTGAGGTCACCCATCTTCTTGCCTAGTTTTGGATTCCCCTTGAGGTCACCCATTATCAAACAGGCTTTGCCTTGCGCGATTGTTGTACCAACATTGTTGGTGAGGTTTGTTGATGCCGACTAACCTTAGTTGGTGGCTGTTGATATGCCGACCAACTTTTAGTTGGTGGTTGCTGGATATATATAGAGAGAAGAATTTTCCTGACCAACAGTCTGTTGGAGATAATATCATAACTGATGCAGATTTCCTTGGAGCTGAATATATGATAATAAATATTTTGCCGAGCTCCATGCTGAGATGAATATAGAATATGCATCATAAAGAATGATTCAGAATAATAATAAAGTGTCTGGTTGATCTATCGAAGCAAAATTGCATAATGCCAAACAAGGATAATATTTTCCAGAACATCAGAATATGGCTGAATACTTTGTCGCCCTGAATATAAATAAGAATTACCCAGACCAACTGTCCGTTGGGAGTGAAATATAATAAATGTTGTAGATCTGATCGAAACTGAATATATATATAATAATAAATATTTTACTGAGCTCCATGCTGAGGTGAATATAGAATGGATATAGAGAATGATTCATGCTTGAGCATATATGAGAGCAATAATAAAATCAATAGTGCCTCGCTGAGGTAAAATTTCATAAGGCCAAGCAATGAAAATATTTCTCAAAAGTTTAAGATTGTTTTCGAGCATTCGTCGGCACTGAATCTTGTACCTGTGAAATTTAATAAGTTGCTCGAACATCTGTGGAAGCTAAATTAATTAATCATGAGAATAATTTAGTCATCCAATATATGATATGTATTTGCTCGGGCAATAAAAATATTAAAACATAAAATAATAGGTTATGTCGTATGTCAATATGAGCAATTTTTTATACAAAATGCTAAGCATTTTAATTTTAAGAAAAAGCCCAAATTTAAGTCAATTTTAAAAATATTTTTCTCACGTGGTTTGTGAAATATAAATACTTAGTGTAATAAATCATAAGATTTTAACAATTGAGTTTATAACAGCAAAAAGTTTTATTTTGACCAAAAAAACCAAAGGATTATAGCCCCTTATGCACTAACAGGACTCTGCCAGAGACCCATTTTGCCTCCGACAAGTAAATGATGTTTTGATTACAATTTTCTCCACCTGTGATCAGCGATAGGTGACGTCGACCAACAAAAATGGCCCGTTGACCAAACAAAAATTGGTCGAGCCCTGTTGCCAACCTGTGCAACTTCTATACAGAAAAACATCTCCGACTAACAAAAAATTGTCTGACGAGCCGACCAACAACTGGTTACGCCGACCTGTATTCGGAGAATCTCTCGACCTGTGCAAACCTGCGTCAGTCTTGATTCTAGAACAGCCTTGTCGCTGACCAAGTGCAAACCTATGTCGACCTGTAAAATATGGGCAGATAAAATTTGTCGACCTGTGTAAACACCTATTGCCAACTAGAAAAGTTTAGATAATAATCGTCGACCATAAAGAGTTACATGATGGGCATGATTTATACAGAACTATAATTCTGTCGACAAAGCGTTAACCAGCCAAGTATTCTGGTGAGTTCATTCTTCAGCCCGTGATCGACTTCTATACAGCGACTGGAAAAGTGAATGGACTCCATAAAAATCCTCGTTTCCTTACATTTAAGTGTTGGCCTCAAAATCTACAGCTAACCCTTCATATATGCTGCCAATGAATAAGAGATGGCCGGAAAGCCTGTGTCTTGCTAAAAATGCAAAGTTGATCATACATACACAGTCCGAGAGAAAATTGGAAAAAATATGTGGCCGGCGGGATCTATCGTCTCTATATACGATTATGATTTTTATTGCCGTAGAATATTGAAATAATGCAGATCCTCTATTTGTTGGCTGACGATTGAGTTTTTACCAAAACCAAGTATGGAATACCAAGATCCTCCATTAAATTAAATATAATAAATGTCAGAGATATAAAAAACCCAATTACTGAGTACCAATTCCTCTGTCATCCAAATTCTTGGGAAGGAGAAAGCGTGGCAATTAATTAGGTTGAAAACACTACTCTCTCTGAATTGAATTGAGATGGTTTCTTTTGATAGAACTGTCTTTCTATTTTCCAGATACATAGATAAAATCAACAGAGAGAAATTTGTACTTGTGCTAACATTTATTTCTTTCAATTTTTTGTTATAGGTAAATGAATCATCACATCTAAAAAATTATCATAAGATTCTTGGAATTCATCTTAAACACTGAAAACTATCACACTATTAATAGATTGATACAGTTGTGTGGATAAAAATTATACAATTCATTCAATTGAATAAGATGATGTGAGTAACATCTTTAGATAACAAAATTTAAGGTTTATCCTTAAGGCAAAGAAAAACTCAGGTATGAGAGTCAAATATCTCATATAACTCAATAGATAATCATATTTGCCCTACTTTTAAGGATTCATACAAAACTTATGATCATGATATCCAGTGTTTTGCAGATTTCGTAAATACAAATTGGATAACCAGTTTATGAATATAAACATATAAATATCATGATTTAATCAAAAGATATATGTACGGCGTATAATTGATTATACGCAGAGATAGAAAAACTTAGCTTTTGATGATGATCTTCATTTCGTATGATAATAAGGAAACAATTCTTGTGTCAGATTCCCACAGACGGCGTCAATCTGTTGATGACTAGAAATAGCAGCCATGATAACTTACCGGCATCAACAACAGATAAAATGAAGGCATGAAGATGATGATTGAAGATGAAATGGTGATCACATCAAACACATAAGAGACAAAGGTTTTTAAAGTGGTTCGACTATAAAAAAAACCTATGTCCTCTGTTATTTTATTCCCATGGGTTACAATATGGGGGTAGAGAGAGAGAGAGAGGTGTGTAGAGAATTGCTTGGTTCAGATTATGTCTTGTGTATCTTATGTATCGTGTCTCTTATGTATTGTGTCTCTTATCCATTTGGCCAAGGAAATGCATGTATTTATAGTTATGGGAGTCCAAGAGATGGAATGTCTTTATACATTCAGACATTTACATCTATATACAATGAATATAACTGTTGGTCTTCTTGGGTGGTTGGTCTTCCTTGAGTTGGTTGGTATGCCATGCGTTGGTTGGTATGCCGACCAACTCTCCTCGGGTGCCGAGCAAGTATAAATATTGCCACATATGATGACAGGTGTCCTTTTCTGACTGGTCCACGTAGACAGAGAATTTTTGCGTTAACAAAGTCAATCTGGAGATTTTCATAATTTTCCCAGCACTTTTAGTTTTTTGACGAAAATTAATTTTTATTTATTTTTTGACTTTTTATCCCATGGTATATTTATACGTATTTTTTGGACCCTATGGAAGTGGTCATTTCGATATTTGGGACCGCGATGCTGGCTACAAAAATCGTGCAAAGTTACCTATCTTGCGCGTCGCGTACCGCCCAAATTACCGCATTATTAACCATGACCGTGTCACAATCATTCATTGGTATTTTCGCGGCAAACTTAACCAACATACTTACTAGGATTATTATAATTTAATACGCATCCAAGCGATCCATGCGACGTGGGGATTTTTCTCCTCAATTACTTTTCGTAATGCACCACTTTTCGTGC
Organism: Sambucus nigra; assembly: GCA_949130495.1. Classification (NCBI taxonomy): domain Eukaryota; kingdom Viridiplantae; phylum Streptophyta; class Magnoliopsida; order Dipsacales; family Adoxaceae; genus Sambucus; species Sambucus nigra. Next base: position 198,183,106 of record OX422219.1, read on the forward strand.
AATTTGGCATAATCCCCTTATATATTTATTCTTCAAATTTTTCATTGAATATAATATTTCGATTATCATTAAATACTTATGTTCTAGGATGGGGTATTACATTCTTCCCTCCTTAGGGAAATTTCGTCCTCAAAATTCATGGTCATCAAGCTAACAAATCATTCATCCGATATTTTAACTCAAATCCTAGATGTATTTAACACGATAGTCTAACCCAAATATATCATACCATTAATTTGATACAACTGTGGTGGATCCAAAGGTAATATTCCTAACTCCCAAGCATACCTGACATGTCCATCTAAACAGTACCTCAAAGTAGTTGATTGTCAGTAAATATCATGCTAACATCCCAAAGAACTCTTTATCATGAATTATTTCGAACATCAGGATTTACAAGCCTACATTTCGTCAAATAATTTAGATTTTGACTAGACTAGGAAGATATATCCTCAACATCAATAACCATTCACATAAATGATTTCGAGGCAGCCATTTAATCCCAATGGTCCATCTGGTCAATACCTCCTACGAGACTACACATTAAGCTAGAGTCATCCTAGGTACGGCAACCCAAATACACATGAGAGGTTACATTCTCAATTCGCAAATTCCATATGGAGTGCAACACTAGCATTTAATATTCCATCAAGTTTTAATATTCATATCTTAGAGTCACGACCTCAAATCCACGATATACATTGTAACCAGCTATATCGGTTAACTAGCGAGTGTGTTAAGCTAAATCTATCAAGTATAGATGCAAACTATATGCAACGAACCGCGAGACCATGTGTACACACCAAATGATGTAAAACAAAGGTGCTTTCGAAACGGAGTGTACTCATGTGCATCAGCCTCAACCCGGCCTATCACGCATCACCACTAATCTTATGCAACGTTACATCTGAATACAGACCCTTAACTTGAGTAACAAATTCTCATTATCGGGATCAAAGAAAACACAATAAGATGCAATGGATCAGGCGACTGTCACGCCAGAATGAAATAATTGAATTTGGGCAACGAATCATGCCACGTGAAGTAAGAACCACAACGAACACTAAAAGTCTATATTTTTTCCAACCTACACGTGCGCTAAAGTCTTAGCCATGGCACACATCTTGGATTGAATCACTAATCATGACTATTCATTTTTCAAAGGCAACGACCTGGGAACCGATTCATTTGGAAAGCTAAAAGCTAGGCTTCCCTCCTTAAGACTAAGGCTAATTTTTATCCTTCGTATCAAAGCGAAGTTATATTTCTCATTGCTTAATGTTAATCGCTAACCTAACATACTCAACTCTCCACAATCTCAACATGAGATTGCTAACTTTCAAACCTAGAGATCCTTCTCATATAGTGAAACACAACACTCCCATAATTTTACCCTACAGGCCATCTCTACAATACTTAGCATCGTCCTATGTGATCCCAAATCATAACTATCGAACTAGTTACCATAAAACTATATATCTTTTTTAAGCATTATCCATGCCTAATACCTAATGGTTCTCCTCACTAGAGTCATACTAAGCCATACGGGTTGCACACGTAGGTTCTATAATCAAGCCTAACACTCCATTTTGAGTGCTATCTCTAAAATCGTGATGAACATCATCGTGTCCTAAGTCTCCCAAGTGTAAAACCTAACACATATCAACCTATTTTCACTATTATCCACAAGGGTCATACCTCAACACAATCTTATCAACAAGACATGGCGCTAACTCCTAATTATTGCCATAAAATGACATGACTAAATCGGACTACAAACATCAACAGCCTATGCATCCACACAATAAATTTCCCAATGCTTCTTGAAAGGATACCAATTCAACCATATCCAATGATCATGCACATTCTAGAGTAAGAGTAGTAACGACAAAAATCTTACCAAGTATAACAACCGATCATGGCCGTTAATTTTTTTTTAGGGTCAAACACTAACCCAATTACTACGTGTTACACCAACTGTAACTCTATGTCCTTGACATCATAAGAAATCCCCAAAGTTCAAAGAGAGACATCCTTGTTATCTCAATACATGAAGCGCAATATAAAGTTCACCACTACTAGGGAGTGTCCATCAATTGTACTAATAACTCGTTAGCTAATCCATAACACATATCTCCAAGGCATTGTCAATACGGATTCACATGCATGTCCATATCTATAACCTGAGATCAAAGTCATCACGACGTATAAATTAACCTTATTTAACACTCATCTATGATAACTAACTTGTCTCACTACATAACCATCACACTCATTTGCTAGATCATAAGCTATCACCACTATATAACCTTTGGTAGGGTATGGGACATCGGGTACTACTTATAAAACTTTAGGCCAACACCTTTGACACCACAAGAGATCATATCCCTCAATACCATGACACCTTACTAAACCACAAATTTATTTCATCATTCAAAATGTGAAGTCCCAAGTACTTTATAGATTTGTTATTAAATCACTTCAAATCATCAAGGTTTTTTAATCCCAAAACATAATCAAGTTACTTAGGCATTCAAATTGTCATAAAATTATTTACTCACAAGTTACTTTACTTAGCCACCTAATCCTATAGATGAAACCACAAGCATACCAGCTAAGATGCAGCTAAAATCATTAAGACTTTCTAATCATCAAACTTCCACATGAAACATCTCACATAAGCCTAAGGTGCCACCACTTAACGGCCTACACAAAAACCCGATATTTGTAAGCTAACACTACTAGAACAAATACAGCGGAACAACAATGGCTACTAACTTAGCCGATTACCAACTCAAAGAGAAGAGTACAACGTGCTCAAGACCTCAATTTTACCATCAAGGTACAAATCAAAACCATTACCAGGCAAGTGTGACCAACTCCAACTAACAACGACATCAAAAGATCCACTACCGACCTCACCACGTCACACCCGAAAGGAACATTGAATCTAAAGCTCTGATACCAAGTTGTAATGCAACAACCCAGATTTATGGGTTAATAAAGGATCAACCCGATTCGAGTTACGCGTTAATTTTGAAGTGCAATGAAACACCCTAAATATTATTTCTAATCCAGTTTTATTATTATTTAACATTATGGTTATTAGCATGCAATTTCAATTTATAATCACTAAGTGATATGACCCAAGGGAAGTGCCCCTAAGGGCAAGTGAACATAGCTATTAATCATAATTGCAAGAAAATACTTACTTGTAAGACGCTCTCAAAGTATGGAACGTCGTACAACCTGCCGTGACAAAAGGAAGGATATGAGCCGAATGCTCAGTGGGATCATACACAAATGAAATATAGGAACTAACAGCAGAACATGAGTACTCACATGCTACAATACATGCATGTGAAAATATGTATATATCTATATATATACCTTTGAATAGTACATATACCAATGTATTCAACCATTTTATTCCATAAATGTTACTTGATATCGTTTAACTTCCTTAGCTTCATAAAATCGTCATTTTGTATTATCATGCTTTGAAAACTAGCATTCATTCCCATTAACTCACGCATAGTTAAAAATTATCCTTCATTTTCGTTTACTTTCAAACTTTTATTACTCAACGTTCATTAACTCACGCCAGAGTTACCTAACCATTTTATAGGAGCTTCATTAAATACACGCACATATCGTGTTTAGAAAAATACTCTTTTTCCTTTGAAAGCCTCATGTAACACACGCTTGGGTTATTTATGATTCAAACCTTATTACGTAGATTAAGCATTATTAAGTCGCCTTATTTAACCATCCCATGTTACCACGTGAACATTAAACAATTAATGCCTTATTCTTGCATTAATAAATTATTGTCTCAATACCATCAATTTATGCCTCTTTCATGAATATTCGATTCATTACTTAACATTCTCTTTAGGGAATCTGCCAACACACACTCATCACAACGCACGCATACCCACGGTTTCACGGAATTTCACTGCCCGACACCGATTACCAAGTAAATTGTAGTTGGTTTGGGATCTTTCACCACTAGGGATAGCATATCCCTGCTTAATTATTTATCCTAGCATCATTCGATATCATTATCTTGCCAATGTATTCAATATTTTCATAATGTTCACATTAATATGCCTTTTCGGCGCCAAAGTCAAAACCTTTGGCTTAACCGTCCATTTTCCATTATTCATTTAGGAAAAATCATTATGTTCCATTAAAGTCCTTTTTCTATGCACTCGCTGATTTTTACACCGAAAATCATTTTTGCTTTCAGGACTTAAATAATTCTTTTCATATTAGTGCCAAAACACTCTTTAACATTTTTATTTCATAAAAATGTCACACTTTAAGTAAATTATCAATTTACCCTTTTTCTTTACAACAACTTGCAACCTTATCCTTTTTTTGTGTTATTCACCAACAATACCCCTTTCAAGTTCCAAACTCAACACTTAGCATTTTAGTCATTAAAACACTTGTTCAACTTCTCACTTTACCAAAATTACACATTTTACATTTTAAACCTTTTAATATATGAATTCACGCTTTTTACATATTAAAGTCTTATTTCTCATATGATGGCCTACACACTTTATTTATGAGTTATAACGCTAAAAACCCATTTTAGTCTACATTTACACATTTGACACTCTACATTTCAAACTTAGTGCTACACACTTTAATTATGACTTTTTGCATAAAGACCCATACTTAGTCATTTTATTCACAATTAGTCTTCTACACTTTCATTATTTACATTTTTCACTCAAAGTTTGCAATAAGACTACACTTTCACGTGTTTACACTTTTAATCCCAAAACTTAGTTTAATAAACTAAATAGTACATTTTGTAAATGAAACTTCACTTGCTCATTCATTTCATAATGATTCATAAACATTAAAATCGCTATATTAATCTCATAAAAGGGCATATACATACCAAGTGTTCTTCACATCAAAGAAATCAATTATTCACCTTAAAATATGAGTTTAAAATATTTTATTTCATAAAATGTTGGTGAATAGTGGGTTGAAAATTATCCATTTTTAAAACCCATTCAATCCTTCATTTTAAGTGCCCATTTTCATAGAAAATAGTAAGAATGACACTAATAAGTCTATTAGTACATTTAGACCCTTAATCAATATATTTTAAGCTCTAAATATGTAGAAAAATCAAGTTAAACATAGGTTTACTACCAGACCCATTTCAAAGATAGAAAATCCCATTTTTACTACTCTATATCTTGAAATCATGTAGTATTTAATCTTTAATCATGGATGTATATTTCTACACACATAATATCAACAAGATGTAAGGTACTCATACTAATTTCATCATCAACTTAACTTAGTAAGAGATAAGTATTTTCCACCTCAAAATATCTCCAAATGGTATGAAAATGATGGTGTAGGAAGAGTAACCCCCGCCTCCAAAGGTGGCGTCAAGGGGTTCAAGAAAAGCTCCCCAAGAACTCTCCAAGAGTACTCTTTTTAAGCTCCATGGTTGTTCCATCTTCAATCTCAAAACAACTCTTATACAACTCCCAAATCTCATCAAAAGCTTCTTCAAAACTCTCCTTACAAGTTGTCCCACACCTCCAAGGTGTTTTAATGGTGTTTGTGACCTCCACAATGGTGCATTCATGGTGTAAATATGGTGGGGGAGAAGGGATGCAAATTTTGAGAAGTGTAGTAAGATTTTGGCTATGGAAAAGGGAAGAGAAATATGATGAGGAAGATACAAGCCCCATTTTTTTGGGTCCAAAGTTATCTTCATCCTTTCTATCTTAAAGAACAAATGAGGAAGCTTAACACTCGATGACCCCAAGGACAAGAACCTAACTTTTTCATTTAGGTGAAAGGGATCTTATCAAGACCAGCCATCTGAATAAGGATGAGATTACATGCAAGAGTTTAACACAAAAATCGAAATTTTGACTTAAAATTGCCATTTGCGTCAGTTTTTTTATCTCCTGCCCTAAATTTTTTTTGATACTTTTAACTTGAAATTCATATTCTTTTCATTTTTTTGGCTAAAAAATCATATTTACATTTTTCATTTGGCCTTCCGGATTGTCCTGTACAAGACGCCCAAGAATTGGGACCTCTGTACAAAAGTATTTTTTTCGATTTTTCTATTCATAATAATATTTCTTATATTTTTGTGAGACAAAAAATACATTCACAATATTTTTTTGACCCTCTGTGATGTCCTAAACAATGCGCGCAAGAAACGGGACCTCCGTGCAAAACATATATTTTCCGATTTTTCTTCACATGGTAATATTCCTTATATTTTTATGAGTCTAAATATATGGTCGAAATATTTTTTTTGACTTACCAATTGTCCTAAATAATTCACGCAAGTTCGCATCCTGCGCGACGCGTGCTGACAAAAATTCACCTAACATGAGTTTAAATGATTTTTCAGAAGATGGCAAAGAAGAGAAAGTTGCTCAAAATTAATTAATAAGTCGATCTTGAGACTTTCATAATTTTCTGAGCACTTTTAGTTTATTAACGATAAATAATTTTTATTTATTTTTTTACTTTTGCCCCATGGTATTTTTGTATGTATTTTTTGGACCCTATGAAAGTGATCATTTCGATATTTGGGACCGCGATGCATGCTACAAAAATCATGCAAAGTTACCTATCTTACCCGTCGCGTACCGCCCAAATTATCGCATTATTAACCATGATCGTGTCATAATCATTCATTAGTATTTTCGCATCAAACTTAACCAACATACTTACTAGGATTATTATAACTTAATACACATCCAAGAGAACCATGCGACGTGGGAATTTTTCTCCTTAATTACTTTTCGTAATGCGCCACTTTTCGTGCAATTTGGCGTAATCCCCTTGTTGATGCAAAAAACTGGACCGAATCCCATTTTTATGATCACAGATAAATAGATAAAAACAATCCAATCAAGCACATGAGAGACAAAGATTTTTAAAGTGGTTCGGCTATGAATAAAGCCTACGTCCACTGTTATTTTATTCCCAGGGGTTTACAATAGCACCATAGGGTGTGGAGAGAGAAAGGATGTGTATCTTGTGTATGGTGTTTCTTCATTGTCGAATCTCTCCCTTCTTTGGCTAAGGGAATACATGTATTTATACTGATGGGAGATAAAGAGATACAATGTCTATATACATTCAGACATTGTGTCTACGTACAATGAATCTAATTGTTGGGCTTCTATGATGGTTGGCCTTCCTTGAATTGCTTGGTATGCTATGTATTGTCACCTATTAATACAGTATAAATGTACATTAAGGCTCATTAAATGCGTTGTCATCTTCATTAATGAACATTAAATGCATAGTTATCCTTTGATCTTCCTGGTTGGTATGCCGACCAACTCTCCTCGGGTGCCGACTATCTTTCCTCGAGTACCGACCAACTCTCCTCGGGTGTCGATCAACTCTCCTTAGGTGCCGAATATTGCCACGTAGGATGACATGTGTCCATTTCTGATTGGTCCTCGTAAATGAAGAATTTTTGTGTCAACAGAAGCCCCCAATGCTCCATACTCGATGGCTTACTGAAAGGATGGAGTATTTATTCTGCAATGTTGCTCGGTGCTCGTGAAATTCTTGATCTACCTTTTTGATTTGTTCAACATAAAGTGCACTATCTCTTGGATGATATATGATGTCGGATGATCGATGGTTGCTAATACCTCTTTTGTGGAACTTTGTTCATCAAGTGAACGTGTGTTATGTATCACCCCTGGGAATTTGGATGCAGCCATGCCATAGTATGCAGCTTGTAGCTTGTCATAATCTTCAAGTATGTTGATTGGTTTGCTAGCTGACCAACTGAATCCTGTGCCGAGCAACTGAGTGCTAACTTCACGTGCTTGATTTTTCTGATTTATGCTCCTCTAAATACTTTATCGAGTAACATACTATCTTTTGAACCCAACTCTTCAATCTGATTAGTACCAATCTAGTGGTGGACTTCAAAACATTTTCATATAACTTCTTCTTCAATATTGGTCAGGGCAGTAGTAGTAAAGATATCAGTGTAGATGCTGAATTTCACTTCTGAACTTCAATATCATGTGCATAATAACTCCTGAATATGCCTCCTGAACTTCTGAATGCACCTCCTGAACTTCTGAATACCTCTTGAACTTCAATAGCCTCCTGAACTTCAATATCAAAACTAATTCTCGAGCAAGAAAAACAACTATTGAATGATAGTTAGCCGGGGCCCCGACTATGTAAGTTTATGGAGTTGAATTTGATGCTCAACTGCATGATGTTATGAGAATGTGCCTCCGAATGAACAACTGAATTTGTAATAGAAGCCCCCAAGTGTGGAATATGAATTTTGAATGCTTTCTCGGCCTTGAAGTATGTTATTTGATAAATTTTCTTATTTTTCATAGACAATAAGATTTGCCCCACCTGTTGTATGTTGTTCGACCAATCGGAGTTGATGGAGATTGATTCCCGACCAACCGTAGTTGGTGAATTTTCTTCCCAACCAACCGTAGTTAGTGATTCTGGGAAATTTTTTATTCCCAACCAACCTTAGTTGGTGGATTTTCTTCCCAACCAACGGTAGTTGGTGTTTCTGGGAAATTTTTTTATTCCCGACCAACCTTCGTTGGTGGATTTTCTTCCCAACCAACCGTAGTTGGTGTTTCCGGGAAATTTTTTTATTCCCGACCAACCTTAGTTGGTGGATTTTCTTCCCAACCAGCCGTAGTTGGTGTTTCTGGGAATTTTTTTTATATGCTCCTTGAAGTTGAATATATATAGAAAGAAGAAATTTTCCGAACTCCATGCTGAATATAAATAAGAATTACCCCGACCAACTATCTGTTGGGGGTGAAATATAATAAATGTTATAGATCCTCCTCGGAGCTGAATATGATAATGAGTATCTCGTCGAGTTCCATGTTGAGATGAATATATAATATGAATCCCAAGGGATATATAGAATAATTTGTGCTTGAGCCGATATCTCCGAGCAATAATAAAATATATAATGCCTCGCTGAGGTGAAATATCATAATGCTGAACAATGATAATAGTTTCCAGATTATTTCCGAGCATTTGTCGGCGTTGAGTCTTGTACTTGTAAAAATTAATAACTTGCTCTACCATATGTGTAGGCTCAATTAGTTAGTTATCATGATAATAATCTAGTCAATATAATGAATATATGATATTTATTAGCTCGGGCAATAAAAATATCAATTTCAAAATATGAAATAATATATATCCGACTGATCTGTCAAGACAAAATTGCATGACGTCGGGCAATAATAATAGTTTCCATAAGTTTAAGATTGTGATCGAGCTTTCGTCGGGATTGAATCTTGTACCCGTGGAATTTAATAGGTTGCCCGAACACCTGTTGAGACTAAATAAAATAGTTATTCTCATTAGAATAATTACTCAGCCAAACAATATAAGATGTGTATCCATTCGGACATAAGGCAATATAATTTTCAAAATATGAAATAATATGGCTTGTGTCATGCCGACTATGATGTCATGTGAGCAGATTTTTATAAAAAATGCCCGACATTTTAATTTTGAGTAAAAGACCAAATGTACATTAATTTTTTAGAAATTATTTATCACTTTAGGAATTATTTAAAATTCAATAAATGCTCAAATATAATTTTTTGGTCTTGAAATATTTTTCACATAAAGTTTATGTGGATTAGAAAATAACCAAGTATGCATTTTAATTTTTCTCCATGCAAATTTTCAATTAGGAATTTCATGTTTTGATTTAATAAAGGATAAGAATAAGGGAGTAGTCTTGTCCTTTGGTAGCGAAGTAGTGATTTTGTCAAAATCAAAAAGAGAGAACCAAAGGAATCGTCAATTTTCAATTCTGGTATTAGCTTTTTACTGCCTCCGACCAAGGTTGAGATGTTGCTAACCAACAATTGATTTTCTCGACCAACTATATACATGCCGACCAATAATAGGTACATCCGAGTAGAAATAGATGTAGCCGATCAACGAATGGGATCTCGGGAACTCCTCAAATTGCATAATATCCATCACCGATCATAATGAAATGCCTCCGACCAACATTTGATTTTTTTTACTAGCTATATATCGTGGACCAACACAATTGGTGCTGGTGATGTTTATTGTTGTAGTATTGGTTGCCAACCTGCTCTCCAACAATCATTCGGCCATACTTGCAATTATGAGGTGCCCCGACCTTTTACAGCCGACCTATGCCAGAAGTTTTTTCAGCAGTTCTTTGTTGATGTCTGGAATTAGTAAACTGAAATTCGGTGGAGGATTGTTGCCGACTTGATGCCGAACAAGTGTATGAGAACTACCGAGTAGAAATAGATGCCATCGACCAACAAATAATAAGTCGTGGAGCTCCTCTTGATGTATAATACGTGATAAAAGGATAACTGTTGGAGATCTCTTTGAAACTGAATATATGATAATAAATATTTTGCCAATCTCCATGCTGAGATGAATATAGAGAATGATTCGTGCTTGAGCACATATCAGAGCAATAAATCAATAGTGCCTTATTGAGGTTATATTTCATAATGTCGAGCAATGAAAATATTTTCTAGAAGTTTAAGATTGTTTCCGAGCATTCGTCGGCACTGAATCTTGTACCTGTAAAAATCAATAACTTGCTCGAACATCTGCAAAGGCTAAATCAAATAGTCATCATCATCAGAATAATTGTTCAGCCAAACAATATATGATATGTATTAGCTCACACACAAGGCAATAAAAATTTCAAAAATGAAATAATATATGTTGGCTGATATGTCGAGGCAAAATTGCCTGATGTCGAGCATTAACAGTTTCCAGAGGTTTAAGATTATGGTCAAGCTTTCGTCGGGATTGAATCTTGTATCTGAGGAATTTTAATAAGTTGTTCGAACACCTGTTGAGACTAGATCAGATAGTTAGTCATGAGAATAATTTTATGATCCAATCAATATATGATATGTATTTGCTCGGACAATAATATGTTGTGTCGACTTCGTGTGCCAAGGTGAGCAAATTTTTTATCAAATATGTTCCTTATAAAACATAATTCTAGAATTTTTGTAAAGTTATTTAAACTCCAATAAATAATCAAATATAATTTTTATTTCAAAAATATTTCACTTCACTCATCTTTAAACAACCAATTTGAACAAAGTTTGAATGGGGTGTGGCATTGTAAAAATTTTATACAGCAAAGTTAAATCTATTTGAGTCCAAAGTATATGTTTAGAAAAATTATTTTCCCATAAAGTTGTGCTCTATATGAATGTGGTATTATAAACCAAAATTTTAAATGTTTATTTTAACAAAGTAATGGTTAAAAATCTAAATATCCCATCTCAGGATGTATGCAAGAGAAAACCGTTTTAGTATCTCGTGTTATATAAAAATGCAAAAAAATTTAAGAAGAAAGTTTCAGGTGAATCAAATTAAATTGGGTGTTTGACGAGGAGGATTCCTCGGTGACGGTTCAACGACCTTCTTCAATGTTCTTTACTGTTGCCGATTACAAATAGACGTCGGCGAGCATCATTACCGACCAGCAATAGATATGGCGATCAGCGTTAGATGATGACGACCAATATTAGGAGTAGCCTACCAATGCTGACCAACATTAGATGGTCAAGAAACATCTGTCCGACCAGCAAAATATAACGTCGACTAGAAGATTTTGTTAACAACTAGGTTAAATCAGGTGAAATTGCTCGAGTTTTCTTCACAAATGACCACTGACCAACAAGGGTGGTCCAGTAAATAATTTTTTGTCGGGTACCGACCTGTACAAGATAACGCCGAACAGTTAATAGGAGTGGCCGACTAAGTATTGGTTGATCTTTGCAGTTTATTTGGTCTATCGTCGACCAACATTAGACATCGCGGATCTATTTTAGCTGGGCCGATCAATAAAAAATGGTTTGGAGTTGACGTTGACTAACAATAAATGGTCTAGGGCTATCATTGACCAAGAATGGGTGTGCCGACCAATAATAACTGATGTCAACCTTCCCTTTATGGCTGTCGACGAGCAACACGATATCTCCATCATGTTTTCGACCAATAGCCCCTGGTATCCATGTGTCTCCGACCAACAAAAAAATTCACCGACCCATAAAATGTTGTCGACCAGTTTATAAGAGCTTCCGACCAATAAGCTGATGTCACCTACAAGCAAAAAGGTAAGACAAATGTGCCGACCTGGCCTGTTTGTCGTACAAGAGTCTTCGACTACCAGGGTGTCGTAGGTCGATTGGGGAACAGTCACTATCATGTTGTTGGAGGCCTCCGTTTTGTGTGAATCTGTTGCCAACTCAGAGCAAGCTCCAGTTACCTGATATCAAGATGGGTAAATTTAGAGAGTGAAATTTGACCGGGTCAAATTTACTTGATATTAACATATTTATAAATAATTTCAGGTCCGGCATCTCTTATTGGGATTTTTCAAAACTAAATCTCCTCATATTTAGTGTTTTGACCTCCTGATAAATTCAATTACTTGTGTTGTGATTAGTTGATCATGACTGAACCCAGAAATCCAGTTGGGGTTTGATATTTTTCAACAGCTATGTTTCTTAATGACGAATCACGGAGAAATTTTGATCACAGATTTTTGCCCCAAATTCCATAATTTTTTTTTTACTGTATAACGTTGAAGTTGAAACAATTGAGATGAAATAAATTCAAAACTCCTTCATCTTCCAGAGATTTATTAAAATGAAAGCTTCTCCACTACCATTTCTTGAGCGACTGTTCATTCTTGTAATCCTTTTTATGAAAATGGGTCATTAGTTTTCAGGAGAGAGAAAGTAGAACGATTTATCTTCACCATGTATTGGGTTTCAGATTCGATCTCTATTTCGATCCCTTGCCTGGTGTTGTTACCATAATCTGATAATTTTTATCACAGAGAGAGTTTGCATTCTCATATGATTTGAGGAAATCAAACAGGGGATTGCGATTATAGATTTGTTTTTTCTCCTCAGTTAGATCGTCGGAGTCTATTTTAACGGCCATTCATCAAATATGTATATTAAATCAATTAATCAAACATTAAACCAATGAATCAATCTTCATCAGAACTAATAAATCGTAACAAATCGAAATTATTAGATTTATATTGTAAAGATATGGTCAATATTCTGAAGAGAGAGAATCGTTTTGAATTGTTGTGGAATATGAGGATCCACCTAACAAAAAATTTCAGAAATGGAATACCAAATAAATCAAATTGATGGGAGCTTTTGAAGTAGATCTGAGTCAGAATTGTGATTTCTTTAGTGAGAGAAAATCGTTCTTGATCATATCTTTTTCTCATTCTCTGATTACAGATAGAAATATATGATGGAAATTTGAATAGTAAAAAAATTCTAAACTTGGCTCAAAATCAACAATAAAAATTACCAAAATTTGACATGATCGTCAAGATCTATATGTGAATAAAGCGGTGTGGTTAACATCCCTGAATTTCAGGTTGCACATGGCAAATCATTCTATATAATAGTGTTATATGGATTCTAAAAATTTATATAATCTCTGAATATGTGATTCATGATATAAAATTTAAACTTGAGAATCAAGCCAAAAGTTTTAATTTATGAAATCCATCAATTTACAGATTTCTCAACAAGAATTAATTTAACCGTTATGATTTTAAAATCATGATATGCAATTTTTGCATATTTCATAAATAAAAATTGGACAACTAATTTATGTATATAAACATAAAAACCATGACTAAATCAAAAGATGTATGTATAATTGATTATATGTAGAGAAAATAAAAACTTAGCTTTTGATGGAGAACAATGCTTGTAACACGCTCCCACAGACGACGCCAATCTGTTGATGCAAAAAACTGGACCGAATCCCATTTTTATGATCACAGATAAATAGATAAAAACAATCAAATCAAGCACATGAGAGACAAAGATTTTTAAAGTGGTTCGGCTATGAATAAAGCCTACGCCCACTGTTATTTTATTCCCAGGGGTTTACAATAGCACCATAGGGTGTAGAGAGAGAAAGGATGTGTATCTTGTGTATGGTGTTTCTTCATTGTCGCATCTCTCCCTTCTTTGGCTAAGGGAATACGTGTATTTATAGTGATGGGATATAAAGAGATACAATGTCTATATATATTCAGACATTGTGTCTATGTACAATGAATCTAATTGTTGGGCTTCTATAATGGTTGGTCTTCCTTGAATTGCTTGGTATGCTATGTATTGTCACCTATTAATACAGTATAAATGTACATTAAGGCTCATTAAATGCATTTTCATCTTCATTAATGCACATTATATGCATAGTTATCCTTTGATCTTCCTGGTTGGAATGCTTATCAACTCTCCTCGGGTGTCGATCAACTCTCCTCAGGTGCTGAATATTGCCACGTAGGATGACATGTGTCCTTTTCTGATTGGTCCTCGTAGATGAAGAATTTTTGTGTCAACACCCCTCGTATATTTTTTCCTCAAATTTTTCTTTGAATATAATATTATGATTATCATTAAATACTTATGTTCTAGGATGGGGTATTACAGTTTATCTATTTAAAACACTATAAATTGATGATTTTATTTTATAAATACATACAGCCCTATGTATCTCTTATGGGTTATTCGGTTCTTATCTATTGTTCTTCCAAAGTGAGAATCCATATCAAAGGAGTCATATAGGATATGTCCTTCTCGAATCGAACTTTTTTGTTATTGTGATCGTCCCGGGTGGTTGGTCTGTGGAGGTGGATCCCTCTTTCCTTCCCTTTTTTCGACGTACGTACGGAATTACATCCTTTATCGGGGCGCTCGATCGTCGTCGATGTGGGGTGATATGTATAGATAGAGTCGTCAACCTATTTTGCACAAAACAGGTAAAAGAAATGTTGCTGCCTCGAGAGAACAACATTAAGGATAATACTGATGCTTGTGAAACTAAGTAGTTCAAAGGTTCGAGGACTAAGTTACGGAATGGCAAAGTGTTAGGCACCTATCTTGTCCTTTTAATCTCTCATGGGTAAGTGTTAATCTTCTCCTGTAAAACTATTTGATGTGTGCGCTTATGTGCATAATATAAATGGAGAACGGAATCGCACGACTCGCGTCATGGATAAAAGGCAGAGCGAGGTCATCCTTCGAAGTGTTACCAAAATAATAATAAAAAGTATCATATAAGTGTTTATCGATTCATAAATCATTATAAAGAAATGATTGCGTATATCGGACAAGACATAAGCAAGCAAGCATATAAATGTATATATCATGAATATATGATGAAAATAAAGTAACAAATATATATGGGGATGACTCGAGTCGAGGGATTTACCCAAGATGCCTACGTAGCTCGGAGGCATCAAAGTCCACATAGTTCCTCGACAATACAAGGTGGGGTTTAACCGAATAATCCAACCGGGGACTTTATTATGTGTGTGTGTAGAAAAAAGTGTTTTAATGTGAGAAAGTGTGATGAGAAATCCCCATTTAGAATTTACAGATGAATCCTATTTTTCTTCTTTTGGATTTTTCTATTAAAATAAAGTATGTGGAAATACTAATAATAAAAGTTTAAAATTAAGATGTGTGATGTAAGAAATTAAAGTACTAAAGCGAAAATGAAGTAACCTATGAAAAATTAAGAGAATTTCAAGACAAAGAGGAAGGAATGGACCTCCTTATGAAGACTTGAAGTAGATCTTGCTTGTGGATGCGCTGATCTCAAAATGAAGTGATGGTGTTTTGAGGAGGTGGGTGGAAATTTACTCAAAAGAATATAAAAATGATGGAATAAATGTGGGAAATGGGCTTTTAAGGAAAAAAATAACTCTGAAATCGAGGGAATTTTCTCTTAATTGCTGAGAGGGATGTTCAGGGGTTCTAAGATGTGTCTTTCAAAGTGAGATCATGGACTCTATTTATAGGGACAAGGGGGTGTTTATCGGCATGGTCTTAGACCTACCTGTCCGCATAGAATTCTAGGCACACTACCGATAAGTAGTGTCCTAGGGTTGCTAATTGGCAGTCTGAGGCAGGTTTTAAAAAAATAATAGTAAAATACAAACCGTAAGTCAAAATCATGCACGGGTGGACCATTAGAAAGGGTATTCATAGAACTTTAAGAATACATTGAGCCACACTCGGTTTTGATAGTTGACCAAATTCAAATGCAGTTCGAAAGCACCCGTTGGTCACTGGACAGGAAATTCCTAGAGGAAAACGGATTGTTCATTCGAACCATAAGGCTGATTCGCACACAGGATAAATTTTTGGAAAAAGTATTCAGAGGCCTTTGAAGATTCATTCAGTCTCATTCGGTTTGGAGAGTTAACCTTAGTCAAATGAGGGGATTCATATTCTTTCAAAGATTCATTGAACTTCTTCTCGGACAAGAAAGTTGACCAGAGTCAAATGGGGCCCGAGAGTGCCTAGTGGCCTCTAGATCGGTATTCAAGGTATGATCTTGGGTTTGCGATGAATGGGTGAGTGGAAGGAACCTAACAATGTTCTTAGCGGGTCCTAGGATGGGGTGTCTACAAAGAGTCACTCAACGAGTGAGCTTGTAATAAGTGAATGACATCAAATGATAGACACCGCATCGATGTTGGGAAAGAGCTTTTGTAGGTCAATTTTGGGGACCTGGAGGATGAGGTTGACTGATTCACTGGGTCGAGGTCAATTCTGAGGACCTAAGAAGACAAGAATGACCGATTTAGCGGGTCAAGGTCAGTTGTGTTAGGAATAACCAATTATGAGGGTCGAGGTCAATTGTGAGGAGTTGTAGCGACCAATTATGAGGGCCGAGGTTAATTCTAAGGACCTAAACTTATGACAATTCATTTTGTGGGTTGAGGTCAATTCTGAGGACCTAAAGTTACGACGACCAATTCTGAGGGCTAAATTTATAAGCCAATGTCAATTATGAGGACCTAAAGTTATGACGACTAATTCTGAGGGTCGAGGTCAATTCTGAGGACCTAAAGTTGTAGCAACCAATTTTGAGGTCGGAGGTCGATTCTGAGGACCTAAAGTGACGTCGACCGATTTGGGGGGCCGAGGTCAATTCTGAAGAACTAAAGTTGTAACGATCAATTCTGTGATACAAGGTTAATTCTGAGGACCTAAAGTTATAACGACCAATTCTGAGGGTTGGGGTCAATTCTGAGGACCTAAAGTGATGTCGATCGATTTTAGGGGTCGAGGTCAATTCTGAGGACCTAAAGTTGTAGCGACCAATTATGTGGGTCGAGGTCAGTTCTAAGGAGCTAAAGTGATGAGAATGACCGATTCAGTGGGTCGAGGTCAATTATGAGGACCTAAGATTGTGGCGATCAATTTTGAGGACCGTGGTCAATTCTTGGAACCTTAAGTTATAGCGACCAATTTTACGGGCCAAAGTCAATTCTGAGGATCTAAAGTGATGAGGATGATCGATTCTGAGAAACGAGATAAATTTTAAGGACCTAACATTGTAATAACCAATTTCGAGGTCTGAGGTCGATTCTGGGAACCTTAAGTTATAACAATCAATTATGTGGGTCGAGGTCAATTCTGGGGACCTAAAGTGATGACGAACGATTCTACGAGTCGAGGTTAATTCTGAGGACCTAAAGTGATAAGGATGACCAATTCAGCGAGTCGAGTAAAATCCAGAGGACCTAGGGTTGTGATAACCAATTCTAAGGGTTGAGGTCAATTCTTGGGACCTTAAGTTGTGACGTGGGGAGTTGCTCGCCTGAGGAATTTTAAATTATCTTGGGGGTGTAAACGCACCTTTAGTTCCTTCAGGGATTGTGTTATTTTGGGACTCCACTGGGGAAGGACTTATCTTTGAGATATCCGATTGGTGATTATGTTGTCTTCAGGATCCACTAATGCAGTACTTATCTTTGAGATATCTGACTAGGGATTATGTTGTCTTGAGACTCCATTAGGGGATGTTTAGGCCAAGGAATAGTAGACTTGGATTCGGACACATCATTGGTTCTGCTTGTTGAATATGTTGAGGATAGATTTGTAAGATTAACTCAGTTAGTGATTATGTTGGGGATAATGTAATACCCAGAAATTTTATGGCTTTCAATTATGAGATGAATTAAATGAAATTGCTTTTAATTATGGGATTAATTAAATTAATTTGGAATAATTAATTAAAAATTAATTCGAATTTAAATAACTAGCGAGTCGAGAGTTAGTATTTGATTATGATCATAATGTTGAATATTACTGAGTGAATATGGTAATATATGATTATTGAATTTATTAAAACTGTCAAGAGTTAAAAATACGACAGTTTCGGTAATTAGGTTGGGACGTGCGTGCTAGTCGTGTCAGGAACTAATTTAATGGATTTATAAAAAATTAATTTTATAGCATCTGTATGGTCATTTTTAGTTCGCCAACATGTCCAGAAGGATCGAGATAATCAGAAAACACTAGCCGATGGTTTAGTTTGGGTCCCGGGGCATTTTAGGCCTAACCGGCAACCCAGGAGGGTATTTTAGTCATATTGACTTTTTGAGGAATAGTAACCCACGAATTTTAGAGTAATTATGTCACCTAACACTTAGTTCTCCTAGGGCTTTCACAACAAAAAATCACAAACGGCCATTAGAGAGGAAGAGAAGGAAGTTCCCAAAGGAGAACCACCACTTAGAGGCTTTTGCATCACCGTCGGCACCACCGGGTAGATCAGGAAAAGAGGATCGCTTCCATATCTTCTGCTTCAAAGGATCAGAATCTTTATTTCCATGTAAGTAACTTAACTTCCAATAATCAGTGTATATGTTACCCATGATAGTTTAGGAATTGAGAATAACCTTGATAATATTCAAAATTTGTGAAATTTGGAGACAAAAATATTAATCTGGGTAGGATTTGTATGTAGACTCAATTCTGTAAATACATCAGTCACGAAATCATGATCCATGCATAGATAATTATGAATTTATGTTGAGTTGTATGATGTTATTGAAGAAAATAGAGAAATAGGGTCTTTATAATAATTAGATGATTTAATTCAAGAAAAGGATGATTAATGATGATTTAAGAATTTTGAAATGTTAGAATTCATGTATTTAGGTTGATATACCATGGGATGATTCTACTTTAGAATATGGCATCATGTAATGAAAATTGGAGATTAAACTATGCTAAAAATGCAGAAAAATCTGGGCTATAACTGCTCGATCGATCGACATTCATAGTTGATCGATCAACTAGATCGATCGATCGACATTCTTAAGTCGATCGATCGATCGACATTCTTAAGTCGATCGATCGACTCCCTCTGCACTTGTGATATTTTTCCCTTTTAAGATTTAATCGATTACGACTCTTAAAAGTTATTGGTAGGGACTATGTTAACATATTGAGATTTAGGGAAGACCAGTAGGGGTGTGTTTGAAACCCGAAACATATTAGAATTGATTTGGAGTTTAGTGCTAAACTTACAAGTGTCCAACGAGTGAGTTACTATTAGAAGTTGCGAGAAAATGAATTAAATTTATATAAGTGATAGCTTAAGGTTAGAGGTATAAATAGGGACCTTAAATTACTAAATTAACCTTAGGGACAAGTGGGAGACTTAGTAACCTTTTGGGCTAGGTTTAAGTACTCGGAATTATACGATGAGAGCGTTATCGGCTAAACGTATTACGTGAAATAAATGAAATGATATTAGATTACGTATAAGACTTATGGTATAGGGATGGAATATACCTATAGTAATATGATGATTATCTATATTGTGTGAACGCTTGGTATGGATTATTGTGTGTATGACATACCTACCATGCTTGCTATCACGGGGGGTTGATTTTCGGAAAAAGGACCATCTTATCTTTGTGTGCCTTCGAGGGGATTTAGATTGGTACCTTAACGATATAGGACTGTGAATGACTTATTTGTGAGTTAATAAGGCAGCTGACCATGGGAGCGTAGGTATTTGCATGACCCATGGGTATGCGAACTATGTTCGCCTCCAATATGTGTGATTTTTATTGAAACGGTTCCTGAGCAATTCGGAATGCGTGATCCTTATGTACATGATGTATCGGGATTTGATAGAAGAGTGTGTGTGCACTGAAGCTTAGCCTAGGGGTGTTATATATGTATATATGTATATATGTACTGAGATTGAGATATATGTACTTGTGACTGGTTCACTGTTGCTTGGTAGATATGAATAATTGAGATATTTAAATGGGTTAAAAATGTGAGAATTTATACAACATTTGAGTTATGTAATTTGATTAATGTAATTATGAGTTATACGTATGACATATTTGGGTAATACGAATAGACACCCTATATTACAATGTTAAGACAGGAGTTCGTACAAACTAGTTAGTTAGTGGCATAACTAGGATGGGTTAAGGTTATACGCTAGGTGTGCACATTAGTTGAGGGGTGAGGAACTCAAGTGAGAGCACGTAACTAACATAATATTTACTGTTTAATGTAATTAAACACTTGCTATATTTTTAAATTGTTTTCACCTCGGCTCTGACCCGTTTGCTTCCAAATCTATTTTTTTTGTAAAAACCTTTTAGGTGCCCAGCCACAGGGACGCCAAGCATAAGAGTTCCATTCTGATGACGTGATGCAGCTGCTGTGGACAAGATCTCGGTATTAGACACCTCCACATTTATCCTTGGATCCTTAAGAGTCATTCATATCAGTTAGGGCATGTTTTCCATTATTATGTAGAGATTTTAGATACAGACTTTCATTATTTCATATATTGGTTTATTTATTCAGACCCTTGTGTTGGATTTTATTTCTCAAGTATTATTATTGGAGTCTTTACTCAGGACTCAGTTTATTTCCTTAGGTTAGTTATTCATATGATATTGTTTATGCGATTGATGAATGAGGATTTAATTACTTGGTTGATTGTTAATTTAATTAATAAAATTCGGCATCTCTCTCTTTTAAATATTAGGTGGCTAGTAAGTAACTAAATGTTTTCGACAGTGATCCTAAGACTGAACCAACTTGATATTCTGTATTAATTTAATAAAAGATTAGTTACCCGGTATTTAATTAGTCAGGGTGTCACAAATAAGAGCTTAAGATTAATCGAACTGCGGATTTCGAGGGTCTTGTAAGGGGCTTAGTGCTTCAAAAGTGATTTTCTTAAGAAAAAATGAGGTTTCGCATTTTTTTGGAATTTTTCGAGCAATTTTTAGGATTTTTCTGCCATTTTCTGTACAAAATTTGGAGGGGGTGACAATCGGAAAGGGCACGGACTTCTGGGCTTTCTTGAAGGGAAGAAGACGACTGTCGACCGGCATGGTTAGGGCAGCTGCCAATCGATAAGCCCTTTAGCCTTCTATAAAAAGGGGGAGAATCCCCCACCCCAGTTTTTCACACCTTCAAATGTTTGAATCTTCTTATTTCTCTCTCTAAAAAATCGTTTCTAAATCCTTCTTGCTTCAAGACTTCAAATGACGGGTTCAAGTGAGGTGTACGACAATGTGTGATTGGTTGTCGATGACTGGGCTAGTCTGGAGTGGGAGTCTAAGGTGCCTCTTGCTTTGGGTAATGAAAATGTCTTTGATCAGTTCGATCCTATAGATAATGAGAGTATTATAATACACGAGCTGGTGTACCAACGTTTTTCTAGGGTGAGGAACCCTAATGGCTATGTAAGTGCAGCGACTTTTAGTATTCCATTTTCATTTTTCTTTTTCATCTTTTATCCTAATGAAGGGTTTTTCTTTTTTTTTTCTTTTGCAGACTGACATTGCTCCTTCAGCTATACGGTCTCAGGGGATGACGAGGTTGAAGGGGTTTTAAGATAAGTTCTCCAGTGTCCTACACTGGATGGTTTCTTATGCGGGTTTTGGTTATTTAGCGGAGACTTTGGACGAGACACCATGCTCTACTACGATTTTATGTGATCTAGGAGAAAAGTGGTGGGGCACTACCCACACCTTCCATATTATCTTTGGGGAGATAAGAGATACTCCCATAGACGTTCAACAACTAGCAGGGGTTGACTGTGAGGGGTTTCATATAGTGGTTTACCGCACGCTGAGGGTGACGTCGGAGGCAGTATAGGCAGCTTTGGGAGATGTAGGTAAGATCGTTTCTAAGTATTCCATATGTATTTTTACTTTGAAGGATACTCTCGGAGGGTGGATGTGATTGATGGGCGGCAGCAGGTGAGGCAGACGGTCCATCTATATATTTTTGCCTTATTGGGTGGCTTTATGATGGCGACGAGTGGCAACTTCGTCCATCTCTGGTTCTTGTCGTATTTTCATATTATTTTTGACGTTCGAATGTATGATCGGGGGAGCCTGACCTTGGTGTCCCTTTATTCTTCCTTGAATTCTTTCAGCTAGTGCGGCCAGCATACTTTTACAGGGGACACATATCTTTTGGAGGTCTTTTGAATTCATTTTTCATTTTCATGCATTTCCTTCCATTCTTCTTTGGATTTTTTTAATTAATTCCTCTCTTTTGCAGACATGGTTCTACAAGGTGATCGAGTGTAATGCAAGGTTGATAGACCTAAAAGATGAGGGCTTTTGGTGACTTCTACCTGATGTTTCAGTGGCGAAACTCCAATCGAAGGTCGAATCAAACTTTGTCCATGGCAGGCGTGCAACAGGCTCTGAATGCCCTGACGAGTGATCATGTTATCTTTCTATTTTGTCTGAGTCCTTTTTGCATCTTCATTTCTTGAGTAGATATCGATTCTCTATTGGGAATTACAGGTGACCTTCTACCCCTATAGGCGACTTCGCATGATACGGGGGTGACGAATCTACATGCCCAGATGCGGCGATTGATCGCCATGAGTTTGGGTACGTCTACCTAGGGGAGAGGGCAGTTAGGAAGTTTATGGATGAGCGGCGCTTTCAATCTACATGAGGGAGATGTCGTATGATGCCCAAGCGGCGACGATGATTACTGAGCCCTACACGTTTTATACGGATACGGTGGCGAGCTATGACTACCTAGATTTAATAATGAGTTGGTTGATGCCTTCCTATATCTACGACGTGGAGAACATGACTTCACCTGCTACAGCTTTGGGCAAAGGGACTAGTGCACCAGTGACATCGACCCACAGCGCAGGTGGTGGCACGTCGACGCCGACGGCAGCAAAGGAGGCTCCAATTATTCAGGTTACTCCCCCTTTTTTATAACTTTTAATTAAGTAACGGGGATTCACTGAGCGTGCCGCATCGCACTCATGCATCGGTGTCTAGATTGATGGGGCTTATGGATGATGCCTTTCGGCCTGAGGTATATCCTTTTTATTTCTTCTTGTTCTATTGACTTTTTTGCTTCTTGACTGATTGATTTTCCTTTTATTATTACTTCTTTACTTCAAGTATGTTCGAGTGTCGACCACTTGGTGGAGGGATATCAAGGATTGGATGTCCTCTATGTCGGAGTATATTAAGAGCTTGACTTATTCATGCTTTGTGATGCTTGCTACTTCTGATGAGGGCTCGGGATCTAAAAGTGGAGGATCCACCACTCACTTCAGGGGAAAGAGCATCCGCCATGGTAGGCTTGTAAACGTATCGGATTCGGACCCAAATTCATATCCGTTTATGTTGAACGAATTCGGATCCGATCCACTTATTAATCGGATTGGATCGGATCAGGCAAATCCAAATCCATATCCGTTTATGTTAAACGGATTCAGATCCGATTCGATTAACCGTTTATGTTAAACTTGATTTGCAACTCTTATTTCATATATTTATTTTGCAAATGATCCAAAAAAAATAGATAATGAAATAAAGAACTATTATAATAAATATTTATAATATATATTCAAAATATTATTAAATACAATATATATTAATTAAAAATATATTATATATCATTTATATATTTATCAAAAATATTAGTCGAATCGGATTATTAACGGATCGAAGTATATGAATCCAAATCCGCTCCATTTAATAAATGGGTAATCGGGTAATCGGATAATCGAATTTTAGGCATGATTCATATCCTCTTAAATGGATCAGATTCGGATTCGGATTCGAATAAAATCCGATCCATTGATAGGCCTACCCCGTAGGGATTGAAAGCTAGAGAGAGAGAGAGAGAGAGAGAGTTTGTGGGTTCGGGTAGAGTCCCGTTTGTTTTTTCTGTTTTCTTCTTATCTGCAAAATGTAACTCAGTGAAGTAATATATGTGAAGAAATAAGAATTTTCTTTTCAGCTTTATTTCTTGATTTAACGACTTATTCTATATGCATTTTTTAGTTTTCTATTCAGACTATTTATTTTTATGCAAAGATAGAGATAAGTATGGAATGAAAAATTAAAGGTATAAGGATTATTATTATTATGAAAAGGAGTAAAAGTGATTAACTCAGGGAAAAGGTTATTGAGTATGAATTTATTTTTAAGAGAAAATGATTTTCGTGAGAGAAAGAGCTGAGTAAATAACCCGGGGGTAATTTTTCAAAATAAGGATTTTCTTGAAATTGATTTTGATAAAAGAGGAAAGATGGAATGTTCCAAAATAGTGGGGTTGTCGATCGTCATACCTTTGACCTGCCTATCGGCATAGGGGTCAAATCATCCCTAGACCCTGATTGCACTTTCCTTCACTTTAGAGTACTTTGATTTTACTCGGATTTCCAAGGATCTTATCTTTCGCCAAAGATTTTAAGTATAAAAGGGGGTACGTGGGATGGGTTTTCTCCACCGATACTCACATTCTTCTTTCTTGCTTCATATTTTTCATTTTCAAATGTGGCTCTTCCCATGCATGAAGAATTTGCTCCGCACCTTGATGGTTTGGAAAGCATGTGCTTGTATAATGCGGACTACGATGCTTTCAACCTGTGTCGAGTTTCTTTGTGGTGTAACCACGCCATAGACTGGAACTTGTTGGTAGCAGTACAATTTTGGTATCCTGAGGATCATATTTCTTATTTTGACTTGGATGAGGTATGTCCCACTTATGAGGAGTTCTCGAACATGTTGGGGGTTAGCCCCAGTGTAGCGGTGGCTATGCCTGATTTCTCGCGTTCTCCCCGAATTTTCTTATCGGAGTTGCTTCATATTCAACCATCGGTGTTTAGACCGTTAGTTATTGGAGGGGCCATTTCTCTTCAGGCAGTTAGTATTAAATATTCTTGAGGGGCCTCGCCTTAGGCCTTATTGCAAGGCAATTATTGGTGACAGGGGACTTAACTACGGATCCCCAAGTTACTGTGATAACGGCTTGGATGTCTTACCGCCATAATCCTGTGACGGTGGTATTGGCTAAGACCTTGAACGGCCTGAATGACTGGAAGGAGGGTCGTTTTGAATTTCTAAGGGGGATCCCTGTAATTCTCTTTATGTTTCTTACAGAGAGGTTTCACTTAGCGACCCCTCCTAAGTACCCATTTGAGGTTGTGCCCAATTTCTTTATTCGGCCCTTTTTTTTTTAACTTCGACCCATTTGTAGAGAATTGGGTAAACTGGCTTATAGAGCATGGAGCCTAGTGTCTCCGTTGGTCGGTACCATGGTGGGGGGAATTATTTCTTATCTTATAGCGTGGAGATTATCAGTATGTACGGTAGGTGGGCCTTCGACAGACTTCCTTCTATTTCCCTTGGTGGCTTATGTGTCAAGTCAGGTGGGAACAGTTTGTGCCCCCTCGTATTACAAATTTCTTTCTAGTGGAGGATTTGACTGAATCACCGAGGATAATGCTGGGCTCTTTGTGGTAACGTCGTCGACTATCAATCCATCCATCATCCATGGGAGGGGCCTGACATGTATCTATGGACTACCTGAAATGGTTATACAAGTCAGTAATAGAGAAGGCCCTGGCAGAAGAGATTAGAGAAAGGTGGTTCGTGACTTTTAACACCATGGTTATGTCCAGGTTTGTCAGGACATATGCTCCATGGAACGTATATGGAACGCCAATCAGGAGAAGGAAACTTGGGGACCTCCAAGGGCTGGTAATAATGATGAATTAGGGTTGTTCGGCAGTTGAAGGCAATGTCTTGTGAAGGTTTTTGTTACTTTTGTGAAGCTATGGTGATTGGGATGTTTTTTTTATTTAGGGTTTGACCATAATTTTGTGTAGTTTGGCTAGGGTTAGGTTTGTTTAGGAACAATTTGGTCAGCGGAGAGGGGCGGTTGGTTTTACTCCCTTTACTAATACTTCGTGTAATAATGTTATTTTCCTTAATCATAAATAAAAGTTGATTTTGAACATATTTTATTGTGCCTCTTGATGCGTTTTGCATTCAAATTATCCATATTAACCACTAAGGCATACATAAACCTTTTGTTCATATAAATGATAAAATGAACCGCGATTCTCGAAGGTTAGATAAGAATAACATTTTATAAAAAGAAGAAGACCGTACCCATGTATAGAGTATGGGCTGCCTACGTACCTCTGGGGGTTTAGAAATTTTCATGAGATTCATTTCGAAAAGAAAATGTTTTAAGATGATCAGATCCCACGTAGTACTGGATAGGGGAAATGGAGAATTTTTTTTAGAATAGAAAGGGGTGAGAAGGGTCGTAGCGCGCCGAGATTTCAAACAAAGGGTAAAATTTCTTAAGATGGTCCAGGTTGACTAGATGCACCATCTTTTCTCTATTGAGGTCTGTGAGCATAGTGGTGCCTCATTAGAGAATCTTCTTCATGATGTAAGGGTCGCTCCAATTTGGCTTGACTTTACCTCTATGTACCAGATGGGTTATATGATCTCTTTGAGGCCAAGGTTTCCTTCCTGGACACCACGATCCTTGACTTTTCGATTGAATGATCGCACTATCCGGCGATGTTCCCATGTATATGGTACAGAGCCTTCAATCTCTTTTTATTATATAGTGATAGTTCATCAAGACAGATCTGATGCCATTCTTTTTCGTTAACTTTTCTCTCGAGCAGGACACGAAAGGAAGGTAATTCCAGCTCAATGGGTATGACTGCTTCCATATCATAAATAATACTAAAAAGTATGCTAGAGAATAAGGAGTAGCCTCAGTGGGTGTTATGATTTAAGTGCCGTATCCCTAGAGGGTATAAGGGATCCGATCGGCCCAATCTTTGTAACTCTCAGTCATCTTTCAGATTATGGTCTTGAGACTTTTTATTGGCGGCTTTGATGGCACCATTATTTGGGGTCAATAGGGAGAAGATTTGTACCTCTGAATGTCATATTTGTCAACTAGTTTTATGACTTCAGCTTCAAAATGGAGCACATTACTTGATACTAACTCGTGGGGGGCCTCCGTATCGGTAGATGATGTTCTTTATGATAAACTTGGCCACTTTCTTGGCATTCAGCACCGTGTATGAATCGGATTTGACCCATTTGGTGAAGTAATCAATGGCGACCAGGATGAATTAATGACCATTGAATTTTTGGGCGTAACTTTCCCTATGATGTCAATCCCTCAGGTGGAGAAGGGCTAAGGAAAGGTCATCTTGTATAGCTCATGGGGAGGCAAGTGTTAGAGATTAGAGAACTGTTGGCCTTTGAGACATCTTTGGATATATGCAGTGCAATCTTAAACCGTGGTGGTCTAATAGTACCCTTAATGGATAATCTTTTTGGCAAGCATGTGACCGTTCATATGGGGCCCGCATTCCTCACTCTAGGACTTTTGCATTATTTCTTCAACATCAGCCCCTGCTATGCAGTGCCAATGGGTTCCATCGAAGTTTCTCTTGAACAGTGATTTCTCGCAGATGATATACTGGGCAGCCAATTTGTGAAGGGTCGCACAATCTTTCTTATCGGCATCTTGGGGATACCTACCATGTTTGAGTAGGCACCAAATGTCATAGTACCATAACCTGACCATATCAGAATCCTCCTCAGGAATGAGTTCAATGTGGTAGTAGTGAGTAGGCTTAGCTTATTTTTTAACCAGGAAAGGGGACATTGTTATTCCCTCGTGCATGTCGACTATGGAGACTATGGTAGCAAAGGCGTTAGCCAAGCTATTCTTTACATGGGGCAAGTATTGGAAGGTGACATTATTAAATTGGGAGGCCAGTTCTTCTAAGTGGGCATTAAAGGGTAGTAGCTTTTCATTTTTGACTTTCTATATTCTGAGGATTTGGCCGATGATAAGGGCAGAGTCTTCGTAGACGTCTAGGTGCTAAGTTACTTTCTATAGGGCAATTTTGAGGCCTACAGTGCATGCCTCATACTCGGTTATGTAGTTGGTACAGGGAAAGTCTAGTTTAATGGAAATTGGGGTATGAAAATCATCAAGGGCGATCAGGAGTATTCTAATGTCGTATACCTTCTTGTTGCAGCTCCATTAAAGAACATTTGTCATCAGAGGTTCTCTTGAGAGGTGTAGAGAATATCTTCCTACAGTAATTCGGAGACCCAAACATCAACTTCTTCCATAGAGTAATCAGGAAGGTAGTTGAAGATGTCTCTCCATTTCATAGCTTTCTGTGTGACGTAAATAATATAAAACTTGGCTAGCAACATCAACCATCAAGCCGTTCAACTGGACAAAGTGGGCTTTTTTAGCAAGTACTTCATGGGATCCATACGGGATATTAGTCTGATGAGGAAGCAAGCATGTAATGTCGTAATTTCTACATAACCCAGACTAGGGAAACACGTGCTTTCTCCAAAGCAGTGTAGTTGACTCCGTACCGGGTTAATTTTCAGTTGGCATAATAAATGGCTCTTTCCTTATAGGATTCTTTAATGTATTTGGTTAGCAATGCCCCTGTTGCGGCATCTATCATGGTTAAGTATAGGAGGAGGAGGAGGAGGAGGAGGAGGAGGAGACCTGGTTGTGGAGGCATAACCACCGGAGGTCGGGTAAGGTATCGCTTGGTTCTATCAAAGTCTTCTTGGCAGGCCTCATTCCAACTTCAGTACAATCCTTCCAGAGAAGCTTAAAAATGGGTTCATAGATAGAAGTGAACTGGTTGATGAACCAACTGATGTATTGTAGCTTTCCTAAGAATCACCGAAATTTCTTCTACGTCCGTGGTTGTGGCATCTCAAGTATGGCCTTTAGCTTAGAATGTTCTGCTTAAATTCCCTTCTCACTAATCATGAATCCTAAGAATTTTCCTTTCGTGACACTAAAAATGTATTTTTGTGAGTTTAGCCACATCTGGTACCACCGTAGTTGCTAAAAAAACTTTCAGAGGGCTGGAACATGACCTTTTCGAATCCTAGATCATTGATGATGATGCGATTTAGCACCACCAGATAAGAGGTGATGAGCTCAAACAGCAACAACAATGGCAGCAATAGAGTTATATATGTGTGTAAGTATATAGAAGGAGATGAGGACAAGAGGAATGAAGGCAATTATGTATAGTGGTTCAGCCAATTAGGTTTACATCCACTGTGAGTGTGTGATCCACTAAATATGTGCACTAATGGCCTTGGATACCATGCACATAAGCTCACTCTCTCTCTACTGTGTGTACAAGCAGAGTTTTAGCTAGGGTTACAATTATCGATCCCTTTACAAGGTTGAAGATGACAAGTATATATAGGCTTGGGGGGAGTAGTGTACCCCCCAAGTATGCATGTTGCATGTGAATGATGATCTAGTTAATCCCCTGCTGACACCTAGATGTGCCACTTGCGATTAATGATGACGTAATATTCCCTCACGTGAGGGGATGATATTGTTATAACGGTCTAGTCCACGTGCTATATGAGTCCCATGCGCACTGTTCCATGCGTCTCCCAAATCACACACTGTGATGATATCACCCTCGGCCTAGGATGTCAGGCCGAGGCTAAAGTTGATGTTGGCATTAGGCTCGGCTGGATGTGGGCCTCTTACTGTCGTCCCCTCACAAGGTCATCTGGTCCATAATGAGGGGTCGTCCCCTCACAGGGTCGTTTGGTCCATGATGAGGGGTCGGCCCCTCGCAGGGTCGTCTGGTCCATGATGAGGGGTCAGCCCCTCGCAGGGTCATCTGGTCCATGATGAGGGGTCAACCCTTATAGGGTCGGCTGGTCCATGATGAGGGGTTGACCCCTTGTAGGGTTATCTGGCCCTGATAAAACCCCTTGTGCAGTAGTTGCTGAATCCTCGCCCTGGGTGAGGACACCCTCGGCCTGGTCGAGGGTATATATGGGTATATCAATCACCCCCCAACCCTTAGCCATCGATGTTGTTGAGATGGTTGAGGGGTAATGTTGCCTTTTAATGCCAACTACGTGATCGGTTTGATGAGTGACATTTGTCAAGTTTCTTGACACCTTGTCAGATATCCATCATCGTTTACGTTTCCTAAGTGTGACGGCTCCACACCATTCTTAGGCTTCGTGCCCTAATGATGCATATCCTCGTGGGTTGTGTCTTGCATTGATTATTGGGCCCACTAATAACAAAGTATTTAAAGGATTTTTGAAACGTTTATTCTTTTCTTCTTCTTCGCGTGCCAGCTTTCTCTCTCTAACTCATTAGCAGTTCCAAACCGTCATTTCTGCAACTTCCATCTCAGGCCTTGCTCAGTCTTCGTATTCGTCCTCAGGTAACCCTTCTGCCTTAGATTCCACTTTTAGCCTTCAATTTTTGTTTGTCTTGCATTCGGGTTTATTTCCCCATTTTTCTTAGTTGTTTGTATTTTTTCGGCGTGAAAGCCTGCTTTATTGTAGTGGTTTAGGGTTGAATGATAGATCCTAGGTCTCCTTAGGGTTCTTCCCGCACCTTTCAGTGGTGGTTTAACTCTTCTTTGTTGAATTTCTTAGGTTATCGTGTTCCCCGGCATTCATCTCCGATGAACTGAGTTCCCCTTGTTCTTAAGTGTTCATCCACAAAACCCTTTTATTTCCTTAGGTTTGATCCAAAAGTCAAATATAGTCAAACTGTGAACTTGTTTGTAGTTAGCTTAAATAAATTCCTTAAGTGTGAGGTCTTCCCTTTAATGCTCAAGAGACTTTTTGATTTAGCCGAGGAATTTCCATCCTTGAGGGAGAAATTCTTCACTGAGATCAGGCGAATAGAGGAGGAGTACGAGCGAAGACGAGGGGCCGACCCTAATTGAGTACGACCTATCTTCCCCATTCCTTTAGCCATAATAACACCATTTGAGTCATGTGGGTCTTCCTATCGTCCCTCTGAGAGTCAGACATACGAGGGAGAGATGAATGAGAGATCATCATCACCAATAGGTGTTAGGCCCTCTGGGAGGAGAGAAACGTCCACTCTTAGCCCAAGCCGACGGGTCGAGGGTACGGTACATTCAGAGGCTATCCCTGTAATAGCCCTGTCCCCTCTTGCCTTCCAAGTGGCCTTTCCAGATGAACCATTGATAGGTGACGAGGATGAGAGATCTGGGGACGAGGGGCATGAGGACGATAGTGAGGATCTGGATGCAGATCAAGTTAACACTTTCTAGTGCCTCGGCTTACGTCTCGTCTGTTAGGGATCGTGACCCCTTGCTATGGAGGCATACATTTGGTATACAACCAAATATAACTATGAGGGTCCCAAGTGCATATGAGAGAGTCTTCCAGGGGAATGAGGGGGAAGTTGCTATTTATGAGCAGATGCTCAGGGTAGGTGTTAGGTTCCCTTTGCACCCTGCAATAGTTGGCATACTATCTGCCCTAGGGGTTGCTCCTTCTCAACTTTCTCTGAACTCTTGGAGAATTATCCTCGGCTATATCTCCCTCTGGAAATTCTTCGTCCAAGTAACCTGGGTATTTTCATCTAGGGGCGAGGAAGTCCGATAAAAGGCTTCTTCACGTGGCACAAACTTCAAACCACGATTGAAAGAAGAGATTTTTCTTCATCTCTGGGGATTAGGAATTCACCGCTAGGGTAGAGCCTTTAGAAGAATGTCTGAGGGTTCCAAGGTC
Organism: Sambucus nigra; assembly: GCA_949130495.1. Lineage (NCBI taxonomy): Eukaryota > Viridiplantae > Streptophyta > Magnoliopsida > Dipsacales > Adoxaceae > Sambucus > Sambucus nigra. The sequence continues at coordinate 198,214,907 of OX422219.1, forward strand.
ATGGTCCAACCCTTCAATAAGAGCATGGTCAGACCCCAGACTCAGCTTGGATGAGAGGGACATTGTTGACTATTTGAGGGAACAAGGGAAAGAGGGTGAACTTCACAAATTTGAAGATTTGATGACCCCTCATTTCCTCAAAGAAGATGGTCTGAGGGTCGGCCCCCTGACAGAATTATGTGAGTTAATTTTTGCTCCATTTTTATTTTTCTTCAAGTGTTTCCTCTTTGCCGCTGTCTATTTCTGATGTATTATCTTCTTTTTAGGTCGTCCTGTAAATATATCTGATCAACTCTGGGAGATGACTGCCCCAAGTTTAATGTCTGGCTTGGGAAAGGAAAAGGTCAAAGAGCCCCAGCAGACTCAAAAGAAGATAAAGGTCGTGGGGCCGACATAGGTGGAGCTGACTGTCGACAGTTGCAAAAGGAATGAGCACGAAGTCTCTGGTGGGTCTCGACCTAAGTCGAGGACGAGGGCGAGGGTGGAGGCCCCCTAGGCACACACCGAGGGGACTAGTTCCTCTTCCAGCATGGGGGCCTTCTGGTCCCAAAATTTGACGTTCTTAAAGGTTGAACCCTCTTCCCTTATAGCCAATTTGAGGGCAGCTAAGGCCTCGATGTTTTCTGCTCCCTCGACCACAGATTATGACTTCTTATCAAAGATGCCCCCTGCCAAGGTCTATGACTATGGTCTACACACTCTGGCTCAGGTATCTCTTTCAACTTTATTTTTTTATTTACCAACATTTCATGAACTATTTCCTCGGCCCCTTTAATACGTGTTTGTCTATGCAGTCTGTCTGGGCCTTCACTTCTGCTACTAAGTGGATGGCTGCCAACCAGTAAAAGTTCTATGAGGTCAAAAGAGCTATTCAGCATGAGGCTTGTAAGGACCGAGCATGCATGGGTCCTGAATCAGCTGATGAAGCAGCATGAGGCCAACCTGAAGGTAAAGGACTCCCTCATCAAAGAAAAGGAAGAGGCCTTGACTAATCAGGGGGCCCAATTCAAGGCTGAACTTGATGAGGCGGTGAAGAAGGTCGAGGCCGATGCAGTGGAGGCTTACAAACTCTCAAACGAGTTTTAAGGCTTCGGTCTTGAGTACTTGGAGAAGGGAATTAAGATGGCCTGTCGATGGGTTGTCTTGAAATTTGTTGACGTAGTGTCGTCTCTCCGCCCCTTTTTGGAAGTCGTGGAGTTGGATGACCCCTTGTTATCGAGGCCCTAGCCCATGTGGAGTCTTAGGTGCACGTCGAAGGCACCAATACCTCAGAGGATCGGCCTGTTTTGGTCATCAAAGAGACTCCTCTGGTTGACGTTGAAGCCTTGCTTGCTGATATATCTCAATAAGGTGGTTGTCTATAGCCCATACCCTCTGTTTGTAAAAAACATTTTTGTACTTTATTTCCTTGTACAAACATTTGTAACAATTTATAATAGAATCTCTCTTACTGTCTTCTATGCTTGCCTCTTGTATGATTTGTCTTGGCTGTGACATGTGTGTTATCCATCTTATAAGTCCCCCCTCGTCTTTCTTGGGAGTGAATGGAGGGTCGTCCCTACCATTCACCCTCATTATAGCCAAGGGTGGTTTCCACTAAATTAATGATGTTTTAAATTCCAAGTACCCCTCGTCTTTCTTGGGAGTGAATGGAGGGTCATTCCTACCATTCACCCTCATTATAGCCGAGGGTGGTTTCCACCAAATTAATGATGTTTCAAGTCCCCCCTCGTCTTTTTTGAGAGTGAATGGAGGGTCGTCCCTACCATTCACCCTCATTATAGCCGAGGGTGATTTCCACCAAATTAATGGTGTTTTAAATTTCAAGTCCCCCCTCATCTTTCTTGAGAATGAATGGAGGGTTGTCCCTACCATTCACCGTCATTATAGCCGAGGGTGGTTTCCACCAAATTAATGATGTTTTCAATTTTAATTCCCCCCTCATCTTTCTTGGGAGTGAATGGAGGGTCGTCCCTACAATTCACCCTCATTATAGCCGAGGGTTGATATTCACCATATTAATGATGTTTTCAATTTCAAGTCCCCCTCATCTTTCTTGAGAGTGAATGGAGGGTCGTCCCTACCATTCACCCTCATTATAGTCGAGGATTGATATTCACCATATTAATGATGTTTTCAATTTTGAGTCCCCCCCTCGTCTTTCTTGAGAGTGAATGGAGGGTCGTCCCTACCATTCACCCTCATTATAGTCGAGGGTGGTTTCCACCAAATTAATGATGTTTTCAATTTCAAGTACCCCTCGTCTTTCTTGGGAGTGAATGGAGGGCCGTCCCTACCATTCACCCTCATTATAGCCGAGGGTGGTTTCCACCAAATTAATGATGTTTTCAATTTCAAGTCCCCCCTCGTCTTTCTTGGGAGTGAATGGAGGGTCGTCCCTACCATTCACCCTCATTATGGCCGAGGGTGGTTTCCACCAAATTAATGATGTTTCAATTTCAAGTCCCCCCTCGTCTTTCTTGGGAGTGAATGGAGGTTCATTCCTACCATTCACCCTCATTATAGCCGAGGGTTGATATTCACCATATTAATGATTTTTATATTTAAAGTCCCCCCTCGTCCTTTTTTAGAATGAATGGAGGGTCGTCCCTACCATTCATCCTCATTATAGCTGAGGGTGGTTTGGTAAGAATTACCCCAACGTATCTAAATTGACAAACACAAGATGAAGATCCAATACAATATTTTCATTAACATTTAATGTGTTCTGTTGGAGCAACACATTTATTACAACTGTGGTTCGATAGGACATTACAACATTACTGATAGTATTTCTTCAAATGATCTGCATTCTAGGGGTTGGAAAAGGGTTCCCCTTCAAGGTTCTCTAGTCTATAGGTTCGAGGGACAACTTCATTAATGACCCTATATGGACCATGCCAATTTGGGTGGAGCTTGTTAGGTTTCTGCCATGTCTTCTTGAGGACTAAGTCCCCCACAGTGATTGGCCTTTGCTTCACCCTCTGGTTATAAAACCTGGCAATCCTCTATTGATAGGTTGCTTGTCTTATCTCAGTGTCTTCTCTTCTCTCCTCGATCAAATCTAGGTCAAGTCTCCTTTCTTCCATATTTCTCTGGGGGTCATACATTTGGACTCTATGAGTGGGAAACCCAATTTCAGTGGGAATGACGGCTTACCTCTAACATAAAAGGGGTTTCCCCGATAAGAGTCTTTACCATCGTCATGTAAGCCCACAGTACGGCGTATAATTCTTCGACCCATCTTTCTTTGGCCTCCTCGAGTTTTTTCTTGATTCCGTATAGGATTATTCTATTTGTAACCTCGGTTTGCCCATTTGCCTCAGGTCGGCCTCGAGTAGAGAAGAATTATTTGACACCCACTCTTTTACAGTGTTTCTCCAGGGATGCATTCTTGAATTAAGTCTCGTTATCTGAGATGAGGGTGTTAGGGAGACCATATCTGCATATAATGTTTTTCTAGATGAACTGGAAGGTCTTCTGCTCGGTGATCGTAACCATCAGCTTCGCCTCCACCCATTTTGAAAAATAGTCAATTGCTATGATCAAGTATCGATAGTTATTGACAGTCCTAGGCAAAGGTCCTACTAGATCGATTCCCCATACTGCGAATGGCAATGGGAATGTGATGGAGGTAAGAGGATGATGGGGATGGTGAGGGATGGTGGAGAACCTTTGACATTTATCACACTTTTTTAAGTATGCCGAGGCATATTTCCCCAAGGTCAGCCACCAGTATCCCTAGGTTACTATCCTCTTTGATAATGACCTGCCCCCAATATGGCTTGAACATGACCCCTCGTGCACATCTTGCAAGATGTGTGGGACTTAAGACGGGTGCACACATCTGAGCAAGGGGAGCAAGAACTAGGGGTGGCAATTCAAACCCGAACACGATAACACGACACAATCCAACACGAAATTGACACAAAATTAAAATATCCTGTCGTGTTCAGGCTAAAATTTTTTGGCCCACTAGCGGGTCGTGTCGTGTTCGTGCCAGAAAATTGACCCAAAATTGGCCCGTTCCAGCCCAATTACAACATGATAAGTAGCCCGATAAAAATCCCAAATTAACCCGATTGTAACTTTCCCATAGGAAAGAGAAAAAAAACTACGCTCCTTCCAGCCCAGTTACACTCGTCTAAAACATATCGTATATAATGAAACTTTAATATAAAAAAAGCCCTATGCTTTCTCTCTATGTCTGTACGCCGCTCAGAACTCCTTCCCCATAGGAAAGAAAAAAAAACTAACTCCAAATCCCCTCTCTCTCTCTCTCTCTATCTCTACATCATTGCCCCGTCGCCGTTCAGCAAACCTCCCACCGGTAAGAGCTTTTTTTTACCCCTCTCCCTACAGAATATATATGTTGTGTGATGGAAACTTGGGAGTTTTTTTTGGTGTAAAAACCCTTACAACCCTTTCCTGTTAAAATCGAGACATCGTAACACAATTTTGGAGTCTTTCTTTGTAACACGTGTTCATCCGTGCAATAGTTTTATGGGTTAGAGTCTTGGTAATGTTCTTTTTTCTGTTTGGGTGGTGGCTGTAATGGTTTGCCGACCTCGGAGTTGCTGCTCTGCCGCTGCCATGGAGGGTTGCTTCTGTGTGCATTTTCTGTTTGAACGATGGTGTCCCTATAGTGGTGTGTTGTGGTGGTTTTTCCTGGCGATGGTTTTGTTGGGTGTTCGGACCCTCGAGGTTGGGTGACTGATTACCGAGTGAAAGTTGGTGTCGGGTATGCTATGGCTTGGGCCTGGGTTCTTCCTAGTTGGTGTGCCCCACCTGCTTGTTGGGCTGTGTTTTGTGTTACCCCTTGTTGTTGTTATTTTTTTGGTAATGTTTAATAATTGCTATGTTCTGATAATTTGTGAACTAAAGTTATTGTTATGTTATGTTTAATACCTGTTATGTTTTTTAATACCTGTTATGTTTTTTTTTTTCAGTTTTGGTAATGTTTTTTTAGTTTTGGTAATGTTTTTTTTTTGTAATGTTTAATACCTCTTCATCTGTTTAAACCTGAGACCGAAATGGTTTTGTTTTGTAATTATTTTTTACATATTTGTTTATTTACAAAGTTATTTACTTTAAGTATTGCATATATTTCAGCCATGGATCGTGGAAAACAATCATCGACACCCTCCTCGCACATTACGGACCTGAATCAAAAGAAAAAAAGGAAGATTTCAAAGATTATTCAAGTGACACCAAGTGAAACAAATGAGGAACAAGTATATTTCTGATTTTATTTTTAGTATAACATTGTTGTTTTCAGTTTAAGTTTAGTTGTTTTAACAGTTATCTCTCATTTGTTGCTAGTATACTTATATTTTTTTTATTCTAGGATATGGACAGCGGGGATGATAATTCATGTGATGACGATAATGTAACTGAAGTACCGGTACAAGTGGTAGGCATTGAAGAGGTTAAACAGTCTAAGGAGCGCTGGTCTGAGGTATGGGATTCTTTTGAAATTCTTCCAAAAACTTCGGATGGTAAAGAGAGAGAAAAATGTAAAAAATGTGGAAAGATATATGCATGTGCATCAAAAAATGGAACGGGTAGTTTAAGACGACATTTGACGAAGTGTCCAAGTAGGGATAAAAAAGATATATCATAACTTTTGATGAATCAATCTCGTGGTCACTTGGCAATGCGTTCGTCTAAATTTGAGTCTGAAAAATTTCGAGAGCTACTTAGTGAGGCGATTGTAATGCATGATTTGCCTTTTCAATTTGTGGAGTATGAGGGTATTCGTGCTATTTTCGGTTATTGTATGAGGATGTTCCCAAAATCACAAGGAATACCGCTAAATCTGATGTTTTAAAATTATACAAAAAGGAGAAGGTTAAATTGAAACAAATGCTAGAATTAGCTCCTGGTAGGATCTCTTTGACTTCGGATTTGTGGTCTTCCATTAATACTGATGGGTTTGTTTATTTCACTTCTCATTTTATCGATCACGAGTGGAAATTGCACACGAGGATTTTAAATTTTCAATTTATGGCTCCCCCACATAATGGTGTTTGTTTGACTGAAAAAATATCTAATTTGATGTCCGAGTGGGGGATTGAAAAGAAATTATTTGCTATTACTTTAGACAATGCATCAAGTAATGATACATTCGTCGAGTTATTAAAGAGTCAATTGAATAATGAATGTGCACTTCTTAGTAGAGGTGAGTATTTTCATGTTCGATGTTGTGCACATGTTCTCAACTTAATTGTGCAAGACGGGCTAAAAGCAATTGATGAAGGAATAGTGAAAGTGAGGGAGTGTGTTAAATATGTTAAAGGTTCACAAGTTAGGAAACAAAAGTTTATGGAATGTGCGAAGTTTGTTCATTTGGATCCTAAGAAAGGTTTGCGATAAGATGTTCCCACAAGGTGGAATGCCACATTTATTACGATTGAGAGCGCCATATATTATCAACGTGCCTTTGTTCGTTTGGCATTAAGTGACTCAAATTTCACACATTGCCCAAGTGAATTGAAATGGAGTAATATAGAGAAAATATTCAAATTTTTTGAAGTATTTTATGAAGTTACTTGCATATTTTCGGGAAACAAATACCCAACATCAAACTTGTACTTTACTTCTGTTTCCACGGTTGAGTTGACTTTGAAACAAGAAATGAGAAGTCCGGATCCTTTCATGAAATAAATGGCTTGTCAAAAATGTATACAAAATTTTCAAAATATTAGAGTGATTATAATATGCTTTTAGCAATGGCGGCGATGTTAGACCCTCGGTACAAGTTGAATTACATTGAGTTCGCATATCAAAAAGTCTACGGTAGTAATAATTGTCAAGCCTCTCTAGTGCGGGAAAAGTTTTTTGGCTTGTTTAGTGAGTACTCAAGTAGTTCAATACTGAGCGATAAAAATTTTGGTTCAATGCATGAGCGTGGTAAGAAGAAGGTTGATGAGGAGAAAAAGAATGCTACGGTTCTTAGTCAAGGCACAAAAAACATGTTCAAGGTAATTTTTTTCTTTCTTTTCAAGCATATATTGCTGTTTTTATGTATATTTATGCTGATTTTCAGCATATATTGTTGTTTTCTCACCATAAAATGCTGATTTTCAGCATGTACTGCTGTTTTTTCACCATAAAATGTTGATTTTCGGCATATATTGTTGTTTTTATGTATATATAAGCTGTTTTTTAGCATATATTATTGTTTTTTCATCATAAAATACTGATTTTCATTACTTTGTAGGAATTCTCATCATATGAGAGTCAATCACTTGCTTCTACACAAAAGTCTCAACTTGAGATGTATTTGGATGAACCAAGAAGTGATTTAGAAAAAGATTTGGATGTATTGGCTTTTTGGAGAGCACATCAATTTCGCTATCCCGATCTTGCTTGCATGGCACGTGATATATTGAGTGTTCCCGTATCTACGGTTGCATCTAACTCCTCCTTTAGTAATGGAGGTCGTGTTCTTGATTAATACCGAAGCTCACTCAAATCTGAAATAGTTGAGGCGTTGATTTGTACTAAGGATTGGTTGTTCGGAATTAAAGGTAATTTATATTTTTGTAATTTTCTTAATAAAAATAAATGAGTCTTTCGATGGTATTTACATGTTGTTTTTTTGTTAATTTAGGAGACGAGGAGTTGAGTTTGCATGAGCTAATGGAAGACATCATTCAATTTGATGCTTCTAAAAAGGTAATTTAAATTGATTGTTTAGAATAAATGTAATATTATATTTTTCGCAATTTTTTAATACACTTTTATTGTCCTATGCAGGAATGATTACGATTTGTCATGGTGGCATTTTTGGATTAATGATTTTCAAGTTGGTGGGAGAAGTTGCTGATTTTTGAAGATTTATCACTTTAAGATAAATATTTCTTTTTGTATAAATCTGAAGGAAATACTAATTACTGTGGATGTTATTTTTGTTTAGTATATGTTGACACTTATCAAATCATGGGATGTTATGTTACCCATTATTTTGAATATTATTTATATTTAGTAAATTGGTATATTTATTAGTAGCACTGATGGGATGTCATTTTTTTAGCAATATTATTTGTGTCAATCGGTCCAAATGGGCCAAAATATTGGTCAAGATGAATCGTGTCGTGACGTGTCAATCATGTCAAATTGACACAATTTTTATATCGGGTCAGTGGTGTTGGGTCGTGTTATAAATGGGTTGTGTTCGTATTGGCAAAAAAAACACGACTTCGTGTTGGGTCGTGTTCGTGTTTCCTAAAATATAGTCGTGTCGTGTCGTGTCGGACTAGGTCAAAACACGACCCGTTGGCCCGAATTGCCACCCCTAGCAAGAACCCCTTTTTGTACAAGGTGACTCCGATGAGAGTGAATTTCGCAGCTCTGTATCTCAACTTCTTCCTTTCTTATTTTGCTTCTGGCATCTCCCCCTCTTTAATGTATCTGACTAGGGGTCAATCCACGAAGCTTCCCTGCTGATATTTAATCAAGTGCCAAGTGTTCCGTCTATATCTTTAATCGTTAGTCGAAGCAAGATTTCCACTAGAACTGTCCTCCTGATATCTGTCCTAGTCGCTGAGTCTAGCCTAGCAAGCGCATCGGCTCGGCCATTATCAAGCCTAGGTATCCTCTTCAACTTCAATTCTCTGAAGCTCTTCAGTAGTGACTTCACACTTTTAAGATATTTGGCCATTCTCTCATATTTAGCCTCGTATGCTCCTAGTATCTGATTCACTACCAGTCTTGAATCACTATGGACCAAGATTTGGCCGACACTAAGAGACCTAGGCAAGGAGAGACCTGCTATCAGGGCTTCATATTTAGACTCATTATTGGAGGCTTTAAAGTTGAACCTCAGGGCGTACTCAATGTCTGTGCCTTCGGGAGCTGATACTATGAATCCGGCCCCACTTTTGCTCTCGCAAGAGGACCCATCAATGAAGAGGTTCCACACATCCTGTTCCTTTGAGAAATTTCCCTCAGTGAGGGATCCCTGTCCAAATAGATATCTTCCCTCTTTATTTTTGAAAACTTTTTCTCTAGCGATGCTTGTCTCAGCCTTATCTGCGGATGGGTCAATAATTTTGCTTTGTCGGGTATCTATCTTCTTGAGGCTCTCCTCTTCAGCCTCATCATCTTCCCAAGTAAATTCCGCCATGAAATCTGCTAATGCTTGTCCCTTAATGGCCACCCTAGGTTGATATACAATGTCAAACTCTCACATCACTATAGCCCAGGCCATTAGCCTCCCCGGTTTTTCTGGCTTATGTAAGACCTGCCTGAGAGGAGAGTCAGTGAGGATGACCATTGTATGGGACTGGAAGTATGGATTCATCTTTCTTGATGCATGGATTAAGACGTAGGCTAACTTCTCCATCCTTGGGTATCATTGCTCTGCCCCTTGGAGTACCTTACTCTTAAAATATATAGGCTTCTGTACCCTATCTTCTTCTCTCACAATGGCTGCACTGATGGCTGATTCTGAGATGGCTAGGTATATATGTAGTCGTTCGCCCAGCACTGGTCGTGACAATAGCAAGGGAGACCCTAGACATGACCTTAGTTCTTTGAAGTCCTGGTAACACTCTTTGTTCCATTCGAAGGCTTTTTGATAATTTTAAAGAAGGGTAGACACTTGTCTATGGCTCTGGATACGAACCTATTCAAAGCAGCCACTCCCCCTATGAGCCTCTAAATGTCTTTAATGGTCCTGGACGTCTTCATTTCTAAGAGGGCTTTTATCTTCTCAGGATTGGCCTCAATGCCTCTTTAATTGACGATGAACCCCAAGAACTTCCCTGCTCCGACCCCAAAGACGCACTTAGTTGGGTTGAGCTTCATCCGATACTTGTCCATCGTGTTAAAGGTCCTCTCGAGGTCGGCTACATGATCCACGACCTTCAAACTCTTAGTCAACATGTCATCTACATAGACCTATATGGACTTCCCGATTTTGTCTTCAAACATTTTGTTCATAAGGCGCTGATATGTTACCCCCGCATTTTTTAGGCCAAAGGGCATGACCCTATAACAGTATGCCCCCTTGTCGGTAATGAAAGCCATTTTTTTTAGTCCTCAAGGTTCATGAAGATCTGGTTATAGCCTGAATATGCATCCATAAAGCTTATAAGCTCATGGCCTCCGGTAGAATCTACCATCTGATCGATGCGGGGGAGAGGGAAACTATCTTTGGGTCAATATTTGTAAGGACATTTTTGTCCAACATACTTGTATATGTCATTAGCCGTAACACCGTTGCAAAGATTCAAAGTCCATTCATCATTAACGGAATTCGAAGATCAAAAGAAAGGAAGAATTCAGAAATCCAGTCAGCCGGACCGGTCCGCCTAAAATTAAAACGAACCGATCCGCCTCTGACTACCCCGGACCGATCCGCTGAAATAAAAAAGGAACCGGTCCGCCAGCGAACCGATCCGCCCAGTCCCGGACCGATCCGCCTTGCAAATTGTATCCAAAGAGCACCGAACCGATTGCGAACCTAATCTGCTTCAAATTAAAAGAACCGATCCGCTATCGGATCGATCCGCCTCAGGCCCGGACCGGTCCGCCCTGGATAGAATTTCCCAGATCGTGTATCAGATTTTCTCGGCCAAAGAGTTCCTATTTAATCCCACTACGGGGAAGTGGTTTGATAAGACTTACACACGATTTTCTGAGTTCCATAACTCTTAAGTCTTCATGGTATTTGAGTCCATTGATTCATACCCTTGATTCACACAAATTCCATACATTTGTGAGTCACTTTTGGTAACCCTAGAACACCATTGATGTTGTTCAACCCATGTGAAGTGGACCGCTTCTTCCTCTTCATTGTTGCCCTACTGGAAAGGGATAATTCCAACCGCGACTACAGAATCCGATACCTAAGGGTAATTCTTAGTCAAAAAATCTTGTATTTCAGTGTAATCCGATTGTAAGCCGTTTCTCTTACAAATTATAGTGATATACAAATGGTTTTGCCCCTGTGGGGGATTTTTCCTTAATTGCATGTGTTTGAATGTTCTTGCGTAGATTATTTATTTTATTCAATCACATACTGCTGCATGTTTAGGGTTTGTTTGGGTTAAAAAGGTGTTTATTATATTATTTCTTAATTGAACGCAAGCGCCAACTCTTTCAAATTGGTATCAGAGAAGGTTACGCTATTTTATCGCGTATTCCTTTTTCCACAAAATTTTTCTAAGATATCAATTTTCTGAAAAATTTGATTTTTGAAAAAGTGCGTGTTTAAATGGAGAAGTCATATTATAAAATGCCTGTTTTTGACGGGACAAATTATGCTTATTGGAAAGCCCGTGTGAGGTCGATTTTAAAAGCCATTGATGAACGTGTCTGGATTTTGGTTAAACGAGGGTGGACTCCTCCCACCGTGACTGTTGATAATGTGACCAACTTGAAACCTGACATTTCTTGGTCTGATGAAGAAATTAAATGGTCATCTTTTAATTCTAAGGGTCTAAGTGCTATTTCTGGGTCTGTCACACCTGATGAGTTCAAACGCATAATGACGTGCACCACGTCAAAGGAGGCATGGGATGTTTTGCAACTTACCCATGAGGGTACGAACGCTGTTAAAGAGTCTAAATTACAAAATTTGACCACCCAATTTGAGACTATCACCATGTCTGAGTCCGAATGCTTTGATGAGTTTTATGCACGTTTATCGGACATAGTCAACACTTGTTTTAATTTGGGTGAGGAGATTGATAACACGCGTGTCGTTAAAAAGATTTTGAGATCTCTCCCAAAACGCTTTATTCCTAAAGTCACTGTTTTGAACTCTTTGGGAAATTTGAAATCACTTAAGTTGGAAGAACTTGTAGGAGATCTTCAAACCTATGAGATTGACATGTTTCCCAAAACCATTAAGGCTAAGGATAATGGGATTGCTTTAAAGACTCATTTTCAGAAAAAGAAAGAAAAAGTTTTTGAATCCAAGTCTGAATGTGATTTTGACTTAGATGACTTGGCCTTGTTTGCAAAAAATTTCAAAAGAATTCTCAAATTCAAGAAAAATGGAAATTTCAATGATAAAAGGAATTTTGAGAAAAATAATTTTGAAAAGAAAAATGAAAAATATTTTGAAGACCCTCCTAAGAAAGACATTGAGAGATGCTTTGAATGCGACGGTAAGGGACACAGAGCATTTGAGTGTGCCACTCGTTTGAATAGGGAAAAGGGAAAAGATGTCCTGAATGCTACCCTTAGTGACGACAGTGATGTCGAGTTGGTGGACTCAGGAGATGAGTCACCGCATGAGCGTAACTTCACCGCGTTCATGGCTAGTCATGTGAGTACTTCTAGTGCACCTCACGACGATGAGGTTGCTGATTCACAGGGACACCTCGACAGTGAGAGCGAAGAGTGTGAGGGGGAGGATGATGAGGCAAGTGAGAGCGAGTGTGATCTTCAACACACCTACACCGAACTAGATTCCGAGTCTTTTGAAACCAAGAAGCGAAACAATGCTTTAGTCCTTAGGATCACTGCCCTAGAGAAAGAGTTAAGATTGTTTGGAAAGAGAGAGAGTGTTTGTGAGAATGGAAAAGAGAGAAAGAGAAAGAAAGATCGTGAGAAGATAAGATGTTTTGAGTGCAATGGGATAGGGCACAAGAAATTTAAGTGTCCTTCTAATCTTAGGAGAGAGCGCAATAAAGTTGCCATGCCCACCTCTCCAAGCGATAGTGAGGATGAGAATGGTGATTATAGGTTGATCCAAAATGCCTTTAGAAAGTTGTTTATCGAGACCATGGAAACAAAAAGGTCAAATAGGATCCTAGGTCTTCGAATTCGTGAGTTAAAGGTAGAAAGTGATGAGCTAAAAAGGGAAAAAGGTGACTTGTCCAACACGGTGTCTAGTCTGACGACACGTGTATCCCATCTCGAGGATGACCTCAAACAAGCACAGGAGGTCCAAGTCACATTAGAGAATGCTCCCGAGCCTATATCCACCGTGGTGAGTGAGTCCCATGGGTGTCCGTCTAGGAATGTTCATCCCAAAATTTTTGACAAATTACTTCCTAGACCGGTTTATGTTTGCTCCCACTGCAAGAAGCGAGGACATCTTAGGGAATTTTGTTCTAAGTTGGGTTTTGTGCCATATCATGCCACTTCACATATTCATGCACATGCACCCACTCATGATACTTTGCCTACTCATTTTGATAGAGAGTTTGCACATATTCGCGAGCAAGTGAAGTTTTTGATCAAGACTACACATTATCTAGTGGAGTTGGTTCAAAAGATGTCACCATCTTTGGAAAACTCCACCGTTACTCCTGGTTGAGATCTAGTCTTGTTTGCTAGCATAGGTTGTTTTTCATGACATCATTTTTTGCCTATTGTTAGCATGTATTATTAGTTTGCTTTATTTTTGCTTTTTCATTATTCTTTGAAAAATAAAAAAAAAAAAAAAAGATTTTCTTTTTAGAAAAATTTTTAGAAAAACACAAAAAGATTTTTTTTGATAAATTTTTTTTTTGAAAAATCCAAAAAGATTTTTTTCTTTTGTTTTGCACCTTTTATGGATGAGCATTTAAGATAGCCAAGTCACAACTTCATTTCATATATCCATGTGACTGTTTGGTAGAGATTTGAGACGCTACATCATTTCATCCATGTGCTTAACATTGATTGGAGTCCTTGAGATGTAATTAGTGATATCTTCCTACATGTTTGACTCCTATATCCTTTAATGCACACATGCACGGCTATATTTGATTATTTCACTTGTCTATCACATATTGGCTTGAGTGTTTCTATCTCAATTTTGTCTATACAATGTACAATATGCGATAAAACTTGACAAGATTGGATTGCATGTAAAAACCGTTTTGGTGAGACTGTGTGATATTTTCATAATGGGGAGGGGCTGCGAAAGTTGATTCCTATCCTTTGCGCAAAAGCCACCGTTAAAATGGACCTAAAAATGGAGGAATTTTAATATCCGAGGTCCTAAGAGGTTAAAAGAGCCCGAAAAAAAAATTGATACGGCAATAAAAAGCAATTCATGCCAAATCTGGGCCATTTAGGTTTCACCATCAATTCTCCAAAGTTTGAGAATTTAGTATACCTCTATTATAATATAAATCTGAGGGAGTTTGGTTGGAGAATAAAAACGGGTTTGCACTTCCTTGAAAGTCCTGAAAAAGCATGAAAATCATTTTGGACGTTATTGGTGTAGAAATCACTTTGAGCTTTGATTTGTAGATTTGATATAGTCAATGTCTTATATTTCCAATCTTTTACACCAAAGGAAGCATTTGAGTTCATTCGTTAGGAATATCCAATATTCATCGTGCACATATGTCATGTTTGTATGCTTTGATTTTCCTATCGAATTTTGATCACACCCATTCTTTTACGCTATCACCGACTTGGTTGTTTTATGTTCATTCATGGTGTGATTTCATGCCTTGTGTCACCCCGGTACTTGATTGCTTGATTTATTTCTCTCATCTGTCTATTTGGGGACATCATAAAAAGGGGGAGAATGAATTATCTGATTATGGGGGAGTTTTGAAATTCTGAGAATATCATCTTAAATTGATATATATGCTTATGTTTATCTCATTTCAAACTCGATACGTCACTTGGTATTTGCTTTGTCTCATGTGTGTAGGTACATCTTTTGATAATCCCATGTTGCACACCCTGCTGAGAAAAGCAGTGAGATTTCTGAAGATTCGAAGAACAAACGATGCAGCCTTAGTCATTTGTACCACTTTCAGTTTTTGGGTTCATGGAAGGGTAGATTTGTATAGGCATTGTGATTATAGATAATTCGGATTTTTTATATTTGTTCCGGCATAGACATAGGGGGAGATTTGTAAGGACATTTTTATCCAACATACTTGTATATGTCATTAGCCGTAACACCGTTGCAAAGATTCAAAGTCCATTCATCATCAACGGAATCCGAAGATCAAAAGAAAGGAAGAATTCAGAAATCCAGTCAGCCGGACCGGTCCGCCTGAAATTAAAACGAACCGATCCGCCTCTGACTACCCCGGACCGATCCGCTGAAATAAAAAAGGAACCGGTCCGCCAGTGAACCGATTCGCCCAGTCCCGGACCGATCCGCCTTGTAAATTGTATCCAGAGAGCACCGAACCGATTGCGAACCTAATCTGCTTCAAATTAAAAGAACCGATTCGCTATCGGACCGATCCGCCTCAGGCCCGGACCGGTCCGCCCTGGATAGAATTTCCCAGATCGTGTATCAGATTTTCTCGGCCAAAGAGTTCCTATTTAATCCCACTACGGGGAAGTGGTTTGATAAGACTTACACACGATTTTCTGAGTTCCATAACTCTTAAGTCTTCATGGTATTTGAGTCCATTGATTCATACCCTTGATTCACACAAATTCCATACATTTGTGAGTCACTTTTGGTAACCCTATAACACCATTGATGCTGTTCAACCCATGTGAAGTGGACCGCTTCTTCCTCTTCATTGTTGCCCTACTGGAAAGGGATAATTCCAGCCGTGACTACAGAATTCGATACCTAAGGGTAATTCTTAGTCAAAAAATCTTGTATTTCAGTGTAATCCGATTGTAAGCCGTTTTTCTTACAAATTATAGTGATATAAAAATGGTTTTGCCCCTGTGGGGGATTTTTCCTTAATTGCATGTGTTTGAATGTTCTTGCGTAGATTATCTATTTTATTCAATCACATACTGCTGCATGTTTAGGGTTTGTTTGGGTTAAAAAGGTGTTTATTATATTATTTCTTAATTGAACGCAAGCGCCAACTCTTTCAATATTTATTGAGGTCGGTGAAGTATACACACAGCCTCCATTTCTCATTGGCTTTGGGGACTATGACCGCGTTGGATAGCCATTTGGGATAAATAACATCCCAGATGAACTCGGCATCTTCCAACTTTTTGATCTCATACTTTTCTCGAGAATAAATCCTCCTCTTCTGCTTCACTGGCTTTGCGTCCACTACCACGTTGAGCTTGTAACACATGATTTTGGGGTTGATCCCCGGCATATCTGCATGACTCCATGCAAAGACGCTTTGTCCCCTCCTTAGCAGCTTGATGAGATCTTCTTTTATTTCTGTCTTTAGAGCTTTGCCAATTTAGATGGTTCTTTCCAACTCATCCTCAGTGAGGACGATGGATTCTACCTCTTCCGCGGCTTCTCCTTTCTTCAGTTTTATCTCATCCCTGGGGTCGAGGGTATCAATATTGTAAGTAATCGTTGCCTTCTTGTGCGCCTCTTTTTCTTCGACGGAGTTGAAGTAACATTCCCATGCCATCGTCTGGTCTCCCTAAACTTCCCCTACCCCGTAAGGGGTCAAGAATTTTATTATCTGATGAACCGTGGATGGCACAACTTCAAATTCCTTGAGGTCCACTCGCCCTAGTATAATGTCGTAGGCTGAGAAGACGTGTTCATCCATCACGAAAAAGTTGACCTTCTTAGTAAGCCATCTCAGCCACTCGTCCCCCATCTTAACATCGGCCTCATACACTCCTAGAGGATGAACTTTTTCCACACTAAAACCAATCAAGGGTGATGGTATGGGACGAGCCTGGCACGACTGAGACCTATGGCTTTAAAGCACGGCCAGAATATCACATCTGCAGAACTACCCCCATCTACCAGGATCCTTGGCACCTCGCATCCGTGTACCCTGGTAGTAATGACGAGAGGGTCATCATGTGGGGCTAAGAGGCCTTTGAAGTCCATTCTTGAGAATCCCACTATTAGAGTATCCATATAAACTTTTTTCCTCTTTTCTGACTTTGCTTCAATGGAGGTTGAATGCATAGCTTTTGTTACTGCCCTGGCTTCAGCTGCATGTGCCTTCCTGTCTACAACCTCTGATCCTCCTCCTACTAATCCCCCGGAGATCATCCCGACACCAAACGAGATCATATTAAGTCTTTTCACTGGGTCGTGGTTGTCTCTCGATGGGAGATCAGGGTCGTCCTCATTATTCGAATTCCCTTCTGTTTAGAGGATCTTCTCTGCACGTATCACCTCTCTTCTTCCTGGGGTCGTCTCCTCGGCCCCTCTTGAAGGCACTCTTGTTGACGTATTTCCTTAACTTCCCTTATTTTAACATTTTTTCAATTTCATCTTTCAGAGAAAAACACTTATCGGTCACATGGCCATGGTCTTGGTGAAATTCACACCACAGGTTTTTGTTCCTCTTGTGAGGGGTTGCCCTTAACTTCTCAGGCCATTTCAAGGACCGATCTCTCTTTATCTCATTCAGAATGTGCTCGCAGCTGATCGTCAGAGGGGTATAATCAGCAAATTTGTCATCTGCTAGCCTCTTCTTCCCCTCCTTATTCTTTTTTTGGTACTTACCCCCACTAGTGCCTCCTTTTTCATCTTCATATTTTGTGACCATTGCCTCTTCGACATGCATCACCTTTCCCGCTGTCGCCAGCAATTCATCCATCATCTTCGGGGGGCCTTCGGCAAGCTTCCATAATAGCTTCCCCTTTTGGAGTCCTCCAATTAGGGCGGTCATGGATATATTTTCCTCATAGTCTTTGACCTCCAATTTTTCTTTGTTAAATCTGGCTATGTAGTCTCTTAGGCTCTTGTTCTTCCCCTGTTTAACATAGAGCAAGTGTGTGGTCTTCTTCTGTGGCCTCACTCCAAAGCAAAAGTTATGGATAAATCGGTCAGCTAACTGCTTGAAGCTTTCAATGGAGTTCTTTGGAAGAGACATATACCAGACATGTGCGGCCCCAGTCAAAGTGACGAAAAAGGCACAAACCTCATCTCATCTGAGATGGAGTATATATTTGTCGTTGAATGGTACATCTCAATATGATGGACAAGGTTGGTACTCCCGTCATACCTTGGGGTGACCACAGGTGGCTAAAACTTGGATGGCATTGGAAAGTTGACTATCTTCTCCACAAAGGGTGAGCCTATAGAGTATCCTCTTTGAAGGGGATCCCTGCTTTTCATGATATCGCCAATTTTATCCTCCAACCTTTGGATCGAGTCGTTCCAAAGCCTCGTAAGGTCAGCTTGGCCAATGTTATCCCCTGCCGCCTCTTTGAGATAAACGGAGGCTTCTACCACGGTAGTTCTGTATCGGTTGTTCACTTCTCCCTAACCGTCGTCCCGTCCGTGGGGTCCTCCATATGCTGCCTCCTTTCTGGACCTCGTAATACTTCTCGATCGGGATATTTTTTCTTGTAGATCATTTATTAGGCCCAGCCTCTCAAAGGCCGACCCCCTGCTCAGACGATAGAAAGCAAAGCCTCTCAGGCGATCGTCAGGATTTTTCCTTCCACACTTCCCTCTGCTCTTCTGGATAGGTCGCACAGTATTGTTGGAGACCTCATATGGCTCCCATCACTCTATGGGGGTGTCTTCCACCTCCAGATCATCATATCTGTCTTCTGGGTAAGGGTTTCCTTGCCTCCCCAGGCATAGATGCCAGGTGTCAGCAACATCCCTCCACCATTGTGGGGGCGGAAAGTCTTTGCGTGGTGCCTGGGGTGGTCCCTAGCCTCATGCTGCCCTGGAGCTTCTGCCGGAGTAATCATCTCCGATGAGACTCCTGGTGGTCTCAGTATGTTTTGGCTAAGAGCTGTAAATTGCTCCTACATAATTCGTTGTCTTGCTGCTAAAGACTTCAGGGCGGTCACCACATCAGCCATCTCAGATTCAGGTGGTGCATGATTTGAACTAGGTCCTACTCCACTATCTGGTGGAGGAGGTGGTGGTGGCATCTCTGGTGCCATGTGTTTGAGCTATGAAGAGATGAATGATCAAAAGACTGATGAGCTTTAGAACCTTAATGGGTCTCTTTCAATGGTGAAATAACTCCACACGAAGGGGGAGAACTGGTTCACCACCAGAGTTTTCAGTGAGGTCAAGCTGTATAAAGCAAGAGATATCTTCTCGTTCCCACAGACGGTGCCAAACTGATGATGCTACGATTTAGCACCACCAGATAAGGGGTGATGAACTCAAACAGTAACAATAATGGCAGCAATAGAGTTATATATGTGTGTAAGTATATAGAAGGAGATGAGGATAAGAGGAATGAAGGAAATAATGTATAGTGGTTCAGCCAATTAGGCCTACATCCACTGTGAGTGTGTGATCCACTAAATATGGGCACTAATGGCCTTGGATACAATGCACATAAGCTCATTCTCTCTTTACTGTGTGTACAATCAGAGTTTTAGCCAGGGTTATAATTATCGATCCCTTTACAAGGTTGAAGATGACAAGTATATATAGGGTTTAGGGGGAGTAGTGTACCCCCCAAGTATGCATATTGCATGTGAATGCGGATCTAGCTAATCCCCTGCTGACACCTGGACGTGCCACTTGTGATTAATGATGACGTAATATTCCCTCACGTGAGGGGATGATATTATTATAACGGTCTAGTCCACGTGCTAAATGAGTCCCAAGCGCATTGTTCCACGCATCTCCTAAATCAGGTGTTGTGATGATGTCGCCCTCAGCCTAGGATGCCAGGCCGAGGCTAAAGTTGATGTTGGCATTGGGCCCGACTGGATGTGGGCCTCGTACTGTTGTCACCTCACAGGGTCGTCTGGTCCATGATGAGGGGTCGGCCCCTCACAGGGTCATCTGGTCCATGATGAGGGGTCGTCCCCTTGCTGGGTCATCTGTTCCATGATAAGGGGTCGACCCCTCGCAGGGTCGTCTGGTCTATAATGAGGGGTCAGCTCTTGTAGGGTCGTCTGCTCCATGATGAGGGTCGTCCCCTTGTAGGGTCGTCTGGCCCTGATAAAACTCCCTGTGCAGTAGTTGTTGAATCCTTGCCCTGGGTGAGGACATCCTCGGCCTGGCCCAGTGTATATATGGTTATATCAATCATATCATCCACAAAAACTTTTACTTCTTTGTGAATAAGGTCATGCAGGATGGTTGTGGTATCCCTTTAGTAGGTATCCCTGACGTTCTTGAGTCCAAAGTGCATGACAGTGTAGCAGAAGGTTCCCCATGGGGTGATGAAGGCGGTTTTCTCCTGATGGTCAAGGTACATCTTAATTTGGTTGTATCCACAAAATCCATCGATAAATGACTTGAGGGCATGGCTAGCCGTGTTGTCAATGATTATGTCAATATTAGGTAATGGGTAATCGTCCTTTGAGGATGATTTATTTAAATCCTGATAATTGATGCACATACGGACTTTCCCTCATGACTTTGGCACATGGATGATATTGGCAAGACATATTGGGGCATTTGACTATGTGAATGAAACCTATATTCAGTTACTTGACTACTTCCTCCTTGACTTTGAGCAACCATTTGATGCGGAGCTTTCCTAACTCCTATTTGACTGACTTACATTATGCGAATGTTGGGATATTTCTGGGTCAATGCCGACCATGTCATCGTAGGAACATGTAAAGGCGTCCATGAATTCCTTCAGTAGTCCTTCGAATTGCGCACGCTTATGCTCATTAAGAGTGTACCCTATCCTAATCTCACGATGATGGTTACTAGAACCGAGATTAATAACATTAGTTTCATCATCATTAATTTGAACGCGGTTATGTTGTTTGTTATTCTCCTTATTAAGATTTATTGGGAATTGTTTATTTGTAAAATCATCATTTTATTATAATCAAGACAATTAATATAAAGCATAGTAAGTTACTCGAAATCTTTGTTTATTTCATTTTCGAGAAAAACAGCATTAAAAACCTCATTAAAAGATATCTCAGTTACATTGATATCAAAAAAAGGAACAACAACATCAAATAAAGAGATTTGGATAGGGTAGACAACATGGTCGGGTTGAATTTCGGCAGGTTGGACAGGCACGACATTTCAGTTAAGGAGAGGCATGTCAACAACTCTGATTTAAGTAAACACGTCAGACGACGCGGCACCTGAGTGGATCATCCAGAGACTCAGTCTCAGTGTCTGTCGGTTGAATGAGTCCTCGAAATAACTTTCCTCAAAATCCTAAGTAATTGTCATGGATTTCTTAGTAAGTGGTTGAACTTCATATTAGCAGTCTGTGACCCAAGGGTTATTGTCTTGAAAGAAGATTTTCAGCCCTAGTTTCATCTTCTTATCAATGTGGTCATACCATGGTTCGATGAAGTCACAGAAAGGGAAGTCTTCTCCTTCCTTGATAAACCTTCCATCCAATGAATCTCTCAAAATAATATTTAATTCTTTCAAGCTTCTTTTTGGTCGTGGCTTTTAGAGGGCTTTGAGTTTTTCTGGTGAGGGTTGGCAGCCCAGTCCACATGGGGGAAGGACTCCTTTAGGACTATGGGCTAAAGGATCCCTTGTTGGCATCACCCTAGCCCCATTCCAGGCATAAAGTCCATATTCTTGAAAATCTGAATCACATTGACGAAACCCGGTATTTGAAACTATCTCCTACTAGAAGGGAAAGTGGGTCAACTCTGAATCCAAAGAGGATCATGTCATTTGTCCCACACTGGACTGGTATTGGTATCCAATGTCCCCTAATAAATCTTCGAAGGATATTATTTCTCACATACTGGCTACTAAACTGGTATCTTCCTGACTAAGCTCTTTATTTGAGATATCAAAGTCATCCCCCATCCAGTGGACACTATGTCCTCTTGCCAAGAGAAATCAATACATTTAATAACCTCAACGACTTTATCGTACAAATCTTCCCACTCACCGGGGATGTGCGGGAGTGAAGGGTTCAACCGTCGCTAGATCTTTAAGGTGGGTAGCTTTTCAATACCGTAAATTTTGCATGTCTATCAAAATGCATCTGCCATAATCTGTAGTACGTCATCTAAACTGACTTCATAAATGGGTACCACCCATTCATCTGACTCCTGAGCCCATTTCTGAGCTTCCATGGACAAGCCACTGAATTTTTGATAATCAACAGTCATCTCAGCAGGCAATTTTATCCCAAACCCCAAGAGTTGGTTTAATACAATAGGTAATTCCATATCCTTTCATTCAGACCGAATATGGATGGTAATGCAAGTCCTTGTGAAGAATGACAAAGTTTTGTAGGTGAAGTAGGTAGGGTGTAGGAGAAAATACGGGTAAACTTTGAGCCATTTAGGTGAGATTACCCGCATGATGGGTGCTTTACTGGGCACAATTTGAGAAGATGCATTATGGGTCACTCTCTAAAAAGATGGCATTTTCATGGGTTGGAAGTGGGTTATGAGTGGTATTGGGTTTAGGATTGGCTGGTGGGCCGATGATAGCCCGGTCAATTAAACCTTGGATCATATTTCCAAGGTGAAAACATTGGTCGATAGTGTGGCCAGCAGACATGTGGAAATCATAATGGGCATTGGCTTTGAAGTTTTTAGGTATGGATTTGGTAGTGGATGAGGGTCCAAGGGTTTAATAAAATTTCGGCTCAGCATGGCTTGGTAGACTTTTGATAGAGAAGCATGGAGAACAGTGTACTCTTTCTTGGTAGGGTTGAGGGGACTTTCTGGAGCCTAAGAGGTAGTAAGTTGGGAGATGTTGTTGATGGTTGAGATTATAGCACTGTCGAGCTTTTTATATTTTGGGGGAGTGAAATGTTCGGTTACTTTCTTCAGCTGAGGTTCGACTTTAGTAATGCCTTCCTCAATTTTTACATCAGCTTCTCAAAGGGGTTGAAAGTGTGGGTAGTACTATCCTTACATGGATGGTCGAATATGATACAACAAATACTTTTTCATGATACTGATTTGTTCTTCCTCGAGGGGTATGTTGGTCATGGTACCAATTTTCTATTTCCACCTTCCTATGAAGCTACAAAATGTTTCTCGAGAGTTTTACCTAAGAATCTCTAGGTCTCAGTGAGTAACCTCTAGCTCCTCATTGTACTTTTACTATGAGATGAATTCTCGAGAGACATCCTCCCAACTATGAATTCTGGATTCTTTGAGGTATTGAAACTAACGAAGGGAACTTTCTTTTAAGGTTTGCTAGGACATCTGGGCCATTATCTCTTCAGAGGCACTAATACATGGCTCGATGAAAGCTTAGAAGGTGAACAATTAGGGCTCTGCTTTCCTGGAACTTCTCGATGTCTAACATCTTGAACTTTTTTGGCAATCTAGCTTTAGGGTAGGGAGACATGTGGCTGTAGTCCATATAGTTCTCTAATATTTTGACTTGGTCAAACTTCTTCGATAATAGCTTGAGGTCTTTCTTAACCTTGTTCAGTTTCTCTCCCTTAGGGTTTGTGGGTACTGACAGGTTAGTCACTGGTTAGGCAAGGTTAGGGATATGGAGCTGAGCTGACAGAGACCTATTGGTAGGCGGGGCACGCAATGCATGATGATAAAGAAAGAGGACCTCGGGTTCTAGGCGTGATGATGTTGTATCTCATCGACCTCGATTTAAAAGTTGTCAATTTCAGCACGGAGCTGGTCTAAGACGGTCATCAGATCGGGATACACATTTGTTGTTTGGTCGATGTTCTCCATGAAGATCTCATGAAAGTAAATCCCAAAATTGGATAAGGTAGAAGAAGAATCGACGAAGCTTCAGGCGGTTTGGTGGAAGACCGAAGATAATAGGGAGACAAGCCAAAATTCGTTATGCGATCAACCTAAGAGAGAAAACGATTCAAATTTATTTTTGAAAGGAGGGAGAAAATTTTAGGTATTTCAAAAGGAGGAGAAAAATAATTATGGTATTTTTAGAAAAGGAGGGAAAATGATAAAAATCTCAGCATGATTATTATTAATGTTATTATTAGGTTCTCACTTATATTAGGTTTGCCTAAATGCAAAAAAAAAAAAGAAAATAAGGTTTTAAAAATATGTAAGACACGGTTGGACTTATTTCCAGGCTCACGACCTGTTTTGAAAAAAAGGCGAAATCATGCAAAAATTCAGACAGTGTTCCAACTCAAAATTTCTGTAGAGTTTCACATGGTAATTGGCAAACTAAATATGAGTGACCTAGGTTTGACACCTATGTGAGGTTTATACAATTTTTGGGTTAGTGAAAGGTTTCCCCCTTTTGGCATGTCTTTTACGATATACCTCTTGCCTATAAGGGCAATCATTTATCAGTATGTGTGGACAATCCATTTGATATACCTGAGTGTACGTGAATTGCCTCACCATGTACCTCGTGGGCACAATACATGTGAGAGATAATTCGATATACTCAATTTGCGTGAATGAGTTCCCTGTTATATACCTCCCATCATGAGTTTGGTCAAGCGATACGATACGGGGGAACTATTCAATATACGTCGAGGGTACGAGGCCAGTGGAAGGTGAGAGTCATATCACTTAGGTTAACTGTAACCAGCATGTCTAGCGCCCATCACAAAGTGAACCCCCCAGTACGGGACAAATTTTTTGTTAATATAGCCATGATCTTGGTAATGTAGTGTGCAAAAATGCTTGAGTCTTAATTAACATACTATGGAGAGAGAGAGTATTTTTTTATCATTTTTCATTACGATGAGTAAGGGGAAAACTACACTAATGGGGAGCATATACAAGTATATCTAGTATGGAAACTATACTATGTATGGATATACGTGAATGACTATGTGATATGAAAGTATATACAAATGAGTGTGTGGTAGTGAACCTATACATGGATCAACTACAAGTGGTGTGTGACATTTGTAAGTTAGCATATACACAAGTGTAGGAAGTGAGGTTGTGTGATAGTAAAGCCTAAGCATGGATATTCTAAGTGGTGTGTGAAGCATGTTATTGTAAAGTGAAGTTAAGTGTAAATGTGTGAAGTGTACATGGAGAGTATACACAAGTATATGAAATGTATAAGTGAGTGGAAAATGATATATACAAGAGAGAGAGATATATACGAAAAGGTAAAGAGAGAAGAAAAGGGAACATACAGGTACTTGCATATGCACACATGCAAAATCGAATAATGCCCATGAAAAAATAGATTCTAGTCCTCTTATAGAAATCCCCAGTGGAGTCGCCACTGTGGCCATCCGGAGGGATCGGTCTTCGGAGGTGAATCCCTCATTCCTTCCCTTTTTTTTGACGTGCACATGGGATTCCATCCTTTATTGGGGCGCTCGACCGTCGTCAATGTGGGGTGATATGTAGAGATAGAGTCTCCAGCCTATTTTGCACAAAACATATAAAAGAAATGTTGTGGCCTCGATAGAACGACATCAAAGACAATACTGATGCTTGCGAAACTAAGTAGATCAAAGGTCTAGGGACTAAGTTATGGAATGGGAAGGTGTTAGGCACCCATCCCGCCCTTTTGATTTCTCGTAGACATGTGTTAATCTTCTCTTGTAGAACTCCGTGAGGTGTGTGCTTATGTGCATAATATAAATAGAGGACAGAATCCCTCGACTCGCGTCATGTATAAAGGCGGAGCAAGATCATCCTTAGGAATGTTCCCAAAATAATAATAAAAAGTATGATGTAAGTGTTTGTAGATTCATAAATTATTATGAAGGAACGATTGTGTATATCGGACAAGACACAAGCAAGCAAGCATATAAATTGCATATATAATGAATATATTATGAGAATAAAGCAACAAATACATGTAGGGAGGAATCGAGTCGAGGGGTTTACCTAAGAAGCCTATACATCCCGGGGGCATAAAAGTCCACGTAGTTCGATGATAATACAAGGTGGGGTTTAACACATAAATCAAACTAGGGAATTTATTATCTGTGTGTGTGTGTGTGTGAAAAAAGGTGTTTTAGTGTGAGAAAGTGTGATGATAAATCCCCATTTGCAATTTAAAAGTGAACCCTATTTTTCTTATTTTGGGGTTTTCTATAAAAATAAATTATGTGTGAATACTAATAATAAAAGTTTAGAATTAATATGTGTGATGTAATGAAGTAAATACTAAAGAGAAAATGAAGTAACTTATGCAAAATTAAGAGAATTTAAAGAGAAAGAGAAAGAAATGGACCTCCTTATAAAGACTTAAAGTAGATCTTGCTTGTGGATACATTTATCTTAAAATGAAGTGATGGTGGTTTGAGTAGGTAGGTGGGAATTTATGCAAAAGGGTATGAAAATGATGGAAGGAATGTGGGAAATGGGCTTTAAGGAAAGAACAACTCTGAATTCGAGGAAATTCTCTCTGAATTGCTGAGAGGGATGTTCGGGGTTCTGAGGTGTGTCTTTTTAAGTGAGGTCATGGCCTATATTTATAGGTCTAAGGTGGTGCCAATTGACATGGTTCTAGACCTGCCTATTAGCATAGATACCTAAACACAATGCCGATAGGCAGGGTCCTAAGGTTGCCAATTGGCAGTTTCAGGCAGGGTTTTTTAAAAAAACAATGATAAAATGTGAATCGTAAAGCAAAATTGTGCACAGGGTGAACCATTACAAAAGGTATTCAGGGCCCTTTAAGAAACCATTGAGTCACTCCCGGGTTCGAGAGTTGACCGAAGTCAAGCGGGGCTCAGAAGAAACCATTGGTCACTAGACAGGAAATTCTCGGAGGAAATTGAATTGTTTATCCGAATCATAAGCCCAATTCATGCACGATATGGACCATTAGAAAGGGTGTTTAAAACTCTTCGAAGATTCATTCAGTCTCATTTGTTTCGAAGAGTTTACCTTGGTCAAATGGGGCCAGTAAACGTATGGTGACCCTTCGGAATAAAATGGGTCGTTCGTCCGAACCGTAAGTCAAAATCATGTATGGGGTGGATCATTGGAAGGGTATTCAGTGACCTTATAGGATTCATTCATCTTTGTTCGAGCTGAAGAGTTAACAGGAGTCAAATGGAGCCTGGGAGTGTCTGGTGGCCTCCGAATCAGTTTTTAAGGTAAAATAAATTATTCGTCCAAATCGTAAGGTTGGTTTATGTACGGGGTGGACCATTGGAAAGGGGATTCAGAGCCCTTTAAAGATTCGTTGAGATCCCGCTTAAGCAAGGAAGTGACCGAAAATGAAATGGGGATCGAGAGCGCAGGGTGGCCTCTAGATCAGTTTTTAATAGTAAAATGGATCGTTCGCCCGAATAGTAAGGTCGATTCACACACGAAGTGGACCGTTAGAAAAGGGATTCAAGGCCCTTCAAAGATTTATTAAGGTTTAAATCAGATAAGAAGGATGATCGGAGTCAAATGGGGCCCAGGAGCATCCAGTGGCCTTTAGATCAGTACTCGGGGTATGACCTAGGGTTTGCGGTGAATGAGTGAGTGCTAAGGACTTAAGGAGGTGCTTAAGGGGTCCTAGGATGGGGTGCCTATAGTTTCTTTATTATTTTATAAGTTACTATAATATTCTTAAAATCTCTTTTTCGTGATACTGCATTTATTTGTCCATCATGAAAATTTAGATATGTGAAATGGAAAGATACGATAATGTTGAAGTGCTTCCAACTTAACATTTTATATTTTTTATAGGTTTTTATAATCTAGACCCTTGACTAGACATTTTGGACCTTTTAGCCGGGTCAAACAAATTTTAACAATTAGTTCCATATAAATACCTTTTTCAACCATTCAATTATTTTGTTATCATTGACCTAATCAGCGATTGGCAATTCCCCCGATAACTTACGATCTTCTTTCTTCTTTCTACTTCTCTTCAACTAGGTATTATTCTTCTTTCTTTTCCTTCTCTCCTATAAAGAATACATTAATTCTTTCAAATAAGCGAATATATCAATCTTCCTTATTTTTTCTTTTCTTCAAGAAGCGAATACATAAATACATTTACCTCTTATAATTTTTCTTTTGTTTCTCATATAATACATCAATTTTAACCTAAATTTTCCTCTATCATAATTTGTTCATTTGTAATTTTATATTTGTTATCAACAATTGTTTTGTATGTTGATCAATTACAATAGGTGCATGTATTCGGTTCCGATTCAATTAAATCATTGTAATTGTGTAATGCATGTACTGGAATAACTTCAATATTGACTGAATGATTTGGTTTTGTTTTTTTTATGATGTTTTTGTTAATTTTATATGAATATGTTATTATTGTGTGCTGTATATATTTTGTTTCGACCAATCAAATCATTATAATTGTGTGATGCATGTGCTGGAATAACTTCAATATCCACTAAATGATTTTATTGTGTGTTTTGATCATTTATTTTGTGGATTATATGAATTTATTTTTATTGTGTGTTTTGATATATAAACACTGTGTTTTGATGTATAAACATTGTGTTTTGATATTCTAACAAGTTGTGTGTGTATATGTTTTGATTGTATGTTTCATATGTGCATGTACTTTATGTTATAATGTTGTATCATAAAACATAAAGTACACGCATATGTATAGGCTCATAACAAAATTGCAGTAAAGTACACGAATAAAGATATAAAGTACACGTGTAATTATATTGATTTATTCTCATTGTGTGTCTTGACATTAATTTGGCAATATGTTATTGTGCATATACTTTGTACTTAATTTCAAGACTTAATAGACTTATCATGTTTTAATTGAGCATGTGTTTGTGGGTCCGCGCCAGTGGCATTAACCAATCTTGACCTTTAACAAAAGCATTTTTATTTTTCCATTTAATGTAGGTCATAATGGAGAGTTGTAGGATTACGAGGTGTTGTTATTTGGATAATATGGCTTGCACTAAAATATTTGAAGACAACTCATTAGATTTCATATGCAATGAGTTGTATAGCAGGTTTACAAATTTGAAAATTAAGATGTTTTCATTGAAGTACTCGTTTGGAGATGAAAGTCGGTTCATGTTGGTTTGTGACAAAGATGTGCACTATATGTTATAGTCTCAATTGATTGTCAAAGTTGATTTTATTTGGATATATGTCTTTGATTCAGGAGCTTTGTCCACTAATACAATTCATGAACGGGTTAAATGCACTTATATAATTCGTGAACATGTTGACTGCACTTATATAAGTTAAGAGAAGGTTGACTTCAGTGATATAAATAGAGAAAGGGTTGACTATTTATCATCAACCACTGCATTTGATCTTAATAGTGGTGTTGAAAATGATTTTCATATTGGAGTTGTGGAGACGAGTACATCAAAAGTTTATTTTTTCAATGATTGAAAGATATATATAAGTCATAAAGAGCGGTGTTTTGAAGGAGGCATGGTTGAGTTTAGAGATAAATTGCCAAAGTATGCTATTGAGGTTGGTTTCAAGTATGTCTATTTAAATAATGATAAAACTAGGGTGATAGAAGAGTGCTCTAAAAGGACTACTGAGAATTATATGTGGTGAGTTTATGCTTCATTATCTTCAATGGTTACTTTTATATACGAAGTTTGAATAATGAACATACTTGTAAAGGTGTCTATCATAGTCTGTCAAGCAAAATGATGGACTCCAAGTTGATTTCAACATTATTGACTGGTGAGCTTAGGGATAAACCATAGCTAAGGCCAATTGATGTAGTCAAAGATGTGAAGAAGAACTACAGTCTTGATATAGGCTATAATCATGCATGGCATGGGAAAGAGATGGATGTTGTTGAGTTGTATGGTGGTGAAAAGGTTTCCTATGCGTTAATCAATGATTATAGGTAATTTCTCTTACAGTATAATTCGGAATCGCATTGCATTCTTGACATGGAATCGAAGAGTAAATTATTCAAGAGAATTTTTGTAATGTTTGTAAGATCCATTCATGGATTTCAGTACTATAGGAATGTTTTATTTCTTGATGGTTCTTTTTTGAAGAACTGCTATCGTGGAACGATTTTGTCGGCAACCGCAAGGAATGAGAACAATAGCAAACTCATTCTAAATATACTATATTTCTCATGTAATTTGGTGTAATGTATGTACATTTTATTTGTTCTTTAGGAAAGACCCAAAGTACACACACAATATTGTAAAGTAAACGTGAATTCACGTTTACTTTACAATATTATGAGTGTACTTTGAGATTATGTGTTTGTTATTGGGAAAATAATGCTAAGTACATGCATAATATTCTAAAGTACACGTGAACCTCTTTTTAATTTTAAGTGTACTTTGTAATGTTATGCATGTACTTTGAGATTATGTGTTTGTTATTTACAAATAATGCTAAGTACATGCATAAAATTATAAAGTATACGTGAATTTCTTTTTATTGTTATGTGTACTTTCTAATGTTATGCATGTACTTTAGGATTCTTTGTTTGTTCTTTGTACGGAATGGAAATTACACGCATAATATGCTTGTACTTTACATGGTTTAATCCATAAAATTAAACATTTAAACAATCTGCGTGTACTAATGTTAAAATATATTTATTATTTTGTTTAGCCTTCGTGTTATATGGCCCGCGCCAACAACACCATTATTAGAATGCATCGTATATTGAATTATAATTTATTTCTTTTTAATATATTTCATTATATTTTGAGGTCTTTATCGTCTTACATACATTGTTATTGATTTAGAGACAGATGGTCATTGAATATGGTTTCTCATTAATTTGCATGATGGACTAGCTCATCAAGATCGAACCATCACATTTATATCCGATTAAAACAATGGCCTAATTGAAGTTATTTCTAAGTTCTTCTCAATGTATGAACATTCCTACTGTATACATCATTTACAAGGAAATATATATAAGAGAATACGAGAGAATTGGGGGAACTTGTGAAAGAAGATTGTGAAATTTTTTATGGATTGTGGATATGTTGTAACAGTCGACGAATTTCACAAGAACATTGATGCCCTGAAGCGAGAAGGTGGAGCTGGTGTTGTAGATTTCCTTGATAGTTTGCCTCTAGAGAATTAGTTGTGTGAATATTTCCCCAACAAATGGTATGGTGACATGGCATCTAGTGTTGCGGAATCATTCAACGCTTGGATCTTAGAGAAAAGGCATTTACCGGTAACGAATATGCTGGACAAACTGAGGATCAAGATTATGAATTTCAACATAAACAAGCTTATTGAATCTGAAATATAAATAAATGAGTTGTCCTATTTTTCAGAAGTTACCAACTGGTAACTGGAATAAAAGTTGACATTGGAATATTAGCCGCCCGAGTCAATGTATATTCCAAGTTCATTTAGATGCACGAGTGATTAATGACTTAGAACAAGGAATTTATTATAGTAAGACTTGGAAGCTAAGGTGTTTTCCATGTTTTTATGTTGTTTATATTGAATGGGGGATAGGGACAAGTATTTATGTGCATATTAAGGATTACTATAAGGTTTGTTTCTACAATCAATCATACTTGTCACCTATAGTTCCTCTTCATGATTTGATGTCCCTAAACATTCCTATACATGTAAATCCATCCATCCTTCCTCTAATGACAAATAGATCAACAAGAAGGCCTAGATATATGAGAATAAAGTTTGTTGGTGAGGCCATGGTTAGGGAAGTTACTTGCTTTAAGTCTAGTAAAGTGGGTAACTACAGGTCTACATGTAAAGAACCCATCTGACTACACTTATTATTATTCACTTCATTCATTGTAACAATAGTTTTCAATAAAATTATTAAAGAACCCATTTAAATAAATGAATAAATGTAATTTTATTGCCTAGTGTTTATTTATATTATTTTTGTTTGCAAATGGGATCTATGTAAAGTACACGCATATTTTTTAGTAATGTTCACGTGTACTTTATATGATATTGCGTGAACTATGATCAAAAGGATAAGACACACATGACAAAAAGATGAATTCATTTATAACGGAGAAAAATATGCAAAAGATTTGAGGAAAAACGAGAAACAAAATGAAACATCAAAAAGTGAATCCGAAAAATAATTAAAACCCCCGATGGGGTCTGGAGGAGAGGCGATGATATTTGAGTACACTCGAATTTCATTCTCCAGCACATGTATGCGCCAGTCTGAGTTTGTCCCTTTTTTCCCTCAAATTTATAACATGCGTCATGAAATCAGTTGTGTAGAAATTCATGAGGTCTTCGTGTATTTCTAGCATCTCTTCATCCTCTTGGAACAAGTCAAAAGGGATGGGTGGGAGTCCGGAGCAACCTTCATTAACGTAGTGTGTAAAAGCATCAAATGCTTTTTTGTACGAGGATATCTCCTCCTCAGCCCTTTGCAATGATCTTCTTGCCTTGTTTTCATCATCAATACTACTTTTCAAAGCCTCTCAATAATATAACCATTATTATCTGTTTGTAATTATATTTGGAATGGTAGAGAAAAGAACAATGTTAGGGTTTTATAAGCTTTATTTCTGGGGTTAGAAATAGTTGAGGGATGTTGATCCTAATATATAGGGTAGGTTATAAGTGTACTGGTTGATATGAATGAACTAAAGAATGTGTAAACTTACTAGCTTTGAAGTAGTTGAGGGATGTTGAGCCTAATAAATAAGGTAGGTTATGTGTATACTAATTGATATGAATGAACTAAAGAACATGTGTAAACTTCATAGTTTTGACGTGTAAAATCATTGTCAACGTCTAAAGTTCTTACAAATTAAATTTAAATAGAAAATTTAAATGATAAAGTAAACGCAATTGGAAATTGACTGTAACAAAAGTCCATGCATATGTAAAGAACCCATTTAATTTCAGTACATCATATATGGTACTATAATGAGTACAAAATAATTTACAATTTATAAATATAGTGTGTTGTTCTAGTAATTTAGAAACAATTTAAAAATAATTTACAATTTACAATCATTGTTTTTCGGTATGCGTGTACTTTTTTATATAGTGTGTGTACTATGTTATATTATGCGTTTACTTTGAGAATTAGTTTTTATTATTGCAAAATAATGTCAAGTACACGCATAATATTATAAAGTACACGTAAAATTCTTTTTACTTTTACGTATACTTTATAATGTTATGTGTGTATTTTGGGATTCTTTTTTTCTTCGTTAGACTTAATGGAAAGTACACGCATAAATCATAAGGTACACTTGAAATTGCATGTAATTTATTATATAGTGCGTGTACTTTACGTGGTTTAATCCATAAACTTAAACATTCAAACAATTTGCATGTACTAATGTTATAATATACTTATTATTTTTTATAGCCCACGTGTTGTATGGTCTGCGCCAGTGGCACCATTACTCGTATATGGAACTATAATGAATATAAAACCAAAAAATTATAATTATTTTTCTTGTACAAACCATCGACAATTAAAATTTCATTAACTATATAAACTCTTTGTTGCAGTAATTTGTCGTCTTGAAATGATGTTTTGAATTCAATTCCTTTGGTAATTTTTTTGTGTATTATATACAGAATACTCTACAGTCAACACTGAAATTAAAACAAAACAAATTTATGAATTAGTATAATGTGAATGAAATTTGTTGAAATATGTCTTGATGAATTATGCGTGTAATTATTCAAAAGTGTGTGTACTTTATACATATAAAGTTTTTGCTTACTTATTGTATTGTTTCAGGCATTGATGATCTCTTGTTAGTTGAAATTTGAGATCATGACTCAACATCCATTTCATTGTTCTTTTTCCCTCTTCGGTTAGGGCATCTTCTAAAAGGTGTCCTTCGAAGATTCTTTTAATAACACCTTTTTTTATTTAATTCTTTTGATTTCGACTTCAATTTGTACAACACTTCTTAGAAAGCATCAAACTATAAAGAGGAAAAACCACGAGTGTATATAAAACACAAAAGTCATGCAATGTAACTAAGTTTAGGATGTAACCATTATTTTTGTGTCTTTGAAGAATGATGTGATTTGTTTCTTGTCCTCTGATCTGAGAGAGTCCATACGAACAACTTTATTTTCTTATTTTTATATGACTAAGAATGTGAAACGTCCCGCTTCATGTCTAATTGTAACGGAGAGAGTATAACATAACACCCCGTATTTTTATTGACTTTCAAAATGGGATTAATTAGACTTAATTGTGGGATAATTGAAACTTAATTCGAATTTAAATATTACTTGAGAATACAGTAATATGTGATTTACGTTGAATATTACTTAAGGGTTAAAAGTAATATATATTATTATGACTTTACATATGATTATGATTTTATAAATTATCGCGAGTTGTGAATACGACAATTACGGTAATTAAGTCAGGATGCGCGTGTGAGTCGTGTCGGGACTAAATTTAAATGGAATGAAAGGTAAATTATTTTTATGTCATCTTAATGGTCGTTTCGAGTGCACCGTTGAGTCCGGAAGGATCGAAATAGGCAAAAAAGTCTACCCAGGGGTTTGATTTAGGTCTCGGGTCAATTAGGAACCAAAAGACACCCGGAGGGGTATTTTGGTCATTTTAATAGGGAGGTGAATAGTAACCATGAAAATTTGGGTTTTATTATATAAGTGAGGAGATTAGAGAACTTAGGTTCATTCACTCAAAAGCAAAGGAAAAGTCTGTGAGGAGAGTGAGAGGTTTTCCAAGGAGAGGAAGAGGGCTTGTGATCAAATCAAGGGACAACCACCTTGCACCACCACCGAAAAAGTGATCGAAAAAAAAGGGGAGGGGACATCCTACATTTATTTTATCCAAATAATCAGACCTATACCTTAAGGCGGGTGTAATTCTTGTTCCAATTAGTGAGTATATTTTCCAAGTTGGAATAGGATTAATATTCACCCATGAGAATTGTGATATTGGACATGAAATGATGAATAAATAAATTAATGTGATAGGTATCGTATGTAGTTGAGAAATCCACATGTTGAGGTTATCTGATTGATGATTTTAATTGTAAATCACAAAATTATATTCTGGGTTTTATGAAGAACATCAATAGTGAATATAGAGTTTTGAGGATTTTAAGGATTATATTGATTTAGATATAAACCCTTCTTGAAAGTAAGGAATTTGATGTTTTCTATGTGTTATAATCACCCATAAATATGTATAAATGATGTTGGGATAATTGAGATTCATTAGAATATATTCCATGTGAGTGTGGGTGTATAAAAATGGGGGAAAATGTGGAAAATTGAGGTTGAGGACGAACTGCTGAAAACTTCGAACGAACTAGGATGTCGTTTAAATTTGTTCGAACGAGACTTGATGTCATTCGAACGAGATGGTATCTCGTGTGAATGAGAATTCAGAAACTTCAAACGAGAGTCCAGAAATCCAGTTTTAGCCCAGAAATGCTTGAAAATTTGTATTTTGGCCCACAATTGGTTCTGAATAATTTTGGTACATTAACAAATAATGAAAGACTTGGGTTAGTATTGGAAAATTATATATTGAATTAAGAAAGTAATTATGTGAGTGATAACTACATAATAAAATACGATAATGAGATTAAAATCGTAATTAACAAGTACAAGTAGTATTAGACAAATACAATGGGTACTTGGTGTAGGATAAATTCCTAATATAAGACATAGGTAGAGTGTGTACCTATTATTATATAGGTTGAGTATATACCTATTGCTTGATGATTTATGTGTATGACATACCTAGCCTACTTGTTATCGATGGGGGGTTTGCGCGTTAAGGGCAGTCATATCCTGATGAGACTTATGGGGGATTTTTTGTTGTTGCTCAGAATATAGGACTTAGGATGGATTGACATTAATGAGAACAATGGTATTAAATGGTCATTTGTGTTCATAGGTATGTGCGTATTCTAAAGGCTTAGGACTATGTTCGCCTTCACTACTTGTGTTTTGTT
Organism: Sambucus nigra; assembly: GCA_949130495.1. Classification (NCBI taxonomy): domain Eukaryota; kingdom Viridiplantae; phylum Streptophyta; class Magnoliopsida; order Dipsacales; family Adoxaceae; genus Sambucus; species Sambucus nigra. Next base: position 198,250,405 of record OX422219.1, read on the forward strand.
ATGAAAATCCCCAGTTGTCCCAATTATAATAATAAATTCCTTTTTACTTAAAACACAATAGAGATGATGCGGAAGCGTTGTAATACAGGTGATGGTTCAACTTTCAAAAATAACAACAAGTTTTAATTTCTCAAAACAAATTAAAACATAATTCAAGTCCTAGAATTTGCCTAAGTCATCATTAACAATTATCCAAAGTTAGGCGAAACCATATTAATGCAAGTGACTAGAATTACACATTTTACCCAATATTAAATTAAAGTCCCAATTTAAATTAGTGTGATTGTAAAACCAAATTTTATCTTGAAATTAATCTAGCCCGTTCTAAGTGATATAGAGCAAGATAAAATCAACAGTCACACAACACCGCGATGTACGAGGAAAAACCCACTAACGGGAAAAAACCTCGGGACGGCCCTAGCCTCAAATCCACTAAAAACGGTATTATAAAATACAAGACAAAAGACTTACTTCCTAAAATCGAACCCTCTCAAGCCGTGATGCTTCTTCTTGTATCGACCTCCAATTAGCGGATAACCAACGGAGCTCCACCGCGGTCTCGGACTCCCACCGATCGGGCAATTAGGCACACTGTCACCCTAACATGGAGCCTTTCTCCAAATGGGTAGAAATGAAACGAACTTCTCTTCAATTCGGTGTAGAGAAAGACCGGTGCCAAAACAATCTCCAAGCAATTAATATTTATATAGAAGCTTGGATAAACAATTGGGTGTAAACTAGAGTGTGTATGAAATTTTTCTTGAAAGAATTACACTCAAAACATGATCTTTTTCCTTAAACAAATTTTGTCTCAAAATACTCTCTAGTAGTTTGTATGGTATGAAAAAGATGTCTTTGAAAATGTGTTTCCCGCACATAATAATGTATGAAAAAAGTTGGTTGCAAACCAAGTGGAGGAGTGGGGAAAAACTGCCAAATAACTGTTCCCGCTGGAATCTCGTTCGAACGAACTTGATTCTCGTTCGAACGAACTTGATTCTCGTTCGAACGAGACTTCTAACGAGTGACCAGCCTGGGCTCGTTAGAAGTTCGTTAGATACCTCGTTAGAACGAACATTCGTTCGAACGACATATCGAACGACTGACCAGTGAGGGTCGACGACAAAACTCGTTCGAACGAAACTGGTTCGAACGACAAAACTCGTTCGAACGAAATCTGGTTCGAACAAAAAAACTCGTTCGAACGACATTTCTAACGAACGACCAGAAAGTTTGTAAAATTCGATTTTGGCCCAGAAACTTTTATATACTTATATTTAAGTTCTAAATGATTCTTTCTGAAAATAAAATGCAGTTTTTATTACACCTAAACACCCAATACATATTGTTCCAAGCTCCTATATACATATAATTACATTCATACCTTGGGAGCATGGAACGTTAGTTGATGACGTAGAAACGAGGCACACAAACCGGCATTTTGATGAAGCTTTAAATTCTTTGCCGCTACGTCTTCAACATACACTTCATAGGCTTGAGAATATTACAATAAATATTATCCTATGAATAAATGTTTTTGTCCGGAATTGAGCCAAAACTATATATGGACTCAATTGGAAATTTGTGTCCTTACAAATCTCCCCCTTTGGCTATTCCGGGACAAAAACCAAACAAAAATCCTAAAGGGCCGTCAAGCTCTACTAGACTCAAAACATAACACGCCCAATCTTGACTCAACCCAAGGATCAAACGCTTTGCCATAGAAAGATGCCACTTTAGAATAATTCCTGCACACTTAAGCAAACTCATCAAATGCATAGGGAATATCAAAATATTAAAGATTAAATGCAATTAATTAATTACTCCCCCTAAAATAATTCTCCCTTTTAAACACATGACCTACTTAGAAAGACGTCTCCCCCTAAGATAAATCTCCCTCAAACGAAGATACGATAATAATAGGATTAGATACCATTTCTCCCCCTATCATCATTCTCCCCCTTTTTATTCGGGAATAGGTAAAGGATAAAGAACTAATAAACAGCATGTGAAAGCTTAAGGTGATAAGACATGAAAGCATATGGGCAATTAAAGCAAGGCAAAGACAAACAGATATCATATATATATATACTTTAAATATACCAATAAATACATGCATATATAGATAGATATAAACACACACATGACACAAAATACAATAAGTTTGCACACTCGTATGGCAAAAATGTGTCATATGGAAACGGAAGTGTAGGGGTGTGAACTAGCAACAATTAAATTTAGACCCAAACACTTAAGAAACGTTCACGGAGTTCTCATTTGATTGCAAACTTCATCACAGTTAAATATAACCTCATGTGACAATATAAAGATTGAACTCAATGAACAAACATACACAATGCATACAAGCCTAGCATGACGATGATTCTACAAACCAAATAGAGTCATGACATTAAAGACAACTAGGATAAACGGACATTGTGCAAACCGTTGATATACCATCCAATTCTCCCTCAATGAGCATATATATTCTTTTGTTGTTGAATGAATATCAAACAAACATAGGCCTTGGCAATTGCTTTCTTTTAAATGCCAAATATTCTGTTTTTAGGCCTTTGGATCACGTATTTCTTTTAGATCCAATCAACGGTGGCTTACTATCGCAAAGGATTTAATTCATCCTTTTGGAGCCCTTCCCCGTGCATATATTAATTTATCATGTTTTCATTTTTCACACAAATTTCACATGCAACGGATTTTGACATGCACTAGTCCTCCTAGGTCATAGATATGTAGATGACTAGATTGATAGGAGAACACCTCAAAAAGCTCAAATATGATATGTGACATTAAGATTTCAAAAGAGCTTGTGCATGTGTGAAAAGAGGCATATGAAAATAGAATCCATTTAATCAATACAAAATCCAACTACTCCATATAAAATATGGTAAAGAACATTTTAAGGATTGAAAATCTAAACCAAAAGTTCTAGCCACATGGGAGCGTAAATGATGGGATTCAAACACAAATATATGCCACATAAAGTGTGTCAAACAAAAATACACACAAAACAAAATCTTTTTGAGTTTTTAACATTTTTAATCAAAAATAAATATTTACTCAAAAAGACAAACAAAAATCATTTGTATTTTTCATTAAGCTTAAATGAAATAAATAAAACACAAATGATAAACAAAAATCTTTTTATATTTTTTCAATTAATAAAAACACAAAATATAATACAAAAAGATAAACAAGTCATGATTTCTAGCATGGGATATGAAATAAGATTATGACTAGAAAATGACTAAACAAGCATACATTTAGCATATGAATATAGCATGAAGTACAAACGCTAAAGTATGCAAACACTAACACATTCATCCATTAGATTTAGCAAGGGAGGAAGGATGTGAAAGTAAATGAGAATCAAAATCCCTATTTTGTAAGGCAACCAAGTCGGATTTCCTAACCCAAATTAATGAAGAATTACTATCTTGGGGTGTAGAAATATTAGCTATCATGGTTACTTTACGATGGGATTTTCTAGGAATTCGTTTAAGATCTAAACAAAATTTCCTAAGATGACCTTTTCGACCACAATGTGTACAAGTAAGAATATGTCGAAAAGATTTATCTAAGGAGTGATCATTAAATGCATTCCTAGAAGATTCTCCTAAAACATTGGTTTTGACTTTAGGGTTAAAATCATTACAAGAATTGAAGCCTAAACCACAAGTGTCATTTTTAATTTGGACCGTTCCTAACATTTTATCTAGTTTTTCCGAACGACACTCCAAATCAAATTTGATAATACTAGAATCTTTTAATTTATTTTCCAATTCAACAATGTTAGATTCTAGTAAAACATTTCGCTCTTCAAAAATAAGAAGCTCCTTTTTCAAGGATTCCATTAAACTCCTAAGACTATTTCTTTCGCCTTCTACATAATCAAGCTTCTCTTGAAGAGTCCTCACATGTGTCCTAAGGTCTTCTATTAAGGCACTATCATCAATGACCTTGACACTCTTTCTTAAACAAGCTTCTAACTTCAAATTAGTTCTTTTCAAATTAATAGATTCTTTATATAATTCATGAAAAGCATTTTGAAGTTCACTCACATCAACCTCTTCTTCATTTTCACTCTCACTTTCTTCTTCACTCTCACTATCATTAAAAACAAGGGAATCATGAACAATGACCTTGGAAGTGGCATGTGCAATCGTGTCATCAATCGATGAGTTCTCATTATCACTCACATGACTAGCCATAAAAGCCACAAAATTTTTCTTAGTGGGGGAATCGGGCTTTTCTTCCTTATCACTATCACTAAGGGTAGCATTATATGAAATAGGTCGCTTACCATCTTTCCTTAGTTTAGTGGGGCACTCATAATCCCTATGGCCATAACCTTCACAACCAAAACACTTATTAGACTCATCCCTATCTAAATGTTCATTAAAAGGTTTAGGGATTTTCTCGGCTTTAGAAATCTTCTCGCTTTTATCATGTTTAGAAGTATCAAATTTCTTAAAATCATTTTTAACTTTATCTTTGTTAAATTTAAGAAATTTTCTAAATTTACGAGCAAACAAAGCCATGTCTTCCGAGTCACTATCACTATCGCTCTCTACTACTTGTTTGACCTCTTTACAGGCTTTTAAAGCAACACCCTTTTCAATTTTCTTTTCAGTTTTAGAGGGAAACATATCCAGTTCATAGGTTTGTAAATCACCTACAAGCTCTTCTAATTTCGTAGAGGCTAAAGTGGGTAAAGGATTTAAAACGGTCACTTTAGGAATAAATCTATCAGGTAGGGACCTTAAAATTTTCTTTACAACACGGTCGTCAGGTATTTTCTCTCCCAAGTTAAAGGATGAATTAACAATATCAGAAAGTCTAGCATAAAATTTATCAAAAGTTTCTTTTTCATCCATTTTGATAGTTTCAAATTGAGTGGTGAGGTTTTGGAGTTTTGAAGCTTTAACGACACTAGTTCCTTCATGAGTTAATTGTAAAATATCCCAAGCTTCTTTAGCGGTCTCACACGTCATAATGCGTCGGAATTCATCCGATGTGACAGCGCTAAATAAAGCATTTAAACCACGGGAATTAAAATTTGCTAGCTTAAACTCATTTTCGGTCCATCTATCGACGGGTTTGGGAACACGTTCATTTTCAATAAGATGAGTTGGTGGGGAGTACCCGTTAACAACAGACATCCAAACTCTCTCGTCGATAGATTTTAGTGCCGATCTCATTCGCACTTTCCAATACGCGTAGTTTGAACCATCAAAAATAGGAAATTTTGAAAATGGGGAAAAAACCATTTTAGCCAAAAAATTAAAAGATCTTAACGAAATAATTTATCGTTTTTGGATCTGATACCAGTTTGAAAATCCCCAGTTGTCCCAATTATAATAATAAATTCCTTTTTACTTAAAACACAATAGAGATGATGCGGAAGCGTTGTAATACAGGTGATGGTTCAACTTTCAAAAATAACAACAAGTTTTAATTTCTCAAAACAAATTAAAACATAATTCAAGTCCTAGAATTTGCCTAAGTCATCATTAGCAATTATCCAAAGTTAGGCGAAACCATATTAATGCAAGTGACTAGAATTACACATTTTACCCAATATTAAATTAAAGTCCCAATTTAAATTAGTGTGATTGTAAAACCAAATTTTATCTTGAAATTAATCTAGCATGCGTTCTAAGTGATATAGAGCAAGATAAAATCAACAGTCACACAACACCGCGATGTACGAGGAAAAACCCACTAACGGGAAAAAACCTCGGGACGGCCCTAGCCTCAAATCCACTAAAAAAGGTATTACAAAATAAAAGACAAAAGACTTACTTCCTAAACTCGAACCCTCTCAAGCCGTGATGCTTCTTCTTGTATCGACCTCCAATTAGCGGATAACCAACGGAGCTCCACCGCGGTCTCGGACTCCCACCGATCGGGCAATTAGGCACACCGTCACCCTAACATGGAGCCTTTCTCCAAATGGGTAGAAATGAAACGAACTTCTCTTCAATTCGGTGTAGAGAAAGACCGGTGCCAAAACAATCTCCAAGCAATTAATATTTATATAGAAGCTTAGATAAACAATTGGGTGTAAACTAGAGTGTGTATGAAATTTTTCTTGAAAGAATTACACTCAAAACATGATCTTTTTCCTTAAACAAATTTTGTCTCAAAATACTCTCTAGGATTTTGTATGGTATGAAAAAGATGTCTTGGAAAATGTGTTTCCCGCACATAATAATGTATGAAAAAAGTTGGTTGCAAACCAAGTGGAGGAGTGGGGAAAAACTGCAAAAAAAAACTGCCAAATAACTGTTCCCGCTAGAATCTCGTTCGAACGAACTTGATTCTCGTTCGAACGATACTTCTAACGAGTGACCAGCCTGGGCTCGTTAGAAGTTCGTTAGATACCTCGTTAGAACGAACATTCGTTCGAACGACATATCGAACGACATATCGAACGACTGACCAGTGAGGGTCGACGACAAAACTCGTTCGAACGAAACTGGGTCGAACGACAAAACTCGTTCGAACGAAATCTGGTTCGAACGAAAAAACTCGTTCGAACGACATTTCTAACGAACGACCAGAAAGTTTGTAAAATTCGATTTTGGCCCAGAAACTTTTATATACTTATATTTAAGTTCTAAATGATTCTTTCTGAAAATAAAATGCAGTTTTTATTACACCTAAACACCCAATACATATTGTTCCAAGCTCCAATATACATATAATTACATTCATACCTTGGGAGCATGGAACCTTAGTTGATGACGTAGAAACGAGGCACACAAACCGGCATTTTGATGAAGCTTTAAATTCTTTGCCGCTACGTCTTCAACATACACTTCATAGGCTTGAGAATATTACAATAAATACTATCCTATGAATAAATGTTTTTGTCCGGAATTGAGCCAAAACTATATATGGACTAACAGTCCTTTATATAGTGACGAGGTGTACTGGAACTAGATAGCAGTGTATGCATGCACCGTAGCTGTGTCTCAGGATACAGTATTGTATATATATAATAGAGTGAATGTATATACATACTTGTGATATTATCTACTGTGTGGTTTAAGTAGACATGAAAGATAGTGGAATCTGGAATTAATTAAGTTTGAGAACACTTAATTATATTAAGAAATGAATTAATACATATTTATTACATGTATTGCGAAGGATATATATGGGAAAGATAAGGGCTATGGTTAGTTGACACAGTGTTACAATCTAATGAAAGTGGGAATAATAATTAGAATAATTTGGAGATACGTTAGGCATGCACACTAGATGTGAGGTGAGAATCTCAAGAAAGAGACCGAGAATTTAACATGTATATAATAATTGCTAATTGTAGAATTTATTCACTGATATTTTTAAAATCTTTTACAATCGGGCTCTGGCCGATTTCCTTACATATTCTCTTTTTTATTGTATCTTGTACATCAAGTGTCCAGTTTCAGGGATGCCGACATAGAATATGAATGTCTCGACAGGTTATAGCTGTTAATGGAGATGCAGACTTTGTTTAGACGCTTCCAATCTATTGATTCATACATCTGAAGTATTTAATTTCATTTAGGGCATGTCGCTCAGGATTTTAGAGGTTGTAATTAGTTATGTTAGTAATGTGGATATCAGTTTAATTTGGTGGTAATGATATATTTAAACTGGAGAGTTTATTCCAGTCACATTTATTCCTGTTGCATTTAGTTCAGTTGTGATGTGATGTTACTAAATTATTATTTCGTATTGTGGAATGGTTTTAATTAAATTAAAAATGGAAAAGTTTTGACACTAGCTTAATTATTTATTAGGTGAATTAATAAAGAAATTGTCTTGCGACAGTGATGCTGAGAATGAACAAACTGGATATTCTGATTTAATTTAATAAATGGATGATCACTCGTTATTTAATTTGGCGGGGTGTTACTGGTGGTATCAGATCATCGGTTTTTAGTGTCCTTAGGATCTGTACGGCTTTCTACGTTTCAGCATAACGTTCTTTGATATAGAGACATATTCCTAGGATGTTGTATTCATGTGTATATTACGACTTACGTGCTCCTACCAGGAAATATAAGTGATGTAATTCTTATACGAGCTCGGTCGGGCATCGATGATTAGCGAGTGTCATTATAAGAACAGCAGGAGGAGGACTCAGCCAAATATATAGAGTGTTTAGGAAATTATGTGTGAGATAGAACCTGCCAAAATTATTTTTCAGACTGAGGAGAATAAAGAAGACATTCGGGAGCTATAGTTTCCTGAGCACCGTTATGGATAACATTTGTGTCATTCCAAACCTACCCATCACTGTCAGTGAAAGGTGAGGGATTCGGAAGGACTCTTGTGAAGGAAGAAATTCAAAGGCAATTATATAGGGTGAAATGTAGTAAACACTCAGGACTTGAAAATTTCGGACGAAATTTTTGCTCATAGGAGCAATATAAAGTGATGAGAGTTAGACATCACATATAAAGAAGCATGTGTGAAGCTAAAATGAGAAATTTGGCTCAACCGTGAAATCATCCATCTGTGGTTTTAATAGGGATATGGAAGAATCTCAAAACTTATCTCATATGGGCAAGAAAGAAAATCCAACGCGAGATAGAAGTAAACTAGCTTAATGAAATCTTTACCCAATAAAGAAGGGGTATATTGAAGATAAGAAGAGTTCATTATTATGAATTGACTCATGAGTTAAATACTCAAATGTGAATGTAAATTTGATGAAGATGACTAGGGTCAATGTTGCCAAGAAATTTGTAACCACTTCGAGAAGAAGGGCAGCCCGAAGGATTGGGAAAACTTAGCCGAAAGGCAAGATTGAATTCAATAGTGATAGTGAAGCATTACCATAAGGTATACCCAGTAGGGGGAAATCCTTACTAAGCGGGGATGAATTCAGCCAAGACCAGCGAGATCGACTATGTGTTTCATGGGAATAGTAGAGCCAAAAGAACAACAGGAATAAAAATTAGGAGCTAAGACTGCCTGGTTCGAGAGAAGGACATTCCAAAATAGTCAGTGGGACCAGTGATGGGGGAATGGCATGGGAAATTACCCTATGTTTAGAGAGAGAGACTACTAGTGTTGAATGTGTCCCCGTTAGAGGTGCGATAGATAAGTTTGGCAAATGGTAAACTATGCTAGTTAGGCATAACAATTGGAGGAGTGATATTTCCAGTGGAGAAATTGGGTCAAGAGAATTGGCCCCAAGAATTTACAACCCGAGAATCGATGAGGCCCAAGAAGTAAAAGGGAGGCCAGTAAAGCCTTAAGTGAGGTCTAGAAATTTTGGGCCAACATTTCAGTAATGGGCTTGTAAGTCGCAGAACCGAATAATTTGCCCATTGCGAGAAGGGGGAAACTATTGGATGAAATCCTAGATATATAACGATTGCAGATGCTCATGGGTCATGTTGGCAGCTAAGTGCTGGGACCCTACGATTGGGCGAGACTGGTGAAGTTTTGTGAGTAAAGGATTAATTCAAGTGGCATGGGTGTGTCACAATATATATTAATTGTTAACACTAAAACTCGTGTGCGAGTTAAGTTTAGTGGTTAAGTTACAGTCGGGTTGCAAACGTATCTATAGTTGATAATGGGACTTTTTGATGTCGCCCGTGAGTGAGCCGGGTGGGCACTAATAACATATTTTAGAATTATAATTTACTACTACATTGAGTTAGCAAAGTAGAGCTTATTATGGTAATGTGTAGCGATTAATTACCAAATGTTTGAACGATAGTGGATTGAGTGATAAGACTATCATGCTGGATATTCTGAGTGAGTAATATTACTTTGGTGAGGCGCCGCCTGAAATAGGGTTGGTCCTATATATATATATATATATATATATATATATATATTTGTGTGTGTGTGTGTGTGTGTGTGTGTAAATTTCATGGTATCGTAGACTTCAGTGAGTATGTTTTCTAGTTATATGTGATCCTAGTGCGTAGGGATTTATTTACTAATGTGACTCAGGATACATTGTGTTCTTTATTGAACAAAGAGATATAACTTACCAAAAACTTAGATATTGAGAGAGCCATATTTCATGTTATTTCTAAGGGACATAAGTATATTTATTAACATTTGGAGATTATGGGAAGGTACATATTATGAACTGAGGGCCTTACGGATCTCGACAACCAAGATTATGTTAGGTAGTAGTGTATCGGGGGGGTTCCTTGTTTAGATTTCTCTTTGCAAGACATCCCACACATGAAACTGACAAACGTTGGGAGTTGGAGAGAAGTTTGGTCGATAGTACATGGGTTTTGTACTTTGGCCATTATACATATACAAGAATATAATTGAGAGTTGATAATTCTATTATGACTTGAGGCCGATAGAGTCGCCTAGTCCTAGTATCATTATAAATAGAACAATGATGCCATTGGAATAGTGATTAAGTTATGACTAGTGGGGTGGTTGAGTGTACTCCTACCCTATCATCATGCCAAGTACGCGAGAATTGATTTAAGAGTGGTACATATCATTGGTGCAATAATGTGCGAGACATAGGGTGTATCGATGCCCTAGGTGATTGAATCAGGTAGTGGATTATGATTGTCGTGTGGATTCAACAACATCTAGCCAGAAAAGTCGAAGCTTCTTTCGTAAGATTTGTCAGAAGCTTACGTTTCACAAGAAACTGATTTTTAGAGCGGGGAAAAGACTTCTGACACTCAATGAGGAAAAGTCACATGGATCACGGTTAGAGGTACATTTGAGAGAATATAAGATGTATCATGTTATAAATGACAGTGGTGATGGGATGCAATAAAGAGAAATATTGCTAAATTCGTTTTGCAATGGGTCACCTGTCTGTTGGTAAAGAGTGGACCATCCGAAAACAGTAGGGATTTCTCAACCAGTAGAATGGGATTTCAAGAGTTTTATCGCGAAGGTAACTATTTCCTAGAGGGGTTACGATCCTATATGAGTGATAGTGGATCGGTTGACCGTAGTAGCTCATGTATGACAATTAGGACTGATCGTACTACGGGACAGTATGCGCCGATCTTTATAGTCGAGATAGTGAGGTTACATGGGGTACTATCGTGTCCGATTGGGACAAGATCTTTGTCTTTCAATTTTGGAAGAGTGTTCACGAGGCCATAGATACCGAGTGGTGATTGAGTATGACATATCATCTGCAAACGAATGGGAAGAACAAGCGGACTAATCAAATGTTTAAGAATAAATTATATGTATACCCTTGGATCTTAGGGGAGGACAAGGCAGTCCCTTCCACTAGTGGAGCTTGTGTATAATAACTCATATAAGTTCACTTTTGGGTGTGATGCTAGTTGAGGTATGGAACGGTAAACCTTGTGTTCTCCTGCTTGTTAGTTAAAGGTGGGGGACCAGGTACTATTGCAAAGATTAGAGATGAGTTGATACTTAGTATATAATGTGTGTAAAATATATATTGCACAAATAACCTACTTGAGTGCGATCGTCGCGAGACGAGATCGTATGTATCTAAAGAACGATTAATCTATTAAATAGTAGAAGGCAAGAACCTACATGACAGGGTAACCTGGAGTTTAAAACGAACATACGTGAGGTGTTCATTATTAAGGGTATTTGATAGCGTACTGTATGGGCAGTACTGAGTAGTTAACTTATAAGCGCGAGGATGCGATACACAACATATAGCCTGAGTTGTTCTTATCTGGTAAACTTTTTTCAAATTTGGGGATGAAATTCCGTTGTAAGGGGGCAAGTATGTAACACCCCGTATTTTTAATGACTTTTAAAATGGGATTAATTAGACTTAGTTATGGAATAATTGAAAATTAATCTGGATTTGAATATTACTTGAGAATAAAGTAATATGTGATTTATGTTGAATATTACTTAGTGATTAAAAGTAATATATATGATTATGACTTTACATATGATTATGATTTTATAAATTATAGCGAGTTGTGAATACGACAATTACGGTACTTAAGTCGGGACGCGTGTGTGAGTTGTGTTGGGACTATATTTAAATGTAATGAAAAGTAAATTATTTTTATGTCATCCGAATAGTCATTTTGATTGCACCATTGAGTCTGAAAGGGTCGAAATAGGCAGAAAAGTCTACCTGGGGGTTTCATTTAGGTATCAGGTCAATTAGGAACCAAAATGACACCCCAAAGGGGTATTTTGGTCATTTTAATTGGGAGGTGAATAGTAACCACGAAAATTTGGTTTTTATTATATAAGTGAGGAAATTAGAGAACTTAGGTTCATTCACCCCAAAGCAAAGGAAAAGTCTGTGAGGAGAGTGAGAGGTTTTCCAAGGAGAGGAAGAGGTTTTGAGAGCAAATCAAGGGACAACCACTTTGCACCACTACCGAAAAAGTGACCGAAAAAGTGGAGGGGACATCCTACATTTATTTTATCCAAATGATCAAACCTACACCTTAAGGCAATTGTAATTCTTGTTCCAATTAGTGATTATATCATCCATGTTAGAATATGATTAATATTTACCCATGAGAATTGTGAAATTGGACATGAAATGATAAATAAATAAATAAATAAATAAATGTGATAGGTATTGTATGTAGTTGAGAAATCCACATTTTGAGGTTATCTGATTGATGATTTGAATTGTAAATCATGGAATTATATTATGGGTTTGATGAAGAACATTAGTGGTGAATATAGAATTTTGAGGATTTTAAGGATTATATTGATTTAGATATAAACCCGTCTTGAAGTAAGGAGTTTGATGTTTTCTATGTGTTATAATCACCCATAAATATGTATAAATGATGTTGGGATAATTGGGATTCGTTAGAATATATTCCATGTGTGTTTGGGTGTATGAAAATGGGGGGAAACGCGGAAAATTGAGGTTGAGAATGAACTGCTGAAAACGTCGAATGAACTGGGTTGTCGTTTGAATTCGTTCGAATGAGACTTGATTTCATTCGAACGACATGGTATCTCATTCGAACAAGAATTCAAAAACTTCAAATGAGAGTCCGGAAATCCAGTTTTAACCCAGAAATGCTTGGAAATTTGTATTTTGGCCCACAGTAGGTTCTGAATAATTTTGATACATTAACAAAGAATGAGAGACGGGGGTTAATGTTGAAGAATTATATATTTAATTAAGAAAGGAATTATGTCAGTAATAACTACATAATAAAATACGATAATGAGATTGAAATCGTAATTAACAAGTACAGGTAGTGTTCGAGAAATACAATGGGTACTTGGGGTAGCATGAGGTCCTACTATGAGACATCGGTCGAGTGTGTACCTATTATTATACAGGTTGAGTATACACCTATTTCTTGATGATTTGTGTGCATGACATACCTAGCCATCGACGGGAGGTTTGCGCGTTGAGGGCAGTTATATCCTGATGAGCTTTATGGGGGATTTTTGACTTGTTTCCTCAGAACATAGGACTTAGGTTGGATTGCCATTAATGAGAACAATGGTATTGAATGGTCATTTGGGTTCGTAGGTATGTGCATAGCCCAAAGGCTTAGGACTATGTTCGCCTCCACCACTTGTGTTTTGATATTTGTGGTTCGAGGGATATACCGAACCAACAATCCTTTATACAGTGACGAGATGTACTGGGACTAGATAGCAGAGTATGCATGCACCGCAGCTGTGTCTCGGGGTGTAGTATTGTATATAGATAATAGAGTGAATATATATACATACTTATGATATTATCTACTGTGTGGTTTAAGTTGACATGAAAGATAGTGAAATCTAAAATTAATTAAGTTTGAGAACACTCAATTATATTAAGAAATGAATTAATACATATTTATTATATATATTGCGAAGGATATACGTGAGAAAGATAAGGTCCATTGTTAGTTGACACAGTGTTACAATCTAGTGAAAGTGGGAATAGTAACTAGAATAATTTGAAGATACGTCAAGCATGCACACTAGATGAGAGGTGAAAATCTCAAGAGAGAGAACGAGAATTTAACATGTATATAATAATCTCTAATTGTAGCATTTATTCACTATTGATTTTAAAATCTTTTACAATCGGGCGCTGACCCGTTTTCTTGCATATTCTTTTTTCTATTGTATCTTGTACATGAGGTGTCCAGTTTCAGGTATGCCGGTATAGAATATGGATGTCTCGACGGGTTATAGCTGCTAATGGAGATGTAGACTTTGTTTAAACGCTTCCAATCTATTGATTCATACATCCGTAATTTTTAATTTCATTTAAGGCATGTCGCCCCTAATTTTAGAGGTTGTAATTAGTTATGTCAGTACTGTGGATATCAGTTTAATTTGGTGGTAATGATATATTTAAACTGGAGAGTTTATTCCAGTCACATTTATTCCTGTTGCATGGAATGGTTTTAATTAAATTAAAAATGAAAATTTTTTGACACCAACTTAATTATTTATTAGATGAATTAATAAAGATATTATTTTTCGACAGTGATGCTGAGAATGAACCAACTAGATATTCTGATTTAATTTAATAAAGGACTGATCACCCGGTATTTAATTAGGCAGGGTGTTACATATAATAAGTGCCTAAAAATTCAAGAATGGGTTTGTATATAATATACTCCTTCCCACTTTCATCATTTTGTCGAACGACTTCCTGTTAAAAGTTATAGATTTATTAGTAAGAAACAAAATGATAATATTTATCAGATGGTGATGGAGAAAGCTTTAGGTTTTATTTTCCTTACCCAAGCATATGTGTTTAAAGTGTGTGTAGTTTGGAGCCCTTCCTTTCTCATTTTATTTTCCATTATTTTGCTGAAGGCGAGAATTATCCGTTTCACACATTTAAAAAGGTAATGATACAATAATGCAAATTTAACGAATGCCCTATGTTTAGATTACATACTTGGTTTGATATTTCATCACATTTCAATAATTCTTTAATGTTATCACCACAAACGAATGACTCTTCTCCCTTATACATAAATAATCTGCATTTTAAAATATGGTATAATGTTAGAGTAATAATTAAAACATGTGTGTAATCTATGATCATTACAAAATGTGTGTACTTTATAAAACCACGTGTGTACTTTATAGAACTAGGGATAATCTTCCATACAAAATGTGTGTACTTTATTCTAAAATGCATGTACTTTATAAAACCATTCATGTACTTCAGTACAAAATGTGTGTACTTGATGAAAATATACGCATATTTAAATAACAAATGCGTGCATTTTATTGATAATGCGTGTACTTTATAAACTATGAATGTTTTTCATTTCAAAATGCGTGTTCTTTATAAAAATATTAGAGTACTTATATATGGAACTGTAATTTACAAAATAAACAAGAAGGATAATATTCGTACATAAAAATAAGTGAATTACAACATAACTAAACAATGCACTTTATTCTGATTCTGCCGCAGTTATGAAATATTCGTTCAGTTTCACTTTGGCAACGTCACTAAGTTATTTTGCAGAAGGGTAATTTTGAAGGTTTAGTGGCTTTACGCTTGGTGCTATGTTCATAGCCTCTTCGACTAGAAAATTTGTTTTTAAAGACTTTCTTTGATTGGGTTGTCTTCTTCTTTTATCAGTTGCAATTCAGCAGCTTAATTAGAAGGATTTTTATTCTTTTGGCATTTTGTCACACGCTTAATAGGCCCCTAATAATAAAAAATGGATTATTTATTTTCTTTACGATCGTCCCTTTCTTGTATTAGTTTGTACATTGAGTTTTGGAACTCAATTTTGTCATCTTTTTAATAATGGAGGACTTCAAAACCTCAATTTGCCTTATTAGATTTTGATGAGCTGTTTCCTGAAGAAAAAAAATAAGATTTAATTTTTGGATTATTTGATAAACTACTCAAACTCAAAGAACATGAAACAAATATCAAACTACAAGAGAAACTGTGGGTTTACTATATTGATAATGCATGTACTTTATAAAAATATGCGTGTACTTTATTAAACCATGGATAATCATTATTACAAAATGCGTGTACTTCATTAAAATGCGTGTGATCTATTCCAAAATGCATGTACTTTATAAAACTATGCATGCATAATGTGTGTACTTTAAGTATTATACGCGTAGCAAATGCATGTACTTTATAATAAATATGGACAAATGATTACAAAGTTTACTAAAGTACTTGATGAGATTCTTTAAGTTTAGCTTCAGTAATAATTGCCCTCAAGGAGATGTTATCATCTTCGTTGGCTTTCAGAGTTTCCTCAATTTGTTTTCTGAGTCTTTCACTGACATCTAACATGTCGTTGTTTCTTTGTTCCAGTTTTATTGATTTTTTCCTCTCATTTTGTTGAATCTCTAGCAACTTGAAGCTTATTCTTCAAGTTTTCATTATCAACTCTGAGTTAGGCATTATCTTCCTCCACCTTCTTTATTCTTTTAGCGTCATTCTTTTTTATTCATTAACTTGATTTTTCAAATCACTGTTTAAAAGAATTAATTGTGCTTTAACACTTTCTTTAAGTTTAAAATTTTTCTCCTCCAACTTCAATTTTAGCTCAACATTTTCTTCAGTCAACTTGTTAACCTGTTGAGCCAAATTAACTGAAGTAACGACTGAGAAATTTAGGTTTCAGGGCAAACTAATCCAATCTCCTTTTGAGATTTATTGACTTTTGCCCATTTGCCATCGGGATCCTAAATATTTTGCTTATATCTTTTAGGCTGAATTGGACAACAATCTTTATATTAAAACTCGTTCTCTCCTTTTTGTAGAGCTCGACACTGGAGATAATGTTTTTATCGGTTTTCTTATGTTGTACTTATACTACTTTGTCGCTGTAGTAGGCATTGAAAAGCTCCCAGAATGGTGTCTTCTTCAGCAGCTCAATATGTTTATTATTGATTTTATTGCGAATATCAGACAAATGGTAATAAAAACTAGGGACATTCGACTTGGTCGAATTTATTTGTTGGCATTGTACATTTATTCTCTTTTTTATTATCAGCTCTTATATCCCTCTTTGGACCATCTTCTTCGCCACTCCCCTATTTTGTATGCTTTCCCTTACGTGTCTTTCCCTTGAACCTCATTTCTATAAAGTAAACGCATAAATATTAAATTACATGCATAAAGCAACAAAGCACACACATAAATTGATAAAGTACACGCACATTTCAATAAAATACAAGCTTTAAAACATAAAGTACACTTGCAATAAAATACACGCATCAAAACACAAAGTACACATATAAAACTACATTGCAATAAAATACAAGCTTCAAAATATAAAGTACATGCAGATTGCAATAAAATACACGCATCAAAATATAAAGTACACATATATTGAATTGAAGAACAAGTTTATTTTCGTATAGTACACGCACTTTGCATTGAGTACATGCATACAATATTCTCTTAACACTTAATACTAATCTCCACAAAATACAAGAATAACTTAGTACAAAATTTCAATAAACAAATTTTCTATTGTCTGATTCATGATAATAACTAATAGTTGTTGTTTTACAAGATATAAACCAAGAATGATATTTTATAACATATTAAAAAATGATATAACAACTCCATGCTAAATGCGCCATCATTTTTAAAACCTCTTAAGCAATATTGCTCAATTCGTTTTGCTAAATCCTTGGGTTTAAATTTAGTTACTTGTAACTTTTGTACATCAAAAGTACACTTAATGTCTTAATAGTAATTGTAGAAGCCAGATAACTTTTTGGCTCTATCATTGATGCAGAACATAAAACGTATTTGTGTTATCAGAAGTTGTATTGACTTTTAATGTGAAAGGCTTTGTATTATTAAGATCTTCAAAGGTGCACCCAATAGTTTAGTAGTTGAAAATGTTTGATGATTTGATTCCTAAACAGTAAGACAATTCAAAAACATCACATAAACATTGTAATATCATTAAAATTGTGAGTGTACTTTTTTTTATTGCAAGTTGCATGTGCATTGTAAAAATTATCT
Organism: Sambucus nigra; assembly: GCA_949130495.1. Taxonomy (NCBI): domain Eukaryota; kingdom Viridiplantae; phylum Streptophyta; class Magnoliopsida; order Dipsacales; family Adoxaceae; genus Sambucus; species Sambucus nigra. The sequence goes on from OX422219.1 coordinate 198,268,340, forward strand.
ACATTAAATAATATAACTCAATCATATTCCTCAATAAATGTCGTTGGCGTGGACCATAAGATAAATATAGGAGGTATTAAACATAGAGAGCATGTATACACTTAACATGTATAAGATAGACGTATATTGTATCTTCCCATCAACAACAAGATAATATGATTTCATTACTCCGTACATACTTGATGATTTAATTCCTAAAAGTAATGAATTATAAGATGCTTGTGCATTGCTAAACCATATTACATTACATAATATAAACTCAATTATATTCCTTAACAAATGTTGATGGCGCGGACCATAATAATATAGGAGCTATTAAATATAGAGAGCACGTATATATACCCAATATGCAAAATGGGGAAATATATGTAGAAGCTATACACATATACTTGATGATTTGATTCCTAAAAGTAATGAATTACAAGATGCTTGTGCATTGCTCAACTATATTGCATTACGTAGGATAACTCAATCGTATTCCTCAACAAATGCCAATAACGCACACCACAATAATATAGGAGCTACTAAATATAGAGAACACGTATATACACTTAATATGCAAAACGTGATTTTTTTTATATTAAAACCAGGGCAATAAATGTAGAAGCTATGCGCATATTATATTTTTTTCGCATCTGTAAGGACACAAATTTCCAATTGAGTCCTCTTATAGTTTTGGCTCAATTCCGGACAAAAACATTTATTCATAGGATTTTATTTATTGTAATATTCTCAAGCCTATGAAATGTATGTTGAAGACGTAGCGGCAAAGAACTTTCATAGGATTTTATTTATTGTAATATTCTCAAGCCTATGAAGTGTATGTTGAAGACGTAGCGGCAAAGAACTTAAAACTTCATCAAAATGCCGGTTTGTGTGCCTCGTTTCTACATCATCAACTAAGGTTCCATGCTCCCAAGGTATGAATGTAATTATATGTATATAGGAGCTTGGAACAATGTTTATTTGGGTGTTAGGTTTAATAAAAGCCATGTTTATTTCAGAAATAATTTAAAAAGAACTTTATATTAATATATATAAATGTTTCTGGGCCAAAATAGAATTAAACAAAAATTTCTGAAACTCGTTCGAAATTTCGTTCGAACGAGATTTTTCGTTCGAACCAAACTTCGTTCGAACGAGACTGCTTTCTAACCTAACTGGTCAGTCGTTAGATAAGTCGTTCGAACGACTTTCTCGTTCTAACGAGTTATCTAACGAGGTTCTAACGAGCCCAGGCTGGTCGCTCGTTAGAAACCTCGTTCGAACGACAGTCAAAGTCGTTCGAACGAGAATGCCAGGCGGGAACAGTTTTGAGCAGTTTTTTGGCAGTTTTCTCCCATGATCCCCACTTGTTTTTTAACCAACTTTTTCCAGCCTTATGAGGGACGGGAAACACATTTTTCCTTCTAACTTTTCCAACTCATTTCCATCTCAAAAAGAGAGTTTGAGAGCATAATTGTTTAGGGAAAAGGTTCATGTTTTGAGTGTCATCTTTTAAAAGAAAAATTCACACACTCTAGTTTACACCCAATAATTGTTTATCCAAGTTCTCCTACATAAATATCAATTACTTGGAGGTTGTTTTGGCACCGATTTTTCTCTACACCGAATTGAAGAGAAGTTCGTTTCATTTCTACCCGTTTGGAGAAAGGCTCCATGTTTGGGTGACGGTGTGTCTAATTGTCCCATCGGTGTATTCCGAGACCATGGTGGAGCTCCGTTGGTTATCCGCTAATTGGAGGTTGATACAAGAAGAAGCATCACGGCTTGAGAGGGTTCGAGTTTAGGAAGTAAGTCTTTTGTCTTGTATTTTGTAATACCATTTTTAGTGGATTTGAGGCTAGGGCCGTCCCGAGGTTTTTTTCCCGTTAGTGGGTTTTTCCTCGTACATCGCGGTGTAGTGTGACTTTGTTTATTTTATCTTGCACAATAATTTAGAATCCATGCTTAGGATAATTTCAAGATAAAATTGGATTTAATTCTCACACTCATTTAATTTGGGACTAAAATTAAATATTGGGTAAAATTGGTTTATTCAAGTCACTTGCTAAAATTGGTTTCGCCTAACTTTGAATAATTGTTAATTATAAATTAGGCAAATTCTAGGACTTGAATTTTGTTTTAAGTTGTTTCTCAAGATATTAAAACCCGGCCTTGTTGTTTTGTTGAACCATCACTTGTATTCAACACTTCCGCATTTATTTGTTTTAAAAGGGAAATTAAATATTTATAATTGAGATTATTATTTCAAACCCGGGGATCCGCGTCTTTACAAATTGGTATCAGAGCCAAAAACGATAAATTATTTCGTTAAGATCCTTTAATTTTTGGCTAAAATGGAATTTTCCCCATTTTCAAAATTTCCTATTTTTGATGGTTCAAACTATGCGTATTGGAAAGCGCGCATGAAATCGGCACTTAAATCTATCGATGAACGTGTTTGGATGTCTGTTGTTAACGGTTGGACTCCACCAACTCATTTAATTGAAAATGAACATGTTCCCAAACCCGTTGATAGATGGACTGAAAATGAGTTTAAGCTAGCAAACTTTAATTCCCGAGGTTTAAATGCATTATTTAGCGCTGTCGCACCGGATGAATTCCGACGTATTATGACGTGTGAAACCGCTAAAGAACCTTGGGATATTTTACAATTAACTCATGAAGGAACTAGTGTCGTTAAAGCTTCTAAACTCCAAAACCTCACTACTCAATTTGAAACTATCAAAATGGATGAAAAAGAAACTGAAAAGCCAAGAATTACGTGTGATAATTGATTAAGTTCGCAACATTCTAATATAGCACACTTATTTAATTTCAGCCCCTAAACATTCATCTAAGGTGCGTGTGTCAACCGATAAATAAATAAAGCATGTGACACAAAAAATATGCTGAGACACAGAATTCAGGAAAAAACCCCTTTCGGGTAAAACCTTTATTTCACTATGAATATACAAGCCGCAACTTACAATTACATAGAGAAATCTGCAATGGATCAACGCGCAGCCAACCCACAAAGACACGCAGTCTTGAACTCAGCAAGAGAATACACGCAGCACCTTCCAAGGACTCGCAGCCCAAACAACAAAGGTAGAACCGCAGCTCTCCTCAATGACACGCAGCCATAAAACTTTGTAGAGACTCCCTCGGCAATGACACGCAGCCCTCGGTTGCAAAGATCTCTCCACAAAGGTGAACAATAACAAAGTTTGTGTTCTAGGGTTCCAAAAGATTCACAAAAGTAATTGGGATTTTTGGTGTGAATCAAAAAGAGTCTTGGGACTCAAAAGGGTGAAGACTTAGAGTATTTAGGACTCTGAATATCGTCTTGAAAAGTCTTAAAAATAACTCTCCCGAAGTTGGTATAAATAAGAAAACCAAGGAAAGAGTTTTCAAAAACTGGGACTGCTCGTAATTATCCCAGGCGGATCGGTCCGGATTGAGGGCGGATCGGTCCGATTAGACCGGATTGGTTCTTTTATCCTGAGGCTTCATCGGTTCGCATTCGGTCCGGGGTCTACTGGACTTCGAGCAAGCGGATCGGTCCGGTTGAGGGGCGGACCGGTCCGGTTTTCCCAGAAAAATAAAATCCTTTTAAAAGCCTCATTTTGCTTGAAAAAACTTACTTCTTATTTTTATAAAAAACATTTTATAAAAATTTCCCAATACTAAATATGAACTTTAAGGAACGTAAAAACAAAATTTTACCAAGTTCATTCTTGCAGAGGCTATGAAGTTGAAGATGCTTTGATATTCGGATCCGTTGTTGTAGATGCGATCTTGAGTTTCTTCAACGGTGTAACGGCGTACAACATACAAATTGATAATGGACAAAAATGTCCTTACAAATCTCCCCCTATGTCTATGCCGGTACATACATAAAAAATATCCGAATTATCAACTTATGACCTATACAAATCTACCCTCCCATGAACCCTAAAGATGGAAAGATACAAAGGTATAAATCTTCATCGTTTGTTCTTCGATCTTCAACAATCATCAAATCTCAAAACCTTTCTCATCAGGGTGTGCAACATATTGATCTTCAATCTTCATACCTACACACATGAGACAAAGCAAATACCACGTGACATATCGAGTTTGAAATGAGATAAACATAGATACCAATATATGATAAGCATAAGTCAAATCTCAAAACTTCCCCAAAATTCAAACTCCCCCATAAAATGATAATTCTTTCTCCCCCTTTTTATGATGTCCCCAAATAGACAAATGAGAAGAATGAATCAAATAAGCACAAACGGGGTGCCACGGTACACAAAAAAAAACAGAAACTATTTTTGAATATTTCAAAATTTTTCATACAGAGATAGGATACCAATTTGAACAAATATGATACAAAAATCACACCATGGATTTAGACTCAAACAACCAAGTCGTGGAAACGGAATGAATGGGTGTTAACACATTCTATAGGTAAATCAACGCAATCAATCATATGTGCACGATGCATATGTGTACTCCTAACGAATGAACATCAAAGGTATCCTTAGGTGTAAAAATTGTTGAATTTAGATGACATCGTCTTATGCAAATCAACAAATCAAAGTCAAATGATTTCCACACCAATAACGTCCAAAACTATATAGCGCATTTTTCAAGCATATCAAGGACGTGCAAACCCGTTTTAAATTCTCCAACCAAACACCCTCATATATATTTTCTTTTAGAGGTAATCTAAATTCTCAAACTTTGGAGAATTGGTGCAAAAACCTAAATGGCCCATAATTTGGCATGAAATGCTTTTTATTGCCTTATCAATTTTTTCGGGCTCTTTTAACCTCTTAGGACCTCGGATATTAAAATTCCTCCATTTTTTAGGTCCTTTGAAACGGTGGCTTTTGCGCAAAGGATAAGAATCAACTTTCGCAGTCCCTCCCCGTTATGAAAATGTACACACAGTCTCACCAAAACGGTTTTTAAATGCACAATTTCCTTATCAAAATTTATCGCGCTTGGTTCGTTTTAAGGACAGGATTGAAGTGAAAACACCCAACCAACATGTGATAAGACAAGCACAATAATCAAACAAATCCGTGCAAGTGTGCATTAAAGGAAACATGAGTCAAACATGTAGGAAGCAACACTTAATTACATCTTAATGACTCCAAACATTATAAAGCACATGGATGAATTGACCTATTGTCTCAAAACACTATCAAATAGTCACATGAAAATAATGGAATGATGTTGTGACTTGGTCATCCAAAGTGTTCATCCATAAACAGTGCAAACAAAATACACAAATCTTTTTGGATTTTTCAAAAAATTTTGTCAAAATAAAATCTTTTTGTATTTTTCAAAAAAAAAAATTTCAAAACAAAAAATATATACAAAATGATACATACTAGCAATAGGCAAACAATGTCATCATGAAAATCACCCTATGCTAGTAAACAAGTCAAACCTCAATCATTAGGTGAAGAGGGGTTTTCCAAAGGTGGTGACAACTTATGAAAAACCTCCATCAGTTCTTGTGAAGTTTTGACTAAAAACTTAACTTGCTCTCCTAAATGTGCAAACTCTCTCATGTAGTCTCCGGGAGCATGTAAAGTATCATGTGTGGGTGCATGTGTGCCAGAAACACGTGTAGAAGCAAAACGTGACACATACCCCAACTTAAAGCAAAATTCCCTAAGGTGTCCTCTCCTCTTGCAATGTGAGCAAACATAAATAGGCCTAGGAACACCTCTCTCAAAAACTCTAGGACGCACTTTCCTAAAAGGAATGGGACGCCTAGGTGGGTTAGGGTGAGACACATGTGAAACTGTCACTAAAGTGGGAACCGGCTCGGGTGCTAATTGGGAAGAAGAAGCATCGTCATGACTTATTCCTAACTTCTCACCTTTACCCTTAAGAACCACCTTTTCAACCTTCTTAGGTGCGTTCTCAACCTTGACTTTGACCTCCCGGGCACGTTCGAGATCACTCTCGAGTTGGGATACACGTGTCGTCAGACTAGACAACGTGTCGGCCAAATCACACTTCTCCTTTCTCAAAACCTCCTTCTCTTTCTCCAAATCTAAAACTCGACGACCTAAATCCCTATTATACTTCTTTGTTTTCAAGGTCTCGGTGTACAGATCTCTAAAAGCTTTTTTGTTTTCAAGATCCCTATTAGGACACATGAGAGAACTCTTCAAGAGAAGCTTAACTATGTAGAAGGCGAGAGAGATAGCCTTAGGGGTTTAATGGAATCCTTGAAGAATGAGCTTCTTGGTTTTGAAGAGCGAAATGTTTTACTAGAATCTAAAATTTTAGAATTGGAAAATAAATTAAAAGATTCTAGTAATGTCAAATTTGATTTGGAATGTCGTTCGGAAAAACTTGATAAAATGTTAGGAACAATCCAAATTAAAAATGACACTTTTGGTTTAGGCTTCAATTCTTGTAATGATTTTAATCCTAAAGTCAAAACCAATGTTTTAGGAGAATCTTCTAGGAATGCATTTAATGATCACTCCTTAGATAAATCTTTTCGACATGCTCTTACTTGTACACATTGTGGTCGACAAGGTCATCTTAGGAAATTTTGTTTAGATCTTAAACGAATTCCTAGAAAATCCCATAGTAAAGTAACCACGATAGCTAATGTTTCTACACCCCAAGATAGTAATTCTTCATTAATTTGGGTTAGGAAATCCGACTTGGTTGCCTTACAAAATAGGGATTTTGATTCTCATTTACTTACACATGCCTCCTCCCTTGCTAAATCTAAAGGATAAATGTGTTAGTGTTTGCATACTTTAGCGTTTGTACTTCATGCTATATTCATATGCTAAATGTATGCTTGTTTAGTCATTTTCTAGTCATTGCCTAAATTTCATATCACATGCTAGAAATTATGACTTGTTTATCTTTTTGTATTATATTTTGTGTTTGAATCGACTGCATAATATAAAAAGATTTTTGTTTATCATTTGTGTTTTATTTATTTCATTTAAGCTTAATGAAAAATACAAATGATTTTTGTTTGTCCTTTTGAGTAAATATTTATTTTTGTTTAACAAATGTTAAAAACTCAAAAAGATTTTGTTTTGTGTGTATTTTTGTTTGACACACTTTATGTGGCATATATTTGTGTTTGAATCCTATCGTTTACGCCTCCATGTGGCTAGAACTTTTGGTTTAGATTTTCAATCCTTAAAATGTTCTTTACCATGTTTTATATGGAGTAGTTGGATTTTGTATTGTTTAAATGGATTCTATTTCTATATGCCTCTATTCACACATGCACGAGCTCTTTTGAAATCTTAATGTCACATGTTATATTTGAGCTTTTTGAGGTGTTCTCCTATCAATCTAGTCATCTACATATCTATGACCTAGGAGGACTAGTGCATGTCAAAATCCGTTGCATGTGAGATTTGTGAGAAAAATTAAAACATGATAAATTAATATATGCACGGGGAAGGGCTCCGAAAGGATGAATTAAATCCTTTGCGATTGTAAGCCACCGTTGATTGGATCTAAAAGAAATACGTGATCCAAAGGCCTAAAAACAGAATATTTGGCATTTAAAAGAAAGCAATTGCCAAGGCCTATGTTTGTTTGATATATTCATTCACAAACAAAAGAATATATATGCTCATTGAGGGAGAATTGGATGGTATATCAACGGTTTGCACAATGTCCGTTTATCCTAGTTGTCTTTAATGTCATGACTCTATTTGGTTTGTAGAATCATCATCATGCTAGGCTTGTATGCATTGTGTATGTTTGTTCATTGAGTTCAATCTTTATATTGTCACATGAGGTTATATTTCAATGTGATGAAGTTTGCAATCAAATGAGAACTCCGTGAACGTTTCTTAAGTGTTTGGGTCTAAATTTAATTGTTGCTAGTTCACACCCCTACACTTCCGTTTCCATATGACACATTTTTGCCATACGAGTGTGCAAACTTATTGTATTTTGTGTCATGTGTGTGTTTATATCTATATATATGCAAGTTCTATATTGGTATATTTCTAATGTCTATATATATGATATTCGTTTATCTTTGCCTTGCTTTTAATTGCCCATATGCTTTCATGTCTTAACACTTTAAGCTTTCACATGCGGTGTATTACTTCTTTATCCTTTGCCTATTCCCGAACAAAAAAGGGGGAGAATGATGATAGGGGGAGAAATGGTATCTAATCCTATTATTATCGTATCTTCGTTTGGGGGAGATTTATCTTAGGGGGAGACGTCTTTCTAAGTAGGTCATGCGGTCATGCGTGCGTTTAAAGGGAGAATTAATTTAGGGGGAGTAATTAATTAATTGCATTTAATACTTTGATATTCCCTATGCATTTGATGAGTTTGCTTAAGTGTGCAGGAATTATTTTAAAGCGGCATCTTTCTATGGCAAAGAGGTTGATCCTTGGGTTGAGTCAAGATTGGGCGGGTTATGTTTTGAGTCTAGTAGAGCTTGACGGCCCTTTAGGATTTTTGTTTGGTTTTTGTCCCGGAATAGCCAAAGAGGGAGATTTGTAAGGACACAAATTTCCAATTGAGTCCTCTTATAGTTTTGGCTCAATTCCGGACAAAAACATTTATTCATAGGATTTTATTTATTGTAATATTCTCAAGCCTATGAAGTGTATGTTGAAGACGTAGCGGCAAAGAACTTTCATAGGATTTTATTTATTGTAATATTCTCAAACCTATGAAGTGTATGTTGAAGACGTAGCGGCAAAGAACTTAAAGCTTCATCAAAATGCCGGTTTGTGTGCCTCGTTTCTACATCATCAACTAAGGTTCCATGCTCCCAAGGTATGAATGTAATTATATGTATATAGGAGCTTGGAACAATGTTTATTTGGGTGTTAGGTTTAATAAAAGCCATGTTTATTTCAGAAATAATTTAAAAAGAACTTTATATTAATATATATAAATGTTTCTGGGCCAAAATAGAATTTAACAAAAATTTCTGAAACTCGTTCGAAATTTCGTTCGAACGAGATTTTTCGTTCGAACCAAACTTCGTTCGAACGAGACTGCTTTCTAACCTAACTGGTCAGTCGTTAGATAAGTCGTTCGAATGACTTTCTCGTTCTAACGAGTTATCTAACGAGGTTCTAACGAGCCCAGGCTGGTCGCTCGTTAGAAACCTCGTTCGAACGACAGTCAAAGTCGTTCGAACGAGAATGCCAGGTGGGAACAGTTTTGAGCAGTTTTTTGGCAGTTTTCTCCCATGATCCCCACTTGTTTTTTAACCAACTTTTTCCAGCCTTATGAGGGACGGGAAACACATTTTTCCTTCTAACTTTTCCAACTCATTTCCATCTCAAAAAGAGAGTTTGAGAGCATAATTGTTTAGAGAAAAGGTTCATGTTTTGAGTGTCATCTTTTAAAAGAAAAATTCACACACTCTAGTTTACACCCAATAATTGTTTATCCAAGTTCTCCTACATAAATATCAATTACTTGGAGGTTGTTTTGGCACCGGTTTTTCTCTACACCGAATTGAAGAGAAGTTCGTTTCATTTCTACCCGTTTGGAGAAAGGCTCCATGTTTGGGTGACGGTGTGTCTAATTGTCCCATCGGTGTATTCCGAGACCACGGTGGAGCTCCGTTGGTTATCCGCTAATTGGAGGTTGATACAAGAAGAAGCATCACGGCTTGAGAGGGTTCGAGTTTAGGAAGTAAGTCTTTTGTCTTGTATTTTGTAATACCATTTTTAGTGGATTTGAGGCTAGGGCCGTCCCGAGGTTTTTTTCCCGTTAGTGGGTTTTTCCTCGTACATCGCGGTGTAGTGTGACTTTGTTTATTTTATCTTGCACAATAATTTAGAATCCATGCTTAGGATAATTTCAAGATAAAATTGGATTTAATTCTCACACTCATTTAATTTGGGACTAAAATTAAATATTGGGTAAAATTGGTTTATTCAAGTCACTTGCTAAAATTGGTTTCGCCTAACTTTGAATAATTGTTAATTATAAATTAGGCAAATTCTAGGACTTGAATTTTGTTTTAAGTTGTTTCTCAAGATATTAAAACCCGGCCTTGTTGTTTTGTTGAACCATCACTTGTATTCAACGCTTCCGCATTTATTTGTTTTAAAAAGGAAATTAAATATTTATAATTGAGATTATTATTTCAAACCCGGGGATCCGCGTCTTTACAACATCAACAACAAATAAGATAATATGATTTCATTACTCCATACATAATGTCTATTAATTTATAAACATGAGAATACAAAATACATGATAAAATAGGAAAAAAAATTATATAAAACCTAGGAACACAAAATACAATGATAAACATGTGATAATAGAAATAAAAAGCTAAGAACACAAAATACAGGGTATATGGTATAAACTTAAGAACAAAAATATTACATTGAATACACAATAAATTTCTCAAAATACAATATGCAATCATTTGTGTACGTCTGTGTTTTTCTTTTGAGTGAGAAATCAAGTGAAAATGACTAAAAAAAGTTGATCGATTTAGAGTTTGCAAAATAGATTACCTTGAAAAGTAACAATATATGAGCATGGATTATTACATGATAAAGTTGTTTGGAACAATATTTGAGAATGAAAATCCTTTATTTGAACTTCGACGATTAGGGTTTTGATCGGAAGGAGAGCGTTTGAGATTTTCTTCGCGTTTGAATTTTAAAATGTGTTTGTTTTGGGGTTTGGGGGTATTTATATGTCAGACCTAATCGTTTAGAATTTGTTGGGCCGATTTTATAGTCCAAAATTGTTAGTTCAAGGACATAACAGTAGACCATCTTTTTTTAATATCTAATATAGTCCTATTAAATATGCATTACTTTTAAAAAAAATTAAATACCATAAAAAGTAATATTTACAATAGCTATCTAAAGGAGTTAATGAGTCTTTAATACACATTATTTTTCTCTTTTCTTTTTCATCTTGAACATTGTATTCTTTAAAACCAAATAAATCAAAAATTTCTTTGAAACTAAAAAAATGAATAAATCAAAAGTTTCTTGAAAACTAAAAAGAGGATCTATTATAAACTCTATTAATTAATCTCTCGATCCAACTCAAACTAGAGTCAATTAATCTATTTTCATCATTTTTCACTCAAATCACACGACAGAATGCTACTAATATTACTACATCTATATAATATTTTTATTTGTAGAAAAAAAGTTTAAAAAATTTCAAAATTGTTACTATATAAATAAAAAAAGTTATTAAAACATCTTCACCTTGTATTTATAGAAAAAACTTGAAGTTTTTATTTATAAATGACATAAAGTTTTTTAACCTAAAAACAAATAAAAATATGTATATATTTTTTTATATAAAATACGTACAGTTTTTTGGAAGTTTTTATTTATAAAAAATAGTTTTTAAGTTATTTTTTTTTTCAAAATTATATTTATTATAAATAATTTTTTTAATTATAAAAATATTCTAAACGTTTTATTTGTAGAAAAAAACTTTAAATTTTGTAACTATAAATAACATATAGTTTTTTAAGCTAAAAACAAATAAAAGTATTTATAATTTTTTTTCATGAAATAAGTAAAATTATTTTGAATTTTTTATTTATAAAAATTAATTATTATATAATAAAAACATTTAAAAATAATAAATAAATTTTATTTATAAAAAAATAACTTTTTATAATGACTTTAAAATAAAATATTAAATTTATGATATATATACTATTTTTTTGGGGCGGTAATTGAAATGACCTTAGAGCAATAGTCTAAAAATAAACAATGCTAGTTTAAATATATCCGCAAAAAAAAAAAAAAATAGAAAAATGTTGCGCGCAGTCTCAATACCGCATATGTTCAAACCAAAACGACAGTGTATAAAAGTCAATCTATTTGCGCGGAAGAACATGTTTCGTTTAAGGCTTTTCCTATTCTCCCTATCTCCCCCAAACTCTTGTTAATTAATTTAGCACCCCATATATATTATCCCTCCAACAACCAACTACCCAACCAACCCAAATAAATTTTGTATCGCTACAAATATTACTGCCAAACAACAATTTCATCACCACCATTTGTTCAACTCTCAGCAGCAAAGATATCTATTGTTTTAAAGGTAATTTTTTTTTTCAAAATATGTAAGTTTTTAATTGTTTTGATAATGCTAGGAAAAATGATTACTCATTTATTTTATTTGTGAATGATTTTAGTATGTTAGCCATATTTTTTTTTGAATGAGTAAAAATTAAGAGTAGTTCTATTGGCCCCGAATTTTTGACTGAAATTTCGACTGAATTTACACGTGTAAGCGTGTTATTGGTGGGTTCTTTGGTCCCACTGGCGTGGACCCCACAAACTATCCAATAAAAACCCAACACCTCATTCGGTCTCTCTACTTTCTGTCAAAACTTCAGTCGAAATAGCATTTTTGAAAAATTAAACCACGTCTGTTAAATATTTTATATAAATTTTATCCATTTTAGTGAATTTGTTGTTCCTATTTTATGTCAAAAAAATGTTTTTGTAATTAAGCTATAAAAAATAAAACTTTAGCGGTTGCAAACATATGGTGTCGAAATATAAATAATAAAACTTGGTTTGAAAGGTTAGGGGAACATGATGTTCCGTTTAAGCCCTGATCGCATTTTGTAAAGCTGTGTTTGTTTTTGATCAATTTTGGAATAATAATAATATTGGTTATGATGGCGGATCGGAAGGGTCGCAAACGCAGTCTCATTGTAATATCCTCCTCCTCCGATGATGATGATGATGAAGAAAGCCAAGAAGAATCCGAATCGGAAGAAGAAGATGATGATGATGATTTTGATGAAGTGGCTAGCGCTTCAACTTCTTGGTACTGCTCTACTCTACACTTTAAAACTATCTATATATGCACACCTATGGCTAATTTTATGTATAATTGTGTAATGTATTGCGATTGGTTGGATTAGTGTGGAGGTGAGTGATGATGATGATGATGATGATGAAAGTGATAGCCAAGCCGTATCTGTCTACGATAGGATCATTTCCCTTCTTCGAGGTTAGGGCTTTCCTTCATTTTTACTAAATTGCATAACCATATCATACATTCTGAATGACAAAACTTGTCATTGATTAAGAAATGGATTTGTTTTTAGGGGCTTTTGTATATTTACTTCTATCTGAGAGAGTTTTTAGCAAGTCCTATTCACATTTTGGCAACCCCAATTCCATTGCTCGGACAGATCAAAATTTGAGCTATAAGGGTGTGTTTGGGAGCTCCAATTCTATGACATAGAATTGGAATTGGAAAATTGTTAGTTCAAATTTTGAATTGGAAATATTCCAATTCTAAGTCCGAGCAATGGAATTGGGTTTCCTAAACGCACCCTAAATTTTTCAATTCCAATTCCAAATAGACAAATAAGATTCTTGTACTTCAAAAAGTAATAATTTCCCTTTTATGAGATGCGGAAGCGTAGATGATGGTTCAATTAAACAACAAATTTTAATTTCTTCGCAAATTAAAATTAAACAAGTGAAACAAAGTGAAATATGATGGAACACACATATATGTTAATATGATTTCACTTAAACACAATTAATTTAATCCAAGTCCTAGAAATTTGCCAAAGTCATATTTTCAATATTTCCAAATTAGGCCAAACCCAATATTATCAAATTAAATTAATGACTTGAATTAAATTAACATAAACATTACCCAATTAATTATATAGCACCAAATTAAACATAAGTAGTGATTTTAAACCAATTTTATCTTTTTACCTAAGCATGCGTTCTAGGTGAGATTTGCGAAAGATAAAATAAACAATGAATCACTACGCCGCGATGTACGAGGAAAAACCCACAACGGGAAAAAACCTCGGACGGCCCTAGCGTCAAATCCACTAAGTATGGTTTTACAAATACAAGACAGTAAGACTTACAACACTCGACTCGATCCCTCTCAAGCCCCGACGCTCCTTGTATACACTTTCGCCTAGCGAATAACCACGGAGCTCCACCGCGGTCTCGGAATCCACCGATCGGACTTTATATGGTCACCGTCACCCGAACAAGGAGCCTTTCTCCAAGTGGGTAAATCAACGCAAACTTCTTCTTCTTTGTGGGATTTAGAAGCAAACCCAAACTTCTCTTCAAACGGTAGAGATAAAAACCGGTGCCAAACTCCAAGCAAAGTATATATATATATATATATATATATATATATATATATATATATATGAACTTGGATAAACAAACAATGGGTGTAAAACAAGTGTCTAAAAGATTTTTCTTGAAAAACAACAACACTTAAACCATGAACTTTTTCTTTTTGGAATTATGCTCTCAAACTCTTTCTTGGAGATGGGAAGATGTGAAAAAGTTAATTAGAAAAAGTTGGTTCCCGCACTTAATTATTCAGCAAAAAGATAGTGGGGTAAACTAGTGGGAAAAGTGGGAAAACTGTCAAAAACTGCCCAAATAACTGTTCCCGCCAAATCTCGTTCGAACGAGATTTTCGTTCGAACGAAGTCTCGTTCAAACGAGCCTTCTAACGAAGTTCCAGTGTATTAAAAGATGAACTCGTTAGAAATCTCATTGGAATTCTCGTTCGAACAGCCATCTCGTTCGAACGACAATTCGAACGATGTTCCAGTGGCCAATAAGGGAACTCGTTGGCAAACTCGTTCAAACGACATTCTCGTTCGAACGACAAACTCGTTCGAACGACAATTTGGAACGAACTTCCAGAAAGTATAAAAATTTGATTTTAGCCCAGAAACTTTATATACTTTATTTTAAAGTTTTAATAAAATCTTTCTAAAAATAAACAATAGTTTTAAAAACAAAATACACCCAATACAAATTGTTCCAAGCTCCTATATATATTAAAATGCATTCATACCTTAGGAGCAATGGAACCATGTTGATGACGTAGAAACGAGGCACATTAAATTCGGCATTTTGATGAAGCTTTAAACTTGGCCGCTACGTCTTCAACTTTAGAGTGTCATAGGCTTGAAAGATGGACAATAACTCTATCCTATTACTCAAACGTTTTTGTCCGGAATTGAGCCAAAACTACAAAGGACTCAATTGGAGATTTGTGTCCTTACACACCCTAAAGGTCAACTCTTAAGTTTGAATATGAACCATTCAGTCTTAAAAATGGATATATTTGACTCTTAATGACTTAAAATAACATATTTTTCAGATTCAAATTTGAGGCTTCACATTCAGATTTTCGTTAAAATAACAACGGGAAAGTACTTTTAGGTCCCTCACAAATAAATTTTAAACACTAAAGAAATTTTGACAAATTTTAAACACTTAGGTCCACTAATTCTCTTCTTGTAAAGTCCACGCTAGTGGCATAACAAGTGGACCTAATAGTAAATTGTCCTTAAATGTTTACAAATTGTTACCAAGGGACCTAACGGTAAATTGCCCAAATAACAAATGCAAACTTTTGTTGTGCAAATGCACTAGTTTTTTAGGCTTTAGTCCTATTTTCAATATTTTAGTAGGCACTCATTTCATGAATTTTTAAAATCGGTAATGAGTCCTGTAACCAACTCTAAATGCCCTCTAACCTCCTCTAACCATCCCTCGTTATTTTCATATAGAATGACACTAGTTCTGTATATATTACAATAGGACCAACAACTAAAATAAGAACAACCTGGGATTATTTACAAATAAAATTTTAAAAAGATGACTAAATACTTGTACTCCCTAAATGCAATTAGAAAATACAAATTGCACAAGTTGTTGCCTAAGGCATCCTCCGCTACAATATTTCTTTGCTTAAGCTGCATGTTGCTTTTTACTTATAATAAAAGGGGATAGGTTTAGTGAAGAGTGTTTTTACTTTTTAACATCCTTTTGCAGCAATCTTGCAGTTTTAGAGGCACTTTTATCTTGGGGTGTAGAAAATGTTTTTATTTTTATTAATTTTATATTTTATCCTTATTGACTGTTATGATATTGACATTGTCCTTTCGTGAGGTCCCATGAGTTAAATTTATGAGCTCATTGTTTTGAAGTTTCCAAATTTAAGTGCATGAAGTATTGCATGATGCTTTATGTGTTGTGCAGAAGGGAGTGATCTACAAGATCTAAATCTAAATGAATGTAAAGCTTATCTGCGCAATCATGGATTGAGGTTATCAGGGACCAAGGCAGAGTGTATAGAGAGAATTAGTGAACATTGGAGGTGAGTTGTTTTCTGCAATGATAAAATACTTGCACTGTTTTGTATTTTTATACTTTTCAGAAGTTTCCTTGACTGAGTTTGTATCACTTCGTTTGTTTTGTGTTGGTTGACGCCCTAATATATTGGCGACGTTGCATGAGTTGTTTCTTTTATATTTCTTGATTAAGACTAGGCGCGGCAATATGAGCTCTAAAGGACAAACCCGCCCAAGATAATCTATTTGGTGTCCATTGGTTTTGTTAGTGGGTTAAAAATGGTTTGAGAATCCAGAAATCTCGGTTTATTCACGGGTTAGATGCGGGTCATGACCTTATAACCAAATCAGGACAAAATCTAAACCAAAAATATTAAAGCCTGAAACCATTTCTCACCCAAAAAATGGCAGCCTCTCTCCTTCTCTCTGGAACCACTCGTTGCTCTCCTTCTCTATGGAACCAATCGTTTCCAATCGTTTCTCTATCTGGAGGTTTGGCTGAACCATTATCCATGTTGCTCAATGAGAAGAATTGATTTAGTGAAGATGAAAGGTTCACCCATTTCTCTCTCTCTCTCTCTTTGCATCACATCTCTTTTTTTCCCTTATTAACCAGTCCAATAGTATATTACTCTCTCTCTCCAACCATTTGGCGTGTGCTCTTATTTTGGATTTGAGTCTGCGAAACTGGCAAACCATTTTAAAAAATGGATTGGAAGAAACTGAACCGAGCTGGATTTGCTCGAAACCGACCTGCCACGATCTCCAATCCGTTTCTAACCCGCCCATGAATGACCCAATCTGTTTCTAACCCACCCAAATCTGACCATTTGAGAGACCCCCTTTACTAATTTATTTGATTGAACCCCCCAAATTTTTAACATCATTAGACCTTTGTTCAATTATCCTCATTTTCCAATTAGACTCAACTCCCTATATAATGTTTAATCAAAACTCCCTTATATTTAACTGTTGGATTTTATGTTATTTTAGTATTTTTCCTTTTGTATTGGGTCCACAGCTTTTTTGGGACTTAGTTGTGTAGGCTTAGCTTTTGAGTCTCTAAAATCTTTTGAATATATAATATTTCTGTATATACAATTTTTTGTCTCTCAATTGGGTAAGTCTTAATAATATGAATATATAATATTTCTTGTTAGCAGAGCCAAATACTGATTCCCTCTCTAACTCTAATTGCCATTACCGTACATCGAGATTCATTGTGGTACTGGTCATCGTGACATTGTTTATATAGGGTTTTGCCTCTCTTTGCAGCCTCTTGATTCCTCTCTTTTTATCTCAATCAACCAGCCCATAGGCATTCAAGCCATGTCTGGCCAACCCTAGAGCAATCCGGCCATATTTAAACCTCTCTCTCTAATTTGAGGTTCAGAACCCTTGTCTACGGTTCCAAATTTCATATTATTGGGACTTTTTGAAATTTCTATCCATTTTAGGGTTTTATATCAAATTTCATGTGCCAAGTAGTTCCTGATTTTTTCAATATTAAGGGTTGCTGGTTTGTTTGGCGACATTTTGTGTTGATTGGTTGTGTCTCCGGCTATTTGTGGTGATTTGATGATTTGCATATATGTTATTTTTTTGGTTGACTTTTGCTGCTAAAACCATTCTTTGGTATTTTTCAGATTTTGTTTGATCATTTTCGATCACTTCTTGATATATTATTGATGATTTGTGTATTGACAAAAATATTTTATAATTGGCAAAACATACCTTAGTTCAATTGGCTAAGAGTGTCTTTATGAATTGGTGCAATTTGCTTTCAGATCCGTTTGTGATCGGAGTTTGTCATAAATGGAACCGACTATTCAGTTCATCTATCATGGCCAGAGTGGTTGATACCACTTGTCCGGTTCATTCGAGGGTTGTTGTCACCATTACTTCGGGCACCCCATTTGCTTTTCATGTTAGGGTTGCGAAGCTTTCAGTTATGGATTCTGATCCACCGATGACATAATGGGTGAGTCGTCCCAATTTTTTTAACCCACCATTCTCACTTGTCAGTACATTGGTATTGTAGACGTCTCCCGTGCACGTATCCATAGTAAGGGGATGCGTGTTTGTCTCACAATATTACTCTTTCCTCGGTTTTGCATTGAGCTAATTTCTCTTTAATTGCTTATCTTTTAGCCAACTGGCCAAACATCTCAACTGTATAGTTGTGTTCTTTTATATCCATCGTCTTTTACATAACTTTGGTTTGAGGAGGATTCTTGGCAGGTGTACTATTTCAGTGAGGTAGCTTTTCGATATAATCCACCAACTATATAGATTTGCTCCTCACTTGTATCTCACTATCAGTCATCTAGCGCTAGTGTAGGCTCTTCCTTTTTTGTCCCCTTGCATTGACATGCTCAAATGGAGACAGGCTTCTTAACTTATATGAATAACACACTCATCACTTGAGGATAGAGAGACGAACAAGAGCAAAAAATCCTAACGCATGAAACCATCACCCATTAGTAAATCCCATTTCAAGAGTAACCCTAGAGGTGCCTTCATTTTTTTTGCTCTCTTTCACGTGTGTCTTCGCCTTTTTGATCCCCATACTCTTCGGTTTCATTTTATTGTAAATATCATTATCCTTTCTTTGAATATTTATGACACTCAAAGGGGATACCTAGCAAGCTCCCTTCAATGCCCAAGCTACTGAAGGAATCAACCATTGGGTCCTCAAGCAACATGGGTGGTCATTCTCCCGTAGTTCCTCGGTCTCTTTGCAGTTTCTCTTTTAGAACCAAATGCCCACCACCTACGAAGAGCCCTCTTAGTGAACTGTCACAACTAGACATTTTGGTTGTATGTGCGATGACAACTCTAGTCGCTTTTCCTTTATCGTCCTCAGATCCAACTTTTGTCTCTATAGATGAGTTGCAAAAACTTTTCGCAGCTCAACCTCAGCCTTCCAAATTGTCGGAATACGACTTCCGTATGCCTAATCAAAGGCCATTATCGACTTGTCCTACCCAGTGGGGTATCGACCGATGAAGATTAAATGTTTGGTGGAAAGAATGGAAGCTAGCAGGAGCACATTAAAAGGTTTTTGGAACACTTGGGGGTCTATGGGAACGATACAAAGTTGCGTCTCAATTTCTCGAAGTCATTAACTCATGTACACCTTAGAAGTTGGCTCTGGGAAGCTTGTTATTTTGGGAACTCCTTGTCAACTGGTTCTACAAAAAGTTCTTTGCTATTGCAGAATCAACCATTATAGACTTGATGCGTGAAAGGCTACACCCTAGTGATGACATTATTACCTGTGTAAAATTTCAGGATACATTCTTGGAGTGTTGAGTCCTATATCATGAAACTCTATATTGAAGACATACTGATTACCGTATAAAAACTACCTCATTTATTAGATGCTTGCCTCCTTTAAGCGACTTGCGAACACAACTGGAAACATTGACAACTTGTTTAAGATGGTTAACCTATGAAGCACGGATTCTTCAAACGGTAAACGCATCCGAATCGCACCCGAATCGGTTGCGATTTTTTACCGATTCGCTTCGATTCGCACGTACTGCGTATCCAATTTTTTAAATTTAATTTAATTACGAATTCTTCTTGGTTTCTTTATGTAGGAGGGTGGTCTTCGTTAGGTAGATTTAAGACTGCTATTCCTAAAGAGCCGAGATGTAACCCATCATGGAGAACGTACGAAAGAATGCTGTGAGGAATCCGAGAGTAGATGGAACGGAAGGCTAAAGTGCAGTCACTTTAATCACAAGATATATGTGTTGGGAGGCAGCCCAAACACAATCATGTATGGTCGTTGTCTTTGGTTATAAATGGTAGTAGTAATGAGTGAGAATCAAGGCTCAGAGAATGTTCTTTTAAGGAATCTTATGATTTTTAGAGGTATATTCTCGGTCCCTAATAAATAAGGTTGAGGGTGATATTTATAGGACTGAGGGTTTGATCCTGATCGTTAATCTTGATGAGAGAGAAAGGTGAACAGTTCCATGCATTTAACGTAAGTCAGTGCATTAAATGGGAGGTGATATGCTACCTGATAAGTACGTGGAAAAAGGATAGTGTGTGGGCTGATGTGATAGAAAGTTGACAGAGTAGTTGCAGGTTGTCGGAAGCATTAAATGGGCTAATGATAACTTTGGGATGGGTATATCGATCTGTTGTTTCGAGGATCGAGCTGGAGTATCTATAGAGGGGGATCGGGTGGAAGTTGATCGGTTTGAAATAGTGTTTCGATTATGGTGTGTTGGTTAGTTTCCGATTGTGCCTTATATCTTGTGATAATCATGGTTGGCTAAATGGGAATCCAACGATCCTCTGTGCTCTTTCCTCAAAACCACATACACTTGAGAGGTATTTATCGATTAGGCCCATAGCCCGTTTGATGTTTGTGGAAATGATATATACCTAAGAATATTGTTGGAGTTTGGTGGATCGTTATACTGGTGGATCGAGTTTCTTGGAACACTAATGTGGGTGGATTGCTTATGTGGGTAGATTGGATTACTCTTCCCTACACCTTAAGAATCCATTTTTTTTTAATTTTGTTTTGCAAAGACAACTAAACTCGAGCAAGAAATGTGGAATTTTTAAAATCAACGTCCTTCGTCAAGATATGAAGATATATTATAGATTTGTTGGAACTTAGAGAGAAAGCACTTTATTGAGCATCATTGTTAATGAACTTTACATAAATGGTGTTCAAGAAGTCAGATGAATGGCTTGATTATACTACGGATGAAATCAAATAGTGACATGGTGTTTTGGAATAGATATGTAAGTTTTTTTTCGCTATATAGTCTATTCCATTTATTTTGGGGATCAATGAATGTTAAATTGTTCAAAACTTAATGTATTATATATATAAAATATTGGAATAATATGCCTATATTTTTATATTATTATTTTATTTCCCAACGCATCTGAATCCTACATTGTCAATTGCCTTACTCGCACTGTATCGCACCTGCATCTAGCACCCTTATATGTGCTTTATAGCCACTAACAATACCTAGGGAGGTTGCCTAAGAATGTGCAAGTTGTAAGACAATCAGAATGTAAATTATATTTATAATAATTGTCGAGAGTATTTGCAGGCAAAGAGTCATATAATCCAACTAGGAAAGAGAAAACAATGCAAAAGTCTTAATCCCACTAGGAAACTAAAAAAAAAAGATAAAATAAATAAAAATCCTAAAATTAATTTTGATCCTAAATACTAAGAAATAAACTATGAACACGTTGCCGACATGCTGAGACACGCGACTCCTTTTTTTAGGGTAGACACGCTGGGACACGTAAAAAGACACGTGAAATTATTATTTTTTTTTAATTTTTATTTTTAAAAAATATATATATATATATATATATTTTTTTTTTTCCTAATGTGATGGTGATTTGCTCTATTTATGATTTATAATGTTAAAAGTGTGTTTGAATTTTGTTTTGTATCCCATTTTCTTAATTTCATGCTAAAAATGCTCTAATATGTATTTTATGAAAAAATTTGTTTTATTTCATTAATATATATTATATATTATACGTATCTGAGTGCGTCGTATCATAGTTTTTGAAAAAATCACGTATTGCGTGTTATGTCGAAACACGTATTACGTGTCGAGTTTGTGCTTCATAGGAAATAGATGACACATAAATATAAGATAGTCCCCCCCCCCCCCCCCCCCCCCCCGAAAAAAATAAAATAAAAAGAGGTGAAACTGAAATTAATTTGCTCTTTAAAATGCACCTTTGTTGAAAAATTGCTCGTCCTAACTCAAACTCGGGTCTTCAAATAATATCAATTGTTCTCATTATGCTTGAAATTGTGCACGCCCCAAATCAAAATCTCAAATTCTGGAATGTCAAAATGTAACTTGCACCAAAGGTGGAAACAACTCAACTCAACAAGGCCTTTTCCCTATTATTTGGGGTCGGTTACATGAATCCTATTTTCCCATTTCATTATGTTTAGTGCAATATCTTCGGTCAAACCACATGATATCATGTCCTTTTTTACAATATCCCACCAAGTCAATTTAGGCTTACCTCTGCCCCGTGCGTTACCGTCAATAATAACTAAATCGGTCTTACTTCCCGGGGTATCCATTGGTCTACGCTTAACGTGTCTAAACCATCTAAGTCGATTTTCTCTCAGTTTATCTTCTATAGGAGCTACTTTTACCGTTTCACGAATTCGTTCATTTCTAATTTTATCCTTTCTAGTTTTATCACAAATCTATCTTAACATTCGCATTTCCGCCACACTTGGGCAAGGGCCTTATTTATAGATAATCTTAAACTTGGGAACAAGTCTCCTAATTAAACTAGGGAACTAAAAGATACCTGATTAAAATAGATAATTAATTAAAATACAATCCTAATCAATATCTAAATAAATAATCTAATATCTAAGTAACTAAAATAATAATAATAATATTTTTTCAATAGAATCCAGATGCGTCAGTTTCCTATTTGTGAAAACGGCCCATTTACAAGAATCTTTTACATTTCAGGATAAAAGGTGGAAATGGTGAATCACTATATCCCCGATCTTCCTTTACAATCAACTGTACTGGTGAGATTCTTCTATTATTTATTTACTTACTTGGGCGGGCACATTCATTCATTCATTCATTTTGTAAACATCCCCCTTCCTTTTATTTGTTTATTTATTGTTTTCACAATCAGGTGATGTCTGCAAAGGAGATGTTGTGGTGTTCTCACAAAAAGTATATGAGAAGTAATAACCCATCCCATGATTTTTTTCTTTAATTTGAGATTTTTCCGATTTTCCATTTGAGGTTGTCAATTATATTTGATTTGTTAATTGAGGATCTATTATCAACAGGTTTAACAAAATGACAAGGAGAGGACGTGTCTTGGGGAAGAGAAAAGTTGCTGGGAGGATTGTTAAGGAGAGTTATGGTGCAGCCAAACAGCAGCATACTTTCACGGTGAGTCTGAGACCTTGTCATGCGCTTGAATCACATTTTGGTCTTATTTTATTCATCACTAATTTTATTAATTTTTTTTCCTTTTTTTTTTTGTGATTTATAAGGTTGAAGTATTGTGGAGCAAGGGGATAAATAAACTGCCTGCACTTTCTCCGTTGCTTGTGAAGGGACGCAACCTCTATAAGTTGAATACTTATAGACAGGTGAGTTGTTGATCAGTGAAGCATCAATTCTGTGGCATGTTCTCGGAAAATATTCGTTCACTTTTGTGTTCTTGTTTCCACCTCCTTCTAGCGATGGGAAAATGAAAATGAAAGATCAAAAGTATTAGCTGAAAAACACAAAAGGGGGGCAGCAGCAAGATTTGTAAGAGCAAAGAATACTTCGCATAAAAACACAGGTATGAAAAGAAGAGAGGGTGTGGGGGAGTTTGTCCTTTCTGCTCCTTGACACTTTTTGATTTTGGGGGGATCATCTGACTTTTGGCCCCGAAAGTTGAGGTTGAAACTGATTTTGCCTCCTAAAGTTTTCGGTCATTAGACTTTCTTCCCTATTTCTTACGATTTCATTAGTTGACCTTTACATATAATACGCGATGTCTAAAATAGTCTCAGGGTTTTTCTCATTATTTAATATGTAATTAGAATTAATGCCCACTGCTCTATATAGAATTGGGGATGTTAAAATGGGATATTTTTGTTAGTTACAATTTGTCACGGTCAACTAATGGAATCGTCAAAAATAGGGGCCAAAGAATAATTGATGAAAACTTCGTGGGACAAAGTATGTTTTAGTCTAGAGTCAAATGCCAATTGTCCCCCTTTTTTTTCTTCTAATGCTATGCTAAAGTCCCAAAGCCCCACTTAACTTCTTATTATTATTTAGGTGCAAAGCATGAGAATCATTCTCATCATAAGCCGCCTCAAAAGAAACATAGCGAACGTGATAAAGGGAAGCTTGTTGATAGACACGGAAAAACCTTGGTAAGAAAACGAAAGTCAAAAGTGAATTTTGTAAAATCTACGGAGGTAGGAGTATCGTCTTATATGAGGAACCAAAATTTTACCCACCCCATTGAAGTTAGAGATCCCACATTCCTGCCATACCCCTTTGCCCGCCCTCATGACTCTCATAATGAATTTCATCACCAGAGACCATCAGGATTTCCTAATGGCCAGCATTCTACTTCTATGATGAGATTGCCACATTTCAGGCCTTACACAAATCCTTCTCCGATGCCATTTTCAGAACATCAAGGGTTCAACCGAGGCCCCTATCCTCACCATGCTTTTGGCCATTTTCCTAGGATGATTAACACCTACAGGCCACGTCATCCACCCTTCAGAACAGAGGTGTATGAAGAGAGGAGGTATGGATTATAGTGATGTTGAAGCTTGTGCTTTTTTCTCCTTTTGTTCATCCAACAAGAAGACGGTTTGAAATTCTAGGATTTTTTGGTAGTGTAAAATGATCTCCATATATGTTTACTAAAGAGAAAGTCCATAAAATGTTGAGATGATGCTTTATTGTGAAAAAAGAATGGTAATGTTTGCCCAACATAGGAAAGAAATTTTACCCCCAGAAATTGTAAGGGTAAAGGCGTTCAAAGGTTACTGAGGAATTTGTTTGTAAACTCAGTTGAAAAATTTACTTTTGAAATTTATCTTCTTAAATATACTGAATTGAATACCTTTGAATGTTAGATCACTGTTATTTTATGGGTACTGTTCAGATGGATTACTTTGTAATTTCACCTAGTTTCATATAATTTTTTTTTAAAATAAGATTATTATTTTGGGACAGGGAGTATCATCAAGTAAAAGCCATATTTTCTTTAGCAAAATACTCTTGGGGCTCTCGCAAATAAATTTCAAACACCGGGTTTGTTTGGTTCGTGGTGAAATATTTTTCGCCATGTTAAAAAATAAATCACCTAGGTAAAATTTGTGTTTGGTTGGATATTTAATATGGTGAAAAGTGGGGTGAAATTTTAATCATTTTAAATCATGGGTAAAGTGAATAATTTAACAGGTGAAAACAATGAAATTTATTTTATTATCAAACTAATTTGTTTTATTTTCACTCCCAATTATTAGATCACACGATTATTACACATTATTTACATAAAAGAGTTTTTTTAATCAAAAATAACGTTTTCATAAATCTTTTAAAAATAATTTTTTATAACTGTTTTAAAAATATTTTTTTAATTGAAAATAACTGTTAAAAAATTATTTCTACAAAAACATTTTTTTTAAAACAGTTATAAAAATGTTTTTTGTTTAAAAATTATTTTAAAAACAGTTCTTAAAACTTTATTTTTTAAAAAAAGTTACAAAAATGTTTTTGTACTAAAAATAACGTTTTTATTATTATTTTAAAAATAATTTTTTATAATTGCTTAAATTTTCTTTATTGAAAATAACTGTTAAAAAATTATTCCTAAAAAATGTTATTTTTTAAAAAACAGTTACAAAAATGTTATTGGTTTAAAAACTATTTTTAAAACAGTTTAAAAAACTTTTAAAAACGTTTTTGTATTAAAAATAACATTTTTATAACTGTTTTAAAAATAACTTTTTTATAATAAAAAATTATTTCTAATAAAACGTTACATTTTTAAAAATAGTCATAAAAAAGTTATTTGTTAAAAAATTATTTTTAAAATTGTTATTAAAATGTTATTTTTATTTTTTTTAAAGTTATAAAAATATTTTTGTATTAAAAATAACATTTTTATAACTGTTTTAAAAATAAATTTGAAGAGTGCCCAATATGTGTGTTTTAAACAAAATCAATTTTTCTCAGAAAAAGATCCAACTTTTAATTATGCACCAAACCAAGTTGTGAAAACCCAATTCTTACTTTAAACCAGTTTTATCTTGATTAATCCTAAACATGCATCTAGTGATTAAAGCAAGTAAAGTAAAGTAAATAATACTCACAACGCCGGATGTACGAGGAAAAAATCCAAAACGGGAAAAAACCCTCGGACGGCCCAAGCCAGATAATCACTATGAATATAGTTTTATAAAGACAGATTAGCCTTACACTAAGATTCGATCCCCACGGGTCTTGATGCTCCTTCTGATCTTCAACCGTTCTTCAATAGTGCTCACGCAGAAATTCCGTCTTCCACGATACCTCTCCACAACACACTCGTCTACATATGTCTCGATGTCCTTCGATATGGCTTTGATTCGTCTACGATGTCGAACAAGAAGTCATTCTCTTTTCTTCATCGCAAAACCCTTTGATGTTCAATGTGTAGAACAAACAACTTTGGTGCAGCAAGATCACGTAAACATATAAGAATGATAACTCGGATCTTTGCAAACTCTAAGGATGTGATTAAGACTTTTAAACCTTAGAAAACATGTGCAAAACAAGTTTCTGGTCAAATACTGTTTTCCAGAATGCACACCCACGAAACTATGAGGAAAACAGTGTTTAAATGGGATTTAAACGCCGCCTCGAAAAACGTGTCGTTCGAACGACTTGAGAAACTCGTTCGAGCGACATCCCATCTCATTCGAACGAGATTGGATGTCGTTTGAACGACAGCGCGAAAGTTTGACTTTTTGTTTAAAACGTCTCTTCCAATGAGAGATCCAAAAATGTCAAACTCTTTTTCGAGCTTATCATCATAAAACGAAATGTAAACCTTTAAAACACTTTTAAAACATTTAAAAACATTTTTCTTTATAAAAATTACATCCTTATCTTTTATAAAATAATTCCGAGCACCATTAATTACACGCATTCATACCTGAGTGATCTCGAAATGAAATTAACTTTGAAGACGATTAAACTTGCACAAATTTAAACTACGGCATGATTAAATCTTTGAAGCTTTGCCTCAACGTCTTCAATTTCTTCAATATGTCATAGACCAAGAGGGATCGTGACACAAATAAACATCTCCCTATGACATATTACAAACACAGTTTTGTTCACGGAATTAAGTCAAAACAATACATGGACTCAATTGAAAATTTATGTCCTTACAAATCTCCCCCTTTGACTATTCCGGGACAAAACTAAATCAGTGAAATGCCTAACCGGCCCTTCAAGCCGTATAACGCCTAAATCCCATCCCATAAACCCAAAAATAAATATACATGACACGGACTAGAATATGTAGCACCGACAAGCATGAACTATCTGTATGTGATGTAGACTTGAAATCACGAATCGCTGAAAGCATACCTACACACATGAAACAGACAAACAAATACCCAGTGAAGTATGGAGGAACAAATGATACCAATTTATATTTCTCATAAGAACAAATCATTTGAAACATGTGAGCAATTATTTGATACCAATTTGAAACAGATATAATCAAACAATATGTAAATCGAGATATCAATAGAAGCGTTCAAAATCCCCCCCTACATCACATACATCTCTCCCCCCTTTTGTCTCGAATAGATAATCTGGTGAAAAGATAAACCAATTTGAAATATCTAGCATGGGAATATGATACCAAATTGAATCAAGTTGATACCAATTTTTAAAAAAAATGAAAAATGCTAGATAAACATGAAACAACCAGCTAAATAAGATCATGTAATGACAAATCAGTAGCTAGTAAACCAGGGAATCACACAAAGAGTATACCAATCAAATCAAATGTGATAAACGGACTCATATGCAAAAATTAATTTGGAACATAAAAGAACCTGCATATAAACCATTCAGTCCAAAAAAATGCCTCCTGCAGTACCAAAAAAAATCAATTTGAACCTGAGGACTGCAAACCAATCAGAAGCCATTTTTTATTCTGTCGTTCGAACGAGCCAGGGACATCGCTCAAACGAGATGAGTATGTCGCTCGAACGAAGTACAGAAGTCGCTCGCGCGAGATGAGTTGTCGTTTGAACGACTTCGCGTGACCTGCCAAAATATCCCACTTTCTCAGAAATATTATAAAGTGTTGCCCAGTGAAAAAATTTCCGCAAAAAAATTCCAGGAAGGGCCTGACAGATGCAAAATAGTAGGCTTTTAACACAAAACGCAAAAACTCATAAAAACTAAAATGCGAGTTACATGCAAACATAGTACCGATGTGCTCAAACACGGACATGGAATGAATGGGCGTGAAACTACAACAAATGAGTCACAATTCCAACACATCGAAACGATCAAGAAGCTCTAATTGATAGCGATTGATCATCAAACTTTATCACAGCCATATGACAATTAAAGAGTGATCTTTATGAACTAAACATACTACATGCACACAAATCCAGAATTTTGACGATTCTACAAATAATAGCGTCAAATTGCAATGTTTCAACATTAGCATTAGTTGTGCAAACCCGTTTAAATTTTCTCCAACCAAAACTCCCTCAGAAATATATACTTTTTCAAGTTCTTTTGGTTTCTATCATTCTCAACTTAAAGAAAATCTTATTGGCCCTTTTCTTAGCATTTTGCATTTTCTTTTGGACTCTTTTAAACGGTGGCTTTCACGACGAGTCAATTTTAAACTCTCGCAGCCCTTTCCCGTGAATCACTCATCATTTTTACCAAATATAAATTCTCACGGTAAACGGTTATTACATGCACACTTCTCCTTAAGTTTACTTATGCATAGATGACAAGATTGAGATAAGAACGCCTTACCAAATTCAAATATGCAAGAGAAGTCAAGCATCCATATAAACTCGTGCATGTGTGCAATGTTGGCATATATACAAAGTCGAATCAAAATGCATATCAACTTCGAAACAACTCCATATAAACAATGGTTAAGATCATTCTAAGTATCGATAATAATGACCAAATGTCGTAGCCACATGGATAATGAAACGATGGGGGGTCCAAGCACACCAATACGCCACATCAAACATGTAAACTCAAAAACAAAAACTGAAAATCTTTTTGGCTTTTCAAACATACTTGACTCAAAAAAAGCAAAATCTTTTTGGATTTTCAGAAGTTTTCTCAAAAATAAAATCTTTTTGTATTTTTCAAATAAGACTCAAACAAATGAAAACTATAATACAAAATGATACACATGTCATAATACTAGCAATGAATATATCATGAAGCAAACTAGCATATGACAAACATGGCAACACTATCATCCTTTAGATTTAGCATGGGAAGAATCAAGTGCACCCAAACGAGAATCATGAAGTTTAATTCCTAAAGCCACTAAATCTGATTTCCTAACCCAAGTAGGTGTAAAACGACGCATGGGGGTTTGGGTAACCGGTGCAACTTTATTCTTAAACTTCCTAGGAGCTTGTTTAAGGTCGTAATAATAATGCCTAAGGTGACCTTTCCTACCACAAAATGAGCAAGTGTAGCGGTGGTGGGAATGATTACCTTTATGTGAACCTTTTCTAACCATCCTAGTGTCTCTCACACGTACGGGGGGAATGGAAACAACTCTCTCACCAAAACCTATACCTCCCCTATCTTCCTTAATTTGGACGGTGCCTAGGATCTTATCTAACTTCTCCGACCTAGCCTCCAAATCAAACTTGACTCTAGATGAGTCTATCAATCTCTCCTCCAACTTTTGAATCCTAGACTCGAGCAAACGTATAGACTCCTCAAACACTAAAATCTCCTTTTTCAAGGACTCCATCAAACCACGGAGATTATCTCTCTCTTTCTCCACAAACTTTAGTTTCTCCCTAAACTTCTTATCTCGTGCCCTAAGATCCTCAATCAAACTATCATTATTTTCTATGGCACGCTCATTCAACTTAGATTGCAATTTTGAGTCAGCCTTTTTCACCTTCACCGTTTCGGCATACAACTCATTAAACGCATTTTGCAATTCTTTCACATCAACCTCTTCCTCTTCACTCTCTTCACCCTCACTAATATGAGATTCACTCAAAACCTCTTCGGAAGTGTCATTCACATGAGTTGTATCATCGTCGCTCACATGACATGCCATAAACACAACAAAGTTACGCTCAATGGGGGAACTCTTTCCCTCTTCCGGATCACTATCACTTAAGGTGGCATTATAGACAACGAGTTGCTTGCCCTCTTTCTTAAGTCTAGTGGGACACTCCTTAACCTTATGACCGTACCCCTCACACCCAAAACACTTATCCGACTCATCTCTCTTAGGCTTTTCAAACTTATCCTTAGAGGTGGGATCTACTTTGTTATTCTTGAATTTTTCAAATTTCTTGGCATCTTTCGATTGCTTTTGAAACTTAATAAAAATTTTAAATTTCTTTGCCAACAAAGCAACATCCTCAAAATCGAAATCGAAATCGGATTCCGAAACTTTAATTTCCTCCTTCCAGGTTTTCAAAGCAATACCCTTTTCTTTCTTAGGCACTTGCTTGGAGGTAATCATGTCGATTTCATAGGTTTGTAAGTCACCTACAATCTCTTCTAGTTTCGTTGACTCTAACCTACCCAAAGGAGTTTAATATGGTCACTTTCGCATCAAATCTACTAGGCAACGACCTAAGGATTTTCTTAATGACACGGTTGTCGGGAATTTTCTCACCTAGGTTAAACGACGAGTTGACAATATTGGACAACCTAGCATAAAACTCATCAAAGGTATCACTCTGTAACATCCTAATGGTCTCAAATCGTGTAGTGAGATTTTGAAGTTTTGACGCCCTAACCGTGCTAGTGCCCTCGTGAGTGAGTGCCAAAATATCCCAAGCCTCTTTTGATGTTTCACAAGTCATAATTCTATTATATTCTTCCTATGTGACATGTGAATAAATAACGTGCAGACCCTTAGAATTATATTGTGCAAGTCTTTGTTCAGTTTCGGTCCATGACTGAACAGGCTTTAAACTAGTAACCTCACCTACAATAGTGACAGGGGGTGTCCAACCTTTCTCAACTGCAAGCCAAACACGCTCATCAATATATTTTAAAGCACATCTCATTCACATCTTCCAATAAGTGTAATTAGTGCCATAAAAAACAGGAGTTCGAGAAAATTCATCATATCCAGAATTCATCTTTGAAATCACACGGGATCACAAAACAAATAAAAATATTTTCTAGCTCTGATACCAATTTGAAGACGTGAGTAGACAAATTGTATCAGAAAGTAAATCCTTCAAAAATTAGGATCACGCAATAAATTAGCGTAACCCGCTCCGATACCAATTTGAAGAGTGCCCAATATGTCTGTTTTAAACAAAACCAATTTTTCTCAGAAAAAGATCCAACTTTTAATTATGCACCAAACCAAGTTGTGAAAATCCAATTCTTAATTTAAACCAGTTTTATCTTGATTAATCCTAAACATGCATCTAGTGATTAAATCAAGTAAAGTAAAGTAAAGTAAAGAATACTCACAATGCCAGATGTACGAGGAAAAAACCCAAAACGGGAAAACAATCTCGGACGGACCAAGCCAGACAATCACTATGAATATGGTTTTATAAAGACAGATTAGCCTTACAATAAGACTCGATCCCCACGGGTCTTGACGCTCCTTCTGATCTTCAACCGTTCTTCAATAGTGCCTACGCAAAAATTTCATCTTCCAAGATACCTGTCCATAACACACGCGTTCACATATGTCTCGGTGTCCTCCGATATGGCTTTAATTCGTCTACGATGTCGAACAAGAAGTCCTTCTCTTTTCTTCATCGCAAAACCCTTTGATGTTCAATGTGTAGAATAAACAACTTTGGTGCAGCAAGATCACGTAAACATATAAGAATGATAACTCGGATCTTTGCAAACTCTAAGGATTTGTTTAAGACTTTTAAACCTTAGAAAACATGTGCAAAACAAATTTATGGTCGAATACTATTTTTCAGAATGCACACCCACGAAACTATGAAGAAAACACTGTTTAAATAGGATTTAAATGCCGCCTCGAAAAATGTGTCGTTCGAACGACTTGAGAAACTCGTTCGAGCGACATCCCATCTCGTTCGAACGAGATTGAACGTCGTTTGAACGATTGCGCGAAAGTTTGACTTTTTGTTTAAAACGTCTCTTCCAACGAGAGATCCAAAAATGTCAAACTCTTTTTCGAGCTTATCATCATAAAACGAAATGTAAACCTTTAAAACACTTTTAAAACATTTAAAAACATTTTTCTTTATAAAAATTACATCCTTATCTTTTATAAAATAATTCCGAGCACCATTAATTATACGCATTCATACCTGAGTGATCTCAGAATGAAATTAACTTTGAAGACGATTAAACTTGCACCAATTTAAACTACGACATGATTAAATCTTTGAAGCTTTGCCGCAACGTGTTTAATTTTTTCAATATGTCATAGACCAAGAGGGACCGTGACACAAATAAACATCTCCCGATGACATATTAAAAACACAGTGTTGTTCACAGAACTAAGTCAAAACAATACAGAGACTCAATTGGAAGTTTATGTCCTTACAATCCAAAAATGTCAAACTCTTTTTCGAGCTTATCATTATAAAACGAAATGTAAACCTTTAAAACACTTTTAAAACATTTAAAAATATTTTTCTTTATAAAAATTACATCCTTGTCTTTTATAAAATAATTCCGAGCACCATTAATTATACGCATTCATACCTGAGTGATCTCGGAATGAAATTAACTTTGAAGACGATTAAACTTGCACCAATTTAAACTACGGCATGATTAAATCTTTTTGAAGCTTTGCTGCAACGTCTTCAATACGTCATAGACCAAGAGGGATCGTGACACAAATAAACATCTCCCTATGACATATTACAAACACAGTTTTGTTCACGGAATTAAGTCAAAACAATACAGGGACTCAATTGAAAATTTATGTCCTTACAAATCTCTCCCTTTGACTATTCCGGGACAAAACTAAACTAGTGAAATGCCTAACCGGGCCGTCAAGTCGTATGACGCCAAAATCCCATCCCATAAACCCAAAAATAAAAATACATGACACGGACTAGAATATGTAGCACCGGCAAGCATGAAATGTCTGTATGTGATGTAGACTTGAAATCACGAATCGCTGAAAGCATACCTACACACATGAAACAGACAAACAGATACCCAGTGAAGTATGGAGGAACAAATGATACCAATTTATATTTCTAATAAGAACAAATCAGTTGAAACATGTGAGCAATTATTTTATACCAATTTGAAACAGATATAATCAAACAATATGTAAATCGAGATATCAATAGAAGCGCTCAAAATCTCCCCCTACATCACATAAAAGTTTTTATACCTGTTTTAAAAATGTTTCTTTATTGAAAAAAGGGGCATATACCTAATAGTCCCTCAAACTTTTTTTAATACACGTTTAGTCCAAGCCTTTTTATTTTACACCAAAAAGCCTTTCACCATGTCAAAAAGATTTTACCATGCCGCTGGCGCGGACCTTTAAAGATAAGAGAATAAGAAACTTTTTGGTACAAAATAAAAGGCCTGGACTAAATGTGTACTAAAAAATATTTGAGGGACTTTTTGGTATTTGATCCTTGAAAAAAATTGTTGAAAAATTATTTCTAAAAAAATGTTATATTTTTTTAAAATAGTTATAAAAAATTTATTTGTTTAAAATTATTCTTATAGCATTTATTAAAACGTTATTTTTTTTAAAAAAATAAAAATGTTTTTGTATTAAAAATAACATTTTTATAACTGTTTTAAAAATAATTTTTTTATAACTGATTTAGAAATGTTTTTTTTTATTGAAAATAACTGTTAAAAAATTATTTCTAAAAAAAGTTATCTGTTTAAAAACAATTATAAAAATGTTATTTTATTTAAAAATTAATTTTAAAATTGTTATTAAAATGTTATTTTTAAAAAAAAATTTAAACAAGTTCTACTATAGAAATGTCTTTTTATTGAAAATAATTGTTGCAAATTATTTCTAATAATTGGTATTTGATCATTGAAAATAATATGTTATTTGTTTAAAACTTATTTTTAAAACAGTTAATAAAAGGTTATTTTTTTTAAAAAAATTTATAAAAATGTTTTTGTGTTAAAAATAATGTTTTTTGTAACTTTTAAAAAAAACATTTTTTTTTATAACTGTTTTAAAAACATTTTTTTAAATAACATTTTATAATTGTTTTAAAAATTATTTTTTTATAACAATTTAAAAAATAATTTTCAAAACAGTTATAAAAGTGTTAATTTAAAAAAAACTTTTTTAAAACGGTTATAAAAATTTATTTTTAAAAATAGTTATAAATAAATTATTTTTAAAACAATTGCAAAAACTTTATTATTAATACAAAATCGTTTTTATAACTGTTTTTAAAATAATTTTTATACTATTTTTAAAAAACGTTATTTAAATATTTTCTAAATAGTTATAAGAAATTATTTTTAAAACAGTTATAAAACATTATTTTTAATACATAAACGTTTTTTTAAATGTTCTAAAATTGATTTTTAAAACAGTTATAAAAACGTTTTAAAAATCATTTTAAAATAGTTATAAAAACGTTGATGAAATAATTTTTAAAAATATTGTGAAAAGGTTAAATATTACTTTACTCATTTTTCATTATATTTGGATTGTATTATGCCTGATTAATGACTAATAAATGTGTTCAATGTGATTTTATCGTGTTACAAATTTATAGAAATGTAATGTTCAAACATGATAAATGTGTGCGAGTGTGTGTGTGGGTGGGAGTGGGGGATATGTGTCAAATTTGAGTTTATGATGTAAAAAGATATTAATTTATTTTATATGGTCGTGACGCTTGTGTGATGAAAATCAAATAGTTAAATATAACTATTTTTGTGTGCATTTGAAGTATGGGGGTAATATGATCATTTTATTTTATCACCATATTGCTTTTGCCCATCCAAACAACAAATGGTGAAAAAATTAAAATTTTCACCTAGTGAAAATTTGACCATCCAAACGGAGATGGTGAAAATAAAATCTCCAAACTAATAATTCACATTTTACTTTTAACATGGTGAAAAATATTTCACCACGAACCAAACGGAACCTAAAGGAATTTTGATAAATTTTAAACACTTACGTTCACTAATTTTTTCTTGTAGAAGTCTACGCTAATGACGTAACAAGTGTACCTAATAATAAATTATTTTTAAATATTTAAAAATTGTTAACAAGGGACTTAATTATAAATTGCCCTATTTTCTTTTGTATTACGTGCAAAATTTGCTTCTTGGTAGCAAAAAGGAATCCTTCCAATGGTGAAGTATCTCAGTATTATAAACAGCCAAATAAGCTAAAAATAGAATCATAATCCACTTCTATATTTATGTATTACAACTCCATATTCAATTTTTGACGCTCACCAACTGAACTAAATTTCTTGTGAACCTCCCCAATCCATCCCCCCCTCCTTTCCTTCCTTGTGGAACTTAATTTGAACAGTTATTACCATCAATTTGTTTATGTCAGAGTCAGATAGGACTAGGCCTCCCAAATCAGTTCAGTTTAGCCTTCAAATACTCACTTTTAGACCACCTGTATCTGGCCTCGCTGCCATGGAATGAATCCATTTTTTATTTTTTTAAATTTAAATTCTTGCTATCAATACTTTTGATCGGTTAATTTTCCTTGACTTAACGCTCAATGCTAGTAATCTCCTTTTTGTAGCTCACTTTATGCCTTGATCATGCCGCAGCCGACAGTGCCGAACCCAAGCATAAGTACACCAACATGCCGCCTAGAGAGAAACCATAAATGGTAGTTGTAACAAAAATGAACACATCCACCAATCAATCCTCCAAAGGTATTTGTAAAATATGGATGACAATATGATAATTGTTGTAGCAGTAATAAACAATTAAATGCAGAATTAAAATTAGGAACGAAATTATCCAATTTTTGGAGCAAATAAATCTGGAGCAGAAAAAATATAAGAAATCCCGAACTGGACAGTCAAGAACACGGCTGAGTCGCGGACAATGTCTCTCTCTTTAAGGTGTTTCGCGGCTCTGCCCAAAGTGTGCTGACAGTCTCGAAGTCCCGTCACCCTCAGGAGAAAACAACCTCCAAAATTGAAATACGGACTGATAAAGCACAAGAATCAATCCGGTCTGTGTACACCCATTCCGTATTAATTGCTCGATTCTAAATAATATAATTAATCTGTACAACGAACGAGATTAATTATTCTGGGAAAAAATTATTCTGGGAGAAGGAATTTTTTTTCAGAACTGTAGAAGAAATTCTGTGTTGAAAACTGTTAGGAGATAACTATCTATTAAAAACGGAGGCTACAACCTCTTTTATGGGGCAAAAAGAAAAGAGACGTTGGTAAACAACGTGGAGAAAAATCTGGAAATAGTGGGCAACTCGGTTGAAGAAATCAACACGGAATAAAACATGTTTTAATTTTTCGGAATTAATTACCGTTAAAAATTAATTTTTAAAGCCCAAAAAATAGTTATGTATTTGTCCAAAAAATTAATTCTTAATGAGCCCAAGCCCAAGACCCAGGACCCGGACCCGGACACGGGAATGGGCCGGGCCGGACGGACGGCGGCGGCGGCCCGCGCGCGTGTGACTTGGCCCATTGGGTCTGCCCCACAAACCCACAAAACATTGAATGCCCAAAGGGCTGAACCTTTGTTCCCAAAAAATTGTAAATATAAACAACACATTTTATCTTTCCCACCGATGTGGGACACAGCCTAAAGGCTTTTTCAAAGTTTTGTAACCAACAGCTGTAAAACAGCTGTTTTCCAACAATTCAGTGCCTAGTTAATACGGACTATGATGACCAATGAAGATTGAAGGCAAGGCTGAGAAAATCAGAAAGGACCCTAGCTAAGCAGGTTATGGAAAGTGACTTGGTTTATGAATTTTTTGTTTTGCTTATTGCAACAAGTCGTCATGGCGGGTGCCACAGCCCATGAGGCTTGCCGGCCAATAAGGCTGTAGAGGGGCATTACCTGCAGCAAGGTATAATACCTCAAGGACGAGGGGGTTCACTTCGAGTGGCTCCTCTGTCAAGACCTATACAAGTAGCAACTTATGGTGAGGGAGTCCACCACGAGTGGCCCCTCTTCCAAGATCAGTACAAGAAGCCGCTTATGGCGAGAGGGTTCAAGACGAGTGACGAACAATTTATGGCGAGGGAATACACTTCGAGTGACCCCTTTGCCAAAGTCAATACAAAGAATAACATATGGTGAAGAGGTCCAAGTCTAGTGACCCCTCTGTCAAGATAGACACAAGAATGAGGGAACCCACCTCCAGTGGTTCAGTGTCTCTCCACTGCCTTAAGAAGTATAATAAAGAGAAATGAATTAGGGCGAGGGGACTCACCTCGAGTGACTTCTTTGCCCAAGAGCAATGAAAAAAAAGGAGATGACTGAGGACGAGAGGGTCCACTATGAATGGCCCCTATATCCAAGAATTTTTAACTTTCTAAGTAACAAAGTACTAATATTTACTTTCTTATACATGTAGCCTAGTTGAGCAAGCAGGGCTCAAGAAGGCCAGTTGGGATCTCCGGGGAGTTTTTGTTTACTTGCTGAGAGACAAGGTTCATTGAACAAGCTCAACCACTTGACACTTTAAGATAGAGAGAATACTAGTAGAGAGACCCCAAGCGTCACTCAAGAATTTACATAGCCCACACTTAGTTATAACTGAAGTGAGTAGTCAAGAGGCTGCTCACAAGAAAAATCGCTTTTATAAGATGGTTTTAGAGAGGGGGACCCTCAAGGTCACTCTCAAGTTTTACAAAGTTTGTACATCAAGTTACCGTTTGAAATGATAGTTACCAAATCATATATTTTGTCACCATTAGGAGACATATTTGCCTTTTGATTTTGGTTTGCACCAGGTGTTGCCTATCAGAGGGGACAGACGGCTACAGACAGGTAGGGACAAAAGGTACATTGCAAACCTTGACCCTAAGATTACCTCTCATTTTTGGCGCCCAAAAAGTGCCAAGTCAATCCTAGTCTACACGTATAAATAGGACACCTGGGCAAGGTCAAGTCATAAAAGAAACTCAAGTTACATCGTTATTTTGCCAAATGACTGGCATTCTTTCCATGCTATCTCTCTAAGTGTCAAAGTGCTTGCCTCTTCACTCCCATCATTACAGCCACCATTCTCAGGAGATCTCTCTCTCCCATATATCATTATTGCTTGTGAAGTTTGTTATTTCAGGAAGAAGGTCAT
Source organism: Sambucus nigra (assembly GCA_949130495.1). Taxonomy (NCBI): domain Eukaryota; kingdom Viridiplantae; phylum Streptophyta; class Magnoliopsida; order Dipsacales; family Adoxaceae; genus Sambucus; species Sambucus nigra. Next base: position 198,306,498 of record OX422219.1, read on the forward strand.
AACATGTACTCCATTGTTACCAGAAGAGGAAGGTTTTCTACCAAAGATTCTCTTGAAACTTTGAAGATCTTGAATATAGAGTCCATTAGAGTGGGTCACGCCTCACCCTTTCTAGTTCTTCACATACCCCAGTTACACTACACCAAAACTGCCGGATTGTCACGATCATTGACCGTGACAATTCTTGGAGTGATAACTTTTGTTATCATGAACATTGACCGTGATAAGTTCATTACACTTGTCACGGTCCTGTCACGGTCTTTGACCGTGACAAACCAGTGACAACCTTTGACCGTGACAAGTCTGTGACAAGTTTTCGTTGTCACGGCCAATGACCATGATAAATCTGGGCAGAATTTTAAAAAAATCTATTGGGCAGTTAGGCTACTGCCACTGCCCAGCAGTATATTTGTACATGTTATAGCAAAATTGTACCTGTTCAAACAGCACATATTCAAATAAAATAGAATGAATGCATCAATTCATTGCATATATATTTCCATTTCCAAATGTCCAAATAAAAACAATTCAAATATAATCCAAGTGTCCAAATAAAAATAGATACCAATAATGTCACGACATAGTGTCTGGGGCAGGTTCAAGGAGGAAGGAAGGCCACACGATATACGCATTGAGACTCCCCTCAATATGCGTCACGCCGCATTGTTCGCGTAACCACAATGCAGAGTTATCCTTTTGGGGTATCACATGCGTGACGAGCACCTTGTCCTCGATGTTTTGAAGGTTACGTCTATGAATCGGCATACCCTCGACGGTATTCGGGTCCCTCAACCCCCTCGCTATCCGCTGGACATCACATATGTCTCGTAAAAACACGCTCTACCAATTGATTGTTGACATAGGTCGCTGGACGGGAGCCAAGTAGGGTACTTAATCATCAAGCGGTGAGTCCACGCGTATCGACGATGAAAAAATGATGTCCACGTCCTCATCCTCTTCCACCCCCCCTCCACCACCTTCTCCTTCCCTTTGCCCTTGCCCTTTTCGCCCAACTGACGCTTCATGAATGCATACATATCTAGGACCATCGGATCCAACCTTGATATCTTTGCATCATGCGTGTCCACCCGATGAGCCAACCCAATATTGCTCGTCTCCATTCTGGTAATTCTAGATTTGCCCATCCGCAAGCTCACCCTTAGTCCTCCCCTTGCGATCAGCGCCAAAAACTTGGCTGAGTTCGTCCGTGGACAAAGATGCCTTGTCGGCATCAGGCTGCGACTCATGCACTTCCTTAAGCTTTGCCTGAAATGACAAAAAGCACACTATTAGTTAAATAAATAAATAAAAAATTATAACATAATTCTCAAAAATTAAACCGTAGGATTACTTACAATCGTGGCCATGACCCTTGGGGACACTTCCTTATCCTTGCCCTTCTTCGTTCGAATTTCCACATAGGCATCGAGCCTATGTGGCCTACCCCCAGTGCCACTCCCCGTCCCCTAAAATAAAATAATGCAAAATTAGTAAGTAACGCAAAGTAAAATAATGCAAAATAACATATTTCAATAATTATAGAAAAATAAAAACTTACCATCCTGTGCTCCACCTCGGCGTAAGACGTTCGGCCAGAGTAGTGCACGTACATCTTTTTTTCTCAATTTTCCCTCCTCGATAAGAGAGATGCCAATTGTCGCTCCTCGATCTCATTGTCAATGAACTTTTGCCAATGTGCCAATGCAATCGGCTCCTTCGGCGGGACGAACTCACGCATTCTGATAATGGACTCTCGGGTCTTCCCAAAGTACCAGACCTGCAAATTCTTCTTTCATATCTTTTGTTGCTCCCTCAACTGCTCCAACAGAGGATTACGGAGTTCTGGGGGCAGGCTGAATTGTTCCTGTCAAATAAATACAAAACAAAAACAATGTAAGTGTTGGTCGCGAATAAATATAAATATAAATTGAAATTGAAATTAAAATTAAAATACATTACCTTTAGTGCCGCCCAAATAACTAACTTGAGCTCATTTGGCACCTCCCTCCAACTGGTGTACCCTGAGCCGATAATCGTCTTCACCAACTCGAGGATCTAGTCAATAAGCCCATCTTGTTCTCAATGGCCATTCCCAATTTATCCCATTTGGGAGCCTAGGGTCCAAGGAGCCCTCGTCACCTCCGCTATCGCCGAGCCCTGAAGAAGACACAATCATTATAATCATCATCACCGTTGCCTTAATCCCCGAAGGAGACATTTTCTGTAAAAATTGTGGTTATTAGTACAAATCCAAATGAATTAGAAGAATACAAATGAATTAGAAGACATACAAACATTTTATGTGGTCGTGACACGAAGTAATTTTAGAAAATAGTAGAAAACTCCCCCCCACACACCTGCACACACACACACACACACACACACATACAACGGAAAGAGAGAAAGAGAGAAAATGATCAAGTACAAATGAATTAAAAGCAGTAAACTGATGTTCGATAAAATCATTAAACTATTGTCCGATAATTGGAATACTTATTACAAATTTAACAATGGTTTCAAATCGGCTTACCATAAAAAATGGATTGATATTCGGTAGGAGCAGCCAAGTCATCCACACTACTGTTTAGACACTTTGGCGCATGTAGGGCGATTGACCATGGCTCGTTGTTGATATACTCTGAGTAAAACACTTGCTTGACCTTTGGAAATGCATAAACAAATGGCTCATCGCTCATGTGTTCGTTGCTCTTCAACTTGGACAAGTCAATCATGATCAAATTGGTGCCAGGATCAACGTTATAAGCATTTTTATCCTAAACTCTTACCCAATCACAGTAAAATACAACCTCTTTGAATATTACATTGTCCAATTCAAATATATTTCGAATTACACCATAGTAAGTCATTTCAGCTTCAACGACGTTTTTATCTTTTGCACTCGCTCGAAAGAAAGTAAGAGCATTGTATGAAATGCCCGAGTTTTGTACATTTTTACTTTCCTCATACACCCTTGCACCAAATACGTAACCGTTCAATCGATACTTTTTATAATCTTGTGCCATGAAAAGGATCCAGTGACTAGACGAGTAAGCCTTGATGTCGCATCGCATTACCTATCTTTTGTACATTAGTTGTAAGGTTTTATTGTAATGTAATGTTATATAACAACCATTTTCATTATAATTACCTCGTGTGACACCCACAACCTAAATTCAATGTCTGATTATGCCATTATTTTTCGTCTTTTATTGTTCTCGCAGGCTTCATATTTTCTGCATAAATTTAATGTGATGAACGTATTATAAAATTAATCATGTATAAAATAATCTAAAATAATGTCAAACTTAAAATAATTTAAACTTACTTTTTCCATTCTTCGACATCTTTATGTGTGTCAAATAGATAACGAGCTACTTATTCATATTGCAAACTCATGTCATCACTTGGTGCCTTTGGCCTGTGAGATCTGGCAGCTGATGGACTGGAGGCAGTCACTCTCTGACTCTGAAATCTGGCAGTACCCCGACTTGCTTACCCCTCTTACCATAAAGGGGCCTTCCCAGTTGGGTTTGAACATTGATGGCGACATACTGCGTAGGTGGTGACGGTGAGAGGATGCTCGCAGGATCAAGTCTCCCATCAGGAACTCTCTAGGCTTGACTAAATTTTCATAGGCTCTGGACAGCTGCTGTGTGTAGACTTTAAAGTTCCCTTTCTCCTTGTCTCTATGCTCGTCCAGTGCCTCTAGCTGCACATGTTGTGGATCAAAGATGAGTCCGTTACTTAGAGAAACTCAGGCTGAGGGTATTACTAACTCCACTGGTAGGATAGCTTCGGTCCCATTTACTAGTGAGAATGGGGAAAGCCCGATCGAATTTCTCTTTAAAGTGCAATAAACCCAGAGTACCATGGGAAGCTTTTCATCCCACGCCCCGGTCATGTCCTTGTAATACCCCGTATTTTACTGATTTTAATTATGGGATTAATTGAATTAAAAATATGATTTAATTGGTAATTAATCTAGATTTAAATACTAGCGAGATAAGAGTTAGTATTTGATTATGATATTTACTTTGAATATTATTGAATGAGTATAGTAATATCTGATTACAAATTTATTAAAATTGTCACAAGTGGAAAATATGACAGTTTTGGAAATTAAGTTGGGACGCGCGTGTCAGTTGTGTCGGGACCAATTTAATGGATTATAAAGTAATTTATTTTTATATCATCCTTATGGTCATTTTGAGTGTGCCAATGTGTTCGAAACTATCGAGATAGTCAGAAAAGTCTACCGGGAGTTTAGTTTGGGTCCCGGGGCAGTTTTAGGCCAAACCGACTACTCAGGAGTAGGCCTGTAAATTGAGCCGGGCAAGCCCGAAGCCCGCCTGTTTGGCCCGCTATTTTTAGGCCGAGCTTTATTTGAGTTTGAGCTGAGCCAAGCCTGAGACAAAATTTCAAGCTCGAATGAATTTCGGGCTGAGCTTGAGCCAAACTTTTCCAAGCCCGAATTGGGCCCGAACCCCAAACTTTGAATATATAAATAAATAAATAAATTGTTTTATAAAATATAACATACTTATCTTAACTAATTTTTTTATGTATGAAATGCGATTAGTCTTTGTAGGTTTTCATTCTTACTTCCCTTGTTTTAATTTAATACATTTCATAATTATATACTTTATTTTATGAAATATCAATTAGATTTTGGTGTATACAATTTCTCCGTGATGGAAACACAAGAAAAAAACACTAATTAAAACTTTTTTTAACAAAAAAAAAAATGAAATCGAGCCTGCCCAAAATCGGGCCCGAAGCCCGAAATATTTATGAGCCGAGTTCGGGCTCGAGTAAAAAAGTTTAGTTTGGGCCGAGCTCGGGCTTGAGCCCGGGTAAGGTAATTCGGGCCGAGCCTGAGCAACCTCAAGCTCGGCTCACCCAACCCGTTTTACAGCCCTAACCGGGAGGGTATTTTAGTCATTTTACTATTTAGTGAATAGTGACCTATGAAATTTATATTAAATATATCAACCAACCCTTAGAATCATTAGAGTATTGGTTGCTACAAACCAGAGAGAGATAAGTAGAGCGAAAGGAAGGGTTTCTAAGGGTTGCTAGGGTCAAACAACCACCTTGCCGCACCCCATCACTGTCGGATTTGTGACCGTAAAGAGAACATCACCGCTATATCATCTTCCTCAAAGGACCCAAACTTCTATTTCCAGGCTAGTGATTTAACGTGTTATGATTCAGCAAATATATTATCCATAATAGACTAATATTAGAGATTTAACTTGAAATATTAATAATTTCATGAATTGGGAGAATTTAATGGTGAATATGGGTAGGATTTGCATGTAGATAAATTCAGGAAAGATTAGAGAATTGAATCATATCCTAAATGATATAAATCTTGGATTAAATATGAGTAATTGGCTATCTTGAATTGAGAGAAGTTATCATAGGGTTTACCATGAAAACTTGATGAACAATTGAATTGGTATGTAATTTTCGTAATGATTTGATCATTCTGGAACGTTAAAAATCATGTGTTTAGGTTGTTATAACATCAAGTGCATTTACTTTGGAGAATGGGATCGTGTAATGAATTTTTGAGATAAAACGATGGCCATAAAGGCTAAAAATTTTGGGCTGTAACTGGTGATCGACATTCTTGAGTCGATCGATCGACTCCCCTGCATTTGTGATAAAAATTTTCTTTTAAGGTTTAGCCAAATTTCGACTTTTAAGAATTATTAGTGTGGACTATTTGAATATACTGGGACTTAGAGAAGGTCAGTAGGGGTGTATTTGAGGCTCGAAAAATATTAGTTTGGTTTGGAATTAAATGATAAACTTACAAGTGTCCGACGAGAGTGTTACGATTGGAAATTATGGAAACTTGAGTTTAATTTGGTTAAACAATAACTTGAGGTTAGAGACAGTAGTAGGGAAACTTTAAATTACTAAATTAACCTTAGAGAAAAGTGGGAGACTTAGTAACCTTTTGGGATAGGTTTAAGTACTCGGATATATACAACGAGAGTTGTCGCGTTAAACATTATTACGTAAAATAATTGGGATAAAACTATATTACGTATGAGACTTGTAATATAGGACATGAGTATACCTGTATTGAAATGATTATTATTTAGGTTGTGTGATTACCTAATACATGGATTATTATGTGTACGACAAACCTACCATACTAGCTATCACGGGAGGTTGTAGGAAGAGGACAATCTTATCTTATGTGCCTTCGGGGGATTAGATTTGGCACCTCAAGAGCATAGGACTGTGAAGACTTATTTGTGAGTTGATAAGTCAGTTGACCATGGGAGCGTAGGTAAGTGAGTGACCTATGGGTATGTGAACTATGTTCGCCTCCAATATGTGTGATTTGTATCGATACGGTTCCTGAGTGATTTGGAACTTGTGATCCTTATGTACGTGATGTACCGGAATTCGATAACAGAGTATGCATGCACCGCAACTTAGCCTAGGGATGCCCTATATGTATATATGTACTAAGTGTGATATAAATATATACTTGTGATTATTCACTATTACTTAGTAGATGAGAATGACTAAGATATTTACATGACTTAAAGATGGGGGAACATAAATAATACATGAGATAATGGATTGAAATAACGAGTAATTAAAATGTAAGTATGACTTAATTGAGTAAAATGGGTGGATCCATATAGTAATTCCTATAATCAGATTTAATATAGACTTGTTAGTTAGTAGCATAACTAAGATGGGTTAAGGGCATACGTGAAGTGTGCGCAATAGTTGAGGGGTGAGAATCTCAAGTGAGAGCACGTGACTAACATGTATATAATATTTACTGTTTAATGAAATTAAACACTTGATGTTTTTAAAATGTTTTCACCTCGGGCTCTGACCCGTTTGCCTCCAAATCTATTTTTTTTGTAAAAACCTTTTAGGTGCCCATCCACAGGGACGCCAAGCATAGGAGTGCCATTCTATTGATTCACTGTAACTGTTGTGGACGTTACATGATCTTGGTATTAGACGCCTCCACATCTATCTTTTCTTCCTTAGGAGTTATGCATATCAGTTAGGGTATGTTGCCCATTTTTATTCAGAGATAACATTTCTAGACTTTCATTTATATCAGATATTGGTTTTATTTATTCAGACTTTGTATTGGGTTTATATTTTTACTTTGGGATTATTATTGGAGTGTTACTCTAGACTCTGTTATTTATTTCTATTGATTATTCCTTTGAGATTGTTTAAGTGAATGTTGTATGGTTGGTTATTCATTACTTAGTGCTAATTTAATTTAATTAATAAGATTTGTCATCTCAGTTTTTAAATATTAGGTGGCTAGTAACTAATTAAATATTTTTCGACAGTGATGCTAAGACTGAACCAATTTGATATTCTGTATTAATTTAATAAAGGAGTAGCTACCCGATATTTAATTAGATGGGATGTCACAGTCCTCCAGCATCTTCTTCATGATATTGATCAGGGTCTTATTGGTTAAGCTCTTGTGCACAATCTTGTACTTGTCTGTGAGAAGCGCAATCTCTTTGCATACGAACTATTTTTCATTATTTGTTAGAATCACCTTGGATATCGGTGTCATCACTTGGTGCCTTTGGTCTGGGTATCAACAAAGACAACATAAAAAATTCAGGTCTCATTCATTGTGAAGGAGGGAGGTTGAGTGGGGCTAGGATCACTGGCCATACACTTTGATTGGTGCTTAGATTTCCAAATGGATTGAAACCATCTGTTGATATCGGAAAACAAATTTTACTCTGTTCTTGAGCAAAATCGGGACACTCATAACTCATCCTCCTCCAAGTTGTAGAATCAATAGGATGACACATGAGATTATCCCTTACTTCTTCCCTAGCATGCCAAGTCATTGCCTTCGCTATCCATGGTACTGTGAAAAACTACTTTAATCTAGGCCCAACGGGAAAATATTTCAACACTTTTTGAGGCACTTTTGAGCTTGTGCCTTCCTTTCCAGTAGATTGGACATATCTAGGTTCATCGCATACCGGACACCGATCGAAATTTTTATACTCCTTTCGGTATAGTATGCAATCATACACACAAGCATGAATCGATTTATACTTCATTCCCAAACTTTTCAAACTGTTCTTTATAACAGGATAGCTATTTGGAAGCGTATTCTCCTTGGGTAGAAAGCCTTTCACCTAATTCAGAATTCCTGTCACGCTATTGCCAGAAAAATTGTATTGGGTCTTCAAACTATGAAAACCAACCATGGCATGTAAAGTTGTTTGATCTTTCTCACATTTAGAGTATAACGATTTGGTCGCCTTAAATTTTAAACTTTGGTAGTCATTGTCAAGGTTTATCCTGATATCTTCATGAGCACATAAACCTTGTACATCGTCAGTGACCTCATTCTCTTCCACTTCATGAATGCCGTATGTGTCATCAACTAAATCCTCTAACATATTATGATCTATGTCATCCCCTTCTGCATCTATCCTACTTGTTGAAGGTTGTTGTGAAGGTTACTCGGGGACAAAAGGAAATTTCAATTCCTCGTGAAAACTCCAAAATCGATAATTATCTTGCATATCTCATCTTAACAAATGTAGTTCAACTGTTTTCCACTCAAACACCTTACTATTCTCACACTTAGTGCACGGACACGGAAACTCTTCATCATTATGACATCTCTTTGAGTATTTCACAGATTCATTAGTACCTCTGCGAAGCACATCTCTCATTTTATTTGTCTCACCCATCCACTCTTTGTATTTAGGGTATCCCATCACAGCTACTACAAACAATCAACTATTAAAGGTAAGAAGCGTATATTCATGGATTAGTATAAACAAAACTTAGTTTTATAGTATGTTTCATTTAATTATGTCTTATTTATATTCGATTTTTAAATTTCAAATTCAAATTCAATTTATAATATTAATTCCTATTTCCCCCATCTCTTCTAAAGGGTCAATGGTCCTATCCCATTCAAGACCGCATATTTTTGTAATATACTTAACAGCTCGTTCACATTGTTACGATTTGAGAAAAATTCGACAGCATATCCCCATAGTTCTCCAAGTACACGACGTAGATTCGCAAGTGTGAGTGTTATTTCAATTTATCAATTGAATTAACACTCACACTTGCCAATCCAGTATGTACCCAGAGAACATTAGAGAACATCCTCCAAAAGTAACAAGTTTAAGCCAGTAAGAATATTATTATACAGAAATTATGTAGTCCCAAACTTCCAAACGGGACAATTCGAGAGATCTCATTACAGGGGTAATGACTCTCGAACGGGTTTAAGGGTTATTGAATGCGTACGCATAAGAACTTCAAGGCTAGTATCCATGTGCACTATATGTAATTTCAAGTATGTTTCATTTAATTATCATAAATGAAACATACTATATATATGAAATAATAATATGTTGTTCGTGACACAAATTAATTTTAGAAAAAAGTTGAAAACTCCCCCCCCCCCCCTATTTAGACAATAATCCAGTGGTCATGCCACTTCCAAAATTAACCAACCCGACATCGGTCTACTATAATCCAATAACAACAGCAACAACAAACCAACAAATGTGTATCCCGTACTCCTTCTAATTCATCTACTCAATTAATTCATTTCATTACGTCTTATAAATATATCGTCATTAAATCTATACAATTAAAGTTACAATTAAAGCTATATTTTATTAATCAATTAAATCTATACCCCGTATTTTTATGCTTTCTAAATTTGGGGATTTATTAAATTTAATGTGAGTTATTAATTTAATATAAATCCGAAAATTAATTAATTTTAATTACTAATGTGACGAGAGTTAGTAATTATTGAAAACTTGTTGAATATTACTAATGAGCAGAGTAATAAATAAAATTGGTTCTATTAAATATCACGAGTGAATAAAATGACAATTTTGGAAATTTAAGTCGGGACGCGCCCGTGTCGTGTCGGGACTAAATTTTGATTAATAAAAGTGAATAAATTATAAGTCACACGTATGGTCATTTCGAGTGCTCCAAAGTGTCCGGAAGGGTCGAGATAGTCAAAATAATGTACCCGGGAGGGCGTTTTAGACATTTTGTATTTTTGGCCTTGGAAACCTAGCAATTTTCTAGGTTATATCAGATGCTTAGGGTTGTCTTCTAGGGTTAACACAACAAAAAACAAAAGACGACCATTGGAGAAGGAAGGGAAGAGCTTACCAAGGAGTTCTAGGCCAAGAACCCCTCCGTTTGCACCGCCGTCACCGCCAAAAGTTAGATCGCGCAACGAGGATCACCACCACATTGATTTCATTCACAAATCAGAGACAAAAATTCCCAGTCAAGTATTTATCTTGCTTAATTTAGTTAATGCCTCATTCATATTAGTTTAGGGTTGATTAGGATGAGTTGTTATGAAAGAAAACCCATGATTGAGGTTAGAAATCGCATGTTATAGTGATATAAACATCATTATGGAAATTCCCTTCACATGTAGAGGTTGAACCACGAATTTACATAGGATTAGAAGTAGAAATTCTGGAAAAATAATGAGAAGAACTAAGTTAAAGAAGTTTTTAGGGTTAATGAGAATTATATGAATTTTGCCCCTTTTAATCCACGATACTTGATGAAAATTCGCATGCCTTACGTAGAATGTTGTTTATTTGGGTTTAGAATGATTGTGGTATAAATTTCTGGGAGTTTGGGAGTTAAAAACTTGGATTTGGATGATTTTGGATGATAATTCCCGTAACTGGTATTCTGCAGTTTTCGCCATACCTGCTTGATCGATCGATCGAGCCAAGAGCTTCGATCGATCGACGGTTCGATCGACCGACCCCTTTCTATCGATCGATCGACCCCTCATGGGAAAAACTAGATTTTTCCTTACGTTGACTTAATCCGATTAAATGCGTAATAACTCATGACTAATGTTATTAGAACATAATGAAACATAAAAGGACCAGTAGGGTCAAGGTAAACCCCGTTTAGTGGAACTTTAATGAAATGAGAAAATGAAGGGTAAACGGGAAAGGTTGATACCTAAGAAATTTAGTGTGTGTGGACTTAATAATCGAAATGTCTAGGAGTTGGATTAGAAGGTAAGAGAGGGCCTACTGAATTTGTACTTAGCTAAGGAAAATACTTCGCGAGATGAGAAGTGAGTTGGAATAAATTAAATCTCGAAAATAAAAATGAATAAGTTCGTTATAAGAAGTGATCGAATAAAAAATGTACTAAGAATGGAATAATATAATGTTGGGCCGTGGGCGTACCTAAATTATGAATGTGAATAGTTATATATCTATATGACTCTATGATTGATCATATATTTTATATGTGTGTAAAAATCATGCCCGCGCTACTTGCTATCCCTGAGATTACCGCGCTGGGACAGTCTTATCTCGATGGGACCTTTATGGGGGATATTGACTCATACCCTAGAAGATAGGAATCCTTGGTACAAGCTATCGGATCGATAGTCAGACGGTCCAAAGAGACGTGAGGGTATGTGCTATCCTCTTAGTGACTTGGAAACTATGCTTCGCCTCATTTGGTATGTGTTTTGTGTTAATACAGTTCGAGAGTGATTCTGAACTAGTATTTCCCTTAGTACGAGTGATACGGGGACTGGATAGCAGAGTATGCCCGCACCATAGATTTTATGTGGGGTGCTGTTAGAATATATTTATATTATATGAGTATTTAATATATATATTTAAATCTGAAATTTGGGAACTACCTGCTATGATTATGGTATGTAAGAAAAGAATAATTATTTCAACTTGGGAATAAGTGTTTGAAAAGCATGATATATTACTGAGGAACTTTATTATCATATAAGACTTATGTAAGAATTGTACTGTTAAATAAGATTAACCTCCTTAACATTGGAAATCGTCAACTTGAAATCTTACGAGTAACTTAAGATAAAAGAAGTTAAACTGTTGGGGAGATTAGTGCGATAGTTGTGCACATTAGAAGAGAGGTGAGACGTTCTCAAGAGAGTGTCGTTACTAATATGTTGTTGCATTAGCCAGTAAAATTTTTAAATACTTGCTAAACTAAAATTTTAAACTGTTTTACCATCTGGCTCTGACCCGTTTACTGTTATCTCTCCTCTCTTGTATATATATGTATATATTACAGGAGCCCAGCCACAGGGGCGTCTTGCATAAGATCCTTTGGAAGGAACGCGCTGCAGCTTAGGTGGGACTTGCAGGCCTATTGCTTAGACGGTCTCATTTTTTATTCCACTCCTAGCATTATGTTATCCAGTTGGGCATGTGTCGCCCTTTTTCATTATTCAGTTGTTTTATTGGATATTGTGATTTGTTTATTTCCAGTATTTACACTTTGGGATTTATTATTGTCAGGATGTTCTTCCTTTAAGTTTTAAATGTTGGAATCAATCAGTTCGATGTTTAATTGTTTGGATTATATGTTCCAGAATAGTTGTTGTGTGATTCTTTAACTATAAAATATGTAAAGTTTTAAATGCGGGTTTTTAAAATAAAATTTGGAAAGTAATGTCTAAAATGATTTTGACACTTAGCTTCATTATTTAGGGTGTTTAATTGGAAAAGTTATTTTTAAGACAGTGATGCTAAGAATGAACCAACCATTCACCTTAATTATAATTTAATAAAGGACTGATCACCCGGTATTTAATTAGGCGGTGTGTCACAGCAACATGTTACCAAATACTCTTTTTACTTATGGAGAATTATTGACGAGCAAGTGGCCAAAGGTACTCTGCAGATACCACCTACAGATGTTAATGAAAATCCCCTCCCAGTCCATCACTATGGCACCACCAACATGGTGGTGGCATACGATGAAGAAGAAGATCAAGACCTGAAGGAATGTTGGAGCTACGAGAGTATATGTGAAGAACTGAGGGGGTTGAGCATTGATGGAGAAGAGGATAAAAATTAGGGGGTTGAGCAAGCAAACCCCTTAGGAGATAGAATAGATGTAGTTCTTGCCCTGTAAGAGGGAGAAACATCTGAGGCAGAGTATGTGTGTAATGCACAAACGTACGAAGTGGAGTTAGATTCAGAGTGCGTGGCTATCGTGAGAAGTCTAAAGTTCAAGTATTTTTTTTACCAACTTAGGGTAAAGAATAACACATGCATGGTCATCACAAGGAGGATTTTAGAATTAATCCAGCAGCGAGGGGATCCCTCTCTTGACTGTCATGGGCCTATAGGACGATTGATCAAAAGATACACCTCAGAGGTGGTCTTCTATGAGGCAGATAGGCAGGTGCCTTATTTTCACAATCGTCCTCTCGATGTAACAACCTTGATCAATGGGATCAATTTTCCTAAATATTTAATGGATGGAGGAACGTCCATCAATATAATTCCCATCACCACGTTGTATGAGACGAGAATCTTTCAAGAGAAGATAGTACCAATGCCGTTAGTGATTTCGAGTTTTGATAGCGCTGACATGCAGTCACTAGGCTATGTGAATATGGGAATCAAGTTAGGTAACTTTACTTCCCATATTAAGTTTCATATCTTCAATGCCAATACCAGCTACCAACTTCTGATAGGGCGGGTGTGGATGCACACTCATGGAATAACACCCTTAACATATCATCAGTGCGCTAAGGCCAACACTCGCGATACTGAGATAGTGAGAAAGGCGACAGAGAAACCATTTTCCCTAAAAGAGGCCCATCTGGTGGATGCGACATTCTACACCAAACTAGATGAAGAAAGAAGGAACTCAGCAAGAAAGTTAGAGGGGACGCAGTGTCACACCCCGAGAGGTGCTACTAAAAATATTGAAAATTGGAGATTTTTTTTATAAAATTACCATTTAGATCGAGAATAAATTTGTTGAAACATTAATACATAAATAAAATGAATAGAATTTCTCAATTTTATTAAATCTCAAATGTCCTTTTACAAAATAATTTACAATAAATAGTGTGGGACATTTAAATTTTGAATATAAATACATAGAGCCTCTAACGATGCTCCCAATCCCAATAATGGCATAAATATCATCCCCCATCAAACCTGAAACACAATAAACTATTGGGGGATGAGCAGGAAACTCAGTAGCTCGTATCAATGCTTCAAGTGTAACAACACATACTCGTGTGTGCGTGCATCATACACAAGAGTATATGCAATATGAACGCTCAAAATAAAATTCCAATAATATAATCATCACCCATGATCTCACCACGACACAACACAACACAAGACCCAATATCAAAATTCACGCCACTCTTCCCACAATATGGTATGAACTACCATCCACTATCCTGTCAATTATCTACAAAACAATGAAATGCCCCCCCGAAATAAATAACATAACTTGGGCACACGACCCATCATAACATGGAATCACCGTCATAAAATCTTAACATCGTCGCCATAGTAAAACTTGACATACTCTCCAATAGGGGTCCATTGCCTAGTCTTTGGATAATAAACAAAATCGTAGCAGACAACACATCCTGTCCAGCATGTGGTTTGGCTAAGGAATGCTTATGCATTCTCCAATACTAATCATCATAATATCATTCTCCTAATTAATATGAATTTCAGGTTCAATTCCCATAAATAAGGTTTACATGTTTTCTACCCATTCTACAACCCAATATGCTCGTAAAATCTACTAGCTTCGTTACTCAAACTATACAACATGAAAGTAATACATACAAAATGGATGCAATAATGAATATAATATACGAGCATACAATACATATAAATACAACACATAACATGGATGTAAATATATAATCAATATTGAATAAGTGTAGCACACTAAATTAACCACGGGAGAACGAAACTACTACCTTAAGCGAGTCAAAATCCACCATTGTATGCATATTTTGGAAATTCAGAAAACTCAAATCCAAGAATTATCCAAATAACCAACCCGACTTCAGATTTGGATTCTACACGAAAAATTGAGTCAGGTATGTATTTTGGGTTTTTCTCAAATCTCATCCGATTGTACTAAAAAAGAAAATCTAAACACTCCAAATTAGCTCTTCTCATTCCACTTGTTTTTTACTCGTTTAATTTCGTTTTTGTCCTTTGTTTTTAATCTTCCTTTCCTTATAATCAACCATAATATTCCTTATATAACTCTCCTCTCAAACCCTAGCTTGGATCCTAAGGTAACACATATTACTATATTGCTCTTTAATTCAAAATTATCACTTTACATATTTAAACAATTGCAAAATGTCCAAAAGACAATTAAATTTGAATTTAATTATTCGATTCATTTCAATTAAAAATAAATACAATATCGATATCCCTATTAATAAATAATAATATTATCAAAATCTTTTACAATATTCATAAATAAACCCTTCAAAATTACGGGGTATTACATACATCCCCCTTGAAAAGGAATTTCGTCCTCGAAATTCACCTCAAAATTTTCTTCCATTAAATTCAAACATAAAATTCGACATCACCCAAATAATATAGAACATAAATAAAATTTCTCTCAACAAAAAATGTAACGAACCAATAACCCCAAGCCCGAGAATACTAATAACCTATGCTCTTATACCACGTTGTAACACCTTAAGAGGTGCTACTAAAAATATTGATAAATTAAAGAATTTAATTTTACAAAAATACCATTTAGATCGAGAATAAATTTGCGAAACATAAATACATAAATAGAATGTCTCAATTTTATTAAATCTTACATGTGCTTTTACAAAATAATTTACAATAAACAGTGCGGTATATTTAAATTTCGAAAATAAATATACAGAGTCTCTAACGACGCTCCCAATCCCGACGATGCCATAAATATCATCCTGCATCAAACCTGAGATACATCAAACTGTAAGGGGATAAGCGAAAAACTCAGTAACTCGTATTAATGCTCCAAGTGTAACTACACATACTCGTATGTGGGTTCATCATATATAAGAGTGGATGCAATATGAACACTCAAACTAAAATTCCAATAATATAATCATCACCTATGATCTTACTGCAACACTAAACAACCCAATACCTAACATCAAATTCCTGTCTCACTTCCCACAGTACAGTATGAACTACCGTCCACTATCCTGTCAATTATCTGCAGAATAATCAAATGGCCCCCCAAAATAAATAACATAACTTGGGCACACGGCCCATCATAACATGGCATCGTCGTCATAAAATCTTGGCATCACCTCCATAGTAAAACTTGGCATACTCGCCAATCGGGGTCCATGGCCTAGTCTTTGGATAACAAACAAAATCGTAGCCGACAACACACCCCATCCAACAAGTGGTTTGGCTGAGGAATGCCGATGCATTCTCCAATACTAATCATCAAAATATCATTCTCCCAATTAAAATGAATTTCAGATTCAATTTCCGTAAATCAAGTTTACATGTTTTCTACCCATTTCTAAAACCCAACGTGCTTTTAAAATTAACTAGATTCGTTAACCAAACTACACAGCATGAAAATAACACACACAAAATGGGTGCAAGAACGAATATAATTATAACACCCCGTATTTTAATTGATTTTTATATTGGGATTAATTTAAATTAAAATGGAAAATTAATCCAGAATAAAATAAATATTAATTAACGAGACAAGGTTTAATATTTATTATTGTGAATTATATTTAGTATTACTTAGTGAATAAGTAATCAATTAGTAAGAATACATTATAATTGTCTTGAGTGAAAAATATGGGAGTTACAATAATTTAGTCGGGACGCGCGTGCCAACCGTGTTGGGCCTTAATTTGTGAGATAAAAGGGAAATTTGTAGATGGGTCATCCAAATGATCATTTTGAGTGCGCCAATGTGTCCAAAAAGTTCTAAATAGTCAGCAAAGTATACTTGGGGATTTAGTTTGGGTCCTGGGACAATTTTAGGCCACACCAACACCCCGAAAGGGTATTTAGGCCTTTTGTGATTTGGAGGAAGGAGGACTTACGAAATTTCTAGGTTTATATTATCTGATAAGTCAAGTCTTCTATGGTTAGAAGTTACCAAGTTACAGAGGGGCCATAAGAGGAAGGAGAGAGGAGTCCCAAGGCTTGTTCTACACCTTTCTTGCACCAAAACCACCGTCGTTGTGTAGATCACGAGGAGAGGATCACACCCATACCATTTTTCTATAAAGATTCAGACTTACAATTTCGAGGCAAGTATTTATAGTGCTTAATTTATGAAAGATATACCATCTATGTTAGAGTAGGATGCTTTATCTATGAATATCATGCGTTTTGGCTTAATTTGGAAAACTTAAAACATGTTCTTGGTTAAGAATTGCATGTAGACTGAAGTTCCCTATGATTTAAGAATGAAATCAGATTATAGACAAAGAGAATAACAGATTAAATCTGAGTTTCATTGAGGTTCTTGAATAAAAGTGGTGAACTAGGGTTTTTAGAGGTCTATTTTGAATTAACATAAATTAATTGATATTCTTTGATGATTTGATCATTATAAAATGTTAGAAATCATGTATATGGGTTGGTATAATGTTTGGTATTCTTGGTTAGGTGAATGGGATAAGATCATGGAGTTTAGAGATTGAAAATGGTGGATCCCGAACTAGTTTCATAGGAGAAGACGAGACTTATTCGTGCAAATAGATTCAACTCGCTGGCCTAATCGATTCGGAAAACGAATTGATTCGGACCAAGGTTGAATCGATTCAGTTTCCTAGAATTGGCCAATTTTCCCCTTTTTGCTTAGAACTCGTGGGAAGTGACCGTATTAACTTTTGAGACGAAGTTTAAAAATAAAAATAATTAATTTAAAGTATCAGTAGGCCAATATTGGGTTTGAGACTTAGTCACATGAGAGGAATTTAAGGATTAAGGTTAATTAGGCATAATTGTGGGGTAAAACATAATTTGGAGAATTCTATAGTTGCTCGAGAAATCAAGGGAATCAATGACTTAATCCAGTAGGATTTGAGTGAGATAGTTACTGAATTGACTTAAAGGACAATTGATAACATTTGGAGTAGTGAGAAACACTCGGACATATACCATAAATGGTATAATAATATATTAATAATACGTAGACCATCTGAGAGTTATATATACTACATATGGGATATATATTATAAGTTATATGTATACCTATACTGATGCCATAAATATATACGTTGGTGGTGTGTATACCTATTGTATGATTCTTATGTGTATTGACATACCTACGCTGCTTTCTATCACGGGAGGTTTTGAAATGGGGACAACCTTATCCCGATGAGCCCATTTGGGGGATTTTAGACTTGTACCTCTGAATATAGAACTTAGGTTGGTTTACTATCCATGTGAACAATGGTGTGCATGGTCATTTGGGTGCGTAGGTATGTGCATAGTCCAAAGGCCTAGAATTATGTTTGCCTCCAATATGTGTGATTTGTAATTATGGTTCGAGAGAGATACTGAACCAATGGTCCTTTATTGAGTACGTGATGTACCGAGACTTGATAGCAGAGTATGCATGCACCGCAGCTCATCCTAGGTCTGCCGTATTAGTATATATATAATAGAGTACTTGTGATATATTCTACTGTGTGTGCTTAGTAGATGAGAAAGATAGTGACATCTCAAGTAACCCCAGTATATAGAGGATTAAACATATATTGAGAACTTCATAATTGGCTAACTGATATAAAGAATTTGATAACATATAGTATGGCCGAAACGGGTGGGCACAACGAGTTAGTTTGTGAAGAAATAGATTTAGTTATGACCTGTTAGGCAAGGTAGCATAACTAGGATGGGTTATAAAACATACGTCAGGTGTGAACATTAGTTGAGAGGTGAGGATCTCTAGTGAGGACACATAAACCTAACATATATTTAATATTTTCTAATCTTGCATCTTAAATACTTGCTAAAATTTTTTAAATGTTCTTCATTGGACTCTGACCCGTATTCTCCAAATCTATATTTTTGTAAATCGCTTTAGGTGCCCAGCCACAGGGACACCAGGCTTAGCAAATCTTATCATTTGACGTGCTGCATCGGCTGTAGAAGTTGCAAGACCTTGATGTTAGATGCCTATGTATCCATCATTCCTTCCTTATGAGATGATTATTTCAGTCGGGCATGTTTCCCACTTATATTTAAAATTTATTCAGAGATAGGGAACTTTTATTTTATTTCTCAGACTGTTGGGCTAGTTTTTATTATGGATGACTGTATTATTATTTCAGACTGGACTCTATATTCCAGACACATTTTTATTATTTTGTCATTATATTCATTGTATGTTCAATTATTGAATGTTAAATGTGATATTAAAAATTTATTTGGTTGCATGTTAATTATAAAGATAAAATTTGACACCAGCTTTTCAAATGCTAGGTGGTTAGTAAATATTAAAAAGTTTTAGACAGTGATGCTAAGAATGAACCAATTGGATATTCTGTCTTAATTTAATAAAGGACTTATCACCCAGTATTTAATTAGGCGGGGTGTCACAGATGGTATCAGAGCATCAGGTTCTAGAGTCCTTAGGATCTGTGTGGCGTTTCATATTTCAGCTTAGCGTTCTTTGATGTAGTGCCTTATTATAGCATTGTTGTATTCCTTTATGTATGAAACTTATGTTCTTCTTCTATTAAATTTGGTGATATGATTCATATGCGAGTTCGATTGGGCTTCGTACACCGAACAATATAGGATGACCAACAAGGGCCGTTAGAAGAACTGTAGGAGGTAAGTCGCAGCAGAAGCCATGGGGTAATCGGGAAATGGTGATCGCGATTGAATTCACCATAATTATTGTTCAGGAAGGTGACAATAGGATAATAACTAGGGAACATTAGTTTTTCCAAGCACCGCCGTAGATAACGGTGGTGAAATTTTAAACTCAACCAGCATGGCCGACAAGGGGAGGGAGTCAGAGAGACGCTTTTGAAGAGCCATATATAAGGATTAGGGGTAGAGAAGAAGTACAATGGGCCAAGGGAAGGATAGAATCCAAAGGAAATTGTATAGGGTGGAATACAACGACACTCAGGATTAAACTTCGAGCAAATTTTTTTAGCTCATAGGAGCAACGTTGAGTGATGAGAGCCAGTCACCGCATATAGAGAAGTATATATGGAATTAAACGAGAAATTTGGATGCAATTTGATCGTAATATCTTCCATCTACTGTTCTAACATAGATGCAAATGGATTTTTGAAACTTATCACTAGTGGGCAAGAGAGAGACCAATCGTGAGATAGAGTTGCTCTGTTTAGCAAACTTCTTACCCGACGAAGGGGATACAAAGAATATTAAAGGGTCCATAAGTTGATAATGGATTCGTGGGTAGAATACACAAGCATGGGTGGAAAATTCGAATATGATGACTAGTGTCCATGTTGTCAAGGACGTATGCTTACAAGCTTATATCAACGATTTCATGAGAAGGGAGCCAAGAGTGTTGAGTAACTAGCCGAAAAGAAAGACTTGAGTAAACGGTGCTAGTGAAGCACCACAGGAGGGTATAACAAGTAGGGGACCCATATAAATGATTCAGTTAAATAGAACTCCTAACAAATGACAGTGGAATTATTCAGGGCCACCGAGACTAACAACGAGTTCCATAGGGCCAGTGGAGCCTAAGGAACAACCGGGGGGTAGCAAATAGGGGACAAGACTACCAGGTCTGAGAGAAGGACGCCCCGACATGGTCAGGGGGACCAGAGATAGGGGGATGGCACATAAAGTGTCTTATGTGTGGAGAGTAGGGAAACCTATATTGAACGTGTCCACAATGAGAAAGTGAGACCTATCAGATTGGGAAAGTAGGTGGAAATGGTGCCAGTGGGGCACAACAACGGCAAGAGCGAGATTTCTGGCAGGAAAATAGGACTAAGATATTTAGGTCCAAATATTACTAACCTGAGAATGGTAGGTTCATCTATGACTAGCAAAGTCCTCAAAATAAACAACGACATATCCTTCCCTCATAACCACCAGGGCTAAAGGAGTAGCAGGGAGACCAGTAGGGCCAGGGCCAGGGCCAGAAGTAGGAGAGTTTTTCTGGAAGATGTTATGATTATGGTGAGATGGACCACATGAAGAAGGATTGACCAAATCAAAGCATGGGGAAACTACAGGATGAGATCCTAGATGTATAACCAGTGCAACAGATCGTGGGCCAGTTTCGACGTGAGAATTACATTCAGGGACCCGATGATCAGGCGAGGCAGATGGAAAATGGAGTTAATATTTTTGTTTCATCCTTGAGAGTATGGGATTAGTTCGGGTGACATAAGTGCGCCACAACATATGATTTTTAACACTACAATTCGAGTAAGAGTCGAGTTTTGTGGGTGCGTTGGCAGTATCAACCTTATGATGAATATATTTACCGTTGGGTTACGGGACTTTTCGGTGTCACCTGTAGGGGAGCGGGAGTGGGAACTAAGATAATTTGTATGTTATGATTTACTACTCTTGAGGGCTAGGAAAGTAGAACTTATTATGAACACGTATAGTGGCAATATACCGGGGTTTGAGCGGTAGTAGATTGTGTGATAAGACTATCGTGCTTGTTATTCCAGGATGAGTTAAAGGGTTTTGCGAGGCATCACTTAAAAGAGTGATCGGGCGGAAAAAGTGTGTTCGTGTGAGGGCACAATCGTCGTGTGTTTCGCCGTCGCGATACAAAAGAACCTAAGCTACTACTACACTTGACAAGCAAGCACAGCGTTAAGTCGGGTATCGTAAGAAATCCACAGGGAGTGATTGAATTTTAGATGTTAATTGTTTTAATTACTTCAGGAATAAAAGTGGTGTAAAAGAAATAAGAAAAGGTGATAGGGTGGTTGTCGTGACAAAAGAAAAGAATAAGTTACGCTAAATAAAAGTAAAGCGAGGATCGGGATCGCGCACACGCATTCACGGGCTAAACAACTACTAATTAGAATTTCGGTTCGAAAACATTTAATCGATCATTCTCAATTAAGCATAAACATCACGCAATAAGGAATTTGAGCCAAAGTTGCGAGATTAAACATTTAACAGAAAATGGTCACACGCGGATTAAATTTGGATAATCGCTATAAACACTAACGTTGCATGACAAAGAAAGTTAAATGCATAATAATCTGACTTTAATACGCGAGGTTTCAATTAAATGCGATTTTACACGAAACCCTAAATTTCGAGGTCCGAACCCGAAAGTGGCGGAAATGCAATCCCGACCCTATTTATTTAGGGACTAAGAATGATTAAACTAAATTAAACTAATTAACTAAGAAAGAAATAAATTAAAGCAAGAAAACCTAATTAGAAAGCATGAAAATTATCTAGAAAGCAAGGAAATGAAGAAATACAAACTATATTAATGGAGAGGGAAGATGAATAGTCAATCTTACAACCAATTAGTGTGTCAATCCAAGAGAGGAAGAAGAACCAATCAAAACCCCTCCAACCCTAACTAAACTAAGATAAAAACGTATATGGGCTGGTCCCCGTGTTATTACAACAAAATTTGGCTTATATAGTAAGTTAGAATAAAAGAAAAGAAGAAAGAAAAGAAAAGAAAATATCTGCAGAAAAACAGGGGATCGATCGATCGACCCCTTTGCTCGATCGATCGATCAAGGGAAAATATCGACAATCCTGAAAGGTCGATCGATCGACCAAAATGGTCGATCGATCGATCAAGCAGGGCAGATTGCAGCAGCAGCCCCTGCTTCTTTTCTTCCTCTTCTCCTTCTCCTCTTTTGCTTCCTTGTATTTCCTCCGCAAGAAACGCCGTAACTTCTTCGTTATGCATCGGAATCGCGCACCATTCGCGGCCAAGCGGAGCTAGCGAGGAGGTCTACAACTTTCGTGAGATGTCGGTCCAGGTACCCAAGCTGTGAAAAGACTAAAATGCCCTCGAACGTGCGGTTGTGTACGGAACTTCGCCGGAATGCATCCGAACTTCACACTAAGCATCAAAATACCTAAAAAGCTCAATTAACCCCTGCAAAACATGTTATCATAGAAATCCGAGGTTGTCTGGTTAACGAGCATAAATATAGGGATTAAGATACCCGAGGGGGGTAATAACGCGTAGGTTAACAGGTGAAATACGCAATATTTGCGTCGTATCACACCCCCTAACTTACACATTGCTAGTCCCTAGCAATGAAATAGGAAACAACAAGAACTACAAGCAAACCAAAAGCAGGAGAAAGAACAAAAGTATGTTATAAAAGCAATAAAAAGATAAGGCCACTTTCGTGGGCGATTCGATTGCATTTAGCATATGCAATAAGCCGTTAAACCCCTAGGTTACCCTAGTGGACGAGTGTCGTCTCGTGAGGGTTTTCAGGGATGATACCCACAAACATCACATGGTTTCCTCAAAATATGCCCAACCCAACATGCGACAAACTCAACAACAACGAAAAAGATTTCAAACATGTTATTAGCATATTGAACGAATTCAAACAAAAGTCCGTTGTTATTAACAGGTTGAATGCACCTCATAGAATTGAAACTTTAAAAGTGGGAGGGGGAGAGCAAATGCACAATATGATTTGGTAAAAACTTAAATAAATCGGATAAACATAAAGCAAGCATATATTCAATCCTCACGGGCATTAAGCTCATCAAATAAATTCACTATGAAAAGGGAGGTAATACACGGGACATGGGGGCATAAAGAGTAAATGTAAATGGAAACTAGGCCGCGCACATGTCACAAATGAGGAACGCTATATAGGAAATGAAAAACTTGCAATCTCAATGAAAGGATACCGCACACTAAAAGAGGCGAAATGCATTTTCACAAATTATCAAAACTATTTAAACTTTTGAATTACATCAACCTAAGATCACATAGGACTTTAATAGGGTTATAATGTAGGTATGGCTAAGGTACGAAACGAAGGAATATAGTTACGAATTCAAAGTGTTCGGAATGAAAACTCGGGATAATGGGATAATGCGGGCAATATCAAAAATGGAAAGTAACTTCCAAACAAGCATTAGATATACAACTGGAGAGTAATCAAAGCTTATTGAACTATACAAAGACTATAAACAAATTTCTTTTTCTTTTTCTTTTCTTCTTTTTCTCATTTTCTCTTTTGTTTTCTTTTTGCTTTTTGCTTTCTCTTTTTCTTCACTTTTTTCACTACTTTCTTTACTTTTCAAACTCTCATATGGTTAAAATTACAACCACAATACAACAACAACATTAAATCCCAAGTAACATTCCAAAAAAAGGTATGTAAGGTGTATGTATGGCTTAAAACTACAATTTGGAGTTGGTTATGGTAATGGGGTTATGAAAAGAAAGGCTATATTTAGGCTCAAAGGGGTTAACGAGGGTAAGCATATAAGGGGAGGTCAAAGCTAAAATGGGCGATATAACAAAGAGGGCCTATGATCATTTCACAAAGTTTACGCAATTCTCGAGTCAAAACAATATATGAAAATCATGATCAAGTAACACATTTCAAGTATGAACTCAATTAATGAACGGTCAAATGCAAGATTAGTGAGATTACCAACAAATTCAACGTTTTCAATGAGAAAAGAATAGTGTATAACACTCACAAATGACGAAAGTTACGAAGCTTACTCGGTGTAAGTATATACAATGCAACAAAAGATTACCGAGTTATAAAAATCTTAACCCAAATCAATATGACAAGGAAAGTGCATATGCTCATGGGATAAAGTTTAATTCATGAATTTATTCACAATATCAATGATTTGAGGACTAAAGTCTAATAACTTCTAAAATTGAGAACATGTATCATTGAGTTGTCTATTGGATCGGGAAATTATTGAAATTCATCATCGGAAACATGGCAAAATGCCCAACAAAGGAGAAAAAAGAAAGAAAATATTTTTGAAAATTTTCAAATTTTTCACAAAAAGGCATACTCAGTAACTAAATGTGAGCAAATCCATGGACTACATATGAAATGGATAGAATATCCTACACCCCCTAACTTAAATATTGCATTGTCCTCAATGCGCATTAAAAACACAACACAAAGAGAGGAAAAGAACGATATTACCCAAAATTGGAGTGATCTCCATAAGCGCGAGTCCAAAGGAATCTACAAAACAAGTTAGTACCGAGCATAGCAAAAACAAATAACAAAAATTTAACTAATTACACTAAACTAAATTAAAAGGAAAGAAAAGTAGGAAATAAAGAAAATTAAAAAGCTAACTATTTACAACCTACTATTTAGGCTTCACACTAACTATACACTAGAAGTCTAAATAGTTGAGGGTCCACCCAAAAAGGGATTTGACTTTGAAAGATCAACGGTGGACCCTCCAAAGTGAACATGCCTCCCGAAAGATATGAATTCCGTTTGAACAACGGAAGGCATGTGGGTGGTGAAAAAAATTAACCATCGCCAATTTGAAATTTTGGGCGGACGATGGGGGATTTGGATAATAAGGGGGACAAGAACACTAGAGGACCAAAAAAAATCGACTCATCTCCCAAATATTTTTCAAATGGAATGGGAGATGGTGCACACAAGAGGATAACATCCATCGAAAACAAGTCCGGTAAAGAGTCCTCATCGGCAAAAAGTGTAGAAGTTTTAAAAGTTTCTACCGACTCATAGGAATCAACCGGTAATTCTAATGGTTCAATCACGGAAAACGAATATGGTGATGAAACAAATTCAATCTCAATCGACACATCGTCAGAAGGATATTGAATTTTGGGGGAGAAAGATGCACACTCGATGAGAAATTCTTCGAAAAATTTAGGTGAAACACAAGTTTCCACCTCCTCGTTGTTTTGTGCATAAGAATTCATCTCATCGCAAAGTGCACCAAGTCTCATTCCAGCATCATTTAGGCTTTCCAAACCTTGGGAGTAAAGAAGCAAAGTCTCTTTCAAAGTAGGCTTCCTCGGCTCAAGAGCCTCGGACTCCTCATTTGGTTGAAACTCGTCTTCGAAAGTAATCAAATAAGAATCGTCATTGGATTCGAATAATGAATCCAACTCAAGCTCCCAATAACGATTTTCATTCCGATAAATGTTTTCATGTCTTTCATTTTCAAGAAAATATTGAAAATGGAAAACTAGAAAACTATCCCCAAAGTAAGAATCATTAGAATGACCGCTATAACTATAATAGTAGGACATGATTACCTCGTTGTTTGCAGATGGAGAATCCGAGAAAGAAAGTGAGCAACCGCGAATCAAAGTTTATTAGCGCTCAAAGTATGCAAATCCTACAAAAAAGGTTAAAACAAAGAATACAAATACAAAAGGAAAAATACTACGAATTAATAAAACAATTACTATCTAAAACACACTCCCCGGTAACGACGCCATTTTGTTACCGGGCGGAAAAAGTGTGTTCGTGTGAGGACATAATCGTCGTGTGTTTCGCCGTCGCGATACAAAAGAACCTAAGCTACTACTACACTTGACAAGCAAGCACAGCGGTAAGTCGGGTATCGTAAGAAATCCACAGGGAGTGATTGAATTTTTTATGTTAATTGTTTTAATTACTTCAGGAATAAAAGTGGTGTAAAAGAAATAAGAAAAGGTGATAGGGTGGTTGTCGTGACAAAAGAAAAGAATAAGTTACGCTAAATAAAAGTAAAGCGAGGATCGGAATCGCACACACACATTCACGGGCTAAACAACTACTAATTAGAATTTTGGTTCGAAAACATTTAATCGATCATTCTCAATTAAGCATAAACATCACGCAATAAGGAATTTAAGCCAAAGTTGCGAGATTAAACATTTAACGGAAAATGGTCACACGCGGATTAAATTTGGATAATCGCTATAAACACTAACGTTGCATGACAAAGGAAGTTAAACGCATAATAATCCGACTTTAATACGCGAGGTTTCAATTAAATGCGATTTTACACGAAACCCTAAATTTCGAGGTCCGAACCCGAAAATGGCAGAAATGCAATCCCGACCCTATTTATTTAGGGACTAAGAATGATTAAACTAAATTAAACTAATTAACTAAGAAAGCAATAAATTAAAGCAAGAAAACCTAATTAGAAAGTATGGAAATTATCTAGAAAGCAAGGAAATGAAGAAATACAAACTATATTAATGGAGAGGGAAGATGAATAGTCAATCTTACAACCAATTAGTGTCAATCCAAGAGAGGAAGAAGAAGAACCAATCAAAACCCCTCCAACCCTAACTAAACTAAGATAAAAATGTATATGGGCTGGTCCCCGTGTTATTACAACAAAATTTGGCTTATATAGTAAGTTAGAATAAAAGAAAAGAAGAAAGAAAAGAAAAGAAAATATTTGCAGAAAAACAGGGGATCGATCGATCGACCCATTTGGTCGATTGATCGATCAAGGGAAAATATCGACAATCCTGAAAGGTCGATCGATCGACCAAAATGGTCGATCGATCGATCAAGCGGGGCAGATTGCAGCAGAAGCCCCTGCTTCTTTTCTTCCTCTTCTCCTTCTCCTCTTTTGCTTCCTTGTATTTCCTCCGCAAGAAATGCCGTAACTTCTTCGTTATGCATCGGAAACACGCACCGTTCGCTTCCACGCGAAGCTAACGAGGAGGGATACAACTTCCGTGAGATGTCGGGCCAGGTACCCAAGCTGTGAAAAGACTAAATTACCCTCGAACGTGCGGTTGTGTACGGAACTTCGCCGGAATGCATCTGAACTTCACACTAAGCATCCAAATACCTACAAAAGCTCAATTAACCCCTGCAAAACATGTTATCATAGAAATCCGAGGTTGTCTGGTTAACGAGCATAAATATAGGGATTAAGATACCCGAGGGGGCTAATAACGCGTAGGTTAACGGGTGAAATACGCAATATTTGCGTCGTATCAAAGAGGATGGGGCCTATATGTATGTTTATATGTCTAAATTGTATTGTATTGCAGACTTCTGTAAGTATGTTGTCTAGTTATATTTGATCCGAGTTCATGGGGACTTTTATTGATGTGATTTAGGGTGCGTTGTGTTCCTTGTTAAGCGGATAGATATAGCTCATTATTTATATAGCGTTGAGAACTTGTGATAGTAAGAGCGCCATTTTATATACCATCATTAGTGACAAGAGAGTGGGTGATTATACTTTTTATGTCAGTAGACGGGACTTTGGGGGTACATGTTATGGATTGAGGGCCTAATGGATCTCGATGATTGACAAGGTCAGGTAGTAGTTCATCGGGGGGTTCCTTTTTGGATTACGCTTTGTGAGACATACCACACATTAAACTTAGCGAACGTTAGAGATTGAGAGAAATTTGGTCCTTAGGACTTGGGTTTAGTACCCTAGTTATTGTACATATATGCGATTATAAATGGGAGTTGATTGTTATATTACCATTTAAGGCCGGTAGAATTGAATAATGTTGGTGCGAAAACTAGTGTAGAACGTTTATACCATGAGTATATCGATGGGACAACCTAGATAATAATTTAGTTGCAATTAGTAGGTTAGTCGAGTATAACCTTATTGTATAGTCATGTCAAGTATGCAAGAATTAATTTAACACAAGTCTATTATGTTTAGTGGAATTGTGCAGAAATCCACGGGACATAGGGTTACTAGTTAGTTGAGATTTTTGGTATCATTCACGACGAGTAGATGTAGAAATTTATCAAATAAACGTAGATGCATGAGAAAATTTAAAACTGAAATAAGATGGGATAAAGAGAATGTAGTAGCATTGAGAGCGAGGCGTGTCACTAGGAACTGAAGATTGGATGGAAATGGGTGATTATGGTGTTAAATAGTACACAAAATGTACATTTTAGATTTTCGGGGATAGACGAGAGTTACATCAGAACCATCTAAAGATGTAAAAGTCTGATGTGAATAGTCAGGTATGATTTTAGATATTTTCCACAAACGGATTGATCACTAGTTTGATAGGTAGAGTATAAATCGTCGGATTAAACAATACCATTAGTGAAGGGGTACTGAGAAAAGCGTAATGTTCTAAAATTTAGAAAGATGTGGAATTATAAGTGTAATAAGAGCAAAAGAATAAATGAGTTGACACACGGGGATGTTGGAGTTTTTCCCAGTAGAGGAAATACTTTAGTCATGCGTAGAGAGGCTTATAATAAGGACAAAAAGGGAACGAAATCGCAAAGTGTTGTGTAGGCACCAAGGCTAACGGGTAGATTTAATGATGAAATATTTTTATATGTGATGACTAAAGCGATTTAGTTACTAGATGGGGTGGTAGGGGAAGACCGTTGGACTGAAGGATACCGTTAGTAAAGATATAGCGGGAACAATAGAACTACATAACTGAGATAATGAGATTACATGGGGCGCCACTTGATGTCGTGTCCGACAGGGATGAAATCTTTGTGTCTTATTTTTTACAGAGTTTCCTAGAGACCATGGGTATGGATTTACGATTAATACGGCCTATCACCCGCAAAATGATAGGCAAATCAAGAGGATGAATCAAATGTTGGAGGATATGTTATGGACGTATATCCCTGAATTTAGAGGAGGTTGGAAGAAATATCTTCCACTGGTGGAGTTTGCTTATCGTAACTCCTATCAGTTTACTATTGGGATGACACCATTTGAGGCATTGTAGGTAGAACTTATTATTTACCCGCTTGTTGGCAAGAGGTGGGGGACAATAAGCTTCTAGGGCCAGAGATGATTCAGGATACTTAGCACCAGGATTGAGATGATTTGATGTCGTATACGGGTAGCTCAGGATAGACAAAAGAGTTATGTCGAGCGGTTCTATTGAGAGTTTAATGTGGGGGACCAGGTATTACTGTGTGTATCCCCTATGAAGGTGATAATGGGGTTCAGGAAGAAGGGGACGTTGGCCCCAAGGTATGTGGGCCCATTTTCTATCTTCGAGCGAATTTGTCCAGTTGCATATAAACTCGGGTTACCAAAGCACTTGCATTAAATTCATATTGTATTCCACATTTCATCACTGAGGAGAAATATCTGGGATGAGTTATCTCACACTCATATTACTTTGGAGGGGATTGATTTACAACTCGATATTTCATATGAGGAGAGGCCAGTCGTTATTCTAGACCGTAATGAGAGGAGACTGGGGTCGAAGGTAGTTCCATTAGTACCGGATCAGTGGGGCATCATAATGCCAATGAGTCTACTTAGGAGTGTGAGGATGAGATGCGCGATAAATATATAAAGTTATTTATGCCAGTTATTTTTTCGAATTTCAGGACAAAATTTGGTTATTGGGGAGGAGTATGTAACTCTCTATATTTTTAATGATTTTTATATTGGTATTAATTTAAATTAAGATAGGAAATTAATTCGGATTAAAATAAATATTAATTAGAGAGACAAGTGTTAATATTTATTATTGCGAATTATATTTCGTATTACTTAGTGAACAAGTAATCAATTATTAAGAATACATTATAATTATCGTGAGTGAAAAATACGACAGTTACACTAATTTAATCGGGACGCGCCTGTCAGCCATGTCGGGACTTAATTTGTGAGATGAAAGGAAAAATTATTTTTGGATCATCCAAATGGTAATTTCGAGTGCATCAATGAATCCAGAAGGGTTAAAATAGTCAGGAAAGTATACTCGGGAGTTTAGTTTGGGTCCCGGGGCAATTTTATGCCACATCAACACCCCGTAAGGGTATTTCGGTCTTTTATAATTTAGAGGAAGAAGGACGTATGAAATTTCTAGGTTTATATCATCTGATAAGTCAAGTCTTCTAGGGTTATAATTTACCAAGTTACAGAGAGGCCATGGGAGGAAGGAGAGAGGAGTCCCAAGGCTTGTCCTACACCTTTCTTGGATTAGTTTGTCATCGTTTTCATAGATGACATCCTAATATATTCACACACTGAGGAGGAGCATGACGAGCACTTGAGGCAGGTTCTTCAGACTCTACGAGAGCATCAGCTATATGCTAAGTATGATAAGTGCGGATTCTGGTTACGGGAGGTACAGTTTTTGGGGCATGTTGTGTCGAAATTGGGAATATCGGTTGACCCGAGCAAAGTGTCGGCGGTGAGGGAGTGGGGACAGCCCACGACACCTATGGAAGTGCGTAGTTTCTTGGGATTAGCCGGGTACTACAGGAGATTCATTCGAGGCTTTTTGAAGATAGCTGGTCCATTTACGAATTTGACTCGCAAGGGAATTCCGTATGTTTGGGATGATGCTTGTCAATTGGCTTTTGATGAGCCGAAAGATAAGTTGACTTCGATGCCAGTTCTTGCTTTGCCCAAGACGGGAGTAGAGTATTTGGTGTACACTGACGCTTCTTTACAGGGACTTGGAGGAGTACTTAATCAGGAGGAAAAGGCTATAACTTTTGCCTCCCGCAAGCTAAAGACTCACAAAAGGAATTACCCCACCCACGACCTCAAGCAAGCAGCGATCATTTTTGCATTGAGGATTTGGAGACATTACTTATTGGGGGATAATTTTCACTTGTTCACAGACCACAAGTCACTGCAGTACTTGTTCACTCAGCGAGAGCTGAATATGCGTCAGTACACATGGTTGGAGTTTGTGAAAGACTACCAGTTCGAGATACAGTACCACTCGGGAAAGGCTAACGTGGTTGCTGATGCATTAAGTCGTAGACCGATGGGGGATGTAGAGGACGTCTGGAAAGCGAAGTGGAAAGAGTTGGGCCACCAGGACGTGGTAGCCCGTTCCTTTGTATCTATCATGACAGTCACACCAGAGATTGTTATGAGTGTGATACAAGCACAGTCAACAAATTCGTTTTGTCAGGAACAAATTGTACGACTTTTAACTGAGGGTGTTGATTCCTATTCAGTAAGTTATAATGGAGGTTTGAGGTTTAATGGGAGATTGGTGGTCCCAGAAGGAGAAGACTTACGTCATGCGGTGATGACACAGTCCCACGGGTCCAGATTTACGGTACATCCCGGAGGGGATAAGATGTACTAGGATATAAGGCGACAGTACTGGTGGAGTGGGATGAAGAAGGATATTGTCGAGTTCATGTCCAAGTGTTCTACTTGCCAGATGGTAAAGGTAGACCACCATAAATCGTCAGGATTACTTCAGCCGTTGAAGATACCTACGTGGAAGTGGGATAGTATTTCCATGGACTTCATTACTGGGCTGCCTACATCACAGCGGGGTCACGACTCCATATGGGTTATTATGGATCGGTTGACCAAGGTAGCTCATTTCCTGCCAGTATGGACAGACTATCCCATGGGCCAGTATGCACAGTTGTTCATTGTCGAGGTTGTTAGGCTATATGGGGTGCCCTTGGATATCATGTCTGATAGAGACAAAATCTTTGTGTCATGCTTCTGGGAGAGATTTTAGGAGGCCATGGGTACATAGTTGAGATTGAGTTTAGCTTTTCACCCGCAGACGGATGGACAAAGAGAGTGTAATAATCAGATGTTGGAGGATATGCTACGCATGTGTGTCCTTGATTTTGGAGGAGGACGGGAGCCGTATCTCCCATTGGTGGAGTTTGCTTACAATAACTCCTATCAGTTCACAATCGACATGGCTCCATTTGAGGCATTGTATGGCAGGCCTTGTCGTTCTCCCGCTTGTTGGCTAGAGGTGGGGGACAACAAATTGCTCAGACCTGAGGTGATTCAGGAAACTTCATCTAGGATTGAGCTAATCAGGAGTCGCATTCGGGTAGTCTAGGACAGGCAGAAAAGCTACGTCGATGCAAAATGGTTTTTTCGAGAGTTTAACATGGGGGACCAAGTATTACTGCGTGTGTATCCTATGAGAGGAGAGATGAGGTTCGGGAAGAAAGGGAAGTTGGATCCGAGGTATGTGGGACCATTTACCATTATCGAGAGGATTGGGCCAGTGGCATACAGATTGGGGTTGCCAGAGCATTTGCACCGCATTCACGATGTGTTCCACATCTCGTCATTGAGAGGATATCTTCGGTATGACATGGACCATACTCACATCGCGATAGAGGAGATTGATTTACATCCCGACAGCTCTTACGAGGAGAGACCAGTGGCCATCCTAGACCATAGAGAGAGGAAATTAAGGTCGAAGGTAGTTCCACTTATACGAGTCCGGTGGGAGCATCATAATGGGGAGGAATCCACTTGGGAGCACGAGGCAGATATGCGCAAGAAATATCCAGAATTATTTTTACCAGGTACGCCTTATTTTCAATATTTCAGGACGAAATTCCATTATTAGGGGGGGAAGTATAGAATACCCCGTATTTTGATAACCTTTAAATTTGGGAATTTATTAAATTAAAATTGAGATATTAATTTAATATTGTTCCAAAAATTATTTTAAATATTTACTAGCGTGCTGAGAGTTAGTAATTATTGGAAATTTGTTTAATATAACTTAATGGATAAAGTAATATATATAATCGAATTTATGAAATTATCATGAGTGTATAATTTGATAATTGTGGAAATTAAATTGGGACGCGCCTGTGTCGTATCGAGATTAAATTATTATTATTTAAATTGAATAAATTATAAGTCACTCGTATGGTCTTTTCGAGTGCGCCAATGTGTCCAGAAGGGTCGAGATAGTCAAAATAATGTACCCGGGGGGTTTAGTTCGGGTCTCAGGTCGTTTTTAAGCCGACATCCCGGGAGGGTATTATAGACATTTTACATTTTTGGGAAATTAAACCCACGACTTTCCTAAGGATATATCAGACTTTAGGAGTCATCTTCTAGGATTAACAAACACAAAATCAAAGAACGACCATTAGAGAAGGATTTGGAGAGCTTTCCAAGCAACTCAAGGCCAAAGACTCACCCGTTTGCACCGCCACCACCACCAAAGTGTAGATCGCGCGATGAGGAACGCAACTATACCTCTTTCGTCCTCAAATCAGAAACCCAAATTCCAGGAAAGTATTTGCCTTTCTTTATTTTTAGGCAATGTTTCAATCAGGTTAGTCTAGGATTGTTCAGAACATGTTTCATGAAAGAAATTATATTTTTGGAGATTTCAAATCATATGTTGTAGAGGAAGTAGACGTATTCTGGACATCTAAACCACATGTTGTAAGGACATAATTTTATAAATGCCCAAGTAGAATCTAGGAATTTTCTATTTTCCCTAGATCACAGTTTGTATATCTGATACCGCTACATTCGGCACGTAATCACGATCATCCTCGACGGACTTTATCCAAATCCATGCATCCATCATCTTCACTCGTACATCAAGCAACATGCTACGTACTGCTCAACCATTTCCCACAAACTCCACGACACATTATCAGTAAAATGATTAATTGGAGTTGTTTATATTTGCATAAATATTTGAGAATTTTATAGAAAATATTTTTTAAAGTCTGAAATTATTTTTTAACAAATGCAGAATTTTTTCTAAGCTGAAACGAATTTTTTTTGAAGGCGTGCTCATTCAAACGAGTTGTCAATGTCGTTCGAACGACATAGACATCTCGCGTGATGTCGTTCAAATGACATGTGTCCTTGTTCGAGCGACATCCAATGTCGTTCGAACGATGCCGCTGACCTCAATTTCTGTGTCAAATGCTATCACCACTAGTTGCTGGTCAAATTCCTTTTGCAGAATGTTGAGCAAAATTCGGC
This sequence comes from Sambucus nigra, assembly GCA_949130495.1. Lineage (NCBI taxonomy): Eukaryota > Viridiplantae > Streptophyta > Magnoliopsida > Dipsacales > Adoxaceae > Sambucus > Sambucus nigra. Next base: position 198,340,994 of record OX422219.1, read on the forward strand.
CCAAAATCTGCCATGTTTTCCTAAAGTTGTTTTTTAGGCTTTAAAACTTCCTTATAAATGCACACTTAATTCCCATTTACATGTGCACATCATAAACCTTCAATAGATTATTCTTACTCATATTGGAGTATTTTGCGGAGAAGGCGGTATCTTCTTCATTACTGCCCATCTGGAATTCTTGCGGGAGATTCCAACCGACGACATTAGAAACGACACCTACGGGTATTTTCGTATGTCACACTTATTTTCATTATAATCCGTGTAACCGTTCTTTACAAATTATAGTGAAAATAATATGGTTTTGCCCTGCGGGGATTTTTCCTGATATGCTGCGTCACGTGCTGTATTTATTTTATTTGATAAATCATCTAGATGCATGTTTTTTGGATTTAATTGAAAAAACTGTGTCTAATTAAATAATTCATTTATTTGAACAAAATATCACTCTTCAAATTGGTATCAGTGCTAATTACATAATATACAGTGTCATTTTCCGCAAAATTTTTCTAAGATATCAATTTTCTGAAAAATTGATTTTTGAAAAAGGGCGTGTTCAATGGAGAAATTATATAATAAAATGTCAGTTTTTGACGGGACAAACTATGCTTATTGGAAAGCCCGCATGAAATCTACGTTAAAAGCCATTGATGAACGTGTTTGGATTTTAGTAGAAAAAGGGTGGACACCTATCTCCATCTCTGCTAATAACGTGACTAATTTAAAATCTGTGACTGATTGGACTGAAGAAGAATTTAAATGGTCATATTTTAATTCTAAGGGTTTAAGTGCTATTTCTGGATCCGTCACACCTGGCGAGTTCCAAAGAATTATGACGTTCACCACGTCAAAAGAGGCATGTGATGTTTTGCAACTTACCCATGAAGGAACTAATGCTGTGAAAGAATCTAAACTGCAAAATTTAACAACTCAATTTGAAACTATCACCATGCTTGAGACTGAATGTTTTGATGATTTTTATGCTAGGTTATCTGATATTGTTAACTCTAGTTTTAATCTTGGTGAACACATTCCTAATGCTAGAGTTGTTAAAAAGATTCTAAGATATCTTCCTAAGCGTTTTATCCCTAAAGTCACTGTGCTAAATTCTATAGGTAATTTAAACACGCTTAAATTGGAGGAACCCTTAAGAGACTTACAAACTTATGAAATTGATATGTTCTCTAAATCCTTCAAACCTAAAGATAAAGGTATTGCATTTAATGCCCATGGTAGAAAAAGTGAGGTGTCGACAAGAAAGAGAGTTGAGTCATCTAGAAAAAGGGAGATAGAAATGTCAGATTCTGAGTGTGATTTTGTTTTAGATGATTTGGTCCTATTCAATAAAAATTTCAAGAAAATTTTCAAATTCAAGAAAAATGAAACTTTCAAAGATAAAAAGTTTTTTGAGAAAAATAAGAAAAATGAAAAAGGTTTTAAATACCCTCCTAAAGATAGTGAGAGATACTATGAGTGTGACGGTAAGGATCATACAGCTTTTGAGTGTGCTACTAGGCTGAAAAGACTTGCAAAAGAAAAAGGGCAATGTTTTCTTTAATTCTACCCTTAGTGACAACATTGAGGTCGAGTCGGTGGATTCTAGAGACGAGTCACCGCATGAATGAAACTTCACCACATTCATGGCTAGTCATACTTCTAGTGCTCCTCACGATGTTTATGATGCTACTTCATAGGGACACCTCGACAGTGAGAACGATGTGAGTGAGGGGGAGGATGATGCAAGTGAGAGCGAGTGTAATCTTCAACGTGCCTATTCTGAGTTATATAATTAGTCATTTAAAATCAAAAATCATAAAAAAGCGCTAGTTCTTAGGATCACTGCTTTAAAGGAAGATTTAGAAAAAGCGAGAGAGAGAGAGAGAATCCTCCACCTGCACTACCTTGAGAGAAAGAGAGTCTGCCTGTGTTGAGAAAGAAAGCTTGTTTAGAGAGAGAGTGAGAGAGAGAATGTTTGGAGAGATAGAGTGGTTTTGAGAAAGAGAAAGGGGACTTGATTAAACAAGTTGCTAGTCTTACGAATGAGCTCCATTCCTCCCTGGAGACTCGGAAGAAACTTGAAGCCCTTGTTGCCCAGCTTATTCATGATCTTGAGCGAGCACGGGAAGTCAAGGTTCAAATCGAGGACAAATATGGAAAGATGGTGAAGATGCTCCTCGTTCCCACTTTAGGTTTTGGTGATAGGCAGGGAATAGGTTATGATGGTGCCACCATGTCTCAAATTGCACCTGGACCAGTTCCTGACTTTAGTATGACTCCATATAGCCATCGTCAAAATCCACGAAGGAGAGTTCGACCAAGAAAAACAAACATAGGTCTGCCTAAGACTGTGTTCTTTTGTACGTACTGAAAAGAAAATGCCACCTCCAAGAGTTTTGCTATAGTTTGGGTCGGATATGACGTACTACTGCTCCACCACATCATACTGATGATTTTGCCAGTCTGAGAGAGCGTGTTGAGTTTTTAGCTGCCACATCACAGAGTTTGATGGAGGAATTCCGATGGATATCTTTGCCGTCAGTAAATGCTTTTCGCATCCCGGCTAAAACCAACAACAACAAGGGTAAACAAAAGGTTACCATGTCTTGGGTACCTAAGAAAGACGAAAAGGCCCTTTTTGTTCATGTCACTCTCAACGAACATAATACATTACAGTGGTATTTTGATAATGGGTGCTCCAGACATATGACAGGTGATGTCTCATTCTTTACCTACCTAGAGGATTATAAGGATGGTAGAGTCACCTTTGGAGACGGAAGCAAGTCTAACATTTTAGGACAAGGTACAGTTGTGTTACCCGGATTTTCTAAGCTAGAGAATGTTTTGTACGTCAAAGGTTTGATGGCAAACCTTCTCAGCATTAGCCAGCTGTGCGACACTGACTTTGCCGTAAAGTTTGACCGGGATGTGTGTAATGTCTATAATAAATCTGGTAAACTCTTAGTGCAAGAGGTGAGGACAGAAGATAATTGCTATAGGACTGTGCCCACATCCTCACTTGTCTATAACAGCGCTACGATCACTCCTATGGATCTATGGCACCAACGTCTAGGTCACGTGAACGTAAGAGATTTGACACGTTTAGCTAAAAAGGACCTAGTACCTGGCTTACCATCTCTTGGGAAGCCAACTTCCACGGTTTGTGGACCCTGTCAGCTGGGAAAGCAAATCCGAAGTCCCCACAAGAAGTTGCATTCCATTACCACCTCCCGTGTGCTTGAGTTAATTCATATGGATCTTATGGGTCCTACTCATACTGAGAGTCTGGGTGGTAAGAGGTATATCCTCGTAATGGTAGATGATTTCTCCGAATATTCGATTGTAGGTTTCTGAGAGAGAAATCCGATGCTGTAGAGTTTTTAACGACCAAGTGTCATGTCCACGCGGAGTCACTATTAACAGGATACGTAGTGACAATGGCACAAAATTTAAGGAAACAAAGGTAGATCTTAACTGTGACAACCTAGGAATAAAACATGAGTTTTCAGCTGTGAAGACTCCTCAGCAAAATGGGATTATTGAGAGAAAGAATAGGACAATTCAAGAAATAGCTAGATCTATGCTTTTAGGTCGTAAGGTTGCTAGGAGATTTTGGGCAGAGGTAGTGTCTACTGCATGCCATATGATGAATAGGGTCTACCTACGTCCACACACACTTAAGATGCCGTATGAATTGTGGACTGTCAAGAAATCCAACCTTGCATATTTTCGTGTCTTTGGGAGTAAATGATAAATCCTATGGGATAAAGAGCAACTAGGAAAGTTTGACTCTCGGAGCGACGAAGGAATATTGCTAGGATATTCATCAAACAGTAGAGCGTACTGAGTTTTTAACCTGAAGAGCTCTAAGTTTGTGGAGTCAATAAACGTCTCCGTGCAAGATGACGAACCTTCGGCATTTATTGATCCTAGCCTTCAGTGTGAGGATGAGGACTTTTCTGGTAGCAACTTACTTGTCCCTCACCCACACTCAGTGGAATATACTCCCGTGTTAGGGGACACACCTGCTTGGGTTCGCAAGGGTCATAATCCTTCTGCTATTGTTGGTAATCCCACTTTAGGGGTCAAGACTCGTGCTCAACTAGAAAGCATTGTTAGTCATTTTTGCTACACGTCCACAGTCGAGCCCAAAAATCACAAAGAAGCACTCAAGGATGAACACTGGATATCTGCCATGTAGGATGAGTTGCTTCAATTTAAAAAGAATAATGTCTAGGAACTTGTCCCCCGACCTAGTGAGACTAATGTGATAGGTACCAGGTGTATTTTTAAGAATAAAATGGATGAAAATGGTACCATAATAAAAAACAAGGCTAGGTTGGTTGCTCAAGGCTACACACAGATAGAGGGTGTAAACTTTGGGGAGATATTTGCTCCTGTTATGAGGCTTGAGTCCATCCGCTTACTTCAATTTATACCAGATGGATGTCAAGAGTGACTTTCTAAATGGAATTTTACAGGAGGTTTAGGTCGTACAACCTAAAGGGTTTGAAGACCCTACGCACCCGGAGCACATCTACTATCTGAGGAAAGCCTTGTATGGTTTGAATCAAGCACCCCGTGCTTGGTACGAGAGGCTTACATCCTATCTCTTAGCCCGGGGCTTCAAGAGAGGGGGAGTTGATATGACGTTGTTCGTCAGGAGAGATGACGGTGCTATTTTGGTTACCCAGGTCTATGTGGACGACATAGTCTTTGGATCCACGTGCTCCCAGAATGCTCACCACTTTGAGGAAGAAATGAAAAGTGAGTTTGAGATGAGCATGGTAGGTGAGCTTACGTTCTTCCTTGGTCTCCAGGTTCGTCAGCTAGAGAATGGGATGTTCATCTCCCAATCAAGTATGCTAGAGACCTAGTGAAGAAATTTGGTTTAGACTCCGTTAAGCATGCTCGTACACCTATGAGTACTTCTATAAAGCTTAGTAAGGACACTTCAGGCAAGGACGTGGAGCAAACCCTGTATCGGAGTATGATAGGTAGTCTTCTCTACTTGACTGCTAGTCATCCCAACATAGCCTTTAGTGTTGGAGTTTGTACGCGATATCAGGCGTCCCCAAAAGAGTCACACTTACTCGCTCTAAAATGTATTATCAAATATGTGAGTGGGACTCTCTCATACGGTATTTGGTATTTCTTTAATACCGATGACCGTTTGTCCGCCTATTCAGATGTCGATTGGGTCGGGGATATAAATGGATGTAAGAGCACTTCTGGTGGGTGTTTTTATTTTGGTTCTGCTCTTGTCTCCTGGTTGAGTAAGAAGCAAAACTCCATCTCGTTGTCCACTGCGGAGGCTGAGTACATCGCCGTCGGGAGTTGTTGCACGCAACTCTTGTGGATGAAACAAATGATGGAAGATTATGGGATTTTACAGGACTCCATGACCATTTTCTGTGATAACACGAGCACAATACACATATCCCACAATCCAGTCCAGCATTCGTGCACAAAGCACATAAGGATACGCGAGCACTTTATACGACAACTAGTGGAGGAGAAAGTTGTATCCCTGAGTTACGTACCCACTGACCGTCAGTTAGCCGATATTTTCACGAAACCTTGAGATGCCCTTAGAGTCGAATGACTTGGGAAGTATTTAGGGATTTGCATAGTTGACCGAGGGGTTGGTCCGTGTCTAGGATAAGATGCTTTGTCATGTTTATATCATATGATTCCTATTGCTAGACTGTATTATTATTATTATTATTATTATTATTATTATTATTATTATTATTATTATTATTATTATTAATATTAATATTATTATTATTATTATTATTATTATTATTATTATTACTTTTATAATTTAGAAAAAATGGAAAAACAAAAAGATTTTCTTTTTATAATTTTTTTTTTAGAAAAGAACAAAAAGATTTTCTTTTTATAAAAATTTTAGAAAAAAACAAAAATATTTTTGTATTTGCACCTTTTATGGATGAGCATTTAAGATAGCCAACTCACAAATTCATTCCATTTATTCATGTGACTATTTGATAGTGTTTTGAGGCAATATATCATGTCATATTTGTGCTTTATAATGTTTGGAGTCATTAAGATGTAATTAAGTGTTACTTTCTACATGTTTGACTCATGATTTCCTTTATTGCACACATGCACGAATTTGTTTGATTATTGTACTTGTCTTATCGCATGTTGGTTGGGTGTTTTCACGTCAATCCTATACTTAAAACGAACCAAGCGTGATAAAACTTGATAAGAAAGGTGTGCATGTAAAAAACCGTTTGGTGAGATTGTGTGGTATTTTAAAAATGAGGAGGGGCTACGAAAGGTAATTATCTATCCTGTGCGCTAAATCCACCGTTAAAACGGACCTAAAAGATTGAGGAATTTTATCATCCGGGGTCCAAAGAGGTTAAAAGAGCCCGAAGAAATTTAAAGGAAATAAAAAGCAATACATGCCAAAAATGGGCCATTAGGTTTCACCATCAATTCTCCAAAGTTTGAGAATTTAGATCACCTTTATTCAAAATATACATCTGAGGGAGTTTGGTTGGAAAATTTAAACGGGTTTGCACGTCCTTGAAAATCTTGAAAAATCGCTAAATAGTTTTGGACGTTATTGGTGTGGAAATCACTTTAACTTTGATTTATTTATTTGATTAAGATGATGTCCTCTAAATTCAACATTTTTTACACCTAAGGAGACTTTTGCTGTTCATTCGTTAGGAGTTCACGTATGCATCGTGCATATATGATTGATTGAGTTTCTTTACCTATCGAATATGTTCAAACCCCTACATTTATGCTATCATCGAATTGGTTGTTTTTGTGTTCTTTCATGGTGTGATTCCTTGTTGTATACTTTGTGTAAAAATTTTGAAAAAAAAAAAATCAAAAATTCAAGATTCTTGAATTCTTTGTTGTATATTGTGTGTAAAGATTTTGAAAAATTCAAAAATAGAAGATTCTTTAATTCTTTGTTGTATATTTTGAGTAAAAATTTTGAAAAATTCAAAAATAGATATTTTTTGTGACATTTTCCATATTTATGCTTCTCATATCTGTCTATTTGGGGACATCATAAAAAGGGGGAGAATGAATTATGGGGGAGAAAATCTTATTGATTTATCTATGATTTGCTTAAGAAAATTTGATCTTTGATTTTTACATGTCATTATATTTCAAACTATTGCGTGTCACGGGTATCTGCTTTTTCTCATGTGCGTAGGTTCAAAGTTGATATCTATTGGATTGCATACCCTGATGAGAAAAGCTTTGGGAGTTTCTGAAGTGTTGAAGATTTGAAGATGTTGAAGTTTGATTGAAGACATGTCACTTAATATTGATAAATTAGAGAATTTTTTTACCAAAATATCATTTAGATTAATGATTTTACGTTATGAACGTATGCGTTTACCTTATGTCATTAGTGAGTGATAGCGACTACTTTATCAATTTTAAGCATGAGACTTAAGAGTCGGGAGCGAAAAGTATATTTTAAGTTAGTGACTCGAATGACCGCTTCGAGTGCACCAATGATCCGAAATGGGTTGAAATAGTTGGACTTAAGTACCCGGGGGTTATATTCAGGTTCTAGGAGTTTTTAAACCCTAAGTGACTCAAAAAAGGGCATTACGATCATTTTACACCCTAAAGATTAATTAAATCCGAAAATTGGCCATGGAGTAAAAATAAAAAGAGGTAGGGTTTTTGGTCTTCTCTTTTGTCTTTAAGAAAGGCTTGAGAGAGAGAGAGAGAAAGAAGAGAAGAAGATATAGAGGAATAAGAATAAGAAGGGGAAGATAAATTTTTTGGGTTGAATTTCTTGAGCTTTCCGAGAAAATGTAATACCCCGTATTTTTATAACCTTTAAATTTGGGGATTTATTGAATTGAAATTGAGATATTAATTTAATATTAATCCAGAAATTATTTTAAATATTTACTAGTGTGATGAGAGTTAGTAATTATTGGGAATTTGTTGAATATTACTTCATGGATAAAGTAATATATATAATCGAATTTATGGAATTATCGTGAGTGTATAATTTGATAATTGTGGAAATTAAATCGGGACGCGCCTGTGTCGTGTCGGAATTGAATTATTATTATTTAAAGTGAATAAATTTTAAGTCACCTGTATGGTCTTTTCGAGTGCGCCAATGTATCCGGAAGGGTTGAGATAATCAAAATAATGTACCCGGGAGTTTAGTTCGGGTCTCAGAACGTTTTTAAGCCTAATTGGCATCCCGGGAGGGTATTATAGACATTTTACATTTTTGGGCAATTGAAACCACGAATTTCCTAAGGATATATCAACCTTTAGGAGTCATCTTCTAGGGTTAACAAACACAAAATCAAAGAACGGCCATTAGAGAAGGAGTTGGAGAGCTTTCCAAGCAACTCAAGGCCAAAGACTCACCCGTTTGCACCGCCACCACCACCAAAGCGTAGATCGCGCGATGAGGAAAGCAACTATACCTCTTTCGTCCTCAAATCAGAAACCCAAATTACAGTCAAGTATTAATCTTGCTTTATTTTTAGTTAATGTTTCAATCATGTTATTCTAGGATTGTTTAGAACTTGTTTCATGAAAGAAGTTATATTTTTGGAGATTTCAAATCATATGTTGTAGAGGAAGTACATGTTATTCTGGACATTTAAATCACATGTAAAGGATAAGCCACAAATTCTATGAGTTTAGAAGCAAGACATCTGGGAAAGAATCGAAAGAATGGAAACTAAAGGAAAATTAGGGTTCTTGTAGTTTATGTGAATTTTACCCCATTAAATCATGATACTTGATGAATTCGGACATGTTTTACGTAGAAAATCATGTAGTTAGGCATATGGTACTTGTAGTATTATTAATTGGGAGTTTGGGAATCGTTAATGGAGATTTGGTTGAGGTTGTAGAGGTAAACCCGTAACTGGAAAATAGCAGGTTTCGTCATAAATGCTTGATCGATCGATCGATCGATCAAGAACAATGATCGATCGAGGATCGATCGATCGACCCCTCCTAGAAAACTGCACATTTTTCTTCTGTTGGTTTAATCCGGTTAAAATGTGTAGAAACCCTTAATTTCTATTATTAGAACATAATGGGATATAGAGAAGACCAATAGGGTCTAGGTAGACCCTGTTGAGTGAAATTTAATGTAGGATGAGATTACGGGTTAACGAGGGGTTATTCATATGTAGAAGAAATCATGCGTGCTTTTAATTAAAGATCGAGACCGTAAGGGAGTTAGACCAGAAGGTAAGTGAGAGTGCCTACTGAAATTATACTTAGGGTGATAAAATACTTCGAGAGATAAGTAAGTATGGAGTAACTTATATAAGAGAAGAAAAAGTGATGAGTCCGTTATGCGAAATAATCGAGTGAAATGTGTTAAGGATGGATAATTATAATTATGGGTCGTGGGCGCACCTAATTTAGAAATGTGACTATATATATATATATATATATGACTATATGATTGTATATATATTATATATATCTGTGTAAAAATCATACCCGAGCTACTTGCGATCACGGGGTTTCCGCACCGGGACAGTCTTATCTCGATTGGGCCTTTATGGGGGATAACGACTTGTACCATAGAAGATAATATCCTTGATATAGGATATTTAAGTGATAGTCAGATGGTCCTAAGAGACGTGAGGGTATGTGCTGACCTCTTAGTGACTTGGAATTATACTTCGCCTCCAATTGTATGTGTTTTATGTTAATACGGTTCGAGAGTGATTCCGAACTAGTATTTCCCTTAGTACGAGTGATACGGGGACTTGATAGTAGAGTATGCCAGAACCATAGATTTCATGTGGGGTGCAGATAGTATATATATTATATGAGTGACTAATATATATATACACACTTAAGTATGGGAACTTTCTATTGTGCATAAAAGTAGTTAAGTAATGAATAAATACTCCAACTTTATTATAAGCGTTTAGGAATTTTGTGACATCACTGAGTTATTTAAAATCACATAAGATATATGAGAGAGCTTAATTTTCAGAAATTAATTATCTTAGCCAAGGTATTTATCGGAATGAAACCTTACGGGAAAGTTAATTTAAAATAAACTTTTAAGATTAATAGTACGGTAGACGTGCATACTAGATGAGATGTGAGAATTTCTCAAGAGAGTGTCGCACACTAACATGGTTATTTCGTTAGCCGGTAAGCGTTTTAAATACTTGCTAAACTATTTTTAAACTGTTTTACACTCGGGCTCTGACCCATTTTCTGTTATTTCTTTTCTCTTGTATATATATGTATATATTACACGTGCCTAGCCACATGGGCGTCATGCTTAGATTCCTTGGACCTGATGCGCTGCAGCTTAGGTGGGAGTTGCAGACCATTGCTTAGACGACCTCGTTGATTGACTCCACTCTTATTATAGTTCTGATTAGTTAGGGCATGTGTTGCCCGTTTCCTTATTTAGTTGGATTGTTAAATATTTTTATTCATTTATTTTTCAGTATTTGGTACTCGTTTGGGATGTAATTCGTGTCAGGATGATTTCATTTGTAGTTTTGAGACTTGGTATTGATTTATCTGAATGGTTAAATTCTTATGTGTTCATTGCCGTCTTTAACATTCATATGATTCTTAAAGTGTTAATTATTGAAAAGGTTTTCTTAATGGAATTAAATAAAATAGAAATAAGCTTTAAATTGTTTTGACACTTATGTAGGGTGTTTAAATTGGAAACTTTATTTTGCGACAGTGATGCTAAGAACGAACCAACCGTTCACCTTCATTTTAATTTAATAAAGGACTGATCACCCGGTATTTAATTAGGCGGGGTGTCACAGAAAATTCTCACCGAATTTACTCCCCAAGGCAAGAGTTTACTCAATTTATGTGATTTTGTAGTTAATGATGTTGATTATTGGATTTATGGTTGAAAATCATAAATCTAGAGGATTCAGAGCATGAATCTTGCTAAATATATGTTGAAAAATAATTATTAAAAACCATGTGTAAATGAATTATTATAGGGATTTACATGTTAGAAGAATGGTATAATTTCTGGGATTTTTAGGAAGAAGATGAAGATCTTAGTTTGGAAATGGGTCTTTGAATATCTAGAAAATCAAGGTTTTTAATCTTAATTTTTGGGGTTAAAATATGCCAGGATTAATTATAAAATGGGTGGAAACATGTTTTATTAACTATAATTGGGTCATAGTTATAGAAATCTTGGTAGGAAGAACCCTAGAAAAGAAATTGGATTTTTGGGGATGAATCCCGTGCAGAAATGGAGCTTCAAAAATGGAGACAACACACCTCGTTCAAACGATCTCATTCGAATGAGGTTGGTCTCTTTCGAATAACCTCTAGTTCAGGCCATGAAATTGCAAATCTTTTCGTTACGATTGCGTGGGAGCCGACCTCATATTTTTCAGATTTTTTTCGATTAGTTATGATTTTTCTACGAAAGGGAGATCGAAACCTTTAGTTAATAATTTTGGTATGGACTTTATCTTAGGCACGAGTATGTCTAGAATGATTATAAAATTGTATGGAAACTCGCGTGAGATTAATATGAACCCGACCGATTATATGGGAGGTGGTCCATATGAGCCTACATTTAACTAAAAATGGTGGAGTATCACTATTTAATATTTGAGAATAGTAAATGACTATGATGCTAGAATAAAGGACTAGTTGAATGATAACATAGGAAGTCGTGTCAAACTTCGGGTTTAAGTGAATCGTACGACGTGTGTAATGTGTATGGGTTCGCTGATATTTAGAATATATATTAGTGTGACGATTTTATATAATTATTCATGTGTATAGAATGAAAATTCTATTTAATATGAACTTACTCGGGTATGCTATTTGGGAGGTTGAGCGTAGTGGGTGGTCCCACCCTGACAATTCCACCGGGGTTTGGAATGTGGCCCCGGGTCATAGTGCGAGGTTTGTATCCTACCCTGATGATGTTAGGATGTCATGAAAATCTTTGAGGATGATGTAATACAGTTTTAACCCTAAAACTTAAGGCTATGACCGCCTCCACTTTTGTCTACGATTTAGGTTCGGTGGTGAGATCCCGACCCGATGATCAGTTATGACACTTGATGTGCCTGGCACCCGATAGAATATTGAGAAATTCATCTTGTAGGATGAGCTATGGAGATACCATATAGGTATAGTGAGTGATATATGCATATATTTAAAGATATTGTATGATTATCTCCTAGTAGCTTGGGTCTGCTTATGAGACACTCGGAGTACCATGGTGATGTGATTATTTCATATATTGTGAGCATAGCCATTTGTTTAGACTTGTCAATACCATATAGCGTGTGTGTATCTATTTAACGTGGTATGTAGTATATTCATATAGATGAAGCATATATGTTAGACTAATTATATAAGGGTACTTTATTCGTTATAGGGTGATTAGCGGGCTAGCTTAGACAACTATTGTAGTCTAGTTGGACTTGGTAATAATTAGATGGAATAAATGAATGCGATAGCTGCGCACTATAGAGGGGAGGTGAGGCTATTCTCAGGAGAGTGCAGTCGTGAAGTCAGTAATGAACATTATACACTACACATTTCATTTGTTGTAATCAAATGCATACAACTGTTTTTCAAATGTTTTGGGCTCTGAACCGTATCAAAAATATTTCAAAAAAACTTTTTAGATGCTCAGCCATGGGGACGTTGGTGATAGCCATTCCGTACAGCTTTAACGATGTTGTAGTAACTGTGGATACTTGCAGAGTTTAATTATTTGCTCTCTTTCAGTTCTATTCCATATATACGATTCATATCAGTATTCTCATGGTTGGGCGTGTTGCCTGTAGTTGATAGACTTTCATTTTCGCTACTTTTATTTATTATTTGGTGATGTAATATTTATTGTCGATAGTGAAATCGGTTTACTTCACTTGGTTTGTAATAATTTATTCCATTTCTATGAGTATTTATTACTTGTTGAGATTTTTTTATTTAACTACGTGTCCGAGATTAAAATTTGGAAACCGGACTATTAGGTTATTAGTAATTAATTGGTTTTCGACAGTGATACTAAGAATGAAATCGGAATTGATTTCCATTTAATTTAATAAAGGCTTGATCAGTCGATATTAGAATAGGCAGGGTGTCAAAAATGGTACCAAAGCATCAGGTTGTAGTGTTTTTAGGATCTGTGTGAACTTATTACGTTTTCAGCTTTGTGTATTTTGATGTAGTGCCCTACAATTAGGACTGTTGATTCTTATTTCACATTTTATCATTCTTTACTATTATGATTTTTGTGAAAAGGATCTAATACAAATTTGGCTTGATTTCAGATGCTGAGAGGATGACCACGAAAGAATGTTGCGGGAAAGGCTCGAATGGAGCCGCAGGCAACACCAGGATCCATGTCAACTGCAGAGGTTACTGTTGTGGTGGCACAGGCAGTAAATGCTGCCATGACTACTTTTGCACATCATTTGTCATCGGCTCAGCCGAAGCCACCATTAGCGTCCCTAGCACCCACACATGCTCTACCTTCAGTGTGGGAACGAGGTAGAGAGGCCTTCCAGAAGAACCATCCATCGAAGTTTCATGGTAACACTGATGTTATTTCTTCTTGCTAATGGAAGAAAGACCTCCAAAGGCATTTGTGCATGGTTGAGTTCAGCGACACTGAGAAATAGATTTTGACTACCTTTATGCTCGTGGGGGAAACATTATAGTGGTGGGAGTCGGCCACCACCTCTCTGGAGAGGGATATGATGGGTATCCAAGAGTTATGGGTGTGGTTTGATCGCAAGTTCTTTCCTCCCGCCATCAGGACTAAGATTTGTAGGATATCCTTGATCTTGCACAGAAGGGCCGGATAGTGGCTGAGTATGATGAGGAATTCACCCGCCTGGGGAACTTTAGGCCAGATGAGGTAGATACTGATGAGAAGAAAGTCCTGCGATTTATAGATTGGCTTACTTGGAAGATCCGACAACACTTACTGGGTAATCCGACTTTGAGGACCTACATGGATGTTGTAAATGCCGTGTTAGTACACTGTCAGGATCATCGCTTCCATCTGAAGGGGGCGAAGAGTCCATTCATCAGGGCAGGACAGGGAGAAGCGGTGCCAGTGGGACACCACAACAGCAGATCAGGTATTCAGAGCAGGTTCCCAGTAGGGGGATCCGACTAAGAGATTCAGGCCTGTTAATGGAGGGTTCAGGCAAGGCCAACCTTATTTCCATCAGGTCCAGGGGAACCAGGGAAGTGGCTATCAGGGCCGAGGCCACTAGGGTCCGCGACCAATGCAGCCCCACCAGTGTCAGAGGCCGATAAACTCTGTTGGGAGGTGTTTTACTTGTGGGGAGCAGGGCCATAGGTAATGAAATTACACAAATCGGGTGAACGAGCAAGACTGTGGTGCCTAGTAGGGACCACCATTTCCACCCGCAACAGTTCCTACAGCGCAGCCACAGTAGGGACCTCTTTAGTATGGGCCTATGTACAACGTCCAATAGGTAGTAGTGCCGCAGGCACCACCAGCCATTGGGGGAATGTTTGTTATTTATGATTATTTTTGTCGAGTTTTATTCAATATGGGAGCATCACACTCATTTGTTAGCACTAAATTCGTACGGGAGTCGGGTTTAGTTGACAGGGCCTCTGATATTACGATGTGTGTGGATTCACCGTTAGGCAGCGGACCCGTTATCCATTCTGTGTGTAAAGGAGTACGTATAGACATTGCGAGACTTTTCTTGGTAGCGGAATTACTAGTGTTAGATATGTCCAGGTACAACGTCATCTTGGGTATGGACTGGTAGCATGTTTTAGGGCGGTAGTGGACTATTACAGTAAGACTATTGTGTTTTCTATTCTGGGTCTGGAGATGTTTTTGGTAACGATGCCTTGTCCCGAGGGAGGATCGAACACTCACCTATGTTATATTGAGGAGGAGACTTCTGAGAGTATTGTTATCTCATTAGATTCGATCCCAATGGTTAGGGAGTTTGACGATATATTCCAGGAGATACCAAGTTTACCACTTAGTTGGGAGATAGAATTTTCACACACTTAGCATCGGGGACTAGACCAATAACACGTGCGCCTTATCGTATGGCTCCTCAAGAGAGGCATGAATTGGGTGATCAAATTCAACAGCTTTTGGGGTAGGGTTTTATTAGCCGGAGTACACCGCCTTGGGGTGCTCTAGTCTTGTTTGTGAAAAAGTGGAATGGATCACTGAGGCCGTGTATCGACTATCGAGAGTTGAACAAAGCCCTGATCCGGAATAAGTATCTATTGCCACATATCGATGACTTCTTCGATCAGCTAAGATTAAAAACCTACTTCTCGAAGATTGATTTGAGTCGAGCTACCATCAGTTGCGCATCAGTGAACAGGATGTTCTCAAGACCCCATTTTTTTATAAGATACGGTCTTATGAGTTCAGGGTTATGCTGCCTGGGCTAACCAACACACAAACCCTTTTCATGGATCTCATGAGTAGATTTTTCAGGGATTTCTAGGATCAGGTTGTCATTGTCTTTATAGATGACATTCATATTTATTCTCGGACACATAGCGAGCATGCAGAGCATTTGCCTATGGTCCAATAAGCTTAATGAGATCATCAACTTTATGCCAAGTTTGAAAAATATGGGTTTTGGTTGTGATAAGTTCAATTCTTGGGCCACATAGTATCTGATAGAGGAATTTTTATGAATTCGAGTAAGGTCTCAGTGGTGAGGGAGTGGGGCTAGCCCACGACAGTGACGAAAATTCATAGTTTCCTCAGGTTAGCGGGTTACTATAGGAGATTTATTTGAGGATTCTCAAAGATTGGGCATCCCTTGATGAATTTGAGTCGTAAGGGCATGCCTTCTGTGTGGGGTGATTATTATCAGTTATATTTTGATGAACTAAAGGAAAAATTGACTTTGGCACCGGTACTCGTACTGCCCAAGGGAGGGGTGGAGTATTTTATTTTTATCGATACATCCTTACAGGGGGATTAGGGGAGTCCTACAGTAGATGAATCGGTATATAGAGTATGCATCTTGCAAGCTTAAGCCCCATGAGAGGAACTATCCCATGCATGATTTAGAGCTTGCCGTAGTTATTTTTGCCTTGCGGATTTGGAATCATTATTTATCAGAGGATAAAATTCGTATGTTCATGGACCAAAAGTTACTATAGTATTTGTTCACGCGGAGGGATTTGAACATGAGGCAATGCATGTGACTCGGATTTGTGAAAGGCTACTAGTTTGATATCCAGTACCACCCGACAAAGCTAATGTAATAGTATATGCGTTGAGCTATAGACCAGCGGAGGAGTTAACTGAAGTCTATAAGGTGAAGTGGGGTGAGATTTACCAGGAGGACAGTCTCCAGGGCATGTATGGCGGTATTAACTATCACACCCGAGATCATTTTACGGGTTGTGAAGGCACAAGTCGATGATCCTTTTTGTCAGGATGAGGGGCACCGATTGTTGGCTGAAGGAACAGAATCCTACTCAGTAAGTTCAAAAGGTGTCCTACATTTCAATGGGAGGTTAATAGTCCTAGATGACGGGGACTTGCACCATGCGATTATGTTAGAGTCACATGGGTCGCGATTTATGGTACATCCCGATGGGGATAAAATGTACCGGGATATGAGGAGACAGTATTGGTGGACCGGCATGAAGCTAAACATTGCAAAGTTTTTCTCTAGATACACCACTTGTCAGATGGTGAAGGTTGACCAATAGAGACCTGCTAGGGTTTTGCAGCCTTTGGAGATTCTAGTCTGGAAATGGGAGAGTATATTGATGGACTTCATCATAAGTCTACCGCCGATGCAGAGGGGCCACGATTCTATATGGGTTATTGTAAATTGTTTGACCAAGGTGGCCCATTTCTTGCTAGTTCGAGTAGACTATACGGCGGGGCACTATGCCCAATTATTCATTGCAGAGATAGTGAGACTATATGGAGTGCCGCTCAATATTATTTTTGACCTGCACAAAATCTTTGTGTCCCACTTCTAGAAGAATTTTCAGGAGGCTATGAGGACCGAGTTACGATTGAGCACGTCTTATCACCCGCATATCGATGGGCAGACGGAGAGGGTGAATCTGATGTTAGAGGATATGTTGAGGATGTGTATCCTGGATTTCAGGTGTAGCTGGGAGGAGTACCTTCGTTTGGTCGAGTTCCCATATAATAACTCGTACCAGTTTACTATTGACATAGTACCATATGAGGCCTTTTATGGGAGAACTTATTGTTCGCCCACATATTGGTTGGAGGTGGGGGATAAAAAATTACTAGGGTTGGAGGTGATTCAGGACACTTCGCCAAAGATTGAGTTGATCAGGAATCAGATTCGAATAGCTTAGGAGCGGTAGAAGATTTATGTCGATACGGACCAAAGACATGTGGACCTAGAGGTGGGTGACCAGGTGTTATTGCGGGTATCTCCCACAAGGGAAGTAATGAGAATTGGGAAGAAAGAAAAGCTGGCACCGAGATATGTGTGGCCTTTCTCGATTATTGAGAGGATAGGACCAGTTGCATATAGGCTTACCTTACTAGAGCACTTACTGCGGATTCATGACGTGTTCCATGTATCATCATTGAGGAAATATCTCAGGCGCAGGGTAGCGACTAGTTATATCATGCTGGATGAGATAGAGTTGCAACCTGATATAACGTACGAGGAGAGACTGTCACTATTTTAGATCATAGTGAGAAAAAACTCCAGTCAAAGGTGGTTCCATTGGTACGTGTATAGTGGGATCATCATAATTTTGAAGAGTCAACTAGGGAGCGTGAGGAGGATATGCAGGAGAAATATTCGGAGCACTTTGTGCCAGGTACATTCCAATTTCGAGGTCAAAATTCTTTTATTAGGGTAGAGAATGTAATATCCCGTACTTTTAATGCATAATCAATAACATGATCCGAAATGGGTCGAAATAGTTAGAATTAATTACCTGGGGGTTATATTCACGTTCCAAGAGTTTTTAAACCCTAAGTGACTCAAAAAGGGCAATAAGATCATTTTACATCCGAGAGATTAATTAAATCTAGAAATTGGCCTTGGAGTATAAATAGAAAGAGTTAGGGTTTTTAGTCTTCTCTTTTATTTGTGAGAGAGGATGGAGAGAGAGAGAGAAAGAACAAAAGAAGAAGAAGAAGAAGAAGAAGAAGAAGAAGAAGAAGAAGAGAGGAAGAAGTAGGGGAAGAGAGATTTTTGGGTTTAAGTTCTTGAGATTTCTGGGAAGATTGTCACCTAATTTATTCCTCAAGTTAAGTGTTACTTGCTTTATGTGATTTTGTAGTTAATGATATTGATTATTGGATTTGTGGTTGAAAATCTAAAATTGAGAGGATTTAGAGTATGAATCTTGCTAAATATATGTTGAAGATTAATTATTGAAGACCATGTGTAGATGGATTATTATAGGGTATTTACGATGTTAGAAGAATGGTATAATTTCTGGGATTTTTGGGAAGAAGATGAAGATCTTAGTTTGGAAATGGGACTTTGAATATCTAGAAAAATCAAGATTTTTACTTTTAATTTTTGGGGTTCAAATGTGTAAGGATTAAATATAAAAAGCGTGGAAACATATTTTCTTGACTATAATTGAGTCATGGTTATAGAAATCTTGGTAGGAAGAACCCTAGAAAAGAAATTGGATTTTTGGGGATGAATCCCGTGAAGAAATGGAGCTTAAAAAATGGAGACAACACACAACGTTAGAAGCTCGTTCGAACGAGTTTGGTAACGTTCGAACGACCTCTAGTTCGGGCCATGAAATTGTAAATCTCTTCATTACAATCGCTTGAGCGCCGATCTCGTATTATTTAGTTTTTTTTAATTAGTTATGATTTTTCTACGAAAGGGTGCACGAGATCGAAATCTTTAGTTAGTGATTTTGGTATGGACTTTATCGTAGGCACGAGTACGTCTAGAATGATTATAAAATTTTATGGAAACTCCCGTGAGCCTAATATGAACCAAACGAGAGGTGGTCCGTATTAGCCTATATTTAACAAATAATGGTGGAGTGTCGTTATTTAATATTTGAGAATAGTAAAGGACAATGATTCTAGAATAAAGGGCAAGTCAAATGATAACACAGGAATTCGTGTTGGGCTTCGGGTTTGAGCGAATCGTATGGCATGTATAATGTGTACGGGTTTGCTGATATTTAAAAGATATATAAGTGTGACGATTATATATATTTATGCATGTGTGTATAATGCAAAATGTATTTAATATGAACTTACTCGGATATACAATCTGGGAGGTTGCGCGTAGTGGGCGAACCCACCCTGGCGATTCCAGTGAGGTTTGGAATGTGCCCCAAGTCATAGTGCGAGGTTTGTCTCCTTCCCTGTTGTGGTTAAGATGTCATGGAAGTCTTTAAGGATTATGTAATATAGTTTTAAACCTAAGACTTACGGCTATGACCGTCTCCACTTTTGTTTACGATTTGGGTTTGGTGGTGAGTTTCCAACCTGGTGACCAGTTGTGACACGTGATGTGCCTAACACCCGATAACATATTGAGAAATGCATCTTCTAGGATAAGCTATGGAGATACCATATACGTATAGTGAGTGATATATGTATATATTTAGAGATATTATATGATTATCTCATGGTAACTCGGGTGTGCTTGTGAGACACTCGGAGTACCATGGTGATGTGATTATTTTAATATAGCATGAGTATAGCTATTTGTTGAGACGTGAATACCATATAGCGTGTGTGTAGCTATTTGATGTGGTATGTAGTATATTCATATAGATGAAGGATATATGTTATACTAATTGTACGAGGGTACTTTATTTGCTATAGGGTGATTAGTGGGCTAGCTTATATAGCTGTTGTAGTCTAGTTGGACTGGGTAATAACTAGATGGAATAAATAAATGCGATTAGCTGTGCACTATAGAGGAGAGGTGAGGCTATTCTCAAGAGAGTGTGATCATGAAATCATTAATGAACATTATACACTACGCATTTCATTTATTGTAATTAAAAGCTTACAACTATTTTTCAAATGTTTTGGGATTTGACCTGTATAAAAAATATTTAAAAAAAACCTTTTAGGTACTCAACCACAATGACACTGACGATAGACATTCCGTACAGGTTTAACGATGCTGCGGTAGCTATGGATACTGGCATGGTTTAATTAGCCGCTTTCTTTCAGTTATATTCCATAGATAGGACTCATATTAGTATTCCCCTGGTTGGAAGTGTGGCCCGCAATTAATAGACTTTCATTTCAACTACTTTTATTTATTATTTGGTTATGTAATATTTATTGCTGATAGTGCAATCAGTTTACTTCAGCTGGTTTATACTAATTTATTCTGTTGTTGTGAGTATTTATTACTCGTTGGGATTTTTTTTATTTAACTGCATGTTCAAGATTAAAATTTGGAAATCGGACTATTCATTTATTAGTTATTAATTTATTTTCGATAGTGATACTAAGAATGAAATTGAAATTGATTCCCATTTTATTTAATAAAGGCTTGATCAACCGGTATAACAATAGACGGCGTGTCACAATATCTCTAGGAGTTAGAGGAAATAAACTTGGGATTATAAGAGGAGGAAGCAAGATCCATTCTAATTTCCAAAGGGAAAATACAGGAGATCATTGGTTTAATCAAGGAATTCACGGACGTGTTTTCATGATAGTACACAGAAATGCCTGGGATAGATCTAGAGGTGAGTTCTCACAAATTGAACGTCCTTTCCAATGCCCTGCTAGTATGGCAAGCCACTCGCACATACAAGGCGGAGCTGGACCTAAAGATCAAAGAAGAAGTGGAAAAGATGTTAGCGACGGGGTTCATTAAGACCATCCAACTCCCAATATGGCTCTCCAGTATTGCGCCTGTAGTAAGAAGGACACGATCCAGATAAGAATTTGTGTGGACTTTTAAGATCTGAACCCAGCCAGCCCGAAAGATAAATTTCCACTACTCCACATCGATAGCTTGGTGGATGTCACTGTAGATCATGAAATGTATTGTTTCATGGATAGGTATGTAGGCTATAAGCAGATTATAATGGATCTGGTTGATGTCAAAAAAATTTCTTTTCACACCCCATTAGGGAACTTCCATTACACTGTCATGCCTTTTGGGCTAAAGAATGAGGGTGACACGTATAAAAGTACTATGATGGCAATATTTCATGATTTATTTCATGACATATTGGAATTATATGTGGATGACCTAGTGGTGAAGTCAGAGAAGGAGATCACACACATCCAAGATCTAAGGCAGGTGTTTGAAAGGTGCCGCAAGTATAAAATGAAAAAGAACCCTTCAAAATGCGCTTTTAGGGTAACAGTCGGAAGGTTACCGGGTATTGTAGTAAATCGACAGGGGCTGAAGGTGGCTGAATAAAAGAAGAAGGACATCCTATGGATGCCACTACCAAAGAACTAGAGGCTGCTCAAAAGTTTCTTCCGGATAGTTTCTTACCTATGGAGATTTATACCAGAACTGGTGGAGGTGACCCACCCGTTCACTCCATTGATGAAGGAAAAAACAAATGGTTTGGGGAAGATGCGTAGGAAAAGTCTATCGAGAAAATAAAAGAGATACTAGCATCATCCTCAACAATGGTACCACCATAGGTGGGCGCACCATTGTTGCTCTACCTAACATCGACGGAAAGGTCCATAGGGGCCTTACTTGCTCAAGAAAGAGAAGGGGTAGAGGGACATGTATACTACTTATCGCATGGGATTTTGAGAATCGAGTCCAGGTACACCAGCGTGGAAAGGCACTGCCTAGCCTTGGTATTTGTTTCCCAGAAGCTGAGGCACTACCTACTAGCCTTCACAATAAATATCATCACCAAGTGAAATCCTATAAAATACATTCTGGCACGAACGGTCTTCATAGGAAGAGCAGCATGGTGGTTCCTGATCATGTCTAAATACGATTTGAAATGCATGCCCCAAAAAGCTAGCTAGAGTCAAGCAGTAGAGGATTTGTTAGCTCAATTACCAAGATAGAATTTTGAGCCTCCTAGCGAAGAATTTCTAGGAGAGAACTTCAAAGCCTTCTTAGCTGAGGAAATGGAAGAATGGAAGATGGCGTTTGACGGTTCCAATGCCCAAGGGACAGGCAGAGCGGGTATCATTCTTTCAAGCAGTAAAGAAAAAGTCACTATCTCCTTCAAGCTTAATTTTAAGTGTTCAAATAATGATGCAGAGTATGAGGCTCTCATCATGGGTTTGTTGGAAGCATTGAGGAGGGGAATTAAGGTGTTGTGCTTTCATGGCGGACTCAAACAAGGTAGTGAAACAAGTTAGCGAAGAGTTTTCCCTTAAGCATGCAAACCTAGCCACGATAATAATTCAAAGACTGCTTAGTCAATTCTTAAAAGTGACAATTCAGAGGCACATTCGAACAATGCATCGGCATCCTAATGCGTTGGCCACTATAGGACAAAAGCTATAAATGGAAGGGAAAGAAGCCACCATCACAGTACGATGAAGGACAATGTTAACTACAACATAGTTCGTATTTCCAAGTGATGAGTCAAACGACTGGAGGTGCCCTATAGTTAAAAAATTGGAGACAAGATAAGGAAATATGAAGATATTTGAGCTAAAAAATTACCACCTTTTCCAGAGAACACTCTATTTTAAGAGCCCTGGCTGATTTTTATCAAGATGCGTAAGAGAGGTAGAGGCCAAAAAGAGGCTGGCAATAATGCATGAGAGACATTGTGGGAATACAAACATTTCCATTTATCACCGGTTGCAGTCGAGGGGGGGATACTATTGGCCCACCATGAGCACAGAGGACACTCATCTGCAGCAAGGCTACTTAAGGTGTCAGACCTAGTTCGATCAACCGGTCAAGGCCAACTTCGTTGAAGAATTTAAAGAATGGAGGTAACCTTAGATATCATACGTGAAGGATGGAGAGCTGCTACTAGATTATGTGGATGCGATCTAGTTGAATAAGAGAGAATCCCATTTTTACCTGGTAGACGGGGATCTCTACTTAAGATGGTATAATAAGAGATCGTTAAAGTGTGTATCCAAGGGGGATACTGAAAAGGTGCTGAAGGAGGATCGTGAGACTTTTCACATGGGAGGAGATAAGTTGTATGATCAATTGATGACACTAGGGTATTATTGGAAAATAATGGAGGTTGATTCTATCCAATACGTGAAAAGGTGATGGGCATGTCAAATGCATGGTAATATGGTGCAAACTCCCTCAGTTAGCGTACAGAGCTTAGTGCCCCTACTCCTTCCACACTTGGGCATTTAATCTAATGGGAAAGATCAACCTAGCCTCTCATGACAAAGCTTTCACGTTAGTTGCAATGGATCTGTACACCAAGTGGGCAGAAGAAATGTATAACGCCCCGTAATTTATTAATTTTTATATTGAGAATTAATTGGGATTAATTAGATTATATTTGGAAAATTATTTTGAATTTAAATAAATATTAATTAGTGAGATAAGGGTTAATATTTATTTATTGAATATTACTTAGTGAATGAGTAATGATAATGATATGAGACAATTAAAATTGTCATGAGTGAAAAATACGGTAGTTACGATAAATTTAGTCGGGACACGCGTGTTAGTCGTGTCAGAACTTAAATTGGGAAATAAAATATAACTTTATTTTTTGTATTCCATAAGCTCATTTTGAGTGTGTCAGTGAGTCTGGAAGGGTCAATATAGTCAAAATTGAGTACCCGAGGGTTGTGTTCGGGTCTCGGGACCTTTTTTAGATTAATCGGGACTTATTTAGGTGACTTTTGGGCGTTTTAATGGTATACAAAAAGTCAAAAATGGGTTTACACTTATAAAATGAAATCTTTGGGCCTAGAGAAGAGTTATTTTCACAAAACCAAAGGTTAGGAGATTTATACAAAGAGTTAGAGCGAATGTGAAGAGAATTGAGAAGGAATTTCAAGAGTCTAAGGGATGATTCAAGGAATTTTTGCAAGAGCATTCTTGGAGTTAAGATTTGGGAAGGAAATTCTTGGAGGTATATCAATATCTTCACCAAAATCATCACTACATTGTAGATCAAATAGAGGAGACCACAACCATATATTTCTTCTTCAACGGATCAGATCTAACATAAGAGGCAAGTGTTTATCTTGATTAATTTTAGTTGAATATCATATCCTTGTTAGAAGAGGATGTTTACTACTTTGGATTTCAGGAAAGTTTATGATAAATTTGAGGAATTGAAAATTATATTTTTGGGGAGAATTGATAGTAGTATTTGACTCTTATGTTAGAAGATGAAAATTGATGAATGTCTAACAACTAAAATGTGAAGAAATCTGAATTTTTTATGTTTTCTTGATGATAAATGGTAAAATATTATTTTAGAGAACAACCATGAATTGATCCAATTTATTTGAGGTTATGTGCTGATTTGATTTATACAAAAGGTTAGAAATCATGTATATAGGTTAGTATATTGTTGGGAACATTTGTATGGGAGTTTGGAGTAGTAGAATGAAGAGTTGATAGATCAAAATTGGTGGAAAAATGCAGATTGTGGAGGAAGAAGACGAACTGGAAAAAAAATCTCGTTTGAACGACTAGGATCAAACAAGATGTCGTTTGAATCACCTGGACATTTCGTTCGAACGAGATGCCAGGTTCATTCGAACGACATTTCATAAAAATGAGAATTTTATCCTGAAAAATTTTAATTTGACGTAGTATATTCGAGGGAAGGAAAATGACCTATGATAACATTTGTTTGATTTTATTACATGATCTAATAGCGAGAAATTCGAGTTTTCTAATAGAAATAAAAAAAGGGGAATGAAAGGCTTTAAAGGGATGAATCGCAGTAGAGAGAATGACTGTAAGTTATAAAGTATTGTGACTATTAGAGAGAAATATACTACGCACTTAAATTATGTGTTTCATAGGTTGTGTGTATACCTATTAAATGATATATTATGTGTATGACACACCTACGCTGCTTGCTATCGGGAGGAGGTTTCGCGACATGGACAGTCTTATCCTGATGAGCCCATTGGGGGGATTTTAGACTTGTACCCAAAACATAGGACCTTGGATACATGCTATCTGAGAGTACGATAGTTTTGACGGTTGAATGGGAGCATAGGTATGTGTGTGATCCATTTGGTTGGGGACTATGTTCCCCTCCAATATATGTGATTTGTAATTATGGTTCGGGAGAGATACTGAACCAATGGTCCTTTTTACTAGGAGATGATAGCAGCGTATGCATGCGCCAGGAGGTCTCAATCTAAGGGTGCAGTATTATATATATATATATATATATATATATATATGACTTATTCTACTGTGTGTGCCTAGTAGAAGAGAAAGACAATCATATTTAAGATAACTTTAGTATGTGAATATTTAATTATAAAATAAGAAATTTTATAACTGACGCATAATAGGAGAATGTTATAATGTATTATCTGGGACTGACGGACGAATGTTACGAGTTACCGTGTATAGATTTAGTTTGGTCTAGTTAGCCGGGGTAGCATAACTAGGACGAGTTAGTTAGATACGTTAGGTGTGCACACTAGATGAGAGGTGAGCATTTCAAGTGAGAGCACGTAAACCTAGCATGTATATTATATTAGCAATTTTTTGCATTTAAACACTTGCTAAAATTTTAAACTGTCTTACTCGGGCTCTGACCTGTTTTCTTGAAATCCTCTTTCTTTTATAAAAACCATTTTCAGGTGCCCATCCACAGGGAGGGCCAGCTTAGGAGTTCATCATTATTTGTCGTTGCTGCAATTGTTGTGGCCGATTGCATGACTTACTTAGTAGACGCATCTATTCCTTTTAGCTCTGATGCATCCATTGTTTTTATCTTAGTCGGGCATATCGCCCTTCTTCTATTAGCAGTTGTTTCCAGAGACATTATATTTCCTTTACTATTCAGTTGTGGATTTAGTTGTTACATGGATCATTGTATTAGAGTTTCAGACTAGGTTGTTTACTCCCATCACATCTTAATTGATTCACTGTTTCATTAATTGTGGTGCTCGTTTATTTAGTATGGTGGATGTGATACTGAATTGTTTAATGGTTTTAAATCTTTGCTTGTTTAATAATAATAATAATAGTAATTGATGATGCTAAGATTTAGCACCACCGGATAAGTGATAGTGAGCTCAAACAGTAGCAGCCATGGCAGTCATAGAGATGTATGAGTGTATAAGTATGTAGAAGGGCATGAGTATAAGAGGAAATAAGACAATGATGTATAGTGGTTCAGCCAATTTGGCCTACATCCACTGTGAGTGTGTGATCCACTAAGTATGGGCACTAATGGCCTTGAATACAATGCACATAACCCTCTCTCTCTCTCTACTGTGTGTACAAGCAGAGTTTTAGCTAGGGCTACTATTCATGGATCGATCCCCTGTAGGGTTGTAGGTGACAAGTATATATAGGTCTTGGGGGGTGTAGTGTAATTTCCCCCCAAGTAAGCATGGTGCATGTGAATGGTGATCTAACCAATTCCCTGTTGACACCTGTAGATGCCAAATGATGACATAATATTCCCTCACGTGAGGGTGTGATTCGGTTATAACGGTCTGCCACGTGTCATATGAGTCTGACGCGCACTGTTCCACGCGTGTCCCGGACCACGCGCTGTCATGATGTCACCCTCGGCCTATGAGCCGAGGCCGAGGGCAAAGTTTCTTCCGGTAGGGAGCCTGGCTTGATTCTGGCCTCGTACTGTCGTACCCTCGTAGGGTCGTCTGGGGCCTGAGGAAGGGTCGGCCCCTCGTAGGGTCGTCCGGAGCCCGGGGAAGGGTCATCCCCTCGTAGGGTCGTCCCCTCGTGGAGGCCGGTTGGGGCCTGGTGAAGGGTCGTCCCCTCGTGGAGGCCAGCTGGGGCCTGGTGAAGGGTCGTCCCCTCGTAGGGTCGTCCGTATTGGAGGTAATCCTCATCCAGGCTGAGGGTATATCAATCACCCCCCATCCCTTAGCCATAGGTGTCATTGAGATGGCTGAGGGATATTTGCTGAATTCGAGACACGTGTGATCAGTTAGGTGAGTGACACCTGTGCAGATACTCATTGCTGTTCCAGTTTCCAAGGCAGGGCGGCTGTGCAGTACGCTTGGGGCCTTGTGCCCTAATTATATCTTTCTTTGGTAAATGGGTCCACTCATTACCAAAGTATTTAAGAGATTTTCAAACTCTCTCTCTTCATCTTCTTCTTCTTCGCGCCCAAGTCTATTCTCTCTCTAGAACCAGTAAGCTTCGCCACTTGCAGCCTTCGTTTCGTCAGGTCTCAGCAGCGTTACTCTCCCTCTTTATCAGGTATTCTCCTTCATTAAGAGCTTTCCTTCGTCTTCAATTCTGTTTATTTTTTGGGGTCATAGGGTTACATCAGCTTCGAGTTCCCCTTAGCTTTTTCCGGTGTCTGGTTCTTGGATCGTTCTTGACGAAAACCTTTAAGTTCTTTGTTCAATCCAAAAGTCAAACTTGGTCAACTCTCCACTTGTTTGTAGCTAAATTAGTCAAGTGTAGTGTAATTTCTCCAAGTGTAGAGTCTTCCCTTTAATGCTTAGGAGGCTTTACAACCTAGTGTCTGAATTTCCACCCTTGAGAGAAAAACTCTTTGCCGAGATCAGACGGATAGAGGAAGAGGAGGATAGGAGACGAGGGGCCGACCCTAATTGGGTACGACCCATCTTTCCCATTCCTCTTGCCACCATAAGACCATCTGAACCCTCTGAGTCTTGTGGGTCGTCATCTCGTCCGGCCGACACTCCCAAACCAAGCGAAATGGAAGAGAGAGCCTTCTCTCCAACTGGTGCCGGGACGTCTGGTAGAAGGGACACGTCTGATCTTAGCCCTCCCCGAGAGGCCGAGGGTACGATCCCCTCCGAGGCTGTCCCTGTGACAACTCTTTCCCCCAATGCCTTCCAAGTGGCTTTTCCTCAGGGTCCTCCTGCAGGTAATGAGGGGGAAGGGGGTGAGGACGAGGACGACGATACAGATGATGAGGTTGATACCTCCCATGCCTCGTCTTTTATCTCCTCTGTTAGGGATAGGGACCTTATGATATGGAGGCATATTTATGGAGTGCCCTCTGGGGTAACTATGAGGGTTCCCTCTGAGGCTGAGAGGGTGGAGAGGGTGGAGAGGGAGAGGTTGCAGTCTACGAGCAAATGTTCAAAGTAGGTGTCAGACTTCCTTTCCATCCTACTATTGTAGATATTCTGTCGGCTTTGGGCGTCTCCCCCTCGCAACTTCCACCCAACTCTTGGAGGACGATACTGGGGTATATCTCTTTGTGGAAAAACTCTTTCACTGATGAGCCCTCGTCCGACGTGTTCTTGGCCTGCTACAATATCACCTCTTCATCTAAACAACCCGGATACTATCATCTGGGGGCGAGAAGGTCTGAGAAGAAGCTGCTCCACGTGGCTCAAACTTCCAATCATGATTGGAAAAAGAGGTTCTTCTTCATTTCTGGGGCATGGGGGAGCTCTGCCGAGGCGTCCCCTTCTGCCGACGGTCCGAGGGTCCTTAACAAATGGTCTAATCCCTCAATGAAAGCTAGGTCAGACCCCGAACTTAGCCTGGAGGAAAGGGATATTGTTGAGTATCTGAGGGGACGAGGGAGAGAGGGTGAGATCCCAAAGTTCGAAGATCTGATGACCCCCCGCTTCCTTAAAGAAGCTGGTCTGAGGGTCGGCCCTCTGACAGAACTATGTGAGTTATACTGAACATTTTCCCTTCTTTACTTATTTTTGAAGTGTTCTCTCTTTATCTCTGAACTTTTCTGACATGTCGTCGTCTTATCAGATCGTCCTGCAGGTACACCAGACTACCTCTGGGAAATGAATGCTCCAAGCCTACTTGCTGGTTTGTCGAAGAAAAAGGGGAAGGAGCCTCAGCAAGCTCCAAAGAAGACAAGGGCCTCAGGGCCGACGGTTGTTGAGCCGACCTCTGATAGCCACAAGAGGAAGGAGCCTGAGACTCCTGTTGAGCATCGGCCTGATCCAAAGACGAGGGCAAGGTTCGAAGCCTCTGAGGGTACGACCTCTTCGTCGAGCATGGGGGCCTTCTGGTCTCAGAATCTGTCCCATCTGAGGGCCGACCCCTAATCCCTTATTGCCAACTTGAGGGCGGCGAAGGCCTCGATGTTCTCTGCACCATCGGCCTCTGACTTCGAGTTCTTGGCAAAGATGCCTCTAGCTAAAGTGTACGACTTCGGTCTGCACTCCCTTGCTCAGGTATTGGTCTTGACCTTCTTTAATTTCATTCTTTCATTAACTGTTCCCTCGGCCCCTCTTGACATTTGTTTATTTTTTCTTGCAGTCCGTCTGTGCCCTCACCTCAGCCACCAAGTGGATGGCTGAGAACCAACTGAAATTCCATGAAGCTGAGAGGGCCACTCAACAAGAGGCTGACCTACGGACAGAGTTGGACACTACTAGGGCCGAGCTGGAGAGCACAAGGACTGAGCACGCTAGAGTCCTTGATGAGCTGACGAAGCAACATGACGCCGATCTGCAGGCTAAGGACTTGTTGATCAAGGACAAGGACTTGTTGATCAAGGACAAGGACGAGGCTCTGATCAACCTGGAGGCCCAGCATAAGACTGATCTGGAAGCAGCCATCAAGAAAGCTGAGGCTGATGTTGTGGAGGCATACAAGACTTCAGATGAATTTCAAGGCTTCGGCCTTGAATATCTTGAAAGGGGGATTAGGACGGCCTGCCGATGGGTCGTCCTCAAATTTGGCGATGTGGTTTCCTCTGTTCGCCCTTCACTGGAGGGTGTTCAATTGGACGATCCCCTAATTGTCGAGGCCCTCAACCAGGTGGAGTCCCAAGTCCAGCTCGAAGGGGTCGGTACATCTGAAGATCATCCGGTGCTGGTAACAGAGGAGTCCATTCCCATTGTTGAGGCTCTGCCTTCTGATATCATCTCTTAGGGTGTCCGTCTGTGGCCCATACCCTCATTTTTGTGTTTTTGTTCTATGTATTGTAAAACACTTGATGCTTTATATTAATACCATCGTCTCTTCCTTTCACAACTGTCTCCCATAACTGCTGTCTTCCATATTTAATTCTGTTATGGTTTGTTCCTTGCTAATTTGCTTCTTCATTGATGATGATGATACTAACCCTTCCCTCGTCTTTTTGAGGACCAATGTGGGGTCGTCCCCTCATCAGGCCTCATTATAGCCGAGGGTTCAAATAATCAAATTAATGATTTTTAACGAAGTCTACCCTCGTCTTTCTTGAGGACAGTGGAGGGGTCGTCCCCTCCACTGGTCCTCATTATAGCCGAGGGTTCAACTTACCAAATTAATGGTATTTATGTAGTCTACCCTCGTCTTTCCTGAGGACAGTGGAGGGTTCGTCCCCTCCACTGGTCCTTATTATAGCCGAGGGTTCAACTAACCAATTTAATGGTATATACGAAGTCTACCCTCGTCTTTCTTGAGGGCAGTGGAGGGGTCGTCCCCTCCACTGGTCCTCATTATAGCCGAGGGTTTAACCAACCAATTTAATGATTTTTAATTAAAGTCTACCCTCGTCTTTCTTGAGGACTGTGGTGGGGTCGTCCCCTCCACTGATCCTCATTATAGCCGAGGGTTCAATTAACCAAATTAGTGGTTTTTAACAAAGTCTACCCTCGTCTTTATTGAGGACTGTGGTGGGGTCGTCCCCTCCACTGATCCTCATTATAGCCGAGGGTTCATCTTACCAAATTAATGGGTTTTTAAGTCTACCCTCGTCTTTCTTGAGGACTGTGGCGGGGTCGTCCCCTCCACTGATCCTTATTATAGCCGAGGGTTCAACTTACCAAATTAATGGTTTTTAACAAAGTCTACCCTCATCTTTCTTGAGGACTGTGGAGGGGTCGTCCCCTCCACTGATCCTCATTATAGCCGAGGGTTCAACTTACCAAATTAATGGTTTTTAACAAAGTCTACCCTCATCTTTCTTGAGGACAGTGGAGGGGTCGTCCCCTCCACTGGTCCTCATTATAGCCGAGGGTTTAACCAACCAATTTAATGATTTTTAATTAAAGTCTACCCTCGTCTTTCTTGAGGACTGTGGTGGGGTTGTCCCCTCCACTGATCCTCATTATAGCCGAGGGTTCAATTAACCAAATTAATGGTTTTTAACAAAGTCTACCCTCGTCTTTATTAAGGACTGTGGTGGGGTCGTCCCCTCCACTGATCCTCATTATAGCCGAGGGTTCATCTTACCAAATTAATGGGTTTTTAAGTCTACCCTCGTCTTTCTTGAGGACTGTGGCGGGGTCGTCCCCTCCACTGATCCTTATTATAGCCGAGGGTTCAACTTACCAAATTAATGGTTTTTAACAAAGTCTACCCTCATCTTTCTTGAGGACTGTGGAGGGGTCGTCCCCTCCACTGATCCTCATTATAGCCGAGGGTTCAACTTACCAAATTAATGGTTTTTAACAAAGTCTACCCTCATCTTTCTTGAGGACTGTGGAGGGGTCGTCCCCTCCACTGATCCTCATTATAGTCGAGGGTAGTTTTCTGTATATATTTCCTTGCGTGCTAGAACTGATAACCACTGGATGAGGGAAACACTGATATTTCTCATTAATTTTCCATGTGTTCTGTTGGAGCAACTCTCATTACAATTATGGTCTATCAAGACCTTATAACACTACTGATAGTATTTCTTCAAATGATCTGCGTTCCAGGGGTTGGAAAAAGGTTCCCCTTCTAGGTTTTCTAGTCTATAGGTCCCTAGGACAACTTCATCGATGACCCTATATGGGCCATGCCAATTAGGATGGAGCTTGTTGGGCTTCTGCCAAGTCTTTTTGAGAACAAAGTCTCCTACTGCGATTGGCCTCTGTTTCACCCTCTGGTGGTAAAACCTTGCGGTCCTCTGCTGGTAGGAAGCTTGTCTTATCTCAGCATCCTCCCTTCTTTCCTCAATCAAATCCAGGTCAAGTATCCTCTCTTCCGTATTTCCCTGGGGGTCGTACATTTGGACCCTATGAGTGGGAAACTCGACCTCGGTGGGGATGACTGCTTCTGATCCATAAGCTAACATGAAGGGGGTCTCCCCAGTAGAGGTCCTTACTGTCGTCCTGTATGCCCACAACACGGCATATAACTCCTCGACCCATCTTCCTTTTGCCTCCTCAAGCCTCTTCTTAATCCCATCTAAGATTGTCCTGTTCGTAACTTCGGTTTGCCCATTGGCCTGAGGTCGGCCTGGGGCTGAGAAAAATTGTTTGATACTTACCCTCTCACAGTACTTCTGTAAAGAGGCATTCTTGAACTGGGTCCCGTTATCCGAGATGAGGGTGTTGGGTAGACCATATCTGCATATCACATTCTTCCAGATAAACTGGAAGGTCTTCTGCTCCGTGATCGTGACCATCGGTTCGGCCTCTACCCACTTTGAAAAGTAGTCAATTGCTACGATGAGGAACCGATAGTTATTGACTGCTCTCGGTAAGGGTCCTACCAAATCAATCCCCCACACTGCGAACGGCCATGGGGATGTAATGGAGGTGAGAGGCTGACGGGGATGGTGAGGGATGGTGGCAAATCTCTGGCATTTGTCACACTTCTTTACATATGCTGCGGCATCTTTCCCCAAGGTCGGCCACCAGTAGCCCTAGGTGACCACCCTCTTCGCTAAGGATCTACCCCCAATGTGGCTTGAGCACGACCCTTCATGCACATCTTGCAGAATAGAAGGGACTTCTGAGGGATGCACACACCTAAGTAAGGGGAGTAGGAACCCCTTTTTGTACAGCGTGTCTCCGATGACAGTGAACTTTGCAGCCCTGTATCTCAGCTTCTTCCTTTCTTGGCTTGCTTCTGGCATCTCTCCCTCTTTAATGTATCTGATCAGAGGATCCATCCATGACGGTTCTTGAGAAACATTCATGCAAATGCCAAGTGTTCCCTCGACGTCTTCAATAGTTGGTCGAAGCAAGATTTCTACCGGGACTGTCCTCCTTATATCTGTCCTAGTAGCTGAGGCCAACCTTGCAAGGGCGTCAGCACGGCCATTGTCGAGCCTAGGTATCCTCTTGAATTTCACTTTTTTAAAGTCCTTCAGTAATGACCTCACCTTCTCAAGGTACCTAGCCATCCTCTCATCCTTGGCCTCATAGGCTCCTAGTATCTGATTCACCACCAGCCTCGAATCACTGTGAACCAAGATTTGGCCGATGCTAAGAGATTTGGCCAAGGAGAGGCCTGCCACTAAGGCCTCATATTCAGCCTCGTTGTTGGAGGTTTTGAAGTTGAACCTTAGGGCGTACTCGACGTCTGTGCCATCGGGTGCTGACAGTATCAGTCCAGCACCACTTCCGCTATCACAGGAGGACCCATCAACGAAGAGGCTCCACGGAGTCTCTCCTTCAGAAAAATTTCCCTCGGAGAGGGACCCCTGTCTAAAGATGTATCTACCCTCTTCGTTTTCAGTCGCTTTCCTTCTTGCGGTGCTCCCCTCAGCCCTGGCTGCAGGCGTGTCGATGATCCTGTCTTGTTGGATATCTGTCTCCCCAGGGGTCTCACCCTCGGCTTCATCGCTCTCCCAAGTAAACTCAGCCACGAAGTCTGTCAGCGCTTGCCCCTTAATGGCTGTCTTAGGCTGATACACAATATCGAACTCCCCTAGCTCTATAGCCCAGGTCATTAGCCTTCCTGATTTTTCAGGCTTGTGTAGGACCTGCCTAAGAGGAGAGTCAGTAAGGATGACCATAGTATGGGACTGGAAGTATGGTTTCATCTTCCTTGAGGCATGGATCAAGGCGTAGGCCAACTTCTCCATCCTAGGGTATCTTTGCTCTGCCCCTTGGAGTGCCTTGCTGTTGAAATATACGGGCTTCTGTATCCCTTCTTCGTCCCTTACGATTGCTGCACTGATAGCGGACTCTGAGATAGTAAGGTACACGTAAAGTCGTTCACCCTGCACGGGTCGTGACAGCAGCAAGGGAGACCCTAAGTATGATTTTATCTCCCTGAAAGCCTCATCACACTCTTTACTCCACTCGAAGGCCTTCCTGAGGATCTTGAAGAATGGTAGACACCTATCTGTAGCCCTTGACACAAATCTGTTCAAGGCAGCCACTCTCCCTGTGAGCCTCTGAACGTCTTTAATGGACTTGGGGGTCTTCATCTCAATAAGGTCCTTTATCTTTTCTAGATTGGCCTCGATGCCTCTTTGATTGACAATGAACCCCAAGAACTTCCCCGCTCCGACCCCGAAGACACACTTGGCTGGATTGAGCTTCATCTGATATTTGTCCATCGTATCGAAGGTCCTCTCCAGGTCTGCCACATGATCCTCTGCCTTCAGACTCTTAGTCAGCATGTCGTCTACGTAGACCTCCATAGACTTCCTAATTTGATCTTCAAACATTCTGTTTACGAGGCGCTGGTACGTTACCCCTGCATTTTTTAGGCCAAAGGGCATGACCCTATAGCAGTATGTCCCTTTATCAGTGATGAAGGCAGTCCTCTCCGAATCATCAGGGTTCATGAAGATCTGGTTATACCCTGAGTAGGCATCCATAAAACTCATGAGCTCATGGCCTGCGGTAGCGTCTACCATTTGGTCGATGCGAGGGAGAGGGAAGCTGTCTTTGGGGCAGTGCTTATTGAGGTCTGTGAAGTCCACACACATCCGCCACTTCCCATTGGCCTTTGGGACAATGACTGCATTGGACAGCCATTCAGGGTAGATGACCTCTCTGATAAATTCAGCGTCTTCTAATTTTTTAACCTCATCCCTGATGACCTCGTACTTCTCTCTAGAATAAATCCTCCTCTTCTGCTTTACCGGATTCACTCCCTCTACCACATTGAGTTTGTGGCACATGATTTCAGGGTCGATCACTGGCATATCTACATGACTCCACGCGAAGACGCTTTGCCTTCTCCTCAACAGTTTGATGAGGTCTTCCTTGATACTGGGCTCTAGAGACTTGCCAACTTGGACGGTTTTTCCCGGGTCATCCTCATCGAGGATGATGGGTTCTACCTCCTCAGCGGCCTCTCCTTTTTTGAGCTTCGTCTCGTCCCTGGGGTCCAGGGTATCAATGTTGTAAGTGGTTGTAGCCCTCTTGTGTGCCTCCCTTTCTTCAGCGGAGTTGTAGTAGCACTCTCTCGCTGTCGTCTGGTCTCCCTGAACTTCCCCCACCCCGTAAGGGGTAGGGAACTTAACCATCTGGTGGACTGTGGACGGAACAGCTTCAAACCCCTTGAGGGCCACACGTCCCAGTATGATGTTGTATGCCGAAAACACATGCTCATCCAGCACAAAGAAACTGACCCTCTTGGTGAGCCATCTCGGCCATTCGTCCCCCATCCTGACATCAGCCTCATATATTCCCAGGGGGTGAACCTTCTCCCCACTGAACCCGATCAACGGATGATGGTATGGGACAAGTCTGGCACGACTGAGGCCCAAGGCCTTGAATCATGGCCAAAACATCACATCTGCGGATGAGCCCCCATCTACCAGGATCCTCGGCACTTCGCACCCGTGCACCCTGGTAGTGATGACGAGAGGGTCATCATGCGGGGCCAAGAGGCCTTTGAAGTCCATCCTTGAAAATCCCACTGTCAAAGTGTCCATGTCAACCTTCTTCCTTTTTTCTGACTTGACCTCTAGGGAGGTTGAGTGCACCACTTTCATCACCGCCTTAGCCTCAGCAACATGGGCCTTCCTGTCAGCGACCTCAGACCCTCCTCTCGCTAATCCCCCGGAGATCATTCCTACACCGAGCGAGATCATATTGAGCCTCTTGACAGGACCGTGGTCGTCTCTCGGCGGGAGGTCAGGGTCGTCCTCATCATCAGAGGGGTCGTCCCCTCTTTTTTGAGGACCTTCTTTACATGCATCAACTCGCTTTTTTCTGGGGTCGGCCCCTCGGCCCCTCTTGAAGGCCTCTCGGTCCATGTATTTTCTGAGCTTCCCTTCTTTCAGCATCTTCTCAATCTCATCTTTCAGAGCAAAGCATTTGTCTGTTACGTGACCATGGTCTTGGTGAAATTCACACCACAGGTTCCTGTTCCTCTTGCCGGGGGCTGCCCTCAGCTTCTCAGGCCACTTCAGGGATCGGTCACTCTTTATCTCATTGAGTATCTGTTCACAGCTAACCGTTAGAGGGGTGTAACCAACGAACTTATCATCCGTGGACCTCTTCTTCCCTTCTTTGTTCTTCTTAGGGTATTTGCCCCCGCTTGTACCTCCTTTTTCGTCCTCATGTTTTTCGGCCATCGCCTCTTCGGCGTTCATCACCTTCCCTGCTGTTGACAACAGCTCGGCCATCGTCCTCGGAGGGTCTTCGGTGAGCTTCCATAATAACTTCCCCTTTTGGAGCCCTCCAATCAGGGCTGTCATAGCTATGCTCTCCTCATAGTCTTCCACCTCCAGCTTCTCTTTATTGAATCTGGCTATGTAGTCTCTCAGAGTCTCATTCTTTCCCTGCTTAACATAGAGCAGGTGTGTGGTCTTCTTCTGTGGTCTCACCCCGAAGCAAAAGTTGTGGATGAACCGGTCTGCCAACTGCTTGAAGTTTTCAATGGAATTTTTTGGAAGAGACGTGTACCAAACATGTGCAGCCCGTGTCAGGGTACCAGAGAAGGCACGACACCTCATCTCATCTGAGATAGAGTATATGTCTGTCGCCGATTGATACATCTCCACGTGGTGGACAGGGTTGGTGCTCCCATCGTATCTTGGGGTGACCACAGGAGGCTTGAACTTTGATGGCGTGGGGAAGTTGACTATCTTTGCCACAAAGGGTGAGCCTATGGTGTATCCCCTCTGAAGAGGGTCTCGGTTCTTCAGTATGTCGCCAATCTTATCCTCTAACCGCTGGATTGAGTCATTCCAGGGCCTCAGGGTCTGCGTGGCCGATGTTATCCCCCGCTGCCTCTTGGAGGTGGATGGGGGGTTCCACTGCAGCAGGCCTGTGTCGGCTGTTTACTTCCCTTTGACCGTCATCCCGTCCTTGGGGTCGGCCCTCTGCTGCCTCTCTCCTAGATCTCGCAGCACTTCTCGACCTGGACAGCTTATCCCGCAGGTCATTTACTGGGCCCAGCCTCTCGAAGGCCGACCCCCTGCTCAGGCGGTCAAAAGCAGAACCTCTCGGACGATCATCAGGGTTTGGTCTCCCGCACTTTCCTCTATTGTCCTGGAGAGGTCGCACAGTATTGTTGGAGACCTCGTATGGTTCCCAGCATTCTATTGGGGCCTCCTCCCCCTCCAGATCGTCATACCTGTCTTCAGGGCAAGGGTTTCCTTGCCTCCCCAGGCGCAAACGCCTGGGGTCAACAACATCCCTACGCCGCTGAGGGGGTGGCAGGTCTTTGCGTGGTGCCTGGGGTGGTCCCCTGGCCTCATGCTGCCCTGGGGCTGCTGCCGGAGTGATCATCTCAGGTGTGACCCCTGGTGGTCTCAGTATGTTCTGGCTCAGAGCTGTGAACTGCTCTGCATCATCCGCTGGCTTGCTGCCAGAGACTTTAGGGCTGTTGCCACATCAGCCATCTCAGACTGAGGCGGCGACTGACTGGAACTGGGTCTTCCCCCCTCATCCGGCGGGGGAAGTGGTGGCGGTGGCATCTCAGGTGCCATCTGCTTGAGCTATGAAAAGTTGCACTGAAGAAAATACTGGTGAGCTTGGGAACCTTAGTGGGTCTCTTTCAATGGTGAAACACCTCCTCTCAGGGGGAGTGTTGGTTCACCACCAGAGTGCCCAGTGAGGTCAAGCTGTACAAAGGAAAAGATGTCTTCTCGTCTTCCCACAGACGGCGCCAAACTGATGATGCTAAGATTTAGCACCACCGGATAAGTGATAGTGAGCTCAAACAGTAGCAGCCATGGCAGTCATAGAGATGTATGAGTGTATAAGTATGTAGAAGGGGATGAGTATAAGAGGAAATAAGACAATGATGTATAGTGGTTCAGCCAATTTGGCCTACATCCACTGTGAGTGTGTGATCCACTAAGTATGGGCACTAATGGCCTTGAATACAATGCACATAACCCTCTCTCTCTCTCTCTACTGTGTGTACAAGCAGAGTTTTAGCTAGGGCTACTGTTCATGGATCGATCCCCTGTAGGGTTGTAGGTGACAAGTATATATAGGTCTTGGGGGGTGTAGTGTAATTTCCCCCCAAGTAAGCATGGTGCATGTGAATGGTGATCTAACCAATTCCCTGTTGACACCTGTAGATGCCAAATGATGACATAATATTCCCTCACGTGAGGGTGTGATTCGGTTATAACGGTCTGCCACGTGTCATATGAGTCTGACGCGCACTGTTCCACGCGTGTCCCGGACCACGCGCTGTCATGATGTCACCCTCGGCCTATGAGCCGAGGCCGAGGGCAAAGTTTCTTCCGGTAGGGAGCCTGGCTTGATTCTGGCCTCGTACTGTCATACCCTCGTAGGGTCGTCTGGGGCCTGAGGAAGGATCGGCCCCTCGTAAGGTCGTCCGGAGCCCGGGGAAGGGTCGTCCCCTCGTGGAGGCCGGCTGGGGCCTGGTGAAGGGTCGTCCCCTCGTGGAGGCCAGCTGGGGCCTGGTGAAGGGTCGTTCCCTCGTAGGGTCGTCCGTATTGGAGGTAATCCTCATCCAGGCTGAGGGTATAAACGGGTATATCAGTAATAATAAATAAAAATTTGACAACAACTTTTCAAATACTGGGTAGTTAGTAAATAATAAAAGTTTTTTGACAGTGATGCTAAAAATGAACCAATATAGATATTTTATTTTAATATAATACAGCCTGATTATCCAGTATTTAATTAAGTGGGTTGTTACAGATGGTATCATAGCATCAGGTTCTAGTATCTTTAGGATCTGTGCAGCTTATTGCGTTTCAGCGTAATGTTTATTGATATAGAGCCCTATTATAGGATTATTGTATTCCTCTTGGTACGCATGTCTACGTTCCCCAGCTACTAAGCATAATTGATATGAATC
The DNA here is from genome assembly GCA_949130495.1 of Sambucus nigra. Classification (NCBI taxonomy): domain Eukaryota; kingdom Viridiplantae; phylum Streptophyta; class Magnoliopsida; order Dipsacales; family Adoxaceae; genus Sambucus; species Sambucus nigra. Next base: position 198,379,963 of record OX422219.1, read on the forward strand.
ATATGCGAACTCATTTGGGTTTTGTAAATCGAACAATATAGGATTACCAACGAGGGCAGTTAGAAGGACTACAGGAGGAGAGGCTTAGAAAAAGCCATAAAGTATACCGAAAATAATGAGAGTAATAGAATTCACCATGATTATTGCTCAGGAAGACGGAGAGGGGATAATCACTTGAGGGCAGTAGCGTACCCAAGCACTATAGTATATAGCTGTAGTGCAAATTTAGACTCACCCAATGTAGACGACAGGGGGAAGTCGGAGGAGCTCTCTTGAAGAGCCACCTGCAAGGATTCGAGTAAAAGAGGAAGTGTGATGGGCCAATGGAAGGAGATAACTCAAAGGCAGTTGCGTATAATGAGGTGCAGAGGCACTTAAGCTTTAAATTTTAGTGTAATTTTTTGCTAGTAGGAGCAAGGTGGCCATAATAAGAGAAAGTCACCACATATAAGGAAGTAGATAAGGAATTAATCAAGAAGTTTTGGGCGCAATCTAACCACAAGTTATTTAATTTGCTTCTCAAGACAGAGGTGCGAAGGAAGTGTATGGACTTTTTATGAGAGGGGTGAACAGAGGTTGATTGTGATGAAAAAAAATTATTTGTGTGAGTGAACATCGTACCTGGGGAGATAGGTATTGGAGAGGAAGGTTCTGAAAAGTGATGATGGACTTACGAGTAGGAGTCCCTAGTATTTATGGGAAGTCAGTCTTGGACGACTTATACACATGGTATCTATGATGCACTAGGGAGATAGGTATTGGAGAGGAAGGTTTTGAAAAGTGATAATGGACTTACGAGTAGGAGTTCCTAGTATTTATGGGAAATCAGTCTTGGACAACTTATACACATGGTATCTATGATGCACTTTTACAAATTTATATCAACGCTTCCATGGGAATGGAACCAAGAGGGTTGGAGAGAATAATCAGAAGGGAAAGACTAAAGGTAATTGGTGATAGCAATGCACCACAGAGGGATGCCTAGTAGGGTATCCCTTTAAATGATATATATCAATAGAAATTCTATCGAGTGATGATGGATTCAATTAGAGCCGCCAGGAACAATAGTGTGTTCCACAAGGCTAGCAAAGTCAAGGGAACAACGGGTGTAGAAATTAGGGCCAAGACTACCAGGTCCGAGAGAAGGGAAATTCTAACATGGCCAGTGGGGCTAGAGATGGGGAAATGACACCAAGAGGCGTCCTATGTGAGTAGTGTAGTGCCATATGTATCGACCTTGTCTACAACGAGTTAGGGGACAGGAGTGGGATGCCCAACAGGGCAATAGTTGTGAAAGTTTTTGGGATCGGTATGGATGAGAGTGTTATGTCCAGAAAGCATTTGGACCGCCATCGTTATTGACAATTAAAAGTATGACTTATATCCTAGAGTAAATGGGGTATGTTTGTCTGACACGGGCAATTCGCAATATTTCGTTAGCACTAAATTTGCGCGTGGGACGAGTCTAGTGGGTGTATTGTTAGTATTACTATTATGTGCCTATAATTTTACTATTTAATACGAGGCTTTTGGTCCACTTGTAGGAAAGTGAGTATAATCAATGAGAGGATACTTTTTAGTGGGTTATCTCATTTTAAGAGATGATATTAGAGTATGATGTTGTCTTGGGTATTTGTTGGTTAGTGATGGGATAAGTGATAGTGGGCTGTTACAGCAAAGCTATCGAGTTCGCTATTCCAGGGCAAGATGTGTTGATTAGCAATATGTCAACAGGAAGAAAGTTGACCTCCCATTTTTTTTATATCATGGAGGTAACTTCAAAGGTTGTAGTTGTCTCGTTATATTTTATCCCAGGGTGTAGGAATTGTACTAATCTGATTCGAGGATATTGAGTTAACTGTTGAGTGGAGAAATTTAGCTCGTTATCGACCTCGCACTAGAAAACTAGTGATAGTGAGGGCGCCATGTTTTATAACTCCTTTAGTGACATGCGAGTGGACGGTTAGACTTGTACATTTGGGCTAGAATTTTGAATGTTCTGATCATGTGTGTGTAAGACCTACGGATCTCGATGACCGATGATGCTAGGTAGTAGTGTATCAGGGGGGTTCCTTGTTTGGATGTTGCTTGCGAGATGTCCCACGCATTAATCCCAGCGAATGTCGAGAGTCGAGAGATGTATTGGTCACTAGGGAATGAGTTTATTAATTTAAATTATTACACGTGTATGTGGGTGAAGCATGACGTGAGAATTATTATATGATATAAGACCGATGAGTTGAGTAATGTTGTGTGCGAGGAGCACGGGGGAAAAACTTTTTGCACCACTAGTTGATGGGTGGGGCAGTCTTGAGTGGAATTAAATCATTTTAATAAAATAACTGAGGTTAGCCATAGTCTAAAGCCAAACTGAGAATGCGGGGTCGGATTTGAGATAAGTATGTTATATGTGGAACGTAAAAATTATTCTACAGTTGTGCACGGGATATAGGGTGTATGGGCGCCCTGGTCAATTTAACTTTCACTATTGTCTATGATAAGGAGGCTTAGAAAGATGTCGTAAATATGTCTGTGGGACAGGCAAAAAAATAAGTGGAAATGTAGGAGATGCTAAACTTCATTCGAGGAAAGGAGATAGTTTGACTATGTGTGTGTCATGAGAAAACTCCCACAACCGAAGTGAGTCCAAAGACATTGGAATCAAATAAAAAAGGTGTCCTTTGACTAAGGAGAACCCCACAACTTTTGGAGGTGGAGCGGAGCCTCACCTAGTCGAATGCATGAGAGTGTTTTGCGTATAGATAGGGTATTAAGATTCTAATAGACGGAAATAGGGCCTAGGAATTGCGCAGTTTTGGAGAAATAATTTTTATATAACTCGAAATAAAGGGAGTCAGATGTTGCACGTGATGTGAGATGTTAAGTGTGTTGATATCGGGTTGAGTGAAACATAGTGAAGTTGTTTCCAAGTTCCCCACTTGTAAAGGATGAGGTTGGTACAATACTACAGACCCGAATTGTGGTGATAGATCGATGATTCCAGAGATGGAATGGGTATGTACATTGATAAATCCTATTATTGGATTTTCAAAAATTACAGAGTAGACAAGATTTTATTTGGGTTGCGAAGTGAATTGACCATGAATAAATAATTGTTATTCATTTGAGGTTTGTATATTGTCGGGCAACGTGCCCAGTATGTTATTAAAAGAAGAAATGAATCAGCACAAGGTGACGCCTAATAATGTTATAAAAGGACGAGACCCTTGAGTCTCACCTTAAATAGGGAGTATCAGGAGGAAATGGGGGAAGAATTGAGCCCTAAGTTAGGTGTGTCAACCATAGGCCGATGTATAGTAGGGAGGAGTGATATAGAATGTGGCAGAACATAGGAATGCATGTCTTGGACTTTTCAGAATAATTGGGAATGTTAACTACAACTGGTAGGTCTACATGTGATTACCCGTAGCAGGGATAAAATGCTAAGTAACTTTTGAGGCTTAATAGGGAGAAATTTTTTCGCTTACCCTTTGAATAGTTGCAAGAAGGGAAAATAACAAGTTTCTTGGATCCAAAGTGACTCATGACCCATCGACTAGGATTCAATCAATCCACATCCGTTCCGTAGTGAGAGTACTTTAATGGGAACCAAAGTTTTAATGCCTGACATGAGTAAGCGTGGATTGTTGATGGTGTATCCCCTGAAGAGAATTGTCTTGGTACATCAATGAGTGAAATTGATAACTATAGAAGTGTGGTCATTTCTAACATACTGATGTAGAGCCAGTGGGATATAGGCAACAATGGCAACTCGGGCTAGTCGTGTCATTTTCAGGGTCATGTTCGAGTTATTAATATAAATGGGTTTATCATGTCAACAATTAGCATCAATAAGTATAGATTCATCTTTTGACACATTGGCATCGAATTCACGTTAGTTTTTTCATGTCATTGTATAATTGAGACCATATGTATAAGGAAATATATCGGTATGTAATGGCTTGAATGAATTGGTCGCTAAATCGTGGGTTGCAGTGAGTAGACCCTCAGTCAAAATGGTACTACAGGTGAGGTATAGTGGAAATACCAAAAGATCATTACGAATAAATATAGAACATGTTCGAACAGTGTATAAAAATCCGAGGTAAAATTATGGGGCCTCATAATGCCGACGAGTCTATTTGGGAGCGCACAGATGAGATGCATAACAAATATCCAGAGTTATCTATACCAATTATTTTTTCAAATTTCGGGATGAAATTCCGTCATTAAGGGGGAAGTATGTAACACCCCGTAATTTATGGATTTTTATATTGAGAATTAACTGGGATTAATTCAATTATATTTGGAAAATTGATCCGAATTTAAATAAATATAATTAGCGAGATAAAGGTTAATATTTATTTATATTTAATATTACTTAGTGGATGAGTAATGATAATGATATGAGACGATAAAAATTATCGTGAGTGAAAAATACGATAGTTGTGATAAATTTAGTCGGGACACACGTGTCAGTCGTGTAAGGACTTAAATTGGGAAATAAAATATAATTTCATTTTTGGTATTCCAAATGGTCATTTTGAGTGGACCAGTGTGTAAAATAGTCAAAATTGGGTACTCGGAGGTTATGTTTGGGTCTCGGGGGCTTTTTTAGATTAATCGGGACTTATTTAGGTGACTTTTGGGATTCTTAATGGTAAATGAAAAATCAAAAACGGGATTACACTATAAAATGAAAGGTTTGGGTTTAGAGAAGAGTTATTTTCACAAAACCAAAGGTTAGGAAATTTATACAAAGATTTAGAGAGAGTGTGAAAAGAATTGAGAAGGAATTTCAAGAACCTAAGTGATGATTTGAGGAATTTTTGCAAAAACATTCTTGGAGTGAAGATTTGGGAAGGAAATTCTTGGAGGTGTATCAATATCTTCACCAAAATCATCACCAAATTTTAGATCAAATAGAGGAAACCACAACCATATATTTCTTCTTCATCGGATCAGGCCTACTATAAGAGGCAAGTGTTTATCTTGGTCAAGTTTAGTCAAATATCATATCCGTGTTAGAATAGGATGTTTAATTCTTTGGAATTCATGAAAGTTTATGATAAATTTGAGGAATTGGAAATTATATTTTTGGGGAGAATTGATAGTAGTATTTGACTCTTATGTTACAAAATGAAAATTGATGATTGTTTAACAATTAAAATTTGAAGAAATCTTAATTTTATATATTTTCTTGTTGATAAATGGTAAAATATTATTTTAGAGATCATGTATATAAGTTTGAGGTTCTTTGATGATTTGATTTATACAAAAGGTTAGAAATCATGTATATAGGTTAGAATATTGTTGGGAACATTTGTATGGGAGTTTGGAGTAGTAGAATGAAGAGTTAATATATCAAAATTGGTGGAAAAAAGCGAATTATGGAGGAAGAAGATGAACTGGAAAAAATCTCGTTTGAACGACTAGGATCAAACAAGATGTCGTTTGAATGACCTGGGCATTTCATTCGAATGAGATGCTAGGTTCGTTCGAATGACATTTCAGGAAAATGAGTATTTTATCCTGAAAAATTTAAATTTAACGTAGTATATTCGAGGGAAGGAAAATGACCTATGATAACATTTGAGTGATTTTATTATATTATCTAGTAGCGAGAAATTTGGGTTATCAAATAGAAATATAAAAAGGGGTATGAAAGGATTTAAAGGGATGAATCGCAATAGAGAGAATGATCGTAAGTTATAAAGTATTGTGAGTATTAGAGAGAAATATGCTACGTACTTGAATTGTGTGTTTCATAGGTTATGTGTATACCTACTAAATGATATATTATTTGTATGACATACCTACGTTGCTTGCTATCGGGAGGAAGTTTCACGACGTGGACAGTCTTATCCTGATGACCCCATTGGGGGGGGGGGGATTTTAGACTTGTACCCAGAACATAGGACCGTGGACACGCGATATCTGAAAGTACGATAGTTTCGACGGTTGAATGGGAGCGTAGGTATGTGCGTGATCCATTTTGCTGGGGACTATGTTCGCCTCCAATATATGTCATTTATAATTATGGTTCGAGTGAGAAACTGAACCAATGGTCCTTTATTTAGTACGTAATGAACTGGGACATGATAGCAGAGTATGGATGTGCCAAGAGGTCTCAGCCTAAGGGTGCAGTAGTATTTTGTATATATATATACTGATGACTTATTCTACTGTGTGTGCCTAGTAGAAGAGAAAGACAATAATATTTAAGATAACTTTAGTATGCGAATATTTAATTATAAAATGAGAAAGTTATAATTGACGCATGGATAAAAAAATGTTATAATGTATTATCTGGGCGATACGGGTGAATGTTACGAGTTACCGTGTGTAGATTTGGTTCGGACTAGTTAGGCGGGGTAACATAACTAGGATGGGTTAGTTAGATACTTTAGGCATGCACAGTAGATGAGAGGTGAGTGTTTTAAGTGAGAGCACGAAAACCTAACACGTATATTATATTTGCGAATTTTTGCATTTAAACACTTGCTAAATTTTAAATTGTTTTACTCGAGCTCTGACCCGTTTTCTCCAAATCCCTTTTCTTTTGTAAAAACCATTTTTAGGTGCCCAGACATAGGGAGGTCCATCTTCGGAGTTCATTATTATTTGTCGTTGCTGCAATTGTTGTGGTCGATTGTAGAACTTTTTTGGTAAACGCCTCCATTCCTTTCAACTCCGATGCGTCCATTATTTTCATCTCAATCGTCCATATCGCCCTTCTTCTATTAGCAGTTGTTTCCAAAGACATTTTATTTCCTTTACTATTCAATTGTGGATTTAGTTGTTACCTGGATGATGTAACACCCCGCCTAATTAAATACCGGGTGGCCAGTCCCATACCAAATTAAAACAGAATATACAGTTGGCTCATTCTTAGCATCACTGTCGAAAACATTTACAACTCACCCAATACTCAAATAAGCTGGTGTTAAAAAACTTTCCAATTTAAATTTCAACAAAACCTTTTTCCATTTTTAAGAATAACACAACACATTTATTTTACAACACTGATAACACAATAAGTATCACAAAATAATTTAAATGCAACTGGAATAAACATTCCCAAGTAATATAAATCCTTTACAATAATCCCAACAATGTTAAATGTATTAAAAATCAGAATACAACAATATTTTACTCCAATGGAAAATGATAACTGGAATCCTTTTGGGCGACATGCCCTAACTAAGAATACTGTGAATCAAAAAGATGATAATCGTCTAAGAAAAACTTCCATAGCTCCATAGCTCGTCAAAATCAACTATGGTTGGCGTCCCTGTTGCTGGACACCTGATATAGAGATACAATAGAAGAGAAAATATGCAAGGAAACGGGTCAGAGCCCGAATGTGTAGAGTATTTTTAAAATGGCAAGTATTTAACAAGTGCAATAAAGCATTTATTATGTACATGTTAGATCCAACTCTCACTTGCAATTCTCACCTCTCAACTAGAGTGCACACTTAACGTTTCCTATTAACCTCCTAGTTAATGGTTCCTCTTTTCTAATCTCCATATTAAAGTTCCATTCCCATATCATAATCCCCGTATGTCCCATACCATACGTCACATTATTATCCATTTACATTTCTCCTTTATGATTTAGTTTCTCATTAATATTAATCATTATTCATTAATCTGAATCATTTCTCATTAACATGGGTTAAGCTTTTCAATTCTAAAAGCATAAACATTTATTAACTAAATTCCATTAACATATTATTCACCGTTATCTACAATTATCACTGTAGATAGATCTAACCACAATATATCCATTTAATCCTTTAATTCATTATATATATATTCATATATAATACGGCACCCCGAGTCACAGCTGCGGTGCAATGCATTACTCTGCTATCATGTCCCATCATCGCATGTCGCTGAATAGGGGACTACAGGTTCGGTAAGATTCCACGAACCACAAACAACAACAAACAAATTGGAGGCGAACATAGTTCTCGTATCCATGGGTCACGCACATACCTACGCACCCACAGTCAGCGAACTTATCAACTCCCCGATAAGTCTTTCATAGACCTATGTTCTCGAGCGACAATTCAAATATCCCATTGATTCATCAGGATATGACTGCCCTCACGCATAAACCTCCCACCGATAGCAAGTAAGCTAGGTATGTCATACACATAAATCATTAATCAATCAAATAGGTATTATCATACCTATAATATAATATCAATAAGGTAATTATCACTACCCTAAGATATTTCCCATACGTAGCATTATATTTCTTTTAAAATATCATATCTATACTTCATAAATTAATTATCCTCGCATCCTATAACATCTCTCCACTACCGACGTCGTTAAGGTTCATGCGCGGAGCATCTCGCAAAGCGAAATCCAAACAAGGAACCCCTCCAATACACTACTACTTAACTTTGTCGATCGAGGAGGTCCGAAAACTTCAACTATGCGATCGGGATAACCTCATACCCTCTTTCAACCAAATGAGTTCTAAACTCCCATCTCACAAGATTTAATTAGGATTTCTCTCATCTTATAATCAGTAATAAGTCACTAATTTCCTACTGGTCCATAACCTTTATTTCTCCCGAACTACTACGAATTTAGTTCTCCTTTTAATTAAGGTTAAAACCGATAGTTTCAATTCTCTTATAAACACCTATTCTTTCACTTAGGATTAAACTCTCTTGTAAACTTAAGGATACCCAGGTGTTATAATAAATCACCCCTACTGGTCCTATCTTAAATCCTCATACATCACCATTCGGAAATTAACAAACGAATCTAGAAACCGAAATTCCATTCGATATAATTTTCATCATTTAAATCATTTGAATCTAAATCCAATTAATTCAAATCTTAACAAGGGTTTACTGATATTTTCTAAGTCCCAGAATATTCAAATAATAATCACCAAAGATCCATAAAAGTTTCGGGATAAGAATCAACATTTAAAAAGAAACAACTTTACTTAATCAGGGGAGGTCGATCGATCGAAGGTAGGGGTCGATCGATCGATCCCTCAGGTCCAGGCCTGATTTTCTGCAACTACGGGTTTAACAACTTTTGATCATTTAAACCTTCATCTAAACATCCCAAATGACTTATAAACTTTACTACATGATATATCAACATATATGAGCGATTTCCAATACTCTAAACATCCTAGACTCATCAAAGGATTGGATTAAAAAGCATGTTTATCTCCTTATTCTCAGAAATTTATTAACATAACCTCTTCAAGAACACATCAATGGTTTCCATCATTTCTTCAACAGATTCATGACTAATTCGTGGATTATTAATATCCTAACACATGAGTTAAATTCCTATATCATTTCAGTTTTCCAGAAATCCATTTAATGATCCATTATCTCTTCCAAACATGAATAATCTTCTCTTTTCATACTATTCTAACATGGACAATATACAAACTTAAATTGCTATTATTAAACACTTGCCTTTAGTGTAGGTCTGATCCTTTGGTGTAGTTTATCTCAGTTGGTTGTCCCTTCTCCAGTCAAACTCCGGTGGTGGCTGGTGGTGGTTGGTGGTGGTGAACCTTGGTTCTAGTTCTTCTCCTTCCCAAGTGACTTTTCCCTTCCCAAGCACTCTTACTCTCACTCTAAGAAGATGGCTGCTCTTATTTGTGAAGAGGAGATGAATAACTCCCATTAACTTAATCTACCTATTCTTATAATGATCCAAAATCCGAAATCACTATTCATCCCCCTAGAAAAATGACCAAAATGCCCTTTCGGGTTGTCTATTCATTCCCAAATGACCCGAGACTCAAAATTAACATCCAAATAGACTTTTCTGACTATTTCGAACCTTCCGGACGCAACTACGCAGTCAAAATTACTATTAGGTCGATAGAAAATAAATTTCCCTTTTTAATTTAATAAACTAGTCCCGACACGTCCCATACCGCGTCTGACTAAAAAATATATATTACCAAATTTATAACATACGGTCATCTCAATGACATCACATTCATATATTACCCAAATATCTTTAAGTAATATTCAGAATCATCCATATCCATATCCACAGTCCGGATAAAACTCGAATGAATTAATTAATAATAAAATCTAATTAATCCATTAATTTAAAATATAACCCATTTTGAAAGTCATTTAAAATTACGGGGTATTACAGATGATTGTATTAGAGTTTTGAGACTGGGGTGTTTACTCCCGTCATATGTTAATTGATTTAGTATTTCATTAATTGTGGTGTTGATTTATTAAGCATGGTGGATGTGATACTTAATTGTTTAATGGTTTTAAATCTTTGCTTGTTTATTATTATTATTATTATTATTATTATTATTATTATTAATAACAATAATAATAAATAAATAAATAAACAAATAAAAATTTGACACCAGCTTTTCAAATACTAGGTAGTTAGTTAATAAATAAATAAAAATTCGACAGTGATGCTAAGAATGAACCAATCTGGATGTTCTGTTTTAATTTAATAAAGGCCCAATCATCTGGTATTTAATTAAGCGGGGTGTTACATAATCCCCTAAGGAGGGTAACTATTCAAGGAGTGACCCAATTCATCAGGGAGTACATCATATGTAGGTTTGGTATCTCGAAGGTGATCCTCACAAACAATGGGAAACAGTTTGTATGCAAAGAGATGGGGATCCTGACGAACAAATACAAGATCGTGCATAACAACTCCGACATCTCATATCCAAAAGGGAATTTCCAAGTAGAGGCCATGAATAATATGCTGATGAACATACTAAAGAAGATGCTGGAAGACATGCCAACAGCGTGGGATGAAAAATTATCGATGGTGTTATGGGCCTACAGAACGTCAAATAGAAACCAACAGGATTCACTCCATTCTCACTGGTTTATGGGACCAAATTTTTCCTACCAGTGGAGTTGGTGGTGCCCTCATCTAGAGTGGCTTTAAGTAATGGCCTCATACCAGATCTCCGATATGTATGGTTGGAAGCATTGGATGAGCATCGAGACAAGGCCAAGGATAACTTTAATTTACACTCAATAACTATCTAGGGCTTATGGATAAGCCTAGGGAATTCCAAGTAGGGGACTTGGTCTTAAGGGAATCCACTCACCATTTACGGAGCATGTCAGTGTCTAAATTCAATCCGAATTGGGAAGGCCACTTTGTGGTGCGAGGGGTAGTCAAGTCAGGTTACTGCCAAATATCCAAACCTGAGAGTGAATAATTCAAGTCCATCAACTGTAAGTGGTTAAAAAATTAATATGCATAGTTCTTTCCAAGTTTCATTTATTTTAAAAGTTTGAATAGCTTGCTCTAGCACGTAAATGTTTTTTTGTAAATTGAATCATGAGCACAATCATTATAAATAATACAAACACTAACTATTCAAACTTAAATGACCCAAAGTCATTTCACAACTCCGCAAGTCCTTTAGATCATAACCCTTTATAATGCTCTAATTTAGAAGGCCCCTAAGCTTTAAACCCAAAGAGGAGAAGGAACAAAATCCCCAAAAATCTTGGGCTAAAAAAAAAATGCCAGTCGACCGGCCCTGGACCCCGATCGACCGCGGTTTGAATTTAAGCTTAACAAACCAACCAGTAGGCCCTCCTTCCTAAAGGCGATCGACCGTCCATAAGGGCGCGGTTAACCGGTCATACCAGATCCTCGAAAATCTGTTCTCTAAAATGCCAACCAACAACCCCAAACTCCATTTTTATGGTTTCAAATCTCCACCAGTAACACTATATTCATCTAATCAATGATTTCTAACTAATACATCAATAAATTTGGAGATTAAACCAATTTTCTTAGATTTGAACCTCAAAACCCATTAAACCCTAGTTTTACCATTTTCCCCATTTTAATTCATTTCTTCACTCCATTTACATGGATTTAACACTAAAAATTATTAAGAGTTTACATTACATCAATATGTAAACTCATACTCCAATTTTCCCAAATTGATTTTAAGGGTTCTAACTCAAAATCATATATTTTACCAACTATAATATGAGATATATGTACAAAATGAAATAAAGCAAGTACACACTTGCCTGGAGGATGAAATCCGACGACCTCAAGTCGAATTCCGCAGAGTTTGGCTGGAATCTCCCATTTTCTTGCTCTTTTATCTCTTCCTTTCCTCTTCTCTCTCTTTTCTTTCTTTTCTTTCTCTCTCTAGTTCCTTATATAGAAAGAAATAAACGGTTTACCCCTTTAAAACTCAAAAATGACTCGTTTACTTAATTGCGAGTCCCTATTAGTCCAAAAATCCCCGAAATCCAAACACAACTCCCGAATACACTATTTTGACTATCTCCTCCATTATGAAACCAATCGCAGACTCGAAATCTCCAACCGAGGTACTTGACCGCAATTCACTAATTAAACCCAACACATCTCAATATGGGTTTTCCAATTAAAATATTATCCTTTATCACTTTATCCAACTGTGACATGTAATTAAAATGGTCCAGCTCATTTACTTAATCCCAAAAGTAAGTGCAGTATACATCGAAAATCATCTAGCCCGCATAAACTCCAAAAATTATTTTTCTCATAAATTTCCCAAATTTCCAAATTACACCCATTTATAAAATTTAAATTATCCATAAAAGTATGGGGTATTACATCACGCCTCACCCATTCTATTTCTTCACATACCAGTTACACCACCCTCCTACAAAGGCAATATGAGAGTTGTTCAAATTTAGCCAAAATATAAGAAGGTCTTCTCAAACCCAAGCTCAAGCTGCATTAAAATTAGGTGCTTGTAGCTTTTGGTCCCGAGATTAAAAAACATAAGGCTTAAATAAGAACTTTGGGGTGTTTGTTTTTACCTCTTAAGTCTGAATCTAAACCATTCGGACTTAAGAGGTACCAAATAGTATTTTTTTTAAATGATTAAGAGGCTAACGACTATATTTGCGTCTGAATGATTAAGAGATAAAGCTACATCTGAAGTCTGAATCTGAAGTCTGAATCAGTCTCAACACATTCATTTAGAGGTACTTTTAGACATAAAAGCAAACATATTTTTTAGATTCATACTTTCGATGCCGTTTTCTGATTTCAGATTCAGACTTCAAATTTAGATGAAAAAATAAACACAACCTTAGTTTTAAAAAATAAGGTCCTCTCTAAAACTATTCAATTATGACACTCTAAATATGTTTAAATGAGTATCAATTTGAAAACCATAACTATTTATTTTAATTATATGACCACCAATTTAGATTCTATTACCATACCAGGTATATATTATAATATAACAAATATGCTACACTAATTTCATGACCACAAACAACCACCTAAAATCGTCGAGGGACCATACCTTTCCTTCCTAAAGCGTAACATAAAAATCAAACGTGGGGCACTAACCCCACAAATCTTTATTGATATAAATACCCTCTTTTAAACCTTTAATCATAATTTATTTGTGGGATTTAGGTTAGGTTTGGGAGAGCCCGCAAAAAGTAACACGTATAATCAATGAGATTTTCAATATATATACATTTTTACGATAGAAATGGAGTTAATTATACTTGGCCCCACGACTTCAAATAACCCCCAAATCCTAACACCGTTAGTTTTTTGGACGGAAAATGGATCATGCGAAAAGCACGTGAGGTCATTTATGTCAAAATATAAATAACTTTTAAGAATTCTCAAAAAAATGTAAAAACCACTTTGTATCTTTTTCTCTCAACTATCACAATCTTCTTCCTCTCTTTTCTCTCTACGTCTCCCCTCACCCGTCATCGATTCTTCACATCGATCATCCTTAGCCACCGTCGATCATCTTCATACTATTACACATCTTACAAACCCCAAACCTAGAATAAATCTCTCTTTCTCTCTCTCCCCCTCACACACACACTCACACAAAGATATGCCCACCCTTTGTCACCCCTTTGAATTTAGATTTGATGTGTAATTTTTGGATAGGATGTGGGAACGTTAAGTAAAGAGGTTGTTTTGATGTTTATAGTTTTTTTTTCAAATGAAAGTTAAGAGAGGGATTGGATTTCCTAGGTTTTTTCTTTTTCTTTTGAGTTTTTTTTCTTCTTGTGATGGTTCTTTTTTTTTAGATGAAAGTGAAGAGAAGGATTGTGTTGATGTTTTTTTTCTTATGAAGATTCTTTTTTTGAAAGAATTTTTTTTTAAGGATTGGATTTGACGTTTCTAGATTTTTTTAATGTTGGATTTTTTTTCTTGGATTTTGTTGATGTGAAGAGAGGGATCATATCTGTAATGATTTAGATTTTTTTTCTATATTGTGCAAACTTATTAAATGTTTTTGAATATTTTTTTGTGTAATTTTAGGATTTTTATTCAGTTTTATGAATTTTCAATTTTCAGCTTAGATATATAGGGTCGGGGTTGTGTTCCGCCATTAATGGGTTTGAGCTTCGAAAATTAGGTTTTGTGTAAAATTGCGTTTAATTGAAACCGCGTGTATCAAAGTTGGATTATTATGCATTTATCTTTCTTCGTCAAGCAACGTAAGAGTTTATAGCGATATTCCGAATTTAATCTGCACGTAACCATTTTTGATTAAATGTTTAATCTTGCAACTTTGGATTAAATTCCTTATTATGTGATGTTTATAATTAATTGAAAATGCTCGATTAAATATTTTCGAACTGAAATTCTAATTATTAGTTGTTTAGCCCATGGCGTGGACACGATCCCGACTCTCGTTTTAATTAATTGTAGTATAGTGTTAACTTCTTCCTTTTTTCCTTTTTCACCATTTCCAACCTATCACCTTTTACACTTTTATTTTTGAAGTAGCAAAACAGTTAAAATTTAAAATCCAATCACTCCCTGTGGATTTCTTACAATACCCGACTTACCGCTGTGCTTGCCTCGCAAGTGTAGTAGTAGCTCAGGTTTTTGCATGTTGAGCGGGAGCCGAAATCAACGACAATGTCCCTACACAAAAACTAGGTTTCCCTCGCATCACTAATTTATTTAATGTCATTTAATATGTTTAGCGGCTAATTTAAATTAGGTTGTGTCGGATTGAACTTACTTTGGGTTGTTTGGTTGCTTTGCTTTGGTGATGGTGTTTAAGTATTTATTTCGAGTGTGTTGTCCTAGTTATTACATCTAGAAAATTTAACGGGGTATATCATGTATGCCCCGTATTTAAGACGTTGCATACGTAATTTCTGGGGTATTTGTTGATGCCAAAATCATATTATTCTTTTATGCGAATTTAGGGGTGTGATAACTCTTAATTTAATTAATTGATGAAACGAGACGCAATCTAAATAATCTGCGAACCCATGTAACCATTTTATACTAATTAACTCGGGGTGAGGGATATTTGACGCAACCTATAGTTTTTATTCATTTGTTAAATTTAGTTTAAATACACTCGCCTAGTATAGTCTTTTCCTTTTGTTATCTTTTATTTTAGTTAGAAAAATACCTTTTACATTTTTATTTAGAAGTATTAAACCAATTAAATTCTAGCATCTTGTCTTTGTGGATTCGATACCCAGACTGGCCGCTGTACTCACTTAAAAGAGTGTAGTCATAGTTTAGGTTTTTGTATAGTGTTGGTGAGCCGAATATAACAAACGACCGGCGTCGATGAAGCGACACCGTGGCAAAAGGTAATCATTCTAAGCAAACATGATCAGTCTTGAAGTGTGTCCAATGGATAAAAAGTCGTTGGAGTGCTCAGTTGGGTTTTCTAGTTAGGATTAACTTTAATGGAAGAATGAGGGGTAATGGAATTGTGTTTGTGGCATGTGGCATGTGGCTTGTGAAGTTATAGTTATACTTATTTCTAATTGTCAATGAAAGGTAAACGTAATGGTTGGCAATGAAAATGGTATATGGAGTTGAGAAATGATCTGCTAGTAGAATAAATAATATGAAAATGAAAAAGAAATGCTTATTACAAATACAAAAAGGGAAACATTGATTACGAAAATAAAAGGAAATTGAAATGTAAGAGTCCTTTCATTGAATATGCAATCAATGGGTATGGATAGACAAAGGGTTGTTGAGGAACTGAGAAGTGGAAAAGAAAAGGAGACGAAGATGGAGAGAGGAGAGATATAGTGGATTGATAAATACGAAATTCATTGATGTCCCACGTGGACACCCTAAAAGAAGAAAAGTCTTGATTATCGTCTTCCATTTTATTTTATATACATATATATATATATATATATATATATATATATATATATATATATATATATAATCTCATGTAAAGAGAAGGCTTTTTATTATATTTCTAACTCCTATGGTGGTGGGTCTTTTGTTGGATTCTTGATTTGGATACACATATGAATGTTTATTGAAAACAAATATAAGGGTGCAATTGGACCTTTATTTTCATTCAGATTTTCATGTTCAAATTCAAAGGGTATTTAAATTGTGAACCATAAGGAGAAAAATTATACCGTCAAACTCACTCTCTCTCTCTCTCTCTCTCTCTCTCTCTATATATATATATATATATATATATATATATATATATATATATATATTTATTTATTTATTTATTTTTGGGGGGGGGGGGGGAGGGGGGAACACTTTTTATTATCTCTCAGCAAATTCAAATTTCAAAGACAAAAATAACGGACCCTAAGTTGAAAAACACTTCGTCTTCATTTTCACTTCCTCCATACAACTTTGTCTTCATTTTTACTTCCCCACCCTTACTTTCGTTTTCCAGATTTAACCCCTTTAATATATTATAATAGTCAAAGTGACTCCCTAAATAGCCATTTTATAACCCTAAAAGTGATTTTTTACTAAAGAGCCACTTTATATTGGATTTGATAAAAATTTCTCATGTGCGTTGCACATGAGCATGACCATATTTTTGTCCAAAAAGTCAACACCGTTCGGGGGTAACTTAGACCGCTATAATAAATTAAGGGGATTAAGTTTAGAAAATAAAAGTTGAGGATGTAAAGTGAAATGGAAGCATAAGTAGAGGAAATAAAATATAATTAATCAATATATATTATTGTATTATTTGTAGCCTTCCCTTTTTGTCTATGGTATAGTGTTAGGCCACCTTATGGTCGTTTTTAAAAATAAATCTATCCATGTGTCAACTTAAGAATTTTTTACAATGATAAAAAAAGTTTCAATAAAAATATCTCCAGTGTTGTTTTCTCAAAAGTCCCTATTATATTTTTGAATATGAGAGCATCTCAATACCTTAACCTCCAACATTATATAAGGATAAAAATAAAAAGTTGTAGTAAATTTTTTTTTTTGTATTTTATATTTCTATGGGTTAATTATACTTAAGTCCTGATCTTTACCCCTTGTCACTTTTCCATCCGAACTTTTAATTTCTAGAGTTAATCCCTGAACATTCAAAACGACTACGAGTAACCCCCTACCATTAACACCATTAACTTTTTGGACGAAAAGTTTAGTGATGCGGTCCTAACGTAATTTTTTAATAAATTATTAAAAAAAGAAAAAACATTTAAAAATTAAGAAAATACTAAAAAACTAATTCAAAAATATCAAAATAGTACAATTTTCTTAAAACATTTGGAAATTATGAATATATGTAAAAATTATGAAGTACTTGTCAAAAAATCTGGAAAATACGAAAAAGATATATAAAAGAACATGAAAATACAACAAACTAACAAAAAATCTTTATAACATGTGACCTTGAGTGTGCTTTTTAAGTCAAAACCATCCTAAAATACCATAACTCCTTCATTATACATCGAAATCATGCACCGTCGGAGGCCACACGAAGAGAAATCATAGGGATTCAACTTTCCTGAAGAGAACGGGATTCAAACCCGAATACTTAAATTACTAAAATGTCTTTCCTAAAAGCGTCCAAACTTCATACTAAGCATCGAAACACCTACAAAAAGCTCAATTAACCCATGAAAAACATGTTAAGATAGAAATCCGAGGTTGTCTGTTTAACGAACATAAATATAGGGATTAAGACATCCGAGGGGGCTAATAACGAGTAGGTAAATGGGTGAAATACACAATATTTGCGTCGTATCAATTAGCTAATTAATTAAAGCACGCTAATTAAATTAAACTAGGCTAGAATAAATGACAAAGCATGAAAAATAAGGAATAAAACTTAAATAAGGGAAGAAGAAGATGAATAGTGTCCACTTACATAAATGGGTGTCAAACCACCAAGAAATGGAGGAGAGGGGTTTATCTCTACAAAATTCCCAAATTAGCTCTGAAAACCTAAACTAAAAACTAAGTAAAATAAATCTCCCTTCCAAAAATAACTAAGTGTTCTATTTATACTAAGTTGGATAAAGGAAGAAAAGAAAAGAAATAGGTAAAGAAAAAGTTAGATAAGTCTCCAATTTAAGGAAAGAAAGAAAAAGAAAAACTAAATAAAAATAGAAAAGGGATAGCTGGCACAAAAATATCGAACCAAAAATAGAGTCCCAATCGACCGCGCAAATGGGGGAAGGCACATTGTCTGTGAACCACGGCCAAACTCGAAAATCTGGTCGACCGCGGATGGGGACCCGATCTACCGGCGCTACAATTCCGACTTCTCACAAGCCGAGAGCAGATTGTGGCCATTAATGGCCAAAAATGACCAGGCCTCATTTTCTTGCAAGACCCATTTCGGGTGCTTAAGTCCAAGACCAATATACAAGAAATCCAAGACCCATGGCTGCAATAAATGTGTGTGTGTTGCTTCGATACCAACAATGGCCAAAGACCCACACACCAAAATCTCCGACAATGGTGAAAAACCCACCACCTCCATTAATGGTGGACAAAAACCTCAAAAAGTAGATGTTCAAGACCCATTTGCGTACGTGGTCAAAGATTGGGCTCCAATTTTGGACCAAACTCCCGAATTTCGAACGAACCCAAAACCCGAGCAAAACCTGAGCCAAAACCCAAATTTCCATTCCATTTGCTGCAGAAAAATGTTTTGGGGACATAGATGGAATTATAGGATTTGTTAATAAAGAAGAAAAGGGACACAAGGGGAATTATATAAATTGCTAATGAATCTCTTATAATTCTTTCCGATTAAAGGTCCATATTTCCTTCGTTCTGACTCCGAGTCACGCACCGTTCACGACAAGACAAATCTTGGCCCGAGGGCTACACCTTCCGTGAAGACTTCGGTCAAAAATTCTGAAGTGTAAAATTACCGAAAATCCTCCGAACGTGCGAATCGCGGCGAAACTTTATCGGAACGCACCCAAACTTCATACTAAGCACTTTAATACCTATAAAATCTCAATTATACCTCAAATAACTTTTTAGCATATAAAACGGAGGTTATCTGAATAACGAGCGTAATTATAGTCATTAAAGTACCCGAGGGGGCTAAAATGCATAAGTTTCGAGGGTATATATGTGCAATATTCGATACGAATCACACCCCCCAACTTACACATTGCTAGTACCTAGTAATGAAATTCAACCCAAGAAGAACTATAAGAAAATCACAACATGTATATATGCATCGAAATATAAATGCCACTTTCGTAGGGAGCACGATTGCATTTAGCATATGCAATAAGTTGTTAAACCCCTAGGTTACCCTAGTGGACAAGTGTCGTCTCGTGAGGGTTTTCAGGGATAAAACCCAAAAACATCATATGGTTTTCTAAAAATATGCCCAATCACATGCGACAATCCCAACAATAGCGAAAAAGATTTCATACACATTGTTAGCAATGTGAACTAATTCACACAACCGCACGTATTATTAACATTATAGAATGAACTTCGTTGAATTGAAACCTTAAAATGTGGGAGGGGAGCGAGCGCATGTAAAATATGATTTGGCAAAAACTTATATAAACCGGATAAAAGTTCAAGCAAGCATATATTCAATCCTCATGGGCATTCCACTCATCAAGTGAATTCACTCGAAATATGGAGTTAACACACGAAACATGCGGGCATAAAGAGTAAATGTAAGTGGAAACTAGGACGCACACATGTCACAAATGAAGAACGCTATATAGGAAATTAAAAACTGCAATCTCAATGAAAGATACCGCACATTAAAAGAGGCGAAATGCATTTTCACAGATTATCAAAACTATTATGACTTTTAAATTAAACTCACTGTAAGATCACATTGGACTTGTATAGGGTTGTAAGGTAGGCTAGGCTAGGGTACGGAACGAAGGATATGTATATACGGATTCAAAGTGTTCGGAGATGAAAACTCGGGATAATGGGGAAAGTGTGCAATTCCAAAATTGTAAACAATCCATAAAAGGCATTGAATATAACCATGGGGAGAGTAATCAAAGCTTATTGAATACTATACATAATATATACAAATTTTCTTTTCTTTTCTTTTCTTTTCTTCTTTTTCTCACTTTTTCTTTTTCTTTTCCTTTTTCTTTTTCTTTTTCTTTTTCTTTTTCTTTTTCTTTTTCTTTTTCTTTTTCTTTTTCTTTTTCTTTTTCTTTTTCTTTTTCTTTTTCTTTTTCTTTTTCTTTTTCTTTTTCTTTTTCTTTTTCTTTTTTTAAATTGCAACTGTAACGCAACATCATTCAATCCCAAGTAATATTCCAAACAAAGGTATGGAAGGTAATATATATGGTATATAACTCCAATTCGGAGTTGGTTATAGGAATTTTGGGTTATGAAACGAAAGGCTAATATTTATTCTCAAAGGGGTTTACGAGGGAAAACATTTAAGGTGAGGTCAAGGTCAATATGGATGATATAACAAAGATGGCCTATGATCGTTTCCTAAAGCTTACGCAATTCTCGAGTCAAAACAAACTTTGAAAATCATGCTCAAGTAATACATTTCATATATGAACTCAATTAATGAACGATTAAATGAAAGAATGGTGAGATTATCAACGAATGCAACGTTTTCAAAGAGGAAAGAATAGTGTATACACTCACAAATAAAAAAAATCCGAAAACTCACTCGGTGTAAGTATATACAACGTAACAAAAGATTACCGAGTTATAAAAATCTTAAAACAAATCAATAAAATAAGAAAGTTCATGTGCTCATGGGATTAAAATTTAATTCATGAAGTTATTCATAATATCAATAATTAGGACTAAATTCTAATAACTTCTAAAATCGAGAACATGCATCATTGGGTTGTCAATTGGATCGGGAAATTATTGAAATTTATCATCGAAAACAAAGGCAAAATCCCCCCAAAAAAAGGAGAAAAAAGAAAGAAAATATTTTTCAAATTTTTCAAATTTTTCTAAGAAAGCATACTTTGTAACTAACATATAATCAAATTAAAGAGACTACGAATGAATGGATAGAATATCCCACACCCCCTAACTTAAAACCTGGCATTGTCCTCATTGTTAATTAAGAACCAAGTTAAAGAGAGAAAGAGAGTGATATTACCCACAATGGAGCGATATCGTGAATGTACAAGTCCAATGATTCTACAAAACATGTTAGTAACAAGCATAGCAAAAACAAATAACAAAAACGTAACTAATTACACTAGACAAAAAGTAAGAAAAAAGAAAAATAAGGAAAATAAAACTAACTATGTACAACCTACAATTTTAACTTCTAATTAACTATACACTAGAAGTTGAA
Organism: Sambucus nigra; assembly: GCA_949130495.1. Classification (NCBI taxonomy): domain Eukaryota; kingdom Viridiplantae; phylum Streptophyta; class Magnoliopsida; order Dipsacales; family Adoxaceae; genus Sambucus; species Sambucus nigra. The sequence goes on from OX422219.1 coordinate 198,401,527, forward strand.
ATTTTTGAGGGTCCACCCAAAACATGATTTGGATTTGGAGGTTAACCGGTGTACCCTCACTTTCATGCATGCCTCCCGAAAAATAAGAATTTCGTTCAAACAACGGAAGGCATATGTAAGGCAGAAGAAATAAACCATCCCCAATTAAAAAATTTGGAGGGAGGATGGAGGATTTGGATAAGACGGGTGACAAATACACATGGGGGCCAAGAAAAATTGAATTATCACCCAAGTATTTTGAAATTGGAATGGAAGGGGGCGCACAAGGAGGCAAAGACGCCTTCATGGAAAGTAACTCTAGAAAGTACTCCTCGTCGGTGAAAGGGTTGAACGTTTTAAAGTTCGACACCGATTCATTGGGTACTTGTGATAGTGTGATAACGTGAATGAAAAGGGGGAGGAAAGAAATTCAAACTCAAGAGATGAGTTATCATCACTCAAAGTTGAAATTTCGAAGGAGATAGGATCATTTTCAATGAAACTTTCTTCTTTGGGATCCAAAGACGAAATCATTTCATTGCAAATGGATACTACATCCATTTCATTCTCACTTCCACTCTCTATTAAACCATGGGCCAAGTCAAGAATGGTGTGTTCCAAACTAGGCAAAAAATCCTCATTTGGTTCAAAACATTACTCGACTTCAAAAGTTTCGAAAGAAAAAGCGTCATCGGATTCAAATAATAAATCCAATTCATGTTCCCAGAAATGATTTTATTCCCGATAACGGCCTTCATACCTCTCATTCTCAAGCATGAGCAAACCCTCATCGAAAGTCATAGGCCGAGGAGCGAATTCTTGGAAATGAGAAGTTTGAAAATTATTATCGAAACTATACTCAAACTCATTATTATAAGAATTTTGAAAGCTATAGCTTTTAGTTTCAAAATTCCTATTATAAGGAATTAGAGGCCCAAAATCGTTATCATCATCCTCAAAATACACGCACTCCAAAGCTTGACTTCTGGAATACTCACCTAAATTCATTTTTGAATTTGTAATTTTTTGGGACTCTAAGTATTGACCAAAAGTCATAGGGGTACGGAGATTTTGAGAATTATCATAATGATTACTGAAAGGATTGGAACAAGACATGATTACCCCAAAGATGGCTCGAAGTGGCAAATTCCACAAAGTAATGCGCACGCGAAAAATTCAAGCGGTTCTTGGCGCTCAAATGTAGAAGTCCTACAAAAATGTTAGGCAAAAAATGCAAATAGAAAAAAAATATTACGAAATACTAAATCAAATAAATTCTAAAACAAACAAGTCATTGGCAACGGCGCCATTTGATAGACAGGGTTTTACCGCTTTGTCACGTCACCGACGCCGATCGTTTGTTATATTCGGCTCACCAACTCTATACAAAAACCTAAGTATGACTACACTCTTTTAAGGGAGTATAGCGGCCAGTCCGGGTATCGAATCCACAAAGACAAGATGCTAGAATTTAATTGGTTTAATACTTCTAAATAAAAGTGTAAAAGGTATTTGTCTAACTAAAATAAGAGATAACAAAAGGAAAAGATTATGCTAGGTGAGTGTATTCAAACTAAATTTAACAAATGAATAAAAACTATATGTTGCGTCAAATATCCCTCACCCCGAGTTAATTAGAATAAAATGATTACATGTGTTCGCGAATTATTTAGATTGCGTCTCGTTTCATCAATTAATTATGGCGTTAACAAATGCCCCAGAAATTACGCACGCAAGTTCGTAAATACGGAGCATACATGATATACCCCGTTAAATTTTCTAGGTGTAATAACTATGACAACACACTCGAAATAAATACGTAAACACCATCACCAAAGCAAAGCAACCAAACAACCCAAAGTAAGTTCAACCCGACACAACCTAATTTAAATTAGGCGATAAACATACTAAATGGCATTAAATAAATTAACTAATTATTTAAAGCACACTAATTAAATTAAACTAGGCTAGAATAAATGACAAAGCATGAAAAATAAGGAACAAAGCTTAAATAAGGAAAGAAGAAGATGAATAGTGCCCACTTACATAAATGGTGTCAAACCACCAAGAAATGGACGAGAGGGGTTTATCTCCACAAAATCCCCAAATTAACTCTGAAACCCTAAACTAAAAACTAAGTAAATGAATCTCCCTTCCAAAATAACTAAGTATTCTATTTATACTAAGTTGGATAAAGGAAGAAAATAAAAGAAATAGGTAAAGAAAAAGATAGATAAGCCTCTAATTTAAGGAAAGAAAAAAAAATAAAAAAAAAATAAAAGTAGAAATGGGAAAGCTGGCACAAAAATATCGAACCAAAAACAGAGTCCTGGTCGATCAGGAATGGTGACCGGTCGACCGTGCAAATGGGGGGAGGCACACTGTCTGTGAACCACAGCCAAACTCGAAAATCCGGTTGACCACGGGTGGGGACCCGATCTACCGGCACTGCAATTCCGACTTTGCACAAGTCGAGAACTGCTTGTGGCCATTAATGGCTGAAACTGGCCAAGCCTCATTTTCGTGCAAGACCCATTTCGGGTGCTTAAGCCCAAGATCAATATTCAAGAAACCCGAGACCCATGGCTGCAATAAACGTGTGTGTGCTACTTCGATACCAACAATGTCCAAAGACCCACAAACCAAAATCTCCAACAAGGTGAAAAACCCACCACCTCCATTAATGGAGGACAAAAAGCTCCAAAAAGTAGATGTCCAAGACCCATTTGCATATGTGGTCAAAGATTGAGCTTCAATTTTGGACCAAACTCCCGGATTTCGAACGAACCCAAAACCCGAGCAAAACTCGAGCCAAAACCCAAATCGCCATTTCATTTGCTCTAAAAAAATGTTTTGCGGACATAGATGGAATTATAGGATTTGTTAATAAAGAAGAAAAGGGACACCAGGGGAATTATATAAATTGTTAATGAATCTCTTATAATTCTTTCCGATTAAAGGTCCGTGTTTCCTTCGTTCGGACTCCGATTCACACACCGTTCACGGTCACGCGAAGCTTGGCCCGAGGGCTACAACTTCCGTGAAGTCTTTGAGCAAAAATCCTGAAGTGTAAAATTACCGAAATGCCCCTGAACGTGCGAATCGCGAGTAAACTTTATCGGAACACGCCCAAACTTCATACTAAGAACTTTAATACCTATAAAATCTCAATTATACCTCAAATAATATTTTAGCATATAAAACGGAGGTTGTCTTATTAACGAGCATAATTATAGACATTAAAGTACCCGAGGGGGCTAAAATGCATAAGTTTCGAGGGTTTATATGTGCAGTATTCGATACGAATCATATACCATATAT